>JAUNZM010000679.1:0-1253916 GCA_033459285.1 Clamator glandarius | reverse complement strand
ACCTTCCTCTGTTGTTAAAACTAATTAAAGCACTTTCCATCCTCTGCCACTGTTCTGCATATTCACAAAGGCTTTAGCCTTTTAGTAGTTCACATTGGAAGTGTTACTGATTTGCTCCACACTGTTCAACTCCTAAACACACATCCAGTTCCCTAATTATCTTCTTGCCTTGTAATCTTAAAACAGCTACAAGGACAATTCAGTACTTCTTTATGTTCTGAGCATGTACTGTGAGATTGTTTCAAATACTGATGGTTTTTATTTGACTGGTATATGGGGCAATGGCAGAACTGCTTTCCCTACAGCACTTCAAGTTGTTCACATGTGCAGAGGAAGGTCAATATACTTTTCATCTTTTAAGGATGACTGGCAGGGGTGGGGGGTGGGCACGTGGGGGAGAGAGGGAAGGTAGTTGTTATTTCCTAGCAGGTAACAAGAAAAAACCGGACAGTTGCAAAGGCAAATTACTAACCTAAAAGCATAGCACTGGTCCACCTGGCTGCCTCACTGGTTTTCCCTTCCTCACTATAACTATGAGATGTGTTATGCCTTGCTTTCCCTCCCCACTTGTTTGTCTCCAGTTGTCTCCTGCAGTAAAAACATATCTGGCCCATCACCCCATTTCCTCTCTGTCTCTTCAGCCTCATCTGCCAGATGTCTGCTTCTGCAGTGTGGCATGAAAGAGTATGTGCTACTTTACATACAGCTCCTATAAATGAATTTATGATATGGCAGAAACAACAAAACCTCAATTATAGCTTATATGTTTGCTGCTAAACTAAACACTCACTGTGTTTTCTGTGTTTCCAGTGTGGAAGAAGGGTAAAGGCATCCCTCATTTGCTGAAGGAGTACACAAATGTCATCAGCTCTCTGTCTCCATTGCAGTGAAAGTTGTTGGCATAGCCTGGGAGGAAAATTCACTTTTTTCCTGGCAAGAAGACCTTATTCAAGATGCAAGGTCACACAGCAATCAGTGTGATAGATCATGATGAGTCCAGAAGATTAAAAAGCTTGGAGAGCTGCTTCAGTGTTGTAACATTTGCCCACTCTTCTGTTCTGCTTCTGTTTTCTGTGAAGGGAAAAGTTCATTTTAAAATAAAAAGGCAGATTTTTTTTTTCCTTTCTTGCAGAACTACAAAGTTCCACTATGCAGTATTCATCAACAAGACACATCCCTCAATATGCTTTTTTGAAAGAATGGCTCTACTGAAAGATGAAGGGGAAGAAAGACAGTCTGTTTCCTGAACTTGAAAGAATTCTCATAAAAGGCTTATATGATCAGACAGAAATGACCTCAAACCATCTTTATTTTTCCATCATTCAAGCAGTCAGTTTACCTGCTTTACAATTCCACACCCTTCAAGATACTCTTTTGGCGTACTCACTGGCTGTGTGACTTCCCATCCAGTAATATTTATTTGCAGGCAATGAGAGGCACCTAATATAGAGTGAATCCAACTGAACATCAAATTACTCTGTACTCATCAGTTCTAGAAGCTAATGATATGAAGGGTTGTTGCCAGCTAGAATGCATGAACAACTCACACTACACAGCTTGTAAGCTAGTATGTGTCTTAAAGGTTATTTAGATACACACAGGTCATAATGAAGTTGCCAGACTTGTATATGTAGCCACTGATGTCACATTACATGCAGATAAGATGTGGAATAGCAACTCAGATGAATCTGGACTAATAAAGCTGAACAAAGGAGGGAATTCATGCACTATGGCTTTAAGTAACTATATGAAGATAAAGCAGCATCTAACAACAACTAGGAATACAACTGTACACAGAAAAATGAAAAGTAATAGATATCAAATAATGGAAATTGGTTCTAATTAGACAAATAAATAAAAGGGGCAGTTAAGGAGTAGGAATTCCAAAGCAACTTTTCTACCTCAAAGGTGGATACCAGAAAAAGGCAGGGGAACTTCTGAAGTAAAGTGTCATTCTCTACCTAGCACTCTGCTCTGCAGCCAGTGTCAATACCTTTCTTGAATTATGAGTAGCACTTGAGAGAACAGTGTTATCGTTTGAGACTTTAAATTATCAGGCATCTTTTGTTTCCAGCATTTGAGTATGAATCTTTTCTGCTTAAGACTGCATGGCTGAATTTAGGAAGAAGAGCATGTGAAAGCTCCTACCTGCTACCTCCTACTGCCATCAAGTCTTACATACTACGTGGCTTAAAACCTGCACAGGTCCATTCACACCAGATGGATCAGCAGGGGCTGCTGCTTGCAGGCATCAGCTCTTAGTAAGATGGTTTGCCTTCTCTTTCCACTCAAATATTGACTGTCCTTAGTAAGACGAAGCAGTGCCTCCAGCATCAGTAACTCCATGCAGTTCAGATGGAACAAATGCAGCCCCCTGAAGTACCAGAAAAACACTGCTGTTTCTTTTTTGGATTGGTAGCACTTTGGCACACTTACTGTCTTCCCCTCTCCTATTCAAGTGCCTGTAGATAATTACCTTTTTTTTATTTTTTTTTTTCCTGTGCCAATATGCCTCCTAAGAAAGAAGATCTCAGTTTCTGGGACATATGGTGCAAAAGAAAATTAAGAAAATTAAGGCAGCTTTTTCTACTCTTGGTCTGGCAGTTCCTTGTGAATACTTGCTCCCTGTTTGTTCTGCTTGTTTTCTGTGTGGTTCTCTGAGCTCTCATATGCCTGTAGTGTTCCAGTAACTTTCTTAAAATTCTTTTTTCTTTTTTGTAGCCACCACCATGGAGGTGGATCTAGTCATTGTTTTCTGCAGATAGTTTTACCCCCAGACTATTCTACCTTCTCTGCCCCCTAACATATGATGTGTCAGACCACTGGCACATTCCCAGGCTGTCAGGAGAATTTGAATGAATGGGAATCATCCTGCTATGCTCTTCTTCTCTAGAAAATACTACATCCACCATGGAGAGCCTCCCTGCTCTCATTTCAGTGTTGTTCCCTGCTTTCTCTGTCCTGATGGAGTGTGTCAGAGACAACAGCTGTGAGACCTGGCAGAGGTGAATCTTGAATTAAAAATCTTACTTAGGGATTTATGAAGAGCATGACAATCTGGTCATTTTCTGCAGCTCTCCTATTCGTCACTGGAATAGGGAACTTAAAATTAAACTATGCATTTATAGATTTGTTGACAAACATTCAGCAGATCCCATAAGTTTACTCCCCACTGGGTTCTTTTATTGTTTTAAAACAATTTCATACTAATTTCATTGAGTGCTCCCTTGCTCTAGGATTGCAGAACAGTTCTGCATTTACCTTGTATTTCATGATTTAGTAAACTTTCGTGTATTCCTGTCAGATTTCTCCTTTCCAAACTTAACAATTCTGATCTTTTTAACCTCTTCCTCTAGAAGCCCACTATCTTTGTCTGGGCCTCACCACCATCCACTTAGAGAGAGAACAGAATTGCATAACAGCATTGGTTATGAGGAAGTGCAGAAGAATGAATTCTCCCATCTTTTTCTCCAACTTTCCCTGATGGGTCTTAACATTCTTCCAGATTTTGTTCAACTCAGTGTTGCTGTGTGCTGAAGTAATAATTGCAAAGACCTGTCTGCTATGACTGACAGCTCCATACTGAGCTATAATTACAATCTCTGCTCACAATACTGCATTGAAATGGCTTAGATTTTTTTATCTGTAGATATATTATGTTTTTGTTGTTGTTTATTTTGGAGGTCATTGGCCATTCTTTTGCACACTAAATCACCTTTTCAGAGATCTTTGTGACATGCCTCATTATTAAATGTACAATTTGACTAGTGAAAGGTTATTATGGGCAGGATTGGGGATTTCACTGTTCAGCTCCTTTGTAAGTTCCCTGATGAGGATGCTAACTAAAACTCGAGGGACATCATTACTGAGAATTTTCTGTCCAGAAAAAAAAATGACCATTAATTTTCCTTTCCTTTAACTAGAGTTCAGCCTATGGAATAAGCTTGTTTTCTTTACAGTCATTAAGATCTTTGGTATTCTTTCTCTTTTCTCTCTCCATAGTGGATAAGCAATCCTCAGGGCAACTCTTTGCTGCTGGGACTCTAGTTTTACCCAGTTACATATCACTGAGTGTGGGATATTGGACTAATTCAGACTTGTTGGTGGCAACAGCAGGGAGTAGCAAGGCCAGAAAAACATGTCTATCTTGCAAAGCAGATGAGGTGGATTGTGGTCTAACACTTAATAAGTCAGTGGTATGTGGGGTGAGTTCCAGGTCTCGCAGCCAGATTTTGCTGCAGTAAAATCAGAGAGGACTACTGCCCGCCACTGCATGCTTGTGTATCAAAACTCCTTTGTCTAGAGTGACATGATGAGCTGCTGGGTCTCACTGGTGATGACACAACAAACTTTGGTAGGGCTAGCTGACAATCAATAAATGACTTAGTCTTACTTCACAAAGAATCACCAAGAATATATATCGGGCATCTAGAATCCTCTGTTTTGAGGATGATAACTCCAGCTGTGGGATGAGTTGATGGGCTGGAGTTGCTCTCCCCTCCCCAAGCAGTGATACTTTCTTCATAAGATTTGCACCACCAATCAAGTGAGATGTTACCTGAGAAATTATAGTTAACTTATAAGCAAGTAATTTTTAGATCTATCTGGATTTGGCAATGAGAGAATTCATTACCAGCAATCTCAAATTTGTTATACCTCTCACCTCAATAAATTATTTTATTGATTCAGCTTTGTGAAACTAATCACTGAATAGTGTGCTCTGACAAACACTGGTCCTATAAACCTCATAAAACTGCTCAGCAGGAGTCCACCACTGACACTGACAGGCCTGGCTGAGTGAGTCAAATTTGTGAGACTGTTCAGTGAAAGTCCCTCTTCTGCTGCTGGCAGGCAAGTTGATTCCGATGGGGAGGGCTTATTTTTTCATAGCCACATGTCAGATCCTTTAATGTGACACTGAGTTACCAACATTAATTATGCAACACAGGCTGGGTACACCTCTTTTTCACAAGTCTGTGCCTGATTGCTTATTGCTCCATGGCTTACCCCAAGATAGAATGTGCTAAGAAGCTGTATTGCCTACAACGATGCTGCGCCCTCCTTCTTGTATTTCCTACCACACAGAGATGTTGTTTGTTGGCAGTGAGAAGGCCTTGATGAGCCAAAGAAGAGCCAGGTAGAAAAATACATTCATACCAGCTGCCATAATGGTATAACTCTCTGTGGTACTTCACACTATGTTGCTAAGGTACTGCAACTGCAGTGTTGTAGACCTGTATAGCACATTGCAAAGTGCACAGCCAGCACTTACTGATCAGACCAATGGTAGAATCTGTACTAAAAGAATAGACCCCTAGGATCTTGTCCACCTGCTCTGACTGAGCACGTTCATGTAGAGATCAGTATTGTGGCCTGTGCTGGCTGCCTAGGACTTTGGTCTTCTTCCTTATGAAACTTCCTAAGAGATGCAGCTGGAAGACTTGATTTCAGGATCTTCAGTCAGGCTATGCTATGAATTGCTCAGCCCATTCCAAAAGAGGAGTGTTTCTGGGCAAGAAAATGGATGGTCAGAAGTGGTGGTGCTGAGAACAGTGTGGTGGATGATGGTAGAATGAATCTCATCTCACATGTGCTGAGGTCTCATTGCTCTCTACAGAGGGGTCTCATCTTCACATAGGTGTCTTACTGTCAGATTGCTAAAATTAGGTGTATAGATTTCCCTCTGTATCTCTTAATGGTACCATATTCTTTTCTGGATTTTGGCATGCATTGCACAAGGGACATTAGCAGTCCTGTGGCAAGACCAAAAAACTCTTCTCCTTGTCTCCTCTGTTTGCTGCGACAATGCTATTGCTATTAAACATTAATGCACAAACAGTTTCAGCCTTTCCTACTGAAAGGAACAGTGGAAAATTGTTGGCATCTCTGTGCATTCAGGAAGGGGAAACATAATAACTATCATGCAAAGAAATGAATAGATAGTCTCTCCACTATTTTTTTTCTACATTTTCTACAGAGTAATTTACCATTGTTTGCAGTGATCATTATTTCCAAGCAGATGAACTATGAGCTTTCATTTTTGGCAGTCTGTATGTGTTGCAATTTGCTGTGTAATTCTGCTTATAAATGCTGTACTTTCTTTACTAGCTCTCAGAAGAAAAATTCGTTTGCAATCTTTATTTAATGCATAATATTTCTCTCCTGCACTGCTGTGTAAGTAAGAAAATTGGTTTTGGGAGGTATAATGAGAGGTCTTTTTGCATATTCAGCTGCATTAGCAACTGAAAGCTTTTAAATAGTGGTCTGTGGAGGAAATACCAGTCATTCTGCTTCTACAAGACTGTGAATGGACAGCCTGACCAGAAAACATCTTAGATTTCATTCACAGAGAAAGGTAGACAATTTAGGAGTCTGGAGCTTCCAGGAGGCCAGCAGAGGCATCCACAGACGTCGTTAAGAGCAAGGAGGGATTTCTAATCTCCAGGAAGTGCTTTTAAGAATGGACTACAATAAAGAGAGTAGGAAATAGTGATATTATTATTGTTATTGTTGTTGTTATTAAGTTATTGCTTATGTGGCATGATATTCTGTTGTCTATGGACTGCTGCTAAAAAAACCCTCCATCTGGTAAGAATGAAGTAGAGACAGAGAATTAGAACCTAGCTTTCATTACTTTACCTCCCATTTTCTTTCAGGGAGGAATTTCACGGTGGGAAATAAAGCACTGCAATGAAGAGTTTTAGGAAAATACTACTACAAAAGGATTTGTGTGTGGAATTCTCACTTCTCATTCCAGGGCCATGCTAAGAAATCATAATTTCAAGGTCACTTGAAATGGCACAGCAGAACTGGATAGGTGGAGCATGAGCTCTATAGTACTGTCTCAGCTG
The DNA here is from genome assembly GCA_033459285.1 of Clamator glandarius. Classification (NCBI taxonomy): domain Eukaryota; kingdom Metazoa; phylum Chordata; class Aves; order Cuculiformes; family Cuculidae; genus Clamator; species Clamator glandarius. Next base: position 1,247,065 of record JAUNZM010000679.1, on the reverse strand, counting down.
TATTTCAGGTAACCTTGAACTTGTTTTTCAAAAAGTCCTTTTGTGTTATTTATTTCCCAAAGCTCTACAGTGCATTGATAATTAGAAGAAACACTTGGGCTAGGAAAATACCATGAAACATCTTCACTTACTTCTCTGTTATAACTGGGAAGTCTACAGGTTTAGCTCTGCCAAGACAGTGGAAGGCATTCATCAAAATTATGATAGGAACATTCCTTACCTCAATACACCTGCATCTTAAATAACAGTGAAGTGCTTAAGAGCAGTGTAGTGTCAAATTTTTTATAATCTCCTGTAAAAAAGTGCTCCTTACTATCTTGGCGAATGGCGGCTGTGCATGACAATATTTTACAAGATTATGATTTAACAGTAGCTTACAATTTATTATTTGAGGTAAATAAAATTCTTAGCTTTTTCCAGCAGCACTTAATCATAAACCAATTTAATATTTAGCAAGGTGATTGTATGAAATCTATTCTAGTCCAAATAGTGACTTAATTGCAAATTTAAAAATGACAAGATTAACTCCTATTTACTACATGGTGTAATAAGTACATATGCAAGCACACAGATGTAGAAATACATGTGTACACAGGCATATATTAATATTTAAGTTTAAGAATGTGACTAACCACAGTTACAAAGATATACACATATATTTAAGTATATAGATAGATGAAGGGATAAGTAGACAGACTAGTCTGAAAATCTCCCTCGAGACTGGTGAGAATACTCACATACTGTTAAGCAGCATTCTACAACAGGCAATGGTTGATCTCAAGGTGGTCAAGTTCACCTTCTCATTTGTTGTGTTGGCAAATGAAATTGTGCACTACACCTGAGTAGTGTTCCAACACTGTGGGACATTACTGGGTAAGTATCAGAAGCTACCCCTGATAACAGCAGATTTCAGAAAAAGTGAAAGAACAACAAAAAGAAGAAAGAAAGAGACCAGTGTTTTATGAATCTTGCAAAATGTTATACTTCTTCTAGCCCTAGGGGGACAGAAAGGGAGGTGCCATCACTCAAAAACTAAAAGTATTGTTACTGTTCCTGAAACATTTTGTTGTGCTGAGAGATAGAGATGCCTGGATGCCCCAGTTATTAAACAGGGCTATATTCATAGGGTTCTGCAAAACGTGACTGAAAGAATAAAAATCCAATGTTTATACTGTTCTTTTTAAAAGATCATTGTAAAGTTATGTCCCTCCCTGGCCAGCCTGAATGTTATTTTAACTTCTTTGCAAGCCAAGATGAAAAGGCATCTGTTTGGTAGGCAATGAGCCAATGTCTTTCATTAACTACAGTGTTACAATCAGGATTAATTACTGCCTAAAGCTGGAGAGCTCATGAAACGTACTTCCAAAGATTTCTGAGGTAGCATAGTGGGCAACAAATCCCTACTCTATCTGAAAATCCAAAGAAAGCATTAAGTACTTCAGTGTTATCCTCATCCTTTGTCACTATTGTTCCCCCTGCATCCAGTAAGGGATGGAGATTCTCTTTAGCCCTTCCTTTACTGTTGATATATTTGTAGAAGGCTATTTTATTATCTTTCACAGAATGGATCAATCTAAGTTCTAGTTGGTCTTTAGCTCTTCTGAGCCCTTCTGTACCTTTTCTACATGATCTCCATCTCTGTAGTCCTCCTGAGATGCCTGCCCCTTCTTCCAAAATTAATGTATTTTCCCTTTTTTTTCTGAGAACCATCCAAAGCTCTCTGCTCAGTCAAGCTGGTTTTCCTCCTGGCCAGCTCATTTTTCAGCACATGGGGATGCGCCTGTTGTTACGCCAGGCAGACTCCCACCACAATATTTGCCTTAATGGACATTCCACTGATTTTTACCAATAGATGCCCAACCCTATCATCACCATCATAAAGCTCAAGGCAACCAAAACTGTCTCTAAAGTAGAGGGCTATCCCACTGCCTCTCCTTCCTTACTTATCCTGCCTGAAGTGTTTATGGCAGCAGTATAGTTATGTGAGTCATCCCAACACATTTCTGTGATGGCAATTATATCATAATTTTCTAGCTGCACAATGACTTCTAGTTCCTCCTATTTGTTGCCCTTTCTGTGTGCATTGCTGTAGATGCACTTCAGCCAGGTTGTTGATCCCATGACCCTCCTGAGGGGAATAGTCTTAATTCCGAAGTGACTATTTGCTGTAGTTTCTAAGCTATCAATAATTTTTGAATCTTTGCTGATACCTGGAGTGCTGTCGTCTAAGGCAGCAGAATGAAGGGCCTAACTAGATACTGGAGTGCCATTCCCAGGGTTTTTTTCTGTCAAGCCTGGTTTAGTTCCTCTCCCCCTTCAGATCTAGTTTAAAGTCCTTTTGATGAGCCCTGCTAGCTTCTTGGTAAGTATCATTTTGCTCCTTGGGGACAGCTGTACCCCATCCTTCATCATCAATTCTGGTGTTGTGTAGGCTAACACACGGTCAAAAAACCCAAAGTTTTGCTCCTAACATGAGGTTCAGAGCAAGGTATTTATTTCCTGTCTCTTTCTGCTCTTTCCTTCATCATTACCTATAATAGGAATGACAGAGGAGAACACTGCTTGTGCACCCAAACCCTTCTTCCTAAGGTTCCAGGTCCTAAGCTCTGAAATCCCTTTTAATTGTCCTCAGGTTTCTTGCTGGGGTTTCACTACTGCTTACTTGGAAAATCAATAATGGATAATAATCTATGGGCCTAACTAGAGTTCAAAATTTTCTTTCCACATCTCTCACCAAGGCCTCCAGGTGAGGTCTCACAAAAGCAGAGTAGAGGGGCAGAATCATCTGTCTCAACCTGCTAGTTACATTTCTTTTGATGCACCCCAAAATATGGTTGGCTTCCTTGGTTGCAAGTGCACATTCCAAACAATGTGGGTTCATGAAATGCAAGTCCTGCTAAACTAACCTTATGTCCTTCTATTACAAGGTGACCCACTTAATGAATGAGGTAAAGACTGTGCATAGTGTACTTGGACTTCAGTAAAGCCTTTGATAATGTTTCCCCACAGTATTCTACTTGAAAATTTGGCTACCACTGGCCTGGACAGGTGCACCCTCTGCTGGGTTAAAAACTGCCTGGACTGACAGGCCCAAAAAGTGGTGATAAAAGAAATTAAATCCAGTTGGAGGTGGATTACAAGTGGTGTCCTCCAAGGCTCAGTGCTGAGTCCAGTTCTTTATCTTTGTCAATGGTCTGGATGAAGGGACTGAGTATACCCTGAGTAAATTCACGGATGACACTAACCTAGGAAGAACTGTTGATCTGCTTGAGGGCAGGGAGGCTCTACAGGGGGATCTGAATAGGCTGGATTGATGGGCTGAGACCAACAGGATAAGGTTTAACAAGGCCAAGTACAGAGTCGTGCACTTGGGACACAACAATCCTGTGCTGTGCTACAGACTTGGGGAAGAGTGGCTGGAAAGTTGCCTGGTGGAGAAGGCAGCCGGCTGAACATGAGCCAGCAGTGTGCCAAGGTGGCCAAGAAGGCCAATGGCATCTTGGCCTGTATCAGAAACAGTGCAGCCAGCAGGACCAGGAAAGTGATTGTGCTCTTGTACTCGTCATTAGTGAGGCTGCATCTCAAAATCTGTGTTCAGTTTTGGGGCCCTCATTACAAGAAAAACATTGAGGTTCTGGAGCATGTCCAGAAAAGAGCAATGAAGCTGGTGAAGGGGCTGGAGAAAAAGAGAAATTGTCTTCTTTAGCCTAAAGAAGAGGAGCTTTAGGGGAGACCTTATCACTATTTACAATTATCTGAAAAGAGGTTGTAGAGAGGTGAGTACTAGTCACTTCTCCTAAATGATAGGTCATAGGACGAGAGGTAATGGCCTCAGCTTTCACCAAAGGAGGTTCAGGTTGGATGTTAGGAAAAATTTCTTTGCTGAAAGGGTTATTGAGCACTGGGGCAGGGTGCCCAGGGAGGTGGTTGAGTCACCATCTCAAGAGGTATTTAGAAGATGGGTAGATGAGATGCTTGGGGATATGATCCTCCTATAATCTATGCTAAAGCACATGGAGGACAGGGAGGTGTTCAGTGGCAGCCAGCATGGCTTCACCAGGGGCAAGTCATGTATGACCAACATAGTGGCTTTTTATGATGGGGTAACTGCAGCAGTTTGTTGGAAAAACCAATCAATGTGACCTATCTGGACTTCTGTAAACCTTTGACACAGTCCCCTACAACATCCTTCTCTCTAAATTGGAAAGGGATGGGTTTGATGGGTGGACTGTTGGGTGGATAAGAAATTGGTTGGATTGCTGGTCATGTTGAGCACTACCAAGCACTCTCAAGTCCTTCACTTCTAGGCTACTTAAAATTCAAATTTCTTATTTAAAATATTTAATATTTTCCATTTTTTTCTCATGCCATTGCTAACTGACTGTTTTGAAAATGCAATCTCAGATGACATAGTTTGGCTGTCTGTGCTAGCACTTAATTCAGCAGGCTCCTTCTCTGGGCCACAAATACTGATTTTCAGAGTTCTGTGATGAAATTCACAGAGGATACAGCAGGAGGGAACCTTCTTAACTTTTGTATAGCACAGGAGAAAGCCTCACCTGTCTTGCATCTGTCCTGGAAATGGAGGAAGAAATTGGGCGTGTCGCAGAATATCCTTCTGCACAGGCCCTAGATCTGTCAGACAAAGCTCTCTGCTCAGTCAGCATCCTCTTTGATATCTGGCTTCCACAGACTTTTTCTTATAGTAATTGAAGGTAGGCAGACAAATGGCAGAGAGAACAGGTCAGGAGGGAAATGGAGCATATTTTGTGAAAGACAGACTAACTGTTAGAATCTACTGCTGGAAGACCAAAACCTTTTTCCTTGCAAATCTAGCTCTTATCTAGCTCAAATATTCTTCCCCTTATTTTGCATAGAAATAAAGGGATAATAAATAAAATCTCATTGCTCCTGTTTTGTGAAAGAAGAGAATAGCCATGTATTGTGAAAGGCAATTATCTTCATTACTACTGCTATCATAGTTTTGGGATTAAAGTCAAACCTACATAGCTCTGTTATCATACAAGTAAAAAATAGCTTCTTAGTAGTTCATTGACACAGAAATACACCAAATGTATTTCAGCCACTGGAGCCTTGTAAGGCTCATTCTGATTACTCATACTTTGACTTATTTCTGATGGTGTCAAATCTTGACATTTTTGTGACATTTCCAAGTGTACATACCATCACAAAGGTTATTCAGAAAATTATACTTTAAACTGGCTTTGAATTTGCTTGTGCTGTTGTTTTACTTGAGGAGACTTCCCCTCATGGAGGCTTTATTTTGACAAAAAAAATGTTATGTGGGTGTCTTCTTTCTCTACATTTTCCTTGACACTCTCTCATTTATCAAAACAGTCTGTTGTGAGACCCAGAGCTCTTTCTTCCTTTGGCCTTGTAATATTTTGCTAGGTTTAATGTTGCCTTTCCACTGAAGATAAACCTGAATATAACACTGTACCACAGTAGGAATTGTTGAACTTTTCTTTTCTGGAATATTCAATGTCTGATGTTACAGACTCTGCATTGATCAGCTGTCATAGTTCAAGATTTTCCGCTTTCAGCAGAGGTCGTCACAGATGATTAGTGATTTGCTACACTAAGCTAAAATAACTTAAAACATATAATAACTGTTTAGAGACCTTGTCTACTTGGTTGACTCATATATAGTGTCCTGATGAGGTTCACACTACAGTTCTTAATTTCTATTCTAGACGCCTACCTAAAAGCCAGAAGTAGTCAAGATTAACTCCTTTCTCATACTGCTTTCCATAGTTAGTGGTTTGGGAACATGGTGTTTTTGTTTTATTAAGCATTTGATGAGCACTAGGCCTGACAGAGTGAGATGCTTAGTCAGTTATTATAGAAATGTAAAGGATGCTGCCTGTTAATACTGCACTTACTGTCACACTGTTAAGGCTGGTACATAAATGGGAACTTTTCAAAATCGGGGCCTTTCCATCTCTGAAGCCTGTGCCGAGGTATCATAGGCTCCATTTACCCTGCTGGGAGAAACAGAGGACTGAATATGGCTGCTCACCATCCATGTTTGTCAGGGTGGTATTGGATAGAGACTGCTGTGGCACACTCCAGTGCATGGATATCCAAAGAGCACTGGGATACAGCTACTGATCTGTAAGCACAGGCAGAAACAACAAAACTGATCTCCAGCATTATATTCCACTAAAAAATAGCAATCTGTGAGAAAGGAGGGCAAAACTAAGCTTTAGCCCCGCGCCATACTTAAGTGTTCTCTTGCAAGAAGCATCCTCACTTGGAGTTGTTAATTTAACCTCTGCTTAGTCATTAATGGAATGAAAAAAAATTGGATAGATACATCAAGCCATTTGATGGAATGTACTGTATGTCACAGCCTATTCTTGTTGGTCTGTGATGTGCTAGCTTTTTTTTGCCACCAGGAGTCTCTTGAAGTCGTAAGAATCAGACGTGGAGGGTCAAGTTAGCCACAGTAATTTGAATTTAGTAAAGTTCAGATATGGCAAGTGATAAGGCTCTACATCACAAAAGGCCACAGAAAGCTGGATTCCATGCTGGAGAAGTCAGTGGAAAGCTGACCCAGACACATGACCCATGTCTCTCCAAAATTCCAAGCCTTTGGTACATTCACTGGAGACCTAACAAATATCAGAATTTTCTTCTTTTATATCCTGACTTGACATTTAAAATTGGTAGTAAACTCCCATAAAAGAGACCTTTTACAATGAAGGATTCTTATATGGGAAGCATGTTAAAATAGTTTGGTGCTGTTAAATAGATGCAAAAATGAAAAATAGCTGATAGGTATTTGGAAAAGTAGCACTGGAATTGGAAGGACTAACAGATATTTCACCACACAAAAATGTTGCACTGAAATATGAAAACAGTCTGCCTGTTCTTGTTCAAAGTGTGCATATTTTATACATAAACTTAAGGGTTTGATGTGTTTTCGGTGTGAGACTACATGGGCAGTAAAGATAAAAGCTCAAACTTCTGGTTCTCGGGTGGTTTAATGTATTCCTTTTTTGTACTTCTTTGTGCTTCTTTACTGACAGACTGCTTTATTCATACTATTATATTATTTATGTTCCCATGGCAACTAGGAGCCTTTGCCGAGGAGCCAGCCCTGTGTGTCTTTCTTTGAGAAATATCTCATAGACAGTCCCTGGTTCAAGGAACTTGCAGGTTACAGGCAGGAGAGACATGTGTAAATCAAAGGATACAGTGCTGGCTATGCACTCTATTTTGAATGCATTCAGGGATACATGTTCACTCACAGGGTGAGTGAAGTGCCAACTAGGGAGCTGCAGGATTGTTATTGCTGGGGTTTTGACAGTCGTGACAATTGGAATCATCCATCACTGGAATAATCTTTACTTGCAATGCAAGCATCCTCTCCTCATCAATCAAATTCAAAGGAAGCATGTTGAAGAAGGAATTGAAAAAAGGAAATAGCAGCACAGTGTCTGGTGTTTTCAAATAAATAACAAAGGTATTTCTCTTTAAATTAGATGAAACTTGGGAACATAAGATACTGTTGCTCACAGAAAGCCTGAAAACATGTGTTGGGGTTTGGGGAGGGGGAGTTTGTTTGGCTGGTTGGTTTGGGGCAGGGGGGTTGGAGGAGGAGGTAGGGGTGACACTGAATATCAGCTGAGTGCTTTCCAAAACCTACAAGGAGCACAGCAGTTCATACTGGTTTATTTATGTTCATGTAAATATTCCTAATGTGTTGAAAGCATGTAGGATTTCAGATGGGATAATATAAACTTCCCTTTCTAATATTCACACTGTGACTGTTTGGAGACATAGAGAAAATCCCATTTATTATATCCAAATGACCTTACATACCACTTTTTGCCTACAACATTAAAACAGCTGTAAAACAACACAATCCCTAAGAAAACGCCCATGCTGTAAAGGGACTTAAGTCATTCCAATGGAAAAAATGACTTGTTTTATTTGTATTTGCTTTCTAGCTTTTAAAAGTTTTATTCATTTTAATAAACAAAACCATTTTAGACAAAAACGCTGCTATTACAATAATAGCGATTCTAGAAATTGAGGAAGGCAAAAATACTCATAGGACACTGTTATTTTGTAATGGCCTCCACTGCAAAACTTCCACTATCTGCCCAGCCATGTTGAGTTCTGCAAATTATAGCATTTTATAGAAAATTATAGTTGACAAAAAAACCTCTTTGACTAGCTCTTTAAATGCCTGGAGTCCTTTCTTGCAATTGATAATGCATTAGAAAACAGAATACACTGATTTTACCTGACCTGCACTAAGACCAATCTTCAGCAAGTGGCTCCTTGAATTTTTGAACTATGGAACATCTTCCATTATGCAGAGGAATGAGCCAGCCAAAATCTTAGCATTGTATTACAGCACATGAGCCTTCATTCTCTTCCATTTCATTGCCTTTCCTTTAATTGGATGGCTCTCAAAATATTGCTGCTGATAAAAAAACTTTCTAGCTATATCACAGGAGGCAGTTATTCTGTATATTTACATTATAAAGAATTGAATCTAAAAGTCCACCATTAAAATGTTGTTTGCTTGCAGCATTTCTGAAAGACATTAAAGTTCTGGTTAAAACAAAATACTTGAAGTGAGATAAATTTCCTTCACAAGTATATCAAGGAAACTTCCTGGTCTGGGCGGTAAATCACCAAGGTGAAGATATACCTAAGACATTCCTTAGAATCTCTGCTGGACATTTAAAATACCAAGGCATTGAGCTGTTATGCCCTGCAGAACTTAGTGGACAGTATTCCCTTCCTGCTGTGCTGTGTGGGTATAAAGGAAGCCCTGTATTAGGTCCCATGGGGTACTGTAGAGCTTCGGGTGTATGTCAGAATGTGGTTTATGCTGTAAGATACCTCCATCCTGTGTAAAGCCAAGGTCTATGAAAGCAGAACTTGAGAAGGCAATGTGAAAAATGAATTAAGCAGAAGGCAGGATCATGCAGCCAGCTCGGCACTAGTGTGTAGTATGCAACATTGCTTCCTGCTGCAGTGTGTGCCTGCAGAGGAATCAAGGCTGTGACTCGAGGTGGTTGTTCTGTGTACTGTCAAGAAGTCTTTACTGTGATTTCTTGTCCTTTTGCTTCTGGGTCGGGTCAAGTTGTCTCTACCTTGGCTACTTTACTTTTCCTGCTGTCATCACTACGGACCTGGCAGTCTGTTCCAGATCTACTGTGATCCTTGCAGCATATGCATTGATGCTTTGCTGGTGATACAACATCACTGAGTTAATTGTGGGAAGAAACGACCACTTCCAGTGTATTAATACTATTTATTGTGGGGAAGGATCTAGTTAACTGTAAGGCATCTGCTCTTCTGCTGAAGTCTAATGGAGAGAGAAAATATCCTCTGGAATCAGAAACTGAACATTCCATGCAAGGTAGTCTGAGAGGACCTTTGCCATGTTGGAAACAAACTGATGTGGATCCACATTAGAGGGTCTGCTTGAAGTGCTTTGCAGAGAGAAGTGAGCCTCATAGCACAAGTAAGACCTTGTGTTCCAGTGTGCTGTGAAAGGACTGTAACTTGCCCCAGCAAAGTTCCTGACCTCGAACAAAAGCTACACAAGCAGTCACATTATTTCTACCCTCTGACTATAATGACAAAATAATTGTAACATTCCTCTCCCAAGGTGGCGTCTTGTAACACCAAGTTGCATGCAGATCAGAGCCTGCTGTACATAGCTGGATAACTGCACTGTCCAGATCAGTTTCCGCTCCACTTCTCCCCATACAGCTCATAAACAAGGAGACAAATGATGACCCTTCACTTGGGAAACACACAGGTATGTGATCTCCAAACAATTACATGTGTGAATAAGATGGCAAATTTGGCCCACATTATGCATGATATTGAAGTCACAACATATGTAATTGGTGGCATTTTCAAAACATCATAAGAAAGAGAGCATTAAAAAAAATCCATAATTCATGCATTGTTAGTGGAAAAGTTCTGTGTTGCATGGTCTTCCTTATGCAGGGCTATCACGCAAGAGTAAAGCTTTGTGACTAGAGGCAGAGCAGGGTTCTGCTTCTTGAGAACAAGAAAAGCCAGTGGGCTTCTATCCAAAACTGGGCCAGAAGAGGTAGCAGTTGTATTTATTGCAGACTTTGGTTCCAGGCAGCAAATGAGACAGGAAGCATTTCTCTGTAACACTTATTATTTCTTTATCATCTGCTGTGAAAGAGCTCTGAGTTTCCTTTGCCATATCACCATTTAATGGTTCCTGCAGAAAAGAAGGTTTGGCAAATTTCTTCAGAGTGGATGCTGATTACACCTGTTACTCCCAAGCTGACTTCAATTTCAGTGGGAAATAGAGAAGTCTGCTACCAGTGAACACAGAAACTTACACAGGAAATTCCAAAAGCCCAGTGCTTATGATCAAAGGACCACAGTGCATTTGGATCCTTTACATGGAGAGGCTGATTTTTGCTAGCTCATCTGCTGTGTACCTTTTTAGAAGTTCTGCTTTAAATGCCAAGCTGGCAACAGAACTTCAAAAAATGAGTGTCCCCACTGCTCCCTAGTTTGTGGTGACAAGTCTGTGGTTTCTAACTATTACAGTCATGATGCTTTTACTGATTTTCATTTCATGCTTAATGTGTAGTCATTACTGTTATAGATAATGGCAAGTTAAACAGGGTCCCATGCGGCAGGATTCCCATTTGGAGGTGAAATTTAAAGATGGCTTTGCAATTAATATTTTCAGAATTTTATTTCATAGAATCATAGAATCACTAGGTTCGAAAAGACCTACCAGATTACCAAGTCCAACCATTCCTATCAAACACTAAACCATGCCCCTCAGCGCCTCGTCCACTGTCCCTTAAACACCTGCAGGGGTGGTGACTCAATCACCCTAGGCAGCCTGTTCCAGTGCCCAATGACCCTTTCCATGAAAAATTTTTTCCTAATGTTCAGCCTAAACCTCCCCTGGCAGAGCTTGAGGCCATTTGTATGTGAATGCCTCTTACTATAGTACTTATGGTTTGCTTATCCCAGCAGACTGGAAAAATGTGGCAGGAGTTAATTTGAACACACTGCTTTACCTAAGGTACAAGGAGAACCCAGCAAAAAAGTTAGACAGATTAAGGAGTGAAGAAGATTAAGACATTTCCAGTCCATGCAGCCAGTTTTAGCAGCACCCAGGCTTTTTCCTTGTTGCATCTGTAGCAATAATCTATGTCTGTGCTACAGAATTCAGGAGAGAGTGACAAGCAATGTGTTTCCCAGCTCTCTTTGAATCAATCAAAAGTGTGCTTCGCCACTTATTCCCATCATATCTGTCTTGCCAACAAATGAACTCTCTAAGACTCATTTTGGAGTTTTAGAAAGCAAACGTTCTTTATTACAGCACTGGATGCATGGAGGAATAAATCCATCTATCATGCATCACAAGACAGGAGCTGGCTACAGAATATATTTCCAATCTACTTGCATATGTACAAGGTTTCCCAGAAGAACCACACATATTGTGTTACTTCAAAGGACTAATTTTCTCGTTATTATGGACTTTACAACAGTCAAATCTCCATTAATTTATACCAGTTCTCAGTCTGTCTGACCTTACATTCTTCAGATAAAGAGAGACTATAAGCAAATCGAAATGATTACAGAAGAAGACACATCTGTCCAGCACATATTACAATTAACACAAGGTATTACATTTTCTCAAGAGAACAGTGTCTGAAATACACACTGAAAACAAGTTGTCAGAAAAACTTGCTACATGAGAGACATGATGTCTGAAAACCAGCAGCCAACTTTCAAAAAATAATTACCTAAACGAGACACAGTAGAACTTAGAAAACAGATTCTACTTTAGCTCAAACCAGAATATTCCACTTTTGCGATAGTGACTACTTCTTGCATCAGAGTGGACATGGAGAACACTGTAGGGCAGATACTGGACTTGAAATTATTTTTCCATCTCTTCAAAATAGCCAAAAAGTGAGTGGACTGCTGAATTAACAAAAGGCAGAATATTCCTTTGCCATCAAAGCATTTTCGTGTTTAGGTATCAGTGCCTGGATTTTCTGTGCAAGCGTTCCTGTAAATTCACAATTGCAAATTCACAATTTGATTACACTTTAACAACAATGGTAAATTTACAATTGCAATTTCCAGTACTGCTCTGATACAATGTGTCCAGTACCGTTTTTTTCCTTATAGCATTATCATTCTGTTTGGAGGATCACAATGTTCCTTCTGTTCTAGAAGAATACTGTCCAATTAATTAATTAATTACCCTCCTGACCATATGTTTTTCCCAGTTCTCAAAGATAAAATTGGATGTCTGTATTAGCTCCCAGGACAAACCTAGTAGGCTGTGTGATTATGGCCATTTTGTACATATGTTTAACTTCTAGTCCTAATTTATTTGAATTCTAATCACAGTGTTGCAAACAATAAACTCTGATCTATTCATACCTTATGTGTTTTTGTCCACCTGCAGTTAATGGTTGAAGAGGTCTCCTAAGTGTTCTGACTGAACCAGTATAGACAACAATGTTCCTGCCTTTCCTGGGTTTTGATGGACCTGAGAAACTGTTGTGTATATAGTTGTATTTTGCTATTGCAACTGTTTGTAATGAGCGTTATAGCAGGTGGCTTTCGTTCAGGTTTCCCTTCCTCCTTTCTATTTAGCTGCTGGAAGCCTTTTATATGGAAAAGCCATGTTTGGTGATTCTATAGACAATATTTAAAAGAGAGGGTGGAAGGCAGAAAGAAAGGGTTTGTTTAGATATCTGTAGCTGTTTTGTCATCTGTTTTCCTTCAGACACGCACACTAAAGTGTAGAATGGCAGCAAACATAACGGGGTCTCCACCTGTGATACTGGCTTTAATTTGGAACTTCACAGCTGGAGGTGCAGAGCCATTCCTTGTAACTAGTCACTCTGCAAAGCAAGACATCAAATTGCACTGCCTTCCTCTGAAATATTACTCTTAAGCTGCTTAAAGCATCTTAAACCATCTTAAAGCAGTGATGGAAAAGGTAAAATTACATGACTGAAAGAAATCCTTATGAATCAGAGCTTGGAGGAGAGAATGTGCCATAAACAGCAGGTGAAAGCACTGGAAATCTAAGGATCCCTCATGTTGAGGAATGGGAAACATCATCTAATTTGTTCTTGATTGTGGCCTGGAAGCAAGGAGAAGGTCTGTTTAGGAAGGGAGGAATGGAACTGAGGACAAGCCGATTGTGATTGCAGAAGCATTCCCCATATATACGTGACAGAAGGCTCTGTCTTGTCAGCTCATTGTGAATTTCAAAGTATGTGTAAGGCCATAAACTCAGCTCTTTTTTTCTTCCGAAACCTCTGAGACTGCTGATAAAGCTAGGACTTGTGAACATCTTATTAGATTCTGGACTCTAAACTGGGGAGAAACTCTACGCCAGCCTCATTCAGGTTGTCTGCTTCCTTCACAGGCTGGTCTAACTGATCTCTGAAAAACAGTGTTTAGGTGGCCTGCTGGTCTTTTCACACATTTCTCTGCCCCAAACCCACCATATGCCTGTATAGTAGCATCCATAAGAAGCCTTTTAGCACCATTCTGCTAAACCTAAGCAGCTACAGCTTTGCCCAGCCATCCTGCCTCAAGCTTTTGTTAATCCTCATGAAGAATTTTATAGAACAGGTTGAGCTGGATTTTTGTTGCTATGGAAATAGTAAGCAGGCAGATCTTTGCACAGCAGGGGCCAAATAAACTTTTTGAGACCAACATAAATTTCTGCACCCCTCATCTTTGCAATCCTTTATGCTATTTGTTTGTTTCAGAGAGAATGCAGGAATGGGTTTCTTCTCTGTAAACTCATACTATGACTCAGGAAGCAAGTAAACTGTGTTTATGAATATCACAGAATCACAGAATAACCAGGTTGGAAGAGACCCACTGTATCATCGAGTCCAACCATTCCCACCAGTCCCTAAACCATGCCCCTAATTACCTCATCCACCCTCACCTTAAACACCTCCAGGGACGGTGACTCAACCACCTCCCTGGGCAGACTGTTCCAATGCCTAACCACTCTCTCCGTGAAGAATTTTTTCCGAATCTCAAGCCTAAATCTCCCCTGGTGGAGCTTGAGGCCATTCCCTCTCGTCCTGTCCCCTGTCACTTGGGAGAAGAGGCCAACTCCCTCCTCTCCACAACCTCCCTTCAGGTAGTTGTAGAGAGCAATGAGGTCTCCCCTCAGCCTCCTCTTCTCCAAGCTAAACAACCCCAGCTCTCTCAGCCGCTCCTCATAAGGCCTGTTCTCCAGCCCCTTTACCAGCTTTGTTGCTCTTCTCTGGACTCGCTCCAGAGCCACAACATCCTTCTTGCGGTGAGGGGCCCAGAACATGAATATAAAGCAGCCTGCCTAACACTTTGGATTAAGAAGGAAAAATGACTTGCTTTAAGCAACTTTTTTTCAGATTTGAATGCAAACTACTCTCTGAGTGCAACCAAGAAACAAAAGCTTTTGTCACTCAGGTAGAGTTTACCATCCTCCTGTTGCAGAGGTGCTGTGACACAGGTAAAGAGCTGCCATATCTGCGTTTCGGGAAGTGGCCCCTTATAGCAGTCCCAGGAAAGAGGCAGGACCTAGCCTAGTAAAAGTCTAACTGCTGCACAGCATTGTTGAGTGAGAAAACAGCCTCAGGGAACAACTTTTTCCAACACATGGGTATATCCATGAAGAAAATTTCTCTGTGACTGTTCCAGGAATCAGACATCTCAAACCAGCATGCTCTGCTACATACAAGAGTGCTGGAAGAAATGATTTTTTAAGTTTAACAACAATAATCATATAGGAGGTGTTCCTTGGCTTGCTACTGATCTCAGCCAAGCAGTTTTCTCTCCCAGTGCCCCAGTTTCCTGCTCCATAAACAGAATAAACTCTCAGGTTCCTCTGAGATTCTTTCAGGTTTGCCAAGAAATATCTTATAAAATAACGATCCCTCGCTGGCCTTCCTTAAGGAACAGATTAGTGGGCTATTCCATTCATGTCAGACTTTTTGCAGATGCAGAGGATTTATTGCAGGTGATGATAAGATGCCTGTCAGGAGGGAGCTCTTCTGGTATATAGGGGGCCTAGGTAAACCCTGTAAGAGCTCTAGGACCACTGACTCTTTCTCAAAGGACCCAGCCTCTGAGAGAAGAGACTTTGAGTACCTACCTGTTCAGTTTTCTTTTTCTCTTTCCAGTTTACAAAGAAAATGATTTAGTTAGACCACTCTTATTCCAGTGGAGTCTTATCAAGGCACTCAGGGAATGGGTCTCAAAAGTAGCAAACTTAAAAGCATTCTCACAGTGAAACTCATGCCTTGGGTGAGGGAGACTTTTCAGCAGCTCTTGTATAGTTTTCTTTTTTACTGTAAGAACACAGTTCTCAGTAACTGTCTCTTATTTTGATCAACCTTGAGCCTATTTTTATCTCTCTCTATATGCATGCGAGTTCATGAATGTCTTAAATGTCACAGATAATGAGGAGTCATTTTTCCCCATATACTGATCACACAGCTGGTGTGTGATTCAAGCTATCATCACCATACTTAAAAATTCTAATGAAGTTATTATTTATTAAAGAAAGATTCATGGCAATAGTCAAAGTATTGCAGAGACTACAGATCATGAGACCTCCTGTGAATTTTTGTTTATTGGAGTATTAATGTCTATTAATTCTGATTTTGATAGCAGTTTCCTCTCTGGGCTATTGTTCTAACAGCATATGACTAAATTCTTCAACTATGCTGATGTTTCTTTCAAGAATTATCTTACATAACTCTAACTCCCCTAAATTAAGACAAATAATCTGTGGCAGGCAGGGGACGCATAGATGTTTAACAGCAGTATTCAATATTCACAGTCATTTGTGTTTTTTCTCCCCTTGTGAAATTTAATTTCCCATAGCTTCTGAAATGCTTTTCAGCATGAGCTACAGGCCCATCAGTCTGACCTCTGAGCCTAGCAAGATCATGGAACAGATCCTCTTGGAAACTGCTGAGGCACATGGAAAATAAGGAGGTCATTGGTAACAGCCAACATAGCTTCACCAAGGACAAATCATGCCTGACAATTGTTTCTGACCCACAGTCCAATCATTCCTATCAATCACTAAACCATGCCCCTCAGCACCTTGTCCATCCATCCCTTAAACACCTCCAGGGAAGGTGACTTAATCACCTCCCTGGGCAGCCTGTTCCAGTGCCCAGTGACCCTTCTTTGAAAATATTTTTCCTAATCTCCAGCCTAAATCTTCCCAGGTGGAGCTTGAGGCCATTCCCTCTTGTCCTGTCCCCTGTCACTTGGGAAAAGAGGCCAGCTCCCTCCTCTCCACAACTTCCTTTCAGGTAGTTATAGAGAGCAATAAGGTCTCCCCTCAGCCTCCTCTTCTCCAGGCTAAACAACCCCAGCTCTCTTAGTCGCTCCTCATAAGGCCTGTTCTCCAGCCCCTTCACCAGCTTTGTTGCTCTTCTCTGGACTCGCTCCAGAGCCACAACATCCTTCTTGTGGTGAGGGGCCCAGAACTGAACACAGTACTCGAGGTGCGGTCTCACCAGTGCAGAGTACAGAGGGAGAATAACCTCCCGGGACCTGCTGGTCACACCATTTCTGATACAGGCCAAGATGCCATTGGCTTTCTTGGCCACCTGGGCACACTGCTGGCTCGTGTTCAGTCGGCTGTCAACCAACACCCCCAGGTCCTTCTCCTCCAGGCAGCTTTCTAGACAGACTTCTCCTAGTCTGTAGCTCTGCACAGGGTTGTTGTGCCCCAAGTGCAGGACCCGTCATGTGGCCTTGTTAAACCACATGCCATTGGCCTCAGCCCAGTGGTCCAGTCCGTTCAGATCCCTTTGAAGAGCCTCCCGACCCTCCATCAGATCCATGCTTCCACCCAGAAGTGTATACATCCTGGCATGTTTGGTGAGGACAGCTTTTGGTGATAAGCCTGTTTGCCTCATTGCAGAGCTACATCAAACCCTGATCCCAAGTGCCAGCAATGCAAGTCACATCTGCAGCAAAGCAAGGACTCTAATCCAGTGTATAAAGTGATTATCAGAACAGGTTATCTCCCTGAAAGTTTCATCACAAATTTTTGGTGATATTAGGAGCATTACCACCCCTTACAACTGCCCAGGAGTCCCTATTGCCAGGATGGAATAGTCCCTACTGCATTTGGAAGGAAAGTTGAAGAATACCTATTTCCAAACCCCCTGCCATGGGCAGGGACACCTCCTACTAGACCAGGCTGCTCAAGGCCCCATCTGACCTAACCTCGAAAACTTCCAGGGATGGGGCATCCACAACTTCCCTGGGTAATCTTTTCCAGTGCCTCACCACTCTCATGGTGAAGTAGTTCTTCCTGAAGCCCAATCTAAATCTTCCCCCTTCCAATTTAAAGCCATTCCCCCTCATCCTATCACTACATACCCTTGGAAAAAATCCCTGCCTGGCTTTCTTGTATGCCCCCTTCAGTACTGGAAGGCTGCCATAAGGTCTCCTTGGAGCCTTCTCTTCTCCAGGCTGAACAAGCTGAGCTCTCTCAGCCTGCCCTTGTAAGGGAGGTGCTACAGCCCTCTGATCACCTTCATAACCCTCCTCTGGACCCATACAACAGCTCTATATCCTTCTTATGTTGAGGTTTCTAGAATTAGACACAACACTCCAGGTGGAGTCTCACAAGAGCAGAGTAGAGGGGCAGAATCCCCTCCCTCGCCCTGCTGGCCATGTGTCTTTTGATACAGCCCAGTATATGGTTGGCCTTCTGGGCTGTGAGCACACATTGCTGGCTCACGTTCAGCTTCTCATCAGTCAGCACCCCCGAGTCCTTCTCTGCAAGGTTGCTCTCAATCCTGTTGTACCCCATCCTGTATTGAAACCATGGATCGCCCTGACTCAGTTGTAGGACCTTGCACTTGGCCTTGTTGAGCTTCATGAGATTCACACAGGCCCACTTCTCCAGCCTGCCCAGGTCCCTCTGGATAACATCCCATCCTTCTGATGTGGCAACTACACCACTCAGCTTGATGTCATCTGCAAACTTGCCAAAGATGCACTCGATTTTGCTGTTTATGCCATCAATTAATTCATTTTTATTTTAAGGCTTATTCTTTTTCTACCCATTCCAGTCCTTCTACCTTTCTCTTTAATGGAATAATGAAAATAACAGGATCTGATGTCACTGTGCCACATATTTATGAGTGCTTAGAGTATCCTTTGTAATTTCCTTTATGTAAATTGCAATCTTTTCTTCAATTTGCTTTTATTGCTCAATTTCTCTCCAGTGATACAAACCTCTTTTTCTTCTGTTTTGGGATATTATTTAGTAATTTTCTCTAAAGGTTATCCAACTGACCTGGGGAAAAATAATAGATTCATTATTCTGTGACTGATTCCATGGTAAGTCTAATTGAACATGTTTTCATTTCTACATGGGAACTTCAACCTCTTTTGTACAGATTTTTGAAGTTCCATTAAATAATGGGATTTTTGTAGGCCTTTCTATAAAGCAGTATTTCCCCTAGTAACCAAAAAGAGGTAAAAAAATGCCATTTCTAAAAGAAGATTCTTTTACTTGCAAAAAAACCCACCGGAAGCATTTTTATTGACTAAAAGTAAAGGATAGCAGAAATAGTTTTAAACTTCTTCTACATTTCTTTATTTTTGACAAAATTTACTTACATTTTGTCCTTCCCACACACAGTCACATCCTCTGCTCATTCCTTATACTTTGCAAAGTTCTTTCCACATTCTGTCATATTATCCTTTTGTCATATACACTGAAATCTTCAAGCAGGCATGTGCAGGTTCACAAAATATTTATTAGTCATGTGAAGGTCTACCTCATGCAGTGTGCTTTTCTTTTCAGGTATTCATGTTTGCAGCAGCCCATGTATTAGGGAGCCATTCTTGGGACATTGCAGTACACTGAAACTGATAGAAAGCACTGAGCTGGTTTCATGCCCTTTATGCCAAGTTCAGAGAGGCTGAGTGACAAAGTGTCTCCCTTTACTTTACTTACAGTAACATAGCTGTCTAGCCAGAGCTGGTGCAGCCCGTAGTGTAAAGAAAGTACCCTAAGATGAGCTGGGTAAAGCACAAGCCGGACAAGAGATATAAAATTAGTTAGGGAGACTGCCTGGAGTGACAAGGTCATCATTTTCATCCATCCATGGGGTTATGCTTTCTTTAACCTTCCTTTTCTGACTGACATACCTGTAGAAGCCCTTCTTGTTAGTCCTCACTTCCCTTGCCAAGTTCAGCTCCAGCTGTGCCTTGGCCTTCCTAACCCCATCCCTACACAACAGGGCAGTGTCTCTACACTCTTCCAGGGTTCCTGTTCCTGCTTGCACTGCCTGTGCAGTTCCCTCTCACTCTTCAGTTTGACCAGCAAGTCTTGACTCAGCCATGTCAGTCTCTTCCCTTCCTGCCTGATTTTCTACATATGGGGACTAAGTACTCTTGCACTTATGGAAAGTATCCTTAAATATTTGCCAGCTCTCTCCTGCTCCCTTGTTCCCGAGGACCATGTCCCAGGGGGTCCTACTGACTAGCTCCTTGAAGAGCTGGAAGTCTGCTTTCCTAAAATTTAGAGTCCTGACTATACTCCGAGGACCATGTTCATATTCCTCTGGACCCTGAACTCCACCAGCACATGATCACTGCAACCAGGCTGCCTCCAGTCCTAATGTGACTGATTAGTTCACTTGTATTAGTTACCATCACACCAGTATTGCATCTCCTCAGGTGGGGGTCTCTGTCAGCTGGACTAAGAAATTATCTTCAATGTGCTCCAGGAATCTTCTGGATTGCCTACAGCTTGCTGTGCTACTTTTCCAGCATACATCGGGGTGGTTGAAGTCCCCGAGTAGGATGAGATCTTACGAGGGTGATGCCTTCTATAGCTGGAGGAAGAAGACTTCATCAGCTGGCTCTTGATTGGGTAGCATGTAGTATACACCAATTACAAGGTTCCAATTGGTTCCTCTGTCTTTAATTCCAACCCACAAGCTTTCAACTTGTTCATGACTACTCATCAAGGACAGCTCTTGTTTGTGGCTACTCTTCAACAACAGCTCTAGGTCTTGAAAGAAACAGTAAAGTCATTGGTGATGGATCCAGAGACAGAGTGTGTAGCACTGCAGCAAGGTGATGACTGTGGGGGAAGTTGTTAAACTTTTTCCAGTTTGGCAGGTGAGGCAGTGGCTCATTGTCCTTTGGATAAGGAGGCAGTGAAGTCTGATCCTGCTCCTGATGCTGGTCCTGAGCTCCAATCCCTGACTGTTGTTAATGAGGGGGTGGCAAAACACAACCCAGCTCTTGATTCTGATCCCAATTTCAAACTCTGACCCCTAGTTATTATTGAGGGGATATATTCTGAACCCTCTATTTGTAACAAAAGTAAATGCATGTGCCACTGCAGAGATGGTTGAATTGCAGGAGCTGGAAAGACTGCCATGCTCTGTGATACAAGCAACAACTTGCTTGGGTGGAGGAATTGAACTTTTGTAGAAGGATTATGTGATTGCCATCCTTATCCTAGGGATCAACCACCTCACCGGAAGCATATAAAAGGAAGCTTGCTTGCAGTTGATGTGTGCCCCAGTGTTAATGTTGGCAAATCCAGACAAAATAACAGCTTTGATAAGAGACTCCTTAAGGCTTCACAAAGTTTCATAGAGTCATTTATGGAAGGAAGGTTGGAGGAAAGCGGTTACCTGATTTTTAATGGGTGGTCTGCCCATATATGACTTTAATTTATTAGCAAAAGAATTGAAACCCTCAGATAAAAGCTCTCCTCGAGTGAAGAAATGCCTGCAGCACCTTTAACAAAGGGAGCAACAGCTCCATCAGCTCCTATTGGTGACATCACTGAACTCCCAGGATGAGAAAACCCGTTGACCTATTTTTAGTTTAGCCAAAAATCTGCCAGTGGGCTTAGTTTAGAAGGCTAACAGAAAGCAAGCAGGAGGATTTATTGGCTAGTTTTGCCCATGGCAAATCTGGATACTGCCTGGAACAGTCTGTTCTAGTGTACTTCCCATTTACTCAAGAACATCCTTCTTAATTTGTATGCATGGATAACCACTGATGCCCACAGAAAGGAGCATAAAACAAATAAATTGTGAATTGTACTTTCTTCTAAAAGTTCCATTCTGTTTGGACCAAGTTTTCTCTTTCTTTTTATTTTCAGGAGAAAAAAACCACAACAGAATCCAGGATGGAGCCACGTGTACTGGGGACATGCCCTGATGTATCCTGCTATGCCCTCTGCTGCTGAAAACAGGCTGACACTTTTTTTTTTGTTCACACTTGTTGATTTTGTCCGTGTTCAACACCACCAATGTAACTACTTCTACTGCACCTGTGTTGCAGGTTTTGGTTTCCCCCGATTTGAATATTCCCTTTCATAATGAAGTTGTATATTCTCCATTAATACTCTTGAAACTTCTCAGGAAGCAAGGTCTAAGACCCACTGATCTTGACTGGGAGCAAGAAAGTGGTGGTGAAATGTACTCTTCTGAAGATGTCATCACCCTACAGTTTTTGTTAGTTCTACTCTTGGGATCTAAAATTCCATCCTTTGGAGAGACTGGATTATTATGAAGCTCATATGTGCCTCAAGTTTCCCAATAATCTAGTTTTTAAGCCCCCAAAATTTATCTGAACCAGTGTGACTCTCATCACAAAATTTAACCTTAGAACTTTTGAGAAAGTAAGTTGCACCTCTCTGAGTTCTTCAAAAGTATTGCTTTTGGTCTATGGATTTGGAATCATAGAATCATAGAATCATAGAATAACCAGGTTGGAAGAGATCCACCGGATCATTGAGTCCAATCATTCCTATCAATCACTAAACCATGTCCCTTAGCACCTCATCCACCTATGCCTTAAACACCTCCAGGGAAGGTGAATCAACCACTTCCATGGGTAGCCTGTTCCCAATGACCCTTTCTGTGAAAAACTTTGTCCTAATGTCCAGTCTAAACCTCCCCTGGAGGAGCTTGAGGCCGTTCCCTCTCATCCTGTCCCGTGTCACTTGGGAGAAGAGGCCAGCACCTTCCTCTCCACAACTTCCCCTCAGGTAGTTATAGAGAGCAATGAGATCTCCTCTCAGCCTCCTCTTCTCCAGGCTAAACAACCCCAGCTCTCTCAGCCGCTCCTCATAAGGCCTGTTCTCCAGCCCCTTCACCAGCTTCGTTGCTCTTCTCTGGACTCACTCCAGAGCCACAACATCCTTCTTGGGGTGAGGGGCCTAGAACTGAACACAGGATTCAAGGTGCGGTCTCACCAGTGCCGAGTACAGAGGGAAAATAACCTCCCTGGACCTGCTGGTCACACCATTTCTGATACAGCCAAGATGCCACTGGCCTTCTTGGCCACCTGGGCGCATTGCTGGCTCATGTTCAGTCACTGTCAACCAACACCCCCAGGTCCTTCTCCTCCAGGCAGCTTTCTAGACAGACTTCTCCTAGTTTGTAGCACTGCACAGGGTTGTTGTGCTCAAGTGCAGGACCCATCATTTGGCCTTGTTATACCTCATGCCATTGAATGGAGTCATGTGTTTACCAAGGCTACTCATCCAGGGGATAGAAAAACAAGGATAAGAACAGTAGTGTCATCCCTCTGGGCTGTTAGTTGTGAAAATGTTATTTTGACTGCTGGCTTTATATTTGTACTGGTTCAATTGGCTGTCGCTACATTAATTTTGATTCTGGTTTTGTATTCATACTGGTTGAGTTAGTTAGTGATCTTTGTATCATCAACCATGCCCCTTTGTCTTTTCCTTCCCTTCTATCCATTATATCTCTTCCTTCTCTCTCTCGGCCTTACTCTCCTTATCCTCTCCCCTTATTCTGTATAAGGGACAACACCATGGGTGACCCAGGCTTGACTTCTGCAACCAATGTTCAAGCCATGGGTTAGAATGTAAAGACCAATTCATTTAGTGATGTAGTCTGGGTCTTAAACATTGTCTTTTCCAAGCAACTGCTGCCCATTGGAGTGGTGATCCTTTAATTTTTGCTCTCTCTTCTTTTCCTCCCACTCTCCCTCTCACTCCTCCCTCTCACTCATCTTACTGTCTCCTCTCTCCTTTCATGGAATTTTGATGTATGTGTGTATTAAATCCAAGCTGTCATTTTTGTGAACTTGGCTGTGTTTAATATATCAGAGTGTCATCTAAGCAGACTGAAATCTGGTTTTGCATCTTGGGAAGTGCACCCAAGTGTCTAGATTGCTATTTTGGCTGTGCCCAAAATAAACCCTGTGTTTGATTCCACCCTTGAGAGACCTTGTCAGCCTTGGATTGCTACACAGATATTAAAGACCATCCTCCTTTGACTCTGCAGGTTGAAAGAAGGCCCAAATACTACTGGTGTCTTGGCAGTGGGATCCAACAGGTAGACACTGACAACCCAATTCTCCTTCCCTAGAGAAATGTTTTTTGCTCAGCTCTTGAGGAACAACAACAAAAATTATGGTATGTATTAAGGGGGGTGGGAGTAGGGAAATCCCAGAAAGATATTGACAACTTTCTTTGTCCAAACGAACAAGTGGAGGTGGCTTTGGGCTGCCATTGAAACACTTCCTTCTAAAAAGAAGGAAATTCTTATACTGGAAATGAAAGAAAAGGAAGTGGAGCAGTAGAATTTTCTTTTTTTTTAATGAAGTCAGAAAGCAGAACAGCAGCCTTTGCTCAAGAACTATTTCTGTATCCATGCAGAGGGAAGGACTTTTTTGCCCATCTTGATCTTGTTTGAAGCAAAACACATCGCTGTCTTAGGCAGACAGAAAGAGTGTATCACTAGCCACATAACAAACAAGGAGTAGCGTTTTATGGTCTGGCCTTCATAAGGCAAGGTGATGCTCTGAGCAATGGAGGAAGGTATTCAGAAGGTATGACTGCATGTTCAGGGTTTTGAAAAATTTCTTGTTTTCTGAAACTTGGACCCGAAGTCATTCTTTTGCTAACTGCAAGACTAAGATGATCAATGATGTTATAAATGTGTCATAAAAGATACTGTCCGAGGAAGAAATCTTGTATCTTACCAAATCTTCTGCCACTGGATTGGTATGTGACTTCAGCAAGACTGTGGGGATGAGGGTGTTGGAACGGGGTGGGACACAATGTCTTCTAACTTCTCTTAAAATCTATTTTCAGACAGTAAATAACCCAGAGATTAATTCATTTTTCTTAATATACAAAGCTCCACGCTGAATGCAGTGCTGCAGTTAAAACCTTTCTCCCTCTCCCGAGTGTGGAGTCAAGATTCCTGTTAACACATCCCAACAGAGATGCTGCTGCTGTTTGTGAGCTACTCTCAACCTCCAAAGCAGAAAGACTGCTTTAGCCATCTTACTACCTTTTTTTGTAACATTTGCTTTTCTCTTCCAAATGTATTAGTTGACCTGGTGGCATTTTACATTGTTGACCTGAGGCCATCTTTCCAATTTGTGAAGATCATTTTGAATTCTTATCCAGCCTTCCTGAGTGTCCTTTCCAGTTCTGTGTCATCATCAAATGTTCTAAATGCACTTTACTCTCAATCTTCCTGATCATTAAGGGGACAATTGAATAACACAAAGCACAGCACAACACCCCCACCTCTACCAAACCATGGGAACCAATTTGTATGTAGCTCCAGAAATGACAGTGAAATACGATTAGCTATTCTGTCTTCTAAAAGCAAATAGAACACCTCTCCCAGGCAGATGTCTGTTCCCTAGATAGCTCATGAGAACCACAAGGTCATTGTTTGCTAACAAGGGAGATATGTTCAGCTTTGCAGAAATTGGTACATATTGCATGCAGTGACTACACTTATGAGCAAGGAGGTATGTGTGTACATATACATATATATATATCTACACATATATATATATAACTATACATATATACACCCACACAGACACAGTCCTTAAGAAATGTCTGCTACTTGTCCTTGCCTTCTTTTCCTCCAGAGTGAGCTTTGTTTAGTCACAAAGTCTGTGGTTCCTGGGGCTGAAGTTAGATTACTTCAGAGATTTTTATGGTCTCTTTTGCCCTTTTACAAAAGAGGGTGTATGTTTGCCCTGCACTTCTGTGAGGCTTTATCTTTCCTCTGCTAGCTCTCAGAAATTTTGTCTGCTTTCTTCAGTGCTCAAGAATTAGTTTGCTCAGACTTGGCCGGTTTCCTTTTTTTTTTTTCTTTCCTGTTCTTCTCCTTATTTTAAGCAGGTTTTTTTGTGCCTTCTATCATTGTCTAGTAACAATTCTGTGAAGAGAAATTAAAAAGAAGTAGAATCTTTGTATCACCCATTATTTGCTCTCTTTTTTGGTTAAGTACCTGTGTGTTGCTTTTAGCTGTTCTTTTTTTCTTGGAGAATGTTTTCTCATTACATTTTTGGGTGTCTCATGCCTTTTCTTTCCTTTTTAGACCCTCGTATTTTTGCTTTTGAGCCTTTAGTGTAACATGTGGAGTATATGTTTGCACATTTTTCTACCTTTTCTCCATCCACGGAAAGGAAATCCTATGAAAACTAAATTACACTTGAAGACAGGATACCAATAAAAAGCACATGTGATGTCATATAATGCCACACCATGAGGAACTGATGAGATAAATGCTAAATGTGGTTGGTAATATCCTAATAGAGTATCTTGTATAGATATAACAGGACAGATGTCTGAGAGCTAGAAAGAGAACATACGCTCATTAGATTGTTCCTGTATTACTTACATCCCCCTCGTTAAGATGTGGGTTAGTATAATCAGGGAATAGGTGAATATCTGAAGTTTGTGGGACGAATATAAGAAAATAAAAGACTAGTATATTGGTGCTTAATGCTAAAAAGTAAAATCCGACACAGTGAAAGCACGGATGGTTTGCAATTCTTGTATATGACAGTACTGACATTAATTGCAAGACCGAGCTGCGAATAGGAGTCTCTTCTTCCTAAAGTCTACAGCCCTGAAGTGTTCATTTTCTTCCTTCTCTTCTTCCATTTTTTTCTGTTTCTCTTCCTTTTCTTTCTTCAGACCCTTAGTTCTCACTGAGAATGTATAAAGTGGAATTGAGGTACCACTTTTACCCTAAAGCAATTGGATGGGAAAGTGCCAAGAAGGATTAACAGCTCTTGATCACAATATCATAACAGAAGAAAAAAGTTATTCTGGAAATGTTCCATTTTCAGTGTGTCACTTTATAATAACTGATGAAGGCAATCTACAGGTTCCCGATGGACAAATTTACCAAGTATGCTTCAGCAGAAAGAGAAGAAATTGAGAATTGGATTTCAGAAATAGAAAGTCTTGCCTTGCAGATTGTCCATGTGCAACTACTAGAAATGTCTCTAGCATCAAACTAGAGGTGAGGTGGAGTCATTACTGGTGAAAAATAAGTTTGGGAAAAAATTTCATTTTCCAAGGAAGAAAATGATCTGCATGGTTTTGCACCTCACTGACAGACATCAATGTTTAGAAAGAAAAAGTAATGAGGGAAATGGCATAAGACTTGAAACAGCATTTTTAATCTTCGAGGGTTTTTAAATTCAACTTTGATGTCAGAACCTGCAAAATAAAATAAAGCATTAAAGTTGTTTATTTCTTTGTCATCACCTGACAACTCAAAAATCTAGCCATTTTTTGTCGTAAAGAACAGAAAAATGAAGAAGAGTGGAGTATTCCTCCAGTTCTATCCTATTTGCTTCTGCAGCTGGACTAATACAATGAGAAGGGCAGTTTGCACATCTCTGACTGAGTGCATTACATATGCAGACATCCAGAACTTCTTGCTTGGGAATGCTTTACATTTTACAAGAAAACAATTGCTCCTTTGTGCATAGCCTAGTACAGTTTATATTGGGCTACTTATTTTCCGTATTAGGAAGGCACTTCAGTATAGTTAGGAAACAATACTAATGCACAGAGCACATGATGAGGCTAATGCTTTCTAGGAAAGAAGGTGAAATGGCAGGAATCTGGAAACAGCTTTGGATACTGTAATAAAATGCCGGGAAAGGGCTTGAAGTTCTGAAGAGGATTGGGCTGGAATAATCAGCATTTCCTTGGGAGTATGGGCCTTGTCATGAAAATGGCATTAATTTCAGCTGTTTATTAATTAGCACTAATGACATGCATTTATAAATAAATAAAAGTAAAAGGAAATCTGAGGAAATCCTTAAGAAAATATTAACAAGTAGATAATTAAACTGCTTCTAACTCAATGCTGTGCTTCAGCAAACACATGGGAAAAGGTATGGCATTGTACTTTTGCCATGAAACAGGATGAAGTATCAGCATTTTTACATGGAAGAGTTTGAAAACTTCAGACAATTTAGCAGGTTTGCAGAAGCAGTGGTTATATTTTCTACTGAAAACTGGGTTTCAATTGAAACAAATTTCTTTTTATAGCAAATATTTTCTTTTGAAAATTCAGAAATTTTTACTGCCTTTGCTTGGGGAAGAAATTTGTCATTAAAAAAATCATTACCAGGCATACTTAAAAAAATAAGAGGTTGATTTCTTCTTATCTTGTGCCATAATAAGTTAAAATGTTACACATCTAACTGTGTGTTTCAAACATTGTTCTCTCCCTGCTGACAGCATAAATCACCAGGCTTCCTATGCCTTTTGAAGATGCGGAAAATGAATGGACAAACAGGCGGCATTTTGGTATCATGACACTGAGACAGGTTTTCAGGCAGAAGTGTTGGTCCAAGAGAATAAAATGTTAACTCCTTTTAGGCAGGGAATTACTCACATTCCAGGTTATATAAACAGGTTGGCATATATTGGATAATTCAGTCTTGCTTTCTAATTATGACAATAAAGAATAAAAATTGCATCAATTAAGCAGCCATATATTTTTAATCTAGATGTTGGTGGTAGAAGTAGGAAAAGACTGATGGCAGCTTTACAGTCAGTACCTTATTTTCTGGAAACGGGTGAAACAAATTACAAAAATTAACTGGGAGCATGCTGTAGAATTCTATGCATTGATGTATTATGCATGAGAAACAGCTGAAAAGCTTTGCAAAAAGGGAAAAATTGCTGTTCTAATGATGCCCACACGGGAGAAGGTAGTCTGTGATCCTTGTTTCACTTACCTTATGAGACCTTGTGAGGGCTATTTCTGTTTCAGTTTTGTTATTACGGAGTTCTGCTGTTAAATTTCCCTGTTAGTGGAGCAGGCTGGAAGAAGAGCATTTTCTTCCCAAAAGTAAAAAATTAAATACTGGGTTGTTGCTTTATAGTGTCTTGATGAAATTCAAGTGTGAGATTTTTTCCTGTCAGTTTCCCAAGGGGAATTGCATTTTGCTCCATAATATAAGAAATAAAAACTTCTGACTGGTGAATTTCCTCACTGAAAAGGACACAGAAAACACTCAAATGTCATGAAGTATTTACCAAAATAAAGCTGAAATATTTACCAAAAGAGCAGGAACACCTTTGATGTTACTGTTGAAACAGTGTAACAAGTAAATTCCTTTTTCATATTCTTTCATCTTGTCAGAAAACTTAGAAAGGAATGAGAGGTACTGTGAAAAAAAAATTAGTGCCTTCAATAAGTTTCTTTCTATTTCCTTAATTTATCAAGGATTCCACCTTAGTGATTTCCAGAAAACAAAGCAGCTAATGTTTGCTTAAAGAATGGATCTGCCTTCTGCTGCAACTTTACTTCCCTGTACTGAAAGATAACGGCAAGCCACACTGCTATCTATGTGAAAAAAATCTTGTTGGCAAGTAATCTTCACTACTGAGTATAGACTTACACTTCAGTGTCTCTGCTGCATTTGTCGCTGGTACATGTAATGCTGCAAAGGTCAAAGGATTAATTATGCACTATACAAGAAGAACTAAGCAATTAATTTCCCACGAGTGCTTTCTAAGTAGAAATTTTTATAAAAGCCTGTACTTGAAGATTTTTTTTTCAATTTTATTTCCTGTACAGTGATTTAGCTGCATTTATTTTGCATGAAAACAGCAAAACAAATTTCTTTTTCTGAATTGCCTTCCTCATCCCATTGTGCAGGGAATGAGAAAGTGTCTGTGTGGTGCTTATCTGCCTATCAGCGTTAAGCCACATTAGTCAATTCTGTGGAGTAGGCTTGATTCTCTGTTCTGCTCTTCAGCTAAAACTGGAGTGAAGTTCAGAACCATCTAAATCTCTTTAGTATGACCTTTCTGAAAGACGACTGGAGGTATCCCTGAGAAACAAAAAGAAAAATGCTAAAAAAATTAGTCAGTATTCAAGGAGGCAAACCACACCTATATTCAACATAGAACAAGAATCTTATGCTTAAGCCTTCTGAGGGGCTGCAAAGATCAGGAGAAACAGAAGACCTGTGAACAGGCCAAAGGAACGGAAAAGAGTACAAAGTGGTCCTGAGTCCTTAAATCTATTGTTGTTTGCAACCTCCTGCTGAATGCACCTGTTCTTTGAGTGCCAGAGTTCCTTACATTGTGGGAACATGATTCCCTTTAAAACATCTGGTACTCAGTTGCTGCAAAGAGTACCAGCTGTAACAATACTAAGCAAAATGATTAGCACAGCAGCTTTAAGGTAGCAAGAATTCATTCCATCCTTGACACACATATGGAGCACTAATGAGCACCCATATCAGGAGAATACTTAAGCAGTGCCAAAGAGAACCATAGACTTGGAAAAGTGGCTGGGATGGAAGAGAAGTGAAAGAAAGTCAGAAGGTGATAAACTGTCTGGTTCAGAAAATATTACTGACAACTCTTGAGTCAGTCAATCCATCTCAGATCATTCCTCGGTCTTCTGAAAGCAGAACTTTGCTTTGTCTGGATTCAGCTGAGTAAGGATTACTCCTGAACTCACTGTCCTGTACCATAAAACTGAAATATTACACGATCAGCTAGTGTGTTACTGAAGTGCTTGGGGATAAGTAATCTTCTCACTGTGATTGTGCTGGCAGGCTGTGGCATAAGCCAAACACAGCAAATTCCCACATTGTTTTCTTGATAATACATGAAGAAGTTAATCTCATTAAATTATCTTCTCCACATATTTTGCAATGGCTGTTTTTTAAGCAACCTAGTCTTTGTAAAACACAAAGCTCAGCATAGTATATTTCTTGGAAATACATTTTTTCACATATAATGGATGAAAATATGGTAAGATTTCTTCCTCAAATAAGACAAGAATAAAAACCAAACAAGCAAACAAAAACACATCTGAAGTTTTCTTCCTGTAGCATCATTGGTAAGTGTAAATCACAAAGAACAGAAAATATTTTCCTCATGCTAGTCCTCTTATTTTCTGAATTCGAAATTTAATGAAGCTAGAGTACATAAAATCTAAGACGAGATTCCAACATTGGAATCAGTTCATTTACTGTGCCTTCTGGAAAATTTACCTGTAATTTAGAGTGCTGTTAAACTGTGCAAATGACCAAACCATTTGATCAGTATGCTGTGGTGGGCATACTCTGAGCAACATGATCTGTATAAACATGTCCCTGCTTACTGCTGGAGGGCTAGACTACATGGCCTTTAAAGGCCTCTTCCAATTCAAACTATTTTATGGTCCTATGACTCTATGGGTATTTAGAACAGCTGGCATCCATGTTTCTGCCTTTGCAAAATCTCTCTGTGAAAAATCATCAAATTCAGCTATCCTTTCATACCCATTTGTAAGGTTATCTATCATGTGGAGATATTGAAAAAGACTCAACAACTAAAAATTTTCAAATAATTATAAAATCAATGCTTTAATTCAGCAAGAGTAGCACATAAGGTCAAATGAGGACTGTAATGGGCAACAAATTTATTTCAGAAGCTGAGTTTGTCAGAAATGGCTTTTCTTCTCTCCTACTCACTGATCTTTTGAATACTTCATGTTTTCAATTAACATGCCCTCATTCTGTTAGAAATACATTACTCATTGTTTCACCCTGCCTAAAAGGGCCACAGATACATATAAATTATAATGAAAGCATTAATGTGAAATGGTAACTTCATGTTACTATCTATAAAAATACCTGGAGGTAGT
Source organism: Clamator glandarius (assembly GCA_033459285.1). Lineage (NCBI taxonomy): Eukaryota > Metazoa > Chordata > Aves > Cuculiformes > Cuculidae > Clamator > Clamator glandarius. The sequence goes on along the minus strand of JAUNZM010000679.1, from coordinate 1,216,052 downwards.
AAAGTCCATTCAGAATGGCATCAAAATTCTAATTTTCAAAGCTACATAAGAAATGTTGAAGAGTTTTCCCCTGATCTGAAAAAATTTGTAAGTCTTCTTCAAAAAACTCAATAACCAGAGAAAAGATGTGAAATAAGACAAAAATTAAGCTAAATACCACTGTCAGACAAAGGTGGACTCTCCCCATCAGTAAGAAGGAGAGTGTTTGTGATCTGAAAGTGTAAGAAGACAAGTACAAATTTCTTCTAGTTATGGAAAGAGTGTAGAACAAGGAAATTTAAGGCACCAAAAATCTTTTTCTCAAAGTAGTAGCTAGACCCATTTGTTTGTTTGTTTGTTCATTTGTTTATTTGTTAATTTGTTTTACCATGGAGGACCAGTTAACAGGTATAAAATATCCAGTAGTCCTCATTTTTCAGAAGACATGTTACTAAACACAGCAAACATGCTTTCAGACTTCTTAGGCAAACCACACAGTACTGGCTACCGAGCTCTTTCAAAAGCTCATCTCTGATCCCTTTCGACTTTCTGTCTGCAAGAATCTGGTACCAAAACCTTGAAAAGCAAAATGATCTGTCCAGTTTTCTGAGAACCATGTGGACTCAGTAAATTTTGGAGCACAACCATGACGCTAGGTGTTTCTTAAGCATTGTTTTTGCTTCTCTAAAACTATGAGGAAAACAGTGGGAGAGTCAGGATAGATAATTTGACCAGCAGCGACAAAGGAAGGATTCTTCTGTCTCAGGATCCTTACCATCCGATTCCAAAGCACAGGATATGGTTTCAGCTCTGATTTTTTTCAAGGTAAAGGGCTTGTCCATAGCTAGGGGCAGATTATAAACTTAAACTACAGCATATTGTGATCACCTGTTCTGAATTTAAGTGCCTTGTCAGTGTGAATCAAAGCTTTTTTGGTTTTGTAAAATAAAAAATAATTAGTTTTATTTGACAGTTAATAAAATTCTCCCCCTTTATGGTGTTAAGACACTTAAAGATGCTTTTTACAATTAACTTCTGCCTTGCTGAAGCTCAGGTGGACAACTAACAGAATGCATATTGCAGAATGCCATATAAGCCTGCAGCTTTCTGCTGAGAGAATGCTGACCCTGCTGTGCCTTCTACAGCCTGCTTTCTCCTGGCAAGACCATTCAAATGATTGATTGAAAATGAGTCATCATAAAATATACTGCTTTAAAAAATCTTCTGGCAAATTCAAGGTGATTTAATAATGCAAATACATCACCATGACAAATTTAATTAAAAACAAAAAAAAAAAAGATAATAGGCCAGAAGCTGCAGAAAATGTTCTCATCTGTGCTGAAACACAATCCTTTCAACTCACAATTTAAAGCTCTAGTTTTTCAAGTATGAGAGGATTTATGCTGCTTCTTAGTGGAACTGCACTGCAGAAACCCATTTAGCTTTCTAAGAGGTAAATGTCCCAGACTGAATTACTTTTCATATATTTATAGATTTTACTGATTCAGTGTACCCTCAGAAAGTTGTCTTACTTCGGGCATTATGCTGGACTGACCTTGGCAGCATGTTGTGTTAGTTTGCTTTACAAGGGCTTCCTCTTCCTCCTCCTGTTATGGAATGAGAACTCAGCACAGGTACTGTTTCAAGCAGAATAAATTTAGTCTCTGCTACTTAGCCCAGCATGATCCAAAGCAACATTAAATCCTTGGAAAACTAGGACTGAAGGAGGGGAAGAGCAACAAATGACAGAAACCATACTTTCAGTAAGCCATCAGGCATTATCCCATAAGACAGTAAGGCTAAAGCAGTCCTAAGAAAGAGCACATGGCAGGATTGAGGGCAGCAGAGTGAGAGCTATTCAGACAGGAGACAGGATGACCAGTTATTAGTTGGAAATGCTGGGACTATCAACCCAGAGCAGTGCAGCAAAGGTAAAGCGTGTAAGTTTGGTATCACATGAACCTCCACCAAATTTTCTTGCAGGAAAGAAGCTCTGAAAAGCAACAAAGAACTACTCTTTAATTGATTACAAGCTTCCTGGTTTTACATTCCATACTCATGCCACAGTCTATTAATTCCTGATCCTGGCCTCTGCACTTTAGCAGTGAAACTCTTTCTGTACTCTGGTATCATTACCAATTAAAATAGCACTGTCATTTCTCAATATGCACTACTGTTAAACATACAATAAAATGTGATTAAAACTCAGCAGCAACATTTTTTACTGACTGTGATCCTCTCCTTTTAAAATATTCTTAATATTATTGCTTAATTTCATGCTCTTTTCTTTTGCAGAAATCTTATCTTCCAGCATCTTGGTAACAGAAAAATGAGAGAACGACATCTCTCCAGATCTTGGATTTTGCCCTTGAACATTTTGCTAGCTCTAAAAGTTTGAAATCTTCATTTATTTTACATTTATAATTCATGAAAAGTTCATATTTTAGACGGAACTATATAAACAACCTCTTTCTGACAATCTCTGCAAAAAGAAATCTCCTTGAAGTCTCAGATGGTTGTGTTTTTTCTTGCAAGAGGAATCTAACAATTAATCCATACAATAGGATTTAAACATGTAATTTCTATGCATTTAAATCTATTTGATTTTTAAATTAAGTTCAGCTCTGTCTTGACAGGTAGCTTCTTCAATGTAAAGATGAATCTATATCATGATTATATGCTAGGAGCATCTCATAACCTCAGGCAAGTGAAGACAGTCACACTGAACACTTCAATGAAAACACCAGCTTCCAGCAGAGACAAAAAAAAAGACAAAAAAGAGACAAAAAGAAGAGTCAGAGAAAAGCCACACTAAATCCTACTCTGGAAATCTAATTCCCAGCCCACTTGATTCTCTCCAAACCAATGACACTCCAGCATCATTCCTCCAGGATCCAATTCACCACCACTGGAACAAGCTAATTCTTTCCCAGGACATGAAGAAGAGCATTGTTCCTGTTTCACTACTGAGCTTATTCAGTCTTTTTTTTTTTTTTGTCACAGCCACAGAGTAGTCTAAGAGCTGGGTTAGAGAACAAACACCAAATATCTGCCTTATTCTAATCATACTTTTTATGAGCCAAGTCTCAAAGCCAATAGAATTCACATTAATTTTGCTGACATGAAAGGAAACTTTTGCAAGCAAAGAATGCAATGTTTATGACATAACTCTACAGAGTTTTGTGAGTTGTAATAGTGGTTCCGGCGTGGCTGTGTATACCTGTACGAGTTTAACCAATTGCACATCTACAGCAGCCTTTTCTCTCAGAAACTCCATATGCTAGCTCTGACAATTGCTCTCACCCACGGCTTCCAATAGGGTTGTGACCCAGCCTGGATAGTCCAGATGTCACCAAGCTAAGACCCTGGGTCTTCCCATGAAATTTATGAGTTCAGTACCCATCAGGCTAAATGAAGGCAAAATTATGTTGAACAATTGTTCCAGAAAGGAGTTTATTTGTACAGGCATTCTTAGGGGATAAGATTGGCATTGGCTTGCTAAATCTGTGGGGAGAGAAGGGAGGAAGGGAGGAAAGGAGGAAGGAAGGAAGGAAGGAAGGAAGGAAGGAAGGAAGGAAGGAAGGAAGGAAGGAAGGAAGGAAGGAAGGAAGGAAGGAAGGAAGGAAGGAAGGAAGGAAGTGCAAGGCATGCTGCAAATGCCCCTCTTGCAGAGTATTATTTATAGTTTCTGGTGGGCCTGTGCAGTCCTTCTTCAAGGAAAGTTCTTGAACTGAGTTTGGGGGTGCTTAGGGGGACTCTGGGGCCTGACGCATAATTCTGCCCTTGTTCTCCCTAGGAGCAAGATCACAGCACAACCTCTCCAGATAGCAAGTTGCTTGCAAGAGTGTGAGAAGCTGTTGAAGGGCACTGCCTCTGCTGCAGTCTCAACCATGGTTTAAGGCAACAAAACCAGTGGTTTAGGGCAACCAAAAAGAATCAGTCCCTTACAGATGGTCAGTTAATCTTCTAGTACTCAGGCAACATTGTCATCAGCAAGGGATGAAGGTTTTGAAGGCTATGTTTATTGCTGTGGGATTAGTTCCTCCACTGCTCCCATAAGCTGTGATTGTTACTTTCATGTAACATTTCACAGTGACAAAACCACGCTTGCCTACAGGTTTTCATCTACAAAGCTGTGATTATGAAGAACACCAGACCTGGTTTGTTTGTCTGTGCAGCCTTTTTTCTCCTGAATAGCTTAACTTTTACCCAGACTCAGAAGTAACTGAGGTTTTTTTCCCCTCTATAGTCCTGATGAGCTGTCATATTCCTCTGGAACACATTTTCTGCTCCAAATAGTGAGTATTGGTTTCTCTGCTTCCTGGGACTTTGTGTGCCAAAGAAGACCCTTACGGAACCTCATAACTCCCAGAGACTTATAAATGTGTATTCTCTTCCTAAAAATACATTTATACATAAAGCCTGACCACAAGGGAGAGATTAAGAACATGGAGCTACAGAGGAGATCTCTACTGTGTGGAGTCATGTCTCAGCCAAAGTACATTCAACAGCATCATGTCCTAGAAGGGTGTTGTCCTCAACAGGCAACCTGCAAAAGCTGGTAGTCATCTAGGGCTGTTTGGTCTCCTCCTTTTTCTTATAGCAGTAGCAGTTGTACTACTTTCTGCTCCATGCAACTCCTGTCATAGGGTGGCAGGTGTTCATTCACAGGCTCTGGCTGGATTATTTGACATGAGGATATGCTACAGTCAGATAGTGCCCATGGTCATGCAGGAATGAGTTTCTGCATAAACTCAGGGAGTCAAGGAAGGCTGGATGGTCATATTCAATGAGTAGTGGTCAATAGCTCTAAGTCCAGAGGGAGATTCATGACAAGTAGTGTCCCTCTAGGGTCTGTAGTGAGACCAGTGCCATTTAATATGTTCATCAATGACATTGACAGCATGATCAAGTGCACCCTCAGCAAGTTTGCAGATGACACCAACCTGAGTGGTGTAGTGGACACACTGGGAGGATAGTATGTCATCCAAAAGGACCTGGACAGGCTGGAGAAGTGGGCCTGTGTGAACATCATGAGGTTCAACAGGGCAAAGTGTGAGGTCCTGCACCTGGGTTGGGGCAATCCCCGATTTCAGTACAGGGTGGGGGATGACGTGATTGAGAGCTGCCCTGCAGAGAAGGTCTTGGGGGTGCTGGTTGATGAGAATCTAGATATGAGCTGGCAATGTGCGCTTGCAGCCCAGAAGGCCAAATGTAACCTGGGCTGCATCAAAAGAAGCCTGGCCAGCAGGTTGAGGGAGGTGATTCTCTCTATTCCTCTCTTGTGAGACCTCATTTGGAGTATTGTGTCCACTTCTGGAATCCTCATCATAAGAAGGATACGGAACTGTTGGAACGGGTCCAGAGGAGGGCGACAAAGATGATCTGAGAGCTGGAGCACCTTCCCTATGAGGACCAGCTGAGAGAGTTGGGCTTGTTCAGCCTAGAGAAGACAAGGCTTCAAGGAGATCTTATAGTGACCTTCCAGTGCCTGAAAGGAGCCTACAAGAAAGCTGGAGAGGGACTATTCATAAAGCCTCGTGGTGACAGGACAAGGGGGAATGTGTACAAACTGGAGAAGGGCAGATTTAGACTACACATTAGGAAGAACTTCTTCACCATAAGAGAGGTGAAACACTGGAACAGGTTACCAAGGGAAGTTGTGGCTGCCCCATCCCTGAAGGTGTTTAAGGCCAGGTTGATGGGGCCATGGGTAAACCAATCTAGTGGGATGTCTCTGCCCATGGCAGAGGGGTTGGAACTAGGTGATCTTTAAGGTCCCTTCCAACTCTAACTATTCTATGATTCTATGATTCTGTGGTCAGAAACTATTGAGAATGGTGATACTCACACAAGTACTTCTGTTCTGCTACCATCTGCAGGGGAATCATTGTACATGCAATTTGGGGTTAAGAACCCAGCAAAATTGTCAGTCCCAGGGATGATAACAGAAGATTTTCCAAGGCAGTCTTACACCAATACAATCATCAACCAAAGATATGACACATGACAATGACAACCAGCAGTAAACCTTGTTCTTAATAGTGTCTGTTAGGTGGCATCTTAGTTGCTCCAACTGCAACAAAAAGTGTTCCTGCTGAAATCTCACAGGACTATCTAAAAGCTGTCATTACAAGGTATAATTAGAGGGAAGAATCTTCTTTCCTGATCAGCAATAAGGATATCATCGTAGGCTCCACAACAGCCATAGTAGGGAATGCCTTAAGGGAACCTGTGGTACATTTTAATTAAACCCTGCTGAAGGAAGGCTGAGCAGAGAGAAGAACATAGTCATGCTGAGACGCTTCCTGCTGACATGACTCCAGTGCTGCTCAGAGAGGCTTTGCACTTCAAGACCTGGCTTTGGATGTAGTGCATTTTTTATTTAGATGAATCAAAGTTCTAGGCACTGGGGGGCTTTGTCAGATCAGTATCTATTGGAACCCACTGGGAAATGGTAGAGAGAGACCATTCTTTGATGAATCAATTAAAATTAGCCAAGACAACTTCAGGCTCATTACTATGGGTCTATCATTTTTCATCACATTTTTATAGCACCTTCCCAATAGCACAGAAAGCAAAAATATCATTAATTCCCTTGAAGGCTGCTGTTGCTTTTTTCCCCTCTCTAAATCATGGAGGTCTTCCTGCAATAAGCATGAGTAGACTTTCCTCTGTCACCTGCTGAAGTAAATTTCCAATAGCAAGGAAGTCTGTGAAAGATATAATCTTTAGTCTCACACAGAATCACAGAATAACCAGGTTGGAAGAGACCCACTGGATTGTCGAGCCCAACCATTCCCACCAATCCCTAAATCATTCTCCTAAGTACCTCATTCACCCTAACCTTAAACACCTCCAGGGACAGCAACTAAACCACCTCCCTTGGCAGACCGTTCCAATGCCTAACCACCCTCAGTGCAGGGTAAGATGAAGAAGGAGGTTAGCAGAACAGTCGCCCTCAACTTTCAGAGAGCAGACTTTGGACTGTTCAGAAGGCTGGTCGGAAAAGTCCCGTGGGAGGCGCTCCTTGAGGGCAAAGGTGTCCATGAGGGCTGGGCGCTCTTCAAGAAGGAACTCCTAGCAGCTCAGGAGAAAGCCGTCCCTAAGTTCCAGAAAAGTAGCCGGCGGGGTAAGAAACCAGCATGGTTGAGTAGGGAGGTCCTAAGAGACATCAATAGGAAGAGGAGGGTCTACGACCTCTGGAGGAAGGGGCAGGCATCCTGGGTGGACTATAGGGAGGAAGTGAGAACGTGCAGGGAAAAAGTCAGGAGGGCTAAGGCCCAACTAGAAATGCGATTGGCCAAGTCTGTGAAAGACAACAAAAAGTCTTTCTACAAATACATCAACAGCAAAAGGAGGACTAGGGAGAATCTCCAGTCCCTAGTAGATGCAGAGGGAACAAGAGTAACAGGGGACGAAGACAAGGCTGAAGTGCTCAATGCCTACTTTGCCTGAGTCTTTAACACTAAGGAAAATTGTTCCCTCTGTGCACAACCCCAAGGGTTGGAAGAGAAGTATGAGATTCCCAAGGTCCAAGAGGAGGTGGTTAGAGACTTGCTTGCCCAGCTAGACGCCCACAAGTCTATGGGGCCAGATGGAGTCCACCCAAGAGTTTTGAGGGAACTGGCGGATGTGCTGGCCAAACCCCTTTCCATCATCTTCCAACAGTCCTGGATGACTGGGGAGGTTCCACTGGACTGGAGGCTGGCTGATGTCGTGCCCATCTATAAGAAGGGTCGCAGGGAGGATCCGGGGAACTACAGGCCTGTCAGTCTGACCTCGGTACTGGGGAAAGTCATGGAGCGGGTGATCTTGAGTGCTATCAAGAAGCACTTGCAAGAGAACTGGGTGATCAGGCCCAGTCAACACGGGTTCATGAAAGGCAGGTCTTGCCAGAGTAATCTGATCACCTTCTATGACCGAGTGACTAGACTCTTGGACAAGGGAAAGGCTGTGGATGTATCTTCCTGGACTTCAGTAAAGCCTTTGATACAGTTTCTCACAGCATTCTGCTTTGGAAAACTGTCGGCCTCTGGCCTGGACAGGCGCACACTCTCCTGGGTGAAAAACTGGTTGAATGACCGGGCCCAGAGGGTGGTGGTAAATGGAGTTAAATCCAGCTGGAGGCCAGTTACAAGTGGGGTTTCAAGACTTGAAGTTGGAGATGGTCCCAGGTTCTCACCAAAAACGTTGGTAACCAAGAGGTCAGGATGCCATTAGGCAAATCATGGAAGGAGGCATTGAAGGATAGTAGGGAAGGAAGCATGAAAGAAGAAAGTAAAGTATGAAAGCCCTGCATGTTGTCATTGACTTTTCAGATTCCATTGACATTTGGGTAACCTGTTAGTGCTGTTTGCAGTTTCTGGGGAGGTTGCTTGGAGAAAATTTGGATACCTGCTTGCTCAGCTCCCAGTGAAGGCCAAGCAGAGATGTCTGCTTCACTCTCTGAAACTCCTTCCTCACCAGCTGCTTCTCTGCCTGGGAAAAATCTTCTCAACATCCCTTAAATGGCTGTCATAAGGGACAAGGGAAGAAAGCTACTAATATTATGAACTGGCTACAGTGGCAGTAGAGGTTCCAGCTCTATATGAGCAGACAGGCACATAAGGAATGAACCCTGCAAACAATGTAGAAATGAAGATACAAAAGCCATTTAATATAAATGTGCAGATGGTAAAAAAAAAGAGGGTTTCACCTGGAAAAGTCTCATACTTTCACTTTGCAGATAAAAAAGAAGAGAAATTTTAAAAGGGAATAAGCTGGCTTTAGGCACCTGTGTTTTACAGGCCACATGTTGCATTGCAGTCGCTATGCGGAGCTGGGAATGCGCCTTCTGTACTGAGTAAGGAAGGCAAATGTTTTTTTCTGAGTTTAGCTGACAGGAGAAATTATTCAGCTCTGGTCAGCACTTCTGATACATTCCCTGAGCTCCCCAGACCTATGAAAGAGTTGTCTTGGTGACTGTAAGTCCTTCAGTGCTCAACAAACTGGAGCACTGTCAAGACCTGCACAAAGAGGGATAAGTATTTACCCCAGCCTTGACTCTCCAGAACTGAAAGGCCACTCAGGCTTGCTGAGCAGTCCCATCATGTGCCATGCTACTATTAGAATCTATCTGTGCTCTTTCTCACACCTTTTTTTTTTTTTTTTAGTCATAAAGTGTGGGTACTCTCTAGAACCACATCAGGGACAAGCCAGGACAGGCAGGCTTTAAGAAGCTTTTTGTAGGCATCAGCAGAGAAATGTGTTTTAGAACAGCAACTCACTTAGTTCAATGCTCATTCTTCTTCAATCTGGTTTCTTGATCAGACAATAGTGTTCTGGCACTGGAGACCTGCAGGCCCCAATTGGCAAGTCTGTGCTTTTTCCCTGATATAAGCCATATCTGAGACTCCAAATGTTGCCCAGCTTTCTCCCACGTGGATTCTGGTCTTAATTGGAGACCTCCAGTTATCTGACAGTCCCAGCCACAGGACTATGGGTCATCACTCAGAATGAATGCTCCATTTGTTCATCCCTAAGCATTGCTTTCCATGCTGACCACAGCATCGCCTGAGCCCTCACTTAGAGCTACAGTGGGAGAGAAGCAGGAATAAGTCTTGCACAGTTTCTGCTCTTCATTAAACTCCTACATTAGTTATTAATATGTAAAGTCTTAAGAAGTTTTATTCTTGATTTAACACCCAATCAACATCTGCTGAATGTCTTGAGTGAGGCAAGACTCTCTTATCTCAGCATCTGAGAAAGAAAATGAGGGCAGAAAGGAATATTTTAAGTGGAAAACACTTGCATGTGTGTGAGAAACAAAAAATAACATTAAGCGAAGTACAGCCACTTTGTGGTCAGCTTTAAAGAGGCAGACCATAGAGTGATCTGTTCAGGAGGGGGAAAACAAAGTCAACAGCTGGTAAATGCTATCCTCAACAAATATCTACATTGCAGTGAAGTGACTTTGTTGTACAATGCCTCTCCCATTTGCTAATCTGCATATGAAGTGCAGCTAGTAGTTTAAAGGCGCATTCCAAGTAATCCATTTTTGTAAGAATGTAGTAGTCTTTATAGCAGTTAAATAAATTTCTATCTGAAAAATAAATGCATTTAAATATCTAAATATCACCCATGCTGATCTAATTAATTTTAGTTGCTGTCATAGCTTACAGTAATATTTGGTAAGTCATATAATTTTTATTTGTAACACCTAATTATTCCCAGAAGTATTTCTGACATACATTCATTGGATACTGTTTACTTCTGAGTGTCAATAATCCTCAGAGAAAGCAAAAGACAGTGCATCTCATTAGGACATTTCAAAGAGGGGTCAGTATCCCAACTTCACCAGGAGGGGAAAATGAGAAGATCTGAAGCTTCAGCTTCTTCTTCAGCAAGTGAACTAGACTGTCATAATTGGGCAGTGTTCTCCCTTGTGCTTTGCATGGGAAAGCTCTTCACAGCCTGTTCTTGTGCATGAATGTAGTGTTCCCGCTAAGCTACCCCTAGCAATCTCAGTGAATAAGAGAATTTGTGTAGACTGCCTAGGAAATTTCCACTGAATTGTTCTAGTCTCACTTTTCTTCACTTGAAGGTATTATAGAGATGTGTTAGGCAGACCTAAAAAACCCATTATCACCTGCCAGCCCACAATATTTAACTGAGTAGTGGACATTCTATTTATTATAGTCTGGTTCATCGCACATTAAAAATGGCTGCAATACCTCAGAGTACAAAGGATTTTTATTTTTTTTTAAATGTAAAACAGAGATTTAATTAGAAGCTTCCTAATGCTATACTGTAAAAGGATTTGAAAAACCCCCAAATGCTTTGCCTCTCATCCCCATTTAGGACTGTGAAACACAACTTAATTAATCATCTAAATAAGACAGATCTTCAATCTACAACCTGATTGCCTGCTAACAGTTGACAGTACGTGTGCTGGAATTTCTTCAAATATTACTTAGAAAGAAATCATAGTTGTGGAGTTTGTCCACAGGTTTCCTAGGTAAGTTTTAGTATAAAGACATTTTTTTCAGATAATCAATCTCTATTAATCTATTTATTTGTAAATACATTCATTTTTAAATATGCAACTGTCGATAAGTTAGGAAAACCTAGAAAGGTATCTCATTTCCAACAGTTTCAAGACAGCCACTAGATATTGGGTTCACATATGCAGAAAATTAAAGCTTATCGGGCTATGAAACTGGAATATTAAACAGTCTCTTCGCAAACACACATGGGCTTCAGGATGATGGCTTACATAACCAAATTTGAAGTGACTGTACACATACTTTGGCTATTTTCAGGATGAATTAAGTGAAAATTTAAACAGAATATGAAGCCTTAATTTCACTTCTGTACACATTTTCTCTCATTATGCGGACTGGCCATTGCTTGGGTTTGACTTCTTTGGCTAACAGCTGACAAATTGGAAGGATTAAATTTCATTTTGTGTAAATTCTAAAATCTACTGTATTAAAAATTAAATAGAACTGAACTACATATTCAGTCAGACAGTTTCAGTCATGTTCTAAAGCTGTCATAGTTCAGCTGATCTGTTCACCACATAAGTCCTTTTCTGACTCAAAACACACCTAGCTGCTGCAGCTTGAGCTTGCCAAACACACTGCTGGTTACGACTCCCTAGTGTAGAACAGGTTTTTGCAGAAAGGTAAATCTCAGATGAAAATGCTGTTTCTATCACACAGTGCTAGCAGAATTCTGCTTCCCTCTAGATACATAAGGTTCAAGAAAGTATGAGGGTTTGATAGCACATGCTACAGCCCTTTTGACTTTCTCAGCTGTAGATTCAGCACCTTTCTCAAACCATCTCCAAAATCACCAGAGACAGACTGCAGCAGAATCATCTTCAACAACCAATATCCTGCTGCAGGTCTTTTTTCCCTCTAGACAGGGAAGACAGTTAGAGAGGGAAAATTAAAAATCTTGGTTGAGACTTTTTTAACTGGGGCTATTGATGCTTGCTGCAAATATCCTGAGATGACAATACACAGGACAACATTGTGCCAGCATTGTCCAGTAGCCTCCATTTAAGTCTCATTTTCACAAAGAGTTTCATTAGGCCTAGACTGCCCAGGAAGAAAGTGAAATGAACCCAGTAGAATGGACTTACTTGAGAAAACCAACGGTATCACTGCACCCAGATTTTAGAAGTTCAGTATCTGCCCCAAGCATGTAGTCTGTGCCTCCATTACTGTCAGTGAAAGTTGAGAACTTGCAGTAAGGTTAATCATTGCATCAGAGGACCAGTGTCCAAGAAGCAGATCACTGATGCTTCTCTGTAACTGGAGTGATTTTTCACCAGAGCTACTCACAATGTGCCTGCTGATTTCTTTTTGTCTTGTTCTGTTTTGGAGTAAGTTTTACCTGATGGAGTGTGTTTTTAAATTGGGAAAATGTAGATTGCACCAGCTTAACCACTGGAATTATTGTTCTGTATTTTTTAAATACAAGACAAAAGCTAGTTTCAAAGAGTAATTCACATTCATTGCAAAATGAAGCTCACCAGAATGACCTGTTCTCCTTCTTCAATATCTGATCCCTCTCCTCTGACCACTCTGACCTGATATGATTACCCTGGTTCCCTTAAGCTGACTGTTTCTTAGGGGAACCAGCAAAAAATACTTCCTTGCCCTATTATTTTTGTCAAATGCAGCTTGGCTGGAACTTGGAGTAAATGAAGACCCTGCCCTCGAACTCACAAGCCGCAGTAGCTTTAGCATATGTTGGCCTTAGTGGTGCTAGGTTCAAAGTCTAAGTAGGTGTTATGGATCACAAATAATATGGGTAGATTCTCTGTGGCAGTTCAGTGGCTGCCTCTTTTAGGTGGGGAAAAAAAACCAAAAACCAAAACAACACAACTCACATCATCATGCAATGATCTTAATCAAGAGCTTTCTAGGGGAAAAGTTACCATTACTGCCTATGACATGTGTGGTTACTTACCTTTCTAACACGATGCAAGGCTTCTATGCTGAACGTAACAACTACTGATTTGTCCCTGAGCAAGTAAAAGAAGGCTTAGCTGTGTGCAACTTGCCACCTAAATAGTTTTGTATATATCACAAATTCTGAACCCAAAGGTGCATCTGATTTCATTGCAAAACAGCTTTTTACCTTTTTGACTTTAAGATCCAAATAAACCCTCAATAAACCACAGTTAATGGCTATGTTTCACAGGAAAGCATTGCAAGAAAATGCCTGAAATAACTTTTTTTATTGGCTGTGATTCCATTTTAAAAGAACATCATGCAGGAAAAAGTAGCAGGCAAATAACAAATTAAATTCACATTCACAAAGTCTCTGCTTTAAATAGTCTTCTAGCTGCTTGGAGATTACTGCATGCATCTGAAAGAAAGTGCATGGCTAAGCTGAATTTTGCTTTGTGTATGTGAGAGAGAGAAAACAAGCAATTTTTTCATTTGACAGTACTGAAACATTTTACTAACTCAGCATTTGAAGAAACAGTTACCTTGATAACATATTCAGAACAGATACAGACAACTTTCAGATATATAAGATATCACACTGAGGTCACAACAGCTAATTTCTAACAATGTTTATTCTAGCACAGTAGACTTGCCAAAATGATGTATTCAGCCACATTGGTACGGTCTTTCTGGACAAAGGAGAGAGTCTGGGAGGGACCTAGGCAAACATATGGTACTAGAAGCACAGAGGAACTCCAAAGTGATTTAAATCTTATATTTCGTTTTATTTATTTGAAACACAAGCATAGCATTCATAATTAATATTGCAGTCTGATTTCATATGGCTTTCTCTATAAAGATAAATGTGAGTTCACAAGGTCAATGGCAAACTAAATATTTTACCTCCAAATGTAGAGGCTCTTTGACTGTTTTTTTTACTAGTAAGGTCTTGGAGCTGTAAAGAAAGGAAAATGGCTACAGTGTCTAGCCACCGATATTTCTGTGAAAATAAAAACTAATAAAAAAAGACCTCTTTTACCTGAGATTGAACACACTAATAACAAATAAACAAATGACATGGAAAGACAAAGAGATGTTCAGAATCCAAACAATGAACCATGCTTCTCTTTGGTCTTGTTTAAGTGCTTTAACACTTGCATGAGTGCTGAGGGGGGAAGTGCTTCTCACAGCCTTATATGAGCTAATGTGTCCGTGTCACACGTCGCCAGTTCAGAGTGGGAAGGGAAATGGATGAGCCGAAGGGAGTGGAGAGTGCCTGCTCTCAAGTCTATTCAGCATGGCTTAGGCACTTCGGGGACAGTGGCGCAACTTGAGACGTGCAGAATTCAACCAAGGTGCCAAAAGTTACATGAGCCTAGGAAAACCTTTCCAGTACCTGTGGTAGACATAATATGTTTCTTTATTGAAAGGAAAGGAACTTCCCACTTGGCTGAATTCTCTGTTGTCCAGGGAACAAGAACTGCTGCGGACTTGGGAAGCTAAGGAAAAGAAGCCTTGACGCAGATGGGCTGGGAAGCTCCCACAATGAAAAAGATTCCACAAACCTCTCCTTAATAAAGCCTGGCATGAGGTCTAACAAGCTCAGCACAGAGTTCTCTTCAGGGTTTGGATCCAAATGTACACAGAGCTCAAGAACTCCGCTCACAAAAGGAGTACTTTTATGCTCTGAGCCCAAGGATAGCACTACCTGCTTATGACACCGGAGCACAGGCCACACAAGACACTGACTTAGACAAGTCATTTATAATGCTGAAACATAATTAGCAAAAATAATACCAGACACTGTTCTCTTCTTTCTCTTCTCCCTTCTCCTTCCTTTTCCTCATCTTCCACACATATGTGTGCACACATTGCACATCAAGCTGTCAAGGAGACTGTGAAAACGAACAAATAAACAATTGATAGTACCAATCTGCAAGGAGACCACCAGGCAGAAAATTCTGATTCTATGCCAGGAACATGATTTGGCTGGGTGAGGAAGTGAGCCCATGTTGGGGGCTAGGGAAAGATAAACAAGCAAGTTATAGAAGAAGGTCAAAGCAAAGTGGAATGAGCTCATCCTCTTCATTTGTTTGTTTATCTGAAGAGTTCTTCAGCACAAGGTATGGGGAAAATATGAATGGATGCATTCATTTTAGCAGGGACACGTTACTGCTGGTTCTACTTAGGTATTAGAGGGTGCAGGTCACAGAGCTTAGTGAGCATTTCAGAAGTATTGATGTCAACATGTCAGTATGATCTAGGCTAGAAGATTCCACTGCCAATTTGTGGCTGAAGCAAAGAGTGAGCATCTCCTTTTTAACTTTCAGCCGTGTTGGATTTAGTTCTGTCTGTGGAAAAGCATCAAAACCATCTGCAGTATTTGTGACAGAAGGAGAGTATTTAGTTCTTTGAGCTTTACTTAAATAGGTTCAAATTACTGGTTGCTGAATTTGCATGGGGTGAGTAGGACACTCTCCTTAGAAAATGATAAATTCCTCAACACTGCTCTGGTTCATTGAAGTATTAGTGGGCCAGATGTTCATCTTGCTTTACATGAAAGTTAGGAAAAAAACACTGACACTATCCCAAAGAGTGAAAACTAACTTTTCTTTCCTCTAGGAAGCCCTCAGAAGCTTGTACTTGAATGAAAATGTCTTGTTTGTAGATCCAGCCTGAAACAATTTGCAGTCTTTATCACCTGGTTCTGACTTGGAGATCTGAAATACTTGCCTAAACTCAGTTCTATGGAACAAGTCCATCAAAGAAGTTCCATTGAAATAAAATGCTTAATTTAGGTACATAATGAAGGATCAGCTCTTCAGGTGATAAGTCATATACCTGATCATCAAGGTTGGTGTTCAAAATAAGTCTATGTATGCAATTCTACTTATATACTAGCGAGTCAACAGCTCCAGCAGAATTTGCCTTATCTTATGCAGTTAGTCAATAGCTCTGTGCCGTATTGCGAAGTATCTGTGTCTGGAAAGGCAACAAAGATAACATTGAGAGAGATTTCCTCCAACTCTGCCTGCATCAAAGGATGCCACACACTGGTCCAACATTAATGAGTTCCTGCACAGCACTGGAGCAGCATCCTCACTCTGCCTTTATAGCAGGCGTAGCTTCAAACCTACATTTTACAGCTGGAGAAGCTGGGTGGAACAGAAATAAGTGACCTCACAAAGGCAACACAGTAGTTTAGCATGATACATTTCAAGCATACTCAGGATTTCTGGATCTCCAGGGCCATGGCTAACATTCAGGTCACCACACTCCTCAAGACACTCTAGGAAAGCGTAGGCAGGACACAGTCACAATAACATACTGGAAACTAAATGTCCATCATTCAAGCACTGCTAGGAATGGGACAGTTGCGTATGGCACTGGACAGAAAGAGGAAGGTTGGTTAATCAGACCAGCCTAAGAACTTGGTCATTGGCTTCAAACGGGTTGGGGAGGTCTCTACCAGAACACCATGCACTCTCACATTGTTTCAGCCCTCTGTATGGCAACTGTCCAACCAAATCTAATCTTTCAAGTTAAGTGTATGGCTAATTCCCAAAGTAACATGACTCTTGCTTAGATTCTGAGCCAATTAACTTCTACATTCATCTGAGGGCAGATGACTCACTTCTTACAGAGTTCTGAGTTTCAGAGTTCAGATGTGCAAGTCATGCACGATTTGTCTTCCAAACATCTACTGATATCAATGATGAAATGAAAACAGGAGAGCTCTCCTTGCACAGGAGAACTGAGATATCCTTTCCAAAGGCAGATGTGCTCAACAAAAAATGGCTAATGTGAGTCAATCAATAGTAATAATATTAATGACTAATAATTATTATCAATAATAAAAAGATAATTAAAGGAAATTAAAGAGGCCATTGTTCATACATAGTGAACGCTCCTTCCTTTTTTGGATGGAAATGCATGTGAGGTTGCTCCTTTTCTATGCTTAAGATACAGTTGCATTATTTAACATATACTATGGCTTGTAAGAAAAGTTATGTATTCTGCAGCTTTTCAATCTTTACATCCATTCAGAGGCATCTACTGGGTGTGTCTATGTACAAAAAGAGAATGGATGAGTCTTAGGGTGGAGAGAAGGGAAAGAAGCAGTCAGAGGGAATAGGAAGCAGAGGGACTCCTAGTGAGCAGTAGAAGGCAGGGGTGGGCAGGGCTGCATGATGGATGGCAAGATTGTAAATCCCCATTGGGCAAAAGAGAAATCCTTTGCAGTAGTGTTTATGCCCTGTCAACAGTCTGCAGCTTTTACTTTTTGAACATGTCCTGCAGGGGTCCTGGTAGATATTTGATGACTGTGTCTAAAATGCTCTCTTCTTCCTCCTCCTCTTCATCCCCACAGCCAGGAGGGATAGCCTTCTTTGGGCGCGTCAGACTCCCTTCAGCATTAGCTTCCAGTGCAGCCTGGGCCTCTGCTTCCTTTTCTTCCTTCTTCTTTATCCCATACTGCAGGGGAGAGACAACACATTGTCAGTCACCCACTGAACAGGATGACTGATGAAGCCAGCCATCATACCTGGTATGTCATATTCTGGAATATGAACAACCTGTTAATGTTCTGCTTTTGCTTTTTTCACAGAGATGCCCAAATTATCAAACCTAACAACTCTACCCTAAATACAGCCCAGTGGATGGTCAGTTCTCACAAGGCAAGATGGTCAGATGCTCAGCTAACTCAGAACCAAGAATGACAGAAACTGGGACTATACAGCTGTAGGCCTTGCAAGCTCTGTGTTAATGAAATTTTGGAGTTGTACTTTGCTGGTGTTGATCCTCTGCTTTTCTGTTTTGAAATTCCATCTGCAGTATTTTATAGTAAAGGTTTATGGATGTTGCAAATCTTCAGAAAAAAAAATAACTATCAACAAAAAAATGCAAACAGGATAGGACAGATAGGCAGATTGCAGTCATAATTACATAATTCTAGATATTTTAATGCAGGAGATAGCCTACATAACGTCAACCCTGTTCTCTTGGTATAAGTGTAACATAAATACATCCATGAACTTTGATGAGACACTCTGTATTGGCACACTGAACTCTGCACTTCTGGGGTAAAACTGACTCACATTGCCTGAAGAGAAACATCCTCAAGCCTGCAAATAGAATGGATACCTAAAACTTACAACTCTCATTGAGAATTAAAGGCACACCACTAAGACTATACACAAGTATCAGGAATCTCATTTTCTGATTTTGTATTCAAAATACTAGATTTAATAGAGGAGCAAAGATACGCTTGAATGCTAAGGAGAGAAGTGCTGTAGTACTTCAGCTTCCACAAAGACTAGAATTTTCTTTCAACTGCTAGTTTGAAGGCATGTCCAAGGAAACCAACTTTTACACCACTAACCCTTATTAATGCTTAGTCTTCATATATTTCAGTAATACTCAGGTTTTGCTGCTATTTCCACAAGCACAGAAATTTTGGAGCCTATGTTTATACATGTTAAAAAAAATCAACTCAAGTGTTACAGGCAAACCTACAGCAACAAGGATATCTTTATTACTTGCAATCATTTAATTTCAGCTATATTATAGAAGCACTTGACCTCTTTGAGGAAGAGGAAAGGCATTCAGGTCTGCTGTAGCAGCTATTAGCTTCAAAATAATTGCTCTGTAAGAACTATCCTTTATTTATGCATAAATTTTAATTAAAGATTCAAATTAAATTACAAGTGCTTTTAGTACATGAGAACCATAAAGTAAATAACTTAAACCCATGCAATGACCAGCAAAACATTTTGCATGGATAAGCTTGAAAAGGACTTTGAAAGGAAAATTAGTTATGACTTCAGAAATGTCAAAGAACTGTCAGTATAAAGTACTCTGTATTTTCTACTATCAATAGTATGGTACTGTTCAATTAGACATGGACTATATAATATTTTTATGATTTTTTGCTTTTCATGTTTTTTATTAAGAACAGACCAAATCATTTATTAGTAAAGTAAAACATGCCTTGCTGCTGTAATGACTTTTTGATTTCAAAGTGTTTGTGGGCTTGACAAGAAAATCCGAGACATTTCTGAGCAAAGGGAATATTTTTGTTTCCCTTCTCCATCATCATTAACATTTAGTGTGACAGCCTGCAACACTGAAACCAGCAACATCAAATCCCCCATAGTACTCTAGATCAGTCATTCCAAGCCAAAATATTCATTAAGGACTCTTGCTTTATGACTTTTATATCCAGTTCATGGCAGTCACACCAGATTTTGTGAGACATATGGTCAAAACAAATGATGTCTCCACCCACATCTGAGGCAAAGGAAGTACTGGATCAACTTGCAGTTACAGGGCTAAACACCACAAAGAAGATCCAATGCAGGACCAGCAGTCACTGCAAGGGGAATGACAGGTGACATCCAACACCAAAATTAAAAGAAAATAGAGACAGTGCCTGTAAGTCTTTATTTAATAAATCAAGAAAATCAACTACAATCACCTTCAAAATACTTCCCTTCTGAGTTGATACAATGCTGTCAGCACTCAAAGCAATTCTGCAGATCATGTTCTGAAAGGCTTTTGAGGATCTCTGTCCTTTTTTCCTCTCACATCTTTAACCAGTAAAGAATGGGTTCCTTTGAGCACCGACTTGACCCTTGGGATCGCTTCACCATTAGCCTCAGTCAATAACTGAAAAGCTTCCATCATGAATTTCTTCAGTTTCACAAGAAACTTTATGTTAACTCGCTGTTCACTTTTGCATATGGACATTTTACAGCCAAAGGTAAGAAAACATCAATATTTGAAAACGCTTCCACTCATACTGAGTGAAGCAATCGAGCTGAGCCTTGCCTCACTGTGATGGGTTTGGAGTATGCGCTATAACCATCTCTTTGTCTCTCCTTTCCCATTTTTGGTTCCTGAGCTACAGAATTAGTCTTGGGATTTTTATGTTGGACCTCATACACTGTTAGGCTGTGAGCAGTCTATATGTATGGCTGATACCTACTCTCCCTCTTAAGCCACAGCTACATGTCTCTCAGTGATTCCTACTGCACTTTATCTACAGACTTTATCTTCCTTTGCCAGCTAGAAGATAAGAGTAGTAGCAGAGACAACAAAAATCATAGTAACACATAGGACTCCTATGCTTCCAAATCCATCTCAAAACAGATATCAGCTCAACATCTAGCTCATGAATTTGTAGAACAAATAACTAGGCCTGTTAAATTTTATTCACATTTCTATTCACAACACAATAAAAAAAAAAAAAAGAAAAAATATCTGTCAGACTTGAAAGCATATGGTTAGAGCAGACACCGAGAGCGCTATTTGCCCACTCATCTACCTCAAGGGTCAACTTGACCTGAACCAGCCTTTTTATTGCAGGCCTTAGCTGGTGAAGAACTCTCACCTGCTCTGGAAGTTAACCACCCTTTACATTTAAAATATTTTTCCTCATGTCTAACCTGATTCTTTCTGAAATGCCTTTAAAAAAAAAAAAGTGGAAAACTGTAAAGACACAGCTACTGCAAAAAGATTTATCTTTCATCTGTCCTTTTGGGCTTCATTTTGTTATATTTGTTATTTTTTTTTCACTTCTATTACCAAAGAGAGCACTAGCCCAATTAGTATCTTTCTATCATTATCTCATAGTACCTTCTGCCAGATCTATATGTAGGACTGACATAAATTGAGAGCAATAGATAGGATTTAGCACTGATCTTTAGCTCCACAACTGTGAGAGTACAGAAAAAGACTTCATGTATATTTTATTTATACGAGCCTGAAGCCTTTCTACATGATTTCTTTCTGTGAGTGAACAGGCTGGTAAGCATATCTTGGGCTTTAAGTTTCAGGTGAAGACAAAGCAGTTTTCCATCAGAAGCTTAGGAAAGTATCTGCCATTGTGATGGACTATGGTCCAGATTTCCCTTTTTACTGATGCTACAGTACTACTTACAGATCTTCCTGTTGTGAGAGTGCTGTTCTGTGTTTCTGTTGCAATGGAAACAGCATATTTTTCTTCCCCTGCATCTATTCCCTCCAATACCCTATGTTGGGGATGCTGCAGAATGAGAGAAGCAGTTTCCTATGAGCATACTGAAACCAAGAGCTCTGAGTACGCTGATGTCACCCCATAGAGCTTGCTTTGACATGGATCTGTCCCAGCAACATGCACTGGCTTTTCATCCACTGCAAATTAGGGATCTCAATTTTATTTGTGTGAACCTTAGCTCTTGTTTGTTTTTCTTGGTCCATTTGACTTTCTGATCTGTTCATTTATCTCTGGATTGATGTACAAGGAGTTGCCATGGAGAGAGAGACAGGATTAATCTCTGGAAAACTTCTGAGGACGTCTTTTAAACACATTCGAAAGGAGGACTATCTTTGCCCCCTAATTTATCCATGTAAGTCTGAGATCTGCCACACGCTGTTAGAATTACCTACATTGCCTCAGGCAGCTCAACAATGCTGACCCTAGATGATCTCTGTACTTTAAGAGGAGTAGTAGAGAACACAGCCTGCCACATGGGAAATGACACAACTTTCCATCTGCGGTAGAGAATGAATGGTGATTTAGAGTATTCTGAGTGTCTCAGTCCCTGCCACGCCCTGCGGGGGTGTGTCTCTGTGTTTGAGTGTTCTTGTCACCATAGGATACTGCATAGCTCTGCTGACCAAGACCTTGCGACTGTGTTAGCGGAAGAGGGCTGATTAATAATGGAAAAGAAAAATTTGCCTTTTTCTGGAAACTGCAGTTCTAAATCACATTGTTCAATTGTGTATGAGCCAAATAGGAGCACAACTCAGGAGAGAGGTGGCAGACAGAGAGAAACGAGGGCAATAAAACTTCTGGAAGGGGGCACTTAAGATGCCAAGGCAGAGCTGTGGATATGTGAACAGTATGCTTGATGATTACATAACTGCAAGTGAAAACCAGAGCTGCACCTGGTTCCTGGTTCTAGAGAAGACTATGAATTTGCTGCAAACAAAGATCAAGAGGAATGTTTCCATTTGTCTCCATGGAGGTGATACCTGACAAATATGGTTGAAAGACAGTGATAAGAAACATGTTTTGGCTTAATCCACTATAGATGTTGATCCTATGCTGAGCAAATCAGCCATTCCTCTCAATGCTCAACTGCCTGGAGTATGATAGGTTGCCACAGTCAAAAAGCTTCTTTCCATTTCTATATTCGAGTGGTACGAACTAGAATTTGTGAAGTCATTTAGTCCTCATTGAGAAGCAAGACTGAGAAAAAAGTGGGCTTGGTTATCATATATGATGCTTTTTCAGAATACTTAGCAGAAAGCATGTTTCCCATTTCTCTGTATTTGCAAATATGTTAACTTCCTCTCTCTTGTGTACACAGCACCCTTAGTAAAACAATGCCTTACTGCATAATGGTCAGTGCTGCTGAGAGGGAATGAGGTTTAGAAAGTTTCAGGAGTGAAGGTAATTAAATTATTGCTGAATAGTGAAGACTTCCATCTCATAATCACAGAATAAGTCTCCAGAGTAAGTGGAGAATACTTGACTCATGTAAAAGAAGAAAATAGGATCAGAGGCTCCAAAATATTGATTTTTAGGTACCTACAGGTTAACTGAAATCCCCACACTGACTCATGACCGCAGGGCCCAAGATAAATAGTGTACATACTGTACATCCTTCGGAAAATGTCTCCCCCAGAACCCGACTTTCGGTTCCATTTATGAAAACATGGGTCATTTTTATCCTTAAAAGCAGCCAAGACAGAATAAGAAGAAAGAAAATTTACATATTCCATGCTAACAATTACAGTTTAATTGGTTACATGTTACAGTGAAAATTTAGTTTCACTTCACAATGACCAGGATAAAGTTGAGTTGCAAGGAAGTTTCAGAGAATCAGAGAGTCACCAAGGTTGGAAAAGACATCTAAGATCATTAAGTCCAACCTTCAGCCCAACACCACCATGCCTTCTAAACCATGTCCTGAAGTGCCATGTTGACATGTTTTTCAAACACCTCCAGGGCTGAGGATTTAATAATTTCCCTGGGCAGCCTCTTCCAATGCCTCACCACTCTTTCAGTAAAGAAATTTTTCCTAATTTCTGATCTACACCTCCCTGATGTAACTCGAGGCCACTTTCTCTTGTCCTAAACCTAGTCACTTGGGAGAAGAGACCAGCACCCACCTCACCACAATCTCTTTTCAGGTAGTTGTAGAGACCAAGAGGTCTCCTCTCAGCCTCCCACCTTCCTCAGCCACCCCTCGTAAGACTTGTGCTCCAGACCCTCCACCAGCTTTGTTGCCTGCCTCTGGACATGCTCCAGCTTTCTTGTAGTGAGGAGTCCAAAACTGAACACAGTATCTGAAGTGTGGCCTCACCAGCACTGAATATGGGGAGAGCAATTACTTCCCTACTCCTGCTGGCCACACTGCTTCTGATACAAGCCAGGACATCGTTGGCCATCTTGGCTACCCAGGCACACTACTGGCTCATATTCAGTCAGATATCAACCAGCAGTCCCAGGTCCTTTTCTGCCACGCAGCTTTCCAACTCATCTTCCCCAGGCATGAGCTTGTTGTGACCAAAGTTCAGGAGCTGATTGGCTTTGTTAAACCTCATACACTTGTCCTCAGCCCATTGATCCAGATTGTCCACACATCTCTGCAGAGCCTTCCTACCCTCAAGGAGATAATCACTCCCGCCCAAGTTGTTGTCATCTGCAAGCTTACTGAGGAAGCACTCAGTCCCCTCATCCAGATAATTAATAACGTTATTAGAGACTGGCCCCACCACTAAGCCCTGGGGAATATCTATGACTGGCTGCCAACTGCATTTAACTCTGTTCACAACAACTCTCTCAGCCCAGCCATCCAGTCAGTTTTTGATGTCGCGAAAAGTACATGACAGTTCTCATGTTTCCATGAGAACAGAGGCAATTTTCCAGCAGTGCAGAACATGTGTACTCCTAGCCAAACTGGGATACAATTTCTTGTGTTTCCATTGTCAGCATTTAGGTTTTTTTACAAGGAAAACTTCCCAGAAACCTATGGCAGGCACACTGAAATGCAGAAAGGCAGTCAGTTTTATCAGTTTAGTAGAATTTCTGTTATGGCTATGTATCTCACAACATAAATAAATCCACAGGATATATGTATATATGTGTGTGCTTATGTGGGCACTTTGCAAGACCAGAACATGTAATATAAGCTGTTCCTCCTCATTCCTGCTTCCTGCAAATTTTTCCTTTGCCAAATGAAAGCCTTGCTTTTAGTACAAGGCTGATAAAATTAATTTCTACATGATATTACAGTAATTCAGATTAGATATAGCTATTTTTTTCCCACATGTGAAAAGCTCTTTTGTCCTCCTTCTTTTTTCTTTAATTTTGTTTTATTTTTTGCATTATTTCATCTTATTTCTAAAGCTCTAGTCCACTTAGTGTTGGTCTGGGTTTGTGTTTCTATGAGAATCTAACACAAGTGCTCCAGAGGGCTGGATCACTGCAGGATGAGGAGTCAGCTTTGTCACACGGTGCAAATCATGATGAAGAGGCAGATAACTGCCAAAAGAAATACTGTTTCTCCTCTCCAGGGATTGACTGTCTGTGAGACTTGGAAATTATTATCATCCTACATTGCTAGGTTTGTGCTTGCTAGAGTTCATCATTTAATTCCCTTTATGATAACAAGCAGTTTGGCAGACTGGAGGTTTAAGTCAGCTGAAATTCAGAGGCTGAACCTTAAATAGCTAATTCATTTCAAGTTCAGCACTCAGTAGATAAACTATGTGGGTTCTCCGTATCTGAACTCTTTGTAAATCTCTGGGACACCACTAAAAGTAGAATATTTTAAAAAAACAGTTTGAGTGCCAGTTTTGTTTCTAGTATGCGCTTTCATTTCTCTGTGAACATTTCAGCCTTGCTACGACAAACTTTAGGTTGTCCATGGCATTTTGTAGTCCACTAAAAATAGCTCTTGAATATGTGGGAGTGTGTTACCAGCAAAGAAGAATGGCAGGTAACAGAGCTCATCATGGGAAATAAGGAAGGAACTTAGAAAGCATTCTAGAAGGGCTCTCATTGTACATGACTGAAAGTATGCGCCAGCTGTATTTATGTTCTCTACTGTAGTTCATCACTGTGAGAGATAGTGGAATTAACAGTTTTTTTCTGCTATTGTGGTTTAGTCCTGGCTGGCAAGACAAGGAACCACAACGACATGGAGTTCAGGTGGCAACAAAAACATCTCACAACTGCTCACTTGCTACTCCCCCCTCCTGTTTGGAATTCAGAAGATAATCAGAGAGAAAGATAAAACTTGTGGATTGGGATTTAAAAGAAGTTTAACAGAGCAGAAAATGAAGAGAGAATACAACAATAACAACAATAAAAGAATATACAAAACAGGTGATAATGCAAAGGGCTCACTGCCTGGGAACTGACAAGCATGTGTGCTTCCTATCCAGAAAAACCACCTCCAGCTCCACAGCTCCACAGCTCCACAGGTACCTGAAATTGCATCATGGATACCATCTGTGAAAATCAGCTGCAATTACCACATTGTGGACCTTGCCAGAGGCACCAGGAACCCTGCTGAGCTACCTGGAGCTGCCCCACTGACCACTCTCCTTACAACCTGAGCACGACCTCATGGTTGGTTTGGGTTTGGGTCAGCCGCCCTGGCTGTGTACCTTGCCAGTTATCTTGTGGAAATTAACTCCTCCTCTGCCAAAACCAGGAAATAAACCATTTCCCAACTGGAACCAGAAATGATCCAGCCCTTATTAGTTACCATCAATGTTGTACCCAAGTCCTGTGTTTCCTGATTGATGACCACCATTTTTTTCTGCCTTTTGAGCTATATCACACAGAAATATCACTCCCTGGTCTATAAGCCACCCCTCCAAGATATCCGTTGAGTTCACTTAGTCCATGACATAAGATTCCAGATGGCATAACAGTATTTTGGGGCTGGAGGGCTGGTGTGTGGTGTTGGACTGTTGCATGTTGCATTTGGAGCTCACAGTTTGTGCACCTGGAGCTCATAGTTGGTGTATCTGGCCCAGCCCATGTCCATGATCTGCAGGTTGAAGACATCAATCTGGAGGAAGTTCCTGCACACCAGTTGCTGAAGCCAGTTTGGGTTCCATCACTGCTGCCTTTTGCTCAGTTTCATCAAAGTTCATTCTTCAATAGTCTGGGTCATTCTCACTGCAACAGCTTTGATATGACACATAGCAATAATAGCAGTGATGATATGTACTATTACACAGCAATTAACTTATTGCAGTAAAAATTATTGGCTATTCTCACCCAAAATCAAATCCCCTTGAGGTACCCATCACAACTCCCCACTCTTCTGCATCACCCACCAAGGGCACCTTTGTCCTTGAGCAAAAGCAATCCCACAGATGGGTTTGCCTTTGCCTGAGACAGGAATAAGCAAAAACAGTATTATCTAGCATATTTTTTGTCTGCCTTACAGAGACTTCTGTTCTGCAGTATGTAGAAGTTTTGACCAGCTCATTTGGTGCATGCCTCAGTGCTGACTAATCAGAAGGCTTTTGATGAAGTATATACCAATGTTTGAAGGTCCCACCAGGGTCTCAGGGTATTTTTTAACCATCTGTTATACCACTCAGTTTTCCCAGAGGCTGCTGCATGACAGGCAGTGTGATAGACCTAGTCAATGCCTGCTCTATGGCCACAGTGTCTGAGGCTGTTTCTGAAATGAGCCCTGTTGTCTGATTCCATACTTTCTGGAGTGCCATGTCAGCACACGACTTGCCTTTCAAGGCCCAGGAGAGTGTTCCAGGCAGTGGCATGGGGCACAGTGTATGTTTCCAGCCATTCAGTGGCTGCTTCCACCTTTGTAAGCAGGTGGTGCTTGTCTTGGCAGGTTTGTGCCAGTATGATACAATCAGTCTGCCAGGCCTCCCCACATTATTTATGTTTCAACCATTGTTCCTTATACCACAGAGGTTTAACCTGCTTGGCTTGCTTGACTGCAGTGCATGTTTCACATTCATAGATACCTTGTGCAATAGCGCTCATAGTCAAGTCCACTTCTCAGTCACAAACAGATCTATACGTTGTATCTCCTCCCTGATGACCAGAGGTGTCATGGGCCTACTTAGCTATAAATAATTCACCCTTATCTTGCCAGTCCAGATCACCTTCTGGTTGTTTTGATATTCTTCAGTGGCCCAAACCTTGGATACATGAGCATCTACTGGACACACTTTTAGAACCAGTTGTATAGAACTGGCATGGCTTGGGTTAATGGCTCAAAGCAAGTGACGGTCCTGAGTCCCCAGTGGCAAGACAGGAAATGCTGGAAAGCATTTCTGTATGGTGTTACCTGTCCACCCTACCTGATCTGGTGAGGGGAGGGGACAGAGGACTTAAAATCCCTGAGAAAGCCTGCAACCTGGTGTTGTCTGGTGCCTTGTGTTTACGTTGGGCTATGTTGAACGTGGACATCCACCATCTTCTAGACCTGCTGGACAAAGAACCACTTGTTGCTACACTCAGGATTGCTAAAGTGGCAACTATTTCTCATCTTTCCTATTTCTCTTGTAACTATTTATCTCTTTCCTCATTTCCTCTCTTTCATCCCTTTCTCTCTTTCTCTCCCTCTTCTCTTTGTAACACGGCCAGCTGCAACAGGCTGTAGCTGGCAGATATGTTTTAATTTTGGGTTTGACTCCAGGCAGCATTAAGGCTCTGTGTGCTAAGTTGCACAGTTCAGTTAAGCAGATTATTACAACAAGTGGTGGGCTCTGACGGTAACTTCCATCAGCTGCAGCTTTTCTGTCGGTGCACTGTTGTGTACAGGATGTTTGTTCGTATGAATTCAGTGTTTTAAGGACATGCACCGTGTTTAGTAAAAAGTATCATTTACACCTCCTCCTGAGTGATTTTGGATTGCTTTGGTGCCATGCCAGGACGAAGAGCTCACCTTTTTAGTTTAAGTGGGCCACGACACCAGTTCTCTACCCAGGCAGCAATTTCTTGCCACATTGTGCCAGCCCAGATGGATTTACCTCTGCGCTGCCAGTTACTCTGCCCCCATTGCTGCAAGCACCTCCACTAGGCACTGGCCACCATCCATGAGTCATTATAAATATGAAGTATTGGCCATTTTTCTCATTTAGCACCATCTAAAGCCAGTTGGATGGTCTTCACCTCTGCAAGCTCAATTCACTTCATCACACAGCAGATTCTGCAGCTCCTCTCATAGGACTCCACACAGCAGCTTTCCACCTTCAGTGTGTTCCTACAACACGATAGGACTCATCAATGAACAGATAATATTGCTTCTCATTTTCTGACAGTTTGTTATACAGTGGGGCTTTTTCAGCAGGTGTCATCTCCTCTTCTTTGAAACACATGCATTCTGGCCAGTCCATGATCACTTCCAAAATTCCTGGGTGACTGGTGTTTCCCATTTGAGTCCCCTGCATCATCACTTAATCCATGCAGCGCTAGTTACCTCATGCCCCTTTTCACATCCAGCCCAGCAGAGGCAGTCAAGGTGCTAAGAGGAGCTGTGCTTCAGGACCAGTCACTTCTGAAGCAGATCAGGCTCCCTCATGAGCTGCCACCATCTCTTTTTTTCAGTTGGATTACAGT
This sequence comes from Clamator glandarius, assembly GCA_033459285.1. Taxonomy (NCBI): domain Eukaryota; kingdom Metazoa; phylum Chordata; class Aves; order Cuculiformes; family Cuculidae; genus Clamator; species Clamator glandarius. The sequence continues at coordinate 1,187,519 of JAUNZM010000679.1, read as the reverse complement.
GGGCTTTGGATCCTTTACATCTCCAAATCCAAACCCCTGGGAGTTGCAAGTCTCCCCTGGTGCTTTCTGCCAGCAGCTCCAGGAGGAGCTGAAGGAACTGGGGCTGTTTATTTTGGAGAAAAGGGGTCTGAGATGAGACCTTATCAGTCTTAACAACTACCTGAAAGGAGGTTTTGCATAGGCAGACGTTGATCTCTTCTCCCAAGTAATAAGTGACAGGATGAGAGGAGATAGCCTCAACTTGTGCCAGGGGATGTTTAGGATAGATGCTTGGAAATATTACTTCACTGAAAGGGTTGTCAACCACTGTAACAGGCTGCCCAGGGAAGTGCTTAAGTCGCCACTCCTGGAACTATTTCAGTGGTGGACTTAGCAATGTTAAGCTTATGGTTGGACACGATGACCTTTTCCACTCTAAATGATTCTAGGATTTTGTGATTCTCCCTGGCTGTAGTATAAGCTACATTCTTTGCATATCCTCCTGCCTAGACTGGCTCTAGGGCTACCATGTGAAAGATCTCCCATGTAATCATTTCAAAAGACTGTTGTTACTCAGGACCCCATTTCAAATTATTCTTCTTCCAGGTCATATGATAGAAAGGGCTTATGACCAGACTGCAACTGGAATATGCAACCTCCATAAACCCACAATGCCCAAGTAAGCTTAAATTTCCTATTGCTCATTGGTGGACACATAGTTGATGTATTGTTGACCACATCTATTGGGATTTGCCAATGCCTTGCTACTTTATTACTAAAAACTGCATGTCCTGTGCAGGTCCCTGGACCTTATGGCATAACCAGCTTTCACAAGGATTTGAAATAATTTTCTCCTCTTTCTCAAAAACGTCTGCTTTATTCTCCATACCGTGATGTCATCAATGGACTGCAGCTGTTCCAGAGCTTCACACTCTTCCAGTGCAGTCTAGATCAGTCCACAGCAAATGGCAGGGCTGTGTTTCACATATTGGGGCACTTGATTTCAGGTGTACTGGATCCCCCTCCAAGTGAAAGCAAACTGGCCTCCACTCTGCTGCCAAAGGAATAGAGAAAAATGCATTTGTGATCAATTGTGGCATACCACTTGGCTCCTTTTGATTTCAGTTCATATTGAAGTCCTAGCATGTCTGACACAGAAGCACTCAGCAGCGGCATGACTTCATTCAGGCCACAATAATCTGCTGTTGGTCTTCACTCTCCATTAGGTTTCTGCACTGGCCATATGGGACTACTAAAGCATGATTGAGTCTTGCTGATCATTCCTTGGCTCTCCAGTTGATGAGTCACCTTAGGAATGGTGGCCAGAGAGTTCCATTTGTTGAGATATTGTTTCTAATGTGACATTGTTGTAATGATAGGCACCTGTTGTTCTTTAACCCTCAGCAACCCCACAATGGAAGTGTCCTCTTAGAGACTGGGCAAGGTAGAGAGCTGTTTCATTTCTTCCTTCTCCATGGCAGCTATAACAAAAGCCCACCAATACCTTTGTGCATCCTTGAAATTCTCTTGAGGTAACCTATGCCAAAGACGCACAAAGCCTCTGAGACAATCCTAATGGACTGCATCCCAAGCTAGGCTTACTTCAGCTTCCACTACAGATAACTGTTGGAATCCTCCTGTTGGTCTAGAAATACAGACAGGTTCTGCACCATTATAGTTTGATTGCACTACCGTACCAGAGCCTTAAACTCTTATGGTTCTCACATGTCAGGCTACCAAAACCACATAGTCCAATAAACTTGATTGTCCCTCCCCTCCATCTCACTGGAAGCAGGGCCCCTCTAATCCTGGTCATAGTATTCATTACTCACTTCTGGCAAAAATTACTTAGAGATCAAACCTTCTACAGCCGGCAGGAAATTGGAGAGGCATTTTTCTCTGGAAGAATCCCTTTCTGTGATTGTTCATCCTTGCAATTCATGTATTCATGCTTGCAGTGTCAAGGCATGTTTTCCATCCCACTTCCTCATGTCCTCTCTGGGGTCACACAGGCAAAATAACAGCATGCCTCATAGTGTGTACCCTCTCTCTTGAGCAGAGTAACGCTTAGTCCTAATAGTGGAGAGAATGTTACATACAAGTAGAAAGTACAATCTATCCTCTTTTTGTTGCTGGAGCTCCCCAGACAGTTTTTCCACACTCTCCTCTTTGAGTTGCTGTAATTCCCGGGACATTTTTTCAAACGTTTTTCTGCATTTTTTGGAAAGTCTTGCCACAGCTGAAACGTGGACCCATATGGAAGAATAAAGACTTCCCTTTTCTTGTTGTAGTTGGACAGCCAATTCATCCACTGTTTTATCTCTTGCTTTCTTTCCAGGACATTACTGCCAATGTGTTAGCATGCATGATAGCGCACTCTGTAGAAAATTCCACCACATGGGTTGAGTGTATTGGACTTCATATGGATCTGTAGGTAACTGTTTATTATTTGGATCATTATAATCCAGCAAATCTAATTCCCTCAGGTACTGGATAACTCTCTCTATGGTGGCCTACTTGCCCCAGGTGACACATAACATCTTCACTGAGGGGCTATCTTTACCTTACACCTGACAGAAGTCACCTCTGCAGGGAGAGGACTTCTGTCTTTCTTCCAATTGCTTTGTCAATGACCCTTTACCTACGCAGGGATCCCAGCTGCTTGGCTTCCCTATCCTCTAATTCTAAGTTATGAGCTCCATTTTCCCAGCACTGGAGCAGCCAGGTAACAATGTGCTCACCTGGGTGGAGGCTGAAATATTTTTGCATATCTTGCAGCTCAGTCAGGGATAGGGTGATTATTTCTCGTTCTTCCTCATGTTCTTGTGATAGCCTTGGTTCATGATCATCCCTCACTAAATGAACTGATTTGTTTATTTCTTTTTCTGTAGAGGGGTGACTGGGACCAGCATGGACCAGTTCTCTAGTTCAGCTACAGTGCCTGCCATGGGGGTTTAACTTGACCATGAGATCTGTAGGCAGAGCTGGAGTAGCTGCAGTGTCTGTCTGTCTGTTTTCCCCCTTTTACCCATGAGGATGCTGCATAATATCAATAAGTGCTGGGCTAGGGCCCAGCACAATGTGGTAAGTTATGACTCTTTGGAATAGCCGCAGTATTTTGCTTTCAAATATTCTACCACCACATCAGGGTTCTGCAGTTGTTTGGGAGTGAAGTTCCAAATCACTAGGGGAAAGAAATGCTCTAGATACCTGTTCATATTCTTCCACATGCTGTGCCATCCATGCCTAGTTGGACTCAGGGTAGATCAATGGGTGATATTTTTAAATAGTTGCTTTACCCTAAATGAGATCTAAAACGCATTCAGGAGACGTAACAACAAGAGCATGCTGGCTTGAACATCCCAAGGATATTCAAAATTCTCTAAAGTATTTGTAACTAACCTGAGGAAGAAAAGGGAGATGAAAGAGTGTGTGAAAAGACTGCCCCCCCTCACCTCCTGCCATCTTCTGCATAGACTGGGTATGATTACTAACAAATTCCAAGAGACAGTGGCCAAGGTACAGAAGTGACACCAATGCCACATATAAGTACTACAGTAATCTTATTGCCAGGGATAGTGTCATACCGTAAGCTAATATTAAACAGTACAGCAAAACAATGATTCTGATCTTTCTCCCAGAGGTGATAAACAGGACTGCAGGGAATAGATAGAGCATGTAAGGCTTTACATAACGTAACCACACAATCAAATACAACATTGTGATCAGCAACTATTAAACTAATATAACGAAAGCACATAGCAAACTTGTTTTAATACGCTCTGGTTAGTTCTGTTGCTACCTCAACAATTTGTGCTCCACATTGGGTGCCAAAAAGGACTGTTTTGGTTTAGTTTCAGTCAGCAAAACAAAGAACCACCTGGAGCACAGGTGATAACAACAAAAAAATAACCCTCTTGGACAGAGTAGAGAAGAAAATAAGAAAGAAAATGTAAAACTCATGAACTAGGATTAAAAAAATAAAGTTTAACAACACAGAAAAGGAAGAGAGGATGCAACGAAACTAAAAAATAAAAGAATACACAATGCAAAACATTCACTGCTTGGGAACTGATGACCATGCGTGGTTCAGAACTCAAAACCCTACACCCTGCTCTACAGCTGCAAAACCTGAAATCACACCATGGAAACCAGACCACAACTATCATGTTGCCAACCTTAACAACTGTATCAGCGCCACACACCCAGAAAAGTTACTTCATCAATCACCCTCCTTATAAGATGAGCACAATGCATAGCATCAAAAATCCCTGTGGTTGGTTGTGGTTTGGGTCAGCTGCCCTGACTGTGTCCTTTCTCAGCTTTCTTGTGAAAATTAAGTTTTTCTGCCAAACCCAGGAAATTAACCCTTTCACAACTGCAACTATGACAATTACATACCAGATTTGAGAGAAATGAAAAAGATAAAATGCTCTCTAAACAAAGAGAGTATATCATAAGCATAGCTTAATAGTTACACAAGCCAAAAAAAAACCAAACCAAAAAAAAGAAAATGTAAATCTGTAATCAGAAGAGCTCAGGAAAAATTAGTTAGGTGATTATCTTTAGTACTTGGTGTGAGACTATTTAAATTTTGTCATCAGCTCATTGAGAATTCTTGTGTGTGGAATAAATCCCACTATAGCCCATTGTGGCTGGGATCTAATTAACAAACCCACCCCAACAGTACATCTGAAAAGAACAAGGCATTGCCACAAGCTCAGAGCCAACACTCAGTAAAATCAAAGGTAGTTAATCAATTCATTTCAAACCTCTGACATATACATGCCTCTGAAGTACAAAAAGTACTTCTCAAGCCCATTAGCCAGCAACAGAGAGGAGAGCTCTGACATCAAAAGCTTTAAAGATGGAACGAACACTTTCAGCACTCAAAGAGAGTACATAGGAACATATGAATATTTATTCACATGCTGTAGCCCTTCACAGGAACATGAGAAAAATGAAGGGCAAGCCATTTATCTGTCTCTGGCCCTTTTTGATCTGGCATATCAGCCTCCCCCTTTTGTAATTCAAGGTAGTTTTCTTGCTCCCCAAAAGGCTGCAGCAGTCATATTTGTAGTGAATTAAGTTTAGTAAGGGAGAATATCCAGTGCATCTTAACAATCCAACTGAATTGTATTAATGGTGTAACAGTAATTGAGAAACACATGTAGTGCTACAAGGTTGGGTTGCTATTACAAATTTGGAAAGCTGCAGTCACCTGTGAACAGCCACATAATAAAGCTCCTATCACTGCCACAGCCTGCAACCAGCTTGGACTGATAGCTCAAAACTCACACTAGATGGGGTACACATTTCACATTTCTTCCAGGTGGAATCAGTTATTGACTACTCATCAGCCTTCCTGTTGACTAACAGATGTTTTGTATCATTAGTAATATGGGAGCATGAGCAGATCCTATGAAGCTCACAGCCCACATTAAGCTGAGTGGTACAGCTAAAAGGAGAGACAAATCTTGTATAGAAGAGATTGCAGACTCTACTGAACATTTATCATAGGTATGCCTTTGTTTTATGGCAATAAGAGAAGAGTTTTACCTCAGTCCTACCAGCTTCTAGTTACTTAAGTAAGAACCCTTTTAAGTAAGAACCTTTTCAAGGAAATGCAATTACTATAATAATTTTCATAGGTTCTTGAGCTCTCGGTTGTGACTTGCAGTTTAACTTGCCCTCTCTTTGTATTTGTAGGAACTTATTGCAATTCAGACAGGAAGGAACAGCTGAAATGTTAGCTATTTGCCAGGTGGAGGCATTCATCTTCCAGACAGTGAGTCAAGACACAAGTTACAAGCCCATTTTCTTTCATTCTCTCAATCTGACTGAGTGTTCTTTGTCTGCCACAGCAATGATTGGGACCTTTAGCAGCAGCATGTTGTGATTTTGTTGTCTCCATTTCAAAAAGCAGCAGCTCTAAGTCTAACTTATCGGATAAGTGATATGTAACCATGCCCAAGTCATACTCCTCCAGTCAGGCAAATGCAGGCAGGGTGTCTTTTTTTTTTTTTTTATGTCGTCTCACCACTTTGGCATCATTAATGAGGCTTCCAGAATTCTTGGCTGGATTGAGATAAGGTTGAGAAAGAGAGACCTTACAATCACAGTGAAATTGAGCCTTGGATGATATGAAGTGGTGGGAAGCTTTAGAAGGAAACATATCAGTAACTGAGCCTGACATGCACAAGACCACGCACCTCAAAAGCATGCTCAGCTGATCCATTGGGTTCTGTGCTACCAATCACTATTTTGTACCCTCCTATAATTTTCCCTTCACAAAATATCTGTGCCTGCCTAACAGAGCCATGAACGAATAGGAATGCTATCTCTTCAGGAAATTGAATCTCTTCAGGCTATTAATGAACAGTTATTCTTAGAATGTAGAAATACTAATTAAGAAGAACAACTAACAATACACTTCACTGAAACACACATGAGCTTTTTTGGATAAGTTGAGATTTTTTTTTTTGTGGCCAAAGCCTCAGCGCTTTTATGTAAAGGCCCTCATTATCCAAATTACTGTTAAAATCTGGAATCTGGAATCTTTTCATGTAATAGCTTTGCTGAGAAAGAGGGAGAAAACCCCTTTCAAAACTCAGCGTTTACTGCCAGAAAAGAAATCCTGTGCAAGTGGAACTGTCTGTTTAACTATTAGTAGAGCACTACAGACTCTACTACCATGCAAGTACACACAGCACAAGCTAGCAGAAATGCAGTGAGGAAAACATAAACTCTTAATACAGGTGGAAGAAATATTGTTGCTTCTGAGAAGCACTAGAAAGCGAGGGCAGTCTGTGAGCAAAGCAGAGAACCCAACAACCAACCCAGATCAACCTACAACCAGGGCAGGACCAGCAAAAAGGACAAGCAGAAATGATGCTCTGTGTCTGAGCTGGCTGAGTTGCAGGACTGAAAGGAGATGCAAGTGATGGGCAGCTCCTGGCACTATGTCAACAGATCAAGCAAGTATATTACTCTGCGATTGCCTTTCAGATCTTGCTTTAGATGATGAGATGTGTGTTTAAGTTCTGGCACCTGTAGCTCTTGATGTGATGTGCTTTGTGAGTGTAAATTCCCCACTTGTAGTATTTCTGCCAAAACGGTTTGTAAAGTGTGGGAGAATAGGAAGTTTGTACATTGGCAAAAAACTTGTGTGCAGATTTTTAAGCCTATCACAATATTCTTATTCAGAAGTTCTTTCCAGCAGAGTGAGAAATATGGTACGCATTTTCTCATTGAGAGAAAATTTCCCTCTTTTCTATATATTCACATATTCTGGGCATGCTTATTGGTAACAGTTTGCCTGTCACTCTCCCAGTGTGGTAAGTTACTCAGTCCCAGTTCTTGCTCTTGTTCAACTTGGTTCTCCCCCTCAGAAAGAAGTCAGCCCTTCCCACAGGTGTGTGAGCACAAAAAAAAGCAGGAGCCTGAGAAACACATAGTATCTGAAGATCTGAAGAGAGAACTTACTGAAAGCATGTTCATAGATGGTTCCAAAAGCACCTGCTTGCCCTTTTGATTACCTGTCAATATTCCATTACATACCTGCTTCCCACTGCAACATGGAAAGTTTGAGGACACTGTGTTATTTATTCAGTAATGATGTGTGAAAATGTTACCTGCCTGGCCATTCATGCTTGTTTAGAAAATTACTTTTCTAGGGTGCCAGCTTCATCAGCCTTCATCATAGGAGGTATAGGGCTCCCAAGAGAAAAAGGTGCCAGCTTGTGCTGGAGGAAGGACAGTAACACTGAAGACAATGAAGAACATAGGAAGCAGAAAGCTGCTTTGTTTCAATGAGCTCAACTAGAAGGACAATATTTTTCCTGCTTTGCCCTGTGGCTTTTCCTGCTGGGATGTAGCCTGGAAAGTATATTCAAAACAAAGAGCAAAAACTCCAGACACTAGAGCAATTCCCCTCTGCACAATGTTTTAAAAACACAGAGCATTTCTACAGCAAGGGACAAGGCCTGGGAAATCACAATGTCTTGGGTTTATGTGTCCAGGTACTGGAAGTAGGTGTCTACAGGAGTGGCCTTTGTCAGAAGAGGCTAGGGGATGTGCCGTGGCACACAAAGCCAGTTCCAGCTCCAGAGAGAGGCATGGACTGCCAACTGGTAGTTTGTTTAAGACCATGACTACATGGAACTAAGCTGATTATTTAGCACAATGGTCCCCTGTTTAGGATGTTTCTCCCCACAAAAGCCTTGCAAGCAATCTGGTAATAGAAGAAGAGGCTCCCTATGAGTATCTTGCTCAGTTTGATATCTACAAGCATCTGCTCTGAACATTTCTAGTTACTGGGGAAAGACCTGCCCTGGGTTAACAACACCCCCTGCTGCAAGGCAAGCACCTAAAACGTCATACTTCGAGGTATGCATTTCTGCCTAAAGAGTACTGAGGAAGAATTATCTCAGGTGGAGATGACAGTTTGACAGCTAAAGCTGAGTAAGACAAACTCACTTCATGAATCTGGTTATGTCTAAAATAATAACAAAATACCCCCAGGGCTCCCTCCTCAGCTGAATTAATTTCCCTTTCACTCTGAACTCTACAGGTGCCCGTTGTGAAGTTCTTTAATTTTTTAAAAATAGCTAATTATCCATTCTCATTCTGACTGATTCATTAAATTAGAAAGCAGCAAGGTTCCTCTTCCTTTTTCTCTAGTTTTGATTTTTTTGTTATTTTGTTTTTATTTCTCTCTCTTTCTCAGCCTCCCTTCCTTTAGGCATAATCAATTCCTTCTGCAGAAATTTAAACAGCCTGGGTACACACTTGCATTCTGCTGATGAAAGCTAGCAATAGGATACAAGTTGTGGCTGTTCTTCTCTGCACATCCCGTGCCACAGTACAGAAGGGTCACTACTCAGCTGCTCTTTTACTTGGGTACCTGTAACCACTACTCTCCTGCAATATAGGGCCCTCCCAGACTGATTCCTTGAACAGAGCTAGTGCATCTTAAATTTTGAATGTCTGAAGGTACTTATATCTCGTTGGACAGTAAGATTTCTGGAGAACATTTTCAGTTCCTAGTGAGAATTAAGATTTTTGCTATAAGAATGAGCTCTTATCAAATATCACTTTGTGACAGTCTGAAGAAATGGTGTAAGTAGTTATGTGTTGGGACAACCTGTGAAATTGAGCAAGTGTGGAAGGATGTTTCTTGCAGCAGAGATGGGGAAACAGTAAGTACAGGGACAAGACTGGAAGAGAAAGGAGCCTTGGGCGGAGTATACAGAGGTCCATATTTGGTGGAGTCAAGTGCAGAAGGATACAGTACAATATTGTGTGACTATCTCATCCCCATAGCATTTTTCTGGTATATAGTATCCAGAAAACTACAGGGACCTCCTTTGACCTCCAGCCAATACCTTCAACTTTCCACAGTCCAGGGTCTCAAGTTCTTTCCAGACCTGGCACCCCTCTAGCAACAGCTCCCTTCACTGGAGAAGATTAAAATAATAACACAGTCTTCTGCAGGGCTTTGAGCAGAACAGTTGCATTGTGGGTTTGAACAATGGACCCCAGTCAGGCTCTTTCTGCCTTCTGGAATGACACAAGGTCTAGACATATGACCCAGAGTCAGGATGAATCAGGATGAATTTTGAAGTAGAAAGAAACTTCTTGCAGCATGCAAGAATCACTTCTGTTTTCTAACTTGAGATTATGAAATGTAGGCTCACTGGTTTTATCTTATCTGTATTTCTTTTTCTGAGGCACCCATGTAAGTGGCCCAATCTCTGATAACTACAGTATAAATCATCTAAGTTTGCTCTTTTCATATCAGAGTTGTTACCTAGCATCATCTCTGACTGGAAATGATTTTTAAAAATTTTCTTCTCATACGCATTGTTTGTGTCTCGAAAAAAAAAAAAAATCAATATTATTAACCATTGTGGAGAATTCGTTTAATCACAGATTAAAACTATTTGAAGTATTTTTTTCTTGGTGCATTTTTGTAAAAAGTAATCATTTTACTGCCTTTAATTCCACCAGTTCTGCTTCTGCTTTTTTTCTTCTTTTACAATTTCTGGCACTTTTTACCATCTTGATTGTATTATTCTTCCACAATTTCTTCATTCCAATGTTTTTTCTATTTTTAATGCTAACTTTTGTTCCCTCCAAGGCTACCAAGATTTTCTCCTATAGAGTAGGCATGCACCTGATAAAATTTACATATTATTAATTATGTTTTCTTCATGGAATATGACCTTCAAGCTCCTTTACTCTATTATTGTTCTGAATTTTCTAAAGTCATTCATCAGAAATACTAAATAGTTGTTACTTGTTTATTTAAACTTAGCTTTGCAAATATACTCAGGCCATGATTGGTTGCCTTTGAGCATCATCCACTCTTAAGTACTGAAATTGATTCCTAATGACTTGTCAAGATGAAGTGTAGTATAGGATTCCCCAGTGAAAGAATATCACTTGAGCTAGGAAGAATATTTCCAATTATGCTTTTAGTTCTTGCAGTAGGAGCTATGCAGCATACTTCATTTCACTTGAAGTCTCACGTGATAAAGATATTTTTCTACTTTCTAGGTAAGTTAGATTCTCAAAATGTTGACTGTGCAGTTCTGTGTTGAAACGTAGTTAGCCATTGCAGACATGAATTTACAGGCCATCTTGTACATGAAGTATGCATGTATCACAGAATCACAGAATGACCAGGTTGGAAGAGACCCACTGGATCGTCGAGTCCAACCATTCCCACCAATCCCTAAATCATGCTCCTAAGCACCTCGTCTACCCTAACCTTAAACACCTCCAGGGACGGTGACTCAACCACCTCCCTTGGCAGACTGTTCCAATGCCTAACCACCCTCTCCTTGAAGAACTTTTTCCTAATCTCGATCAGTTCAGAAATATTTGAGATCACTCGCTTCAAAGCTGCTCCAGAAAGCATAGGCAACTCACCATGTCAGAGGAAGGGCAAGGAATTCAGCACGATGCCAGGGAAGGACTGGCCAGGGTTTAAGCTTACAGGCTCTCCACGTGATAGTAGGGACCATTTCTGTTCTTAGACAGCCTAGACCACAGGCAGAGCAAGTACTTCAGCATGTTCTCCAAGCTGCTTCCTTGCAACAGAGCAATGGGGAAATAAGCTGGCTAATTAGAGACAAAGATGTCTGCACTTTTTACATAAATTCATTAGCACTATTACTGTTTCTTTACATCACACAAAGGAGAGCCAGGAATTGCTGAGGAGCAGCCAGGATATTGCAGACACATGGAAGAAGGTCATGTTCGTAACCTTCCATGGAGTAAAGAAGACCATGTTACCATGCCCAGAATCTGAAGTACAACTATAGGATACTTTATATCTCAGGACTGTAAAGCTCAAATGGTCATCAGAGCCTGTGTTGTGTTTAAGCTCTCCATTCCTGCACATGACAGAACCCAGCAGCTCACGTCAAATACAAACCTGATGTCCAGAAAGGTGCTGAGGACTAGGTGTGACTGGCAGCTGTGTAACTGGCCTTGGAAACAGGTGGCAGAGATCTGCTACCTGTGAAAGGAATGCCTTTAGATCTTGGCTTAGTTTTCCTTTTCTGCTTCGTTACCTTGCATAAATTAATGGCAGAAATTAAGCAAAATTTAAGTTATGACTTAAAGAGTCAAAAAACAGAAAAGTTTGTCAACTGCATGTTTTCTAATCATGCAAGGAGGTGTTACATATAATATCAGGTTCTGACATTTTCTTGTCAGTTATTGTTAATACTGTTTCATGAAAGAATAACCACCTACAGGCTGTGTCAGGAGTAGTCATGGAGCAGAAAGGTTGATATCTTGGGTCAGAAAATCTATAAACAATTGTCCCATGTACATGTAAGCAAACAACAAGTGTAACTATCCACACAGAAAGCGCTGCAAAGCTTCCTTCTGTAATATGTGCAATATTTATAGCAAAACTGCCCTGGATTTTTTCCAAAAAATACTTTCATTTGTTCAGAACAAAGAATCAGAGCATACCAGCTGCTACAGAAGCAAAATAAAGGGAAAATAAGTCTTTAGTGGAAAAGATGAAAAATGTTGTGATTAACATAACAATACCATTGTTCCTTTATTAATCTGTAGATTTTCATGCAGGGCATTTCTCTGTAGATTAAGAATTTTAAATAAAATTGCCAATTGCTTTAACTGGTAGCTAATATTTTGGATGGGGTTTTTAAGTGGGGAAAAAAATCATGCATGTGTTATCTTGTTTAAGCTTATAATCAGCAGTTTGTTATGACTTTGAATTAATTCTGTTCCTTTTTCTGCTTTGGAGGTAGGAGGCAGAGGGTAGTGTGGAATCCAAATTCAATAAGGGATATAAACTCAAGAGAACGTTGTACCTGTTCTTACTATGCTCTGTAATGAACCTCACAGTGGGATGGTTCCTTAAGTGAATGGTGTAGCACAGGTATGACAGATTTAAGTTCTGCTGTCATCATTACGACAGCAGACTACAGCAGAATCATTAACACAACTTCTCTGCCATAGGGTATTTTTCTCTTAGTTGTGGTTTCATCTTCCTAAAACATTCTGTCCCCCCATCTAAAGACAACTGGCTCAGTAAAGGAGCCAGACTAATACCTGCAGTAAGTTGGCTGTTTTGCCTTTTGATGCAGACAGATGCATTCATGTCCTTGATGGGATTTAGCCAAGAAATTATTCCATGTGGTCTTGGCTCTGCTGGCTAAAGAAATTAGAAGTGGAAGGGTTCTGGCATGGCAAGTATTTCTAGAGAGCATCAGAGTGCCTTTTGCACAGGCTCTAATGTGACAGAGTGAGGAGCAGACTATGACTAGCATTAAATGACAGGCCTTTCTCCTTGACATTCATTTAGCCTGTCAAACAAGGCTGAGCGCTAGATCTCTAAAGAAAATGGAATCTTAAACAAGGAACTACAGACACTTGTCAAGGGAAAGAGCCTCCAGTACAGTTCTGAGCCAGTGAGATTCAATTTCTGCTCCTGACCTCACAGTGTCAGATGCCCTGCAGGAGCGGTATTATCGCTATCTCTGGGCATCGTTTTGTAATTTCTCCTTTGAGAATCTCCCATCAGCTGTCAAAAGTGAAGCCATGAAGCACTCCCTACCTCCCTTCATCTCCAAATCCACACTTAAAAGCATATGGCACTACAGAATCAGCCAAACACCCAGTTCCAACGGCACAAGAGTGACCACTCATCTAGAAGCAGATCAGTGCTTTGCCATTTGTTTCTGTTCGCAGATCACCTTTCACTAGCAAAGCTTTTGGAGGATAGGACTCTTTCATTATGCATTGAAATTTAACAACAGAACATTCTTTTCCTTTGCAACGACTTCTAAGAAATAAAACATATATCTTCACCCTACACTGAAAACTGTTGGTATGGGGTGGGATAACCGCTTTTCAAGTACATGTAGAGATACAGGTCCACAGCACTCTCACTGCCCAAGTCAGATTTCTCCAGCAAGAATTCAACATAAAGCCTTGCTTGGACCTCTCAGCCATGCCAACAGTTCCAGGGAATACTAGGGAATTTGAATGCAGGCTGCATTCTTCCTCCCTTCTTTCTGAGGAAAAGCAACTACTCTTCAAAGTCTCCCTCTCAGCAGATAGTCAATAACCTGAGTCTGTGCTTGCTGGCTGAAGGAAGAGGCAAAGGATTCAAGGTTGTACTAAAACAGAAAAGATGAAACCTTGAGAAACCACATCCAGTGGAAATGAGAAAGGGCAAATGTTTCCCCAGATACCCTACTTCTCCCCAAGCAGCAATGCAGAGTCTTCCTCAAACTCTTACATGGTGAAGGAAGGCCACAGCCCTTCACTGTATCAGCAAGAGGGCTGCCCTTGTTTTACCCCTGAGCAAAACAGTACAAGCTGCTATGTACAATGCAGTGCCCATACTAATATCTAATCTAATCATGGCAACTAGGGAACAACTAAGTCCTCTCTTTCTGTAATATCTAAAGAATAGAAGAAAAGGAAAAAGCATTGAAGACTTCAGAAAACAAGCATCTGGCCAATACTTCAAGAGCCAATAATAGACGGGAGGTCAATGTAACCCTGGTTTCCAGCCTTATATGGGAACTTCAAAGGAGGCAGATGCAAACTAAATAGGGTAGGAGGCTGCTTTGCAGACCTCAGACTCAATAAAGGACTGTGGGGAGAACATGCAAGGGAGAGGACACCTAATATAATTAGTATGAGAAAATGTGATTAATATGCATATTTTTTACAAGAAATGTAATACAATGTGTATATGTTCAGCGTATAATGCTACTCATAACCATCAGAATACATACTAGGTGGATCAGTTCCCCCATGTATCCAGTACCGTATTAAAGAAAGCCTGCTTCTTAAGACCCCATTTGGTGTTAAGAAGTTTCTTTCACAATTTTGGTGACATCCTGGCCTGGAGCCCCAAAAAAGACCCTGCACTGAAGTCCAGTAAGATTAATTAGCTCTACTCATGACTGCCTCAAAGTTCGTCAGTGAGGAAGAGAAGTTCTGAGGCCTGTTTCAAACCCTCAGGAAGGCCATACAAAGTGGTACTTACTAGGAATGCAGCACACAAACCCTCCTGTTCTTTCCCAGAAGCAACAAGCATCCAGGGGGTACAAAGACACAAAACTGGCAAAGGCTATAGAACTGCCACAAGCAAAGCATGCCCAAAATTCATCCCCCTGTGCTATGCGCAAACTCAGATCTGGCCTTTTTTCAGCCCTTCTTTTTTCAGTTATGTGGGTTGATTGATTCTCCCTGATAGTCAAGTCCCTGTCTGATGAAACTGAAAGAAATGTCAGAACAGATGCAGCGCTTCGTATTGAGGCCAGCACAAAGTCACATCTTGCTCTAAGGAAGCATCAGCATTTCAGAGGCTGATCCTGGCTGTGATGACTTTCAACAGAAAAGAATGATACATACCTAAGCTCAGCCATGAAGGCATCAGGCTGCATTCTCAAGCTGGTGAGACTACACTGGTATCATTAAGTCCTGATGAGTTATCTGATTATTCAAGGCTCAGATAACAAACTGCCACTATAGGAGACATAATGTGACTGCAGCAAAAAGGGAACAGACTTTTAAATCCTGTTTGGTGACCTTCACAGTCCTTATGTTAGCATAACATAAGAAGGAAACAACAAGCCTTTCCCCTCCTTGCATCTAATTTGTAAGCTTGGGGGGGGAAGGTTATTTGATAAAAAAATGGTGTAGCTGCACTTACTACAGGCAAAAGAACTGATCAAATTACTCTCATGCCATTGTCTGCATTTTAAAGCTTACAAGACAGAACTGTTTACCTTTAAAAATGAGATGAATCAAAAGATTCGAGGAGGATGTGTTGGATAAAAACTCAGAGATCCTCTAGCTACTTAGTCAAATTTTATACCAATCTGACTAAGCAGTTTTTCCACTAAGGAAAAAATAGTTTATTTCCTAAAGTAACAGAGCAATAAGCAAGCTGTTCTGCCCTCTGATGCAGATGGATGCAATCATGTCCTTGCTGGGATTTAGCCAAGAAATTATTCCATATGGTCTTGGCTCTCCTGGCTAAAGAAATTCAGAGTGGAAAAGTTCGGGAATAGCAACCACTTCTAGAGAGCAGCAATAGTGGGAATGTCAGTCTGCGTGTTTTTCACTTCTAAGCCCTAAACTTCTGTCATGGAGTGCTGCCCAAGATGGTGACCAGGCATTTGGGAGGAGAAGAAACCTTATTTACACAAGGACTATATTTAGGCCTTCATCTCAATAAATCAATTCCCTACTCAACCACTACATGATTTTGGGCAAGTCACTCAACTTCTCCACCTGTAAATCACAAGCAGTAACCCTAAATAAAAATTAATACTAATTAAATTATATTATTAATATATAACATGTATACTACATAGCATTAAATTAAATAAAATAAACATTTAAAAACTAGGTTTTGGAGGTGTCTCAAGAAAAAGCCCTTCCTCTGGGTCGTCTTTTAAAGGTTTCTTAGAAAATTTTTGTAGGAATTATGTTGTTAATTTTGGAGTGGGTTATTGCTTCTATCATTGATTTGGTAAGACTTATTTCTTGTATTTTACTACGGTAAAATGGTGCAGATGAAGGGGGTATTCTCATGTTGTGTATTTATAATTTTAGTCAGCTCTGTTCAGAATTTTGGCATGAAATGTCCATGATCCCAAGTCCATATCAAATATAGAGGAAGCATGGGAATGCATTCCAGAAATGCAAAGCTAAATTTAGCTATCATTGTTACATGGAACTGAAATATATTCAGAATTTGAATGAGACTGGGATGAAAAGGAACAAGTGAACACGTGAACAGTTAGTTTTAGCCAATCATATGTACAGATTAGGCCCGTGGGCAAGTATCAAAAACCAATCATTGTAAAGAAAAGCCAGTGCATGCTTTACTAATTATCATATATAAAGAAGACATTATGCCTAATAATGGGTCTTCTGTCCATCAGACGGTGTCCATGCCTCAATCCCCTCACCTGGTATGTTGCCTCCGTGGGAAAGAACTAATGAGAGAGACCACTGGTTGACTGTGGATGCACTCAATGTAGCCTAAAATAACATTTCTTTAGCTTTCAGCTGTACCCAGCTCATCTGTGGAAACAATCTACAGTACCAGCAGTTGTAAGAGATGAGGAGCATCTTACCCACTGAAATTTGAAAGGCAATTCGGGATAATGCAACTAAATTTGACAAGGAGTTTCAATCCTGATGGGATATCCTCAGGTGGTTACCCACTGCTACAGGCATTCTTAACAAGAGTACTTAATCTCCTAATGTTAACCTTAATAGTAGCATTATATGCAAAAGTTTGGAGTATGATGAAGAAACACAACCTATTCGTTATCTCTATATAACATGTACCAATTTGAGGCTCCACTCACTATATATGTCTCCAGATCTATTTAGATACTGTGACACTTGAGTGACTGGAGCCACAAAGTGGGTTATTGCAGGGAAAGGACAGAAAATGGTTGGCGCAAATTGTGTTGATGTTACTAATTTTATTTGTGGTTTTTTATGACTGGTATAATGTGACAGAAACAGATTAAAAAGAAAAACACAACTGCCATTGGACAGTCATAAGAAGCAAATCACATGGATACAGTGCGAGAGAATGGCTGAGTTAATGCGCACTTCTCAAACATTGTTGCTGCACAGCAGTGAATTAGGCAGAGACCATTAAATCATAATAAGCAGGATGTGTCTGGGGGAGGGAACTCAAAGGAGCCACAGCAGCCTTGTATATAACAGGTGACATCCACGCATATGCAAATTAAGATTATAGAGTACATGCTAGTTGCAACACTCCATATAAAGACTTATCGCTCTCCTATGATCCCATGTAGAGTTGTATCCCTCCCTGATGTGGTTGACTGACTTGGGGGGCAGGGAATAGGGGCATAAAAAGCACTTCCCCAAGGAGTCTAGTACATGCTGTGCCCACTATCTTGGGATCTTAGAACGCATGAGACAATACTGGACAACACTGGAACCTGGGGTGATGGCATTGTACTCTCTCTCTATTCCTCCCTTTTCATTTATAATTTCTTTCTCTTACTCACTACAAGTATAGACTTAATAAGCCAATCTTATTCCTAAGACCTTGCCTGTGTAAATAAATGTCTCTTATTTTAAGTCAATTGTCTGGTGTTGTTTCACCTTAATTTGATCCACGGGTATCCACAAACTTCAGGAACCCAAGGTCCCTTTGGCAGCCCCCTGGACAGCCTAGTGTAGATGTCAACAGGGCTGTAGTGAAGAGTTCCTAACTACAAAAAGACAAGAATTTATCTATTAAAGTGGCTAGATATTAGTTTGGAAACATATCTTCTGGTAATAGGACACTCTGACATGAGGATCAGAAGTGTATATTGGCTGGTGAGGTGCCAGAACAGCACCTCCAGCACAGTAGTAACGTCTGGCTGTTTCAGACACAGGTGCCCAGTTGCAATGATACTGAAAGATAACTTGCAAAAGGCCATTTGTTGGAGGTCTGTATTTCTTGTCTTACCAAGTAGGAAAACCAAATGCTTGAAGTTTTAATAAGTCACAGCCAGGAAGGCTTGAGACATTCAGATATCCTTCCTAGCTGAATTCTACCACTAATTCCTATATGTCATATCCTTGTATTTATTTTGCAGCAAGTCTTAAGAGGATGAATCTGCTCAGCACCATGCCAGCAATGTACAGAGGTTTTGCTAGCCATCTCAGTAAGGCAGAAATGAGGATTTCAGCTGAATGGCTCTACAAGACATCCTGGCCAGTGCATAACAAAAAGTCTACATTTCAAGAGACATTTCAGTAACTCCACAAGCATCACCCAGTGGGATCTTGTTACCAAGTATTCAAAGTGACATCTACCGGTATAGATTTGGATTAGCATGAAGCATAGAAATGAAGTTAGAGCAAGGCAGAGCTGCACAAAGAAGCTGACTAATGAGCCCCAAAAGGTATTAGTAGGGGAATCAGCCACTGGAAACTGAACCTACTGAGTTCTGCTACTCCAACTATTACAGAAGCAGATGAAAAAAAATGTCAGTTTGCTTTCAAGCTCCAGTGGTTTGCTAATGGTGCCTCCCTTTTTTGAATTTTAAAAATGCCTTCAAGCTACAGCACAGGAAGGAATCTACAGAGCTTTTCCCATCAGGGAAGCTCTGTTAGTTTAATACCAAGAGATAAGACCTGGTACACACACTTTCACTCAGATCACCTGGTGGATTCTATACATATAGGCAGCTGGACTCACAAAGACCAAGACATGTCTCCTATCTTGGGACATACAAGACAATATAAAGACAAACAGGGGTTAGGTAGGAACAGATTTCCAAAAATCACAAAGATGACTATGTTTAATAATGGACTTGGAGGTCCTTTGCAAGTACATCAATCCCTGTTCAGTGCTGAAAAGCACACCTGGGAAGGCGCTGCTTCCTCTCTCAGCTTTCAAGAGAAACTAAGGCATACACAGATAACTTTGTTAATCTTTGGCTTTCTAGTCGTACTTCCTCTTAGTGGAGGAGACTGGGTTTTTTTCACCTTTTCACAAAACACAGTCAATGTTTCACAGAGAAGGGGACTTTTTTGAAGATACAAAGCAGAAAATGAGACCTGGTTGGAAATTCCAGTGGTTGGAAGTGCTGGAGGAAAGAAATGGGTGAACTAATAAAATTGCAAAGGATTGCAATCCAGAAACAGAATCACAGAATCACAGAATAACCAGGTTGGAAGAGACCCACTGGATCATCAAGTCCAACCATTCCCACCAGTCCCTAAATCATGCCCCTAAGTACCTCATCCACCCTCACCTTAAACACCTCCAGGGACGGTGACTCAACCACCTCCCTGGGCAGACTGTTCCAATGCCTAACCACCCTCTCCGTGAAGAATTTTTTCCTAATCTCAAGCCTAAATCTCCCCTGGCGGAGCTTGAGGCCATTCCCTCTTGTCCTGTCCCCTGTCACTTGGGAGAAGAGGCCAGCACCCTCCTCTCCAATACCTCCCTTCAGGTAGTTGTAGAGAGTAATAAGGTCTCCCCTCAGCCTCCTCTTCTCCAGGCTAAACACCCCCAGCTCTCTCAGCCGCTACTCATAAGATTTGTTCTCCAGCCCCTTCAGCAGCTTCGTTGCTCTTCTCTGGACGCGCTTCAGAGCCTCAACATCCTTCTTGTGGTGAGGGGCCCAGAACTGAACACAGTACTCGAGGTGCGGTCTCACCAGTGCAGAGTTCTGAGGGAGAATAACCTCCCTGGACCTGCTGGTCACACCATTTCTGATACAAGCCAGGATGCCATTGGCCTTCTTGGCCACCTGGGCACACTGCTGGCTGATATTCAGTCGGCTGTCAACCAACACCCCCAGGTCCTTCTCCTCCAGGCAGCTTTCCAGCCAGGCTTCTCCTAGTCTGTAGCACTGCACAGGGTTGTTGTGCCTGTTCAGGTCCCTTTGCAGAGCCTCCTGACCCTCCAGCAGATCGACACTTCCACCCAGCTTGGTGTCATCAAACAGGTTTGATGCTAAATATCTGTGCTCTAAGCTTTAGAGAAAACTTGTACAGAAACTCAAGATATCTGGCTCAGAGGCAGCCGAGGCCATTCAGGACATCCTTGCACACAACCAATTGAGGGACAAGTTCTGGCCAGAAGTCGGAAATCTAGTACAGGTCAAATCACTTTACCCACTTGGATGCCTCCAAACAGCAATATGAAAATGTTCTGTGGAGTTATAATGTTCTTAATTACTCTGCAAATGTCCTTCCTTTCTTCTGACCCTGTTTGTGTTTCTGCCAGTTTCCATGGTACTCAGAAACCAAGGAATCAAATGTGTCCAGAACACAGTAAGCACAAGACATTGCCCCTGCAGCCTTCATCACTCAGAACAGCCTATAATTTAATTGTCATAAAGAGTGCAGATCTTCTCAATGTCGTCTTTTACTGTCATTATGACTGTTCCCACCCACTCCAGAGATGACTTCTTGGAAGGTACAATAAATCCTTGTCTTGCAAAGCATCACATTGGGACTGCCACAGCCAGGCCTATTGCTTTCTTGTAGTCAGAGGGGCTGTGACCCAGTTTTGAACACTCTTTGGTCTACAGTACAAAGAGTATTTACAGCATATTAAACAAAGCAAGGATATTCTTTGTTTTTTAACCCGAATTATAAAAAGCCACTGTGAAAGCAAGGGAAAAGTCAAGTTAATGATACCTCTCCATCTGTGCAATATTTATACATCTCTGAAATGTCAAACTATTTTAAGACCTGTACACTGAAATTCTGACATGCAAAGAACACAATTTCTGCAGTTCTATCAATTCTCAATAATGACCAATGAAAAATATACTATTTATTCTTCACAAAAAAAATACAGCTTCAAAACCACATTTTCAGGCAGCACGATTTCAATTTTTTCCAGAGGAATTTTCAAAGCTCTTGGCAATATCTGCATCTGAAGTTAGACAAGAATGAAACACCATATAGCTACTAAAAACAGAGTTTAGCTAACACTGTGAAGCTGATTTACAGCAACAAAGTTTTACCAAAGTTAAGTTTGTGATTTTGAGATTGAATCTTAGTTTCAAAGGCCTGATATTGCTGGAGAAAAGAGCCAATTCACATTCTAGTATTTTTCCTGCCCTAAGATAGGATTTTCACAGCGATGTACCAAGCACATATAGAAATATGCAAATTAAATATTAGAAGTAATTATATGATGTTCCATGTTGATTATCTCACATAAGAATGTAGTTTGCAGCTATAAATTCTGACGGTCGTTTTGTCTGAGTGATTTAGCACCAAAAGAGAGTTCAGCAATCAGATTTAAAATTGATAGACAGACAGACAAGTAAATAAAAATACCCCACAATGTTATAAGAGCACTTTCCCACTGGAGAGAACAAAGGCCCTAACTTAGGCCTTTTCCAGTTGCCAGCAACCCAAAGGCACTCTCTTTTCTAGAAGTAAATTACAATACCACCTAACTTAAATTATGGATAACCTGGAAATTATATGTCTTAAATATCTACAAACAACTGAATAGTTTTCATGGTTTTCCGGGGACATGAACAATTCTGAAACTCTAGAGAATCTTACTGCCTATCTAGCATGAGCATTTAGTGGCCCAGTAAGAAAAATGGGAAGAATTAATCGCACACATTTGGAGACAGAAGGACTCACACTTAAACAGAACAAGAACAGCACAATCTCCTGCTGTGTGATATGCTGCCTGCAGAAGCAAACATCAAAACACATTTCCATATTGTAGTAAAGGGACAAGGAAGTCTCAAGCATTTATTACTGTGCCACAGAGGTTTACCGATGCCACAAGATGTTAACATTCTTCTGTCACCAAAGCTTTAATCACATATAACCACCTTTTGCTTTTATACTTTGCCAGCAGAAGTACTCAACTAAACTCTTTGTCCAACCCCCCAGGTAAATAAATTTCTGAAGAAACCATGCTTGGGATGAATTCATCAACAACGTTAGTGAAAACATAATCATAGCAACAAAGAATTAAAACCTCAAATGAGGAAATTAATTATATTGCTATCAGAATTTGTATACCACATTGTAAATGAGCTTGAGAAGACACACACTGTTAGGTGTGACGGAGATTAAATACTGCACAACTGCTTATTAAGAAAACAGTTAACCTCATCTTGTGCAGTGGGAGAGCTAAGGTTCGTAGAAACATAAACATATCACAATGCAATTAAGCACTGTGCCACAGTCTTTACACAGCACCCAATAGGGTCAATTACAATTGTGGAGATAATCTTAATTTGAGGTTTTCATTTGCCATCTTTCCATGCTTCGCATGCAGATTTCATGCTCAAGCTGGAGGGCAGAAATACTTATTTATACAACTAAATTTCTGCTTTATTACCTCTGGCACATAAGGCTTACCACCAGTGCCCTGGCAAGAGACAATGACCTAGTAGGCACAGTGGCATTAAGGTGTTTCAGCAGTCTTGCCTGTTTGTCAGATGTGGCACCTCTCCCCAGAGAGACAGCTCTGGTAGGGCTCAGAAGATCTGTGAGGCAGTACTCTTGAGATCAAGTGCAGATCAGATCAGAAAGTAATCTGCATGCATTCCTTCTGCTTTGGGGCAGAAAGATGCTGGAGTATACCCCTGTTATGCTCCTTATATTCTTTCAATCCATTTTCAGTATCAGATGCCAGATTTTAATATTGGGTACAAGCTGGAAGACAACTGGTGGTCCAGTTATTTAAAAACATCATGTGCAAATGTCATCCTTGAAAATTAATTAACAGTAGAAAATACTGTATAGTTTTTATGAAAAATTATAGTTGATCGCTGCATAATTCATTTTACTCTTTCCCTAAGTAATTTCTCTGCCTTGCTGCGCTGCATTGAGGGCATGTATATCTCAGTTTAACAGATAGCTTAACAGGGTTTGAAAAACGAAGTTAGCACATGCTGGTACATATAAGTGGTACCTGTCATCATTCCTTTCAAGGTCTGCCATAGTTCCCATATTTCCTGAAGCCCGAAACACTAGAGTGTATTCATCACATTTGTGCACGTGCCAAGGTGAAAACTTCTAAACAACAAACATGCTGAGCCTAGGATAGGCTGTATGCCTCACATTGTTCTGTAACAGATGAATCTGCGATTCCCTGTCTTGTTTCCCTGACATCCTGAAGCTGCACTAAGGGATTGTAGATTCATGGCTCAGGACACGCACTTTCAAATTTGTATTCTGCATATATAGTCTGTTCTTACTCACTCACTCATCTCATGTGCTTGTTTCTCCCTCTTACGTGAGAAATAGCAAATATGACTTGTGAGATCTGTAATTCTTAAAATTTCTTGGATTGAATTCATACCTGCTAATAACAAGTTGTGTATGTATACATAAGAGATAGAGTCTCTGTTTCACAGAATCACAGAATTTTTTAAGTTGGAAAAGACCTATAAGTTCATTGAGTCCAATCATAAACAATACTGCCAAGTTCACACTATACCACGTACCTAAGTGCCACATCTGCATATCTTATAAATACCTCCAGAGAGTTTTCTCCTTCTCTATATTTCTACTTTCACTGGAGTTATTGAAGAAATTAAAACTATATCTAAACAACTAAATAATGGAGAAAATAATCCAGCCCTTTTTTCTTTTTTTTCAACATTTGTTTCTTATTTCCAGCAGCCAATTCACAATACTTGGGGATACAAACTTGTATATCACTAGATGCATCTCTTTGTGAGGACAAAGTAATCTCTTTCATAGAACTCTCAAAATTAAAAATAAAAAATATAACTCCCGTCTACAGCTTTATCCACCTTTTTTGATTCTATAGAATACAGCTTCATCTTTCAAATGATGCTACTTGGGATTATCCCCAGAAGAAAGGAAACCACATGGAATTGAGCTCCTGTATTTTGATAAACTGGGTGTACTCCCAAAGCAGGTCTTCCTGTTGCTTATGTCAAAGGTAACCCCCCACTCCACTAGAAAAGCTGCAATCCAGAGCTTTGACTGAGGTCAAACAACATTCTTCCAAGTATTCCTGTTTACTCTCTCTGCAGAGCCAACCCTTTGCCATATTGCTCAGAAGTCAATGCATTTCCAAGAGACTTCGCCACGCATTTCTCATCCTGATTCAGCAAATCTAGACAGCTGAAAGTATCCCAGTGAAATCCGTATTGGATGGATGTATCATCAAGCTCAGGTTGTATGCATCCTCCTCATGAATGTGTGAATTCTAGTCCAGATCACCTTGGATTTGTAACAGAAGATATTGCAGATTTCTTAAATGCTTTTACAATAGTTTGCCCAACAACAAGAAAAATGCAGCCATGTCTATAGCGGTCTAGCAGAAGAAACAGTGACCAGTGAAAACAGCATCAGCCCACCTGCCTGCAATTCTGAAACTCATTACTTTTTTTTTCCCCTAATTTTTAATGCAGACCTATGTCATCGCTTAGACATAATTCCACGTATATGCATACATCAAACATATACTGCATACATCGTTATGCTTATATTAATATATTACACTATCTAGATATATATTCACTGAATATACTATAAAACCAACAAATTTTAACAAGGTAGGGGTTCAGAATCTGTCCATCTGGTGACTAATACCCTCTTTTAAATGATCATATTAATACATCTCTCTGGCAGTGTCACACGCAAACAAATCCTTGTAAGTACTTTCTATTTTTAGAAGCATAATCCCAGACTTCTTTATTTGCTGAATATTTCTTGGTAGCTCTTTACAAGATGCACTATGTCACCAGAACAGTTCATCCATATCCATGCTTCTCTACTGATCATAAAGATTGGGTCAGAAGTTCAGCCCAGTGCAGACATTATCAGCTCTGTGATCAGACTTCCAAGCGTTTTCCTACACATGTTCTTAGGGTACTGTATCCTGTACAGAGGTAGGCACTGCACAGGAAACATCTCTTATATTGCGCAGGACTCCCTTACTCTACCTATAGGTATTTTCTGTGGTTCTTTGGCATGTGGTGCAAGTCAAAGCACAGGCTGCTTTACCAACCATTATGCAAACCTTTTTCCAAGTTTTCTGAGCTCAAGAACCTCTTAATATAAAACTAAGTCATTCAAAAGAGACAATTCTGACCTAGTCTTGAAGGTGAGGCAGCAAAACTGCTGTCTCCCTCCACACACCAACCCCTAAAAGCTAATGTACAGTAACAATGACTTCAGCTACCTCAAGTTAAGCTTATTTCTCTAGTAAGGGTTTGTTTGGTACATTTCTTTTCAATCCCATTATGAATCCTCACATTTATTTGTTTCTTTCTCATGCCAAATAAGAATTCATTATAAGAATCAGCTTAAGCAGAAGAGAGTGCTTCCCAATAGTTAAGTCCCTCAGATAAATGAAACTCACTTTCTTTCAGATGAATCCCATGCGAGTAGTGGAAGCCTAAATATGAAAAGTAGAGTAGATTTGTCCCATTTCACCTGTTAACACAAAGAAAGCCTTGGAAGCAATATAGAAGATACTTGGACTGTATCTCTCAGAAATATACTGAATTACGACCCTTCTCACAAAACCACAAATGCAAGCTTGGAAAGCACCCACATAGCCTCTAACAGAGAAGCCTCTAATGTTAAAAATAAAGTAAGCATTTAACAGTTTATGAGAAAAATAGACATTTTTCCTTCCCCATTTTCACTGTCTATTTGAACTTCGCGAGGGTGTTCAGTCTGGGAGGTGTGTTTAAACAGGGACGGAACTCAAGGGACACATGATTAGGAAACTCACTGTGGCAAAGTAATTATCTGATTCTATCCAGGTGCTCAGAGAACTGGTCACAAACCAGCTGAAAACAGTATTTCTCCACTGAGCATTATGAGTTGTGAAATGTGTTGAAAGCTGGTTCCCTACCTTGTCGCGAATCCCTTGTCGCATAACTTCTCTTTCAGCCTCCATCTTGGCATATTTGGCTTTCCTCTCTTCCTCTTGTTGCCTGAGAGCTTCCTGTCGTTCTTCTTCTTTCTTGGCAGCATCTGGGTCTTTCTCCTCATCCCCACCCAGCATCTTCCCCATGTCTTTGGTAGCCCCTAGAGAAGGCACAAGAGAAAGTCAGCCCTGTAAGAAAGTGGTAAAACCAGCAAGATGTCAGTTCTGTCCTTCGCCACACTCAGGACTTTTCTCTCTCTGCCCCAGAAGGATTTGCCCTTCCACTGAGAAGGGGGCACACTCCCCACAGAGGCAGGAGGTGAGCAAAGCACCCAGCCTGACTAAGTGAGCTGGCACTGGGGGAGAAGCATGGCAGCAGGAGTGACAGACGACATCTGCAGATTTGCATGACAGCAACACAATTGGCTTGCAGTCTGAAGGGTGTAAGCTGTCATCCGCACAAAGCTTTCACTCCATCAACTCAGTCAAATAACTGAAGATTCACTCTGGTGGGTCTTTTATGTAATAGGCAGGTGATATATGCAGAAAGAAATTATACCAGGGATAGGGAAAGAATTTGAAATCTTGATTGCTGGATTGAGTAATCGCAGTTTCAACTGTTGCCAGAAATTATGTATCTCCTGAGGACACAGCAGTAGCAAACATTTGGGGCTGATAATTTCTGGGGTCAGAAAGGTTCAGAAAGATGTAGCATCCCTGCATGTCTCTTATCTACCTTTGGACACCACTGCCTCTACTGCTTAGTACATAGGAGGGATTCTGGTTCTGCCTGATCCTCTTTCTATCCCTGCATGCACATTGGTCTCATATTTTCAGCCTCTGTGTGCTCCTAAGCCAGCTATTTATTAATGTGCAAAGCCCCTGAACAGCCATGTAAATGTTTCTTGTACATTCCCCAGTCCCCACAGAACCGCATAAAGGCCATTTACCCTGTCTTTCACAGGCTTTTTTATTGGCAAATGACTGGAAATCATCCGGCTGGGGAGGAAGGCAGGGACTGGAGAAAAGGAAAAGACATTTACTGTGATGCTTCATCATCATGGCATTACAGGGCTGCACCAGGATCAAACCTATTTATAAGGAAGAAGCAAAGACACATATCCTTTGAGATTTGTGTTGGACTTTGCCTGGACCAGGAAGACACTTTGAATCATTTACTAAAAAGGTACCTTCACTCTAGAAGAGCACGGAGGGGCCTAGTTACTGCCCTCAATTGCTGGATCAGGACAGGTCCAAATTGGCTTCTTGATGGCTGAGACTTAACTTAGTTAATCTGAGATAGCTTTGTTTTAACACACTGACATATGCATACACGTGTACATATTTAGCATCTCTTGCCTTGCATAAGGTGACATTATCTGGCCTTTTCAAAGGCTTAGGCTGGAAAGAGACGCTGTCAAAGTCCTCCCACAAATTGTTTATTAGTATTATTAGAGGTTAAGTGAAGGGAAAAGGTTTTCATAAGCCCTCACCCCTCTGTTATGAATTATCTTTTCAGTCTGTCAGCAGTGCTGGAGGACTGTGTTCACTTTTGCTTTCTATGTCAGCTCTTGGGATGGTGATGGGGAACTTCGGTTGATACAGGGAGAAGCATCCACAACCTGACAGGAAGATTCTTCCTGAATTGCCACCGAGACAACAGTTATCAGATTAACTACTGCCTCTTACAAACACTAAGGATTTTCTTGAGACATGAGCAGATCCTGTGGCTTTTCCCCCTCCCCAATTCTCTTCCAGGTCACATGTTTTCCCAGAGTCCTAATTTGAAAGCAGCCTTGAATCAAAAGTAATGCCCCAGCCCCACAAAATGGGACAGAGAAAGGCCCCTTTACATCTCCCATAGAGAAGCACTGGGAAACTGATCATTGTAAGCCTGACAAGGTCTGGTTGTTACAGATGTGTTTTTGCCAGATGGGAAACACTAAGAGTAAATGTGACTATCTCCATTCAGCTAGTTAACCACAAGACTCTTGTTTCTTCCATTCTGTTGGGAAACCTGTGGATAAAATGAAAACACTTAGGCTCCTCAAAGCCCAGGTGGAATAATCACGGCCCTCGCTCCTGTCAGCCTTCCTTTACCGTCATTTTGCATTCTCCCCTGTAGGGTCAGAGTAATACAGGCACTTGTGCATTTTGAGGGCAAATTTACAAGACCGTCTGCTGATTCTTTCCTGGGATGCAGGGAAAGCTAACTGTAATTGCAAGCAAGTCAGTATTTCATTCCAAGTAGAAAGGCAATGCAGACTATTTGGATCACATATGCAACTTGCAGGGACGTCCCTAAGCAGCTTTAGTCTGCATAAATCATTGATGATGCCTTTAAGTTCTGTATTCCCCTCAACAAATATTTCCACTGATGATCAAACTGATTTGGGCTCAGTAATCAATCAAGTTTTTATCTTTTTAGTTTCGCTCTACTTAGAGCTACCCAGACAGTGTCATTTGCTAGTTACTTGTGAGGTAGAATTCAGCAGCAGAAAAACAACTTCAGCTATCACTAAGTTAAGCCATCAGCTCAGCTCATGATGTAAGAAATGAAATTGCACAGACTTCTTTTTCTTTTACCTCCTAGGTAAGACCAAGATTTTGAATACTTTAGCAATTTAATTTTGCAGCTATGCAGCACACAGGACACCTACAAGAACAAGAATATAGTTTCAGGATCCTCACAGTCTGTCTTAATTCAACCCTGACTTCAAAGTCACCTTCTAAATGTGTGACATTCTGCAATATGGTATCACTGTTAACTAATTGGAAAGAAATATAATACGAGAAGCAAAATTTTACAGTACATTTGAAATCTGATCTCTTGGTTTACTTTTCATAGAATCACATAATCATAGAACAGTAGGAGCTGGAAGATCACCTAGTCCAACATCCTGCTAAAGCAGGTTCACCTACGGCAGGTTGCACAGGAACATGTCCAGGAAGGTTTTTAGTATCTACAGAAAAGGAGACTCCACAACTTCCCTGAGCAGCCTGTTCCAGTACTTTAGCATCCTTGAAGTAAAGAAGATTTTTCCTCATGTTCACATGGAACTTCCTGTATTCCAGTTTGTGGCCATTACCTCTTATCCTGTCACTGAGCATCACTGGAAAGAGTCTGGCCCATCTTCATGATACCCTCCTTCTAGTTATTTGTAAGCATCAAGATCTTCTCTCAGTTTTTTCTTCAGGCTAAACAGATCCAGGTGTCTCACCTATTCCTTGTAAGAGAGATGCTCCAGGCCCCTAATCACCCCTCCACTGGACCCCATCCAGTAGTTCCCTGTCTTTCTTGAGCTCAGGAACCCAGAACTGGACACAATACTCCAGACGTGGCCTCTTTAGGGCACAGCAGAGGGGGAGGGTAACCTCCCTCAACCTGCTAGCCACACTCCTGTTAACGCACTCCAACACACCACCTGCCTTCTTGGCCATGAGTGTGGATTGCTGGCTTACACTTAACTTCTTGTCCACCAGGAATCCCAGGTCTTTTTCCACAAACCTGCTTCCCAGCAGGTCAACCCTTAACCTGTACTGGTGAATAGGGTTGTTCCTCCCTACGTGCAGGACTCTGCACTCGCCTTTGTTAAACATCAGTAGGTTTCTAGCTTGTCCAGGTCTCACTGACTGACAACACAGCCTTCCAGTGTTCAGCCACTTCAGCCACTCCTCCCAGTTTTGTGTCACCAGCAAATCTGCTGAGGGTACACCCTTGTCCTCTTGTCCAGGTCACTGATGAATATTTTGAACAAGCCTGGACTCAATACTGACACCTGGAGAGCACCACTGGTCACAGGCTTCCAACTAGACTCTGCACCGCCACTCACAATTCTCTGAGCTCTGACAACCTGCATGTCAATGCATGTCACTGTCCACTCATCTAACTCACACTTCCTAAGCTTACATATGAGGATATTATAGGAGACAGCATCAGCTAACCAGCAAAGGCATGGTCTGAGGACACCCAGCATGCAGAGCAAAGGTTTCACTGAGACCTATCCCATGTAACGGGTCCCAAGACACACAGATAGAGGCAGCATTGAGAAGTTATTCACAAAATCACCACTGTGACAAGTCACTAGATGACCATTCGGGTGATCAAGACATTAGGGTGACCATCAGCACCATATCTAGTGTCCAGCTTTCCTTCACCCAGATCTTAAGATTTTTTACCACCTTTTGGTCTGTGTTCATGATGGAACACCAAAAAATCTCAAGCCTTGAAATTCACTGCACCTCCTTCAATAAAGGGTCCTTAACAAGCAGGCTTTATGCTCTGACTGTTCATGTTTAGACAAAAAAGCCCCTTTATTTTACTGTCCCTGAGGACATTTGCTTGAGCTATTCCCTGTCCCTAAGCTCAGCTTCTCTGTCTCTAGTATTTTACTTCAGTCTTTCTCTCTTCCCCCAGACAAACTGTACTGCTCAGAGACCTTCTTGCTGGGAAGCAAACTGATAGGCTGAGCGAATTCTGTGTAAAAGTACTTGAAACATTTAAGGATATTTGGAAGTATTTGAAACTCTGGCTACTGGAGATGAATGCCTCTTCTCATAACTACAGTTATGTTTAATTTCCTTGACACACCCCAAGGCAGTCTTTAAAGGCTCATCTTTGAAGGGCCTTTTTCAAATTTGGTACAAATCCATGCAGAGGCAGATAAAACTTTCCAGGAATGCATTCTTGCAGCAGTAGGTTCTACCATGTGCAAGAGCAATGTTTCACTAAGCAGTTGGGTATTTAGCAGTGTTAACAGAACGTAAACATTTTCCTACTTTACAAGCTGCTGGAGAGGCTGCTTTGGCATATAGAAGTATTATTTTCAGATCAAGACCATGCCAGCCCATCGGAATCATATATTAGCCTCTATGTTTTTTCCTCTACGAAGTCTTCATCTCTGCACAGTGACAAGTTGTCTCCAGCTGTTTGAGTAGGAGAGTGCTTGCACACAAACAAACATCTAATCTCAGTTATGTTAGCGTGTTTGTGCAACAAATGGATGTTATAAATCCCTCTTCTATTTTCTCTTTGTAGCTTACAACCAAACTCTAGTATTTCAGTGAATTCTTCAATTTGTCTATAATTTATTCCTTTGCACTGCTGACAAGTCCTTTTTATACTGCTCTAACTAGAAAAATAAAGTTGCCTATGCAATGTATGTAAAGAAGTAATTTTCAGTTGACATTGATCTGATCTCATCTTAGATCCACATGACACTATCCTGAACACATGGGGCTCTGTCTTCTTTTCTTCAAAGAGTCGTGGAATCATTTAGATTGGAACAGACCCATGAGATCATCAAGCTCAACTGTTAACCTGACAACTCCACCACTAAACAATGTCAGTAAGTGCCATATCTATGCATCTTTTAATGTCTCCAAGGATAACGACTCAGCCACTTCCCTGGACAGCCTGTCCCAGTGTTTCACAACCTTCTTGTCCTAATATCCAATGTAAACTTCCCCTGGAGCACTTTGAGGCCATTTACTCCTGTTCTGTTGCTAGTCACATGGGAGAAGAGACCAACACCCATTTCACTGCAGCCTCCTTTCTGGTAGCTGTAGAGAGCAATAGGATCTCCTCTCAGCCTCCTCTTCTCCAAAATAAATCCCAAGTCCTTCAGCTGATCCTTATAAAACATGTTCTCTAGTCCCTCTATCAGCTCCATTGCCCTTCTTTGGACACGTTCCAGCACCTCAATGTCTTTCTGATAGTGAGAGACCCCAAACTGTATACGGCATCCAAGATGCAGTCTCACAAGTGCAGTGGGACAATCCCTTGACTAGTCCTGCTGGCCACACTGTTTCTGATAGAAGCCACGATGCTATTAGCTTTCTTGGCCACCTGGGCACACAGCTGACTCATGTTCATCTGGCTGCTGAGCAACACCCCCAGGGTCGTCTTCTGCTACTCAGCTTTCCAGTCACTCTTCATCAAGACCATAACATTGCATGGGGTTGTTGTGACCCAAGTGTAGCACTAAGCCTTGAGTTTTTGTTATTAGATTTTGCTTGGGTTTTTTTAATTGCCAAGAAAAATTTCCATTTCATTACAAACATTACCGTGGGCTAGTACATATCTGTTATTCAAAATGACCCAATGGTGCTTTTTCCATGTTGAAGCAGGTGCTGCATTTTATAACCGATTTGTGAAACATGTCAGACTCTGTTGTTGGCCCGTCAGCGGTACCCCATTTGTATACACCGGAGTCTCATCTTCTTACTTCTCACGGTGCTGTGAACATTCCGTTTAGTATGTTTAATACCTCTGAACAGTAAAATGTTCACTTCAGTTGACTCATTAGCTTGCAAATCTCCTCTGTTGTAAAGAATAAGTGCACTTCCTATTTAAAACAATTCATATTCCCTGATGGACTTGCATTTATCTCCTTTCTGCCCTGTAACCTCTGATGAAGCCTACAAAGTAGCATGAAAAATTATTTTCTAATACATAATTCTACCATATGCCAAACAGCTGTTACTATCATAAAATGACACTTTTGTGTCAGCAACTACAAGATGGTGTATATGATGACACGCTTGAAACAAACACACAATGCAAATATGGGAAGACAGAAGTTGTGGGAAGGTTATCATCTGCCTCTGAGCTTGGGTAAGGTTTTTCAGGAGAAAGAAATGTAAGGGTAGTAGAGATGTCTTGATACAGTCTGCTGAACTTTGGGTTTGAAAGGTTTAAAAAGTCCCTGTTCCACACACACACACATATATACATACCCTATTTATATTCTGCAGGTGGTTAGTTTCCTTTTCATATTCTGCAGGAGGTCAGCTTCCTTTTCATGTGAGTGCCTCATTCTGTAACACTCAAACTACAATTAAGCACTTCTACCCTTGTGTTTGTAGACAATACAGATCCTTAGGAAAGGCTGACTTAATTCAGTCACCAGTAAAAGTAATATTCCTGTTGATTACAAATAGACTGTAGTATGTGCTGAGCTCACCTAAGCAGGTCCTATTGAAGATTAGACCATAAAACCGGCTCAAACAATAATAGGTTTCTACAATATTTTAAACAAAATTTATATCTCACGGAACAGTTTAGTGCGGAGGTGTGTTTTGGTATTGTAATAATATTGCAATGATGTTCAAGGTCAACTGGAGGGCTAGATTGTCAGAGCAGCAGCTGCAATCAGTCTTCCTGTCCTTGCAGGAGCCTTGCTAATTAGCTGGAGCTGACTATATGCCTGGTCCCAGATATCTCACCCCCTACTTTTGACACCATGATGGGTTTGGTGCCTATCTGCCCCTGTGCATGCTGCATTCTTCATTCACTTTGCTTTTGAAAACCTTGTACTCAGCTCATGGTGGGCCAGAGGTGGAGGGAGGAAGGGTGGGAAGGGAAGCACCCAGTCCCTTTTCTCCCCACATTCAGCCCAATTCCTGCTTTGAGGTTTATTCCCACAACTGTGTGAACAGTTCTTTTTTTATTACTATATTACACAACTCTTTTCCCTAAAGGAAAAATGGTACTAAGATTAACAGAATTAACAGAGATTAAGATTACAGGAGGGTCTGTTGCCACCTCTGTTCTGGAGCTGCTATATGCATCTTAGGGAGGAAGCTTCAAAGTACCCCCATTTCACCTTCTCAGGAAATTTATTCGTCTTCACTGGCTGAGTAGTAAACTCTCGGGATGCAGGCATTTTTGAGCCTGATCTCTGGACCTATGTCTCGAAAGCTGCAGTCCCATTCTAAGGGGGACAGTACATGCAACTCCACAATCAAGCAAGGACAACTTTCTGTATTCCATAAATGCAGTTTCTGGTTTTGGTCTGATCAATAATCCCTGGCAAGTGCTATTCTTGCCCTATTGATCTCTGTGACACAGCTACAAATAATCACCTCTAGCCTAGTTGTCAGAAGCCAGCTTCCCAGATTCCCTTCCTGGTCCATGAAGATCTACTCCAGAGTCACAGCACTTAGGATGAGATTCTTCTAGCCAAGTGGAAGCATCTGCTTTAGGAGAGGAATATTTGTCTGGACTTGCTGGCTGGATATGAAGGAGAAGACCTAGGCACCTTGTTCACGTGAGCCCGCTTGCACTATAGCATCCTAGCAATAATCATATACAGCTTGTAGTTCTAACAGAAAAAAATAACTTGAAAGAAGGTATACTTGCCACAATATTTGCTGGGAATTTACTATCGTGTCAGTCCTGATTCCCTGCTTCACAAAAAATATTCACCTTGGCACAGAATGAACAGCTGAATCAAAAAACCCACATTGCTATGTGAGCAAATCTCTGCTACTTTAATACATTTCCTAAATTCACACTGGTGACAGGATTCTAAACCCATGGTTTCTGATTGATGTGGATAATGAACCTATCCAGAAAGCCTGTCAGACCACCCTGCTGGCTGGAATCTCGTTGTTTTAAAGAAAAGGTAACAGCTAACAGAGAAAAGTATAACCACAAAACTGTATCTTTGGCAACATGTTTAATCCATATCCATATCCGTATCCATATCCATATCCGTATCCATATCTGTATCCGTATCCACATCCATATTCGTATCCGTATCCATATCCGTATCCGTATCTATATCCATATTATTTCACAATGGCAGCAGGCTCAAACCTATGTGAAAAGGCTCAAACCTACGTAAAAAGAGTAGTGCAACCAAAGAAGTCAGAACAACATGATTTCTTCTTCTGGTGGGAGGCATATCACCTATCTTTGCAGCCAGGGAGGGGCATTAAATCCTTCTCTATATATGGACTTCTGTGTTCCAAAGAACTCAGACTATACCAGTTAGCCTTAAGACACCATGCTAGCCTCAAAGTCAGATATATTTGTTAATAGTATTAGGGCAAGAAAACAAACAAACAAACAGGTTTATTTAAAACAAAACAGAAGCAGAAGTTTAAATATTTTAGCAAGATGTTATGGCTGCCTCATTTTTTTCTTCAGTGGCTGAGTGGGAGATTGCAAACTGTTCCCCCTACCTTAGCAGATTTCTCTAGAAGGCGTGTCGCCTTTAAGTGACAGGTCTCCCTTGTAGGAATCTATTGGCCAGAAGAAATGATACTGCATAAAGGCACTGGGACTAGCCATGAACTAAACCATCACTGAAATGCAACGCTGTCACACAGCAAAGTTTTAAAGAGAATACAGTCAAATCTTCAACAATCACTACAAGCCTCATGCTATTGATTTCTGATGAGATATCATTGTGGACCTCTTCACAGCAGCAAGAGACATTTAAACAACTGCAATATAGTCTAACTGGTGACATTACTTATCTATTAGAAAACTTAGGAACTCCTTAGAAATAATCAATGTATCTTCATTTATTTTCTCAATAAACTTCAAGAATGTGGATGCTTGGTAACAGCAGCATGGCAATTAGTGGTGCTTTGATGCTTCTTGGCATCTATAGTGATGTCGGTGGGGTGGTACCATCCGAGACAGAGGAAAATGTTCTTTGGAATGGGCTATCAGTCAAATTAGATACTTGTAAACTTCAGCTTATGGCATACATCAAGTTCTACTTGAAGAAATTCTAATATATATTCTGTCAGTGATTTGTTATGTTTTCTCAAGCCTGAGGGTCAGTAGGTAGACTGTGAGTAAAGGAATAGAGTTACAGAATTTTCGTGAGAAGCTATGGAACTTCCATAGTCATGAAATAATGGTAAATGCAGACACAACACACCTTGAAAGGAATTCTTTAATTTAGTTTGCTTTAATCAATTTCTTCATACACTCATAGACAGAAATATAACATAATACATACAGACAGTCACAAACATTGCATCTGTCTGCCAGACTGGCTCTCCCTTCTCCCTGCAATTCAGGCTATTTCAGTTCTATGTTGGAGTTTCATCCAGGATGCAGCACTCATGGAGCATAAATAAAACCCCAGAGAGCAAATCTATCTGGAAGGAAAAATTCAAACAGTAAAAGGCAAAGTGCAGGACTTTCAGAACAGAAGCTATCAAAAGCAATTACCTTCCATCAACAAATAAAAAAAAAAATGATAAAAAAGAGCATCTGAAAGCAAAAACAAGAGAACAAGGAAGAATTTTCCTCCTGCGAGGCAGAACATCACACGATTCACTGAAATATCACATTGTGAGAGGCCACAATGACTGCCCAGCCTGCCATCAACTTCTGAGGGCCTTCTAGGCTGTATAACCTTGAATCATATAAAATCCTGATTCAGCAGCACTCTTCTTCACTCAGAAGAGAACCTATGCACATGGAGAACAGATAAAAAGAGTCTAAGTAGTTTTATTCTTGGTACCCTGTTACTGGCACAACCCTTCTAGAATATGCAGATCTCAGCACAAATGTTCTTAAAAGAAGGAAGATAAAGTTTCTTTCAGAATTTTAGAGTAATTTACTTCAGGAGACAAAACCCTGCAGTCCTGTTAAACACCAAGGGAGCTAAGACCTCTTGCAAATTTTCTTACAGCCTTGATTGTACAACCTATGCCTGTTCTATTTTCAGTCTTCCATCAGCAGCTCTTTATCTCATCCATTTTAATATATATGCCATGTCTGCTATTGATTAATACATTTTTCTGCATGGTATGGAGTTACCTCAGTGTACAGAATTACTGAGAAAAGCTCAAGGGATCAGGAGATAATTAGGCAAGAAAAATAATTGATGCCATTTCTGTCCTTTCTTTTCACTGCAGGAGAGAGTCAGAAGAAAACTGAAGGACATAGAACACTTGAACCTGAAGAAAATGGGTTTTGGAAACTTTTCCATGGAAGATTTTTGAATATTGCCCAATTTGAGATTTCACATTTAAGGATGAAAAATGAGGAAAGAAAAATTTTAGCCATTCACAGCTCTAGCTAAACCTCAGCTCACAGAATTACCATATAAATGAAAAGGCCTAAAATGCAGTCCTAAAACAAAATACATATTTATGAATGTCTATCTCGTGAAAAAGACAAAGAAATGGTTGTGTAAGACCGTTGCTCTGACTCCTTGAATTCACCTGGATTTACACAGAACAGCTTATAATTCAAGCAAAATTGCTTCTTTCACCCTGCATTCATTACTTGTATCATAGTTACCTTCCCTTACACACTGTAGCATGTACTGCAAATGGTGGTCAGGATTGCTCAGACACCAACTATACCTCATGGAAACCCTTTTTTTTTTCCCATTGGGAACTGCTGTCTATTGTTTTAGTTCTACTATACCTGTTCTCCAGAGACACCTTCTCTCTTTTACTGTCCTGCAAAATGGACTGTATAGCAGGAGGGTATACAGCAACCCTCCACAAGATCTCCTTTAAGACCTGCAGCCATATCTTTTGCCTTATCTGAACAGAAAAGTCAGGGATTGAAAGACACTCTGAGGGGGCAGCTATGCCCTAAGACTTGGCTTCTATTCTATGGTACAAGTTTGCCCTGGGCAAGGAGTTTAGCATACTGTTTTCTAAATACCCTAGCAGCAAATCCAGCATAATCAACTGGGATTGCACCCTGCTCTTCTTTAAGCATTTTAAGCTGCAGGAGAGCGGTATCCTTCAGAGCCCTGAAGAAAAGACCACTATATTCTTTTGATGTATTAAATGACTACTTCGTAATCCAAGATTCCAATATCATGTACCCTTGTACTCAAGATCTGCATGCAAATTCTTACCAAATAAATTGTGTCACATTAGAAGTGTGCAATATTCAATGACTTGTTCAAGTAGTTTAATGCTGTTAAGCAAATACCAAAAGGAGATCTCTCACCTAGAGGAAAGATGACTTACATTCTATAATTCTGCTTTTTTTTTTTTTGTTGTTGTTCCATTCCAATACCTCTGGACTACGCTGAATGCAAATATGACTCAATATGTCACTATTGCAAAAATGGATCCAAAAATATCC
Source organism: Clamator glandarius (assembly GCA_033459285.1). Classification (NCBI taxonomy): domain Eukaryota; kingdom Metazoa; phylum Chordata; class Aves; order Cuculiformes; family Cuculidae; genus Clamator; species Clamator glandarius. The sequence goes on along the minus strand of JAUNZM010000679.1, from coordinate 1,149,768 downwards.
TGATGCAGACTAAAGAATGGAGTAATTAGAAAATAACATTAGACTTCAGCAAGAGCTGATTTTGAATGGAAAATTCTGCAGTTCTGAATTTGGTCCTAGTGTTCCTATCTCCTCTCCTATAGACTCAAGTAGAATCCATACACAGTTCATTAGCTAACCTGATCTATCTTTGCTCTGAAACTGAGCACTGTAGTTTTTGTAGTAGGTAAGAGGAGAGAATGCTGTTGTCAGATGTCAGACCAGTATTTTTAGTGGCAGCAGAGCTCCTGGACCTGCCTAGATGTGTGCTCATAACAGCAGATGACGCACTTGGAAGAACCCATCCGGTAGGTATCCAGGGTAGGCCCTCCACCACACTCCTATCCAAGCTCTTGGTGATGTTAGCAGTGTCGCTCAACCCAGGTAGTTCCCAGCCAGTCAGAAGCCCTCTCTCCACCCAAGCCACACAAGAGAGAGCAGGGGAATTGCTAAGAGCATTTCAACACACCCATGGCTATCTGCAGAAAGTCATTAGGATCCAGAATCAGAGTGTTTACTGTATGTGGAGTGCTGTCTTTCCCAACCCCAGGCCAAGAGAAAAAAATAACTGGCTTTTTACCACCCACATTCTATGGCAGAATGTGGAATTAGAATCTCATAAAACCCCTTGTCCCTGGAGCGGGTACTGTTATTACAGCACTTTGCCATTCCACATGCCCACAAGCCTTGAGGCCTAAGTATGCTCAAAGACCACATATTAAGGTACCAGTGCCAAACAAGAAAACCTGATACACAGACACTCCAAGCGCTCAAGCTAGAACTGGGATAATCTATCATTGGCGAAAGAGATTGTATTTAATGCCACTGTCACCAAGGCAGTAAAGATACGTTTCTAGAGTGCAAGGCAGTGCTGACAAGCACATACATAATTTTGTGGGGAGGAAAACTAGTTCAGGCTGTGTTTTGTACCTTCAGTACTTGCTCTGGAATCAACAGTCATCGGAGCAAGACTAACATGACAGCAGAAACAGCATCCTTCCAAGGCTGTTCCTTCCTTGCCTGCTGTTAAAGATATAATCCAACGTGTGGCCTGCTGCGCTTCCTGTTTTTCCTGTTCTTCCCGACCTGCAACGCTGTAGTACACAGAGACTATATTAAGGGGAAAGGAGGGAAAGGCATAATTAAAAGTGTCAGTTTACACAGATGTCATGGTTCAGCCACCTCCTGGCCAGGTGAGGAAACCAAGACTAAAAGAGCTTTAATGAAACAATAATAATAATGGAAATTATATTAATGAGAAAATAGCAAAATATACACGAATGTATTAAATGAAACCCCACCACCACCTGTGACTATCCCTCACCACTGATGCTGCAAAGCAGACACATGGAAAAGGTCCCAAACTAGACTCAGTGGTTGACAGGAACTTGACTCAGAAACTGGATACAGGAATGCATGGATCCAGGATCAAGGGTAGAAGGACAAACAAGGTCTGTATTAGATGCCAGCCATCAAAGACTGACCCTTGTGACCCTTCAGTTTTATATCAAGTATGATGTATATTGAATGGAATACTCTGTTGGTCAGTTTTAGGTCATCTGTGCTGTTCACTCCTCCCAAACAGGTGTGACCTCTTTTTGTCCCTTTGACTTAGACCTTTCTGCCAATTCACTATGGTTTGTTCTTCACAGGGAAAAATATAAGCAATGGCCTTTCTACATACCAATGCCCTGTTACTTTGGCGATAGTCATAAATTCTAAAAATCCTCACTTCTAGAGACAAATATGGTCTGAAAAACATGTATTTAATTTTCAGAAAATGAAGTTACTTAGAAGAGGCTTAGCTGAATAGTTATAGAATTTATTCTGCTGTAGCTCAAACCAGAAAAATAGAGAAGAAAACACTGTTCAGTTCAACAGCCAATTAAATACATTTAAGATCCTCATTTACAACCCAAAACTTTAGGTATAATGAAGGACATCAAAAGGACAGTTTCAGCACTGAGATATTTAATAAATGCATTGCAGAAGAATTAGTACGAGGGACTGTTCTTTTCAATCCATCTGCAACCTCAAGTGCAACTAGATTCAGTCTCATTTTGCAGACAGATGGGCTGTAATAGTGAGAAGCTTCCCATTTTTCCAATGAAAAGTTGAGAGCTCACCATTCACTCTATGTATAGGGAAAAGAAGTATTTTAAAAAAGATGTTGAAACAATATATCCTTAGCTATATGAAGTTAACATCTGTTAAGTCAAAAGAAACTTGCTGATAAAAGGTTAGAAAGATCTTCTAGGAGTAGAAGAAAGTTTATGAACATCCACTAATAGAAAGAGTCTGAAGTGGTAACCAGAGAGAAGTACAGTGCATTTTGTGATGTGTTCATGCAGTCAGCATCTGTCATGAATGTATCTAGGTTCACATAACTGTGTAATTTAGAGTCCATTTGCACCACAGGGAAGGTCTGTGAAGCTTGTCAAGGTAAGTGAGATGACAGAAAAGTATGTCATCAAGGATGATAGGTATGGGACAGCTTCAATCCAAGAAACAGACTGGAATTTCCCAGTCAGGGAAAAACACATTGCTGGAGTACTACTAAATTGGGAGTGACTGGGAGAAGGAATAACTCTACATTGAGCTCTGTCTCGTTAAATATAACAGCCAGACAGGAACTAACAAGGAAGTAAAGTTTCAAAGTTAGTCTGAGGCAGGCAAGTAAGCAACCTCTGAAACTCCTTGTCATAGGACATTGCAAATCCTATGTATTTTCATGGCTTGGAGAAGAGAATAGAGAAAATAAAGAAGAAAAAAGAAGACTGCTAAATATAAAGAAACTAATTTCTGTTCAAGAACTAACTTCTTGGAAGCTGGGAAAATAGGGGAACGTGACTCTTAACTTGCTCAATTCTTACATGAGTTCATTCTTCATGAATCCTTCACTATAAACAGCAACGGGAGGGGTGTCAACTGACCCATGCTCTTATCTTGATGAACTGCTGTTCCAGCAGTGCATGATGTTGAGCATAGATTAGGATTAAGGTGAAATTGACGTTCATATCAGCCAGCATGAAAGATTCCACTGTCACGTGTATGCTGGCATACCTGTGATATTAGCAGCAAGCACAGAGCAAAAGGCCAGTGTTCTCATGCTTGCTAGCTTGTTGAGACCTTAGAATTTTTATTAAGACCCGTGAGTTAATAAGAAAAGAATGAACTAGACAGAAAACATGAAGATAAGTGGCACATCAGTGGAAAATAGTGGGTTGCACTCTATCATTGTACTGCGGGATTCTCACAGGAGGAAATTCACTAGGATAGCTGCTTAATGGATACAGAAACACTACATAAGGTTTGCATCCTCTCAGTGAAGATGATCTCGCTTGTCGCCTCATCTACGGGGTCTGTGCCTTAATTGCAACATATGCTCATAGACTTTAAGGCTTCAATACAAGCTCGGGGGCAGCGGGATGAGTGGTAATTGAGGCCTTTGTGCAAAAGCCCTTTCAAGAAAGAAAACAAAATGTGACTTCACAAATTCTATTACAGTTACTGAAAGCTAAGGCACATCATCTTCCGTGATGTCCCCTTAAAACATTATTTCTTTTGTTGCCTTTTGTTCCCCAGAGCATGTGGGTATTTCACAGAATCACTAGGTTGGAAAAGACTCCCAGGATCATTGAGTCCAATCATTCCTATCAAACACTAAACCATGCCTCGCAGCACTTTACCCACCTGTCCTTTAAACACCTCCAGGGAAGGTGACTCATCCACCTACCTGGGCAGCCTGTTCCAGTGTCCAATGAGCCATTCTGTGAAAAATTTTTTCCTGATGTCAAGCCTGAACCTCCCCTGCAGAGCTTGAGACTATTCCCTCTCATCCTGTCACCTGTCATTTGGGAGAAGAGGTCAGGTCCCTCCTTCCTACAACCTCCTTTCAGGTAGTTGTAGAGGGCAATGAGGTCTCCCCTCAGCCTCCTCTTCTCCAGGTGTGTGTGTATTTTACAATGTTACTATATAGTATGGATAATTTCTTTGGTGTCTGGAAGTTCAAAAAAGACTGTCACTACTAGAAGATTTAGATACACCAAGCCTGTTCCACCAGCAATATCCTTTAATAATTCAAATGAGATACCACTAAAAATAACATACTAAATTATTGCACTTGCTTCCATTCCTTTCCTAATGGGAAGAATTCCTTCAGGCTGCAGGAATGGACTTTATCAAAGGAGATTCCTGAGCTCATGTTGACATCACTTTCACAGATGAACAAAGTGCTGTGACAAAAGTCTTATGCTAAAAGTTGAACTAGTTCTCCATGCCCCTCAAATACACTCAATTAATGGAACGATCATCGAATCATCGAATCATAAAATCATAGAATCACAGAATCATAGAATCATAGAATCATAGAATCACAGAACCATAGAATCATAGAATAGTTAGGGTTGGAAGGGACCTTAGAGATCATCTAGTTCAAACCACCCTGCCATGGGCAGGGACATCCCACTAGATCAGGTTACCCAAGGCCCCATCCAACCTGGTCTTAAAAACCTCCAGGGATGGGGCATCCACAACCTCCCCTCGTAACCTGTTCCAGAGTCTCACTACTCTCATGGTGAAGAAATTCTTCCTAATGTGTAGTCTAAATCTGCCCTTCTCCAGTTTATACACATTCCCCCTCATCCTATCATCAAAAGCCTTTATGAATAGTCTTCAGCTTTTTTTGTAGGCTCCTTTCAGGTACTGGAAGGTTGCCATAAGGTCTCCTCAGAGCCTTCTCTTCTCCAGGCTGAGCAAGCCCAACTCTCTCAGCCTGTCCACATAGGGAAGGTGCTCCAGCCCTCAGATCATCTTTGTAGCCCTCCTCTGGACCCGTTTCAACAGTTCCATATCCTTCTTACAAGTTTGCAGATAACACCAAGCTGAGTGGTGTAGTGCCACATCTGAAGGACATGACATCACCCAGAGGAACCTGGACAGGCTAGAGAAATGGGCCTCTGAGAACCTCATGAGGTTCAACAAGGCCAAGTGCAAGGTCCTACAACTGGCTCAGGACAATCTCCATTTTCAGTACATGATGGTGGATGACATGATCAAGAGCAGCCCTGCAGAGAAGGACTCGGGGGTAGTGGTCGATGAGACGCTTGACATGAGCTGGCAGTGTGTTCTCACAGCCCAGAAGGCGAACGGTATCCTGGGCTGCATCAAAAGAAGCGTGGCCAACAGGTCCAGGGAAGTGATTCTGCCCCTCTAATCTCTTGTGAGGCCTCATCTGGAATGATGTTGTGCTTCCTGGAAGGAACTATAAAGCAACACTAAGGATGCAACGTGAGGAAGATGCATTGACAGCCTGACTTTCCTTAGCTAAGACGGACCTCCATCATTTGAGCATGATGATAATAATCTTCCAGCATCCTTTTTCCCCTTTACCTAACTGGACAGTATTTGTGAATGGCTAAGTAGACAAATAGGCTGTAAACCTTGTAACAATCATACAACTGTTAGTGAAGGAGACAAAAGAGCTATTCCAAATAGAATATGGCTCTTTAACAGGTAAACAAGTCTAAGTACTGTCTTGTGAGTTAACGAGATACAGCATACTGTTCAAGGTCAACAGTTCTTTGATTACAAATACTCAAATTAAGCATTTGGCTATTTATTTCTGCTAGTACTTCAAGGGCACAGGCAACATATTCCATCATGGAGGCATTTTGTATATAACATCCTCAGAGCCAAATAGAGCCATTTTACAACTTCACATAGTTTTGTTCTGCTTTAGAAACTACAACATTGTCTTTACTACGTGATGAATGTGCTTTTATCAAACTAGGAGCTTTGAAATAACTAAACCTACTAGATATTCAAGTGTGCTTCAAGCTGTTGGAGTTCAGTACACAGACTAACACTGCACTTTAGTGTAAAATTGAAGGTCACAGTAGAAATTCAAAATGCCATCACACATACCAGCAGGAGATCCTTCCAAATGCATCATCAGTTACTTCCTATCCATAAATAAAGATTTTATACTTGAACAGAAGAAAGTTAAGTTGCTTATTCATTATAACTTCATTCTTTTGCAAGAACGTAAATGTGTCCTCTTAATCACAGGAAGTCCATAAATTTGAAAACAGTTCCATTTTTAAAAAATATTCTCATAATGTCAGCCTACTGTTTCAATAGGCTACATTTTGCTTCATCAGTATTTTTCCATTAGCAGCTGTCAGGCTTCAGTTGTGTGGGTTCATCTGTGATGTGCAATGTGCTGTCTATATTAAATATAGCAAGCAACAATCCTTCATCTCCCCATCTGTTCAGTGACAGCATTACAGGGCACCCCACTGGTCCTGATTTGTCAAACGCTGACAATTTTCATTTGAATGTTCTGGTTCTATTTATCTAATACAAATTCTCTTCAAAGAGGCATTTATAAGCTATTGGGCTCTTCCTTGGAGAGCGAAGAAGGAAAATGTGGGTACTCAGGAATTTTATACATCATTTAGGCAATTGCCTAAGTCCCAGGTTCTATCCATGCACATGTATTTGACACTAGATTGCAGATCATGCTGTTGTACTGCATGCTGCACAACAGTATAGCTGAGATATATGGATGCAGAAGCTCTTGCCATGACAGGGTCTCACACCTGAAACCTTCATTCTTTTCTGGGAACAGGTAAAGAGGATCCTGCCAGACTAAAAATTTCTGCTGTTACTCATCAAATCATACACACTAGCTGAGATTTTTACCTTCAATCACAGAGCTGGATTGTTTCCATCCTCCCATTCCATTCCTCTTACCCTATCTTCACACTGTAACCTCAAATGTCCCTGTGCAAATCTTTGCAGGGCTTCTCTAAAAATGGGTGGGAACCTGTAACAGAAGAAACTGAGGACTGCCACCATCTATCATTCTTAAAACCACAGCTTGCACCACTTGCTTCACAGCATAAGAGGTTGAACATAAAACCAGACCACTTCCTAAAAGCCTTTGTATCTTTTAAAAAAGCAAGCCTCTTCACTCCTTTGTATCTTTTAAAAAAGCAAGCCTCTTCACTGCGTATAGACAACCCAATACTGCTGCAACTCCCCACATTCAACCACTCATACCTGTCCCTGTTCCTTCATACCAGAAATCACCTTCCTAATATGGCTTCCATGTGGTTGTGATCCAAGGTGAATATGTGAAGCCAAACTGGCCAATGTGATTGGTCTGGGAAGCCTTGACTGTCAACATCCTAAGCAACACTTTTCTGAGGCTTCAACATATTTAGCTATCCAAGGAATCTCACCATGAAGTAGACACTACTTAAAGGTGTTGAATCCAATGTTGTTCAGTCCCAGGCTAGGAAATGACCAGGTTAAAAGAGTATAAGGCAATTTTATACAAAGACTGATTGAGTCTTCAAGTGTAGTCACAATTGTGGATATGTATAATTATGTAATCATACTGGTATCCTGCCATACTCCTCAACCAATTTGTATTTGACACACTGCCAAGAGTACTACAACTGCACAAAATACTGTTGCCTAATAATAGACTTTTGGTTACCTCTATTGTACAGTACAGGCTACAATAATAAGACACTAGCCTATTATTAGGTGACTTTCTTCAAGAACATTTAATGTTGCTAGACTTGCTACTGTTCCCATCACATTTTGGGATGTATCAGGATAATCTTCAGAAGAAGCAAGGCAGCTTGTTAACCTATGCAGACCTATGTCGGAATTCAGGCCAGTGGAAGTCTGAGTCATGCTGAAGCAAATCTTGTACTGAAAACAGGAAAGAGACACTCGCTGACTTCAGTGCACAGTGGGGCAAGTTGTATCTGTGAGCACTATTAAAAACATGGTCTTCCTAATCACGGGTGTTTATGATGATGCTTATCAGCTGAGTAGAATTCTTGGGGAAAACAAAACTGCAGCCACCCCCTACTGTGCATCACTCTCAAGTTGTGTGCCTTTGTACTTCCAATACCATACCAAAGCTACACAAACTTTACTGGCTAAGTCATTAGTTGGAAATATTGATTAAAGAGCAACTGGACATTGTTCATGCAGAAAGGACATTACCAATAACGTTGGCAGGGTCTTAGCAAATCCACATACAAGCAGCCTTAATCGTCTCTGAAAGCCATTACTCAGTACCTGGCATCAGTGTGCCACCAGAATAATGTAGATTTCTTTACAGTCCCTGTGGCTCTTTGCTGGGTCATGGGGCCAGCTGAACACCCAGCAGTATGGTGGTCTGCACCACAGCATCTACCTCCCACTAGTTCAGCATATCACAGGTTTACCAGCCCTTGCCTTGCCAGCCACCTAACAGCACACATTGAAAGTCCATGGTTTCTTTTTAAAAGGACATTCTGAGCCTGACATAGGATTCAGCTTTAACCCATTCAGCATGCTGGGTTTTGATATCTAGTGTGTTCAATAACAGCCTACCTTGATGTCTTCCAGAACCCACGATATTATATCAGTAACACAGCAACTCTGTCTGGCATTTATCCCATTTCCAGAAGGAACTGGCTTAGTGTAGCATAATATACTTGTAAGAAAATGTATCTGTAATTGACTGCCGTAAACTAAATTATGCACACTGATGTACACACTTCCTTGTGTCAGATATTTTCTTGATTTTTTTCAATATACACATGAAGCTGAGTCATCCATTCCTCTTTCAACATTTAACCTTTGAAGTAACACCAAATTTCTTCTGGACTTCCCGTAGCATTCAAACAACTTACTGGGAAAACACAAACTTACTTTTCAGAGAGCTCCCTGGGCAGCACTTTTAAAAATTTGCAAAAGCTCTCATCCTCTTGGGATACAAAGATCTCACCATTTTATACATTGTAGCTGTACAACTTTTCCTAGTAGAAATACTTACTGAATGCATCCATTCTTATGCAGAACACCGTAAGCTCAGCTGTCATTAACAAAACTAGATCTAAGACTGTAGCCTCTTGCTAGTTCTAATGCCTCCCATGACATCAGAGCTGGGTTCCCCTTTCTATGTCAACTTGCTCCATTTTGCTCATACATCCACATAAATCCTCCTAAATTATTGCTTGACAAATATTGCTTTTCTTCAAGGATGGATAAAGCACACATACTATGTTTGAAAATAAGGGTGAATATTAATCAAGCCAGAAATGTGAAGCTGACAATAACAAGTAGTACTGTTTTTCCAAGATAAAGTACTTGCTGAACCATTTTGCATGGCTTTTTTTACAGTTTTATTAATACTTAAGTAGTTCTTTGCACAGGGAGCACTTTAAAATGCACACATGTTATCACGTTGCTATCACTAACAAGGACTGGTTCTATTAAAACAAACAAACAAAAAAAACCACAGTGGCAAAATCTATGAGCTTCTTTTTCAACAGCTGATTCTGATGACAGCTAGGAACAGATCTTCATTTAACTACTAGCAAGAGTTGTTTGCCAGTGTGGTCGACAGTCCTGCAAAATACAACTCACTATGTGGGCTATTTCACCGACAACTTGCTTCAGGTAAAAGGAAATGAAAAGTCTCAAGTACAACAAATTTAAAAGAGAACTAAGGTACCCTGGACTCCAAGTAGTTCCAGAATGTGTATGTCCAGACACGCAGATATTCCCAAAGGAGCTGTTCTTGAAAAAGGAGTGAGCAGATAAATGTTAAGAGAAAATGCATTTAATTGCATTTATTTTTGATAATTTGTATAGTTCACTTTAAGATCATAGAATCAGAAAATAAATTCTAATGCCTACTGAAAATATCAGTAGAACTGCAAATCCCAGATCTAAATGTCCAGAAGTGAAACTACAACAATTCTAAACAATGTCAGGAGCCGAAAGCAAAAAGGACCTGTAGGTCTCCAGTCTTATGAGTGCAAGCCCATAATCAACTGGAAATGGCTATGCCAAATGCAGTCTACAGAAATACTTGACCACAGATTGATGTCATATGCCTACCTGAATAGCTGAACTAATAACTAAAACACTGGCCCCCAAAGAGGAAAGACTGGGGCCTTTATAGGTCCCTAGTCCTATTGTGACTACCTTGACCTTAAATCAACAGAAAGTCTTTTGGATGTTCTCTTAAAGTAGAGAAAGGCCATCACAATACACTGACCAACAGATGAACAAGACTTGGGACTGGGTAAGAAAGGGATGTCAAGGACAAATGGAAATGCATTCTGCAGGACTGATGTAAAATACATATGGAAGCAATGCCAGACTTTGCTGTTTGGAGGAAATTTTGTCTATCACCTTTCATCTTCTTTCTCTTTCTCAGCTTCCTTCACCCCATGGGCAGACAAGAACGAAAAGGGCAGCAGGCTACCAGAAAACATCTAGGACTTTGGTGACAAGGGCTTTGGTAGTAATTCCTAAACCATCTTTCTTATGGACACCACCCGCACAGGAACAATTTCTGATTTGTTTTTCCTTTGTTTTGTACTCACAATGCACAGGGTGGGTTGGTAAAGCTCAGGTCTGAATCACTAACTCAGGGAATAAGGTTTGAAACACTTGAAGCATTAGTCTAGCATCTTTTCGGTGTGGGTACAGACTATCGTGCTGAACATTTGGGAACTCTACAGGAGATTACGTTGTACATGTGTCCAGAGTCACACAAGCTGCAAAGAGGTCTTGATGGGGTCCCAAAACAACTTTAAATAGTACTATTTCTCATCTATACCCAGCTGAATTATTTTTCTTCACATATCTCAAGAACAGAGATTTCAGAGGCAGTACTCAATAGAAGGTAATACAGAAGACATTATAAGAAAATCTCATATTTTTCCAGAACATTTTAATGGCATTGTGGCTTTTGGAAAGCTCAGTTAAAGACTAATGCCTCCAGTTTATAAGTCCAAGAATTCAGCCTCTTTCAGATCAGACCATCAAAGTTTTTCAGTTTGGTACTGATGAATCTCTGCAGTCCCTTGACTTCTGCTGTGTTTTGAGAAGTGAATCTTTCTCAAATCCTAAATCCAAACCCCTGTGCTATGTCTTCTGCCATCCTTACCTGATAATATGTTGATGACAGCTCACTAAATGTAGACATTCCATTTCAGACAAGCCTCTTTTATTTGACTGGTCAGAGGTACTTTGGGTACTCTAGGCTGTCCATATAACCTTGAATTTCTTGGTAGCAAGGAGGAAAGCAGCTGCATGACTTATCCAGACCCTGCATCCACAAGACCACATCCCTGGGATCCTCCCCAGGACCATTTAACAAAGGTTTACATTCTGTAAACCCCCTTCTTCCATCTGAGTTTTGCCAGAAGCATCTTGTTCATCCATGCAGGTCTTCTCTTTCCTTTGCTCGATTTCTTACCCCTAGGGATCCATCAATCTTGAATCTGGAGGAAGAAGTGTTTGAGTACTGACAAACTCTCTAGCTTTTCCATTATTCCTTGCATAAGTACTGCTAGTCCACTAACATAAAGTCCATCTGACCTCCAATTTCATGTTTAAGTATTAGGAGAACAGTTAGATTTGCTTCTATTTTTAATATTGAGTGTGCCCTCAGAGGACAAAGTAGGATTATTTGACTTGATTTTGTTTAAATAAACTGCATCTTATGTTCTGGGACTCTTCCCCGATTTTTAAGTTTGCTTCCTCAAAAGATAATTTATATGCTCCCACAGTGTGGTATATAAATATGCCACACCAATCCTCTTCTTACTCTCTCACTGATGGGGGCCATGCACAATTTCATCCCTGTTTTCCAGTTGCAAACAGATTAGATGGAGCAAGTCAGCTTGAAAGCTTTTGACATGTTACATAAAAAAAGAAGAAAATAAGGAAACACTGATGAACTGAAATTAGCACCTAGAGGGACAGAGAAGATGACCAACAACAAAAAGAAAACCAAGGAGAATCTCCTCCTTTACAGAGGGGAACACTGCTGAGATGCTTAACAACTTCTTGACCTCAGTCTTTAGTAATCAGACCAATTATCCCCAGGTTATTCATACCCTTAAGCTGGAAGACAGAGATGGAGAGCATAATAAATCTCCATAACCCAGGAAGAAGCAGTCAATGACCTGCTATGCCACATGGATGCTCACAAGTCTATGAGACCAGGTAAGATCTACACAAGAATACTGAAGGAGCTGGCAGAAGGTCTTACCAAGCCACTTTCCATCATTTACCAGCAGTACTGGTTAATAGCGGGGGAGGTCCCAGATAACTGGAGACTTGCTATTGCACTGCCAATCTACAAGAATATCTGGAAAGAGGATCTGGAAAACTTCTCATAAAATCTCCGAATGGGATTAAGTCAGCCTGACCCCAGCACCAAGCAAGGTTATAGAGCAGTTAATCTTGCGTGCACTCACCTGGTAAGTGTAGGTCAACCTGAGCCAGATCAGGCCCAGTCAGCACGGGGTCATGAAGGGAAAGTCCTGTCTGACCAACCTGATCTGCTTCTATGGCCAGGTAACCGATGGAGTGGATGAGGGAAAGGCTGTGGATGCTATTTGCCTAGACTTCAGTAAAGCATTTGACAACCTTTCCCCTAGCATTCTCCCAGAGAAGCTGGTGGCTCATGGATTAGACAGGCGTACTCTTCGCTGGGTAAAAATCTGTCTGGATGGCCAAACCCAGAAAGCTGTTGGGAACAGACCTAAATCCAGCTGGCATAAACAGTGATCCCGGGGCTCAATGTTGGGGCCAATCCTGTTCAATATCTTTGCCAATGATCTCGATGAGGAGATCATTGGCTCCCTCAGTAAGTTTGCAGATGACACAAAACTGGGTGTGAGTGTCTATCTGCTAGAGGGCAGGTAGGCTTTGATGAGGGACATGGACAGGCTGGATCTATGGGCCAAGGTCAGTTGTATGATATTCAACAAGCCAAGGGCCGGGTCCTGCACCTGGGTCACAACAACCCCATGCAGTGTCACAGGCACAGGGAAGTGTGGCTGGGAAGCTGCCCAGCAGAAGAAGTCCCGGGGCTGCTGGTTGACAGCTGGCTAAATATGAGCCAACAGTGTGCCCAGGTGGCCAAGAAGGCCAACAGCATCCTGGCTTCTATCAGAAATAGTATGGTCAGCAGGAGCACGGAAGTGATTGTGTCCCTGTACTCAGTGGTGATGAGGCTGCATCTTTAATACTGTGTTCAGTATTGCCCCCCCACTACAAGAAGGGCATCAAATTGCTGCAGTGTGTCCAGAGGCAGGCAACAGAGCTAGTGAAGGGTCTGGAGAATAAGTCTTATGAAGAGCAGCTGAGAGAACTGGGGCTGTTTAGCTTGGAGAAAAAGAGGCCAAGGGGTTACATTATCAGTCTCTACAACTACCTGAAAGAAGGCTGTAGCAGGATGGATGCTGGTCTCTTCTCCCAAGTAACTAGTGATAGGATGAGTGGAATACAGATGGCCAAGATCACCTTGTCTCTGTAAGCTCCAATGTGGTTATCTTTTAGTCTCTGTTACAACAAGTAACTGGGACATAACATAAACCTGAAAAGGCGCCAAAGCAGATAGGAAGATTGTTCCAGGCAAGTAAGTCTCTGCCCTAGGCCAGGATGCAGTCTTACTCAGGCTGTCTGTGTGGCCTTTACCTTCCTATAGGAAGCCACAGACGTTCTTATCCACAGTTGTAAAAGCAAGGAAAATATTTATACCAGCAAAGAAGCTCAGAGTGTACATACCTAGAAATATTTTCAAAAGAAGGAACAATCCCTGAATCATTTACCAATTAGCACCATTCCACAATCCACTTCCAACAGAAAGCACTTGCAGCCTGACTCACTCCCTTGAAAATCTCTGCAGGGGCCTGAAATATTCTTGAAGATGCAAGCAGTCACATACCCACTGCTTTCCTCAGTGCTCAGTGTTGGCTTATACTCCTTTGCAATTGGTTCAGACAGCAAAGATCTGAGGGGGCCACTCATGTTACATATTCTAAACTTAACAATGACATAATTGAGCAGTATAATACCTGGAGGGCTTTTTATTTTGAACAATTTTACTTCATCAGCTGGATGTCTGCTGATTAAAGTACTCTTCCTAAGAATGTTAAGGAATTATGTGCTAGGTATTTCCTTCCCATCTGGGAATAAGGCAATGTGAAATTTAGCCATCAATGGAGTCATAAAGTATTTGCACTTTCCTCATAAACAGCTGAGCTCTGCACCTGCTACTGACCTCATTCACTGCCACAGAAACTACTATGGTAGAAGCCAAGCTGAACTCCTAATTTCACATCCTAACAGCATACCAAACTTCACTGAATAACCCTTGCCACACATTTATATATTGGGCACTCAAGTCTTGAAGACAACATGACAAAACAATTCACAGAATACTGCAACCATTTCAGCAGAACAGCTGAAATGTTCTTCCCTGTTGGGGAAGAAAAAGAAGCAACATCCTTGCTCAACCCCTAAACCAATCCTCAAACACATTTAAAGCTAACAAAAAAACACGTGACACCAGGTACATTGTATGGCAGGACTCAGGCTAACACTCCAGTCAGAGTGAGAAGTCTTCTGTTCACAGGGCTCTTAAGGCAACTTTTGGGAGTAGAAGATCTCCAGAGCTCCCTTTCAATTTCACCTACTCTGTGCTTCTAAGAGTACTCTTGCTAAGCGTAAGAATTAAGTTCCAAACCAGCAGATACTATCCTTCGGATAAAAGTTTGGTCCAAGACATAGCATTGTGGTTTTATGGGATAGAAAGAAGTGACTGAAGACTTCATTACTTCTCATTCTCTAACACTCATGATAAATTATGTCAAACAGATCTGTCTCTATGTATTCACAGACTCCTCATCCTGGGATCTGCTTCAGTACAAGATATTATGATGGTACATAAGCAAAAACTGAGCTCTAAAAGGCAGCCACAATGTCCACTTTGTGCAGCAACAAACGGTGCTGCCATTGTTATAACACTCATCTCACAAAATTAAGATATCACAAGATCTACACAGCAACTATGTTCCAAGCTGAAAAGACAAGAGCCACAGAAGGACAAAGAAAAGATTCACAAAGCTTTTTCCTGAGTGCTAAGGAAATTATGGACTGTTGGTTGTCTCATAAATACCAGTTTGCTGTGTGCAATACAACTAAAGCTTCCAAGCCATTCTCTGAGTTGTTTTCCTGATATCAGGAGCACTTTAGGACAGATTAGTTACTATGAAAAAGTTCAAAGCAAAAGAGAGACAACATTTCTCTTTTATTTTTCTAACTTATCCCTTGCCTTCCTGTAGGATATTGCCCCCTAAACACAGTGAATTACAAGCAAGTTCATTGTCTAAATATCAGAAAGGGATTATAATTTTCTGCATGTGCAAAATTTCCTTAGCGATTACACATGAAAATCTGCAGGTCAGGATAACTTACAATGTACAAGGAAGCCACGAAAAGTTGTATTCTTATATTTCCTCAAATCTCTTATCCTCTTCCTGATCCCATTCACTGCAAATGAACATCAAATCTAACTCATGTCTTCTTTCCCTCTCACCCTGGTAACTGAACTGTAAACTAACACTTTTGTATCCAAGGAAGTCATCATCTCCAGTTTGCAATAGCATCATATCAGGAGACATAAACTCACAGCTCTCCACTAAAACTACTCATATGACAAAAATATGTAAAGGAGCACTGCCAATAGTATCATCTGCCAGAATTCACATGCACAGCCAAAATATTAAAAGAAACGCTGAAACCCCTCTACTTCAAAAGAACCAGAAGCTACAATAATTCTATTCCCCACAGATATTATCTTTTGGTTGTGACATGCATATTCACAAAAATAAACCTTTAGTCAGGACACTGTCACCTGCAGAACAACGTGTCACTAACAACTGCAGTATACAGACTGTGGTAGTTTCATAGGCAAACATGTGCTTATCCCACAGAAGCATGCTAGGACCTCCAATGAACTACACTTTGCCTTTCATCATCTTCTGCATGGAACATCTCACAACTGGTGAATTTAACTCTATGAAATTTATTTATACTGAAATATTTCTGTTCCAAATAGCAGGATGTACTACTATTCTGGTAAACTCTGTCTGGCATAGCATGGCTAGAGAAAGGCAAGAGAGAAGCCAATTCTATGACCTGCACAAAATACGGACTCCTGACAAGAATAAGAAAAGACCCCAAAAAACTACATATACAGCATACTTAAAGACAGATTTCCCATTTTTAATGTCTGAAACATTCTTACAACTAGCTTAGGCAAATAGCCAAGACATGACATGTCCCAAACCCCATTCTTATACTGAATGTTTTACAAATATCCTGCACTAAAATTGTTATACTGAGCTGGAGAAAAAAAAGTCTGAATTCTTGGCTCACAGACGTGTTTAGTGGCTTGAGCTATGATTTCACCAACTGAAAAGTCTCCTGGAACTTCTTTAGGGTGTCTCATGACCACCCACATTCCATACTGATATTTGTGCATAGTCATAGGTCTCATTTTACTACCTGAGGCAGGGAGTTATGAATAAATCTGTGCTGGGATTGTGTTATACCATCTCCTTTTACTGAAAGCAGGTGTCCAGATATTTCCCATCTACTACCTTTAGCACTGCAGTGATTCAGTTGATAAACTATGAATGGCCCAGACTTTCTGCTCTCAGACAAGTGAACTCACTGTAGGAAACAAAAGGAATTTCAGTTAACCCATGCAACCCCTACAAAACATAAGCACACTTTCATGTGGAAGCAATTTGCACTATATAGGTGGCTCTCACACCAATCACTGCAGAGGAAAGACACAACTACCCATTTGCTGCTCTTTTGTACTTCCCCCCCTCAGATTCAATCATTTGATTTACCTATCTTTTGTCAGCACAAGAGCTGACATTTTTCTACATTTTTTTTCATAGATGCTAATTTCCCCAGACTAACTTGAAAACTCTAAGTACCAACAAGAGCAATAATAGTTTAAAAAGACCAAAAGGGAACTTTCCGTTTCTCCTGACAGCAATAAAGGTGGAGGTAGTTAATGTAGCTTTTCTTCTTTTTTTTTTTTTCCTCCAAGCATCTTCTTTCTAACCACACAGGTTACTACTGATCTGGGTTCCTCTTTCAAGGCTTAGACCTATACGAAATTAGGTCACCCTACCTGAGCAAGTCAGAGAAAGGATAAATAAGTGAGCCCTAATCTAATTATTCCCAATATAATCTTTTTGATGCAAGCTTAGTAGTGTCACTCAGTCTTCTTTCTAATTTCGGCAGCGGGCGGGGGGGGGGGTGTGCTGCAGTTAATTCTTCATATTGTCAACAGACCACACAGAGAGAATTGACAAATGATAGAGCTTTCTGAACTGTTCCTTCATAGTTATTCTGCTTCTTCTTTCTTCCATCAGAAAGGTAGTTATTTGTTTAGCTAACACAGTATCTTCTGTTGCTTTTTAACTGACTGACAGAAAATTGAGAGACAACTTTAGAAAAAAACAAAAGGGTTTCTAGCAGATAAACAAATATCAGTTCAATTTAAGTTATGAAGGCTCAGTATGCTCTTGTATAGCAAGAAAACTGCACAGAAGTTGTGATTGATTTATCTTCATTGATCAAGCTCAGTTACTGCTCAGGATCAGAGCTAATGCGTTTGAGTCCCTTCGCTCCATGAGACTTTGCAACTATGCTGCAAAGGCACAATAGTGCTATCCCTCCCAAGATTGCCATGTCCATTTTACAAGCATCTCAAAATGCTAGAAGACAATGTATATTTTGTCACTGAAGATTCTAGTTCCACTTTTCATTGTGCAGCCATTTTCAGCAACAAGTTCTTGAATGCTTGAGGTGCCCATAGGGAATCATGCCTCTCATAAGAATTCCTTTAGGTGTTGAGTCATGGGAAAATTACAGACCTCCTCACTGCAGGAAAACACAAAGTATTTCCTCTGCCCATGGAATTAAAATTCAAAAAAATCAGCTGAGAGCACAAATTAAGGCACAAGGAGTAGGATTCAAAGCCATCAGAAAGAACTGGAACATCAGAAAGCAGGCTGCTGGTGCACCTGCAGAAGTGCTATGGACACTAGAAGGTGCCATAAGTTCAAGGATAGACTGGACAAGCTCATGATGGATAATTCCTCTGAGGACCATTCACAATACAGAGATACTACTTACAGCCCAGAAAGACTTTGAACTAAAAACGGATAATGAGAGAGATGAGAGAATACAATGGAAGTTATTGTTTTGTCCTCTACTTAGACTTTTGTAAGTTTCTACCTTTGGCTAGTACAGGAGACATGATACTGAAAGAGGCAGACCATTAGTTTCATCCTGTGCAGATCTGCTCTCCTAGATGTATTTCTGGCATATTAGATCCCAGAACACTAAAAAGACTGTATTGTGAGCAGATGATATGAGACACTGATTGAACAAACAGTGTGAGCTGCCCATACCACATACAGGATCAGAAAACATCAGGGTTTTTTTGCTCAGCCTTTTCAGAATTAAAAAAAAACCAAAACACATTAACTTCAATTGTGCAGGATGTAGGCAGGATCTGCCTACCTCTTTTCAGAAAAGGACAGCCAAAGCTAGCATCGAAAGGACAGTACGCAACAGCTTTTTGGTAAGTTTTTCTAAATATTACATATCCTAGTCACACAAATGGACAGTCAATAAGTTGCAAATTCTCCAGTAGAATGTGGTTTGCCTAGCACAAAATCTCTTAATTCTACCTTTCAAGTGAGTGATTTCCAGGAAATATGCTATAGATTTCAGTGCTGACTGCAATCAAGCCCTTTATCTTTACAATAAAGCATGATCTATAGCAATTTTATGCTGATAGTCCTCAGCCATCATTACCACAAGAGATTCTTTATTCACCCCAAAATTACCTATCACCCAGGCTTTCAATCCAATAGTTTTTAGTCTTTGAAACCTACAGAAGCATAGAGTGCTCCACACAATGCTTCCATAGCCCTTTAAACTCTCCTATTGCTTTGGACAGCCTATAAAATGGTAAAGCTTTGTTTGTTTTGAATGACAAATCCAATTGAATATAAAATGCAGATTTGAGGGTGGTCCTTTTGTTTGATCTGCTACAGTCCTGCCATCTAGTATTCTTTTGAATCAACTATAAACAACAGATTGTACATACTTCTTGTGTCTCCAGTTTTCAAAATGAAGGATTAAACTTACAGAATGAGAGAGTAAAAGAGGAATTGAATCTCGAGGGAATTTCAGTGATGGTAGGCACAAAGCAGCTACTAAGAACTAACAGGAGCTACAGCACAGAAATAGACTTTGCTGTATTAAGATCTGTCTGGCCAGTGTTTATTGTATCTATTTTAAATGCTGGATTTGTAGTGAAGATTTGCAGCTTATACGACTGCAACTGTATTTGTTTCAATGATCTAATCCCACTGCAACTGAGAATCTTCACGAGCCACCAAGCAGCTTTCATTCTTGCTCAGCACTTTCTCAGTTACTCTCACTATTCCTTCTGTGTTTATTCTGGGTTTATTTTTAACAAATGCTTTCCTATAGGCCTGCTATGCCAGATACCAGAAATCACTTCCACTCACTACAAGGCAGATTTTCTGTCCCCAGGTAATTCATTCTATATTTACATTTCTTACCTAGAGTACAGAGTAGATTCAAACCATTTGCAACCTGTCATCATTTTCAGATATCATGTGTGTACCACACTAATCTTCTCTCACATACAGTAGATAGCTTGTGTTACCAATAAATCTGTGTGTATGTGTAAGGGGTACACAGAAGGTGCTGCTTCTGAGAGCTCTAAGAGCTGAGTTCTTACATTCTGTGAGCTAGCCTGCAATTCTGTGAGTCAGCATCAATGTAGGATATGCCCTGGTGATTAGAGACCTGTGATCTATTTTTGTGCATGTCAGGTGAAGTGCAGGATGGGTAATCTACATGCACAGTGAAAGTCAAAATTGTAGCTCATCTTCAGACATGTGTCATTGCATAAAATTTTGGACTGGCTCCAGCTGACTAGTAAGGTACTTAGTGTTTGATTAGGAGGCTAAATACATACTTCTGGAATAGCCTTCCTGGCCATTCATGATCAGTAAAAATATTTCTATCCCTTTTATTATCATCCACATATTTCTTATTTTTAACCCTTTCCAACTAGATTTTGGATGCTGTCTGCTCATACTTAAAGGGAGCGACAAGGAGGGAAGGGGAGAGGGGGGTTGGGAAGAGGAGGGAAAAGATAAAAAGAAAAACTGAGCCCTACATCACAGCTACACATGTGTAATCCTTATCTGCATGAACGATAGATCAGCATGAAGACATCAAGTCACTAAAATGCAAATGAAATTAAATGTGCAGTAGAGATAAAATTTCCCTTAAGGGAAAAAAAAAGAGCTGTAAATGACACTGTAAGAGTAGGATGTCTGCATTGCACATTATGCTGTACTATGTGCAGTTGGACACAGTAAACTTGAGAAAACAAATAGGCCTAAGGCATTTGAGTGGAAGGTACGAGACTAGTAAGCAGACGCAACAGTGAGACCATGCACCTCAGTTCACCCTGGCTACAGAAGGGTGGCCGAGGGAGGCAGTCTGCTATGCTGCCAGTGTGAGCACTGGAGCACAAACTGCATAGTGAGACGGCACGGCCTCAGGGCAGACGTTTGCTAGGTCTTCTTTGTTTGAACTGGTTTGACACTTTTGGAATTAGTTATGCTTGGTTTAGCTCTAACAGCAGTTTTTTCTAATGACCAAGTGGTTATAGTTACTTTGTCTTATTTTTGCTTATCTTTCTGCAGTAAAATCATAATGTTTGAAAAGGCAGTAGAAGCAGGCAGTTATTCTGTGCAGTTGTATCTTTAACTTCAGCAGTTTGGCATAGTTTAGGAGAAAATGGATAGCAGGTGCTTTAAGATGTAGAGGCACAGACGCTACAAAGAAGAGCTGATATGAGCAGCCATTAGGGTGACCAAGTAAACCTACTGACAAAGTTTGTTATCTATTTAGTCAAGGCCCTCAAACCCTGAGGCCACTCTGATGAGCTTAGCACCCTGGTGAACTTTGCAGGTGTCTGAGATATCCCCAGTGAGCTCAGTGAGAGCCCAGGATATTCCTGATAAGCTATGCAGGAGGTGAGACCTAATGAAGTACAGATGGCACAACAAACAGTGATGATGAAAAAAGCTGGAAACTACATTCACTTATGTGTGTATGCTTACTTCTGTGTCTACACCAAAAAACTTATCAAAATTAACTGTCTGTTTACTGATGATGAACTTCTCTGTGGGAGCTTCTTTGCATGAACTTCTCTGAGAAAGCTTCTCTGCATTATATCTCCCAGACTGGACCTTCACTGGAGAGGCCTGGCTAACTCCAAACTTCATAATGTGGATCATCTATAAAGAAACATTCTTCACCATTGATTAGCCACACTCCTGAGAACAGGTGGCAAGTGCTGTACTGGTAAGACCTCTCACAATATATATAGTTGAGCACAAGGTGAATGATTGTAAGTATATACTTCCATTTGGAAACTGTGTATTAACAACAGGTTGCTCAGAGAAGTTGTTCAATCACTCAAAGTGTTCAAAGCCAGCTTGCATTGGGTTTCAAGCAATCTGATCTAATAAGGAGACAAAGGGGTTAGAAATAGATGATCTTTGAAGCTCCCTTCAAATGCAAAACATTCTATGGTTATAAGAACTTGGTTTATATATGTGTGTATGCATATATATACACATACACGAGTCATTTTGTAATATCCTGTAACATATATTTGCTTTACTAGTAGTAATTTATGGTAATCTATAATAAAGAAATTCATAGAAACCCAAACCTCCATATCTTTGTGTATTACAGAATCCTAAGAACATCGTGGTCAGAATCCTACATACTCGCAGGGTGAGCAGGGTCTAGGACAACTCTCTGCAGTCAGCTCTTCTTTACATGGCCAACAATAAACAGGGACAACTCTACGTGGGGAGCCCTAAGCACCTGGCAGTGAGTGGTCCCGCAGATGCTACCTGTGCTCTCCCCTAGTGCACACTGAACTCCAGAAAGCCCTTGAGCACTGCGGGATGGGAGGATGGTGTGGGAGGATGGAATGGATGCTTTTGCCAGGCACTCAAGCCTCCCCAAGTAGAGCTGTCCCTGCAGAAAGTCAGCTGCGTAGAAGTGTCCCATGGAGAGCTGTCCCTCAGAGAAGTATCCTGTGGAGAGCTGACAGCTGAATTGACCATTGCATACTGGCCATGGAGAGCTGTCCTTTTTCATGGAGGGTTAATCCTTGTAGGTCTTGTATGTGACTGCTATAGGAGCATGGAACAGAAGAACCACAGCTCACACATAGTCAGTTAAAGAAAGGCAAATCTGCAGCTGGGCAAAAACAGTTGCAGGGATAAAAGAACAACGAAGATACATGTATGGCATCATTCATAGTTTATCTGAATATGAACTAAAAGAAAGAGCAAGGTGTAAAAGTTTGCTAGGAAGCACACAAAATTGACCTCAGGTGGATCCTTGAGTGAGGAAGAAGAAATTAACATTAACATCACCACAGTGTTTCTCCTGGTAACAACTCAACCCCACTCTCAACCAGATTGAAGCTATGCTCCTTAGGAACACAAGGAGTAGTGGAACAGCAAGCATAACATCACAAACTGGAGTAGGATGACAGATGCTAGAATATGTGTATGAATATTCTAATACTGTATTATTACTACAACTGAGGATATTTCTGTAGAGCAGTATTCATTTCTGGTTTTCTTCTTCTGCAAGAACTAAATTTGAACTAATAATACATCTTCGATTAGACAGTTAGGTCTTCAATTATATTTATAATACATTCTTGGCTTTCCACATGTAACAATGTTTCCTTTGTGCCCATAATAAGTTTTTGAGATTACAAAAGGGCATGTTGAGTTTCTACTTAGGGTGCAAAACAGCACAAAGACAAGAGACAAGTTCTCATCTCTAGTTTGTCTCACTAAGTGCTCTCACCAGGAGGACTGACATGAACCAGCACTGAGCAAACTTCATACAATAAAGGATCACAGAACCACTTAGCTGGGAAAGGACATTGAGAGCTCTCTAGTCCAGCCTCTGCTCTCTTAATGCATATTTTCTAACCACAGAGACTTCAGAATATCTCCATTCTTCTCTCCTTGCTTCATGCAATGTCCTCATTCTCCCCCTCACACATTATGGCTTGCTGTGGACTCACCTCTCCTATCATAGGTACAATATCCTAGATACCTTAGTGATTGAGTTTATTTCAAAATTAGCCAGTCTACAAACTGCTCTTACAAAGGCTAATACCTCAAAGGCTAATACACCAGCCGAAAACCTTCCAAAGCTTGTGTCAGTCCTTTATCACTCCGCACATACAAGAGGACAGATGAGCACTGGGGACATGGCTGGTTCTTAGTTAGGATGCATGTACACTCTACTTACATCCCAGTGAGTGGGCTTCATGGTTAAGCCTTAGCTGTTTCTTCTGTGAAAAGCAGCAAAGACCTTCCTAGATCCATTGTTATTACTGAAGAGGGGTTCCAGTGCATGCAGGAGGCATGGGGAGGGAACACCACTACAGCCATCAATGGTGAAAGAAGTCTAGCTCTTTCTAA
Source organism: Clamator glandarius (assembly GCA_033459285.1). NCBI lineage: Eukaryota > Metazoa > Chordata > Aves > Cuculiformes > Cuculidae > Clamator > Clamator glandarius. The sequence goes on along the minus strand of JAUNZM010000679.1, from coordinate 1,126,258 downwards.
ACAAGTGATTAATTTTACTGCTACTTATCAAATGAGCACAAGAACAGTGGTTATTCATCCCCAGGAGGATGGAGAACCTTCAGACATTGTAATTACAGGGTATCATAAGCTCCCCTAAAATGCAAATGGACATATATGTGTCTCTGTGAGCGAACAAGCCCCTAAGCCTCAACTCCATCTAGCAGCTGCTTATCAAAATTTTGAATCTGCTATGCATTATAACCAGAAGCACAGCTGCATGTGAAGCAATACTGAAGATAACTGATGCAAATAAAGATGGTATATGGCCTAGAAGAATGGGTGGAAAAAAGTGTGACTGCACACTATTCAAATAGGCCAAACACCAAAATTTCAAAATCAGGGCTAATGGGGCTTTCTATTGTCAAGAATAAATGCCAGTGACTGCAAAAAACCAAAGCTTAAAGACTGTCTTATAAATGGAGGTAGCAACCGATAACTGTAGCCTGAGTCTTCTCACAAGTCTCAATACATCGTGGTTCTTACAGATATGGTCTTGCCAGCTGTCAATAGCTCTGCACTCATGTTTCGTTTTCTATTATGCACAAACCTCAGTCAAGACAACAAAGAAAGAGTATCCTTAAAAGCTGGGCAAGTATGAATTATCTCATTGTGTACAGAAAACTATAGAGCCCCAACCTAGCAAATGAGCTACACATATACTTAAATTTTAGTTCATGCTTTTTGCCTTATTGCTGCCAAGGGTGAACTTCTGAAATGCTTTTTTCAGCTAGAGACTTGGATATACTTTGACAGACTGCAATTTAAAGCGTTTCCAGATTAAAGCTACAAATCACAAGCTGAGATCACAGGAATCCCATCAATCTCTATCCTGTTATGATAAACATCTCAATTATTTAGCTTGCTGAGAAAGTCATACCTTAATATCAAGTTAAAATTTACATTCTTAAGGAAATAAACCACACAACTGCTAAAACCTGATGCTTTTCTAAGCCTTTTTAAGTCCATAGCAAGGCTGACAGATAGTGACTTGTAAACAAATGGGGAGATGGGAAGAGCTGGACAACAGGTAGCAGCACCAAAATAGCTATTTGAAATTTAATTTTTGCTTAGAGCCAAAAACAAAGCCCCATTTTCAAACACAATGAAAAAAAGCAACAAGACCACTGAGAACAATCTGAATTTACCTTGAGGTAAACCTTTGTTCAGTGCCATGCCTCAACTATAACTATCACTGCAGATACAACAGATTGATTAATCCTTGAGTCACTCCCATTCAATTTTTCCTTTTATAAATATATTTCCAGTTACCTAATTTTAAAAGAACAGAAAAGGTTCACTTGTTTTGTAAATCAGGTGCACTGTTCTCCAGTACAGGAAGAGCTTTTCTCCTAACACCAAGCAGGCTACAACTGCTGGGAAATCACACCTCCTCCTACCATCTGTATAACATCCAGCATAAAAAAAAAAAATAAAAGACATTCAAGCTATTAGAACAAAAAGCTCAAACATGGATACAAATCAGCACACACCTGAAGACTGTCACGGATTTAGATGGTTTTGCAGAATGGAATATAGAATTAAGAAAAGCTCCCTACCTCCTTAGGCTGGAATCTTGAAATGCTAGTGGGCATATTCAAAAGGAATGAGTCATAGCATTATGCCAGTTAGCTGTGTTCAAGGCAAGTGCAACTGTGATGGACAGTTAGAAAAAGGGGGAGCATACCTTATTCACAGCAGCTGCAGATCCCTGTTCAAAGGACCTGTTCCCAGTGCAAGTCACTGTATTCATTTCTCAGCTCCTGTAAACCATGTTTCTCTTCTTGTAAAAACAGCATCTCAGCTACTTTCCCCAGATGCTCACCTCTCGTCTTTCTTATGTTGTCCTTATATAAGATCAGGTCCTCACTGATTCTGACAAGGGTTCTGAACTTATCCCAGCCACACCACTTAGGCCAATCAGTGATAAGCTGAAAGCAAAGAGATGCAGCAGACTTTATGCTCCATGATGTATTCAAGGGGTTCATATTTGAGTTAGATTTGGAGCTGTTAAATGGAACACAGTTCAATATGTTTCTTACCTGCCTGTTTATGTTTCCATTATTGCCAATGCCATTTCTGTATACATATACCTCCCCATTGAGAATGCGGCCACACAAGTAGACAGTGCAGCGCAACTGGAAACTTCCCCCAGGGCAGGATTGAAAATGAGATGTCATATAATGGACTGCTGATTCTATCAGCTCTATGAATCCAAAGGCAAATTATCTAATAAGGCAAGAAGAGGATGGATGTTCCTGTAGCTGGTCTGTGGGAGCAATACTAGTTATAGTCCTGTTCTTGCTTTGTCCTTCCCAACAGGATCTGAGACAAGATTTAACAGAGGGACCTCTTGGTGGACAAGGAATTGGCTGGATGGTCATACTCAAAGAGTTGTGGTCAGCAGCTCAATGTCCAAGTAGCAACCAGTGACAAGTGGCATTCCTTAGGGGTCGGTATTAGGACAGGTGTTGTTGGATATCTTTGTTGAAGACATGGGCAGTGGGAGTGAGGGTACATTGAGCAAGTTTGCCAATGACACCAAGCTGTGCAGTGTATTCAACACACTGGAGCAAAGGGATGCCATTAAGAGGAACCATAACAGACTTGAGAGGTGGGCTTGTGCGAACCTCATGAAGTTCAACAAAGTCAAGGGCAAAGTCATTCACTTGGGTCAGTGCAACTCTAAGCACAATTATAGCCTGGGCAGAGAAGGGATTGAGAACAGCCCTGTAGAGAAGGACTTGGAGGTGCTGGTGGAGAAGTCAGCAATGTGCCCTTGCAGCCCAGAAAGCTGCATCAAAAGAAGTGTGGCCAGAAGGTCAAGGAAGTTGATTCTCTCCCTCTACTCTGCTCTCATGAGATCTCACCTGGTGTACCACATTGAGTTACAGAGTCCTCAGTACAAGAACAATATGAATCTGTTAGGCTAGGGGAGGGCCACAAAGATGATCCAGAGGGCTGAGCACCTCCCACATGAGGACAGGTTGAGAGAGTTGAGGTTGTTCATACTAGAGAAGAGAAGGCTCTGGGGAGACCTTACAGCAGCCTTCCAGTACTGGGGGGGGGGGGCTACAGGAAAGATGAGGAGAGGTTCTTTACCAAGGAGTATAGTGACAGGACAAAGGACAACGGTTTTAAGCAGAAAGGGGGGGGACTTAGATAAGGTATTAGGAAGAAATTCTTTGCTGTGAGGGTGGTGAGGCACTTGGAACAGGTTTCCCAGAGAATACATAGATGCTTCCCCCCTGGAGGTGTTCAAGGCCAGGTTGGATAAGGCTATGAGCAACCTGATCTAGTGGAAGGTGTTCCTGCCTATGACAATGGGGTTGGAAATAGATGATCTTTAAGGCTGCTTCCAAGCCAAATAATTCTATGATTAGGGGCACATCTCAGTTCCACAATATCCACAGCTTCAAGGCAGCTAATAATACAAGACCAGTCAGACTACATATTCTGCTGGCAAGGCACCTCCTCATTCCTCTCAAAATATTCTCTAGTCTCACAGCACTTCTTCTTATTACATTTGTCTACCCAAATTTAATGGAGGCACACAAAGGAATAAAAGGGTAAACTGCTGCAATGAAGCTATAAAGCTGACTGATGGTTAGGAGACATGAGAGCAAGCATACGCTTTCTTTTTTCTACAATCATTTCAAGTCTGTAGCTGTGATCATTTAGGACCTTCTCCTAGGAAGACAACACTAATAGGATTCATCTCACCCTATATGGGTATCTAGCATATATGGTAAAGGAAAACTCACTGTACTCCCTCCATTCTCATGATGGAAAATAAGTGTCTCAAGAAGGTCCCTTAGAAGGTCAGATAACGTCGCTTCTTTGAGGGGACCTCAGAATTTTCCAATTAGCTGTGTTAGTTTTATCCATCAGTATGCCTGCAGAAGCAACAATTAAAAGGATCCCAGAGACTACCTGTATTGCTTTGTTAAGTCTGGAAGCTGATGCACATTGATTTGATGTCAGGTTGGAAGGACGTGCTGCAGGGAGAGTGTCCTGCAAGGTCCATCCCTCATTCTAATTAATCGCTTGAAAGACAACATAGACACGTCCCATTGTTGCAGCAGCATAAGGGTAAACTGTTTAACCTTAGGAATTAAGAGATGCATCACTTGCTAGGAGACAATGGTTTGCATTACTAGGGGAAAAAACACAGCAGCTTTCAAGCACATCAGACCATCTGAAGGATCACAGGTAAAAGGGGCTGCCGTACAGGGCAAAATTAGCATTACAAATGCTCTCAAGTAACAGTATGAAACAGATAGGGTGCAAAACCAAAGTTGTGTACTGAAAGTTCAATATTCAAGTGCATCGGTACATGCCCCACAAGGGAGTGAGGACTCACCAGCAGTTCTGCTGTAAAAGAGACAACAGAGATCTAAACTACTGTCACAGCTAAGGCATGCAAGACATCAGAGAAATGAGACTGGATTAGGTTTTATCCTGCCTCAACAATTATTACAAGTTCACAGTGAGGTGGAAATCAATGCTAGGCACCAGGAAACAACTCATACTGCAGATTAAAGAGAAGAGTTACTAAATACAGCTCTTCCTCATCCTAATATAGATTGAGTGTATCAGACAGCAAATCATCCAGATGTTCCAAGTGATTGTGTTCTACTGAAAATGTTTAAATTACCTTCACCCTGTTCCTTCTATTGATGGCCAGAATATATACCAATGCTGTATTTCGTCCTTCTTTAGCGAAGAACTACCACAGATTCTGTTAAAGACTTCATTCTCACCTTTTGGGCCACAGAAGGAACACATGCTTACTCATAGGAAGAGGCTGTAAATGTTCCCCAGAGGTGCCGAGAGCTGCTTTAGGAAGGCATATTTTTAAAATGTTACATAATGAAAGAGTCTAAAGTTTAAATTATTTGTGTTACCTTTCATTGTAAAGCTGGTCTATCTATTTGAGTTCTGTAATGAGTTTGTTCAGGTATTGCAATGCTTCACTGGAAAGTTACACAGATGAGTCTGTCACAAGTTAATTAAGCTGAAGTTTAGATAAAGATGAACAGCTTTTCATTACAAATACATTCCTACACCAAAACAAGTTCAAATCTCTGCATCCTTCAGTGTTGTGGTGGCTGATTGGTTTGCAACATACGGCCACATGTCTGTGTTTCTGCTTATCTGTCTGATATGGATCCTGCAGCAGTCAAACCATAGCACCACTAATTTTCAGACAGGCCATCATAGCTGAAGTACAGCCTACTTCTGCCATTACATTTCACTGGAATACTAAAGGCTATGCCCCCCCAAAAAAAAACAGCAACAGTGCCAGTTCCTGTTCAGTTAGCTTCCTCTCATACATTTATGGCTACAGCTACAATCTTGGAAGAAAGGCATGTTGGGTTCAGGCATATATTCTGCAGTCACCAAATGACTAAATATAACTATAGTGACATGCATAAAGGTCAGTGTAGGCATAAGTTAGATTGAGCTTGTTAAAAACTGAGGCCTGCTGACAGCACCTGGACAGCACTGGAAATGTCTAACAATTAACTGCCACTTAGGACCAGAAGTTAATGACGTGCCAAGAATGAAAACTAAAGGAGTAGTAGGTCTGCCTCTGATAGCTAGCTAAGGTGATGATGGACAGTGAGAACAAAGCTCTCCGCTCATAGCTTCTGTTCCTCAATACCACTTAAGGGCCCAGAATATGCTGTGAAACAGATAGGGGTTCCCATATTGCCTATGAAATATTATATAATCCAACAGGCCAGAAAGGGGAAAAAAAGTCCTGTGGAGGCAACTCTGCCTCATTTACCAAAGCAGCACGTGCTCGTGACCAAAAACAGCAAACAACAAATCCTGCTCTGACTGACACAACTAATTTCTATTTTTTTTAAGAGGAGTTATTGCTAGTTTTAATACATGTCTTAATAAACACTGATTCATCAGTCTGCCCCCTTATAAAGGCTTTAGAGTTAAAGAGAATGGGAACAGGGACCTTGTTAAATTGAAAGCTCTACTGAGGGTTCTGCATTTCAAGCCTGTTACCTATTACCATTCTCTCTATTTGGCTTTCCAATTATCAGGTTAATAAACATGAACAGTGAGCATTTGCCACAACATACAGAACCTCAGGTCCTTCTGCACAAGCTCTGAACCGAATTTAACTACACAGAGACTGTCAGTGGTATAATCACAACTTTCTTTGATTCCCTGGTGCAAACTTGCATGTGGAATGAACATTTTGGGGAATGGTGGGTAAGAGGGATTGTTCTCCTGCCTCTGGGCTTACCATTGTCATATAATCAATATAGTCAAGGAAGGATTCCTTCTTGCTCATATCCAGTGCCCTGTACAACAATGGTTCTCTGCAGTTACTTTGTGCACACACTAGTGGCAGCCACAGAGAGGCCACTCTCTCAACATGGCTAGCAGCTTAGCAAAGCCAGAGGGGTAGAGGTTCTGTGTTGCAATGAACACATCTAACAGATGGGGTGGGAGAAGATGTGCCCTCTCAGCACAGAAAGGCTCTTCAAAGGATGCCATGGGCTTTCTTCAAAGGATGCCATGGGAGGAGAGACCTGTTGGAACTGAGGTTGTAAGCAGGCTCCATCATCTGTGGTCCATGGAACCATACATCCAGCAGCAATACATGGTACCCTGCCACCGTAAGAACAAGGTTCTGTACTTATTGCTGGAAGCCCCAAAGCATGCCTTATGCATAAAGGAGCCCCATCCTAGGTCAGGATGCACGATTCTGCCAAAGTTCACCATGCTTTCTCATTAAATCCAAGGACAGGTCTTTCTTAGGAAGTTCTGCACATACTTTGCCCAGTATAAATTGCTACAATTCCACTGTGAGTCCAGTTCATGACTGGACTACCACGTCATCATGAGCAGAGACAGAACTAAAGCTCACTCAATGAAAGACTGATAGCATTAATTCCTACATATATGCTCCACTGGCAGTTCATACCAGCTCTTTCAGCAGCACCATCTGAATATTAGCCCTGTAATCCAGAGTGCTAAACTGTGTAAATTCACAGGGCATCACTTCTCTTTGTTCTCACTAGTGAGCTCGAGAACCACCTGGCTGTAGATACCAGGATTTAGGCACATGGTTGCAGGGAAGAAGTTGCACCAATCCAAGGAAGAGTAACAGGTCTGTTGGTGGATAATTGGAGTGCTGAACCCTCAAACAATGGTTGTTGTTTCATTTCTTCTCTTCTATCATTGTCCTGATAAGAGATCACTAGAAATAACAGATCCCAGCATTTCTATGAAACACATACAGCAGCTCTGACAGTACCAAACAGCATTAGCAAAAGGTCAGTAGAGTCATACTGTTACACCCTACCAGATGAACAGTTAGAAAAATGTATGCTCCTAAGGAGTATATGTGAAAGGGATCCCAAACAGTAGTGCCTTGTAAGCAGACATGGGCAATTTACTGCTCTGCGTAGGGTGATAACACATGCATGAATCACCAGATGCCTTTAGAGAGCAGACAGAGAGGAGCTTGCTTGACAAAGAGGACATGCAAGAAAGCACTATCAGGGCCAAGGCCTCCCTGCCTTTCTCATGTGAAAGAGAATGTAAAGCATACCTGATCCTGTGGGAGTGAATAAACAGATTCTCTCTGTGCCTCTTCAGGGCATGACAGCAGTCCTGAAGTAGCCGAGAAAAGCAATGACGATGAGATTCTTCTGCTAGGGACCACATATTAGATGAGATCCCCAAGTATCTTCTTTAAGACCCAAATTATCAAGGGCACATTTTGGCATAGAAGGATAACCTCTTTCATGTGTGGTTGAAGACAAATAAGAAGGCATCCATCTCACACTGCATGGAACAGATTTCAGAAGCCTGAGACCACTTTTAGAGCAGTAAGGGAGCAGCTAGACAGCACACTGCAGCTGGTCTTGGGTAACGGGACTTTTCAGAGGAGGAATAGGTAGGCTTCCTCTGCCCGGCCATCAGGAAATTTATTTACAGCATCAGCTTTCAACACTGGCAGAGATAGAAATAAGAGCAGAATGCCAGTTGCTTTTTCACCTGGCAAAGTTTTCATCCTTGAATGTGCAGGTGGGAACAGTGTGAAGGCATTGCTGCTCAGCTTCAGTTGATGCAATAATACAGTAAGGAGCCATGCTAAGAATCCAGCCACAAGAGACAGAAGGTACTTCTCCCACCACTTGGGAGGCTGTGCATAAATCTAGTGCTGGGTTCCTTCCACAACTCTGTCACTGCTGCAGATATCTTCCTAGAGATGATGACCAGGGAATGCAATTTGACTGTATATGTCTTCAGGGACCAAGAGCTCTCATTGGATCATTTTCCTCCTTGAACTTCATGGGAAAAGGAATTTTACTTTCCAGGTTGTCCTGCACTGAATAAATTCGCTTTTGCTCTGTTCCCTGAGCTTTTAGTTACAGGAAAAAACAGATGAGGAAACAAATATGTCACTGTGCCAATGTCAGCTTCCATTAAATATAATATTCTTTAGCATGAAACATGCGTTACCTAACTGTCATTTCCTTAGTCTAAAGGATAATTCTGTTTCCAAAGACAGGTTGTTTTCAGCTGGAGTTTGGTCAGCCGCTTTGCAACATCTACCTGGATGACTCACTTGCCCTCCTGATGCCTCTTATGATATATTAAAGAATTTGCAGGTGCATTAAAATTATATATAATGCACAAGTCTTAATGTGTTTTATGCATTTACTTCAAATGAAATATAAACCACACTGTCCCTGCATTTACTGAATTTGGGCATATTTTGGATCTGAAGTCTATTTAAAATCTTTTATAAATTAGACTATTAACCTTTTCTTCTTACTGTGAAATGCACAACTTTTCATTGAACCACACTTGTATATGAAGGGTATTTTGAGATATCTGTCATCCAGAAGATACTGAAACTAATTCTTGTCACTTCATCCTGACCATAATTTCCGCTAACCAACAAGGTAAAATAATAAATTACTTTATCTACTCGTATCTTTACATCTGCTTTATTCCCAACTGTAATACAACCAGTTATAATTGAGTTGCAGTTTAATCAACTAAGTGGGCCACCCCGTGAGGAAAAATAGGGAAAAAAAAAGAAAAGAGAAAAAGAAAAAAGAGGAGAGAATCTAGGTCGCTCTGTTCTTAAGACAACAAAATAGATAATTGCTTGTCTCCAAAGGATCCATGGTGCACTTGGGGTATGCTTGAGATCTTATATAACTAACACCATCTCTGGGTTAGTCAGCCCTTTCCTAAAAATATGCCACAAAGACTTCTTCCATGCACATCCAGCAGTGGAGATGGTAGATCTGACCCACCCTTCTCAAACTGCGTGGAAACAAGAAATACTGTAACTCATGAGAATCTGAGAGGATTACTGTAATTTTTTTAGGAAAACACAAAGAAAAACACTGTTATTACTTTACTTGCACCTGCGAGAAATTAGTAGAAACAGCATTTTCAGCTGCTGTAGACTTACATTTCTCCATTAAAAAAAAAAGCAAGTATAGAATAGTTGAAATTTGTAAAATTACATTATGCTGTATCAGCAGTGCCTCAGAGGACTCAGGACCATGCTGTTCAGAATCAAGCCCTGGGATGCACTGGTCATCTAGAGCTCATCTCTGTCAGGCTAAATTAGCGCAACTGCTGTCTTTTAAGTAGGAATAATTTTTTAAGTGCATAAAAAATTAGGTCCTCTACAGTACAGAGCAGTATACAAACTAAAGTGAGCCCTAACTACATGGTAACTACCTAAGAATGCATGTCTACAACTGAGAGAAAAAAATAAAGGGTGTTGTTAACTGCAGGTGGCCACTTCACAATAGTTGGCTGGAGTTAAAACAGCACCAAAGCTGACAGATCCTGCATTTAAGCTGGGGCAGGATTCAAGATGTAAAGCAGAGCTAAAACTGTAGCAGCTTCGTCTTCACTTTAGGCAGTGGAGAAGCTGGACACTCTCTTGTCTGTGGTGATCAATGGGATGTGTTTTACCCACCTATTTTACGCAACTGTTAAGTGCAGCTACCAGTATAGCAGGAGCCCCTGCATGCTGTCTTGGAGAGCAGGAACTGAGGTCCAAGTAGAAGCAGTACCACCTGGAAAGTTTTACCAAATGACAGTTAAAAAGCAAAACCAGAGCCCCAATCAAGCTCCTTAGCCTGAAGGCAAGTAACTGACAAAAAAAAACTCCCACTACATGACCAGAAAAGGCATCACCTTGACTTGGTGTTCAGAGATAAGTAAATTGCTCAGGGGACCTCTGCCTGGGAGAATGCTAGCCGGCAAAACATCAAGATGCACAGTCAGCAGAAAGGGGTGCCATGTCCCTTTTATCTCCCATAAGCAAACATCTTGCTGTGGCAGTTGGCAGTGATCTGGTGTCCTATCACCTGTCTGTGTGCCCTTGCTGACAGTAGCCATCCCTTAAGTAATCAGGCAGTTTTAAGGAGACTTATGTAGAAAGTTACCAGCCATTGGGTAAGAGTTTCACAGCGCTGCAGGAGACATTTGAGCCCAAGGAATTCAGTCTTGCATACATAACATGCCCCTTTTCCTGGGTGCTAACCCAGTATAAGAGAGCCTTCTAAATAGCCTGCCTAAGAACAGATTTAAGTCATATTAAAATGTGAGCCTGAGTCCAGGATATTACCAGGGTAGAGGGCAGGAGCATAAGGTAAGGAGTATAAATGGAGTCTAACAACCTGGCATCACGAGTAAATATTGGTACTGAGGAAGACCAAATAGCTTGTTCTCAGACAACTGTTCAAAACTGGGAGGAAATTCAAGGGAAACATTTAGTTCTGAAATTACTTACTTCTCAATTTAGCATAAAACAAACATATAAACAAATGTATTAAAAACAGCAGCTTCCACGTGAGCTGCAGGTAGAAGTTACCATAGAGGGATTTCAAGCTATGCTTGTTAGATGAAATTCAAAATCTCCACATGGGCTTGAAACACCACAGTTAGAAAAAATACCCAGTAGCTGTGCCTGCTTTACTCAGAGGCAACCTGACCAGCTATTCTAGAAATGACTTTACAAATCAAGCTAGTCCTTTAAAATAAAGTCACCTTCAATGTGAATTTTATAGTTAATTGCACTAGGAACTATGAGCACTGAGATGATACTGCTAGCAGACCTTCCCTCCTCTCATACAGACACAACAAGGCTAGAGTTTTCAGAAAAGGGAAAATTAAACGCAGGTTTGCAACATCCTCACCGTGAGGGGAACACTGCGGGTTCCCAGTGAGCTGGGTCAGATCTCTGGATCCCATCAAAGACTATCAACACATTGCAGTAACATCAATATTGAATGTAAAAACTGAACTTCTTTTAAAACTATCTTGTTATAATGGACAGTCTTAAGAGTGAAGAGACAAAGATGTCGTCTGCTTTCTATAGAGGTACTCAGGATAGAAATTTATTTCCTACCTCACTAGCCCTCTTTGTGCATGCACAAATAAACTGAAACATTACTTCAAGTCCACCTTTGACCCAACTTCTCTTTCTCCCTGTTTCCACAGCAGCAGGCTCCCTTCTTTCCTCTCCTCTCTACTAGTCAAAAACACTCTTCCTGACTCAAGTATGCTCATCACAAATTTATTCACAGTATTCTTCTACAAATGTTCTCCTTCAACGTAAGCAGCTCTTCCTTCACAGTGTTTACCTCTTTCATATATTCACAAAGACTCATTTTGTCCCTTTATCCTCAACATTCTAATGCATCTGCATGTAATTATAAATTTCTTCTTTTATGCTCCTTTTAATCTGTCACTGAGCAGCTTCACTGACAGGAAACAGGAATTCCTGATATTTCAATGGTGCAGCAAGAGAAACTATTCACAGGTTTTGATAGCTGCTAGCACATCAACTTATCTGCTCCTGTGGACAGTTCTAGCTGGGAACAAAATTGCTTGGGAGATTGTTCAGAAAAATCTCAGTCTCCATTAGAAACTGGAAAGCCTTTTTTTTTTTCTTCATTCTGTATATTTACGAAAGTTATGACAATTGTAACTTTCTCCTCCATATTCTTCTTTCTCCTCAATTTTTGTTTGTATTTTGTTTATTTGGGGTTTTTTAAATAAAATTTCTTTTATTTAATGAAGAAATAAGTCTGAAGAAAACTGCAAAGAGAACCTGGTTCATCTGCAAAGAACAAAACATTTCACACATCCACACAATGCTTCCAGGAAAAATGGCATGCATACACTTAACTCCAATATAAAACAAAATGTCCATCACAGATTAAAGATACATCTCTTTGGATATGATGTCTTAGACTCACATAGTCTTTGAGGTGTGTGATGCTTTTTTCTCTTCTTGATTGCTGAGAAAACACAAACTGTGCATTTAAAGGTTTTTCATGAAAACATGCTTTAGCAAAACCTTCAAAAATTCCTCTTTCAAATTAAAATTTTAATTAACACACGCATTTTTAAGAAATTTAATGGCCACGTACACTTAGAACAGACATTGGAACAGAGACTAGACAGTTCTACAGTTTCTTCCCCTTCAGGGGGCATGCAGAAAGTCTCATACCACATGCAATAACATGGTGGGAGGGAGGGGGGATGAAAGAAGAAGAAAGTCTCACTGCAATATCAAGTCAAGGATGACTTTTCAAGTCCACTAAAACATGCAAGTTCAGCTCTGCCAAGCACCAAGATGATGAAGAGTAACAGAAGAAGAGAGAATATTGTTCCCTACCCATGGAGAGAAAGGCAGCATGCAGGTGCCTGTGAGGAACACTTGAGCCTGTCCTGCTCTGGGAGAGACACCATCCAATCTAGTGAGCAAGTGAACTTCACAACCACACACAGGGCACTCCCACGAAGAAGGCCAGCGACTGGCACAATTCTCTGCTGCATCGTTACCTTAAAAATAAGGTTGAAACTTCTTTTTCCCTTTGTCCCTGCTTGTGCTCACCAGCAAAAGAAAAGGTGGATTCAGGGACACAGAAACATGGCAGTTCAGCAACCTGCCAACCTAAGCATTGATACACGTTCCTTTGTACTGCCCCTTTTCCTTTAACTGTCATCTGCCTTCCCTTTCTTTGCATCCTTTCACACAGCAGACCAGAGTTATCAAAACAGCTCCACCATTCCATACTTGGGTTTCTTTGTTTTTCCACAGAAGACGATTCACAGCCATATAAATCCCAAATTCTTGCTGATGTTACATTTGACGTTCCTTCAAGGTCAGCCTGCTGTGTCTGCACCTATTGGAAGGGGAGTAGAAATTCTGCAGTTTTGAGGGACTAATATATCATAGTCACCACTTTATGAACCTCTGTCCATGGGTTTGAAAAACTGGATTCCCATCCTAGTGAACACTAGAACCCGTATCTATCTCTAGGTTTCAGCACCAACCCTTATTCCTTCTCTTTTCTCTCTGAGAACAATCATGTGATTTGTGAATGAGGAACCATAATGTTCAAACAGAACATCATCCTTTTGTGTATAGCCCCCTAAGACAAGCCAAAGGCAACACATGAGAGAGCAGTCGTACTCTTTCTTCTAGCCTTTTCTGCTTACTGCTACTCCTCTTGCAGGTCACCTCAACAATTTAGTGGTCTTCAAAAACTGCTGGAGAACTCCTTATCTCCATGTATCTGCCACATATTTCACACTCCAATTTCTCATGTGGACATCTTGCTTCTAGAATGGATTTTTATGTTGTTGGCATTAGGGATGCTCCAGAATGAAATTCCTGTACTTCCTACAGACAGTATGTCTATCTTACCTTAAGAATGGAGAGCCTTGCAGGGATTACTTAGGACTTTTGGGTCCCTGTACATTACTTAAGTGCTAACAAACACAGACAGTCAATACACTCTCAACTTAGCTCAGCAAGATTTCTAAACTCATGTAACCCACATGGATTTGATTTTATAGTTTTATCTTCATTTCTAATCAAAGCACAAAGCTCTCTCATGTTCATCAGTGTTCATACACAACAGTCTTCTCTAATGGCTGTCCTTTCACATGAGCAAGTGAATAGGTCTCTATAGATAACAGCTGAACTACAGTCTGAACTTCCCTCTCTACAACGTCCAATACAAAGATAAACCATTAGCTTGTGTTTTCAGAGTCCCATATCATCAGGAATGTCTGAAAAACTGTAATGCGTCCTGTGTCATTAGACTTTTACCCAGCTCCAAAAATTCAGCACTGAAACTCTATTAGTGCTAAAATATGCAACTGGCAAGAAACCACAAGTCTTCTCTACCCCCAGGAGAGTCAACTTCAATTACAAAAGATACAAAACAGGAAAAGATAACAAGATTGAGGTGTACAGCAATGGAGGTTAAAATTAATATTATGCAGCCTCTCCTTTGAAGTAGGCAGAGAAACAAAGAGAAGCATCGTTTGTTCTGCCATGAAGGAATCCTAGAAAAACCTCTTAATGCATGTGAAAATTTCCTCACTTCTCCCTCTCTCACCTCTCTGAAACACATAACTACCTGCTCATCCACATTACTCCACTCCAAGTAGGCTCTTGGCAGGCAGATGCTCAGCAGCAGAAATCTTAGTTAAGCTCTTTATGGCATACCTCTACAATCAGTAGGCTGAAGGTTGCTCATTTCCTCCAAGGATACTAAATAAGCAGAGTCTGGTTTCAGTGTCTGCTTACAAATAAGACAAGCAGAAGAAAGATCTCAGCAGACAGAAGTGAGAGCATTTGTATGATTCAAATGGCAACACACCCAACAGAGGCAAGCAAATGTAAAAGAAAGGTTTCTCAAGAAAGGCAAAGGAAAAAAGGACCTGGCCAGTTTTCCTCCTCTTGGTTTGGATCATGTATGGAATAAATCAGCTGATCCTCACTGTAGCAGTTTCACTGGTATCATTGCCACAGTCAACCATCTGCTTCCTTAGAAGATATGTTGCTCCTTGTTTTTAAAAGGAATTCCTGCAGAATAAACTAAACCAGACAGGTTGCCATTGGAGGATCTGGCATCAAATAAATAAACAAGGAAGATCCAAGATATTAATTCAATATAGACTTACCAGCCTTGAACAGCTACAGAACCTGTGTTAGTATTGTTTTTCTAGAAGCACCAAGATACCTACACGGAATTTTCCCCTCTTTTCCTGTCTCAGCAACAGGTATCATGGTTGCACTCAACAATACAAATTCTTTAAGAAAATCTCTTTGCCAGTAGTACACATTAGGGAAAAAAAATGGTCTGTAGAACCATTCCTTGTGAAAAAGGTCTCTCTCAAACATGGATGCTTCAAAATGTAATTAAAATGCATACAGTCAGCATCAGACAAAAAAAAGCATCCAGAAAATAACAGATCAACAACACAACTACACTACACGCTGAAACTGCAGAATTCACCTTATGCTCTTACACTTCTACAAGTTTAGAATGGTACAAAATAGTAGTACAGAACAGTAGCATAGAAATTTCATAGGAAGGGATCTAAA
Source organism: Clamator glandarius (assembly GCA_033459285.1). Taxonomy (NCBI): domain Eukaryota; kingdom Metazoa; phylum Chordata; class Aves; order Cuculiformes; family Cuculidae; genus Clamator; species Clamator glandarius. Next base: position 1,110,813 of record JAUNZM010000679.1, on the reverse strand, counting down.
ACAATAACCTAGTCCAACTGCCTGATCACTTGAGGGCTGACCAAAAGATACAGCACATTATTAAAAGCATTGTCTAAATGCCTTTTAATCAGGCAATGGTGCTTTGACCATCTCCCTAGGAAGCCTGTTCCAGTATCTGACCACCTCCTTGGTAAAGAAATGATTCCTAATGTCTAGTTTAACTCTCTTGCTGCAGCATTGAACCCTTCCCTCGCATTCCATCACTGGATACTAGGGAGAAGAGATCGGCATCTCTCTCTGCACTTCCCCTCCTCAGGAATTTGTAGAGAGAAATAAGGTTGCCTCTCAGCCTCCAAACTAGACCAACCCAGAGTCCTCAGCCACTCACCACAGAACAGGCTTTCCAGTCCTTTCATCAGCTTTGTTGCTCTGCATTGGACATATTTAAATACCTTAGCATGTTGGGTTTTTTTTAATTGTGGCCCAAAACTGCACACAATATAAGCAGAAGCTATCTGAGAACAAAGGTAGATGGTCCCCCAACATCTACCACATGTTGTAGTGGGATGGAAACTTCGAGTTTCATCTTAGATGTTCCAGTCATTGTGATTTGGAAACACTTGATTGCAAAATGGAAGACATAACTTGTCACAGCTTTCAAGGATTACAGGTAAATAAGAATGCAGGAACAAGTACTAGCACTACTTTTTGGCACTATAACTTGCAGTCCTGCACTACAGTTTCTATCCTGACCCAGGACTTCACACATTACAATATGCAGTGGAGCACAGTCTAGCTGATTCATGAAATCCCAGAGCAGGAGAGACATTCAGCAGACAACTGCAAATGTGAGAAACAATAGCCTGAGCTGGAGGAATAGAAGGCAGAAAACACTACATACTTCACTGCCTGTTCCACCATAAATGGATCTGCATTGTCTCTAACTGCACTCAATCTCATTGACTTCTTCAAGGAAAAATAATGACCTAATCCCCACATTACACCAAGTAAAGTGAGCAAAATGCTGCAGCAAAATATACACTTCGTAAATCACACAGAAGGCCACTGCCAGATGAAGTTAAAGACTCATACTGTTTCCATTCAGGATTATGTGGCATTCCCACACACTCACATCACTACTAATGCAAGCTTAGCGCAGGAGCTGCTTTTTCAGAGGTTATGGACAGTGACTTAAAGACCATTATCTTCAGGAGGGTATTAATCTCTGCCTACCTTCAAAAATAAGGGGATTCCCTCTATACTGAGTTTCGTAGTATACCTAGCTAAACCAAAGCTGCCAGGAAGGGACATGAAATAGGCAGTGCCTTCCCTGCTGACATATTCCAGATGGCTATCTTGTTGCATTTGTCTTCAGTCAACAGTATTTTAAGAGCACTTACAAACAAAAACAAGTCTCCATTGAACCCTGACAGATAAATAAGTGAATGCCACACAGCAAACCTCACTCTAAGCTTGACAATAGAATTACCAAAAATCATGCCTGTAATATAGCCCAGTGAATGTCTATCCAGAAACCCACATGTACCCTTCTCCTGATGGGGTTCACAATGCACAAATTAATTCAAGGTGTACCGGCAGCATGTATAAGAAATTTAGCCATTACCATGAATGGTAATTCATTATATATGAAATGAGGTGCATGATTAACCCACAGGCTGACATCAGGAAAAGCCACTATTTAAAGCAGATACCCCAAGTGGACATTAATCCTACCTGTGGCAACAAAAGAAGCAAAATAAAAGGGCACTGCAAAACCACTTTATAATATAGACTTAGAGCTATTGTGGCTACTTGGTATACCCATATCGTCACAGCCTTCTGGTTTGCACACTGCTAGTTTCTGCTGGAAGATTTCTCTCTCTCTTCAACCACATCATGATCCCATCTCACACAAATACTCCTCATCTTGCCATGGGCTTTCAACTTCTCTTTTTGAATATGAAAATGCCTGTGATCCCTGACCTGTAAGTCTCCCAGTCACAGACTGACAGCCAGCAAAGCTTCAAGAAATTCAGCGTCTCTTCTGCTTCAATCCAGTTTCTCTACCTGCTCAAGCTGCCAGTGACAGAGGAAGTGAATGCAGGGGTGATGACATGACAGTCAGGCGTTAACATAACCCTTGCTTTCACACAAACCTATGAAGAAATAAATACCCAGTGACAAAAAACTGTAGCTGAATTCCTCCAGGATCCACTTCCAGTCCTCCACTTTCAGCTTTTTGCTGGAAAGTCATGAACTTTGGTCATTATGACAGCGCTCCACAGTTCTGACCTGGTTTGGGAAAGAGCACTGCTAACATTAATTGCAGTAATGAAATAGCTCTGGTTGACTTCATTAAGTTAACTGTCACAGGAACTTCATAGTGACCAATCACCCTGGCCACACATCTACATCAATTTATGCTGGTGTGGCAGGGTCAGAGGTACAAAAGTTTTCCTCTGCTGTCTCTTACTTCTGTGGAAGAAGCAGCAATTCTAAGATTCTAGGTTTCTTCGGTTTTCTTCCTGTCATCCTACAGAGCTAATGAGCATCACGTCTGTATTTTGTGTCTATGGTGCCTGTCACTGTCAAACGATAAATGGAGAGACTTCCACAAAGGGTGCTTAAAAGTCCGAGGAACAAAAAAAGCCACAGAATCTAAATGCTCATATTAACTAATATTTTGTACTGCTTTTCTGGGACCACAGTCCCTACTGGCCTCTTCAAAGTAAAATCCTTGACCCTTTCATTAACAGAGATTTGCAAAGACATTTCCAGCTTGTCAATTGCCAGGCAAAGATTCTGTTACCTATACTAGCAACAAAAATCTCAGTGCCGGCAGCACAGCAGAAGATGGCCATCCACTGCACAAAAACAGTGACCTTCAGCAGACCTCCTTTTAGAAAAAGTCAGGGAGAGAATACATTCTACCTCAGCAATACAATAACCTGACAAATTGATTTCACAAAATCTAAATTCCTTAGGCGGACAGACTTTCAAATAAAGCTACTCCATACAATATAGCTGCCTTGCCTTACTTGCTAACTTAGCTCACCTAGCTTTCAAAAGACCTTCCTACCTTCTTCCCTTCTGATTGGCAGAACTCCAAGGAAAAAAATTCAACTGTCCTATGCCATGAGAGACAAAGGAAAATTCTTCACAGATTGCTCCAAAAGCCACGGAGAAACTCCTATAGGAGTGTTCTATTCAGGCTACTGTTTATTGTTAATTACGTGGAATGTGAGACTTCCTCAAGAAAGTGAATAAGGAGGTGGGACAGCAATGATATCTTCCTTCCAGTACATTCTCTGATCACTGCAGTATGATGAAACATGGTCCCAAATCCCTCATATGCTTCAGAGCCTGGCACAGGGCAAAAGAGCAGAAGCTCCCACCAGCAAATGGTTCTCAGATCCAGCCTCTGAGCTACAATAAATTCTGGCATAAGCTCCACTTTAGTATTGGATGCTGAGAAGGGAAAATGCCATGCATATTTGCTCAGACAAGGAAACCAAACTGGCCCCTGGTGTTTGCAAGGTGTCCCCAGCTGAGATGATGAAAGAGTTAAGCCATCATAGCTGTAGGCATTCTGCAAGCAATATCTATACCAAGTCAGATTCTCTGCAAATTAGGGGCACGGAGGCAGGGGGGGAGGAAGGGGCTGGGAGGGCTTTAAACACAAAATTGCAGTACTTTATTTCTTCTTGGACCTACAAAAGACATTTTTGGATGCAACTTTTGCACCATTCAAAAAAAACCCAAAGAGTCAACAAAAAGAATTCAGAGGTGTTCTGGGGACAGCCATAGTAAACTAAAATCAAAAAGCCATGAAATACATAGGAAAATCTCCCTGAGACTGTGGATAATCAAAAAAAAACTCTAGCAGATCATACCATGTACCCTAGCCAAAGCAAATGTATCACTCACCAGAGGTTTGGTGCTTTGCTCAGTTTGGGCATCTCCCTCTGGATATCACAACTAGCAGAAAAATGGGGTTTGGCCCCATAATTAAGGAAACAAACTAACCTCTATTCCTTGGCTTGCTGTTCCAGTGCAGCCATACTGCACACTTGCATCTCCTTGGGTTTGAACTCCAGTGGGAAACAATCATTCAAATCCACCTTTACATTATATTTGCCCTCAGAAATGTTCTTTTTCCTCTCTGAAACTATTTCTAATTTAAAAATAGGTCTCTGCCTAATGAATTAACATTTCCTGGATTTTACCACTCTGCAGAGACTCTCCTTTATTGAGGAAGTGGGCAAGTTCCAGACATGTTTTACTAATACATTAAGTAATCAGGAAAAAAAGCGGGTGCCCAGGGCAGCATCTTGACAGACATCAGACACACAGCCTTCACCAAAAGATGCTTTCCAAATTTTCCTTCTCAGTCACTTCTATTATAAGGCAAATCCTGACAAGCAACATTATATTAAAAAGAACGTATGCCCAGAGTAAATTCTGTTACACACTGGCAGACACTGCTTACAACTCAGGTTAGTCACTAAGCTGCAGGAAAAGCCATGCATCTCAGCTGTTACTCCTTTGTTGCAGCCCTCCTCCCCCTGTCTCTAAGCAGTCCTTTCCCATTCGTGGATTCATTGATCTCTAGCTGCAGTGGCTAAATCTCCTGTTTGCAGGTACCCTTGCTCATTTGTGTGCAAGCAACCTGATTCAAACTGTTGGGAACCGTGCAAAATCTGCTTTTCTCAAAAATATTTCTCCTTCAAAACAGGCATTAAAGAGTAATGAAATATAACACTGTTACCATACAAACCTTTATCTTCTCACATAGATATTCTGCTATTTTGTGCAATCAAATTCCTTGTCCAGTTTGATCTTCCTACTCAAAACATCCCAACTAAAACTTGGCTTGCTTGCTCTGTTCTTAACCGTGAGAATTTTGCACCCTTGTTGAGGGGGAAAAAATAAAAACGTTCCTTTGCTTTCAAAGATGAAAGTCATGTTTCCATTCCATAAAAAGAGAGCCCTGCGGTAATTGCTGAAGATGCGTGTGACCTCAGTAACACCATACATGAAAGATTCCCACAGTCCTATGACTCTACAGTTTCTCCAAAGGAAAATGAAGAGAAAATGCACGCACAAGGTACAGTACAAAAGAGAATTATTAGAACCACCCCATTGACTTCCTCCACAGCCAACTATTCCAGTTTCCAACAGCATCCAGCTTCTCACGGACACCCTTGTTTTGACTGAACATTCAGGCCAAGCAGCCCAGAAAGGCAGCATACTGTGACAGAACAAAGGAATCTCATTTCCAAATACTTCTGTGTTTTTTCATTTTCCTTTCCCCAAACCATTGTCTTTTCTATTTCCTACCATTAGGTTAAAATGATTTATCACATATAGAAAGGAAATATATGGAAACCATATAAAAGGTTGCATTCAAATCAAGGTAGAGTGTAGGGGGACAGCTACATTATTACTATTTCCCTGCTTATTGCAGAAATATTCTTACTAAAAATAACTCTCTGAATACCAGATGCAAAACATTCTGTACCACCCATTTTTTGGTGACGGTCTGGCCAGCATTTGCTGGGGAGGATGAAGAAGGGACTCAAATACACACAACATTCACTCTCTCCTTGGGCTGACTCTGGCAAAACTGGTCTGCAGCAAGACCTGTGCACTGTACAGCAGGATGCGCTGTGAGCTGACAGCATACCAGATTATCATGACCCAGGGCCTGCACACCTTATGGGGGAGGCATCTTCCCTGACATGGGGCTTCAGTGTCAAATATTGCTGCTCAACGTCTTCAAACACTTGGCTCTGGAATCATTAATCAACGACAGGTACGCTCTTCAAAGTCCTCAAGCAGCCCTACCAGCTGCTGACCCTACCAGAGGCTGGTAGTAGCCCATCCTCTCTCCTGCTAGGTGCAAAGTGGGATGGGAGGTGGGGTGGGGAGGAAGGGAGCCAATACAGGGCCTCTCATGCGCCAACAGCACTTACCTCCCAGAGCTTGTTTCATAACAAAATCCATGGCTTAGGGGTGCTGCCCACCTTCCCTCCTCACATGCACAGAGACCAGGAGTCCTTGGAGGGCAGCCTGCAGAGGGGCACAATCAAAAGAGGAATGGTGTCTCTGGGAGAATAAACCACTGATGTTCGGTCTTCCCGAGTCCTCTGCCCACCTTCCCCGCCTCTTGTCCCAGTGCAGGCAAGTTTCTAAACCCCCATCCCCGCAGACCCTGGCACCTGGGGGAGCAGAGCTGCAAGCAGGGGACAGGGATGAAGAAAAGGACGCGAGGGGACACGGCTGTTCCCGCAGCCAAAGCAAGGGGGCCAGGAATAAGCCGGGAGGAGGCAAACGCGATCCTCCTGCGGGTTTGTGTCCTGCAGAGGGGCAGGAAGGCGTTAAACCTTGGAAATCCCTCGTTTCGGCGCCTGCCTCTCTCGCTCCCGGTTTTCGGAGCGGCCGCGGGGGTATCTGAAGGTGAAGCGCTCCGGCAGCGCCAGGGAGGGGGAGCCCGGCGGCTCAGGACGAAGAGCAGGGAGGCGAGGCAGCCTCCCGGCCGCCCCCGCAAGCACCCAGCACGGCGTCACCGAGGGTCGCGCCTCCTCAGGAAAGAGCCGGGACGGCTCAAGGTTGAGCGCGGGCGGCCCCGGGCGTCGCGCAGCATCCCCGGGCTGCTGCCTCCCTCTGCCGGCGCGGCCCCGGCCCGCGGCAGCAGGAGGAGAAGGAGAAGGAGGGCGAGGGCTGCCCCGTCCCGACCGACCGCGACCCGCAGCCCGACACCGGTACCTCGCTTGGGGGCGGGCGCTGAGCGGGGCCGGCGGCTCCTCTCCGCTCCTGAAGGCTCCGACCGGCTCCCGCGTACCCGAGGGCTACCGAGGAGGGCACGGGTGCAGGAGAAAGGACGGCTCCAAGGCTCCTTCCTACTTTTGCCCCCGCGCCCCTCTTTTTATCACAGAATTCGCGGACCATCCCACCGGCGCGGTCCCTCCTTCCTCCTCCCCTCTCGCCCTCCTCCTGCTCCGCATCCCCCGCCCCTTCGCTGCGCCGCGCTCGCCACTCGGTGCCGGCGGCGCCGGGGACGCGGGGCTCCTGGAGCTGCCCCTGCCCGCTGCCCCGGGGGCAGGACAGCCCCGCCGCTGCGGTTTGCAGTCGCCTCCTTGCCTCGCCTTGTGTGTGTGTGTGTGTGTGTGCGCGTTTGAAGAAATCTCTGCAAATGCGGTTTCCTGTAAAAGGGTGGGGGGTGTGAGAGCCATCTGCGTCCTCGGGTCTGGGCCCGTGCTGGAGGTGTGCGCTCATCCTCCTGGAAGGAGTTGGAGAGGCGAAGAAGATAGGGAGGGAGCAAAGCCTTCTCCTCCCTATTCTTTCTCCGCGGATTTTACTGTGGCTGGAGAAGGATCTCCGGCTTCTCAGTTCGGTTCCCCCCCTATCCGGCACCGCTGCCGGCCGCGGGGGGCGAGTGCGGGGATCCCCGACCCGCCGCGGGTCCCGCGCGGCACCTCAAGGTGAGGAGGACGGAGCTGCGCGCAGTGCGAGAGCCGCAGAGTCAAACCCCGTCACGGCAGCGGCACCCGCGTGGGGCTGGTGGGGAGGGGACCAGCCCTGCCGCTCTGCAGAACTGGGACAGCAGAAACCAAAGAAACCGATATTGGGGCTACAAGGCTGGAGGGGGAGCGCAGGATGGTGCTGGCAGAGGCAGGAGCTGCGGGGATGTGGGGGCAGCAGAGCCAGCATCCTGGGAAGGCTCAAGCACAGCTTCCCGGGCAACCTCGCCTGAAGGTCAGGGAAGGTCACAGCTGGCACTGCGGAGAAAAGGATGCATGTCCTGGAGGCAGCAAACCTGTCCCATTCGGATCCCTCCCAGAAAGACACTTTTCCAGTACTAGCATCATCCTAGGAATCTCAGCTGTGTAGACATGTGCTTCAATTTTACTCAGAAACTGCAGAAAGGAAAACTTATTAACGAGTTCTTTCGAGGCGACAGAACACACTGGTACGTTTTTTATGTCATGTTTTCTATACATACTATAGCAGTGTTTCAGCGGAGGTGCCTGTGCTCGAGAAATGAACGTAGAAGCCTGCTGGATTTGTTGTACCCAGGAGCCTGCTGAAGTTGTTGTGCCCAGGTTTTCTGTGCAATTAAAACAGTATTTCCAGGTCTGTGTTTTCTCCTTTTCTCCCTCTGTGCCCGCATACCCCAATGACTTCCTGTGTCTTCCCTTTAGATTGTGTGCAACTGCTAACACTTTCCAAGAGATGGAGTCCTGGGTAGGGAAATGACCGCAATACTGCATGCAAAAACTGCAGTAATCTCCTTGCCGTTGATAGTGTCACATCTTAAACTGATTTAAACAACATGGCAAAATTATAATCCTGATCTTTCTTGCAGAGGTGATAAACAACACTGCAGTGAATACACAGAATTACATGACACATCCATGTGAGTAAACACAACAACACTGCAATCAGCAGCTATTGAACTTATATCATTTATGCTTATAATAAATTTGTTTTAACATGCTCTGGTCAATGTCATTATCCCAACCCTTTGTGCCCCACAGTGGACATCAAAAACATGTCATGACTTAGTCTTGGCCATCTAAAATTTAAAGAACCACTCAGACCCTAGCTGGTAACAAAGAACCATACAGCTGCCAACTCCTCCCTCCCACACTGGGAACAGAATTGGGTAGAAAACCCTTGGTTTGGGATAAAAAAAACAGTTTAACAGAGTAGCAAAGGAGGAGAGCAATAAAAAAAACTAAAAATAGAATGTACAAAATGCTCACTGCCCATGACCTTGTGCTCAAGATCTGGAATCTCATGCCATGCTGCACAGCTGCACGTCCAAAACCATGCTGCAAAAACCAGCCACAAAACCAGACTATGATTACCACATCAGCAGCTGCATCGTGTACTGTGTCACCAGCTACCCAACCCTGACCAGCTAACCCCATATATATACTTAGCATGACGTCATGATATTAAATATCTTTTTGGCCAGTCTGGGTCAGCTGCCCCAGCTATATCCCTTCCCAACTTCTTGTGAAAATTGACTCTTATCCTGCCAAAGCCAGGAAAGTAACCTTCTCCCAGTCGGAACTAGGACATGGTTAAACCACCTAATTGCCTAAAACCAGGTTTCTCCTCCTTGTATTGTGGATCCTGGAACATGCTACATCAAGGAAGTGGCCAAGGATCAGCACAGATACATGGGTTTGCTAAAAATGTCACCTTTCCTATCCATATGCTCTTTACAAGCGTATGGGAGATTGTATGCAGAGAATACAGCGAATGTCATCCTCAGGGAAATTCACAAGCCACGCAAAACAATAGGCACATCAAGGAGAAGACCTTAAGAGGCCCTTGCGCTTCTCAATGGCACATGTTCAGCTGCTGTTCTGTCCTCAGAACCAGCTGACTTTCCAAAAGTTAGGTACCTATGGTTCTGTCCCCAAAATACTCTCACTTCTTCCAGATTATACAGTTGCCACAGAAGAATCAAGACACGAAGCAGTGAAACGACTGCAACACCCACTACGTCACAGCTCCCTCTTCTTCAGAAGACCAAGGCATAGTATCACCAAACCAGGAACCATGCTGAGATACTCCCAGTCCCAGCTTCAGCACCTCTTCCTTGCCTCAAGAGCCAGCTTCCAAGCAACTCCCACAGGATGTACCTTCAAGCTGAAAACTCAAATGCTTCTGAGCCTCATTTGGGTACCTCCTATCCAGGTAGTAACTTGACTAAAGAAAATATCCCACCAGTAGCCTCTTCACCTCACAGGTTTAAAGCATAGAGGCAAGAAGGGACATGGTCAAGAAGAGGTGATGTAGTCTTTACATCTGCATCTAATAATGGTCTCAGAAAAGCTTCTTGAAAAGGTTTTTATCTTGGATATTGAATAGAGTGGTTCTGACACAATCTTTCCCCTATCTGCTGAGAAATCCAATGGGGTGGATGGATTTGTGGGGATCTGTTATGTGATTTACCTAAGCTACGTGACTTCTGCTACAAAAGAATTAACAGCTTGGCTAGTCATGGCAATGATACAAGCAATGCTCCACAGAACTTCTTTCTGATGGCACATAATCATAGATTATGCCTGGAATACTTTATGAATATGAATCTGGTATTAATGCTATAGCATATTAACTAGGCAACAACAAATTACAGAAACAGCAATGTTTTCTGATCAGGGCAAGGTGTAGGGATTGATATCTGTACATGGAATCTGTCCCGTCACTAGAGGAGAACTGCTGTACACACCTAGATTACCACTGACACCTCCAAAAATTCCCCAAATACCAAAACCATATCTTAGCCTACCTTGCACTGTGCTCCCGACTGTGGGAACAGGCTTATTCTTCCTGTATGGAACCAGAACAGTAGGAATCCACTCCGTGACCTTACTCGGTGCAGGTGAAGAGTACAGCAAACTCAGAGCAAAGTTCTCCTCTATGGAACTTTGTCCGTGGAATTCAGACTCAGCTGGGTGGCAATGCATTTGTTGATGACTGCATGAGAAGGTGAACTAAGCCAATAATCCGTTTTAGTCATATTTTCCATAGGAAAATTAATATTCAGGTGTCCAAAAAGAAGAAAAATGGTCTATTCCCAGAATAAAAAATATTAAATTAGTCAAGATGGTGTCATTTCAACATTTTTTAATGCAATGTTTGGTTGTTCAATTCCATGCGGTATTTGACAGCTAAAGGGAAAAAAATGCTGTTTAAAACTTTCACTAATAAGGAAGTTCACAAACCAGGTATGAAGGTTGCAGAAAATATTTATGCAGTCTAAATTAAATGTACTTTTTTTCCTTTTTTTCTCTACCCTTTTTTAATAGAATCATAGAATAACCAGGTTGGAAGAGACCCACTGGATCATCGAGTCCAATCATTCCTATCAAACACGAAACCATGCCCCTTAACACCTCATCCACCCGTGCCTTAAACACCTCCAAGGGAGGCTGCCCAGGGAAGGTGAATCAACCACTTCCCTGGGCAGCCTGTTCCAGTGCCCAATGACCCTTTCCATGAAAAATTTTTTCCTAATGTCCAGCCTAAATCTCCCCTGGCAGAGCTTGTGGCCATTGCCTCTCGTCCTGTCTCCTGTCACTTGGGAGAAGAGGCCAGCTCCCTTCTCTCCACAACCTCCCTTCAGGTAGTTGTAGAGAGCAATAAGGTCTCCTCTCAGCCTCCTCTTCTCCAGGCTAAACAACCCCAGCTCTCTCAGCTGCTCCTCATGGCCTATTTTCCAGCCCCTTCACCAGCTTTGTTGCTCTTCTCTGGACTCGCTCCAGAGCCTCAACATCCTTCTTGTGGTGAGGGGCCCAGAACTGAACACAGGATTCGAGGTGTGGTCTCACCAGTGCCGAGTACAGAGGGAGGATAACTTCCCTGGACCTGCTGATCACTCCATTTCGGATACAAGCCAAGATGCCATTGGCCTTCTTGGCCACTCAGACACACTGCTTGCTTATGTTCAGTTGCTGTCAACCAACACCCCCAGGCCCTTCTCCTCCAGGCAGCTCTCCAGCGAGGCTTCTCCTAGTCTGTAACACTGCACAGGGTTGTTGTGCCCCAAGTGCAGGATCCGGCATTTGGCCGTGTTAAACCTCATGCCACTGGACTCTGCCCAGCAGTCCAGCCTGTTCAGGTTCCTTTGCAGAGCCTCCCGACCCTCCAGCAGGTCAACACTTCCACTCAGCTTAGTGTCATCTGCAAACTTGATAAGGGAGCACTCAATGCCTTCATCCAGGTCATTGATAAAGACATTGAGCAGGGCTGGACCCAGGACTGAGCCCTGGGGAACCCCGCTTGTCACTGGCTTCCAGCTGGATTTTACACCATTAAGCACCAGTCTCTGGGCTCCACCATCCAACCAGTTTTCCACCCCAGAGAGTGTGCGCCTGTCCAGGCCAGAGGCCAACAGTTTCCAAAGCAGAATGCTGTGAGAAACTGTGTCAAAGGCTTTACTGAGGTCCAGGAAGATACATCCACAGCCTTTCCCTCGTCCAGCAGCCGAGTCACTTGGTCATAGAAAGCGATCAGGTTAGTTTGGCAAGACCTGCCTTTCATGAACCCATTCTGACTGGGCCTGATCACTTGGTTCTCTTGCATATGCTTCATGATAGCACTCAAGATCACCCACTCCATGACTTTCCCTGGCACTGAGGTCAGACTGACAGGCCTGTAGTTCCCTGGATCCTTCCTGCAACCCTTCTTGTAGATAAGCACAACATCAGCCAGCCTCCAGTCCAGTGGAACTTCCCCAGTCAGCCAGGACTGTTGGAAGATAATGGAAAGGGATTTGGCCAGCGTATCCGCCAGCTCCTTCAATACCCTCGGGTGAATCCCATCCAGCCCCACCCCTTCTGGGTGTCTAGTCGGGCTAGCAGGGCTCTGAACACCTCCTCTTGGACTATGGGAGCCTCACATTGCTCCTCTAGCTCCTGGGTTTGTACAGAAAGGGACCAACTTTCTTTACAATAAAAGACTGAGGCAAAGAAAGCATTAAGTACCTCAGCCTTTTCCTCATCCCCTGTTACTGTTGTTCCTTCTGCATCCAACAGGGACTGTATGGTCTCTTTAGTCCTTCTTTTATTATTTATATATTTATAGAAAGATTTCTTGTTATCTTTCACAGACTTTGCCAATCTGATTACTAGTTGAGCCTTTGCCCTTCTGATTTTTTCTCTACACAATCTCACTTCCCTCCTGTAGTCCACTCAAGAGGCCTGTCCCCTCTTCCAGAGCCCATAAACATTCCTCTTCTTCTTGATATCACTCGAGATCTCCCTGTTCAGCCAAGCTGTTTTTTTCCGTAACATGGGGATGGCTTTCTCCTGAGCCACTGGGATCTCCTTTCTGAAGAGCTCCCAGCCCCCATGGGCTCCCTTGCCCTTAAGCACTGTCTCCCATGAGACTTTGCCAACCAGCCTTCTGAAGAGTTCAAAGTCTGCCCTCTGGAAATGTAATGCTACTGTCCTGCTAACCACCCTCTTCAGTTCACCTAGAACAGAAAACCCTGTCATCTCATGATCGCTTAATCCTAGGTGTCCTTCTACTGCCACATCCCCCACAAGGCCTTCTCTGTTCACAAACAGCAGGTCCAGGAGGGCACCTTCCCTTGTTGGTTCATTCACCAGCTGTGCTAGGAAGTTGTCTTCCACGCACTCCAGGAACCTCCTAGACTGCTTCCTTTCTGCTTTATTGTACTTCCAGCAGATATCAGGAAGATTGAAGTCTCCCACAAGAACGAGAGGCATTGATCTAGGGATTAACCCCAGGTGTTCATAGAAGAGCTCGTCAGCTGCTTCTCCTTGGCTGGGTGGCCTGTCACAGACTCCCATCACAAAATCTACCTTCTTATGGGCTCTTCTGATTCTAACCCATAGGCACTCAATCTCCTCATCGCCACAATCCATTTCAACAGTGTCCAAGTCCTCCCTTACAAAGAGGGCTACCCCACCTCCTCTCCTACCCTTCCTATCCCTTCTGAGGAGTTTGTACCCCACCATATCTGCACTCCAGTTATATGAGTCATCCCACCACGTTTCTGTGATGGCAACAACATCATAGGCTCCTTGCCCTACAACAGCTTCCAGCTCTTCCGTCTTATTACCCATTCTGCGTGCATTGGTGTAAATGCACTTCAGCTGAGCTGCCGAGCCTTCAGCCCTGTTAGAGGGAACAGAGTCCATTCCCAATTGTCTGGTAACTGGAGTAGCTCTCACCAGAGTGCCCGTATCTCCCTTACCACCTCCAGGTGTGTTCTCCCCAACTTTCTGTGTGGTGCTGTAAGGGTGGTCCTCACCAGCACACCCTCTCTGAATCATCAGTGCCCCACATCCAGGCTCACTCCTGTCTAGCCTGGTCTCAATCCCCTCCCCCTTCACATCTAGTTTAAAGCTCAATTTATGAGCTTAGCTAGGTTTTTAGCTTTAGCTCCCCTAGGAGACCCACGTGTCCCATCCTTAGCAGCAGAGTTTGGGGATGTGTGAGCCACCCCATGATCAAAGAAGCCAAAGCCCCTCTCCTCACACCAGGCTCGGAGCATTAATCGACATCTTCTTCCTGACTTCCTGCTCCTCTTATTTAGCCTGAGAATGGAGCAGAACACTATTTGTGCCCCAGAGCTCTCCATCATTTTCCCAATGGCCCTGAAGTCCTTCTTGATGGCTTTGGTCTTTCTGTTGACTAAATCATCATTGCCAGTTTGGACTACTATCAGATATGCTTTGGTTTGATTTTTGGTTTGGTTTGGTGTTTTATTTAGTCACCTCATCATCAGCTCATACTGATGTAAATGTAGCACTGTTCAGTGCATTGCAGGCAGGACCTGGACAGCAGCAGGATGATTACATTTTGATCAATACAGCTGGTGAATCAGAGTAGTCAGATGCTTTCTAAGCGTAATTTGTAGACAGCAGTTGCAGTCTCTGTAGTGGTTTAGTTCACTGAACACAAAACTGCATGTGTCTTCTTGCTCTTCAGCTGTCAATTAAAAAAAAATCCAGCTGTCATTTCAAAATGCAAGTCTATTTGTTCAAAAATATTGCTTTGTTTATTGTTCCACTCAAAATACAGCAATCTTTGAGTAAGCTCTTTATTTTCCACTCAAGCAGAAAAAAATTACATGTATTCTTATAAAGAAATAGATGTTTCCCTTAACTCAGATGTGTGAAAGGACTTTTCAACCATTTCCGCTAGCTCTGAAGAAAAAGTCACTTCCAATTTCTTGAAGATGACCTTTTAGGTGAGTATTTGCAGCAGCACTACACATTTTAGCTGCCTGCACTTATAAAATCTGGAATAAACTTGTATTGATTGCCCTGTCCCCATGGCACGTAGACACAGGCATGCGTTTTATATTTTCTTTTTTTTTTTTTTTTTTTGTGAGCACAAGTGTCCAAGTCTGGGATATATACAAGACCTTTGGTAGGCTGCCATTTACTGCTTCTACCTCCTAAGATGGTGATTTCTTGTTTGTACTCTCCCTTTTCTATTTCCTTTAACCCTAGAGCTCCATTCCTTTCTCTGTTTCCTGTTCTCCGAACAAGCTCTTGCCTTACCAGATACATTGATTGCCATCTCAGCAGGGCTCTTCTTCCCACAGATGAGCATGATGGTGTAAAGATTCTGTAGCTCTTGTCTCCCAGATTTACTGCTTTACGATATAAGGCTTCTTCAGGAGAAAGAAACTATCCATGAAGGTGAGAATCTCTAACTCAGGTGATCAAATCATGTCATATCAAACATATCAAGCTTTCATTGCAAGGTCACTATTTCAAGTATTTTTGACAGGTCTTTCCCCATCATTGAATAAGAGTTGTCCAGATCACTGAAATGTGTCAGTTTGTGTAGAAGTTCAAACGCAAACAAGCTAAATAAGACATTTTTAATCTCTCATATTTGATGGTGGTGAGACATTATGCTTTGATATAACAAAAATTTTGCACTTGGCACTGACTAAATCAGTTTTGCCTTGACTTTTCTCTTCTAGCAATGCATATCACTTGTATCAAAACTAAACACATATCAGAGAATCTCTATTTTCAGATTTTACATGTTATAGGATGAGGGGAGAGGTCACATTTTTTCCTCTTTGTGGTAATTTGGAGTGGAAGCAAGATTCAAAATGTTAAATACACTTTAGAAGATAATTTTATCAGCTAGGTCTGTACCTCACCTTTTTTTTTTAATTGTTCTACTTCCTGGCAAAGAAAGGGAACAGAGGGGAACAGCTTACTTAGCTGAGATGGTAGCTTAGTATCAGGTGCTGTGGACTGTAGTTCTTTTCATGTGTAAAATGAATTGGCCCAGGTTCTGAACTCAGCATGGAAGGGAGCTAATCAGTTCAGCTGGCAGAATTTGCTAGCCATAATAACCACCTTCATTGTTTATTATTTTTAACTTTTCATTAGGCATGACCTGAATGTGTGCATCTTTAGGTACTTCTGATACTTGCAGAGCAATTACTCTTGAGTGTGATACTTGATGCTGGCAAATAAAGCTGCTACAATATTATCCCATTTACACTTAAATGTCTCCAAAAAGACCAAAATAGTTCGATACAACCCAGCAGTTCAGAAATACTCATACCTTCCCATTGCATTCTTGAATTTGCTCTCCACCATCTCACTTTGATAAGGAACTTACGTATGTGATGAAGTGATTTTTTAGGGAGGAGTATTTGGTGCATCAGCATAAGGGAAAAAGCAGTGCCAAGAAATAACAAATCTGTGTAATCCAAAAAATATAGATACACATTTCACCCTAGAATGAGTATGTTTTTCAACTCACTGGAGCTATAAAGAGTAACTTGTCACACCATAGAAAAAACTGAGGCCAAACAACTGACTTTACTGGTATGTTATTTCTTCCATTGGTCAATTCAGTGCCTGCCAGCCCCACAGATGTTGTCAGGACAAGATTACAGGCAGGCAGCAGTGTTGCTGAGTCTGTCCTTTCTGGCTGCACAAACAAAAACAAGGCACACCATGCAATGAGGAAACCTGTCTACAAGGGCAGCCACAGCCTTATACAACACACTGTTCTTTGATCAGCTTTTTGCAAGGAGCTCCAAGGCCATCCAATATACCGGTCTTCCTGATTCATCCATGTCTTGCCAGTTGATCATATATGTCATAGTCCCTGCAATTTTATTATTTCTTCCTTCTATTTTTTTACTTCCTGCCAAGTGATGAATGTCACACCAGCTCCACTGGAAGAAAAACCTCTTGAGCTTCAGCTGGACTTGGGAAGGGATTTCCTACAGCAACTGTTCTCTGTGGCTGCACTCCCAGCCAGCCACGCAACACTCCTTCTCAGGTCCCCTCCAGTGGGGCTACCAAGCAAAATATCAAGCATAACCCCAAAATAAGCCTCCAGCAATGGCCCAAAGTGATCCGCATCAGGAACACCAGAAAAGGAATCAGGCTCCTCCACTACAAACAGAAACACCTCATTCCTTCCCAACTGGAGAAGACAGCACACTGTGTACTATCCTCAACTACTCCAAATGTAAGAGGCGCAATTTCACTTCAAAGAGGGCACCTTACAAACACCTTGCTCTTCTCCGGGGTGGCGTGCTGGGTACCTGAGCTGCTGGAACAAGGAGCCAAGGAGCACAGCGTGACTGCCCTGGTGGCCCAGCACCTGACGAGATGCACTGCTCGAGGGACAGGGCTTGTTCCCCCCAGGGCAGACATTGCTCTCAACCCAGCAGCACCCTCAAATTGACAATAACCCTTAGACCTGGAAGCATCGCCTAAATCCAGGAACAAACCCCAAATCCAGATGTACCTCACATCTGGCAGCACCCCGCAAACCTTGCAGTGGGCACCTGACACAGCAGATCCCCCAGACCCAGTCCCATCCCCTAATGTTGCCCCTCAAGAAAGGCAGAGCGGGATGACCGACAAATGAGTGCGGGGGCTCCCAGGGCTGAGAACAACAAACTTTATTATCCTAGGGGACAGAGGAAAGAACCTGGGGCTGAAGCATGTAGGATAGGTCAGTAGAGGCTTCCAGGCTGGCTGAAGGACTTTTGCACCCAGCGCTGTGAACGTGATAATCGCAAGCGCTGTCGGATCCGGACTGGGCCTGGCAGGCTGTGTCAGCACCGGCTCTCCAGTCCTGGGGAGCTGCAGGAGGGCCCCAGTGGTGCCTGGGTCATGGTTTTGCCGCAGTTTCTGAGGGGCACTGCAGAGCCTTGGGACACACCCAGTGCACCCAGGCTGGAGGTGCTGGGGCTGCTCCTTCCAAGTGCTGGAGACCCTAAAGATGGTGTCAGAGGCGACTGGCTGGCTGGAAGTGCCGGAGGGAGCTGCAGGTGCTGCCCTTCTCCAGGCGGCTGATGGCAGCACCCATCTCAGCACAAACAAAGCGGCACTGGAAAGAAGACAACAACCCCTGAGCAGCAGGCACAGGGGCAGCATGGCCAGCCCCGTGCCTCTAGGCAGGGCACAGGTTGTGGGCTCACATGCAAACAGCAGGGAAGGGAGCACCCCTGGCAGAAAAGCTGGAGGGAGCCCTGGGACAACTCACCAGCCAACGGGTGTGGGCACGGAGCCCTTCCTCACTCTTTTGTACCAAGATGGCCAAGATGGCTTCTACAGATCAACGCGGCAAACGTGCTGGAGGGCAGAGAGCAAATGCCACTGAGAATGAGCACCTCTCCGGGTCTGGGGGAGTATCCTCCCTCAGTAGCCCCAGGAGAGCCCCGTCCTCCCCTACCCTCTCCTCACCTCAACAGGTCCAACTGACAGAGTGCTGCAGGGTTCAACCCGTGTCTTAGCAACATGGCCATGATGATGTTACAGCCACCCAGGAGCCTTTGCCCCAGCACGGGCAGGGGCAGGGGGGTATGATTGCAATCAGCATTCGCCCCAGTTGAGCGTATACAAATCCAAGATTGTAATCAAAGATGGGCTGCAGAAGCTGCCAAGAGAAGACCGTGGCTGAAGACCACGGCCAAAGTCTACCCCGGGGTGGGATCACAGTGCAGAAGCAGGCAGGAACACCTTGAGGAAAGGAAATCAACAAGATGACCATGTCCTCCTGTCCGTTGTCTCTTATGGGACCCGTGGTCTGGCAACCAGTACAGAAAATGGCAGTGTGATCACAAAACGTTGAGGCTGGCCCCAGAGGGAGGCAGGAGGAGACCCACCGATGTTCTGCAGGGAAGCACAGCACAAAGAACACCTCGTGAGGTTTTAGCATTAGCCACCTGACTGGGCTTCACTAGGCTTTTTGCTGCCTTCTGCAGACCTCTCCACTAGTAACATGCCAGACTTTGCAGGCCCTGGGTTTCCCAGTGGCTTATTTTGGCTTGGCCTTGCGTATCAGTTGAGAACTGCACTCCCAAGCCCTCAGGGATGATATCAGAGAGCAAAGTAATACAAAGTATTAATTTTACATGCGTAGGGTTGAGAAAACACAGGTTGGAAAAAGACCCAAGTAGTTTTATAAATTAAGAGAAGAAGCTTGTGTGGAGTTTTTATTGAAGAAATTAGACTTTAATGGCCAGCCTTTGTAATGTGCGCTGTAAGGCAGCTGTAGAGCCTGGCATCAAGAGCATAATAACACAAGATTTAACGCCATCATCCTGCTAATTGGAAGGACCTGACCTCAGCAGGGTCATGCAATGCAAGTCAGAATGATAACAATGCAAATTATCACTGCTTTGCAGATGCCTGTGTCTCCAATATGTAAAGAGAACGTAACGTGTTTCATTCTGTTGATTAAAAATTATTCTTTTACCCAGGTTGCGCAGTTTATAAAAGCCTTAGAATCAGAAACACCTAAGGTAAGATAGAATGGTGGGGTGCAAAGGTTTTTTTCCCCACAGTTCAAAGGTCTCGGTCATTCAGAACATTAATATGCTGTTCCCTGTATCATTCATATCAATATTCAAGTTGGTGCTAGAGCTTTCTGGGAGATGACAAGTGGGAAGTTCATAAGCAGTGAGGAACATACACAGCATCGACCCAAGGGAACAGGCTTTACTCGTGCAGCTTGCCCTTACTTACACTGAAGCCGATAAGCAGTGTTAGAATGGGGACACACACGCGCACACACGCATCGGCTGTTTAAGCTGTTGAGCAATCACGAAATCGATGGCTGACTACTGGCCACCAGAAATGAGACTTCAATACCTGTAAAAAAGTTCTTAAACCTAAATGAGATGAGTACTAGATAGGAATGGCAAATACACAGAGTCCAGTTTAGGTTAAAGCACTAGAGAATGAGTTTGACTTAGAGCACCTCCTTAAGCTACACTGAAATAATGAGACTTAGGCAGATACTTCCATTAGCGGGCATGTGCTTTGCTGAATCCCGAGTAGCTCCTCTAGGGCAGAAGATCTCAAATTATGACTTTGTGTGACTACAAATAATATAATTCAGAAACAGGATCTGTTAATTTAACCCTTTGCTAAAATTATTTACAGAATAAATGAGAAAATTCACTGCTTAGTGAATCTGCAGGAGATGTAGATATAAAGATGAAAATGTCCTGTCTCGAGAGTCAAAGCTTTTTGGAATTCAATAATTCAAATGCTTAATCATTCATGTGCCTGAATCTTTGTGAAATACAAGCATTGTTCCTTGTGCTTGTCTGCCTTTTAATTTCACATTGCCGCTAATTAGTTACATGCCATTTCTCATCTATTCCCCTTCTGTAAAATTTAATCTTCAAATGACAGCTTTTATCAAACACACAAAGCCAGCTCTTGCACTAGAGCAAAGCAGAAAATTATTCTTGCACTTAAAAAAGAGTGCCTCTCTGCAAGCTCCCCCTCGCTGTGCCAGTTGCAGCTTAGCAGAGCGAGGCTGTTTACACACTTTCTGAAACTAGCAGGCCAGTTCAGGGTAGGAAGGGAAGCAGGGGTAGTGCTGAGTTGAAGAGACCTGGTTGATATTGCAGCCATGCTTGGTCCATACAGAACTGACACATCTGAGTTCAGAGTAGAAAATTTTGGTTTTCTGCTCCGCTGGTGTTATTTCTTGCCCGAGTTTTCAAGATGCTTGGGAATGGTGGTAAATTCCCTGCTGGGTCTTCGCCTACAAAGCTCTGCACTAAGCAGAGCTGTGACTACAGCCTATGAAGAACAAGGTAAGGAACACAGAAAGGAGGACACAGCTTGCAATCTGGCTGGACACCTTCCAACAAAATGGGTTTGAACTGAGGTAGTAGGAGTCAACAAGGAAATTTCCACGGAACACCTGAAGGGAAATAAGGGATGTTCCACTAAGAAGATGACACAGCCAATAGCCTCCATAAGTGCCTTTACACAAATGCAGGTAGTTTGAGTGACAAACAGGAGTTGGGAGGTATCATGCTGCTAGAAAGCTATGACCTGATTGCTGTTACTGAAACTTGGAAGGATGAACACCATGACTGGAGTGTGGCTATTGATAGCTACAGGCTGTTCAGAAGGGACAGACCAGGCAGGAGGGGCGGAGGTGTTTCCTTGGATATCACAAAATGGATAGAGTGTGAAGAGGTGTCCCTGAAGAACAGTCACAAATAAGTCAAAAGCTTACGGGTGAGGACAAAACACTAAGGCAACAAAAGGAACCTTGCGGTTGATGTATAATCCAGGTCACCTGATCAACAAAAGCCTTCTTCCTCCAGCTACAGGAGGCTTCACGCCAGCCAGCTCAGATCATACTGGGGGGCTTCAACTACCCTGACAGATAGTGGAAAAGTAGCATGACAAGCTGTAGGCAATCCAAGAGACTCCTAGAGCACATCAAAGATAATCTTTTAACCCAGGCAACAGACACTCCCACCTGAGGGGATGCAATGCTGGACCTGATGGTCACTAACACCAGTGAGCTCATCAGGAACCTCAAGATTGGAGGCAGCCTGGGCTGGAATCATCGTGCACTGCTGGAGTTGGAGGTCCTGAGGGTTATGAGGCAGGTGAAGAGTTCAGGCTGGTCCGATCGCAGTCTGTTTGGCGGGCACGGCCAGAGCCGTCTGGCAGGTCGAGGAAGGGCGGGGGTCGCGGGGCAGCAGCCGCCCTGCACCCCCTCCCCTCACCACAGCCAGCTCGGGGACCCCATTTCAGCCAGGCGAGGGAGAGCTGTGCCTGCTCCTGCCCTGCTGAACCCGGCACTACAGACAAGCTGGTGCTACAAGAGGGCAGTGCTCCGACAAAATGTTTAAGGCAGAGCAATAAACATAGTCTGACTTTGCAGCAGGGAAGGGAAGAGAGAAGGCTGGATGAGTCCAGACCTGCTGCTCGAACTGAGGAGCGAGAGGGAAGCGCACAGGCAGTGCAAGCAGGGACAGGAACCCGGGAAGAGGACAGGGATGCTGCTCACTTGTGGAGGGATGGGGTCAGGAAGGCCGAGGCGCAGCTGGAGCTGAACTTAGCAAGGGAAGCGAAGACTATCAAGAAGGACTTCTACAGGTATGTCAGCCAGAAAAGGAAGGTTAAAAAAGCGTATCCTCCTGATGAACCAAAATGGTGACCTCGTATCAAAAGATGAGGAGAAGGCTGAGGTGTGTAACAAGTTTTTTCCCTCAGTATTCACTGACAACTGCTTCCCTCAGCCCTCCTGGGTCAATGGACAACAAGAAGGGGAGGAGAAGGGTAAAGCCCCTTCCACTGTAGGGGAGGATCATGACCACCTGAGGAACCTGAGCATATATAAGTCTATGGGACCTGATGAGATGCATCCCAGAGTCCTGAGGGAACTGTCTCCTGTGGTTGCCAAGCCTCTGCCCATGCAATTGGAAAAGTCATGCAGTCAGCCTTACCTCTGTGCCTGGGAAGATCATGGGACGAATCCTCCCATGGAAAAGCAGTGGATGTAATAGATCTGGTGTTCTATAAAGCCTCTGACACGGTGCCTCACAACATCCTTCTTTCTAAATTGGAGAAATATGGATTTGATGGGTGGACTGCTCAGTGGAGAAGAAATTGAAATTGGTTAGATGGTTGCATTCAGAGTGTTGTGGTCAATGGCTCCATGTCCAGATGGAGATCCATAACAAGTGGTGTCCCTTAGTGGTCCGTACTGGGATCAGTGCTACCTAATGTTTTCATCAGTTATATAGATAGCGACACCATGTGCACCCTCAGCAAGTCTGCAGGTGACACCAAGCTGAGAGGTGTAGTTGGCACACCAGAAGGATGGGACATGTTGGAAATGTTGGAATGGGTCCAGAGGAGGGCTGCGAAGGGCACCTTCCATACAAGGGCAGGCTGAAAGAGTTGGCCTTGTTCAGCCTGGAGAAGAGAAGGCTCCAGCGAGACCTTAAAGCAGCCTTCCGGTACCTGAAGGGGCTACAAAAAAGCTGAGGAGGAACTTTTTCCTAGGGCATGTAGTGATAGGATGAGGGGGGTGCGGCTTTAAATTAGAAGGGGGAAGATTTAGACTGGACATAAGGAAGAAATTCTTCATGATGAGGGTGGTGAGGCACTGGAAGAGATTGCCCAGGGAAGCTATGCATGTCTCATACCTGGAAGCATTCAAGGCCGGGTCGAATGGGGCCTGAGCAGCTTTGTCTAGTGGGACGCGTTCCTTGACTACGGCATGGGGGTTGGAACTAGATGGTCTTTAAGGTCCCTTCGAACCCAAAGAATTCTATGGTTCTATGATTCTATGATTCTATGATTCTATGATTCTATGTCATTTCAGGGAGAGGAATACATAACAGTGAATGAAAAACTGTAGATGTATGAGTGCAGTATGTCCATTTTGAAGTTTTTGAAACTAAGAATCTGACATTTCTAACTGTCACTTTCTTTTAACAGTAGAATCTTCTGCAACATTTCCAAAGAAAAAAAGATCAAAATTCAAGATTAATTCACTCTTACAGCAGTGTCTGCATTGCTGGGTGGGAGAGGAAGAGTCTCTGTCATGCAAAGCATCGATTGCCTGCGATGAGGTGGACGTCCAGTACAATACGTAGGAAGAAAATTGAGCAGAGAGAGAGAACCCTGGATGTGGTAAGTCTCAATTTTTAACATTATTGGTCCATTTTGTTATAGAAATCAAACACAAAAAGAAATACATTTACCTTCTCCAATCAGACAAGCCACAGATTCAATTCCTTTCCAACATCCACAGTAAAGGAAAACATGGTCTGGGAAAAATGGAGGGAAAAAAACCAAAAACAGAACACAAAAAATCCTCAAATTTTCCTTTTATTATACATCTTCAGTTTCCACCAAAAGCAACCATAAAAGCTTCCTGTTGAGAAATATCTGGAATATCATCTTACCTTCATGTGTTAAAGTACCCCGGAATAAACCTATGCTTCACTACAGCTTTTAATCACTTTTCAAGACTACACACTATTCTGATAAGATCCTGTGGCAGTGAGTTCCTCAACTGAATGAAGAATTAAAATAGTTATTACACATGGGTGAGTTTCATTAACAGAGACAGAGAAAAAAGCAGATGAAACACAGAGTAGGGAGACCTTGAAGGCTAAGCCATGACCTTGATTATACTAACAAAAGGAAAAGGAATTGGCTGTAGTCTGTAGAAACAAACTGTATATTTCCATGGTCAATTTGGTTACATTTCTGAATTTCTTTTTACCAATAACTCCAGATTTGATGAGTTTGTAACAATCAGTTGGCTTGAAATTAATTGTATGGAAAGTAAACCAAAGAAGCAAAATTTGGAATTTAATTTTTATGCGTCCTAAAAATAAATTTTACTGCAGTTTAGCATGTTATGAGGTAACATTTCACCTCAAGCAACCATCGGTATCAGTGATCATGTGTCACAGGCTTTTTGTAATCATTAGTCAGCTTTCTTCCAGCTGATAATAAAGGCTGAAACAACTATACTTTTTAAGACTCTCAAAATTATTTCACACCCCGAGTTAAAAGATGTTACTTAAAATTTCATCTATTTTACATTTTTTATTCTTAGTGTAAGAAGTCATACTCTTCTTTTGTTACCTTACATACCACACTATAACATTGTGCTAACAAAATATGATTATGAAAAGGTCCTTCCACAAGATCCTTGCTTTATTTTTCTCCAGATTTCTTTAAGCTTTCTGCTGGTTTCTTTTATGGTTTTGAATAATCAGCCCGCATCTATGCCCATTTTGCAGATTTGCAACAACATATAGGTGCATGAGAGTATGTACAGAGTAGGGATAATGTGTAACTTTCTCACCAAGCCCTCCAAAGAATTTCGTATCAACTTGAACTTGCTCATAAACAATTTTAAAAATTTCTCTAATAATTTTTTTTAAAAGAGAATTTCTTTCTGTGCCCACCTGTCTATAAACTCTTCCTCCTGCCTGTTTGTTTTTGAGATAATTAGAACTCTTCCATTGAATTTGTGAGAAATGTGACAGACTGGAAGGCACACACTACCCGAAGTTTTTATGACTGTATATGCTTTATAAAGAAGAACACCAGTGTTAGGTACACACATGTTGATCCCTTAGAAGGGAACTCCAGGAAAATTCCACAGATATAACAGAGACGGCCAAATCAAGTGGCAGCTAAGCTTCAGTGCAGGCAAATGTAACATCTCTCTAGGGAAAGACAGACTGCAGAGCAAGGCCCAGGATTCTCCATGGCTGAAAAAAAGACCGCCTGTTGCTTTGCATTGGCAGTGCTATCACTGTTTGTGCTTGCATGTGTCTTGCAGACAGTGGTGACAGTAGTTGTAGGCACCCAGATCCCATGCCAGACAGGTGTCGTGGGCATAAGGAACATCACTGGCCCAGTCCCCATCTACTGGGAGGCAACTGAAGCCTGTAGCTGGAAATGACTCCATTGCCCAAAGTTGCCCTGTTCCTGGCTGGGTCAGTGGGTCAGGCCCAAGCCTGATGGTGATCTTACCCTCCCAAAGGCCCAAACCCAGAGAGCCCTCAGCTTCCACCATGCGCAGGAAGACTGTGCTGTAACCAGCACACACAGACAAGATGCCTGCAACGTTGCTGGTGCAGTACTGGACTGGAACTCACGACAACTGAATTTTGCTTCGACTAGGCTCCTGGGCAGCCTGTCACATGTTCCTGCATGTACACGGGAAAGAAAAAGCCTGGCTGCCTTTTCCCCTCTCCAAAATGTTCCATGCTTTCCTAATGAAGAAAAGAAAGACATGGTTATTACCAACTACCTCTTCTGGAGAAGGATGAACAAACTGTCAATTTGGACGTGAGACACCTTTGGGTGGTAGTGAGAAGATGTGTGTGTGTGCGTGTGTCCGTGATGATGTAATCCCTAACTCTTTCTGGTTCCCCATCTGTGAAGGAGAAGAAAGCAGAAAGCTCTGTCTGGCAAGAGCTTACAGAGCCTTTGCCCAGGAAGGTATCATGAGTGCAGTGGTCACAGATCCGCAGTTCAGCAGTGAAGAGGGTAGTTGAATACTGGGAAAGAAGGCAGACCTAGACGTCCTCCATGCAGTTCTGGAGGTAACAGAGCAATCTCTAGTAGCTCAGGGAAAGATCCTCAAGTCTAATGCCACCTCTCCTTTATCACAAACTTATTTGGTTGTTGAAAAGACATAAATAGATCGGGGCAGATTTTTTTTCCCACGAATTCTCCCGGGTTATCTTGTCTTCAAGACACACAGAAGAAAAATTTTATTGTAAAAAGGCAAATGTGTATCGTTTTCTCAGGCTGTTTCAAGGTTTCAAGCAGTCCCTAAACTTCCCGCTCCCTCTACTGGCCACTCTGTATCGCAGATACTGTCAGTATCTGCCGAGTGCGTCATCCCATTCCCAGCATGTTTTTCTACGTTTGTTCTTTGGTACTCCTTTGGGCTGCAAAGGCAAGCTGTCCAAAGAATTCAGAGAGTTCTTGCCATTCCTGGCCCAGTACCTTAACTAACTTCATTGTCTGGGATCATTAGAATTAAATCAGAGGAAGAGCAAAAGGAACTGTTCTCTTCCACAAATGATAAATCTGCACTTGCAGAGAACTTACACACCCAACAGAGAGCAAAATACAATTAGTTATTTGAATTTTAAAACTTAATTTCCTGTTTAAATAACCTACCTGTTGCTTAAATACGCCAAAGACCTTTGTTATTTTTATTAAAAAATAGAATTATACGTATGTGAATTTGATTTATATTTGGGGTTTAATCACCCTCCCAGCAGCCCTGAAGCATTCTTAGAACCTGCTAAGTATCTCTCAGTTAATTTCAAGAAGTTGCCAGGGTAATCTATGTGGCAGAAAGGGTGATGAAATTACCAGATCAAAATACAAGTTAGAGGAAAAATGGTCCCCAAATGCAGCCACTCAAGCCCTAGAGTTTACTGCCCTCCAGTAATTACTTACCTGTTTGCAACAGGTCAAGAAAATCATAAACACCAGATGATTATTTACTGATCTTCTGAAGAATTGTCTTCACTATCTTGCTTAATACCTTTTGTGAAACCGTATCTATTTCCAGAACCCCAAATATTCCTATAGTCTGGAGCTCAACATCTAACTGTAGGACTAGTGCCATCTGCAGTAGCAATTAGCCATTAGTTGTAAGTGCGATGGTCACGGTGACACACGTGGCAAAAGGGGAGCATAAGCCTGCATGGGCTGTGCTTACAAAAGTCCCAGGCAGGAGTAGGACCAAAGGAGACGCCAGACAGTAGGCGTGTGATCCCTCACAGTGGAAACTTGCAGAAAAATCCTCTTGAAATAGAGAGAAGACAATAGGCATGGAATGCAAAGCACCTTCTTTTACACAATATGCCTCAAAAGGGATTGTTTAGCACAAGAGCAGCCATTATACTAAAAGAGATTTCTTACAAGCTGGGAAAATGGCATTTTACCTACCTATGCACTGGATTTCATGAGGAAAGTGAAAGCCTATGGCGATCACCATCCAAACTACTCTCAAGTCTTGTACAGGATGTAAGTTTCAACTCCCACTAAGACCTCAGACAAGTAATTTAACAATCTGCTTAGGAGATTTCTCAGATGACATTTCCAACCAAAAGATACAGTCAATGTCTTTACAATTATGTTCTCAACCTACTGATAGATATCAAAGAAGCAGTGCATGTATTGAAAGAAAATCATTCAAGGATGAGAAAATATTATCATTTTTATTAAGAGTTATAATTAATAGGATGTATAAATGAATATAACTTGATCCTTCTTCGTCTGTAAAGAAGAGGGCTGTAGTTTGGGTAAGAGTCCCACCTAGAGACACATCTGCCCAGACCTTTCCAGAATGGAGATTTTTAATATTAGAGAGGAAAGGAGGGTCAAGTGAGGGTAACCACAGACAGGAGCTTGGACATGTTGAAAGAAGACGAGGGAACAATACTCATAATCCTAAATCAGCACTGATCATGGTGAAATGCTCTGCAGCTCAAAAGAGTTTTCTGAGGCTGCTCTCAGTAAATTTTGGGAGTGATGGGAGATTAGAAACTGCAGAAGCTAAGTGTTTTGATGATTGTGGCACTCCTATG
This sequence comes from Clamator glandarius, assembly GCA_033459285.1. Taxonomy (NCBI): domain Eukaryota; kingdom Metazoa; phylum Chordata; class Aves; order Cuculiformes; family Cuculidae; genus Clamator; species Clamator glandarius. The sequence continues at coordinate 1,082,948 of JAUNZM010000679.1, read as the reverse complement.
TTTGCGAGTAAACTTTTAACGACCCAGGGGCCACCAAACTCACTTAGAACTTACTTCTTTCTTGTCCCCAATCTGTGATAAAGTGCAGATAAATATAAAGGAAAGTGTTTAGTCCTGGCACAGTCTTGCTAAACCAAGGTGATATTTTGAGCTGGCAAGTATGTTGGGGAAGCCTCAGAAGACTGGCAGCTTAAATCTGTGCTGGGCTTTCCTATGAAGCTACCAAAGTTCTCACAAAACCTGGCATCTTTGAAGACTGCATAACTGATAGTCAGCATGAGTCTATTCATGTTTCCCAGGACCATAACTGCTCATTCTTACTTTAAAGAACTGGAGTCCTTTAAGTGCCTAGCTTCCCGGTGGTTTCCATGCTACCAGAAGCTTCTTTCAGGAGGTGGAAGTTGAGCCACTCTTCTTGTCTATGGCAATTTCTTGTCTTCTTGTTCTTCACAGGGTTCAGTCCACTAAAACAGACCTAAGAGTATATATGTAGAGAGGCAACACTCTTAATTCCTTAAACAGATTAGGATTTTTCTGTCTGTCTGTCTCAACTTATTTCAGACATGGGCAAATCGATGACACAAAATTCACACACGTTTCTTGAAAATAAGTGTTTTGATAGCCAGTTATAAATTCAGAGTTCCTGTTACCATAAAGCCAGAGGCAGAATTCTAATAATTACAGGTTGTTTTTCCAGAGAACCCATCAGCCTCTAAGGGTTTGCCAGGCAGCCAGTGTAGGGATCCACAGAGGCAGCCATTGTTGCTGTTGGAAAGAAAAGCTCATGTTTACTCCTCAATAAAAACAATAAAGCACACTGATACAAAAGACTAAATGTTTTTCAAGTTAGAGACCTGGGGGGGGTGGGGGGGGGTGCGGAAAAAAGACATGCAGGTAGTCGGAAGAAGAGAATCAGGACCATGGCTCTGCAATATTTTGTTCTTCAAGGGTTTGGTTGCCTGTGTACAACTCCAGCTTTGACACAGTACAATCTTGTAACCTGGAACTTCCTTGGGAAAAGCTGGATAAAAACGCCTCTGAAAGGCCTCATCTGCGACTTACACACACACCCCCCTTGGCTTGGGAGCTCCACTGATCTTTGCCTGAGCTACTCTGCATGTGTGCTTGTGCCTGACCATTTATCTTGCTGGCACTGACATACCTGGTTTGACTTGAGTCCATGGCTCATCACAGTGGGCCTGTTCAGCAAGCCCTAGCTTGCTGTCTGACTCTGGCTCCTGCTCAGGTGTTATGTGACAGTATCCTGTGATGGAGCTCAGTATCCTTGCCTACGCTGTGGTCGCCCTTATCTCCTGAGTTTACTTCCCTCTTGAAGCAGTGCCCACCCTCAGTCCTTTCTCTTGTGAAGCAGCCCACTTCTTGCTGGTCTTTGGACAGCAAGAGAGAAACAAACATCCTGAAAATTTCACCTTTTAACTTAATTTATTGTTTTATCTGGGCAGTGATCTTGAGGGACTATGGAAACTGGAAATACATCTCACACACTCCTGGCTTCATTTTCTCTGGTTTTACCAACATTTCCCTGAAGCACACTGGTTTTTTGTGTTTGCAATGTAGAAAATGTATTCACATTAGAAAACCTTCACTTACATACTAGTACAGAATACAATGGGGTAAAAATATACTTTCATGATTCTTAGAGTTGAAATTGCAGATTGGATGTTAGTGGAATTCATTGCTGAAGGAAGCTGTGAATGCAGAAAGTTGGCATATATTTAAATGAAAAATAGGCAAGTATTTGTATGAAAGTTACTAAAAGGGAAATATATGTTTACAGAGTTCCTGGCACTAAAAAAAAAAATAAGAGCAGGAAGCTGGGGAATAGTCAAGAGAAATAGCAGATATATGCAAACTGTTCTTCTCTCAGGATACACTTTTGTGAGGCAGGCTTCTCAGCTGCGGGGTTCATCTGAGGTAGCACTTATATACTTACATTTCTATATTGTCATGTTTCGATCTGCAGAGAAATGTAATTGATCTGCAGAGAGTAAACACATGTAGCAAAATAACTCAATTACAGACACATATATATATGTATATATATATATATAAAAAATGTGTGTGTATATATATATATATAAAAATATATAATTTTCATGCCAAACTAGTGTTTCAGGGGAAAAACTCTGACCATTTGTTCGAAGACATGCATCAGCAGATAGTAACTACAACTTCTTCCAATCAAGAAGTGGGGAGTTGAGTGTATCCTGGCCTCTACTTACAATCACCTGTACTTTTCCTCTATTTTTTTGCTTATTTAGGATACCCTTACAGAGCTCATAGCTGCCTGTACACCTTTTATTCTGCACCAGCAGGGCATGGGTGAGAGGGACTTTTTTGGAGCTTTGCTGCAGTTTCACATAGACCAGCTACTCAAGCGAGCCTATAGACTGCTGAAGCCTTAAGTACAAGACCCAATAGGTCAGACATGCTTTCTTCAAGATCACTAACTACTCAAACACAATGCCTTCTGCAGGGCTCAGAATATACCATCCAACCCCTAAGAGGGGATCTCCAGGACCACCTGACTGTCTTCTGACTTACCTACTGCCAGTCCATAACTGACGGTAACACAATTAATAGCAAGGTTGCATTCATGTTACTTGCACTGAGCAGATCTACCTACCCAATATCAAATACAGTCACACTGCATCTCTTTCTTTTTAGGCATGTCCACATTCCCATAGTGACATAAAGCTCATTTGGTTTTTCTGCTTTAAACCCCCTGAATAGTGTGTTCTATCCTCAAGTACTCCAAATGTAAGAGGCGCAATTTCACTTCAAAGAGGGCACCTTACAAACACCTTGCTCTTCTCCGGGGTGGCGTGCTGGGTACCTGAGCTGCTGGAACAAGGAGCCAAGGAGCACAGCGTGACTGCCCTGGTGGCCCAGCACCTGACGAGATGCACTGCTCGAGGGACAGGGCTTGTTCCCCCCAGGGCAGACATTGCTCTCAACCCAGCAGCACCCTCAAATTGACAATAACCCTTAGACCTGGAAGCATCACCTAAATCCAGGAACAAACCCAAATCCAGATGTACCTCACACCTGGCAGCACCTCACAAACCTTGCTGACACAGCAGATCCCCCAGACCCAGTCCCATCCCCTAATGTTGCCCCTCAAGAAAGGCAGAGCGGGATGACCGACAAATGAGTGCGGGAGCTCCCAGGGCTGAGAACAACAAACTTTATTATCCTAGGGGACAGAGGAAAGAACCTGGGGCTGAAGCATGTAGGATAGGTCAGTAGAGGCTTCCAGGCTGGCTGAAGGACTTTTGCACCCAGCGCTGTGAACGTGATAATCGCAAGCGCTGTCGGATCCGGACTGGGCCTGGCAGGCTGTGTCAGCACCGGCTCTCCAGTCCTGGGGAGCTGCAGGAGGGCCCCAGTGGTGCCTGGGTCATGGTTTCGCCGCAGTTTCTGAGGGGCACTGCAGAGCCTTGGGACACACCCAGTGCACCCAGGCTGGAGGTGCTGGGGCTGCTCCTTCCAAGTGCTGGAGACCCTAAAGATGGTGTCAGAGGCGACTGGCTGGCTGGAAGTGCCGGAGGGAGCTGCAGATGCTGCCCTTCTCCAGGCAGCTGATGGCAGCACCCATCTCAGCACAAACAAAGCGGCACTGGAAAGAAGACAACAACCCTTGAGCAGCAGGCACAGGGGCAGCATGGCCAGCCCCGTGCCTCTAGGCAGGGCACAGGTTGTGGGCTCACATGCAAACAGCAGGGAAGGGAGCACCCCTGGCAGAAAAGCTGGAGGGAGCCCTGGGACAACTCACCAGCCAACGGGTGTGGGCACGGAGCCCTTCCTCACTCTTTTGTACCAAGATGGCCAAGATGGCTTCTACAGATCAACGCGGCAAACGTGCTGGAGGGCAGAGAGCAAATGCCACTGAGAATGAGCACCTCTCCGGGTCTGGGGGAGTATCCTCCCTCAGTAGCCCCAGGAGAGCCCCGTCCTCCCCTACCCTCTCCTCACCTCAACAGGTCCAACTGACAGAGTGCTGCAGGGTTCAACCCGTGTCTTAGCAACATGGCCATGATGATGTTACAGCCACCCAGGAGCCTTTGCCCCAGCACGGGCAGGGGCAGGGGGGTATGATTGCAATCAGCATTTGCCCCAGTTGAGCGTATACAAATCCAAGATTGTAATCAAAGATGGGCTGCAGAAGCTGCCAAGAGAAGACCGTGGCTGAAGACCACGGCCAAAGTCTACCCCGGGGTGGGATCGCAGTGCAGATGCAGGCAGGAACACCTTGAGGAAAGGAAATCAACAAGATGACCATGTCCTCCTGTCCGTTGTCTCTTATGGGACCCGTGGTCTGGCAACCAGTACAGAAAATGGCAGTGTGATCACAAAACGTTGAGGCTGGCCCCAGAGGGAGGCAGGAGGAGACCCACCGATGTTCTGCAGGGAAGCACAGCACAAAGAACACCTCGTGAGGTTTTAGCATTAGCCACCTGACTGGGCTTCACTAGGCTTTTTGCTGCCTTCTGCAGACCTCTCCACTAGTAACATGCCAGACTTTGCAGGCCCTGGGTTTCCCAGTGGCTTATTTTGGCTTGGCCTTGCGTATCAGTTGAGAACTGCACTCCCAAGCCCTCAGGGATGATATCAGAGAGCAAAGTAATACAAAGTATTAATTTTACATGCGTAGGGTTGAGAAAACCCAGGTTGGAAAAAGACCCAAGTAGTTTTATAAATTAAGAGACGAAGCTTGTGTGGAGTTTTTATTGAAGAAATTAGACTTTAATGGCCAGCCTTTGTAATATGCGCTGTAAGGCAGCCGTAGAGCCTGGCATTAAGAGCATAATAACACAAGATTTAACGCCATCATCCTGCTAATTGGAAGGACCTGACCTCAGCAGGGTCATGCAATGCAAGTCAGAATGATAACAATGCAAATTATCACTGCTTTGCAGATGCCAGTGTCTCCAATATGTAAAGAGAACGTAACGTGTTTCATTCTGTCGATTAAAAATTATTCTTTTACCCAGGTTGCGCAGTTTATAAAAGCCTTAGAAACAGAAACACCTAAGGTAAGATAGAATGGTGGGGTGCAAAGGTTTTTTTCCCCACAGTTCAAAGGTCTCGGTCATTCAGAACATTAATATGCTGTTCCCTGTATCATTCATATCAATATTCAAGTTGGTGCTAGAGCTTTCTGGGAGATGACAAGTGGGAAGTTCATAAGCAGTGAGGAACATACACAGCATCGACCCAAGGGAACAGGCTTTACTCGTGCAGCTTGCCCTTACTTACACTGAAGCCGATAAGCAGTGTTAGAATGGGGACACACACGCGCACACACGCATCGGCTGTTTAAGCTGTTGAGCAATCACGAAATCGATGGCTGACTACTGGCCACCAGAAATGAGACTTCAATACCTGTAAAAAAGTTCTTAAACCTAAATGAGATGAGTACTAGATAGGAATGGCAAATACACAGAGTCCAGTTTAGGTTAAAGCACTAGAGAATGAGTTTGACTTAGAGCACCTCCTTAAGCTACACTGAAATAATGAGACTTAGGCAGATACTTCCATTAGCGGGCATGTGCTTTGCTGAATCCCGAGTAGCTCCTCTAGGGCAGAAGATCTCAAATTATGACTTTGTGTGACTACAAATAATATAATTCAGAAACAGGATCTGTTAATTTAACCCTTTGCTAAAATTATTTACAGAATAAATGAGAAAATTCACTGCTTAGTGAATCTGCAGGAGATGTAGATATAAAGATGAAAATGTCCTGTCTCGAGAGTCAAAGCTTTTCGGAATTCAATAATTCAAATGCTTAATCATTCATGTACCTGAATCTTTGTGAAATACAAGCATTGTTCCTTGTGCTTGTCTGCCTTTTAATTTCACATTGCCGCTAATTAGTTACATGCCATTTCTCATCTATTCCCCTTCTGTAAAATTTAATCTTCAAATGACAGCTTTTATCAAACACACAAAGCCAGCTCTTGCACTAGAGCAAAGCAGAAAATTATTCTTGCACTTAAAAAAGAGTGCCTCTCTGCAAGCTCCCCCTCGCTGTGCCAGTTGCAGCTTAGCAGAGCGAGGCTGTTTACACACTTTCTGAAACTAGCAGGCCAGTTCAGGGTAGGAAGGGAAGCAGGGGTAGTGCTGAGTTGAAGAGACCTGGTTGATATTGCAGCCATGCTTGGTCCATACAGAACTGACACATCTGAGTTCAGAGTAGAAAATTTTGGTTTTCTACTCCGCTGGTGTTATTTCTTGCCCGAGTTTTCAAGATGCTTGGGAATGGTGGTAAATTCCCTGCTGGGTCTTCGCCTACAAAGCTCTGCACTAAGCAGAGCTGTGACTACAGCCTATGAAGAACAAGGTAAGGAACACAGAAAGGAAGACACAGCTTGCAATCTGGCTGGACACCTTCCCCTTTTGTAATAATTAATCTTCAAATGATGTTCCTCTTGAATGCAAGTGCACCTAGGAACACCCTCACTATCATCTGACAGGCAGTGCCGGCATCATCACATGCAATTAGCAGAAGGCCTGTCATGTGGTGATTTTCTGGACGCCTTTATCTCCCGCCACGATAATCGCAAGCGCTGTCGGATCCGGACTGGGCCTGGCAGGCTGTGGCAGCACCGGCTCTCCAGTCCCGGGGAGCTGCAGGAGGGCCCCAGTGGTGCCTGGGTCACAGTTTTGCAGCAGTTTCTGACGGGCACTTGGGAGCCTTGGGACACACCCAGTGCACCCGGGCTGGAGGTGCTGGGGCTGCTCCTTCCAAGTGCTGGAGCTCTGGAGAAATTAGCACAGTTGAAACCCCTCAAAAGCTGTGGCAGGCTATTACACATCTGATCACAACACACATTCTGATTAAATGGAAAACACACAAAGTTCTGAGATCTATTTTATTGATTTGCTTGGTAAAACTGAGGATTTTCTAAGTCTTATGTGGCAATATTCAGACCTTGAGCCCTCCCTGTTACTGATAACCTTCTTGAAATAGCCACATTTCTGTCCCTGTTCTCTGTTTTACTGTTGCTAATACATGTCTGAAGTGTTTATAAAACACTAATTAATTGACAATATGCATTGTGGAAGTTTTTGCTGCCAGCTGGAAAGACTTAGAGGGCTCTTTAGGTGTGTGTGCAATAACACTGTCCGCACAGAGGATGTTAGGTGTCTGACTTTTGCCTCTCACGGTATTGAGCACGGGATAGAAAGGAAGAAAGATAATCACTAAGAATAATAATCATGGCCTCTAGTATCCTGTCTTATCATGTCCTAAGAACCCTGAAAATAGGTTTGCTTTCATCAGAGTTTAGAAATCAATATGTTTTCAGTGTTGTTAAAGCAGGAAAACCAAATGAGCTTTATGTCACTATGGAAATGTGGATGTGCACCCTTGGGTGTTCTTAAAGTTTGTAATGGCAGAGGATTTGGAACTAGATGATCGTTAAGTTCCCTTCCAATCCAAACCAGTCTAAGATTCTACATAGCAATAAATCCTTTCTGTGAATTTACAGAAAGGAAATTATTCATGTTTTCTTTCAGTGTTTGTTTCAATCACAGAACTAGCAAGCTAACTGTCATATGACATTGCAAATGAAACAGATAAACTTCCTTTAAGGTCTTCATCATGGCAGAAATCTGATGATGTCAAGTATTGAAGTCATGACCTTGAAAGAAACTGCCCATTTTCTTCTTTCTCCCCACTGCTGTCATCAAAACTGTCTCCTCTATTGTACCAGAAAACAAACACAAAAACCAAACCCACAAAACAATCACAGCATGCTTCCATGCACGTGGAAAACTAGAATTACGAGTATGATCTAGGTTTATGTCTTGGACAACCTCTTCAGCTTAAAGATCTAGTCTATACTAGCTTAGTGTGTCTGTGAAATTACAGCCATTGTATTATTTAGCACTTCCAAAAAAAAAAGCAGAATTGAAGCCTCCATATCATATCTAGGGGATTTAAAAAAGGAACCAATGCACTCTGACAAGTTCAGGTGTCAGCTTTAGACAACTACTGTTTCAAAAGCTGTATGATGAATCAAACATGTGAACAAGGCCATTGTAAAGAAAACTATTGTCCTTTAAACAGGGACTGAAATCTAGGTCTAGATTCATTATGTATTATGTTTACATTATTCAAATGCTACCTTCACATGGAGAGCAAGAGCAAAGGATTATACAACAAAGGTTTTGACAAATAATTTACCTATTTGCCTGGGGATGCATGAATTTTGACAGCTTTTTGGTCACGTAAAGAGCATGCACTATTTCCCTGCAGCCTAGGCTTTCCAGATGAGTTAGTCTGTTGTCATAAGCTAATCACATCACTTTCCTGCAGATTGTTTCTTGGCTTAAACAGATATTCTGTACTAAGATAAAGATATCTTCTGCATCTTGAAGTCCATTTTGACCTTGACAGTTTTCAATAAACAGTTCAATACAGCTTTATTATCTGACTCGAAAGCATGCTTTTCTTACTGAGGATTATGTCCTTAATGCACGTAGTTCTGCTGAAATAGTTGTTTCTTCTTTTCCTGTGTATCTAAACCATTCTGGAGGCATGTGTAAGCAGAAAAAAAAGGTATCTTTAACTAGATCATCCCATAGTGCAGGAAAAAATAGGGCAGGTTTTCTGGGAGAAGTCGTCTTTCTTAATATTTAGGCAGACATTTAGAGAGACAGAAACTGAGACATAGGCAGGTAAGGAGAAAGGGCAGCAAGAATAATGAGGCAGAGTGGATGAAGATGTGGACTGATAGCCTGAAAGAGCCTGAGAGGCTGAACTGAGAAACAGAGAATTAGAGTGGGTTGAAAAAAGCAAGGGGGGAGGGGAGGGTCATTGGGAATGGTGCATAGGGAAAGTGAGAGGCAGATGGCACAGAGAAAAATCCAGAGAGGAAGGGAGGGTGAGACAAAAAAATTACACACTTTTCTCAAAGTGCAAAGGAAAAGGGATAAAAATCTAATGATGATAAGATGAACTGTGGTAAAGTACTCGCTTGTGACTGCAAAGATGAACTGCTCTGGGTTTACAGCACAGTCTAACTCCAGTCTGCCTCAAGGTTTGCAATGATGACCTGATCTGCTCGGTCATACATTGTTATAAATCACAATCATTTCAATCTTCCGCTACTTCCTAGGGAAGTAGATACAGCTAATTAAGAGGAGTAATTTTTTTTGCACACACCCTGTTCCTAAGACCTCTTCAACCTCTGAGAGATGTTTTATTCTTGTTTAGTGCAATAAATAGAGCTGGCACTGGGTTCCACAGTACTCAGGAGAACAAAGAAATCTGTCTTGGACAGCTGAGAGAGGCGAGAAGAAGCTGAATTGTCTGTGGATATTGTGAGTGCTATGTAACTGCACCCTGTATTTAATGACCCTGCACCTAATGATGGGCAAGGAAGGGAGGAAAGGAGGAAGTCCGGTAAAACGGACTTTCCGAATTTATTTAATGGCCACCGGGTGTCACTGTTACCTCACAAAAGGTATTCGCCTGTACAATGACGAGAGCCGGTAATTTCCAGCTGAAAATTCAGCTGCCCTCCTGTTGTCAATGACAAAACCGACGGGGATCAGGCAGTTTAGGGGTCTACTTATTCTTCTTGGCATTGCCAGTTCCCCATTCCTTGCCCATGATCTGCAACCTTACTCAGCTGCAAAACTTCCTTATCCTCTCCTTATGCCGAGCATGATAGCAGGGGTGTCCAGGACCTATAGACTCATAGAATCATCTGGGTTGGAAGGGACCTTGAAAGGTCATCTAGTCCAACCCCCCTGCAATGAGCAGGATCCCCCTAACTAAGAGGCTGCAGCGGTGCCAGGATGCCCGTTACTCAGATGAGAAAGTGACGCTGACAAATAAAGTGTAGTGAGATGTAGGACTGCATTCCTGCAATCAATTTTTTTCAGTGTTACCAAAGCAAGTCTCAAAATGGCATTCAAGTATTGTGAGATGGTGGAATTTGCCAGGCGGTGAATGAACTCAAGCCTAAGTACTATTCTAGATTTTAATGCGAAAAGCCCAAGGTGGCTGACAGTGGCATGTACAGTGGAAGCTCTTTTCCTGGCAACAGTTTAGCTCCACAGCTGTAAAGCAATTTTTTTTTTTTTTTTGGATGATAAGAGCTATGAGAGATCTTGGCATCAGAGCTCACTAGCTCACTACTGTACTAAAGAATGAACAGTAAGGAGGCAGAGATCCCAAACCGTAAGACTGAATGTTCTTGATGAACATGCCTAATCATCACTCAGCAGGAACCAGTATAGCTTCAGTTTCACTAGTTTGGGTGAGCCTAGCCTTTCACTTCAGCACCTTTTGAGTTCTATTTGTGTATAGCTTCTGTGGGTAACTGTCTTCCCTGACTGGATTGGCTAGCTAAAAAACAAGTCTTTGACATGTATTTCCATTAGGAAAAGAAAGGACATGGTAAGGAAGGTAACTATATGATCCCATTTCCAAGAGAGGCACAAATTATACTTGTCTTAAACCACAACAAAGAAGTAAGAAATGGGAGCGTTGACATAAATCTCTCACCTCAGCCATCATTTGAACCATAATCTCTCAGTTTTTCTTGCCTTTTCCCCTAAGCCAAGATTCTTGGCACAGCTCTCTCCTTCCCAGAAATTGCTGCCTTGGCTGTGGTTGGAAATGTGTCACTGTCTAGGGTGGATGTCCCTTTTTTTCCAGTTTTCTGACTGAACCACAGAGTATGAGGCTGTCAAACAAAGGTGGTGACCAGAACATTCCTGAGGCCCAGCCTAGACATTACATGGTTTACTAAAAGCAGTGTTCCAACATCCAAGCCAAGCGCCCTCCAGGATGATTGGTGGATGAATGTCTACTGTCCAGGCTCTCTCTTTCCTCCACCTCATCCACCACACCGGCAGCTCAAGGAAGTTAAGCTGTCTGGTTTCTGTACCCACTTTGACTTGATGCACAGTCTCATTGCACTTGCCTTGGCTCAGTGCAAGCTGAACCTTCCTGCTCCTCTTGGCTACAGAAATGAGGACTGCTTGCTCCTTCTTACTGCAAGACAAGTGAGTTCAATGTGCTATCAGAGGCTTCCAACTGTCAGGAACACGGTGACTCTTATTTTGCTATGTCTGCCGTAAATGTGCCACATTTCTCTCAGGGTCTCATTTGCTCCTGTGTCCCATCCAGGAGTCTCTTCTCTATGATTTACAGGCTAATCTTCAGAGGTTTCCCTTGGCCTCCCACCCTGGTTCTGATATCCCCATGTTGTTAAATGCACTCAAAGATAGTTAATGTTCAACAGGAAAAAAACTACCTTTCCAAGCACAGAACTAAGACACACAGCACCGCTTTGGCTGACCTGTGCTTCTCTTCTCTCTTGACATGCCATAGCTCTGATGGGAAGTTCTGAGTACACATGGCTCTTCTTCTGTTTTTTCCACTAAGGAAGGAGTTCTCCATGCTACAGGTGTCTCCTGGAGGCCCACAGAGTAGACAAGACTGTATTCTAGGTAGTGCTGCTAGGTCGCGTTTGGCTAGGGCAGCACAGAATGTTTTGATTCCTGCAAGACAAATGTTGAGCTATCACATGTGCTCCATTCTCCCCTTGGCTCTGAGGCAACAGGAGCTGTATACATCAGCCTTGCTGCACACAGACCAGACCAGTCACCTGTCCCCAGAGCACAGGGTTCAGAAGCAGAAAAGGCTGCTGTACTGTGGAGCTGCAGAAATAAAAGAAGGTGGGTTGTGAAAGTCTTGTACTCCTTGCATTTGCCAGACAGGGCAGTTTCTAAGGAGAAATCTGGTCCCATTAGACTGGCAGCAAGGAAAATCAACAACAAAAAAAAAAGCAAAGTTCAGTCCTGAACTTAACCTCTGCAGAAGTGGCTAAGTTCTCTCCTCTTTCTCGCAATGAAAATGTTTCAGAAGGCCTTTCAGTTCAAGTAGGGAGAGTAGTCTGTGTACACATACTCATATCCTGCCTGGTTCTCTAAGACAGCAACCTTCAGCCGTCTGCAGCTGAATGCCTTTTTGAGTACTCCTCATGTTATTTTATTTTTTTAAAAGCCTGAGCTGGGAGGAACTGTGTGTTTGCCAGCCAGGCAGGAAGTCATCTTACCCAAAACAAACAAAGAGCTTCAACTTTATAAAAAAACCCAAAAAACTGTCTTGACTCCAAGGAACAAACTGAAAAGGCCAATGAGTCAAACTGCCTCATTTTCCTTGAATTACCCCTTAAAATTATTTAAATTCAATTTATGCACACTTAAAACAATCATAAAACATAAAGATGGGAGCTGAAAAGTCTCTGAAAACGCTCTCTCTTCTATTAGTTTACAGTAGGTTTTCTGACTGCATCTCCCCATAGATCTAGAATTCATCAAATCAATATCACAGTGAATTGAATCCATGCAAATTTTTCAGGGTTTTTGCACTAAACACAGCTGGTTTCTATCTTTTCCCTGCCCCAATGGCAGAGGTTTATTCACATGCCCATGATGGCTATGTGACCCAAATGAGCTCCACCCTCTCTAAACCTCACACTAGCATCTGAAAACCAGAGCGGTATTCAGGAGCTTATGCATTTCCCGCTCTTGCTAAAGCGAAGTCTGTTAGACTGTCTCCCATTTTCCTGCCTATGTAGAGAAACATTTCTGCTGCCATATGGGGAGTAGCGGCCATGCCTTGTGGTAACTGCAGGGTTAAAAAAGACTGACACTGGATCAATGGGCTTGCACAGTAGGAATCTTATTTCCTTTCTCCTAGTGTTTGACAGTCAGATGGGGCGGGCATCCACAGATCTACTTCCTTATGCATATTCTTTTATTTAGATCAGATGATGAGAGGGTTTATGGTATCAACAACATCTAAAAATTACACCAGGGTCTTGTAGACCAGTTGAGCTAGTTTAATTACAATAGCAGCACTCCCCAAGTAACACTACCATATGCACTGCACACACCTCATACTTTTATCTGTGTTAAGGCATGCATGAATTACTTGAGGAATTTTCTGCAATATTTAGCAAAATTTCATGCCATCTCTGGCCTAAAAAACCTCCCAGTTTCCGTCACATTTATCACACAAAACGCTCATAGCAAACTTGGCCATCTGATGACATACTAAGAGAAATATGAAGAAGAAGGAAATTATCACTGAAAGCAAAAATAAATAATATCATTGCCTGACTTTGACAACAATTTTCTTTTTTCAAATGTGGCTTTTTTCTTTGCAGAATCCAGTTTACAACAAAAAGGTTTAGTATGGCAAGAAGATAAGATGTTTAGAAGGAATTCTACAACTCCACTTAAAAAGAGGAATGGAAGAAAATCCAGTTAAGATATATGTACCTAGGTCTCTTAGAACCTCTTGAAAGGCTAAAGGTGGTATCACTGAATAGGCTGAACTGTCAAGACGCAAAATAACTGCCCATCAAAAGGTAAAACCATCCCTAGCTGTTGGGTTGGTTTCTTTCCCCCACAGGTCCATCCAGATAAACAAAGTCTCATCTTGCCTACAAAGTTTAGCCTTTCTCTGGCCCTGTTCCACACAACCAAATGTTTCCCCTTGAAACTTCTGCTTTGATTAGACATGTGAAATATGGTGCTTTCCTTGGAAAAAGAAGAAAATTAACAATTTTTGGCCAGCAGGGGACCCATTCAGTTCCTGCACCTGAGAAAACTTCCGCAGAAGGTGTGGGTGTATGGTGTTTCATTGCCACTCACCAGACAACACTAACAACAAGTTTTTAATCATGCCCCTTAAAAGCAGGATGTCTGCAGCACATGCTGTGATGTTATCGCTGCTAAGTTTAAAATTAGTCTTCCACTTTTGGACTCATGATCACTTCAAGAAAGCTGCAAATTCTAGTGTCAAAGTACAGAGGCCAAACACCAGAAATGGCTCTGCTAGAGTCAATGGAGAAGCCAGCACTCCAGAACACCAAGATACCAGGATCACACTAGACAGTAGACCATCAGATAGTGCCAGTGTTCCTTGAGAAGTGCCATCTAGGCTCTAACAGCACAAGAGTCTCAATGTATTGGCACCACTGGCATCACTGTCTAGCCTGTATGCTTTCAGCAAAGTAACCAATGGAAGCCTCAGTTTCTACTCAAGTTGTTTGTTGGAAATTTCTTGTTGTACGATATGTAAATAAATTTTGTCAGGGAAGGAAATATTCAGTGCCATGGACACAACACTGAAAGGTGAGAAGAAAGGAACAGCAAGCCTTGTTTAAGTGTTTCTGTCCTTATTGGAAGGATTTCGGCCTTGCAGGGCTTAAACCTGAAATGTGCATTAAGTAATTCTTGCCACACACAGCATTTGTTGCAAACATGTTGTTGCTCTACTTCTAAGGGCTGTATAATGAAGTGTTTCACTGGACCTTCATTCCACGGAAGGCAGCTGGATTTTCAGGGTACCCTCCTATTCTGATTCATACCTGCAGTGGGAAGAAAAGTTATGGAAAACGCTTGACATTCTGTACTTAAAATTAATCCCAAGTTGAGATGGCAGATATCATTTTGGAACCCAGCTTTTTTTTAGTTTCTACAGATTCTAAGAGCTTTCCTGCAACACTGATCTGATTCAAATCAACTCAGTCAAATAAAACTGATTCACATGGAAAGCCACAGCTTTTAGGGTCAATTTTTTTTTTAGATTTGTTTTTCTTAAACTAAATGTTGTTGAAACTAGAGTAATTTATTGAATCACTTGTACCTCAATTTTTTTTTCCAGAGGGTGTTACTACTCTGATGGAAAAGTTCTATCCAGTTCTCCTTGGTGATCTATCAGTAGCAAAAAAGTCACAAGGGAAGTGACTAGTCAGCACACAGTGACATTGAGCTGGAAAAATAAACCACAAAACATACCCATTTGATTCAGAAACATAACAGATTTTTTAATGGGTATGTGATTATAGTGGCTGAGGAAGCACAGAAAAGGCCATAACTGAAGTCTAGAAATGCAGGACATGCTCCCTGTATGATCATTAACTTTCAGAGTGAATGGTTTAATGGCTTTATGACCCTCCTCTTGTTCCTCTTTTTTTTTTTCTCATTTGAAGTGAAATGTTTTGTGAAAGGGCTGGTTATGCATATTTGTAACATCTAGTACAGCATTGACAGACTTCTGTTGCATGCATTCAGAAAAATATACTGTAGCACTGAAGATGTTCATACGTCTCATAAGTGATTCACTGGACTTGGCTGGATTGGTGTGTTCCTGAAGAATTCCCAATTTGATTGCTGATCTCATTTGGTTAAACTATACAACATGCTCAATTGTTTTTTGGAAGCAGACTTCGTGGATCACTCTATTTCCCTGCAAATTCAAAGCCTTTACTGTTCTTCTTACTGTACTATCCAATCCCAACATGCACTCATAGACTGGATGCAATCACAATCTGCTGTGACAGAAAGGTTGCTTTGTTTCCTGATACAATGCCTGCATTGCTTGTGCAGGACAACTTTGCCAATACAGGAGGAAAAACTGTTTGCAGACATCTGCCATTGCCTATAGTCTGACTGCAGAAGTACAAGGTGACAGGCAGTCTTTCAGCTGGAGTCAGGGAGGCCTTTGCTACAATATTCCCTTTCCAAAGAGAGCTGTCCAAGACAAGGGTCATCAAGAGAAACAGTCCTCAAGATCCATCAGGGAGGTTCAACTCTGATAGTAATGATTCTTCCACCCATATTTCAGATTCTGTGATAAACGTAGTGGTGGTCTTAACCTACAAAATTTTCCATACACACACTGAATCCCACTTATCTTCCTGGGAAAAGCCCTTCCCCACCCCTTCTAGACTGAAACTTCAATGTGGTTGTCAGTGAGGAATGTAGAAGGGGTACAGGAAAGGAATAAAAGTTCAAAGACCTTAGTAATTTTTTGACACTTCACTAGCCGACACCCCCACTAGCTTCTGCTCACCATCTCTAGGTTACGTCTGTAACAGTGTTGTAGCCAGAGGACAATAACATAGGAATGAGGCTGAACTTAGAACAGCAGATTCTTGTTTCAGCTTCTGTGAAAATGTGCAAAGGAAAGCTGCAACTATTGTCCAGCTCCCCAACAGACTAACAGCAAGGTCACCTCAGCTTTTCGTTCAGTGAATTCTGGGAATGCAGCAGGGCTTGATAGCTCTTTACCACAGCCAAACAGGAATTTCTACCCTGTATATAAAAAGGAATGCCTTGTGCAGAGGCTTGTGGTTTAGACAACCAATCTCTAAGGCACACTGCCTGCTAAGCAGACAACTTGGGTCATTCCAGGAGCCTGATTTGAAGCCTCAGATACATAATCGGCACAGTTAGAAGACAGAAGACTTAACTAACTTTTGGCAAGCACTGTGTTTTTCCTAAAGTTCCAGCTCCTGAAGTCATATCATCTGACTTGCTCCTTATTAATCAAAAATTAAGGTCTGACACTCACATTATCGGAGAGAACCTTGGGGGGGTAGGGGGAAGAGAAAAAAAGGGGGAAAAAAAGGAACACAAAGAGTCAAAGACCCAAAGAAGACAAAACATATTGCTTCATGACTTTAAGCATCACTACTTTTTTTGAATGCACAGGCCCGAAATGACTTTCAAAGCAAAGAATTTTAAATTGCTTTGCAAAATAATTGACTGGTTTTGAATTCTTGGGGCTTAGAGGGGCCCAATTTTGCCCAGTTTCTTCTTAGTAGGAACTGAATGTTAACTTCCACGAGGAAACTTTGTAAACTGACTCTAAGTTTATTGATAAAGGTTTCTAAGCTGGATTTAGTGATACCCTTTGAATAGAACACGAGAATGAAGCACAGATTAGATGATTTTTTCAAAGTTCTTGAAAATATCTGCCCTCTCCTGAATTACTACAGCCCCTTCATAAGCTTTGAGCATTATTTTGTGGCACGTGCTTTCTAGGTGAATTATCAGCAGTGAATGTTCTTGGAGTATCTCATGTGCAAACCAATACTAATGCTAAAAAAAAAGCCTAAACTGGCACTTCCGAGTTAAATTATTCTTTATCCCATCAGAAATTAAAAAACTCTAAGACAGGCTTCCTACTGGACTTGGAGAGATGAAAACTTGGAGAATGGCTGACCTAAGGCTTGAAATTGATACAGTAAGCTGCTTTGCTAGCATCTGCAAAAAAATAGTTGGTTTCTGAGATCACAGCAAGGCTGCAAACCTCCTGCAGGATTTCCACACAGGAGGACAGAGCAGTTCCTGAATGAATATCGGGGTGCTTGCTGCACCTTTTTGCAGATCCAGCAAGGACAGTGGAGATTGTCACAGCTCCTACATGACCTTTGGCATGATCTCCATCATCATATTACCTTTTCTTTTGATCCACAAGTACAGCTTCTGCTGCAGGACTGTTCCCCGACTGAGTCATCGCAAAGGGCCAAGTTAACCTGTTTCATCAGTAAAACTGCCCAGCTACTACTGCAAAAAACACACAGTGCCTCATACATCTGTTTCCACCCCAAAAAATTCCTGGGTGTTAAATGTGAAAGTATAACAAGTGTTTAGAATCATAGAATCATGAAATAGTTAGGGTTGGAAGGGACCTCAAAGATCATCTAGTTCCAACCTCCTGCCATGGGCAGGGATATCCCACTAGATCAGGTTACCCAAAGCCCCATCCAACCTGGCCTTAAACACCTCCAGGGATGGGGCATCCCCAACCTCCCTTAGTAACCTGTTCCAGAGTCTCACTACTGTCATGGTGAAGAAATTCTTCCTAATGTCTAGTCTAAATCTGCCCTTCTCCAGTTTATACCTGTTCACCCTTGTCCTATCACCACAAGCCTTTGTGAATGGTCCCTCTACAGCTTTCTTTCAGGCTCCTTTCAGGTACCAAAAGGTCACTATAAGATCTCCTCGTAGCCTTCTCTTCTCCAGGCTGAGCAACCCCAACTCTCTCAGCCCGTCCTCATATGGGAGGTGCTCCAGCCCTCTGATCATCCTTGTAGCCCTCCTCTGGACCTGTTCAACAGCTCCATATCCCTCTTATGTTGAGGATTCCAGAACTGGACACAGGATTCCAGATGAGGTCTCACATGAGAGGAACAGAGGGGCAGAATCACCTCACCCAACCTGCTGGCCACGCTTCTTCTGATGTAGCCCAGGATACATTTGGCCTTCTGGTCTGTGAGCACACATTGCAGGCTCATGTCCAGCTTCCCATCAACCAGCACCTCAAAGTCCTTCTCTGCAGGGCAGCTCCCAAGATCTTCACCCCACATCATGTACTGAAAATGGGGATTGCCCCAACCCAGGTGCTGGACTTGCACTTGGCCTTGTTGAACCTCATGAGGTTCACACAGGTCCACTTCTCCAGCCTGTCCAGGTCCCTCTGGATGACATCCTGTCCTTTCGATGTGGCAGCTACACTATTCAGCTTGGTGTCATCTGCAAACTTGTTGAGGGTGCACTCAATCTTGCTGTCCATATCACCGATGAAGACATTAAACAGCACTGGTCCCAGTATGGACCACTGAGGGACACCAGCAGTCATGGAATTTAACCAGGACTTGACAATAGGATGAGGAAGTAAAGACGTGGGGGTATCCTAGGGGTACCTTGACCATGTACTACCAAGCCTTTATCATTTTTCCAAACAGTCTCAGCCACTGGAATTTTCTCTGACCTCCCTCTGTCTCACTCTGTAGCTTCATCTCCAGAAGACAACAAATCCTATGAGATAACTCCATTGGTTTTGTTTGGTTTATTACAAACGTTCCTTTTCATCATTGAGATGCAGCTTTTTATATGACATCACCCTCTCTGAATTTGCAGAGACTAGAACATAGCTCAACAAGTCAGATTTGCCATGCCAGGCATAATTTTAGCAGCTGTTCTGAGAAGTTTTTGTAATGTTTTCTTAAGCCCCAGCTGTGAAGTGGAGTGGAATGAAAAAAATTCAGCTGCCATTTTTTTTGCTGAGAAAGGAACACATTTCAGTGAAACAGTTGATTTGCTCAAATACACATCTATCTGCTCAGAAATAAAGAAATGTTTCAGTTTTCTTCCAAACTGTCAGATATTCATGGTTAAAAAAAACACCAAAAGTTTTCATTTTCAGTCTGTAACAAGAATTCATTACTTTATTTCAGCTGAATCTTAAACAAAAAGCAGAGACATGTGATGATTTTGACTGACAGTTCTTGTCCCTGAAGAATACTTTCAAGGGCTTTGAGTGGTCAGCAGATGGAAATTTTATTTGGTTGGTGAGCAACTAGGCTGTCATATTCAAATAAAAAAATCTCTGTTGATTTGTGAGAATGCATAGTGATTTTCTATTAAATACTTGGTTTCAGGTAATGCTTGCCAATTCCAGGTCCACTGTGGCTGCTCATATACATGTCTGCAAGCTAAAAAATAGATTATTTCTCAGGAATTATTTCTCCATTCCGCTAACTCACAGAAATATTATGGATACCTCAGAAGAACTGGAGTAACTACAGTGAAAACTGAAGATAGTCCAAATGAAAAACTCTCATCAAACAGCAAGCCAGTTATGCATGAATATATTAAATTGATGAAAACCGCAAAACATCCCCTGGAGCTTTAAGGACCTAGCCTCAGCCAGATCTGAGTATTCCACCAAGGTGTGATTCAGCCAGCATGGGAAACAAGCAACATGCAACATTTCTGACATGCCAGCCTGGGTGTTTACCAGGACAGTCAGTCTGCTGTTGCATATGGCCCTGCTGTGTCCATCATGAGAGAGGAGCTGTCACACTCCTGTTCTCCCACCCCCAGCACAGGCACAAAGTGTGAGAGGGGACTGCTGCTTGCAGGCAATCACAGGCAGGCTGACAGCTGAGGTTCTCCTGCTTGGCATAGGCCTGAACACTGTCTCACCGCTCTGCACAGTCAAGACAAGGCTGACAAGGAGCCAGGTTCATAACCGGAAAGTACACTTAAACTTTTAAACAAACATTTGCACGGAAATAATGACCTTTAAAGACCACAAAACATCTGCATGCATGACTGCCATCGGTTTGAGAAACACTTTTTAGTTACCATGCGTAAAACAGATGGTGTTCTCAGAACTACTGCAGTGTGCTTATTTTTAACTCGTAAAGTTCAATAATTGACTGCTCTGACCTGGTGGTTAAAAGAGATAAAAGATTTGCTTCACTGGCAGTTACAATCAGGACTATTTATTAAACATTCCAGATCCTGGAGGAGCATGGCCTGATGAATACCTTTAAGTACTGTAGCATTTTGCCTCTGACCTAGATCATCTTCATAATACTTCTCAGCAGCAAGAATGAACAGTACAAAATACAGCAGTTTGGGATCCTTTCACGCTATCTCTAGACAATTAGTCATTGTCCCCATTGCCTCCTGCAGAAGAACTAAGATTTTTCCAGCCAAGAAAATACGTTATTACATTCTTCCGTCCTCACCACCCAGCAAATGGATAAAATGGTAGCTCTGATATTGAGTCTGCTTGATGCCTGAGCAAGGAGCTATGCCCTGAATTTGCTATATATGCCTTGCGCCACAGGATGACATCACCGCTTTTAGAAGTCTGAGACCAATAAAACCCAGAATGGGAAACAAATGTAGTTGTACATTTACAAATGTGACTGACTAATAAATGCAAAAAAAGGTAGAGGTAAGTAAACATCTGAAAATCACAAAGGAATCTTGTCCTGTATCAGAAATGTCGTGACCAGCAGGTCCAGGGAGGTTATTCTCCTCTGTACTCAGCACTGGTGAGACTGAATCCTGTATTCAGTTCTGGGCCCCTCACCACAAGGATGTTGAGGCTCTAGAGCGACTCCAGAGAAAAGTGACAAAGCTGGTGAAGGGGCTGGAGAACAGGCCTTATGAGAAGTGACTGAGAGAGCTGAGGTTGTTTAGCCTGGAGAAGAGGAGGCTGAGGGGAGACCTCATTGCTCTCTACAACTGCCTGAAAAGCGGTTGTGGAGAGGAGGGAGGTGGCCTCTTCTCCCAAGTGACAGGGGACAGGACAAGAGGGAATGGCCTCAAGCTTTGCCAGGGGAGGTTCAGGCTCGACATCAGGAAAAAAAATTTCATGGAAAGGGTCATTGGGCACTGGAACAGTCTGCCCAGGGAGGCGGTTGAGTTACCTTCCCTGAAGATGTTTAAAAGACGGGTGGATGAGGTACTGAGGGGCATGGTTTAGAGATTGGTGGGAATGGTTGGACTCAATGATCCGGTGGGTCTCTTCCAACCTGGTGATTCTGTGATCCTATGAAAATAAATTTTATGAAGGGGGAAACCATTTATTGCCTCAAAGTGTTGCAATTTTTAGCATATGCTACACACGTAAATGCCTCCACAGTCTTAGATGTGCTAGAAGATAAAGTGATAGTTCCTGTTTGCCTGTCCAAGATATTCAGAAGAGCTGCATTTATCACATATCTCAGTGGTTTTGTTTGCTCACTAAGCTTCACAGAGCGAGACAATCCAGCTGACCCTTGCAAGTACTTCCCCCTGCTGCGTTGCGCTAGTTTTACTCCATTAAACTAGTTGTCATGACTAGTTATAAAGCACTTAGTATTGAGAGGAAGTCCCCACCTTATCTTATTACACAACATTTCTCAAAGGCAATCTTTCCCTGCAAAAGGCCATGGTAAGGTGTTCATGGCCTTTATCGTCTCTAACTTAATCCATTAAGAATCAATGAAGGACTCCCTTGTCTTTCAGCTTTCAGGATACAGCACAAGTTTTGCCTGACAGTCTCCTTAAGGTCCTTGTAGTTTCAGGAAATTCATTTGTTTCTCATCCTGAATAGAAACGGGGCTCAAGTTAACTGAAAAGGAGCACGCCCAGATGCTTTGTTCTTATTCCCTAAAAAGGTAATGGAGGATTTTGACACCATGCATTTTATATTTTCTTAATTTCTATAGAGAAAACTATTCCTCACCCTCCCACCCCCTCTGATTGCTGTTAGAGGATGTAAAATTCTCTTGACCCCTTCTGAAAGATGTACTGAAAGAGATACAGGCTAAAGAACAAACACAATGCACCTAGATTAAGGTACTGATTGACTAAAAACAAACATTCAGCTACACATCAGGTAGATCTCTGCTGAAAAGGAAAAGTGAGTCACTTTCTGTTGACATCCTTAGGGCAAATAAAACTTAAATCCCTTGACACTTGGTAAATATAAGATAAATAACAGGAAGTTTCTAGCACCAATGATAGTATGAGGCAGAAGGGAATGAAATCACTCCTTTTCACCTGTCTCAAAAAAACAAAATTCCTCTCTCTAACAAAAGAGCTAATATGTCCTGCTTATATGGTCATAATTAATTACCCCACCAAATCTGAGTTCAGGAGAGAATTATTTTTCCATTTGAAATGGAAAGGGACTATCAGGATTTCAGTGGGTGGAGAAGAGTCCAGCTTCTCCTGTAGAAGTGTGAGGAACAGTTCCTTGTGCTGAATCCTCTGGGAGTTTTATTTAGCAGATTTCCCGTTGGCTTCAACAGCTGAGAATCCCGCACTTAGCTACTAAATGTTCTGTGTTTAGGAAAGTATTGATAGATATAAAACATTGCTGTGGTGGGTTTAAACAAGCTGAATGCCAGGTGCCCACCAAAGCTCCTGTTATCACTCTGATAAGAGTGGAAAGGGGAAAGAAAACAACAAAATGCTCGTGGGTAGAGATAAGAACAGGGATAGAGGGCTTAGCAGTTACCATCACTGGCAAAACAGACTCAGCTTGGGGAGATTAGTTTAATTCATTACCAAACAAATCAGAGTAGAATAATGAGAAATAAAACCAAATCTTAAAAACACCTTCCTCTGCTCCTCCCTTTTTCCTGGGCTTGACTCACTCCCAATTTCTCTACCTCTTCCCCCTTCAGCAGCACAGGAGGACAAGGAATGGGGGCTATGGTCAGTTCATCACATGTTGTTTCTGCCACTCTTTCCTTCTCAATAGGAGGACACTTGATACTTTTTTCCTGCTCCAGTGTGGGGTCTTGTGCACAGGAGACAGTTTTTAACAAACTTTTCCAGTGTGAGCTTTTCCCACAGGCTGCACTTCTTCATTAACTGCTCCAGCATGTGTCCATTCCATGAGCTGCAGTCCTTCAGGAATAGGCAACTCTAATATGACTCCCTGATATGGTTCACAAGTCCTGCCAGCAAACCTGCATCAGCAGGGGTTCCTCTGTCTCCATGGGTCCACAGGTCCTACCAAGAGCCTGGTCCAGCGCAGGCTTACCATGTGGTTGCAGCCTCCTTTGTGTGCATCCACCTGCTCTGATGTGGGGTCTTCCACAGGCTGCAGATGGATATCTGCTCCACTGCTAATCTCCGTGGACTGCAGGGGAACAGCTTGCCTTACCACAGTCATGGGAAATCTAGAGTTCCAGCACCTGAAACACCTTCTCCTTCTTCTTTTTCACTGACTTTGGTGTCTGAATGGTTGTTTCTCTCACTTATTCTGACTCCCATCTCCAGCTGCAGTTTTCTCTTCTGTGTAGGTTTTGTTGTTTATTCCCCCACCTCATTCTTAAATATGTTATTACAGAGGCATTACCATCATTGCTGATAGGTTCAGCCTTGGCCAGTGGTGGGTCCATCCAAGAATACATCTAGAATAAAGAAGAAGGGTGAACGACAACAGTCAGCAAAATATCAAGGTGTTGGTTTACTCCATATTGATTTCAACAGGGAGTATAGACTCATAGAATCATAGAATCATAGAATCACCAGGTTGAGAGATCCACCAGATCATCAAGTCCAACCATTCCTATCAAACGCTAAACCAGCCACCTCATCCACCCATGCCTTAAACACCTCCAGGGAAGGTGACTCAACCACCTCCCTGGGCAGCCTGTTCCAGTGCCCAATGACCCTTTCTGAGAAAAATTTTTTCCTAACGTCCAGCCTAAACCTCCCCTAGCGGAGCTTGAGGAATATGTATATGATCAAATTCAAGTAGCTAAATTCCCAAAACTTCTACTTATTCAATCTGTCCTGCTCTACTTGCACATGCAAATACATCCAGATAGATGTCATAGTGATCCAGAGTTGGCTTAAATATGTGTTTAAACTGAATCATATGAATTGTCTATGCCAAAATCCAGTCACCTATATAGTAGTGGTAGGCACCCTAGGTCTGACGGAGAAGTGGCTGGAAGCTACCTGATCACTAGCACCCAGAGCAGGACATCTGACTGCAACTCTGCCCATTGACCTGCTCCCTCTTGACTGTTGAAGCAGCTTCTGTGAGCTATTTTTGGCTTGTTCTGTCTGTAGTTTTCCAAGAAAGGAAAGACTGGCCTGTGTCAGGTGTTACATGCTGCAGAGGAGAATCCAATACAATGCTATCTGTTCTGATAACTTTCTGGTTTAGTCTATCTTATGGTCAGAAAAAAGCAGGATGAGATGGCAGCTGATCTAGGATGGAAAGATTGTGTGCCTGTAGACAACTGTAGTACAATCCTTAAAAATTTCTCTCATCAATAAAGAGGTTTTTTCCCACTATTCAGCAAACCCCAAATCCTAGATGGCCCCAAGACTAGCCCTTCTGCTTAAAAACACTACTGCTGAACCCTGATTTCAGCTGTTCTTTCAAAGTCTCCTGACCAGATCTTCTTTTCAAAAGCACCAAGTTTCAGGTACTTGGCTCAAAGCCACCAAGAGTGTAATCCCCACTTTTGTAGCATCAAGCAGCCAAGGTATTTAGGCTTCCAGATGGTTTCTACTGTGATACTTGAGGCCACATGTTTCAAATTGTCCTTTGCCATAAAAGCCAAATACACACCTGGTCCTACAAGGATCCAAATCACCAAATAATAGAATCAAAACTTGACAAAAAAAAAATGAGAAAACAACATGTTCATGCTTGAGGGCAAAAATCTGCAGGAATTTCTGCAATGTATCATTTGACACACCAAAGGAGCCAACACCTGTAAGTCAAATACCTTCTTCCTCTTCAACAGGATCCACATCCTGTCCCTGCCCTTCCACAGAAACAACACTGAGAGGAACAGGTTCGCTTTCTGTAGAAGTTATGGCCACAACTCGTTCAAGGGTTAATTCAGGCATTTGAACATAGGTGTCTGATTTTAGAGACTTTTAAGCACCCCTCATGACCTTCAGCTAGCAGTACATGACCTGTAGGAGCTTTTGCATGTCTTCAGTACTTTACAACATCTATCACAAAATCAGAAAGACTGAGGTTGGAAGCAACCCAGTCCCATCATTCAGATCATTAATGAAGATGTTGAAACACTATAAAGGCCAGTATGGACTCCTGGAGTGCACCACTAGTTACTGGCCTCAAACTTTATGCAACTGATCATTACCCTCTGGACTTAGCTGTTCAGACAGTTTTCAATCCACCTCACTGCTCATCCAGCCCATATGTCACCAGCTTCTCTGAGAATCTTACAGGAGACAGTGTCAAAAGCCTTGCTGAACTCAAGGTAGACAACATCTACTGCACTTCCCTCATCTACCAAGTCAGTTATTTCATCACAGAAGGTAGAACTTCCTCTTCATGAATCCATCTGACTAATCCTAATCATTTGCTGTCCAGGAATAATTAGTTTCCAAGATTAGTTGTTTCACCACCTTACTTAGGACTAAAGATGATGTGGACTGACCTGTGGTTGCCTGTGTACTCCTCCTTGTCCTCTTCGAAGACAGGAGTGACATTTGCTCTCCTCTAGTCCTCAGGAAGCTCTCTCAGTCACTACAGTCATTCAAAGATATTCAAGAGTGGCCTCACAATGACATCTGCCAGCTCTCTCAGCATTCATGGATGCATCTCATCAAGGCCTATAGCTTTAGGTATGTCCAATCTACTTACATATTCCCTAACCTGAGTCTCTTTTAACAAGAAGAGAACAAAAGTTCTCCTTCCTTTAGACATCCTGCAGCCTCCGGGACAGCTAAATAAATGCATTTCTATGGTGCTTGATAAGCAAACAGCCAAACTGAGGCCAAACCATTCCTCACAAGCAATGAGGCAGTCATTGTTTACTGACCACAGACGGGGGGAGTGAAGTCATAGGCTTGCTTTCTGATGGTTAGTAATGCATGAAAGGCATTTTCAGTCTCCTGCGTCCAGCTGCAGGATCTTTGGTTTGTTATTTGAGACCAAAGTAAAAGTGTTTTAATTGTCCCCAAGTCCTGGGAACCACACAAATACACTGACATCAATCAGACCCTTCTGTGCATGTGCATAGAAGTAAGGGCTCAAAGTTGAACAGCAAGACTGGGATAATGGGGAGGGCTGTTTCCTGCCTATGTCTGTGTTTCCTCAGTATGGCACTTTGCAGAACAGAGCTGGAAGGGGGCATTTTGTTAACTGTGGAGGCACCAGCATGATTCAGGAAAAAAAAAAAAACAAAACACCACACAAAACAACCAAAACCCATAAACATTTAAATTTGGATTGTTTTTCTTGCCTATCTGCTATGAGCCAAAGAACTGTACACCTCAATCCTTAGCTGTCCTCTGGTGCTCAGACACCTTCAGCTGAGGAAGAAAACACCACACTTCCCCTGTTCTGATCAAGGACAGGGAACAAGCAGTTGCCAGGGTCATACCAGAGCAGCTGGTTAAATCCTCCCAGGGCAGCTTTCAAGCCTAGACATACACTGCCACAGGGGTGAGCCACCTTCAGAGCTCACACCTCTCTGAGACCTGGGATAGAAGAACTCAGTGACTTTCACTGCTCTGTCAAGGAAAACCTGACAGGGACCTCTGAGACCAGCACTGAGCACTCTCATGTCCAGTTACCTGGACACAGTGCTCCCTTCAAAGCCAGTCACCTCTGCAAAGAACAATGATTTACTGGAAAGTGCAGGATCTTGTCTGGTCGCCCACCTATAATACATTACAACAGTGAGGTGGAAGGCAGGTAAAGGTATTTTCCCCAAGTTTGATTAAGGGCAGAGATCGTCAGAAGGCGATCCTCTAATTGTGTTCTTTGATAACAATCTGGTGCTCTTTTGTGCATGCTATTTCTCATTATAAATCACATGTGAGCTGGCCTAAGTCACATGGATCCATTTCCTGAAAGCTCAATTAAACCTCATGACTCCCGCATTTGGTCACAGGTTTTCTCAGAGAACCTTGAAATCGACATGGCTTTTCTTAAGCTAAACACTCAACTCCCTCAAAATATTTTTTTTATATTTGTCTTTTCTAGCACCAAATCAAGTATCACTCTGAGTCATCAAGGTATACAAGGATCTGCAATCTTCCCAGGTAAAAGCCTGTAAGAAAAATGTGACCCTTTGCTTAATACAGGAGTCTGCATGGGCCCTTCTTGTCTCATTCCATCTCCAATTAATCCTCCATCCAGCCTGCTTCCACATTTATTTAGCTATATAAACCTAGAGTTCCCATACTGCTGCTTCACAAGAATGTAGCAGGGATTGTAATTCAATACTGTATGAAGAGTCTAAAGCCACCATTAACAACTACTTCCTTGAACTCTATCCGCATAGGATCCTGCAGGTCTAGCAGAGCTTGAAACTTTTGACATTAGAAGATCAGGAGTAAGCATGCTTTCCTCTGGCACCACATAGCTTGGATAATAAACTCTTACTCTGAGAGTCTTACTACATACAGACACATAATTGGGATTACGACAGAGGGCTTAGCCAAAACCAGACTTAGAAATAAGATCTTATTTCACTGAGTGTTAGAACAGGGTGTGGACATGTAAATGAATGAAATATTTTGCTCATGGTAGCAGAGAGATGCAATTATATTCCAGATGTTATTGGTTTTACTTTTAATGAGTTGTGGCTAACTAAATTAGCCACTCACACTGTGTGCCACTAGCTACAGAAACACAAGTGCTTTACCATGTTAACACCCTTGCACTTCTGAGGAAGAGCTAGATCTTTTTTCAGATATAAGTGAGATAAAATTCGTCATCTGTAGCGATTAAGGCACAGACCCCATCAATGAGGCAACAAGTGAGATCAACTTTATTGAGAGGATGCAAACCTTTTACATCCAGTAACAACTATCCCAGTGAATTTCCTCCCGTGTGAATCCCACAGTACAACGATAGATAGCAACCCACTATTTTCCACAGATGCGCACCTTATCTTCATGTTTTCCATCAATGCATTCTTTTGTTATTAACTCACAGGTCTTAGTAAAGATTCCAAGGTCTCAACAAGCTAGCAAGTATGAGAACACCAGCCGTTTGCTCTGTGCTTGCTGCTAGTATCATGGGTATGCCAAAGCATCGGCTGCTTGTTCCAGCCTAAGTGCCACAGTGAACTATTTCATCTGCTTGAATCACAGTCATCTGCTTGAATCTGAGCACGTTACTGGGTCTTATTAAGTTTGTAAACCTAGAGATTTTCCACACAGAGCTTTCCCATTTCCCTTCCTCTCAACCAGGAGTCCCCACTGCTGTGGCTCCAGATCCCCTTTCCACTCCTGTCATACAGTCTGGCCAGGCTATTACACAACAGATGAAATGAAGTAGAGGAGGGCACTAGCTGGCCTGAGGTGTCCACTGCCCTTCACTGAGGTGACTGATAGAAATGAACTTCTTTTTCTGTCATTCTGAAAGTTCAGACCCTTCCGTTCTCCTTCGGTAACTTTACTGTCCTATTTGTTGTACTGGGTTCCTGCTGTGTTTGCAGTGAAATTTCTGTAACTGAGCCTGCATGAACTACATTGAGAGTGTCTGCTCTTTTCTGAGTGTATTTTGTTCACATGCCATTTTCACAGGAACAGCCTAGAGGCAAATAAAGGGACAAAGAGGAGCACAGAACAAGAAAAGCTAGTATAGCAAGTTTAATGTTTTTAATCAGGGATGGTTTGAAAAGTGCCTTCTATTCCTCTTTGCCTCAAAGCAGAAAGAAGTATATCCTAGAAGGGGTCAAAGAAGTTAACATTTACTCTTAACTTTCTGCAAACACTAGCTCAGGTCTCTGAATTCCTACACAGGAGCAGAAAAAAACCTGCAAAACTTCAAGGTCCAAATTTCAGTTTCCTCCATGAACAATGCCTCCTCATTTAGGCAGGGCAGAGAACTTCAAATCATGCAATTTGCAAAACGGAAATCAAGTAAGATGTTGTCAACGGAACCTGTAAGATGTTGTCAAAAGCCTGGGCAAAATAAGCAGGAAAAGGTCGCTGCTACTTGCCTTCCCATAGGAAAGGCCAGTGGAAGGGTAGGGAAAACAGGCACGGATGTTTGAAGCCATCAGTGTATATCCTCTATAATCACTACGTTATTACTCATTTTAATATCCTATGCAGCTGTAAAAGGCTTAGTCTTTTTTTCTCCCCTCTCAGTTCCAGACACCTGGACTGCTGTCAGCTGTGTGCCAGCTGCTCAACCTGGCCAGCAATGCATGCGGTACAGTTTGAGTTCACCATGCAGTTTGGCACAGCAGACACAGTTCCTTCCACTTTTTTTTTTTTTTCTCCATAGTACTACATACTACAGTATAAAGGAACAACTGAGTTAAACAAATTAACTTAGATTAGTATCAATCCAAAACATAGGCCCACCGTTCTGGAAGTGAATTAATCATCAGGAGAATGGGAAGTAAAGGTCCCATGCCAGACAAATGATCAGTGAGATCTGGAGAAGTGGGACGACAAATGTCTGCTAAAGTGGAAAAGTACAGTACAAAGGGAATTTGGCTTGAGAAGCCCAGTAGAATTTTTACTTTTCTTTCTACATAGTGTTGTTCCAGAGAAAAAAACAGAGCCTGAAGCTCCAAATCTAATGTTCTTCTTTGTCAGCATTGGAGAAATTTTAGACTGTAAGTATCTGACACAGAGAAATTTTAATACAGCTTGTTTTATTAAATTTCCCACAACTGGCAAACATGTTTAAAAAGCATATACCTGAATATAGATTAAGCTGAGTGTGCACACATATCATAGAATCATAAAATAGTTAGGGTTGGAAAGGACCTCAAAGATCATCTAGTTCCAACACCCCTGCCATGGGCAGGGACACCTCCCACTAGATCAGGTTACCCAAGCCCAAGAAAATCTGTAAGTGAACATTTCAATGCTGAGAAGCAATAGGATCTGCAAACATGTGTTTGCAAGATATGACTTCCATAGAACAGAGCATAACATTTCTGGGTTTCAGATTAGATTGCAGACAGAAAAAGTGGTATTTTTCTAAGACAAAGAAAGCATAGAACTTTATAGCAAAAGAACTCACAATTGAAACACATTGTGAAAGAAGAATCATGCAGATATGAAAGTATGCAGAAAACGGGGAGGGGAAACAGTAACATATATTTTACAGCAAATTAACAGTGTGCTACCTTGTTCTCTGATTCTACAAGTGTCCACTCTTTTGAAGTCTTTTCTTGTTGCTTTATTGTTGTACCTTTTCTTCTAATGCTTGATTTAGCAGCTTGCCTTGTAGACATCTAGTAGGGTAGAACAAGCAACTAGAAACACTCCATACTAACAGAAAGAAAAAATTATAAACTGGCATGGCTACAAAGGGATGAATTCAAACAGATATCAGCACATTTATCCCAAGTTAAAAAAAAATTGTCAGAAATAGTTATGGGCAGTACAGTTAACTTTTTTGTGGATAGGCATAAATCTGGTCACAGCGGAAGAGCCAACCGGTAAAACCTACAGGTGCTGTACACTCACCCGCTTATTGCAGTGCTTCTGCTATACATTTATGTGTTAGTTTGAACATGTGTTTCAGGAAAACACAAGCAGGGGAAGAAAAGAAGAATGGCTGGAGACAAGTAATTTCTTTGCAAACACTAAGGCCCAAATATCAGAAATAAAAACACAGTTAGGAAAGAATGGCAAGTAGCCCAATATGACCCTGAAAGTCAGGGGGTCACATAGGCGCCTACTGCTGCTGCGGGACCTGAGTGAGAAAGGCAGCTGCAGGGTTCCTTTGGGACAGGGCAAACATAGAACTAGAGAATCATAGAATCACCAGGTTGGAAAACACCTATGAGATCATTGAGTCCAACCATACCTATCTGCCATTAAACCAAATCCCTAAATGCCTCATCTCATCTCATCACATCTCATCTCATGGTGAGACAACACCTTGAATCCTGTATTCAGTTCTGGGCCCCTCACCACAAGAAGGATGTTGAGGCTCTGGAGTGAGTCCAGAGAAGAGCAACAAAGCTGGTGATGGGGCTGGAGAACAAATCTTAGAAGGAGCGGCTGAGAGAGGTGGGGTTGTTTAGCCTGGAGAAGAGGAGGCTGAGGGAAGACCTCATTGCTCTCTACAACTACCTGAAAGGCAGTTGTGGAGAGGAAGGTGCTGGCCTCTTCTCCCAAGTGACAGGGGACAGGACAAGGGGGAATGGCCTCAAGCTCTGCCAGGGGAGGTTCAGGATGGACACCAGAAAAAAAAATTTCACGGAAAGGGTCATTGGGCACTAGAACAGGCTGCCCAGGGAGGTGGTTGAGTCACCATCCCTGGAGGTGTTTAAGGCACGGGTGGATGAGGTGCTGAGGGGCATGGTTTAGTGATTGATAGGAACAGTTGGACTCAATGATCCTAGAGTTCTTTATCAACCTAGTGACTCTGTGATTCTGTGATCGACCCTTCTTTTAAATACCTTTTAAGTACAGGGGCAGAATCATCTCCCTGGACCTGCTGGTCACACCATTTCTGATACAAGCAAAGATGCCCTTGGCCTTCTTGGCCACCTGGGCACACTGCTGGCTCATGTTCAGTCACTGTCAACCAACACCCCCAGGTACTTCTCTGCCAGGCAGCTTTCTAGCCACTCTTCCCCAAGTCTGTAGCACTGCATAGGGCTGCTATGCCCCAAGTGCAGAATCCAGCATCTGGCCTTGTTAAACCTTACCCTGTTGGCTCATCCAATTGCTCCAGCCTGTTCAGATCCCTTTGAAGAGCCTCCACACCCTCAAGCAGGTGGACATTTCCTCCCAGCTTCGTGTTGTTTGTGAACTTACCAAGAGTACACTGGATGCCCTCATCCAGATCATTGATAAAGATGTTGAACAGGATTGGACTCAACACTGAGCTATGCAGGACCTGGGACCTGATAGCCGTTAAAGACAGAGCTGCAAATAAGCCGCAGCAAGATACAGCCTTGGAATGGTGTGTGAGGACAGGTAAGAAGCTGGAATCAGACTGAAAAGTTCTGGCTGCTGCTGTCATGGAGTCATAGAATCACTAGGTTGGAAAAGACCTTTGAGATCTTCAAGCCCAACCGTACCTATCCACTGCTAAACCATATCCCTAAGCAATTCGTCTCCCCATCTCTTAAACACCTTCAGGGATGAGGACTCAAAACACTTCCCTGGGCAGCCTCTCCCAGTGCCTGAGGAACCTTCCGTTAAGAGATTTTGCCCACTGTCCAGTCTGAACCTCCCCTGGCACAAGCCTGTCCTTGGGACACTCGCTCGTTCGATGCAGGTGCTGTCCGCGCGTCCCAAGCTCCTTGCCAGGGGACAGCCACACGTTCCTGCTGCTCTCACGCCTGCACCTCCCGGCGGCTGCGGGGACGCGGCTCCCTGGGGCACAGAGGCGGACCGGGAGGGACACCCCTTGGGGGAGGGACCTCCCCCGGCTCCCCAGCTTCCCTCGAGCACAGGAGCCCGTTCCCCACGCTTCCCCGGGCAGACACCGCCCCGGTGCCCCGACTCGCGGCGGGGCGCGGCTCCGCGGGGGCGGGCGGTGTCTCCGCGGGGGCGGGCGGAGCCGCTGCCGGCGGCGCGGGGCGGGCCAGGCCTGGCGGCAGCGGCAGACGCGGCTGCGAGTGCCGGCCGGGCATGGGCTCCAACGCGCCGCCCTGCCGGGAGCGGCTCCCCCGCGGACCCCACGTAAGTCTGAGCCGCCCCGGGCTCCGAGAGCGCCGCCCGGGGAGGTGGGACATCGGGGAGCCGCGCCTGGTCGGCGGAGACCCCGGCAGGGCTTTTCCCGGGCAGCCCCCGGCGAGGATGTCGCAGGTGGCGGCTCCGGGGCCGGCGGGGGACGCGGCTCGGTAGCTCCGTGTGTTCGTCCGGCGTGTGGGCTCTGCGGCCGTGCCGGCCGAGGGGCTGGGGGCACGATTAGTTCTCCGGAGAGCGGAGCTAAATGGTTGCCCGGCTGTGCCCGTTCTCTCTTGTTTCGCCGTGAATTCCACAGCGAGCTACGGGAAGGTGGTGACCTTCCCAAAGCTAGTGCTCTGCTCCTTGTCATTGTCCCTGCCCACGGCAGGGGGATTGGAACTGGATGCTCCTTAAGGTCCCTTCCAAACCAAACCATTCTGTGATTCCATGATTGTATGATTCTGTGATTGTATGAGTCTGTTACTATATGAGTCCATGATTCCGTGATTGTATGAGTCTGTTATTCTACAATTGTACAATTCTGAGATTGTGTGATTGCATGAGTCTCTGACTCTCTGACAGTGTGATTGTATGATCCTATGATTGTATGGGTCTGTGATTCTGTGATTCTATGACTATGATTGTGACGTCCTTACCTATTCTTTGGGAGATGAGAGATTAGGTTTGGACTCACTCATGTTGTGGTACTACCTGAACAGTGGTTATGGCAGAGTTTTAGGGTTATTATTGTATTGTGTCCGGTTCTGGAATCCTCAGCATAAGAAGGATGTGGTCCAGAGGAGGCTACAAAGATGATCGGGGGACTGGAGAACCTCCCATACGAGGACAGGCTGAAAGAGTTGGGCTTGCTCAGCCTGGAGAAGAGAAGGCTCCGAGGAGACCTTATAGCCACTTTCCAGTACCTGAAGGGGCTACAAGAAAGCTGGGGAGGGGCTTTTTCCAAGGGTATGTTGTGACAGGACATGGGGTAATGGGTATAAACTGCAGAGGCGCAGATTGATACTAGACATAAGGAAGAATTTCTTCATAATGAGATTGGTGAGGCACTGGAACAGGTTGCCCAGGGAAGCTGTGGATGCCCCATTCTTGGAGGTGTCCAAGGGCAGGTTGGATGGGGCCTTAGGCGGCCTGAACTAATGAGGGGTGTCCCTGCCCATGTCAGGGGGGGTTGGAACTAGATGATCTTTGAGGTCCCTTCCAACCCAAACTATTCTATGAATCTATGATTAATGAGATGGCTTGTGGGTTTTTTTGATGTACCAGTGCCAATGGTGTATGGCCCCAGCATGCCAGGTGCTGCACAGGCACAGTAGCAGGAAAGGCATGGACCCTCAAAGGATTCATATCCAAGCAGAACATGGACAAGAGGTGAGGGAAAGACGAATGCAAGCAGAGTACTGAAGGAGCTTGAGACCTGTGGGGTAATTTTTACACAGGTCTTCTCAGAAGGCATTCAGCTAAGAAGTTAAGTGAAAGCAACATTGAGGGACAGGCAGAGGACAGGCGTGCAGTAGGGACAGCGAGTCCAGAAAGGTTGAGAAAGTGGCATTGGGTAGAGGGCCAAAGAGCCAGCCAAGCACTCTGGCGTGGTCCTGATTCCTTGCCCCTTGGCCCACGCTCCCTATGCAGGGAGCAGCTGATGCTGTTACCCCAGGCTGTTCACTTTGCTGTGTGTAGAGCAGGTTCTGTATGCTACCAGGGGATACGGCTTTCTGTATGGAGGCAGGGTGTGGAAAAGGCATTGGAGGTGATGTCTGCCAAAATACAAAAAAATTCTATTACGCAAAGAAGGCTTGTTTCATTTGCATCTGAATGTTCTACTGTGTCAGCTGGAAATGACTTTTTCTCTGAAGTGTTTCTTTACATATCCTTCCTTTCCTTTTGCCTCCCTGACAGCTTTGACTTCAAATTTTGCTCCAGGTCTCCCAGTGATCTGGAGAGGTTGAGGAACAATGGAAACCTTGGATATCCTCCAATGAAGGCTTCCATCTAGGAGTCAGATTTAGACTTTAAAGAAATGGATTTTCAACAAGCACTAAAAACATGTCCATTGTCCTTATTTTTAAGTAAGAAATTAATTGACAAGATTTTTTTCTCCTCCTGTGGCAGTTTTTCCCTATGGTGCTCTAAGTCCCAATGTGACAGCACTGTATCAGTACGTCAGATGCTAAAGAGTAAACCATCTTAGGGACAGAAGTGAAAATTAGCAAAGCTCCCTATTAGTGTTGAAGAAATCAAGGGCTAATGGATGGAACATTTGCATGGCTCCCAAGGCTTTAAGTTAGAATGTTAGCACACAAAAACTAAATGAACTTTTTGACTTGGGAGCACTTATCTATTAGAAAATTTCTCACCTCTTCTGAATTGCTTCTTTAGTGTATCAAACTTACCAAGCCTACCTGCAGCCTGGAGAACTTCAGCTCATGAGAAGGTTGGCATCACATGCTTGGGGACATAATTAAGGAAAGGAGATTCCTATCGACCCTGAGCTGCTCTGGGAAAAGGGATTTTTAGGTACAACTGAGACCTTAGCAGGGTCAAGGATCTCTGTAATCTTTTCCATAAGCCAGCATGATTTCCTGTGGTAGAAGCCAGTCATAGTGATTCTCCCACTAAGTACTTAGCTTTGAAAATACACAATCCTATTTTGAAAATCCTATTCAAATTGGATGCTTTTTTTACATTGTAAAAGATTCTTGCATTGCAAAACATTAAGATGGGTTATAGAACTTGTCATGAGAAAATACAGGCATAAGAGCATGCTACATGTCAGTATTTCATGAAAGCCTTTAGAGATACACAAGGTGGTTTCAGAAAGCCCAGGAAAAGTAAGAAGGAAAGCCTCTCACAACATGGAGTTTGCCTAGCCAAATGGCAAGGACATTCAGGCTGAGTTTCTAAGAAATAATTCTTCAGGAGCCAGGCCAGTTAGAAAGTGATCTGTAACCAAATGGTTTTGAGTAACCTCCTACATCCTGACTCATAGAGATCATGGGGAAAATAGACTGCTAGTCTCAATAGCGTATAAACTTCCTGGGGGATTTGGCATAGCCTATGGACATGTGTGCTGAAGTTAGTGTGTCTGTTGGGAAAGTTGCCCTTCCTGCAAAATCAGAGAATATTTTAGCAGTTGCTTTAAATTTTTCGTGATTCTGGACCCTCTTTTGTTAAAAAATTAAGGCTTTAATAAAAGAACACACCTAGCAAATCCAGCTGAGCAAATTAGACTATACTGAAAGTTAAGTCAGAATAGCAGCTGACTCTGATGCTCTTCAAATGACACTTTCCCCAGGAAGTATCAAAAGAAGGACGGAAAGAAGTAAATGGCCTTTTAACATGTGAGGGTTTTGTTCTTTTCTAAATGCCATCCTAAACTCCGAACATTTGCTCTTCATCATCTACAAGATCTCTGCTTCCTGTCCAAGTAAAGAACATTTACAGAAAGTTTGTTGATTAAAAGCTTTGTATGGACTCTTGAGAAATAGTACCTCTTAAAACAGTGTGCTTGTTTTTACCTTTCCTTGACTTACGCTGCTTGTTTTGAAAAAAAACCCAAAACAACCCTCTTTGGAGTTTGCTGGTAATGGAAATAAGGGCTATAGATACTCCAAACAAAAAAAATGAAGACATTTTGATATTGACTCAGAATTAAAAACGAAGATGTACTTCTGTGTAATGCCTGTTGCAGAAAACACTGCAGTCTCGACTGGCATTTGAGCTTCCATTGCATCTCTGGAGGCTTCTTCAAATGAAAATTCTTAAATTGTTTCAGGAAATTATAATAGTCGTGTGGTAATTGAGGATTCAAGATTGCTGTAAAAGTCATGATTAAAGAAGATATGTGAATAACTCATCTAATCATACCTAGTGTGTTACAAGCTTCCAAGATAGGATTTACCCTTTGTTTAGTGAACAGCCACAGCTACGCTCCTTTGCCCATTTCATATTCTTTGCCATTCAAAATTTCCTCACCTATCTTTGAAAGCCTAAATTGACTATATGCTTTGTACTGTAACCATCTTTATACTCACGTTTTCTTCTTTATTCACATTTTCTGTCTTAGTGCAGTTAATAGCCGAAGTATAAGTCCATAAACTACACACAAAATATAAATACATGTTTATTATTATTTTTAGTCCTGACATTGGATCTTGGCTTCACGGATTTTTGTTTGCAATTATGTAGTAGCATTTGTACCCCTTAAAACTAGAAATTAGGAATACCAATGAAGACATATTTCAAATATCTGTCAGTTGAGAGTCACATTGAAAACACACCTGTGTGCTAGAAAGATGCCATAGAGCCTTAGAAGGGATAAGAAAGAAGTAAAAAAGAGATACTAATTGGACAGGGAGAGCAAGAAGGAACCTCCAGACCTGTTTGCAACACAGGAAGCATTTATTAATAGTGATAAGAGACCAGAGTTAATTACAATATTCCTCTTTACTCTCAGCCACTTAACTTCTTTCTTCTAACACTGTATATCAATTTTCAGTGGAAAAATTAGGTATATTATCACTAGATGATAATTTCTGGCTCCTCTCCTCCTTCGCTCCCAGTTTCTGGCTTGTTGGACTTACTGCTCCAAGGCAGCACAGGTCTTGGACCTTTGTTGGAGCTCACAAGCCTCCACAGACCCACATGCACAGCTGCTCCTCTCTGTCCACCTTTAGTCTATTTCCATCCACTAAAAGGAAGACTGGAGTGAAGGCAGAGATCTGTGTGGTGCAGAGCAGAACACATGATTAGAACCACAGAACTACTGGTACATGGTAATTTTGTTATCTTCCATCTTTATAATTGCAGATTCAGCAGAAATTATGTAAGTTTATTTTCCACTGAAAGCTGGATAGAGATTTAATCTCAGGCTTGCAAACTTGCCTCTTTAAAGAATTTTGTTATTGTGATAGCAGGCCAAAGTGACCAGAACTGAAAAAGCTTAACAGAACTTGCTTTCTGGTCTTTCAAATGAGAGCCATTTGCATCCAGATAAGCTGGCTGCTTATTCTGCATGATTTCCTTGACCAAGTACGTAAAACAAATAACTCTCCCACCTGTAGCTGAGGTAGGAACTGGGATCTGGCATTTGGAGAACATACCCACTGTTCTTACCTGGTGTTGATAGGTGTTCCAGTCAAGCTAATTCCTCACTGGCATTTGTCCAAATACTCTCAGTTATGTACTGCTGCTCTATTCATTCCTTTTTGGACATACCCCAAGTTGTTTTAAGTAAACCATGTTATCTGTTGATCAGAGCTGTTAGATGCACAGCACAGGCATCAGCACAATAAAGGGAAGAATTCCGTCACTCCAGCCTAGGTTGCCATCATTGTTGAAGACCAACTGGTTTGAAGCCAGCTTTGGTATGTTGAACTGTGTCATATTCCTCAGTGGATGTTTGACGTGCACCAGCAATCACTAATAGCAATCATATTTGTTCCAGAAAGACTAGCCAGGAGTGGAGCTTCTGTAAAAAGAGACAAATTATAACCTTAAGAGCTTTTAATCCAAGTAAAAAAAAGGCAGACCCTTTTGAAGAATTAACGAATCACACATGCAGAGTGAATCACATGATGACAGTAGAAAATGGGTCAGTTCCACTATTTTATTTTTATAGAGAGGGTGCAGGAAAGAAAAGTGGAGTGGTTTTTTTTCAGCTGAAATTACAATGACGTGTAAGATCTTAAAGACTGAACAAACTGAAAAAAATCCTATAGAGTTCCCACTACTCTTGCCAGTCGCTTTGCATAGATTTCAGATGGATGCTGTCTCTCTGCCCTCCCCACCTCCTCTGACAAAGGAATTCCCTAGAACAGAGCTTGGTTTTCTTACCATGCCTCATCACATCATAGAAGTCCACCTAGTTACTGGAAAATTGACTCAAATTTTATAGGTAAATGCAGTTCTAGTGTCATACACCTGGCATCAGTGTTTTCAACCTTTTCAATAAGAAAGAAGAGGCTGTTAATCTGTTATAGAACATTGGCAGGTCTAAAGAAAACCCTGTGATATTTTTTAGCTAATTGCTGGTCATGTTAATGAGATTCACAATCCTGCTTGTTACCTAGGTGTTTGATGCATTGAGTTTAACATGAAGTCATAGAATCATTTAGGTTGGGAAAGATCCTTAAGATCAACAAGTCCAACCATTAACACTCCCGAGTCCATTAAACCATGACCCTAAGCACCATGTCTACACATCTTTTAAGTATCTCCAGGGTTGGTGACTCAAACACTTCCCTGAGCAGCTTGTTCCAGTGCTTGAGAACCCCTTCAGTGAGGAGGTATTTCCTAATATCCAGTCTAAACCTAACCTGGTCATTTCCTTTCATCATATCATTTGCTACTTGCGAAAACAGACCAACACCCACCTCTCTACAACCTGCTTTCAGGTAGATGTAGAAAGTGATAAGGTCTCCTGTCAGCCTCCTTTTCTCCAGACTGAACAACCCCAGTTCCCTCAGCCACTCCTCACAAGGCAGCTCCCATCACCAGCTTCGTTCCTTTTCTTTGGTCAGTTATCCTTTCTGAGATGGGGAATAAATTCTCACATAGTTTCCTCTCTGCCTTGGCTGAGAATTCTGTGCCTAACAATCTTGCCTACATTCAAGTCCTGTTTATGTTAGCATAAGACACTGAACAAAGATGTGAGAGGTCTGTTATTGAGATGAGGAGAGAAGAAACCCTCAGCTTTCTCTTGGCATAGTATATGTGTCATCATCTTATCCTCCATCTCTTCACTTTCTCGGGAAGCTGCAAGCCCCATGGTGTGATATTGCTTACCTAACACACTGCTATGGTTGCTTACATTTACTACTAACTGCACAGTTCAACCTGCTAGTTTTCATTGGGAATAATAAACAGGAAAATGCAGTAAGGTAATAACTTGTTATGTGTTCCCTATAGTGTATCTGCTTATATTCTCTTTCTGCTTATATTCCTATGTCATGTAGTATATGGTCTTTTCCATGAATAGGGGTACTCATAAAGGAGCGCATTCACAGTAGAAAGCACTGCTGTGCTAGAATCTTCAGAAGTTATTGGTTGGGCTGTGTAAGAAGGACCTGCTCTTCTGAAAGCACTATGACCTTTACCTTTAAAATTCAAATCACTTTCCAGTGTTGGAGGCTGGACAGGAAAGAAATTACATGGACAGCTTCTTCTACCTGCTTTTGAAAATCTTAGCCTAAGTTTTCACTTTCTTACAGTCAGCAACTGATTTGATCACAGTGCTACTGACTCTGTGTGTCCACAGTATCCATTTCCTGGACACAGTCATGCACCAACATATACCTTGTCAGACCACACACAGTTCAGCATCTTTTACCTTTTTCGGGATGGGTTTCCAAAGAGTATGTTCTTTGAGCCAGCTGCAAACTGAACCAGATGGTCTCAGTCCTTCTGTTCAAGTCTCGAGCAGCGTGATCTCTCTAGAAAGAAGAGCCTTATCTCCAGCATTTTCTAATTTTTTTTGTGTATTAACGCCCTTTGATCCCTGCAGGTCTGTTACCATTTCTGCATGGATTTTTATCGAGGAGAGGGCCCATGAATTAATTTGAATAC
The DNA here is from genome assembly GCA_033459285.1 of Clamator glandarius. Lineage (NCBI taxonomy): Eukaryota > Metazoa > Chordata > Aves > Cuculiformes > Cuculidae > Clamator > Clamator glandarius. Next base: position 1,042,612 of record JAUNZM010000679.1, on the reverse strand, counting down.
TGAGACCCTACTCCTTTATTGAGCCCCAGTACTGTCTCAGGGTTTGTGAAGGACAGGTCATCTTCATGGTATTCCTGCAGATTTTGACCAGCAAAGGGTAAGACTGACTGGAGTGGGCAAATTATGGGCTGAGGTTTCTCCTCCCATCCCATCTTCCTGGATAGCATCTGTGTCTCTGCTGGAGAGACTTGAGGTGTTGCTCACTCAGTAACACAAGATAAATTTCATCTGGTTTACGTAATGTGTGAGGTCTGTGGGGGAGAAATAACCAAAAGCAGTACAGACTTTCCCCCTTCTGCAGTTTATGCTGCAAGATGCTGAAACACTGTTAGAACATTTCTGGAAAAAAAACCCAACCATCAAGAGATGTAATGATACTGTTGTAAGAATAATTAACTCAATGCAGTTGCTTCTAGCTGCGTAAGTATAATTCTGAATTTGTAAATATGTATACACTTTAATACACTCATGTTCAAATATGATTCAGGCTCTTCCTCAGAATTTTGCTTCAGTGAAACCAGCTGGAGATACACAAGTGAACTTACCGTATCCTGAAAACATTTACATCAAACAATTCAAATGTACTTATAAGGACTTTTCCAGAACGCACACAGGTTTTTGAGGAATGAGCGGTATGCACAAAGAAAATGTAGTGATGCAGAGAACAGCATACACAACTTACACAGGCTATGAATTGAACCTAAAGAGCTTTCCAGTTGCTATTATTGTCTCTCCTAATTCCAGTTAAGATCGCCGGTAATTTGAGAGGTGAGTGTGCTGCAATATTCTTAAAAAGCTGAGGCTTTGAGAAGCTATCACTCATTGGCCCACAGCTGTCTGCGGGCTTTCTGAACTTCATCATAAGATACTGTATTTCTGTTGGGAAACAGACAATTCAGAATTTGAAATTTCCAAGGGCAATTCTTCAATTTTTTTTTACTTCTAAAATTTCACTTCCATTTTCCAATTCCTATTTAAGATCTTTTTTTAGTTTAAGACTTCAGTAGTAATTGTTCCAGAAAGCCTTTCAAAACAAAAATCGGTAACTGCTAGAAAAGTCCATTTCTTTCCCTGTAGTAAAGGAGAGGAACGTAACCATTCCAACGCCAGTTTCTTTAGGTATGTCAGACACAGGAGTTACTATTAAGGCTGCTTTTTTTTTCTGAGAAGTAGAGGGCAAAAGCAGAAGGGATTTGAGACACCTTAAATATTATATGGCTGAACAAATATACAATTTGGACTGAAAAACTGTCAAGCACATGTACTAAACAGCTGAATGTGGCACAGACTTGATCAGATGGATAGCCCTACCACATTAGTCTGCCAGTTTCAGCCACACAAATATGAGATCCACTAGAGGCAGAAAAATGCATGAAAAAAATCTCATTTTACCAGGATTGTGTGACGCTAGACACCAAAACATTTTATTTAGGTGCTTCCATAGGAAAATATAGTGTATACATGGGTTGCTGTTGTTACCCATGGTGCCTAGGGTACTGAACCAGATTCCATCTCACAGTACTCTCATTAATAGGAGGTCCCAAAACAGTGGGAAAAAAGTGTGAGAAAAAAAGACATCTCTCTTACAATCAAGTTAAACACAGAGATGATCAGCAATACTTGGCAGCTCGTTTAACAGCTTTCTTAGTTGTGTCACATGCCAATGAAATCAACAAGACCTAAAGAAATGCAAGCATTCGTGACTGAATAAATACCAAAGTCACTGAAATCTGTGGCACACACGGAAACTCTTCCTGTGCCACAAGCAGGTGGAGCTATGGGTGCTCACAGCCTGCAAGTTCAGGAAACTGTTCTGGTTAATTGCTGGTTGATGAGAAGCTTGACATGAGCCAGCAGTGTGCACTCGAAGCCCAGAAGGCCAACTGCATCCTGGGCTGCATCAAAAGCAGCATGGCCAGCAGGGCGAGGGAGGTGATTCTGCCCCTCTTTTCTTCTCTTGTGAGACCTTATCTGGAGTACCGTGTCCAGTCCTGGAATCCTCAACATAAGACGGATATGGAAATGTTGGAAAAGGTCCAGAGGAGGGCTACGAAGATGATCTGAGAGCTGGAGCACTTTCCCTATGAGGACAGGCTGAGAGAGTTGAGTATGTGCAGCCTGGAGAAGAGAAGGCACCAGGGAGACCTTGGAGTGACCTCCCAGTATCTGAAGGGGCTATAAGAAAGATGGAGAGCGACTATTCATAAAGGCTTGTAGTGACGGGACACAAGTAAATGGGTATAAACTGGAGAAAGGCAGATTTAGGCTAGACCTAAGGAGGAAATTCTTCGTGCTGAGGTTGGTGAGGCGCTGGCACAGGCTGCCCCGGGAAGCTGTGGCTGCCCCATCCCTGGGGGTGTTCAAGGCCAGGTTGGATGGGGCCTTGAGCAGCCTGGGCTGGTGGGAGGTGTCCCTGCCCAGGGCAGGTGGGGTGGAACTGGACGGGCTTTAAAGTCCCTTCCAACCAAAACCATTCTATGATGCTGTAGCTCTGTGATTCTTCCGTGCTTTGCTGCGAGACTGCTCTCCTCGCTCCGCGTCTCCCGCAGACAGGCCTGGAGCGCTCGGTTTTCGGTATTTTGTAGAGCTCTGCATTCTGAAGGCCACGCCCCCCCCCCTCCCGGACCCACGTGAGCCGCGGGGGCTCCGGGTGCCGCGCTGCGCCCCGCCCCGGGGGAGGGCGGGCGAGAGGGAGCGTGGTGCTGATTGCGCGGCCTGGGCGGAGCGCGGCGGCGCCTTTGGGCTCGGAGCGAGGTGCGACAGCGGGGCGCGCGCGGGGGGAGCGGCAGGAGAAGGCGCGGGGGCGGGCGGGGGCGAGCTGCGGCCGTGCTGCCCCCCCCCCCCCCCCCCAAGCCCCCCCGGTGCGCGCGCGGGCTAGGGCTGCGCGTGCACGCGGTGAGAAGGCCGCGGGGGTGGGGGCGGCAGTGCGGGAAGGGTGTGGGAGTTACAGAGAGTGCGGGGGTGGGGGGGGGAGGATCCAGATCGTCAGAGCTGGGGAGGAGGGAGGGTGTGAACCTCGAGAGGTTTCAGCAAGGCCCAGCGGGAGGTCCGCTACCCGGGTCTGGGCAATCCGCGGTTTCGGTACGGGGTGTGACGCGATTGAGATGCCCTGCGGATAAGGACTTGGGGGGTGCTCGCTGATAAGAATCTTGACATGAGCCAGCGGTGCGTGCTGATAGGGCAGAAAGCCGACCGTGTCCTGGGCTGCATCAAAAAAATCATGGTCAGCAGGGCGAGGGAGGTATTTCTGCCCCTCTGTTCCTCTGGTGAGACTTCATCTGGAATATTGTGCCCAGTTCTGGAATCCTCAGCGTAAGGAAGACATGGAACTGTTGGGACGGGTCCAGAGGAGGCTACAAAGATGATCAGAGGGCTGGAGCACCTCCCATACGAGGACAGGCTGAAAGAGTTGGGGTTGTTCAGCCTAGGGAAGAGAAGGGTCCAGGGAGACCTTATAGTGACCTTCCAGTACCTGAAGGGGCTACAAGAAAGCTGGGGAGGGACTTTTTGCAAGGGCTTGTAGTGATAGGACATGGGGGGATGGGTATAAGCTGCAGAGGGTCAGATCTAGGCTAGACATGAGGAGGAAATTCTTCCCTATGAGAGTGGTAAGGCACTGGCACAAGTTGCCCAGGGATGCTGTGGCTGTCTCATGCCTGTAGGTGTTCAAGGCCAGGTTGGGTGGAGCCTTGGGCAGCCTGGTCTCGTGGGACCTGTCTTTAAGGCGATCTGTAAGGTCTCGTCTAACTTTAACCATTCTATGATTCTGTGGTCATCAAGCCCAATAGTACCTGTCCACTACTAAGTCGTAGTACCAAGCACCTCATCTACTCATACTTTAAACATCTCCAAGGATGACACCTACCACCTCTCTGGGCAGCCCATGCCAGTGCCTGGTAACTTATGTAGGCCTGCGTGCATGTTCATGTCCTGAGGAGACAGAGGATTCTGTGATTCCAGCAGATGGAACAGTGCGCAGGAGTCTTGTCCGGGTGAATAAAGAGAGTGGCTGTGGTTGTGGGTGCACATGCACATCGGAGGCGATGGAGCATTTTCCACAGAAGGACACACATGCACTTCTGCATATTGGACATGTAAGAGGGACTAGTAATATGGAAGAGCACAAGACCAAAACAAGCAGAGATTAATTATTTCAAGTAGTCCTTCATGGAGCACCATCTTTATTTCTTCTCATTTCTACTGAAGATTACTAGTCCCATAGACCTTGGAACAGGAGGATCCTAAACTAGAGAAGGCTGTGTAGGCCAAACACAGTATATAGTCAGACGCCTAAGAACTAAGAGGTAACTTAGTGATTAATAACTTAAGGCTTTTAGTAAACAGTTCTGCAAGTCAGCTATTAGCCTGCAGAACTTGTTAATAAATTCTAAAATTGTAGCAGCAACAGACTTAAAATTATATAGGTAGGATGTTACAGCTCTGCTTGAAGGAATGACTGTGTAGGAATGAATATCTTTATGTGCTTTAGCTGCAAAATAGTAAGGAGGGCTTCAGAAGCCAATGTTTAACTCACTTCCTCTCACCAAAGTGTGCTTAACAGATATGTAAACTGACTCGGGAAGAAACTTTATCTTTTTGTCTAGAGTCTGTCAGTGTTAGCAGTTTATTCCATTGTGTGGTTTTGGAATATGAGATATTTTTCTTTCACTTACTCAGGCATCTGTATTTTTTCAATTTATACAGAGTTTTCCACCTGAACCAGAAAAAGTAATTTTACTGTTTAATTATGGTTGAACTTCATAATAATTAAATATTGTTTATATAGATTTTTTAATATATTATTTACAGAAATAGAGGCAGTAACATTAAGTGAGCTATCTGTTACCAGTGAATGAGTTAGTACTTGTCCACAATTCTGGGCTGCACATGTGTATGCTGTTCATGAAGTGTATCATTTACTCGCTATAAAGATTATTATTAATGCTGCTTCTTTTTCTCCTATTATTTCAGGAAGTGTATTTTAAGAATCTTTCAAAACAGAAACAAAAGGAAGTAATGGAGAAGAATGGAAATAATTACAAACTTCGTGTTTGTGTTGCTACTTGCAACCGTGCTGATTATTCAAAATTGGCTCCCATTATGTTTGGTATCAAGTCAGAACCGCAGTTCTTTGAGCTTGATGTTGTAGTGCTTGGCTCCCACCTGATTGATGATTATGGGTAAGGTGAATTTTTATATCTCTGCCAATCTGTTTCTGGGGTGCTAGTGATAACATCATGCATATTAGGTAAAAAAATCTTTGTCATCATGAATGTACACAAAAAAATTTTAGATGTATTTTTTCAGGTTTTACTTCATTTTATAGCTTCTTCTGATATTGTGTATTTCTGCATTTTTTCAACCAGTCATGGAATTTTAGAAAGTTTTGTGTAGGTGCCGTAATTGAGATCTTCCATGGGATCACAGCCTATATTTCTCTAGGAATCTGGTGATTATTGAATGAAAATGTGCTACAGTTTTTAATTTTCAAAGAGAAAAGCTAATCTTAAGTCATTTTAAGCTGCAGCTGTTTATTCCCCTGTGATATGGAATATAGTAGTACTTTCAGGATTATTCAGGAAAGCAAATGTGGTTGTCATTTCCTGATAAAATGAATAGCTGATAGATACATTAGGTATGGTTTGGCAGGAGAGACTAGAGTCCCCTCTATAACGTTCTGAAAGTAAGCAGTCAGATAATCTGCCTAGGAAAATGGAACGTCTTGGTTCAATTCCCTTCCTATGGCAGGATTTCTTTCATCCCTGGAGAATATTATCCTATTTGCTGAGGAAAAGGCAGGAGACTTGCTGGGGTAGTGGTTGATTGGTGTTGCTTAGGGCACATTTACTAGATTGGGCCCAGTAAGTGAAACAGACAGCAAAACCCCTTTTTTGCAAATCAAAATCAGACTTCAGCATAAGGCTTACAGCATGTCAGCACTGTTGAACTTTTAGAAATGTTATATATATCTTCAAGGAAGGATACTTCTTGTATTTCTCAACAAGAAATTTTGGCATTTTATGAATCGGGGTGTGAGGAAGTTGTATTATCTCAAGCTGCTAAGACAGAAGTGGCGCTGCTGGCCATTCTCAGTATAATGCTCTGTTCCTTGCTTTATGGTGGATGTCATTTCCATTTGATAACGTGGCATGGCAAGGTGAATTCAACACCACAAAACTAATGTGTTTTAAAAATACAAAAAACCCTAATCAAACGTAGCATGTTGAATTGTCTTATTGGAGAAATGAGGTCATCCAGTTTCATCTGCAGAAGGCAAGAAACATGGCCCAGATTTTTCTGTAGTCCTGAATCATTTTTGCTATTTGCAAGACTTGTGTGCACTAGTGTACTACTTTTTCAATTCCAAAGTTCTCAATACCTGTCTCTCTGATGCAAATTATTTGTAATGCAAAAACAAAAGACATTTTGATCAGACAAATGTAGTTGCTATTAGTTGCTTTGTGGTAACTATTCTTAAACTCTGCTACTGCTTGAGGTATTTTTTTTCCCCCAGGCCTGGCCCTGCACTCCTTAATCTAGGGTATCCTAGAGAATCAGTGAGTCCTCAAAACTTGTGTGTTCCAGTGATTTGATTAGGGTAAATAACAGCAGCTGAATTAGAATTGTAGTAATCCTGGAATGTTTCTCATTGAAACATTTGGAGGATAGTAAAAGAAACAAAACACCAAAAATGCAACCTTGTTTGTTCGCTAAATTTTGACCTTTCAGAAGGGAAAGAATACAGAAGAAAAGAGGAGAAGGTTTTTTGAGATAAATGCACACAGTAAATAAAAAGTCTGGTCTATGAAGGGTAATTGTAAATGGAGTTCAAAATGTAATGCAGTTTATGCTATAAAAATCTGGGCCACTTCAGTCAGTCACATAAAAAGGATTTGCCTTTCAAAAAAACCACAAATAATTACCTGGCAAGTTACTTGCAGGAATACAGCCTGTGTGCTACAGCAGTAAGGAGAATTGAGTAGACATGTAGGATTTTCTTTTTTTATGCAGAATAGCTTCTTTACGTGAGCTGGAGTACTTTATGGTTTTTGCTATCTTTGCTCAGCTTGCATATTGTGAAATTTTAATTTTGAATGTGAGTAGCAGAGTGGATTTAATAAAAATTAAATCTAATTTATAAATTTAAAATGTGTAATCGTTTGAATAAGACAGTGAATGGTTCAGATGGGTTGAAGACAAAATCGGAAAACTTCTCTCTTACTCCAGCCATAGTGTGCAGACTGCTTAGGTCAGGTTTAGTGAATATGGAAGACAGGTAATCTTATATAGATGTATGGTTTTTGTATTTCAAATATGTAACTGTAAACAATCATAGAATCACCAGGTTGGAAAAGACCCATCAGATCATCGAGTCCAACTATTCCTATCAAATATTAAACTATGTCCCTCAGCACCTCGTCCACCCATCCCTTAAACACCTCCAGGCAAGGTGACTCAACCACCTCCATGGGCAGCCTGTTCCAGTGCCCAATGACCCTTTCCGTGAAATTTTTTTCCTGATATCCAGCCTGAACCTCCCCTGGCAGAGCTTGAGGCCAGTTCCTCTTGTCCTGGCCCCTGTCACTTGGGAGAAGAGGCCATTACCCTCCTCTCTACAACCTCCCCTCAGGTAGTTATAGAGAGCAATGAGGTCTCCTCTCAGCCTCTTCTTCTCCAGGCTAAACAACCCCAGCTCTCTCAGCCATTCCTCATAAGGCCTGTTCTCCAGCCGCTTCACCAGCTTCGTTGCTCTTCTCTGGACTCGCTCCAGAGCCACAACATCCTTCTTGTGGTGAGGGGCCCAGAACTGAACACAGTATTCAAGGAGCGGTCTCACCAGTGCCAAGTGGAGAGGGAGAATAACTTCCCTGGACCTATATTAATAAATATTAAATGGACCAAGATGCCATTTGCCTTCTTGGCCACCTGGGCACACTGCTGGCTCATGTTCAGTCGACTGTCAACCAACACCCCCAGGTCCCTCTCCTCCAGGCAGCTTTCTAGACAGACTTCTCCTAGTCTGTAGCTCTGCACAGGGTTGTTGTGCCCCAAGTGCAGGACCCGGCATGTGGCCTTGTTAAACCTCATGCCATTGGACTCTGCCCAGCGTTCAAGCCTGTTCATATCCCTTTGCAGAGCCTCCCGACTCTCCAGCCAATCAACACTTCCACCCAACTTGGTGTCATCCACAAACTTGCTAAGGGAGCACTCAATGCCTTCATCCAGGTCATTGATAAAGACATTGAACAGGGCTGGACCCAGGACTGAGCCCTGGGGAACCCCACTTGTCACTGGCCTCCAGCTGGATTTAACTCCATTTCCCACCACTCTCTGGGCCCGGCCATCCAACCAGTTTTCCACCCAGGAGAGCGTTCGCCTGTCCAGGCCAGAGGCCGACAGTTTCCATAGCAGAATGCTGTGAGAAACTGTGTCAAAGGCTTTACTGAGGTCCAGGAATATACATCCACAGCCTTTCCCTCGTCCAGCAGCCGAGTCACTTGGTCATAGAAGGCGATCAGGTTAGTTTGGCAAGACCTGCCTTTTGTAAACCCATGTTGGCTGGGCCTGATCACCTGGTTCTCTTGCATGTGCTTCATGTTAGCACTCAAGATCACCTGTTCCATGACTTTCCCTGGCCCTGAGGTCAGACTGACAGGCCTGTAGTTCCCTGGATCCTCCCTGCGACCTTTCTTGTAGAGGGGACAATAACAATCTCTGTATTCAAGGAGTGTTTTAACTTACTCATTATGGAAGGCAGCTGGTAGCTTCTGTGAAAAACCTTTTTCCTTTCTCCTTCAATGCAAAAGCCTGTTTCCTTTGAATTTAAGGTCCCTCTGTACAGTGATTTCATAATTCTATGAGTATATAAGCCTTGATACAGCTCAAATACAGGTTCTGAAAAGTTTATGCTAACTGCAAGATGTTTCCCTTGAACATACAAGCCTCAGCGTTGCATCACATCTCTCGTATTTATCCATTTATCCAGTGCAGTCTGTATATTGGTGAGAAGTCAACATACATTTCCTGAAGGGAAATTATGCTATATCTGAAAACCTCTGCAAACACATGTACAAGGAGTTTGATTTTTGAGGATTCCCAGAGCACATTTAGCAAGGCTTCCTATTCAAGCTGTGTAGAAAAACTTGGTGCTTAGAATATGAGGGAAGATAGTTGTATGGATGAGAACATTCAGCTAAAATCTTAAAAACTAGTTTCTTCAGTGAAGGAGATGTGATAAGCAGGCCTTTGTTCAACTGAGTACAGTTATTCTAATATGCAACTATTTTGTAAAACTAATACCAAGTTGTATTTACTCTTGCCCTTTTCCTTCTACCTCCAGTAATACGTATCGTATGATTGAACAAGATGACTTTGATATTCATACAAGATTGCACACCATTGTGAGAGGGGAGGATGAGGCAGCTATGGTGGAGTCAGTGGGCCTTGCATTAGTCAAGTTACCAGATGTCCTGAACCGCCTGAAACCTGACATAATGATAGTTCATGGGGACAGATTTGATGCTTTGGCCCTGGCCACATCTGCAGCCCTGATGAACATTCGCATTCTTCACATTGAAGGTGGAGAAGTCAGTGGGACCATTGATGACTCTATCAGACATGCTATAACCAAACTGGCCCATTACCATGTGTGCTGCACAAGGAGTGCAGAGCAACATTTGATAGCCATGTGTGAAGACCATGACCGCATTCTTTTAGCGGGCTGTCCCTCATATGACAAGCTTCTCTCTGCCAAAAATAAGGACTACATGAGTATTATACGTGTGTGGCTAGGTAAGCAGTCCACTTTCTTACATTTTTTCATACGACTTTCAACACTAGACAAGCTCAGTAACTACATTATCAGTGTGGAATCTGTTGACCGGTGGCTCCATGAAAAGTACAGGAAAAAACAGATGCATTTCTTGCTATTAAGTTTAAGTCTGCTTATTTGGAGATGATTTTCAAGCACCAACCTGTTTCTTCTCAAAAAAAAATAGTGTATTTAGTATCAGTATCTAGAATTCCTTTCTTTTTACATTTTCCTTTTATTTGTGTTCTACCATATATAGCTGAAAAACTACAAATCTGTCCTAGTAAACCTGTCTTAGCCTTCTGCCAAGAGCACCTCAAAAGGGTAATTTCTCTGAGCTGAACAATTTGAAAACCGAACAGTCTTATATCAACAGTCATTTTGGTGTAAAGGATATATTTAGATAGAATCAGAGCTGTTCAGGGCTAATCTTAAAAAATCAGAGAAATTATATATCATATAATTTCATTTTATTTCATATTATTTCATATATCATATTATATTCATTTTTTGAGGAATGCACTGCAGCAGGACAAAATGTACCAAAGACTTCTGGTGTTTCATATTTATTTACTTACAAACCAATCCTGTAAGCAATGGGGTTTGCTTTTTGTCTTTGACAGAGCAATCTCTTGTAAGGCACATTAACCTGTATAGTTGGAAGCTGGAATCTTCTTAGATCAGTAGGTGAATATTTTGCAGATAAACTTTTTCATCAGATGTCCTAAAACAAGTATAACTGCCTTTTTAAAGCAGTGGGGATGAAGTGTTCACCCAAGCATGGAGAATTGACAGAAAACCTGTGCAGTTTCAGGGCTTTCATGCTATCCCAAATTTGCAGTGTTGTGAGAACAGGCTCTAGACTCTGGTACAGACTTGCAGAGCTTTAGATGTAGGCCTGCAATTTCAGTTGTCTGATGTTATAAAACTTGTTTAGAAATGCAAGTAACAGTCTAGATCCTTCTGATTCTCCTTTGAGTTCTATTGTAGCATTGACATTTATGAGTTAGATATCCGATTTGGTGCACTGATTGTTCAGGCTTTCACAATCGTAGTTTCAAAAGTATGTCCTCCCTTCCTCTTACTATTCTATGCTAATAAAAAACCCTTTTCTTTGGCCCCATTTGGACAGGTGAAGATGTCAAAACCAGAGATTATATAGTTGCTCTGCAGCATCCTGTAACCACAGATATTAAACATTCCATAAAGATGTTTGAGCTAACACTAGATGCACTTATTTCCTTCAACAAAAGAACACTTGTTCTATTCCCTAATGTGGATGCAGGTGAGTAAAATACCTTCCATGATAGAGAGATATGTAAGACTGTATTTAAAGTACTCATTGGTTGTTAATGGAGTGCTTTTATCCCAGAACCTCTAACCAGTTGGAAATACATGGTTAATCTCAGCATCAGGTGTGCATCTGCTGCAGCTCCATGTTCACATTGCTGGAGAACATTTCAGCTTCTCAGCACGGACAGGAAAAAGAAGGTGATGTGACATGTAGAAGCAATGTTAGTGCCTCTTCAGTTAACTAAAAACTATAAAAAGATTTTTGCAGTGGATTTTAGGATCAAACTTGGGCTTACGTGCCCACCTCTGCAGCTTACACAAAGTAGTAACTCAGAACTGGCAATTCAAAGAATAGCTTTTAACTTTTTTTCATGTTTGGAAAAAAGTTTAACAATAGAACTTTAGTTTCAACTAGAACTTGAATAATTTATTTTACCTCTTGTTTTTCTGTAGGAAGCAAAGAGATGGTTCGGGTAATGAGGAAGAAGGGCATTGAACACCACCCCAATTTTCGGGCAGTAAAGCATGTCCCATTTGATCAGTTCATTCAGCTAGTTGCTCATGCTGGTTGTATGATTGGTAACAGCAGTTGTGGTGTAAGAGAGGTGGGAGCATTTGGTACACCTGTCATTAATCTGGGGACACGACAGACAGGAAGAGAAACAGGTACATGTTTGCTTAACTACTTTAATTTCCTTGTGGTTCTGAATGGGGTTTTTTGCATGGGATAAAGAAAAATGGATGCTTGACCGAGAACATTTTGCAGAATCGATGCAACATGACTTTTGATGCATATTAAAACTTTGCTGGCTGTTCCTGTATCATGTTAGTGCTGTTTATGTGTTTTACATAAGAGAATGAGGTTTCTCTCTATAGACAAATTAAAATATATCTTCCTTTGCAGTGGATTATATTTAGCAGAATAGGCAACTAATTGTTTTTCTTTATAGCTAATTGAATGTATGACGTATTATAATTTCACTTTATAAAATCTCTTCACTGCTTCAGGAAATAACTATATTGTGGCATTTCACAGATATGCAGGTATGATACATATAGCCATTTACACCCTGTTTTCATTTGTGCGTTTTAAATGTAATAATAGAATTCTGTTGAAGACTAATATCATGTTCCAGTGTTCTTTAATGCTTGACAGCCTATCAGAGGAGTCACCATTGCTTTACTGGGAGCAGGAGGAGGCACTGATGAAGAGCAATGTTAACCTGGCTGGAGTCTTTCCTGCTCAGAGGAAACAAAAAATAATTATTTCTTTGCTTCTAAAGCAGTTTTTATCCTCTAGTGTAATTTGAGGAGCTCACCTGTGTTATTTTTGTCATCTAGGTGAAAATGTTCTTCATGTTCGTGATGCTGATACACAGGATAAGATTCTGCATGCTCTACAGCTTCAGTTCGGTAAACAGTATCCATGGTAAGTACTTTCATCTTGCTTCATTGGAGAGGATGTTAAAGCAGTAGAGTGAAAGATACTTAGTCCTGAGGTTCTTCATCATGTTTGATTGGAGTGCACTAGCCTGAGGTTACAATTATTTTTCATTTCACATGTCTCATTCAGAACCATATTGCAATATTTTGTATGCAGTTTAGTATTTGTAGACCAAAATGTTACTAGTAATGTTTTCATACAACTAGTAATCTAATATCCAACAGAAAGACAAAATTCATAATATTAGCATGGACTGGCATGATTAGGAGAGCTTGTTCCACTGGAGCAGCACAGGAGACAACATCTGCCTAGCTACCTCTGACTTATGCCTGAAGGACACATGAAATAGCTGTTGACCTCAGGCATTGTACATAGAGATCACTGAGTGCAGGCTTCCAGGGGAGTTGCAGAATTACATCAAGATACCTTTCGTTATTCTTCAGCGATATAGTATTAACCCTCAGTTCTTTAATGTATAAGTTCTTAGAAACTTCAAGAGAAAATATGTATCTAATGAAAGACAAGAATCAAAAGTGTATTTCCTTAAGAACCTCAATAGATTAATAAAACTGAATTCTGTAATACCAAATGTCTGACACCACATATGATGATATTTTAAAATTAGACTTTTATGTCACAAACTGACATCAGTGTACTGTTTTTTATTATGTAGTTGTCATCTGATAAGTCAGATTGTCTGGTCATGTAGCACATACTTAAATTTTCCATTGTTTTAGAGCTTTGTTATGTGGTTCTTTTCATTAAACTCTAATTATTTTTTTTTTGCATCATTTGCTTTTCAGTTTTCTGTGTTCCATGTTCTGTATTCCAAAGTGGAGCTAATGCCCAGCTTGCACAGTCTGTTGTGTGATCTTCAAACTACTTATGCTATCTGCCATATCCGATGACAGACTTGAGTAGTGTAAGCTGCAGCAGCCATGTCATAATTTTTTAATGACACAGTGTTAGTGTTACAGCCTTCTGTCTTTTAAAGAACTTTATACATGTTATTATAAATTAAATTGATTTTCTTTACTATATTATAGCTCAAAAATATATGGAGATGGTAATGCTGTTCCAAGGATTTTGAAGTTCCTCAAATCTATTAACCTCGAAGAGCCATTGCAAAAGAAATTCTGTTTTCCTCCTGTCAAAGATAATATCTCGCAAGATATTGACCATATTCTAGAGACACAGAGTGCTCTGGCTGTGGATCTAGGTGGAACAAATCTCCGAGTAGCAATTGTCAGTATGAAGGTAAATATTTTGCAGTGCTTTTAGATATTCTGCAAACTCCATTGGACTTTGTAGTTCTGTTCTTGCCCTGGGGATATGGGTATATGATGCAAAAGAGCTCCAAAACAATGCATTCTTACTGGCTTTTGCTGTTGAGAGGTAGGGTAGATTTTCCCTCATTTGTTGCACCCCTGCTACAGTTTTACAATTTGCCTGCTAGTTTGCTATTCTAAGGCTGCTGTTAAACTAGCAATGCCCATATGCTGGTTCATGGTATGACCTGCTGCCCCTCTGTCATAAGTCATAGCACCCTTCAAGAACAGTTTAACTTTCAAATGTGTTGGTTCCCCATAAAAGGTGGCTCAGTACATCCTATAACATTTTGTATGTCAAGCAAAAAGGGAAAGGTGCCAAGAGCAGTCTTTTTACTTCCCTACTGCCTTATACGGCCATGTAATGGACACACACAACCACTTTGAGCAGCAACTAGCATCTGTGGCAAAGCAGTTTACTGAGGGAAAGAGGTGAGTTCATGGTGGGTGGATCCAGGATAAAGTATTTTGCATCTCTTGTACCAAGAGAAGAACAGCCAGTAATTAATAATTCTATCTTCTTGCATAGAAGCAAAATTAGTGAGAAAGTGCCATGCCTCAGCTGGAGCAGTGTTCACTGTAATATAATCACACCACAGAGATGTAGACTAGTGGGGGAGAGAACCAGGAGAAGAACAACAAGAACTACTACAGAACAGGCAAAAGTTGAACAAATTAGAATTGTTTAATCTAGAGGAGAGGAAACTGACTGTGAACAAAAGGGGGAAAAAAGCCTCTAGGTATGTTGAAGCCACTTCCATGAAAAGGAAAATCAAATTCACTTGTGTATGAACAACTACTAGGGTATTAAAACAGTATAAGGGAAAACTATTTTAAAGTTTTTGTTAACATCTACTTAGCTGTCAGTGGAAGAGAGGACTGGAATAGATAGTCTGGAAGGGTGAGGTGTCTTCATTGCCAAAATAGCAGGAAGTGGTTAAAAAGGTCTCTTAAAGCCAGCTGAATTATTGTTTGTTGACTTTTGGAAAGGGGTGGTGGATTTGAGTTTTATGACATTCTAAAATCCTGTGTAGGTTTTTGGTTTAGAATTTGGGTTTTTTTTCAATTGTGTTAATCCTTTGATATATGAAGAGAGGGGTTTGATTGTAAGTAGAATTTGGTACGCTAGATTTCATAGGGACTTAAAAGACGGTGTTTTGAGTCTGAAATGCCTCTTTTTCTGTAAAAGTAACCCATTAGAAACAGGCTTGAAGTAAAAGCTTGTGAAGGCTGTATGGAGAGATGTTCACATTTAGGGATACTGTGTTATTTAATGGTCTCCATGCTTAGAAATTCTTCAATCTATTTCTCTGGTAATCACACAGTAAGAAGCTTTTCTTTGCATGTTTCAGACCACTAAGTATGCATTTTAAAAGTTTGACAGCTAACTTAGAAAAACGAAAGTTGATACTTGGCAAACATGCAACAACAAAAACTGAAGTCTTAAAAACCAGCAAGCAAGGCTACCAAAATGGCATCAGTATCCGCCTGGCACCAGATCACTTGCAAAGGGATCAGATAATGAAACAAGTAAATACACCCATGACCATCAGCTGATTACTCAGATCAGTGAAAAAAACACAGAATTTCTGTTTAAATTTGTGAGCTTCAATTACTCAGTGATGGTGTAAAAACAGTTAAAAGAATTCTTATCTAAGGTGGTAAGTGAAAGGATAGTTGGTTCTGGGGAACTGTAACTAAATTAGACACTCATCTTCCTGTTCAGAGGGGAGGAAAAATATGTAAAAATCCTGATTTCTGCAGCACTTTAAAGACGTGAATAACACTCACGTTGACAAGTCCTTGGCCTTAGAATAAAAGAGAATACAAGAATACTGGACAATTGCTCCTACTGTTACACTGCATATTGCAGATAACTAGATCAGTTAGACACAGTTACCCAGGAAAACAAGTTGCCTGCAGAAAGATTGAGGGCTATATAAATTGACCTGATATGGTCCAGAATTTTTACATTCAGTTAGAAGGAAATAATGTCTGGCACATCTTTAAAATCATAAAGAAAACTTTTTAAAGTACAATTTTTTAGAAGTAAAATTGACACTTTTTTTCTGGCTGTGCTGGCAAAAAGAAAATCCTGTCCATTTTGCAGGGTGTATCTTGAGGCGGCATTTAAGAAATTTTAAATGTTAGCAAGTCAGAGCAAAAAAGACTTCCATAACAAAATTTATACAACAGATGTAGGCATTTAACAGGAAATTGCTGAAGGTGGTGTTTTTGTGAATTAAATAATGGAGTTTTCAAAAGCTCCTTTTAAAAGCTGCTGTGTCTTCTGATATTGTTGGCTGCAGCCTTGTCTTCCAAAATAATTTCCTTTGATTCCCTTCTCTCTCCAAACCAAAAACAAAGGGGAAACTAAATATCTTAAAAATCTCCAAACCCTCTTGCTGATACGATGCTGAAGTTATGGGATCCACTACTCAACCCAGAATTTTGTTATTTTGGCAACAGTTATTCAGCCGTATTGTGTATACAGACTGTCACTCCTTTTTGCTTAGTTGTATTAATGAACTGCTGGTTGCTTAGATACATTGTGGAGTACTGGAAGTACAATATGAAGAATAACATTGCTAAGCAGCATATCTTCTGCAGTTCCGTGGCCTAATCCTTCAAGATTATTGTTACATTAAGATTAGGCGCATATACCACTTTATGACTAAGGCTGAACTATATGACTAGTATGATTAGGTTCCTCATGAACTCTCCCTCCCCCAACATACACCACAGTCAATGACATTCAAGAAATATTTCAAGTTACTCAGAAGTATAACTGCTTAGAAGAAAAGTTACTTCTGAAAGGATAGTAAATTTTGCACTGAAACTTGTAGCATTTTGTTCTGGCTGACTCTCCTTCTGCTAGTAAACAGCAGTGCTTGTGACACCACACAAAACTTTCATGTTATAAAATTGGAAACATTTTATTCTTTAAGCACTGTGGTGTTTCTATCCTTTTAGCAATTGCTCCTCTCTTAGTTTTTTAACACTTAGTATTAAGGAGCCTAAGTGCACTGCCATATCACTGTTGACTCCTAACAACAATTCAGGTAGCTCCTGTGATAATTTTTACACAATCCGTGTGTTCCTTAAAATTATGTATTTTATTTCAGACGGGGAAGTCGATTAGAGAAGCAGAACGTAATGCCTGATCTTGCAAGTTTGTTCCCCAGAATTGTCAGGAATCTTGCACAAAACAGAGGGTAGGACCAAGATCTAAGGCATGCATCTTTATTTTTTCCAAAAGAGAGAAGTTATGACCTGTAGTTTAAGTTTAAGAGAAATTTCATGGTGAAGTACATTTCTATTGGGCATGTTTTGTTGTTCGTAATTTCTAGGGTGAAATAGTTAAGAAGTATACGCAGCTCAACCCTAAAACTTATGAAGACAGATTGGAATTAATTCTAAAGATGTGCATAGAGGCTGCATCAGAGGCAGTAAACGTGAACTGCAGAATTTTGGGAGTAGGTAAGTTAACAAATACTATTTGTCTTTTCATCTGAGTTTTTCAACGTGAAATGAAGTCACTACTGATTAATTTAAAACACCCTTCTCTAACAGATTTTGAGTATTTTGAGCTCTTGAATTATATTCTTAACACAAAAACTTCTTAAAATCACTGTGAAAATGAGAAGCTGACTATAAAGACAAGTTGCCCCAATCTGTAACAACCATGAAAGCAATATCCTGAGTTATATCTAAAATGAATGCTATGTAAATTTTGTGGATTTTGAAACTCCCTACAGTCTCAGAATTGTGAGTCAGATGCTTACTATATATTGAAACAGTTCTTGAAATAACTGCCAAGTTATTTACTCTACTGTCTGTAGGCCTTTGTGGCCAGGATCAACTGTGCACAGAATCCTTAGTTACACAATGGCAGACGAAAAAGGCTAAAATATTAGATTAAATTTGCAGCTAACAAAAAGCCTTTTTATTACTGTCTGGTATACCTACATTGTAGTAGAGTTCCAAATTAAACTGTGTTTTTATACCAGACAGGATTTCTTCAGTTTAATGATGACTGTGTGCTTTGGTCTTGGATATTACAGTTATTTATAAAGCTGTTGATTAATATGTCCTAGAACATACTTGACAAAAGAAAAGTAGTTTGGTCCAGACCAAAATGTACTTGAATCACACAGGAGGAAGAAAAGTTAATTTTAACATCTTTTAAAAGTATTTTTCAGAACAGTATTAAGTACATAAAGCCATAAGAAGAAATACCAAATCTTTCAGACTACCTGTTGGGTAGTACAGATGACTTAGCCACACAGATTATTTACTTTGTCCAAATGCTAAATCTTGAAAGCCTCGTAGTTCCCATAGAAAAGATGGTAAACTCTGCAGCAGTCACTACTGCAAATTATCTAAGAAGAGTTTACAGCCAACTACGTTTATTAGGATAATGAAACCATAAAATGGTTTACAGAGGTTTATGTACTGGGAAAAACTTTCTTTTTGTATGTCATTTTACAAGAACTACATTCCTATTTATTCTTCAGCCTCCTTCCTTCTATGACTGCTTACTGTTCAATTACTGAGGAATAAGGAGAGAAGTTGTGCTACAGAATAAGACATTTCTTACTTGGCTATTATTGTTAGCTGTTCTTTGCCTCATTCAGGCTCATAGCTTCAGTCAGAATACTAGTTGAAATTGAAAATCCTCCTTAAAGAATGACATACAATTCTTCTAGAAATAAGTAACAGATTCCTGTCATTTCCTTAAGGCTAATAATCATAAGATCAAAAGTTCCTATAATTTGTAGAAATTTTTTGCAAACCTGATCAGAAGGGCTGGACTTAATCCTGGACTTTACACCGGTTTTCTTCCAGCTATCGTAGGTAAGGGTAAAAGTAACAACTATTGGAAGTAATTAAGGGGAGAGCTACTAAGAGAAATCAATGAAACAAAAGTGTTCTTTTAGTCCTATAAACTGCTGTCAGCACTCAAAATACTATTTACATGAGCATAATTTCAATTGAATTCCCACTAACACAAAACAATTTATTATTGTTTGAACAATTTATTTTCTTAAAGTGTTACACAAACTTCGTTTTGATTTTTCTCTCCTGTATTTCTGGGACTTAGGTATTTCCACAGGGGGACGGGTAAACCCCCGAGAAGGAATTGTGATTCACTCTACAAAACTCATTCAGGAGTGGAGCTCTGTGGATCTCCGAACCCCAATATCTGATGCTCTGCACCTGCCAGTCTGGGTGGACAATGATGGAAACTGTGCTGCTCTTGCAGAGAGGAAATTTGGTCATGGAAAAGGAGTAGAAAATTTTGTAACACTCATTACTGGAACAGGTGGGCATGTTATAATTCAGTAAAACCCAAAGTCAAAGTACCAGCACGATCATTCAGGGGTTCAGCTGATCTTAAAAGCATAAATACCACTGCTGTGCCTGCAAAACCCTAATGTATTAGGTTGTTAAACAAAAAATCATTTTGCTAATAGATGCTTATTTCTTTTAAGCTTTACTTTTTATTTTATTCAGGCAAATTAAACCTTTAGCATAGTATAAACTTCTTGATAAAAGAAGTTCTGCTTATATAGCTATGCAGGCAAACATTTTTTTTCAAAATAAGGAAAATCTGAGCAAATTTAGCTGGAACAGTTATGCTTTTCTCAGCTTTATAGCTTAATTCTCTTCCAGCTGCAGAACTACAAGTCAGGTCATGATATCTACAAGGTAAGCAATAGAACATGAGATGGTGCTTCTTACATCTCAGATGCAAATATAGGGTAATTTTTCTCCTTTGTTAAGTGTATAGTCCTTTAGAATGTTGGCAGTAATAACTAGCTGATGAACTTCCACCCAGGATTTGCGAAGGGGCAGCAGAACACTGTGGATTCACGTGTCCTGGGTCTTTGGCACACAGGTTTAGCATTCTAAATACAGCATTAAAACATCTCTAAAATCCAGAATTTTAAGGCCACTTGAAAGGTTAGTTTTGTGCATAAGAGTGTGAGTCACAAGCATGAAAGATCTGTCATAGCAGTTCAGTACCATCCATAGGCTTTTTGAGGAAGGAGAAGCATTATGTATATATTATTTTGATACATGTATGAATAGGAGGGAGCTATAAGCTTGCTTACTAGGTGTGTCAGACAGGGAAGAGTTCTTCAATAACTAGTATTTTTGGGTCTCCATTACAGAACACTGCAGATGCACATATTTTATCTTGTCTGTATTAGAATAACCAAATGTCAGTGTCCTGCAGAATTGAAGCCTTTAAAAACTGTACAGTATTATGGTTTTGTTTGCTTGGCTGCTTTTTAATCGTAGAAATTTTCATATCTTTTCAGGAATTGGAGGTGGAATCGTTCATCAGCATGAATTGATCCATGGCAGTTCTTTCTGTGCTGCTGAGCTTGGGCATATTGTTGTGTCTTTAGATGGACCAGAGTGTCTGTGTGGTAGCCAAGGATGTATAGAAGCATATGCCTCTGGAATAGCTTTACAGAGAGAAGCTAAGAAACTACATGATGGTATCTACATACTTTATTTTTGAAAACATGATTAATAAATTGCAGTATAGGAAGAAATTTGCAAATATGATATTAAGAAAAATAGACCTGGCATCATCTTCTAGCAGGAGAAGAGAATAGTGTACAGACAACCATATGGGCATCCTAAGTATGCCACTACCTGCGCAGTACAATAGAATTCTTTTTCAGTGATGGTAATACCCAGGCAAGCCATATTTGGAACCACTGGTCTCAAAATTACCAGAAGCATGTAGTATTTGGCCTCTGCTTTTTAAGCATACATAAGGTAATCTGACAAGCCTTTTGTGATGTTTGGTTTCATAGCAATTGTCTTTCAGCAATAGCTTCGTAGTCTTATAAGTTTGGGAACATTTATGTATTGTTTTATTAATTTTGGGGGCTGACAAGACTGGTGAATTGTCATACCAAAAGTGTTTGAGTTGTACGCCCTGCTTCTACAAGTAGTTCCCTGAATTATATGGCTATGACTGCTTTGGTTATACTCAGGGTTGGACAGACAGCTCAGGATTCAGACTTCAGTGTGCAAGTAAGAGAGATGTAAAGATCTTAACTGCCTGTTTGTCACCCTCCGATTTCTTGACTTACCACATGACTGGGTTTTTCTCTTGTGTTTCTCTCTTTCTCCTTAAACAGAGGATCTGCTTTTAGTAGAAGGAATGTCAGTGAAGAAGGAGGAAGCTGTTAGTGCTGCACATCTCATTCAGGCAGCAAAACTGGGGAACACAAAAGCAGACAGTGTTCTCAGAACAGGTGAGAACATAGCCTGAAATGTGGAACCCTCCTATGATTAGATTTTTGGGGATACAGAAATGCTAATGCTCTGTAACACTGCAAAGACAACTCTACGCCTTGAGGCCCCATCTATATAAAGTTACTAACGGTAATGAAATGTTAAATATAGAAGTTGGAGGAAATGTGAGAAAACATCTTCCAATAAATGAGATGAGAAGTTTTTTCAGAGATCAGTTAAAATTAAAAATGAAGTCTTAACGTCCTCATATTAGAAAATCTGGGGACATTTCATTGTAGGCAAATGAAATTGTAGGCAAATGAATAGCTAGTCTGAGCAAGCAAAGACAATTTATACATTACTTTATATGGGGTATTTTACTGTTTTACAAGCTTTGAAGAGTCCTCCAGCTAAAAAGCCCCTTAGCTGATGATAGCACAAAAAAGCCAGAATAATGCTTTCCTATTTTCTCTTAGTTGACAGGGATGCTAATGCATTGCTTTATCTTTTATATCCGTAACGTCGGATAGTGCATTATTGTGCAATAAAATTCCCTTCCTTTCCTCTTACTTTTGAAAAAAAAATTGTCAAACTCATGTTGTCTGATAACATAAATTAAAAACTGTCTGCCATGAGGGACAGAACAATTTCCCAACAGTGTCATTTGCTGCTAACAGACCTATCTCAACAACTGATGCTTGGAATGCTTTGAGTATTATACTTAATTTATTTTTATTTCATCTTTTCAGCTGGGACAGCATTAGGCCTTGGAGTTGTGAACATTCTGCACACCATGAACCCCTCTCTTGTGATTCTTTCTGGAGTTCTAGCTGGCCACTATGTTAATACTGTCAAAGATGTGATAAATAGACAGGCTTTGTCCTCTGTTAAAACTGTGGATGTAGTGGTCTCAAACCTAGCAGATCCTGCTCTTCTTGGAGCTGCTAGCCTGGTACTGGATTATACTACACGTAGAACATACTAGATACCTGGAAGAATATAGAAATGGACTATTCAAATTCCTAATGGGTGGAGGGAATACTTTGCCCAAAATTTTTCTTTGGGAGCAGCTACTGAATCTCAGTAGTGCTTTGAATGGCTAGTGGCTACTTAGGCATTTCATAATTGAGGTATTATCTTTTTGTATTTTTCATAAATTTCATCTGACTTCATCAGAACTAATGTGAAATTCTGTTGGTTTTAATCACCTCTGTTGGTAAGCATGTAAGTTGCTTTAAGTGCAACTGAATTATTTATGAGCATATCTTGATGTATGGTGGGGAATGTGTGTATGGTGTGTCAAATTAGAACTAACATTTGGGGATCTATTTCTCATTTCCTAAGTATGTGAAATGAGAAGTCTACAATGTGACCAGCTTTTCAGTTTCCAGTATATATGATGTAATCACCAATAGCAGGTAGTTATTTCAGTGGATGGTAACAAGGGAAATTGCATTTACAGTCAGAAAGGCTGCATCTAGAAATTGCGGTTTGTGAAGGACTTGGTGGAGGCAGTTATATATTACGTCATCTTTAGAGGGCAGAATCTCAAAAAGATGATGGTTTAGTGAGCTTACACCCTGTAGGGCAGTCCAAACTGGCAGGAATAGCAGTGAGCATCTTTGTCTTCTAGCTATGGCCAGTGGTAAATTATTTGAATTTTGTTGTCTGGGGTATTCTCAAGGGACTTGAGTCTATTACTTTGCCAAATTAGCAGAAAGAAAATAAAGAAAATGCCTGTGGAGGAACAGACCACTCTCTGTCCTGCATTTAATGCCTTATTTTTACATCTAACTCAGCCACCAATGCTAATAGTCTCAGAAGCTCAGTAATATGCTAGTGCAGAGGAGTAAATGGGGCTATTTTTTATACACTCAAATTTCTCTAACCAAAATGAAAAAACCTCCTTGAAGCATGGTCCTCTGCTGTACAATAATCTTGGACTGCATAGCTGTTAGTATAGTGAAACACTTTACTGGCTGCCTCTGGGATATAATGTACACAAGTTACCTGCACTTCATCCTCTCTTCCGCAAGGAATGCGAGAAATCGCGACTTCAGAAAAAACACCCAATCTCCAGGAGTAACTGCAGCATCTATACCACACTGTTTTTCAGAATCAGCAAACAGTGGTTTTTAACCATTTCCCAAGTTGCAGTAGGCTTTACATGACTAGGTTTTAGTTCCCTTTTCTGTATTGTGGTTTACTTGGTGATTCCCAGTTAAGCACAGTACCACAGCAGTGGCTCCATGGAGAAATTAGCTTTGCTCTGCAGTGGTAGTAACTCAGGTAATAAGTAAGAGTATTGAGGTTTCTAACAGAGACGCACCCTGTCATTTGGTCTTCAGCAACACAAAAAGTGCTTGACTAAAACTGGGACCAGGCTTTTGCTTTCCAGATCTCCTGAAGCAAGGAAATTTTTGGTATCTCACACTCAGCTATGTTTTTCCACAGCAGCTAAAGGGAAGGTGCAGGCACAGAAAAAACATGAAAGACTGAAACACATTTGAACAATTCTACTCTGACTACGTTTACTGTCTAATACTGTTAAGAATGCGGTTCTTCAAATGCTTTTGAAAACGTTTTTTTTTCCTGTCAACTGGACAAGAACCTGCTGCATATGTGCAAGTGATGCAGAAATCCTTGCAGTTTTCCCTGATAAGTTTGTGGTTTATAAAATCAAAATAAAAAGTCATAATTAATAGTAAGATAGTGAATTTTATTTGTTGTTTCTCCTTCCTTATACTCTAGGCAACTTTACTGTAGTCCAGAGGTTTTTCTGGACCCTAGCTCACAATTGTTCCCAGTCCTAGGGGGAGGAAATGCCAGATGTTCACAGCCCACCTGCAGTAATGTGTTGCTTCATTACTTGATGCTGTCCTTTCACAGAATCGCAGAATCACCAGGTTGGAAAAGACCCACCAGATCATTGAGTCCAATCGTTCCTATCAAAAACTAAACCATGCCTCTCAGCACCTCGTCGACCCATGCTTAAACACCTCCAGGGAAGGTGAATCGACCACTTCCGTGGGCAGCCTGTTCCAGTGCCTAATAACCCTTTCCATGAAATTTTTTTTCCTGATGTCCAGCCTAAATCTCCCCTGGCAGAGCTTGAGGCCATTCCCTCTTGTCCTGTCCCCTGTCACCTGGGAGAAGAGGCCAGCTCCCTCCTCTCCACAACCTCCTTTCAGGTAGTTGTAGAGAGCAATGAGGTCTCCCCTCAGCCTCCTCTTCTCCAGGCTAAACAACCCCAGCTCTCTCAGTCGCTCCTCATAAGGCCTGTTCTCCAGCCCCTTCACCAGCTTTGTTGCTCTTCTCTGGACTCGCTCCAGAGCCACAACATCCCTCTTGTGGTGAGGGGCCCAGAACTGAACACAGTACTCGAGGTGCGGTCTCACCAGTGCCGAGTACAGGGGGAGAATAACCTCCCTGGACCTGCTGGTCACACCGTTTCTGATACAAGCCAAGATGCCATTGGCTTTCTTGGCCACCTGGGCACACTGCTGGCTCATGTTCAGTCAGTTGTCAACCAACACCCCCAGGTCCTTCTCCTCCTGGCAGCTTTCCAGCCAGGCTTCTCCTAGTCTGTAGCTCTGCACAGGGTTGTTGTGCCCCAAGTGCAGGACCCGGCCTGTGGCCTTGTTAAACCTCCTGCCATTGGACTCTGCCCAGCAGTCCAGCCTGTTCAGATCCCTTTGGAGGCTCCTTACCCTCCAGCAGATCCACACTTCCACCCAGCTTGGTGTCATCCACAAACGTGCTAAGGGAGCACTCAATGCCTTCATCCAAGTCATTGATAAAGACCTGGAACAGGGCTGGACCCAGCACTGAGCCCTGGGGAGGCCCACTTGTTCCCATATAGCACAGAATTGTCATGTTAAGTCACAAAATAAAGTGATAGATGCTGACCTCTGAAAGAAACATGTCAGTGTTCAGAAGCACACGTAAAGGCTCAGATTTGCCCACGTAAAGCTCAGTACCCTTTTGCTCAGTGTCACAGGGTTTAAGTATCTAAAATAATTCTTGGATGCAGAAAGTCTGAATAGAACGCTGTCGAGGCCATATTTTGAATGCTGGGTCCACTTCCAGGCTCACCAGTATGAGAAATGGACATACTGGAAAGAGTCCAACTGAAGGCCACAAAGATGATTAAGCAACTAAAGCATCTCTCCTATGAGGAAAGGGAGAACGGGGACTGTTCAGCCTGGAGAAGAGAATGCTCAGGGGGATCTCACCAATGTATACAAATATCTGGAGGGCGCGCACAAAGATAAAAGAACCAGGCTCTTTTCAGTGGTGCCCACTTGCCAGAGCAAGAGGCAACAGGCACAGACTGAAACACAGAAAGTTTCTTTATGAACATCAGGAAACACCTTTTCATCAAGTAGGTGACCAAGCACTAGCATATGTTTCCCAGAGAGATGGTAGTCTCCCTCCTTGGAGACCTTCAAAAGCTGCCTGGACATGGTTCTGGGCACCTGGCTTTAGGTGGTCCTGCTTGAACACAGGCATTGGCCAATGTGACCTTTGGAGGCTCCTTCAAACCTCAGCCTTACAGTGAATGTGACAACACTGACACAGGTAGGAGGAAGACAGTAAGTTAGCATAATTTACGGCAAAAGAATCTACAAAATCTCAGCATAAGAGCTAGGAAGTAACCAAATCCAATAGAAGTGCTTGCTAACTGTTCCAGCTAAATGGAATATGCAAAGAAAACCTGCAGACACATAGTTAGCCCTCTAACCCAGCTTGTAAGATGCTGCTTTAATTTCTATTAATATTTCTTTGCCCATAAATGTGAGACCCTCTACCTGTTCTCTTGAATTGCAGCTCAAAGCCACACACTTGGCAGATAAAATGTCCTATGACATAAGACAATCTGGTGTTTAATCAGTTCCAGTGTGCTGGAGCCCCTCTAATCTACTGGTCTTTCAAAGGAAGTAAATTAATATTTTAAATATTTTATTTTTAATACCATGGTGTTTTCTTTATTAAATTACCAATTCATCTTAGAAGTCTTTTTTGGTAGAGCTTTTGGGTGAGTAGAAGAAAGGAGGTTTTCAGTCCTGATGAATGTATAATTAGTCAAAGGTAGCAGTGCGTATCAGTATTCTATGGATTTGCTATGTGCTTCAGTCATATTGAACTCACCTGTGGCATCCTTCTGCAGTTCAGAAAATATCTTCATGCTTTAATCTTCCATGGAATTAAGTTTCCAGTCCTATATTCTACAATGACCTTCATTACCACTCAGCAGTAGCTTGTAATAGCTCTAGTCACCAGACAACAGTAGCTCAACTATTTAACCCAAATAGGCAACCAATATCTTACCCCCTAAAAGGGACACAGCCTCTTCTAAGACAGTTGCTGTGCAGCAGCTCCCTGGACCTTAATAAATTTTAATCTGCACCTGCAGTCCTCTTCAAACCACCAGGCCTAGCCTCCCAGCTTCTACACAATGAGTATTAAAGCAATTCTGCTACACTCTAGTTAAGATATTTGACAAAAACAGTGAAATATTGTATGAAACACTGTTACAAGATAGCTAAGGTAAGTCTTACAAAGGCAAGGCCCCTGTGAACGCTGAGCGAGATTAGAGAGCCAAGGAAGCAGCAGAACAGAGATTTTCTGAATCAGTTTGTTTCAAATTCAACCACCTTGGCAGAGAGAGCTCCAACTCGGAAGGTGAGCACCAGTAAGAGCAGCTCCTCCTTGCTCTTCATCTCTAGATCTCCAGTGTACCACAATGGTGGGAGAAAAAAGTCTGCGAGAGTCAGTAAATACAAGTAAAAAAAAACGCCAAAGTTCTGCACAACAGAACTTTGCATATAAATCCCATGTTGATTACGTAACAGAATAAGATATGCAGTAGAATATCAAAGGCTTTAGCCACTCAGTGCCCTGTACTGTATTTTTACCCCAAGATATGCAGCTGGAGCAACAGGAGAAAACTACAGAGAATTGCTTACCTGGTGAGATAAGCTCCTTAACAAGCCCACTGCTCCAGCTTCCTAGAGTCTCTATCTTGTAGGATAAATTGGATAGGGAAGCAGCTTTTAAACTAAAGCTCTCAAGAGCTTTAAAAAAAGCTTACAGAGACAAATAGGACAGCCCCTCAGAGACCAGGAGCACTGCCGATTGGTCAGTCACCAGCAAAGTGAAATAACTAGCAGTTAAGAGAAATGTTTGCTCACACTCAGTGCCAACATTGCTTTTCAAAAGGGAGCAGGAGAGCTTCTTAATTCATCCAAAGTCAACACATTATACTGTTTAACAGATCTTTAATATCAGTAACATGGAAAGTGACAACTCTGTGCACAACAGCACACAGACTACAGTTGTGGAGGATCTCCCATTTCAGACACAGAAAGGAAACTTGAGGAAGAACATGCAATCAAACAATGATCAGCTCTAGATACATCATGAGGTTTGGTCCAAAAAAAACATTGAAACAATTAATCCAATTACTACAAACATACCTTCTCTGAGTAAGGTTAAGATATTGCATTTGTAGTACTTCCATTGTGCTTTCCTTCAGCGAACCAGCGGAGCCTGCTTGAGCGAGATGAGGACTGAACGCATGCGGGACACATCTTTTGCCTGCTTACTGGACTTGGGATTAAAGTCACAGAGCTGAGCCACACGTTCCCACTCAGTGCCTGGAAAAATGTCTTCTGCATCATTCACAAAAGCTTCTTCAGCTGCCCTAAAAGCAATGCAATGCACCTTGTGTTATTGCCTAACATATAAGGCACTCCTTCCTTCTAACAGGATGCAGTTTCTTTCAGCATGTTCAAAAATAAATATGACCTAACTGCTGCTTGTGGACATTATGGCTACTTAAGCTCCCACTGGCCCAACCCTGGAGATGAAAGTAGTATGCTATGCACAAGCAGTGCAGGGGATTGCTGTGTAAAATGTTGGAATACAGGTGTTTGGTTTTAAGAACAGTCTTTTCTTAAGGAGTCACTACACAAACTGCTAGGAATTAAGGTACTCCTATGTAAGCATTTTATTCGTGAAGAAATGCCCAAGTCTTAACCAGTTAAGCCTCTGCCACTTGATAGCTTATATTGGACACTAGCCAACTGAAAAATTTGCAACTCCCTGCAAGCATGTCTTAAAACAGATTCCATCTGAGGACTTAAACCAGCCCCAAGGCTTACAGGCCATCATAAAACTATCTGCTACAACTCCCAGTGCTGTAGTGAGGCAGCATTAATCAGAAGGAATTTAAGTCATGAATATCATGCCTGTGAGTGCTACAGAGTAAAGCGTATCTTGGCAGAGGGAATGACTCATCTGAGGTCAGCTCACATGATAAACACATTTCCGCTGCTCTCACACTAAGGCTTTTTACATTAGTGTACAGGTTAGTGCCAGTGGCCTCCCAGCTGAATCCTTTTGGGACTGCTATGCTGCCAACAGCATTGCATCAATGTAAGGATAACACTCCAGCACCTAGTTCACGAGAACTGTGGGGCCCTGGTAGCTGCCTGAGTACAAGTGCAGGAAGTATCAAAAGATAAACCAAATCCATCTACTCCAACAAGCAGTACAGAAAAAGCAGTGAAGATGACTCTCTCATGAGGGTTCAGCACTGTTCACAGGGATGATAAGGTTACAGACACCACTGAAGACAAGGATCACTACAACACTGCTACTTTATGTAACATGACATTTTTAAGGGGCAGTGAAGATTTTTTTTACTTAACTGTTCTAGGCTGTAGCAAGGATGATTTATGTTTGTGCTTAAAGGTGAAGAGAAGAAAAGAAACAAGGAGAGAAAGTTTAAGTCAGATATAGAAAATGAGAATGAGTTTAATGCAGATGATCAGGTGGCTGGACGTGCACTAATAGCTTAGCCTATATTCAGGAAAAAAGCTGCCAATTTTATTCTGCAGCACTTATACTGCACATTTGCACTGGAAATACAAAAATAAAGGTTTTACTGGAAAAAAAACATCAAGATCAACTCCAGGAGACTTCAGAAAAGTCAAACACCACCTGTAAATCCATCATTTCACAAGTCTTGGTTTTCATCCACCTATAGAGTTAGGTAATGAATTCCACACTGGACCTTCAATATTCATACACTCAAAGCCACAACATGGCTCACCAATACCCCTTTCTAAAGGTGTCACCATAGAATCTGTGACATGGCCATCTTTCAATTCAAGTCTACAAATTAAGGGAAGAAATTAAAACATGTGAACAAGCCAATGAACATTGCAATCCTTTCACCCCACAGAAACTAGCATACTCAATGGGGCTTGAAAGTTACAGTTGCATTCTCATTGATCCATTAGGCTGGCAAAATGTGTACACAGAGCTGATCGTAAATGTTCTCCCAGCAGCTAATGCTGATTTTCCACCACCATCATCATATATCTTTCATCTGTTCTCTAAAAGCATCCTAACTCTACATGTGCACACCTCTCCATTTATGGCTAATGATTCCTTTCTACCTCCCCTGGTTTGTGAAGCTTTATGTGCAAGCATTGCTTGAATACTTTTCTGGTTATTTAGGCAAATAAGCACAGGGCAGGAGCTCAATCCCTATTACAGAGAATGCAGAGTTAAACTTTGTGCTTCTCTGTAGAAGCGACTAGGACTAAATACAGCATCCATGTGAAACTGCAGGCACACATATCCACCAAAACATCTTGCTAAGCAGCATTCACTGGCCTGGAAACAACTGTAAACACCTACTTCTAAGACTATTGAAGTAATTACCAAAATACAACTGGTATGTATGGTACATGACTTAATTTGACAGTGCTGGATGTTGTGCAGTGTATGAGATCCTTACAGGTAAACTGCACTTAATATGGCAAATCACAGTCTGTCCAAAAAGTAAAAGCTATTTACTTGTATTAGCTTACACTGCCCTAAAATAATAGGAAGTCACCCTCAGACATTCAGCACTGTTTCTGATCCCCTTCATTACCCAGTTGACTAGCAAACAGAATTAGTAG
Organism: Clamator glandarius; assembly: GCA_033459285.1. Taxonomy (NCBI): domain Eukaryota; kingdom Metazoa; phylum Chordata; class Aves; order Cuculiformes; family Cuculidae; genus Clamator; species Clamator glandarius. The sequence goes on along the minus strand of JAUNZM010000679.1, from coordinate 1,012,495 downwards.
TTAAGCAACATACACATAACCAATCACGTCAGCGAAGGGTTGTTTGTAGAAAGCTTCATCTGCTACCCTAGGTAGCAAGTAGTCCAACAGGCAGGCAAGCAGGCAGGAGAAAAAAGATAAGTATGAGAAGAACAGAAAACAGCTGAAGGCAGTTGCAACAAGCATATTAACCTTGTATCGCCTACATTTACTGTAATAGGAAAGCAGCTACCAATTAAGCCATTGATGCAGAGGGACAACACAAGCTCTGCTACACCCTCAAAAGTTGAGACCAGCTAGTTTAGAACTAGTCCTAGTGTTAGCATTAGGCCACAGTGGACATTTGCAAGAGACATCTCACCAGGCTGATGGGAATGCCTAACGCTCTTTCCGTGCAATGCTTGCTAAATGAACCCCGCTCCAGAACGCACACCCTGCACTCAAACACTGATCATAATAAAGCTAGAGGGGAATCATGAGCTGTAGTATCAACTAGCAGAGTGTTAGTCCTGTTTCCCCTTCTTGGCTGAACCCAAAGACTGCACCTTCATGAATGGAAGTGTCAAATACATAATTTTGTAGGCAGTGTAGGCATCTTTCCTTCCTTTAGGAAGAAGTAGTCCACCTAGGACTCTACTTACTCAAGACAAACCTGCTAGACGTTTTGATAAGAAAAACTGTGTTTCAGAGAAACAGTTTATCTTGAAGTCTGTGGATTCCTAAAGCATAAACTATCCCTGATTACCTAGACAAAACAGTTGTGGCAACCCTAAGTCTGAATTAGAGACTTATGTGCGATATTAAGTCAGTACTATCATATTTAACTTTACATAGCTTGAAGTCAAAATTCCACAGGGAACCTTTAAAAAAATGTAACAGCTTACCAAACTAGCTGCCAAGTTATCAGTTTCTGCCCCAGGAATTATCAAACCCAGGACAATTCAAACCCAACACAGACACAGTCAGCATTTAGCTTTTCACTAGCCGACATGAGACAGGTTATTTCTCAAATGCTTCCAAAAGCACCAGCCATAGGTTTTTAAGATACCTAATGAAATAATTTGTAGCTAAGACTAACTAGAAGGTCATTTCCATCTGTTCTAAAGATAGCAAGTAAGATTGCAAATCTCAGGTTAAGTAATAACAGCCACTGAAGACCTGTGCAGCTAAGTAGCATGCAAACAAGTGGGTAGATCAAAACATTTTCTGGCCATGTTCAAACCTTGTGTCTTAAAGAACGTCAGTAATTCTTGTTCATTACCTTAATGCTTTCCTTTGCTATTCTTAGATATTTAATCCAGATTCTGAGAAAATTTAAAAAGACAGTCTACCTGTCCCTACACTAGAGACCTGTTTCTTAGTAAGAAACATTACTTTAACAATCTGAAGGACTAGTTCCATTAGGACATACTAGAAGTATTGTAATTTCTCTGTCCCTTTACTTCATATCTACTATGGTAATTCTTCAGTTGGCTGGAGATGCCTTACCTGTTGCTTGCTTTTGTTTTCTGAAGCTTTTCATCTTGCCTTGCATACCACTCCTGCAACTCCTTTATTGCTTTCTCTTTCCATTCTGCTTCCTGCTTTCGTGAGTTCGCATCTGGAGTTTTAAGAATTGATTTGTCAGTCATGTTTGTTCCAGCTAGATCTTGCTAACATTTCAGCTGATGACTCAAGGTGCACTCTACGGCAGACAGTTGCTTGATCTATTCAGATAAGGGTTAGGAGATTTCCTGATTCAGGCCATGTTAACTCTAAATACCATGAACATTCAGAAGATTAGCTGAACAGAATGCCTGTGCTGCATAACTGGGACAATCCACGTCAGTTTAGGATAGATGTTTGTAGACTAATTGTGGAAGTGTTGAACCAGTAGATCTTTAAGGGTCCCTTCCAATTTAAAGTATTCTACAATTCAGTAAACCTGTTGGCCTGTAAACTGGTCAAAAATGGCAACAATCACCTTGCAATGTTAGTTCTAGAACAAAGCTCCATAAAGCCTCTGTGCTTGAAGTGAGAGCAAGCTTTTACATCCAGCATACAGTTCAGGACAAGCTCATCTCCTGAAACTAGCCCAGAAGAGAAGCAACCAACTCAGCTCTATCCAAAATCACATTGCGTAGAATGTTCTGTCCTAACAATTTCAAGCAAAGCCTCCTCCCTAATAAAAGCAGAAAGCATACCAGTTTGTAGGCTTTTAGATGCTGTCCACAGGTAGGCACCACTGTATTTGATAGGTGTATTTAGTTTAGCTACTAGTCTATTTACTGAACCATTTACTGAACTTAGCTATAAGATTAAGATCTGTGTGACAATAGATGACCTCAGCAATTACAAAATGAGCAACCTTTATCCTCTGAAAAAAGTGTTGATGGCTGCAGTATTTATTCACTGTTTTCCACTGATAAAAGCTGTTCACTTTCTGTCAGCTTCTTTGTAAGTAAGACTATTCATTGTGCCTGCCCTTTAAGGTTCAGGCAGCCACTTCCTTGCTGACTCCTATAACAGTAGTAAGTCTGCTTATTGTAAGACTCATTCAGACTTGGGGCTCAAACTCAAGACACACATTAGATTCCCAAGAGCTGGAAGCCATGATTGAGAATTCTGCTTCCTAAGAAGCTGCCACCAAGTTACTTACAAGCAAGAACACTACTACAACAAACACTCTCCTTACCAAGTTGCTCCAGGCGCTCCTTTTGCTCCTCTCTCCAGTTTCGAATGCTCTCCGGTTCCGACTGCAGTCGATCTACTTGGGATATAGCAGCATAGGAATCTGTTGGACCATTGCTCTCCTTAAAGGGAATGAACAGTAATGTAATTCATGCATAACAACCAAATATTTCAGATAACTGCCTGCAAGCTACATAAAATTATCTATTTGACTGAGAACATTACACCTTTAGCTGATGCTATACCACATTTCTACCATTAACATAAAGATATCTTACCACCGATTACAGTAGAATTGAAGCAAATTAATACAGGACTGCATCTAGCAAGCAGGGGTCACACAAATTCAAGATGATTTGGAAGTCAAACTGTACCAGAGTCCTACACCTGAAGAAGGCAGAAGGCAAGCCTAGCACCTCACTACAGTTGTAGGTGTGGAGATCCTCCAGTTCATTTCACCTTAAATATCTGCTGTGTAAGTATTCTTTTCTACCGTTTAGCACATAGGAGTTTAAAAAGTTCTCTAACTTGCTTATCTAATTCAGAGACAATTTTTAACTTAATTGATATTAAAAGCCAGTGTCATCTGAAGATATCACAGAATTTGGATTGCTGCATGCAGCTCAGAACCACAGAAGGCATTTCAAAATTTAAACATCAAAACAGTGTACTAGCATACTTTTTACTACGCAAAAGCTCAAACGCTTGCAATGAATAGAGTACAGCAGATTCACAGAGCCAATGAATATTGAGCCATTTGGCACAAAGGATACTCAACAGCTTTTACCATTTCCCCCTACACAACAGATCTAAGAAATGCCACTCCTGTCAGTGGATTGTAGCCAACAACAGACTTGGCTGCTCTTGCCCCATTTTGGACCTCCTGTAGCCCTAAAGGAAGGAATAATCCAAAGAAAAGAAGCCAGGCTGGTACAAGGGCACCAGGCTTCACATTGAATCAGAACATAAAAAAAAAAAAAAAAAAAAAAAAAAATTGGCCAGCTAGTGGTTACTAAACCAAAAGTTACATATAGCCCATTCACACTGTTCTTCCTCATTAAGAGGGAATTGCAAACATAAAATCAAGATATTTCATTTAGCCTCAGTTCTATAAGGAAGCACTAAAGGCCAGTAACACACAGCAGTGGTAAGAATATAAAAATGTTAGCAGCAGTAAAAGCTGTTTGTCACTTAAAACTCTACAGAGAAGCAGCTAATACACCGCCCCCCTCTGAGCACTCATTTATTCAGGGCTATCCAGCCAACTTTGATACCAACTAAAGACAACGCTTTACCCAAACTGCTGTTAAGCTCAGTTACAACAGGGTGATTGCCTTAGCATGCCTCATTCCTCTCTCACTAATAAAGCAAGTATCCCTTCCTGTGGTCATCAACACAGCTGACTAACATGCTTTCACATTACAACTGAGCTATTTGGCCAGTGTTTTAATTTTATGCAACTTTAAGTCACTAAGAAGTGAATAATGTTTTCAGCCATCTCCTTCTAAGACTAATCTTGATACAGCCAGGACACATGAATTATCCTTAAAGAACAAACAATTTAGAAAATTCTGCTTTAAACTAGGTAGTCAAGAGCACGCTTTCAGCTTATTAGCCAGTGGCAAGTAAACATTAAGTCATATCACAGAGCCTATCAGTTTGCTTACAATGGTTATGTCCTATTAAGCCATAATTCAAAACAGGCTGCTGCCTTAAGTTGCCTCTAAGTTCAGAGGAGGGACATATTAAGAGCATTAACAGCTTTATTAGATGAGCTATCAGAACAAAAGTTCCTCTTCGGAAATGAGATAAAAGTACATTAGAGACAAGAAATGGTAATCATTAGCCTAGGTTATGGTCAAGTTCTCAGAGCAGAACAGCACACTACGTGCAGAATACTTCTATCTTACCTGATAGACATCTCCATTAACCACTCCATCAACAGCACCTGTAAAAAAGGGACTACAGTTTAACTATTTGAGAAAAGACAGAACAGCCAGATTTAGTGATTTCAGTAACTTGTATAGAAAGCTCCTCTAGAGTATCTAATATGGGAGTTATGCAAATGAGCATTAATTTATACCCTGCAGAGTCAATTCCTTATCTTTGTACTTTTTTCCAGATAGTCACAAGAAACCAAGTGAACCATTATTCTGCAGAAGTAGTACAATGTCGTCTCTCCATCACGAGATCATGCTTCACACTACACAGCAGGGCTGACATTACTGAGAGAAGCTGCTACGGAGTATTCTAAAGGTACTCCTGATTTCTCTTCCCTATCTTAGAAGCTGACTACTAGAGAACTGTTCAGAAGTTACTAGGCATGACTCTCATTGTTTTAGTCTCTACTTGGAAGATCAACAACCCTGCAGCCAGCACCTACTAATTCTTATCCTAGATGGGTCCTTCTAATTCCTAATCAGCTCAAAATATCTAGCTAACATTCCTAGTAAAGTCACCTTCCTGCTCCTCTCTCTGATGACATCTTTGATAGCTTTCTCATTCAGATTGTAGCACTATTCCCTCTGAAGTGGCAGTCAGGAACAGGATCAGCTAGGAATCTTTGCCACAGAATGCTAAGATTTCACCTTATTAAAACACAGCCACAGGGAACATATATCACTTGCGAGACATTTAAGTTTGTGAAACTATTTAAATCTCCAGACTATGCAAAATGCATCAAGAATTTCAAGAACTGCTAAATCTCAGCAACGCATCTCTCTGGAACAGTGCTATGTCAACATCTGCCTGGATGATATATCAAGTCATGCTACTATGAATAAGTTTATCACACAGAGGTCTTTCTGCCATGTTAATACACTCTCCAATGAAAGAGACTGTGCCAAAGTCACCCAACAGTAAGCAGAAAATAAAATTATTTTGCAGTATCTTAAATAAGATGGCTAATCCACCTAAAACTAAGATCTGTATCCTCTATTTCTTTGTGGCTATGTATGCCCGAGTTTTACACTACTGTTAATGGTGTGTAGGTAGCTCTTCAAATTCCTTCATCAGGGAACAAGAAGATCTCTTATTGAAGAACCCTCAACAGCAATCATTAACTGTATCAGGCAGAGGACCACAAAGTCATCAGTTCAGACATGGTAGATAAGTTGGAAAATACTAGTCTCCGAGAACATAGTTACTAGCTTCAGCAGGGGAAGACTCAAGTTAACAAAAAACAGCTTTTCAGTTATGAGAACCTAGTATTTTTTAACTTGACTCCTATATCTGAAAAATGGCAGCTACTTCATCTGATTGCAGCTCTTCTGCAACAACTTACAAGAGCCAAACAGAACTGGCTTGAGATGCACATGCAGCTAACAGCACCACTCTGCTTCACTGCAGCTATCCTGGGCATTTCTTAGCAGCGATCTGGAAGATTCGTCAAAGCAGAGATGTAAAGATCCCTCCACATACAGTGACTTGGGAGGTTACAGCAGCTCAAACTAACAGTTCTACTAAACAGGCTTATGACAGGCTTATGAAGACTAAAGCCCAAAAAGAAAACATGCTTATGCTTCACTCATCTTCAATTTAAGCCCATCTGCACTACATACGTATGCTGCAGCTGTTCGTCTTGTTTTGACAGGTCTGGAATTAAAACTAAGCCAGGGTCTATAACTCATATTGACATTAACAGCTTGAATTTGCCAGCTGCCCACCCTGCCTGCCTTGGAAGAGCAGAGAGTACTTTACACATTCAGACAACCAAACTGAAGATGCAAGTTTATTACTGGAACATTCAAGAGAGGGTAACCTTTAAATATGTGCTGTTCTCATCTCCAGAAGGAAAGCAGTTGTTTCACAAGAGAGATGCCTTGGGAAGTACTGACTCACCAGCTAGGTCAGAAGACTAATACGTCTTGAAGACTTCTCCAAGAACTGTGATAATACAATTAAGTTTTCTTGTTACACTATGAAACATTAAGGTCTTTATCAAGATTAACATTCATTAAGGCTGATAGTCTGATGAGATAAATGGAGGATCATTGCCAAGAGCTATGGCTGAGATTACGTTTGTCTTAGGGCCACTTTTCACAGAATCACAGAATGACCTGAGTTGGAAGGGTCCACAAGGATCATCGAGTCCAACACCTGTCCTGCATAGGACAATCACAAAATTTACACCACATGTCAGAGTGCATTGTCCAAATATTTCTTGAATACTAGTAGGCTTAATGCCACAACTATTCCCTCAGGGAGCCTGTTCCAGTGCTTCACCACCCTCTGAGTGAAGAACCTTGTCCTAATACCCAAGTTAAAGCTCCTCTGGCACATCTTCCTATAATTTTCTTCTGCACTGAAACAGTCAATAACTAGCACAGAGCTAATTGCTTCCAGAGGGCACTCAGGGCAGATCCATTTAAAGTATCAAAACAAATTTCCCATCTGTTTTCCCATCTGTTTTTACCTCAGTAAAGGAGGTAGCTAGAAAACTTCCTTCCCTGGTCCACAAGACAGACTACTATCCTCTGATAGTAGTCCAAACTGGTAATGATGATTTAATAAGCAGAAAGATCAGAGCCATCGAGAAAGCCTTCAGGGCCATTGGGAAAATGATGGAGGGCTCTGGGGCTCCGATAGTATGCTGCTCCATCCCAAGGCTAAATAGAGAGGACCTGGAAGTCAGGAAGAACTTGATTAATGCCTGGCTCCGAGACTAGTGTGAGGAAAGGGGCTTTGGCTTCTTTGATCACGGGGTGGCTCACGCATCCCCAGACACGTGGGTCTCCTAGGGGAGCTAAAGCCCTTGCTAAAAACCTAGCTAAGCTCATAAATTGAGCTTTAAACTAGATGTGAAGGGGGAGGGGATTGAGACCAGGCTAGACAGGAGCAAGCCTGGACATGGGATACTGGTGATTCGGAGAGGGTGTGCTGGTGAGGACCACCAGTACAGCACCACATAGAAAGTGGGGGTGAACACACATGGGGGTGGTAAGGGAGATACGGGCACTCTGGCGCTAGTTACCAGGCAATTGGGAATGGACTCTGTTCCCTCTAAGAGGGCTGAAGGCTCAGCAGCTCAGCTAAAGTGCATTTACACCAATGCACGCAGCATGGGTAATAAGACGGAAGAGCTGGAACCTGTCATAGGGCAAGGAGCCTATGATGTCATTGCCATCACAGAAACATGGTGAGATGACTCATATAACTGGAGAACAGATATGGTGGGGTACAAACTCTTCAGGAGGGATAGGAAGGGAAGGAGAGGACTTGGCCACTGTTGAGATGGATTGTGGTGATGAGATTGAGTGCCTGTGGGTTAAAATCAGAGGAGCCCATAAGAAGGTAGATTTTGTGCTGGGAGTCTGTTACAGGCCACCCAGCCAAGGAGAAGCAGCTGATGAGCTCTTCTATAAACAGCTGGGGTTAATCTCTAGATCGATGCCTCTTGCTCTGTGGGAGACTTCAATCTTCCTGATATCTGCTGGAAGTACAACAGAGCAGAACGGAAGCAGTCTAGGAGGTTCCTGGAGTGCGTGGAAGACAACTTCCTAGCACAGCTGGTGAATGAACCAACAAGGGAAGGTTCCCTCCTGGACATGCTGTTTGTTAACAGAGAAGGCCTTGTGGGGGATGTGGCAGTAGGAGGACGCCTAGGACTAAGTTATCATGAGATGATAGGGTTTTCTGTTCTAGGCGAAGTGAAGAGGATGGTTAGCAGGACAGTAGCATTAAATTTCCAGAGGGCAGAGTCTGAACTCTTCAGAAGGCTGGTTGGCAAAGTCTCATGGGAGACAGTGCTTCAGGAAAAGGGAGCCCATGGGGGCTGGGAGCTCTTCAAAAAGGAGATCCTAGCGGCTCAGGAGAAAGCCATCCCCGTGTTCCGGAAAAACAGCCAGCAGGGGTAAAAACCAGCTTGGCTGAACAGTGAGATCTTGAGTGATATCAAGAAGAAGAGAAAAGTTTATGGGCTCTGGAAGAGGGAACAGGCCTCTTGGGTGGACTACAGGAGGGAAGGGAGATTGTGTAAAGAAAAAATCAGAAGGGCTAAGGCTCAACTAGAAATCAGGCTGGCAAAGTCTGTGAAAGATAACAAAAAATCTTTCTATAAATATATAAATAATAAAAGGAGGACTAGGGAGACCATACAGTGCCTATTGGACGCAGAAGGAGCAACACTGACAGGAGATGAGGAAAAGGCTGAGGTACTTAATGCCTTCTTTGCCTCAGTCTTTAATTGTAAAGAAAGTTGTTTCCTTTCTGTACAAACCCAGGAGCTACAGGAGCAAAATGAGGCTCCCATGGTCCAAGAGGAGATGGTCAGAGCCTTGCTTGCCCAGCTAGAGACCCACAAGTCTATAGGGACGGATGGGGCAGGATTCACCTGACGGTACTGAAGGAGCTGGCCAAACCCCTTTCCATCTTCATGGACTTCAGCAAAGCCATTGACACAGTTTCTCACAGCATTCTGCTTCAGAAACTATCAGCCTCCGGCCTGGACAGGCGAACGCTCTCCTGGGTGGAAAAATGTTTGGATGGCCGGGCCCAGAGAGAAATGGTATTAAATCCAGCTGGAGGCCAGTTACAAGTGGAGTTCCCCAGGGCTCAGTGCTGGGTCCAGCCCTGTTCCATGTCTTTATCAATGACCTGGATGAAGGCATCGAGTGCTCCCTTAGCAAGTTTGTGGATGACACCAAGCTGGGTGGAAGTGTGGATCTGCTGGAGGGTAGGGAGGCTCTGCAAAGGAATCTGAACAGGCTGGACCACTGGGCTGAGTTCAATGGCATGAGGTTTAAGAAGGCCAGATGCCGGGTCCTGCACTTGGGGCACAACAACCCTAAGCAGAGGTACAGACTAGGAGAAGCCTGGCTGGAAAGCTGCCTGGAGGAGAAGGACCTGGGGGTGTTGGTTGACAGTGACTGAACATGAGCCAGCAGTGTGCCCAGGTGGCCAAGAAGGCCAATGGCATCTTGGCTTGGATCAGAAACAGTGCGACCAGCAGGTCCAGGGAGGTTATTCTCCCTCTGTACTCATCACTGGTGAGACCTCTCCTTGAATACTGCATTCAGTTCTGGGCCCCTCACCACAAGAAGGATGTTGAGGCTCTGGAGCGAGTCCAGAGAAGAGCAGTGAAGCTGGTGAAGGGGCTGGAGAACAGGCCTTATGAGGAGCGGCTGAGAGAGCTGGGGTTGTTTAGCCTGGAGGAGGCTGAGATGAGACCTCATTGCTCTCTTGAACTACCTGAGGGGAGGTTGTAGAGAGGAGGGTAATGGCCTCTTCTCCCAAGTGACAGGGGACAGGATAAGAGGAAATGGCCTCATGCTCCGCCAGGGGAGGTTTAGGCTGGACGTTAGGAAAAAAATTTCACGGAAAGGGTCATTGGGCACTGGAACAGGCTGCCCAGGGAGGTGGTTGAGTCACCTTCCCTGGAGGTGTTTACGGCACAGGTGGACAAGGTTTAGTGTTTGATAGGAACGGTTGGACTCGATGATCCGGTGGGTCTCTTCCAACCTGGTTATTCTGTGATTCTATGAGCTCCCTAGGACTTGAGATTAAGATGCAGAGTCAGCAAGCCCACTGAGCACACAGCAAGCAGAAGAGGAAATGACACTGTACCAGTACGCTGTCACATGCCAATACAATACTGGAACCAGACCAATAGTTAAACATCTTTTTCATTTTAGCTCTTTGGTCTCAATGTTTATATAATTCAGCATGAAATCTAGATAAGTTATCTGCTTACCAGCCTTCATATCAGTCATCAATGCTAATTGTGAACTACATTTCTTTGTCCATAGAAAATGTCATTTCATACCAAATTTCCCCCCGAAAAAGCCTAAATACTGTGACTTCTATTATGTTTTCATCAGCTGTGAACAACGAGAGATTTCTACTGACTTCAGAATCCATTCACTTCTATCACAGAATTGTATCTTTAAGCTCCTGAAGCTAACATTGCATATTTAAGACTAGTTTATATAGCAACAATCCATATATCTTGGTCTTTGTTTCTGAGCTTAAGATAAGGCTTTATTTCTCAGGATATTATTGCAAAGAATACATCCAAACATTTACAGTTCTGAAACATATGCTGACAATAGGGTAATAATGAACTTCCACAGAGCATCCTAGATAGTTTTTAGCACCCAGAAGGGGTTGGAGAGGATAAGTCATATAAGCTACCTTGCATTCACTGGACAGAAAAAACAACCATCTTGCCAGAAACAGAGAGCTAGAATCAGTGCCTCCCATGTATACTAGAGCTTACAGAAGAGAGGTCTGCAAAACTTGGAGATAAATACAAAACCATTTTTCTCACTTCAGTCCTGCAAGTCAATGTATGGCCTCAGAGGCTTATCACAATGATGATCAACTTATTTTCAGGCTTGCCTTAATAACAGACTCAGTGCTGTTTGGTATAAAAGGAAGTTTACTTGGCCTTGTTCACTAGTCATTGTGAAGTCTCACTCTCAGCGCAAAAGACTATGGCTATGAAAACCCTCAGAGGCAGTACATAGAGGTAGCTCTTCTAACACAAGTCCAACTATTCCCTAGTGCACGGACTGGTTCCTCCAGAGGTCTTACTATCCAGGTATGCTTTGGACAATACCTTACATAGGAGAAATGAACTTCTATGTGACCATACATAAGTATTTTTTGAGCTACTTTCAGCACCTCTTTTAATAAGTAAGTACTCTACTTCTTCATCAGTACTTTGAATGAACTAGTAGCTATAGCTAAGGCAACTGAAGAACACAACCAGATTTAATATAATCTGGCATAAGGTTAATCCTCCTTTACCTCTCAAGGCCTAGCTTCCTATCCTTTTTCTCCTGGGCATAGATAATGCTTCCCCTTCGCCCGCCTCTCATTCACAAGAGGATGAGAAAGAAGAATCTGCTCCGAAGTTTTGTTTTAGAGATTTAAGCAAGAAACTTAAGATATAGTTCTTCTAGTCATAACTCCTTCTCATGACCATGTGCAAAATAAAGGCAAGGAGGTCAGGAAAAGTGCTTCTTTCCTGTGCTTTAGTTCTAATGGGCTGTAATACCAAAACCTATTAGAAGTTCCCTCACTTTCAATATAATCAGCAGGCTAGTACTAAAACACACCTTCTCATTCTGCTGTAATGCCGTAACTTCCCAATAGATTTTCTTATAAACAGAAAAATAGTTCTTTCTGCCATGAGCTTCAAAATAATGCTGTGCCACCATGAGACAGTAAACAGATACTACCCTTTTAATACACCTTTCTCCATGCTACCTTATAGAATCACAGAATCCCCAGACTGGAAAAGACCTCTTGGATCATGCCTTGAGGTCTCAAGATACTATTGCATGGCAAATCCCAGAACAATGGCTGTTCAAATAATGACGAAAAAATATCAACAGTTGCAAACAAGCAAATCTTTTTTTCTGTGGTGCTAACTAGAAAGACAGAAGGACACAACCCTTTCCAAATTATATTTTCAAGCAAATTGATATTCAGTCCCTGAACAGCTATTAAATGTGGTTATGGCAAACCACCAAAATGCCATCAAGTTTCTTAATTCCTAGAGGGTCATGAGCCACTTCAGAGGTTGGAGAAATGTCTTTCATTCATACAAAGATGACAGAACTTCAAAGTGTGAAGACAATGTTCAAGACTAAACAGCCTACATTAAACTAATTTGTATTTCCATGACAGTTAAGATATAAAAGTGCTTGTCTTCAAATGTAATTCTCCTTAAGGAGCTGCTTGACGAGCTCGCACAAGGTTTTTATAGTGACATACAGATTCTAGAAACCTTGCTCTTCAACCTGAACTCTCCTGCTCAGAGGACATAGCAAGTGAACTGCTATAAACTAAAAAGCTAGTATTGTCACATCAGAAAGAACTAAAGAATTTGATCGTAAATAAATGCAGGTATTGACTTACCACTGAAAAGGAGATCTAACAAAAGACCAAGTTGCTAGTAACTAGGCAACAGCACTGTATTACTTGAATTATACAGTACTTTCTGTTTTCTCAAGCACTGATTATGCTTCATCTTTCAAGAGAAATAAGATTAGTTTTCACATGTCCAAGAAGCTTGCACAGGATAGCTATTTACATAATAAATGGCCTCCTGGCTACAACCAGTATTCCAACCCTAACCATGTCAACATGAAGTGATGCTGAGACATAAGCTTAGCAATATTCTATTATTCCCCCTCATTGCCACCATTACTGCAATTAACAGAAATATACATTCAAACAGCCCAAGTTATCACTTTTGTCCCAGCATTTAAAAAGCTTACTAAACAGACCTGTAAATAAGGAGTTCAAAAGGGTTACAGTTAAAAAAAGTAAATCCACAAATCCCCGATCGTGATGCTTAAGGATTTACATAAGAATCTGCATTATTTCAAGAAATTTGCATTCACCTACTTTAGTTTAATTACAAAATAGTTTCATAAACTGTACTATAGACAATAGTCAGGATACTGAGAAACCTCAAACATAAATGACAACAGAAGTCACTGGTTCATTTGTCATCATGGCTGAACCAGTAGATTTTGCACTGCTGCAGTCCACATTTACAGCAAGTAGGGAGGAAGTAAAGGCTACAACAGCAAATAGATGGCCATTCTGTTAAAAAAATGGGACTACCACAAGACCACAAGTACAATCTGCTATGCCTATTTAACAGGCCACAACACAAATGCAATCCCTGTGCATGAAAGAAAGCAAGATGACATACAGATCACACCTAGACTTCCCAGACTCTAAGATCATATTATCATATGATTTTATTACCCCTTTTCTACAGAGTTTTCCAATAACAGTCTAGCTTTCTGTGACAAGTGAACTTACATTGAGAAAAAAACTCTTGAAAGCAGCTAAGGGATTACCTGCACATATGAAGCCAATCTAGAAGCATTTAAGAAGTTGACTTTTTGACAAGGAATCACTGTGCAATAACCGCATTGCACACACACAGAGAAAGTAGGAATCTAGTTTGTTCTAGCACTCTGTGAGAAAGGCCAACGTCAGAACTTTCTACAAAGAAATTGCTTATAAAGAAGTTATTTTAATGTTGTGGTATCTATTTGGAATGTAAAGATCATACAGGGCACAATGCTTGTCTGAGGCTTCTGAAAGTACGTTGGTAGGTCACCACTGTGTGTGTTTCTGCATTATACATAAAATGTAGAAGTCATGCCAAAATATCAAAATAGGATGCTGTTCTGAAAATAATTATGCTCATGTTCTAGTGCTTGAACAAGTTACTCCTCTGTAACAGGAAGTCTGTGGTCCATGTTTTGAAGTTCACAAATGAGCTCCAAGGGCTGCACTATCACTAAATAAGCACTGGAAGCAACAGGTCTCCATTACTCAGTTTATCTAGTTGGGCTTTATTCCAAGAGATACTAGGAATCTGCATCCTCATACATAAAATACACCACTAATTTCAGTAGCAGATTGCATAATGAAGACTTAAGTCTAAAGATGTTCCAACAGCAAACTGGGGAGCAACATTATTCAACTTAAGTCTGAAGAGAGGTATCTTCCTGAAGCAACAAAGGAAAGTCACATGAGAGCAAAGTAAGTTCCTGTGGACTCAGTGATAAGTATAGGCAAAGTCTTCCAAGAGTGTTAAAATATCAGTTAACTGCAGTATCATCCTACATCCTTTCCACTTATCCTTCAGTAATCAGTAGTGAACATTAAGGGCTGCTTTGGCTACCGTTAGACTAACTGAAAACACACTGACCTCTGGTTCCCAACATACACAGCCATTCTCTGAATGTAACTGTGTTCTGCAGTGTCAGTTTTCTCACTTAGTACAAAGGTTGGCAAAGAACAAAGGCTAGATGCTTACTAAAATTAAACATTAGCTCAACTGCTAGCATACTTTCGGACTAAGACCTCTGCCTCTAAAGACAAAAATACAAGTGTCAGTACACAATGCAAAAACTTATCCTGCTTTCTGTGGCTCTTCATTTCAGGCAGGCTCCTAGATTAGATGAAATCAGAATTACTCAGCAGTGCTCCTAGCAAGATGCACTGCAGCAAGCCTGGGCAGCCAGGCGTCTTTAGGAGTTACAACCTGAGGGAGCAGGGAGAGAACTCGCACAAGGCATCGCCCAAGACGACGTCGCCTGCCCGTCCTGGACCCAATCCCGACACCTCCCCCGGGCAGCCCGACCGCGGCCACCGGCGGCAGCTGCTCGGGGCACCGCGCTGTCCCGGCCATGGGAAAGAAAGGAAACAGCGGGAACCCGCCAGGCCGGGAAACCTCCCCTCCTCCGCGGGGCGGGGCGAGGGGAACAGGAGAGGGGAGACGAGGTGGGAGGAGGACGGGGGTGAGAATGACGGACACCAGGATCTGGGGGGACGAGGATTAGGGGGAAACTGGAACGAGAAGGGGAGGAACGGGAAGAGGGAGTGGGCGGGATTAAGGAGGGACCGGACTGTGGGGGGAACACGAGGGGGGAGAAGGAACGAGAAACGGGGGGACGGAGGGACCGGGACTGGAGGGATAAAAACGGGAAGCTGGGGGACGAGGGAACCAGGAGTAGGAGAGGGACGGGGGACAAGATTAGGAGGGGGACCGGGATTGGGGGGGGACTTGGGGGGAGAGGAAGGGGAAGCGGGAGGACGGGGGACTGGGATTAGGAAGGGACCGGAATTGGGGGGGAGACGAGAAGGGCGGAGGACGACGAGGAGTGTGGAGACCGGGAGGCGGTGACGACGGGGATAACGGGAGGGGGTAACGGGGCCCCTCCGCGCGTACCCGACCCGAGGCCCTCCTGCAGCCCCGCAGGCATCTCGCCGCTCTCCAGGATGCTGTAACCCTCGTCGTTCTCGATGCCCGCGATCTCGTTCTCCTGCTGCGCCAGGAAGGCGGCGGCGGGATCCTCCTCGGCGCCGTCCATCACGCCGTTGGCGGCAGCCGCAGGCGACTGCTGAGCGCTGAAGAGCTCCGCGTCGGCCATGGGGGCAGCGGTGGATCAAGCTGCGGCAGCGCCCGCGCCTGCGCCGGGAGCGGCCGCGGGGGGGCGGGGCGGGGCGGTGTCTCAGCCAATGAGAGCCGCGAGCGGCCAGCGGCCCGGCCAATCAGAGGGCTGGGACGGTGGGGCCCGGATCGCGCTGCAGCCAATCGGCGCCGAGAACGGCCGCGGGAGGCGGGGCCGCGCTGATCTGGGGTGGGGGTGGAGGAAGGCCCCGTCCCGGGAGAGTGTGAAAAGCTGTGGGATGAGGCGCCAGGGGACGGGGGTTTGTAGCGGGCAAGTGGGTTGGAGCTGGTGATCTCAAAGGGCTTTTCCAACCTAATGATTCTGCCCTTCTGTTCCTCTCTTGTGAGACCTCACCTGGAGTGCTGTGTCCAGTTTTGGAATCCTCAGCATCATAAGGATATGGAGCTGTTGGGACGGGTCCAGAGGAGGAGTACAAGGATGATCAGAGGGCTGGAGCACCTCCCATACGAGGACAGGCTGAGGGACTTGGAGTTGTTCAGCCTGGGGAAGAGAAGGCTCCGAGGAGGCCTTATAGTGACCTTCCAATACCTGGAGGGGCTACAGAAAAGCTGGGGAGGGACTGTTCACAAAGGCTTGGAGTGATAGGACTCTGGGGCAATGGGTATAAATGGAACAGGAGCAGATTTAGACTAGGCATGAGGAAGAATTTCTTCAGTGTGAGGTTGGTGAGACACTGGCCCAGGTTGCCCAGGGAAGCCGTGGCTGCCCCATCCGTGGAGGTGTTCAAGGCCAGGTTGGATGGGGCTTTGGGCAGCCTGGGCTGGTAGGAGTTGTCCCTGCCCTGGGCAGGGTGGGGTGGAACTGGATTATCTTTGAAGTCCCTTCCAACCCAAATTATTCTATGATTCTATGACTCTATGCTTATGATTCTGCAGCATAAGTCAATAAAAGCATCAGTTATTTTCTGTCGGGTATTGGGAAGCTTAAATTAGTGTCATTTCATGTAGCATGTGTTATATTGAACATATATTGACAAAAGTGTTTATTTGAAAGGCAGTGCTTTCTAATAGATAGAATTTTTTTACCAAGTTGCTTTGATCAATTTCAGTATCTGGTTTATCACTGATACGCAATTAGTTTATCAGCACATCAGAGAGTGAGGCAAGAGAAATACAGTGATGTAGAAAGGAGAAAATTACACTGGCTACTAAAATTACTGGCTAATGCAATTGCAGAAACAGGTACTTGTTAAATTCCACTTATGTGTGTGTTGCCTGTAAGTCTGTGAGTAAGTTTTATGGTATATTAGAGGTATACCCTGTAGACTTTAGTTCCATTCAAACATGTTTCAGAAGGCAGTCAAATTCAGATAATGGTAGCGGCACAAATCGGTTGTTTCCTACATAAACTTAACAGTGTGAAATAAACTACATGTTGAGTTATACTTTGTTTTTCTCATGGTGCCATGAAAAGCCAAACTCAGTAATCGTTGCTAATTTGATTATTAAGTAAGGTATCCTTCAATGTGACATTGGGCACTTAGGGGGTCTCCATCAGGTGTCTATGGATGAAGGCTGTAGATCTTCTTCAAAGGTGAACTTTTCAACTCCCCTCCTTGCACATGCTTTTACATTCCTTGGGCACCTCTTCAAGGTTGCATCTAGGCTTTGCTTGTTCATGTCCCTCTTCTCATTGTGCTAATCTCTGTTATCTGGCTTAATTAGATACAGTCACATTCCTTCCACGTTCTTTCTAACTGCAGCCTTCCTAGAAGTCCTTAGTTAAGCATAAGTATCCTGGCGCAGGCTAGCTAAAAGTTATTATTCAAGCTAATCCTATATTTTAACTCTAAAATCACAAAATTTATACATAATATTCAAATATATAACAGGTTAGCAACTTATAACAAATAATTTCTTCCTTCACACAATTTCAACATAATTTGCTAGAAAAAAGAACAAGCAAATTCATGCTGTGTTACAGAAAGCTCATTTCACCTCACTTAGTATATTAAAACATGGGCAGTGGTTCTCCTGTGAAAACTCAGAATTCAGCTTGGCAGGAGGCTGGAATTCCCTGAATTTTATCTTCCAGGAGAAACACAGCAGGGTTGTTTATTTTAAATAACCTCCAGCAGCCACGGGAAAGCTAAAGAATCAAGAAAAACAGCAGTAAGCAGGCCCATAATTCACAAGAGGAGATTATAAAAATGAAGTGTGTGCCATGCCCTTACAGAAACTTGCTGACTTTGTCCTGTAATTTCTTCTAACAACACACACCCATGTGCATTTTCATCAGTCTTCCTTCCTTATATGTAAACAAAAATCTCACTTCTTCCTTTTAACTGAATAGTGGATTTTGGATGACAACCTAACCACTTCCTCTTTTGTTCTCCTTCTGTCTCTTAGATCTGGGGGGGGGTTCTAATGAATTAATGCCACAAACACAAATAGAATACTGTGATTTAAAAATAAAAGCAAAGTTACTTGCTTGTTTTAGAAATGCAGAATAGGGATGAAGACATATGAAAAACAAGCAGAATTACAGGTTTGCGAATGGCCCAAGAAAATTATCTGTGTTCCATCAAAATGGGTAACAGTGCTACAAGCCTTAGGTGCAAAGGAAAACAGAGTGAGTTGCTAGACCTGTTCGATAATGAATTCCAAAATTTGTATGCTATCTGTAATTCAGGTGCACTCTGAAATATTTCTGCGCTAACAAAGCTATCATTTTTTCCCTGTGAAAGAAGTTAAGATGCCTCCTTTTCTAAAGGCAGATGTCACTGCTCAGAGACCACTACAGAACATGGCGAGTACCCTCTGTAATTCATCCATGATGACTTTCAGCCCACTATCTCCTAAAACACAGAATATATAGACTTTATGACAGTTACCTCCACTACGCTAGGTACAGACTGGGACAAGATTCCTTTCAGGAGCATTTTCTGCTGACTGTTCAGTAAGTGTGCTAAAAGAGGCAAAGATGATGAGTGAAAAACAATCTACACGCTTTCCTTGTCCTTAATTCGTTACCTGGACATTGTATTTTAATTATTAAAGAGGGGAATACAACAATGAACTCAACAAGGACCATTTATAACCTTCCAAATGTTCACTATGGAATGTCTATGGTAAATGATTCTACATATCTGGTTCCGTGAGATGTGTCTGCAGCTTGATTATCTCCCACGGGTGCCAGTAATGCCTCTCCCGAGTGGTTATAAATTATGTTTAGAGTCCAAGAGATTTTTTCCAAGCCCATAGCTTTTTTAATTTTTCAAAGTATGGAAGAGATAGTGGCAGAAGAAAGAAAGTAAACTATATATGCCCTGAAAGAATGGAGGGAGTATGGAATAACTAATTATTTATTTCTTCAGAGATGTTAACTAATCATCTTTCTCCAAACAAAGATATACATTTCTATAAAAGAAAAAACACTTGTGATTAAAGTAAGTAAATAAGTGAATAAATGTTTTCCAGTCTTATCTGTGTCAGCCAAGTAAAAGAAATTGGAGGAAGGGAGAAATGAAGTAATTTGTCACCTTTTTTGAAATCAGACAGATAACTGTGTGGACTATGTTTGGTTTGATTCCTAAATGATAACATTATCTTAAAATGGATAGTTCTTGTTTAATTTTTATTGGAGTTAAAGTGCTATTATCCAAACGTTATGGTCAATAAAACACTACATGCAACAAATGCAAACAGGCTGCTTGTTGTTTGTTTCGTGTAACTAACCTGCCGAATCTGCTTTAATCCACTTGCTCCTCAAGCTTAACAACCAGCTTTTTATTTCATACCTACAAATTTGCATTACAATGTTCTTTATCCTTAAAGCTCTGGAAGAATTTAACTGTGATCTTGGAGAAAACATCACAGATAAGTTGCAAGTAGTTCATGAGGAAAGCAACAGTCTGAGTGGGAAGAAGGGATGTGTGTATATCATTACTTAATGCTGCTGTTACAATCATTTTCTGTTATACAACCATGTTGAGTTGAAACCACAATGCTACATTATATTTTGAGTCAATTTTGCTACAAGGAAAAAGGAACTAAGAATTTTTTACCAACATATTCCATTTTGCTTGTTGTTAAATTGTATGTTTATGTTTCAGACCTCTAATTATTTTTTCTAACTTTGATTATCTATGTATTTTAAAGGCAAAATCAGAATGCAGTCAGCTAAAATGCTCTGACCCATTCAAATAATTTAGTTTTAAAATTCTCAGTATATTTCCTGAGCATCTCCACGGCAATGTGTAATACCTTGACATTTTTCACTAAACAGAAATTCTAGTTTCCAAAAGCTGCACTGGGGGGGTTTCCAAAGCAAGCTCAAATATGTCAACAGAGTGAGAGTGGCCTGGAGAGAAGGACACTGTTATGCTCAATGGAACAAAACTGTGGGATGAGAAAGCAAGAGTTCAGTACACGCAAGGAAGTGCATAGAGCATTGTGGCATTGCTTATGTAAGTGTTTTAAAATATGTAACTCCTACCTTTTGTATTGCCTGTTGATTGCAGTAAGAAAGTATCAAAACATTATGTTAAGTTAGCAGTAAATATGTGAGTGATAAAGTTCTCACTGCATCCCAGAATAAGTCCATGCAATTTCAAGACGTAACACTGCACTTCTATGTGAGGAAATAAAATAAGCGAGTTAGATGAAGAACTTGCAATTATTTTGGAGGTAATATATTGTTATATATTATTGTCAAATATATATATTGTTACAATGTATTGTTAATGTATTTAAGAAACATCTGCTAGGGGCACTTCCATTCAATTATATTCAGTAACCAATGCAAATTCAGACTGTGTTAATATAATCAACACACTTCCTGTCAGGAAAATAACCTATTTTTTTGGCATGGTATAAAACAAGAAACTCACTTTGTTATAAAAAGCATGAAGCTGAATGGGTATACTGAATAATTATCAGGAATTTTTGCAACTGTGTGGCCAAGCATAAGGTACAACTTATTTCTACCAGGCTATTTGGAGCAATGAAATAAATGATACATCAGTATTTTGACATGCTGAGCCAAGTGGGGCTTTGTTAAGACCTGGCAGATGTGGTGTGTAAGGCAGTCTGCAAGGTTTGCCATCCATGTTCTGACCCAAATGCACTGCTGCACTTATACAAGAAGAAGGTACTATTAAAAAAAGTGGAATATTTTTGATTTAAGCTAAAGTAGAGTTAAGTTTTGCATAAGTAATTGTATTTTTTTGAAAGTTAGACATAATGTACCTCTGATAGGATGTTTTCTTTAAAAATGTTTTCCAGATATTGTTTGTTCTTTGACGATGATAACGTCTTGTGTGAAGTGTCATCTGTGCTGAACAGATGTCTCTTCTGCAATCACCTCTATTTGCATTATTTTCTATCTTAAAACCAAGGTCAGGCAGAGCTGGAGGCAGCTCCAAATTAGCAAGAGCTTAGACTGTTGCAAAGTTTCATAACAGAAAAATTAGACCTTGGAAAGTAATGGAATAAGCATAAAATTTCTGGGTAAATTTATACATATGCATGTATGTCGGAAATACATTCTGTAACCAGCTTTTGCCTCATTACATATGATTGATGTAGATCACTCCCACGTGTTGCTGGGACTGGATAAAGGATGGTTGCTTTCTAAAGCTCCAAAATAAGTCATAGAGTGTTTTATTTGCCAGCATATTTGGTATGCACAAGATTTCTGGAACACTTCCCATACAAGGACAGGCTGGGCAAGTTGAGGTGGTTCAATCTGGAGAAAACAATCTGTTAGAAGAACCCTGTGCAGTGCTACAGACTAGGAGAAGTCTGTCTAGAAAGCTGCCCAGTGGAGAAGGACCTGAGGGTGCTGGTTGACAGCGACTGAACATGAGCCAGCAGTGTGCCCAGATGGCCAAGAAGGCCAATGGCATCTTGGCTTGGATCAGAAATGGCATGACCGGCAGGTCCAGGGAGGTTATTCTCCCTCTGTACTCGGCACTGGTGAGATCGCTCCTTGAACACTGTGTTCATTTCTGGGCCCCTCACCACAAGAAGGATGTTGAGGCTCTGGAGCGAGTCCAGAGAAGAGCAACGAAGCTGGTGAAGGGGCTGGAGAACAAATCTTATGAGGAGCGGCTGAGAGAGCTGGGGTTGTTTAGCCTGGAGAAGAGGAGGCTGAGGGGAGACCTCATTGCTCTGCACAACTACCTGAAGGGAGGTTGTGGAGAGGAGAGTGCTGGCCTCTTCTCCCTCTCACGCTTCACCAGGGGAGGTTCAGGCTCGATATCAGGAAAAAATTTTCATGGAAAGGGTTATTAGGCACTGGAACAGGCTGCCTGGATAAGAGTCACCATCCATGGAGGTATTTGAAAGATGGGTTGATGATGTGCTCAGGGACATGGTTTAATGGTTGATAGGAGTGGTTGGACTTGATGATCTTGGTTTTCCTTTTCAACCTAGTGATTCTGAGAAGAGAAGGCTCTGAGAAACCTTCTGTTACCTGAAGGGGCTACAAGAAAGGTGGGAGGGACTGTTTAGAAAGGCTGGGAGTGATAGGACTAGGGGCAATGCATATAAACTGAAGAGGGTCTGTGTCCAATTTTGGAATCCTCAGCATCATAAGGATATGGAGCTGTTGGGACGGGTCCAGAGGAGGAGTACAAGGATGATCAGAGGGCTGGAGCACCTCCCATACAAGGACAGGCTGAGGGACTTGGAGTTGTTCAGCCTGGGGAAGAGAAGGCTCCGAGGAGGCCTTATAGTGACCTTCCAATACCTGGAGGGGCTACAGAAAAGCTGGGGAGGGACTGTTCACAAAGGCTTGGAGTGATAGGACTCTGGGGCAATGGGTATAAATTGGACAGGAGCAGATTTAGACTAGGCATGAGGAAGAATTTCTTCAGTGTGAGGTTGGTGAGACACTGGCCCAGGTTGCCCAGGGAAGCCGTGGCTGGCCCATCCGTGGAGGTGTTCAAGGCCAGGTTGGATGGGGCTTTGGGCAGCCTGGGCTGGTAGGAGTTGTCCCTGCCCTGGGCAGGGTGGGGTGGAGCTGGAGCGGCTTGAAGGTTCCCTCCCGCCCACACCGCTCTCTGATTCCGCCCCACGGCGCCCCCTGGCGGCCGCGCGGGGAGGTGCCGCCTTCGCCCCTCCCGCCGCGGCGCGGATTGGCTGTGGCTGCGCGGGGCGGGGCGGGAGGTGCGCGCGCGGGGGCGAGTGCGCGTCGGGGCGCGCGTCTGCGGGCGGACGGGGAGCCATGATGTCGCGGGAGTTCGAGCTGTGCCCCGGGCGCCGCGTGGGCGGCGAGCAGCCCTGCTTCATCATCGCCGAGATCGGGCAGAACCACCAGGGAGACCTGGACATCGCCAAGCGCATGATCCGCATGGCCAAGGTGCGCGCGGGACGCCTCCTCCCCGGCTTCTGCCCGCGCTCCCTCCTCCCTCCTTCTTCCACTTCGTCCTCCTCTTCGTCCTCCGCTTCCGCCTCGCCTTCCTCTTCACCTCCTTCTCTTTTCCTTCTTGCCTCCTCCTTACGTTCCTTCTCAGCTTCCTCCTTGCCTTCCTCCTCGCTCCCTCCTTGCCTTCCTTCTCTTTCCCTTCTCGCCTCCTTCTCTTTCCCTTTTCGCCTTCCTCGCTGCTTCCTCCTCACCTTCCTTCTTCTACGCTTTCTTCTTCTACGCTTCCTTTTTGGCTGGGCAGCGATGGGTGCAGGAGCCCCAGGTCTTCAACAGGAGCTGGGGAGGCCGTGAAGCCCAGCCCGCAGAGGGACACGACAGTAGCTGCAAGGAGACAGTCGTGGTGAGGGCCACCAAAGCCAGCACTTTCTTACAGCTCACCTGCGTCACCTTCACTTTCAGGAAGCCCCTGCCTCATTCACTGCACTTCCCGAGGGGGGCAGGAGTCCCTCAGTTGTGTCATGAGAGAATTGTAAACGTGGGAAGAAACAAGTAACTGCTGAACTGTCTCTGATGAACCTCCAGTTTAACTTTATTGTGTTGGGTCTTTTTGAGGTAATACGTCATCCAGTAAGACAGCTAAAGTGCTGTAAAATGTGGCATTGCATACATTGGATATACCTGTGTTAGAAAACAGGATATCGTCACTGAAGGAGTAGCTGTGGTATAATGTGTTCAGACCTGTGACTGTGGTATAAATGCAGAATAGTACAGTAAGAATTTCACCATTTGTGTCACTTCAAAGAAATATCAGATTTGTGCTCCTAGTTCTACAGAAGCCTGTCAGTTGCTTTCATGTGAAGTTACCATGACACCTGAGGTTAGAAAGCACGGTAGAAATCAGTTCCTCAAACGAGTGGCATGCATAGCAAAAGGCAGTTCAGTTTTGTGTTTTGATACAATTGATTTCTAGACTGCTGCTCTACGAATATACAGGCATTTTGAAACAAAAGAGCACGTGTGCAGATCCTCAAACAATTCCTGTGGTTGCTATGATGGTAATGACAAAACTATATTGCAAGTGTTCTATATTGGTTTCACAATCCTTGTGTTCAAACTTAGGATCCTGAATGCATTTTCACTTGCATTTCTGCTCAGTATGCACCAGTTTGTTTTGCAGGAGTGTGGAGCAGACTGTGCTAAATTCCAGAAGAGTGAACTGGAGTACAAATTCAACAAGAAAGCCTTAGAAAGGCCTTATACGTCTAAACATTCCTGGGCAAAGACCTATGGGGAGCACAAGCGCCACTTGGAGTTTAGTCATGACCAATACAGAGAGCTCAAGAAATACGCAGAAGAGGTTGGCATTTTCTTCACAGCTTCTGGCATGGATGAGGTATGTAAGTCATACTGTGATAACAGGCAAAGCCTGGCTCTTGTTTTGCATTGGTTATTACTGAGGTACAATAGTTTTTGCGCCAAAAGAATACTAAATATGTGTGGATGTTGAATTTCTAAATGAGAAAACTACAGTAATTGTATTTCTGACAGTTCATTTGTTCCTCTACAATGGTTGAGTAGATGGCTGAACGTTTTGGAAGACCTGGCATGCATGCTATGGTATTGGTGCACAGTGAATCATTTGAGATACAAGGCCTCAGCTGAACTCCATAAACAATTATTATTATTTTTGGAGAAATACCATAGAGGTTTTCCAGGCCACCAGGTCCCACGAGTGTCTCTGTAGGTGTACACCCATTTACAGGGAGTCTCTCCTACCCACAAACAATCAAAACGTAGAGAGTTTAGATCAAGACCAGTCTCACTGTGATCCAGTGGTGTCTGGTATACTGGTTTAAAGAATTTCAGACCTTCCTCCTTTCTCAACTTAAAATGCTTTTTTCTTAATATTCTTTTTTCTTCTACTAATCTCATGGAAAGGGTCTCCCATCTTGCCCTGTTACTGCTGAAGATTTTACTGATTTTTGTCAGTCGGCTCCTGAACAGTCAGCCATCTAAACTACACGACGCTCATCTAATGCTGTTCAGCTTAAGAGAAGTATACTACTTTAACTCTTGCATGTTTCCTATCTCAAAATTACCTCAGTTACAGTACTAACAAATGAATGTTCAGTGGAAAAGTGTAAACTGGAAAGATCAGGTAACAGTTAAATCTCAAGACAGACCAGAGATTACAGATTGTTTTACTTTTCTTTGAGCCTAGAAAATATAGAGAACTAAACTGAAAGACATCCTCCAGAAGTAAGCTAGGCACTCTTACATAAGGCAAGCATAAGCAATGCCCCTGTCTTTCAGAAAATAACATTATCCGGGATGGGACAATGAGGGGATTTATTTAATGTTTTAAGGTGATCTGTACAATGCCTCATTCTCATTACCATTAGAGGGAATTGAATCACAGAATCACAGAATAATCAGGTTGGAAGAGACCCACTGGATCGTCGAGTCTAACCATTCCCACCAATCCCTAAATCATGCCCCTAAGTACCTCATCCACCCTCACCTTAAACACCTCCAGGAACGGTGAGTCAACCACCTCCCTGGGCAGACCGTTCCAATGCCTAACCACCCTCTCCGTGAAGAATTTTTTTCCTTATCTCAAGCCTAAATCTCCCCTGGTGGAGCTTGAAGCCATTCCCTCTCGTCCTGTCCCCTGTCACTTGGGAGAAGAGGCCAGCTCCCTCCTCTCCACAACCTCCCTTCAGGTAGTTGTAGAGAGCAGTAAGGTCTCCCCTCAGCCTCCTCTTCTCCAGGCTAAACAACCCCAGCTCTCTCAGCCGCTCCTTCTAAGATTTGTTCTCCAGCCCCTTCACCAGCTTTGTTGCTCTTCTCTGGACTCGCTCCAGAGCCACAACATTCCTTATATCTTATGTCATATTTTTAGTGCTGCTTTATCTGACATTAAGATTCATACTTCTCCTGTATCTCCTCTCTGTATTTGACACCATTCTTACATGTCTTTCCTGTTTTGTGTTCTGTGGACTAAGCAATTTCAATTCCTTCAATCTTTTTATGCTACCTTTTCTAGCCCTCTGGTCATTCTCACTGCTTCTATCAACTTACTGTCCTATTGACCAATATCCTTGAATTGCTGTGCTCAGCTGAGATGATTTGAGCACCAGATACCACAAAAAGTTACTTCAGATGTCTGACAGGCCAAAAAGGTGTTCTGCATATGTTGCCATAGCCCGATGCCATAGACTCAGAAACAGATCTGTGGAAAGAGGGTATTGTGATATTTCTTTTATTGTCTAGGACACCTGCTGAATGAACACTACCTATTACATTAAGACACGAGTAACTAAAGCCAGTAGTCTTAGACTTCTGTATTTGTGTTCTTAAGGACATGTGACTTTTGAGGGGGAAATATTCTCTCTCTTTGAAGTTAAAAACGCCAGCTTCTAAAGGCCATAGTGCCATGCAGAGCACCTTTCATATGTGGCAGCGGGGATCACTTTCCGCCTCTGGGATCCCTCTTTTTCTGTGTTTCTTTGTGTGTGGCCTCAACAGCTATCAGTAGGGATATGTGTTTGCACCTGTTTTTTTTTGCACAGCTCCTAAGATTTCTGTTGGCATTTCTGTAAGACATAGGTTTGGATCTTGGGGCAAACATTGCATTGGCATGTGGTAAATCCTTGAGAATACATAAACGTCTGTAAATTTTAACGTAATCTCTGAAACTCCAGCTATGTCAAAGAGGTTAGATTGTGTGTTTAACTATATAAGAAAATCAATTAAGTGATGTGTAAAGTAAATATAAAGGCTATGAGTAATTCCTTTATCTACTCTGCTCCAGGGTGTACTGGAGACAAAACAGGATCCTGTTGAACCACTCCCTTTAATGTCATCCCTATTACTTGAGATTACTTCCTGTTCCTTTAATTTCTTACAGAAGAGCTGCCGGTTTTAAGAGATATTTAATGAAGAGTGCTCTTTGATATGAGATGTACCTGTCATATTTCATTTTGTGCAATCTCCTCAGATTAGATTAATACAGTGTATTCATTGTCTTGTCTTCACGCACAATACACCTTAGCGAATAAACTATGTTAAAGAGATGTTATGTATCCGAGGTACAAGACACTGCATTTGCATCATAATTACGATAGAAAAATCGGAAAGAAGATATAGTTCTGTTTTGGATGTAAGCACTTTTTCTCTGGTACTAAATAAGTTGGACTGCAACAAATAATGAGCTGAAGAAATTAAAAGTGTTTGTGGGTGATTGAAGGGGAACAAAGTTAGGTAACTAATTGCTTCCCCTGGATGTGAATGGATGATTTAATTATATTTTGCCTGTGATAGGTTTATGATTTACTTCCTTAAAAGTATTAATTTTGAGGCTACTTACTGGTGCAATACCATACTGATTTTCTTGGAGCTTCCAGTACTTCCTTAATTGTCTTTAATGCAGCACACATTTTTTAGAAGTCATAGTATAATAAACATTTGAATAAATTGTTTTGAGGATTTTCTTTGGCATATTTTATATTTATTTTCTGGTATCTGTCCTAGAAGCAAATCCATTTTGCATTTCTCTCTTTGGCACTTTTTTTCAGGTGCTTATTTAATATACTCATGCAGTCTTTCAGGGTAACAGATCTTTTCAGCAAAACTACCTGTAGTTTTAAACCCCTTGTTTGTAGTTTAGTATCTCTGACTTGCAGGAAGACTGCCTACATATCTTCAGTATGTTTCTTCTTGAAATCTGCCTACTTATCTGCATATAGTAATTTTCTCTAGTAGTGCCAAATAAAAAGCAAGAATTCTGTGGTCTGGTCTGTAGTCTCACCTTGAAATTAGAAGAGCAGTGGAGCTCACCTGTACTAAGCAGGTATACCTACATCTGTCTTGACCAGCTATGGCTACATACACAATCTATATACTAAGCTTTGAATTTGCTGTTTTGCAGGGTTGTTTATTTCCCAGCATGGTAGTTCTTTATCTTTGATCCAGATTAAGTATTTTGTTAAAATGCAGTGATTTCCTCGTAGATGGCTGTGGAATTTCTACATGAACTGGATGTTCCATTTTTCAAAGTAGGATCAGGAGATACAAACAATTTTCCATATTTGGAAAAGACTGCCAAGAAGGGTAAGCATTTTCTTTTTGAGCTGTCTTGGTAAACATCATTGTTTTTCAGAAGATCTGTTAGTAGATCTTTCCTCCGATTGATTTTGAAAAATAAACTAAAAAAATCATCCTCAGACATGGCGGGGGATGGGGAGAAGGGTTTACCCAGTTTCTTTTTCTGCTAGATTAATTTGCTTCTATAATTGAATTTAATCTTGTGTAGTTTTCTTGCAGACCTAGGACAAAATATGTGCATGTTTTCTAATGGCTAGGTCGCCCAATGGTGATTTCCAGCGGGATGCAGTCGATGGACACAATGCATCAGGTTTATCAGATTGTGAAGCCCATCAATCCAAACTTCTGCTTCCTACAGTGTACCAGTGCATACCCACTTCAGCCAGAGGATGTCAATCTCCGTGTTATATCGGTCAGTGAATAACCCAGTGCGGACTTTGGGTAGGGCACCAGAGAAGTGCTAAAGCACTTTGAGTTATATTTCCAGATCTTAGGCGTGCTAGAATTTGTTTCTGAGAAGTTATATGATGTGTCATGTTCTTGTAATTCATGCGAATGTTAAACTAAAGATACCTATTGGATCCTCTTCTACGATAACTCAGCTTTGAGGAACATGATAAAAAGATATTACTGCAGTATTCACAATTATAAGAAAATATGACACATGGTTAGCAGGTTAACCCTGTGCTTTGTAGGGCGAAGAAAAATTAGACTATTACCATTAAAGTGCATGGAATTGAGAATGTAATTCTAAACAGGGGGCTAGACCAGCAACTTTGTTAAAAACACTTATTGTGAATATCAGAGCAATGAAGAAAATGCATTAGGCTCTTCTATAGTTTCCTTCACTAAAAATATTTGGGTATGCCTGATAACTGATGCAAGAGAATGTTACCGAACTGGCCAGCATTCAAACACTTGACTAGCTTTATGCACATGTAATGTGTTCTCTTTAGTAGAATGGGACATGGCTGCATTTAATTGTGTTTAGGACTGAATGGCTGTCCCCTACCTATGACTGAAAGGATTGCTTCAGATTTAAAATATGGAGTTGAACAAAATCTGCTTTGGATACAGTTTAACCAGTCCACTGGGTTCTTCGGTGAAAACAGAGCACTGTTTTATTACTGTAACATACAGTGATACAGGCTTAGAAAATCTTGAAGAGTAAACTAAATTAAAAGGGAAAATGTGACAGAAGTTGTAGAATAGAACGTACCTCCTTTTCCTTGTCAGTATTGATAATCATAGTGAAATTCTTAAAAAAATGATGGTCGGTAAAGCAGAGTGACTTGTTCAATAGAAAGAAAAATCATTCTTACCATAACCTACTGCTTGCTTTGTGACACAGTATTTGTCCATGATATTTATTGTAATTATCAGTGTTAAATTTGCTTTGTCTTTGAAATTGCTACCTTGGTAATTCAGACCAACTCTGTTATGATTCAAGGCATATCAATCAGCTTTTCCCGATATCCCCATTGGCTATTCAGGACATGAAACTGGCATAGCCATTTCAGTGGCAGCTGTTGCTATGGGTGCTAAAGTAGTGGAACGCCATGTGACTCTTGACAAAACATGGAAAGGTAGTGACCACCAAGCATCCCTGGAGCCAAATGAACTGGCAGAGTTAGTGAAAGCCATCCGTACTGTGGAAAAAGCAATGGGCTCTCCAGTCAAACAACTCTTGCCCTGTGAAATGGCTTGCAAGGAAAAGGTAAGTTTGCTTTTGATTTATGTATAGCTGAAACTCATTTAGAGACCTATGGCTAATAGCTCTATATTCAGAAAAGCAAGTTGCAGCAATGTTTCCTCCTCTGCTCTCAAAATTTGCTGCTAAGTAGCATGCACAATGTTTGTTTAGGTTGCTGTAATGTTAATGTAGACCTATCATTTTCTGTGGAGTTTTATATATATCATCCAGTGGTTAACAAAGTTGAGAGAATCATAGAATCACTTAGACTGGAAAAGACTTAAGGTCAGAGTCCAACTATTAGCCTAACACTGCTAAGTCCACCACTAAAGCCATGTCCTTAAGCACCACATCTACACTTGCAGGAGTGGTGACTCAACCGCTTCCCTAAGCAGCCTCTTCCAATGGTTGACAACTTTTTTGGAGAAGTAATACTTCCTAATATCCAATCCAAGCCTCCACTGGCACAACTTGAGGCTGTTTCCTCTCGTCGTTTCACTTATTATTTGGGAAAAGAGACTAACACCAACCTCACCACAACCTCCTTTCAGTTAGCTGTAAAGAGCAAAAAGGTCTCCCCTGAGCCTCGTCTTCTCCAGACTAAACAGCTCTAGTTCCCTCAGACACCCTTCATAAAACTTGTTCTCCAGACCCTTCAGCAGCTTCGTTGCGTTTCTTTGCACAAGCTCGAGGATCTCATTGTCTTCCTTTGGAGTAAGAGGCCCAAAACTGAACACGGGGTTTGAGGTGCAGCCTCACCAGTGCCGAGTACAAAGTTAATTATTCGTTAATAGTAAAAGGAGTTGCAGGTCTCTCTGACTGTATACAAAATGCTTTTATACTAAGCTAGAATACTAGTCTGCCTAATCAGATTCCCTCCATTCTGGTTCTCAAAAATTCCCAGCAGACTAGTCACAATGAGGGTGTCAAAGCTAATTCAACCTTCATTTGGAATAAGAAGTAATGGGAAGTGCAGTTCCACACAACCTGTTCCCAAGTAATTACAGAGTATTTTTAGCCTTCTTTGGTATACTAAGCCTATGAGTGTGTTTCACTTAAATGTTTTTCTTGTATTTTGTCCGCTGTAGCTGGGAAAGTCTGTTGTGGCAAAAGTCACAATTCCTGAAGGTACAATACTGACACTTGACATGCTGACAGTGAAGGTGGGAGAGCCTAAGGGATATCCTCCAGAAGCCATCTTCGATCTGGTGGGCCAGAAGGTTAAAAGAAATATTGAAGAAGATGAAACCATCACTGAGCAAGCAGTGGAAAATCATGTCAAAAAAGTGAAGTGCTAAAACCAAAGCACTCCATTCCATATTTCATGATGTAGTCCTGCACTACTACACAATATTTAAGTATAACAGCATGGTAGATTAGAAGAAAGGGGATGTAATTATGGGGATACAAGCATGTTAAGAGTTGTCAGACTCTCATTAGCAGGAAGTTTAAGCAGCAGCTGGTATAAATGATGAAGAGTAGTTTTATTCAACACTATAAGTACTCTGTCTAGAATATACCATGCTTCATATTTTTCCATTCCAATTAACCTGTATTAATTTGGAGTTTTGCCAAATCTAACACCACAGTCTGCTGCTTTCCAGCTTCCCTTTTGGGGAAATATACAATAAATTATGATAATTCGAAGTCTACACTTTTAATTGTTCTTATATTATATCCTTTGATTTTTCTGTGGTTTTCCTTACCCCTGTGATAACGAGATGCTTGTTGGAGTTAAATGTGCATAAGTGAAATTTTGCATACACTGAGCAGAAAACTACACGTGTAACTTGATGGATTTTTTTTCTCAAGAAAAAAGCCTTAGGATAAAAACTCTCTATATAACTTTCACTGCATTTCAGGAGTCTGCACTGTGGGTAAAATTAGCTCCTTGAGAAAACTAGATTATCTAGAAACAGTACCAAGAAAGGAAGCAAATTGGATATGTAGAAAGGCCCCTTTTAAGGGGCAAGAGAAAGAGCCATTTTGTGAACTGAAAGGCAAGGGGGCAAGCCAGACAGATTAAGGGCAGAGGGAAATAGATCTGACATGGATCAGTAGAAATAAACTTAGCCTGTGCTCAAAAAAAAAGTCAGAAGCAGCTATATCAATTCTGAAGGGCATTTGGATACCTCTGTTTGGACCTTCTTAGATAAGAAACCAAATGCCAGTGAAGATGCCTCCTTGTACCAGCAAGAAAATATACTGAGTTGGTTGGGTCTTTTTCCCCCCCAACACTGGTATTTGAGATAGCCGAGGCTGGCTACTTAATTAGTTCACATCTCTGTGCCTTAGCATGGTGATTAGTCCTACGCTTGTGTGCTCTGCCTTTGCATCACAACTCGCATTTAAAGTAAGAAATGTGATGCTTCTCCTCTCAGCCTTCTGCTCTTCCCTTTGTCCAGGGAGGAGCCATGTGGCAGCTGCTGCAAACCAGGCATCCCTCAGGTAGCTCAGCTCAGAACTGGTCTGGTATAATTTTATCTGCATTTTTGGTGGTGGAATTATTTACTAGTGATGGGTGTTTGGTACTTGCTACCTGTGGCTCGTGAGTTGGTGACTTACCTTGAATTTGATGGTGATGTTTCTGTACCTGTGAGCTGTTTACTTTCAAAATATTTACCCTTCTGCAGTTCCAAGGGGATGATTTCTACCTGTAAACGGGGAGGGAGATTCTTTAAATCATGTGTGGGTTCTGATTGATGCAATATGCTTGCCTTATGTTAAAAAAACCCTTAATTTTTAAAAAAACCTTCTTTCTCATTTCAAATATGATGAATAAATTTAGCTTATAAAATAAATGATTTCTGTTGCATTTCAGCCCATGGTCAGACCTTGCCTTTGCCAGTGATGATTCCAGGGCTTTTATTACCCGACCTGTTCCAAGTACACCGAAACTTGCAAGCTGTCTCTTAGATTTATGTGATTGAGTACAGCCATAAGTAAGAATCTTCCATTCTTCGAAGGGTACCTCTGTCAGATGAGAACGGAGGCAGCTGAAGACCTGCATAAGCTAGCTGCAGAGCACATGTGCAGTACCCTACAGCTCTACAGCAGTTCTCCACACATTCTGCAGTGGCCTTTCAAATCCGTCTGACCGTTTTCCCTAGCACCCTGTTCTTGGTGGCAGCTCTCAGGAAAGGGGTTATTAATAGGTATCTGGGTGAAATGTGATGGCCAGGGTAGCACTGCTCACCTGTAACTCAGCAAGCAGCAGGATTTCATCATGGTTATTTGGCTCTGTGGCTCTGCATCCCATTAGGGAACTGTGCCTTAACCATGCCAAAGTTCACTTAAGGATAAAATACCAGCTCAAAGGCAAAAGGAGCTCTAAGTAGAACATATTGACCAACCTTTAAATTACCAAAACCCAGGGAATTGTTCAGACTGTCTGAGACAGAAAGATAAACAGGTTCATCAACTAGAAAAAACTTCCAAATTTTACAGGTAGCTGATGCCTGCCAGGTGTCCTGCCAGGGCACTTAAACCCAACAGTGCCTGAAAGGAGAGAACAGCTAAGTTGTGTAGATATGATCGTCTAGAGATATAAGCAAGATAGGCACTGCAGGAAGAAGTAAGCTGTATTGAACTAGCTGATAGAGCTGGAAAAAAAAAGCATCAGACAAACTTTAAGGCACAAAAGGGTGCCTGGTCACAATCCATTGCTAGCAGACAGCAGAACTCATTCCTTGGGGATGTCACTGTGGGCTGTCCTTACGCATGGCGCTTGCCCTGGGCGCGCTGGGGTTGCAAGCACACATATGAGTGGTTTCTGACACACTACTGCCCCTTCTGTGCCCCCATCTCGTCTTGTGTTCAGCATCCACATTTTACAGCAGTAACCAAAGCCTTAGCTGTGACTTAACAGGGCCCGTTGGGTTTTTCTGGCCATAGTAGATGTCACCAGGCATGTGTATGTGTTTTCTGTGCACTTCTCAGGTCAGAAAGTGAAATCCTTCAATCAGTACAGACAGTGACATGGATGGACTCTTCCCTTGCAGCTCCCACACACCAGAGAGCAGGGACAACTCCATCACTAGGCAAACACAGGAGCTGTAACAGGCAAGCCTTGCTGTGTTCAGTGTGTCTATTGGCTCATTAGCCTGCCCACTAGCTCCTGCCAGGGAAGCCAGGGCTACCCCAGAGATGCAGAACCCCACAGTCACAGCTGAGTCGGGGCCCTCCAGGGCACTCCCAAGATGGGAATGAGTTTAAGCTGGCTATGACCCTTTGTGGAAAAGCCCAAAAATGGGAAAATTAAGTGACCAAATTTTAAAAGCAATCTAAAGAATAAAAATCCCACCTGCTCCACAAAATATCTCCAAAACCATGAAGTGGAGGTATGTTGCTAGTGCACACAGTGGACTGCCAGGCCTGTATCACTCACAACAATGCAAACTGAAGTCTGCTAAGTTGCGAGATGTAAAAAACGGACCACAAGCCTTCCCGTGAGAAATGGCATCCTTTGGCTTGTCTCAGGGCATAAGCACATGGCAGCACACACTTTCCAAGAAAAGTGAAGATCACTAGGAAAGAGAGGCTGCCATGGCATTGATTTCAGGTCTGTATGAAATTCACGTTAGATTTAATTATATATGGAACAGAGTTAGGCATGTCGCTTCATCTTGAAGACAAACACTGTATCAGGTCTTTCCTTGTGCAGTGTAATAAAGGTCTGTGGAAAAGCAGCCCTCTTGCAGATCTTAGGAGGAAGGCTGTATTGTCTCATTTCTTTAATTGCAAGATATCCTAATCATCTTGAGAAAGAGCCATCATTTTACTGGAGGGGGAAGTATTTTTCTTTTTACCTAAAATTCCAAAGCAAGACCTAGAATGTTTTATTTGCTGGCATTTTCAGTATTACTGGTTTAAATCAAGTTGCCATAGTACAGCACCTGCATCCATGAATTGCGCTGGTGTCATGAAATGAATGCAAACACTGTAGTGAGTTCCCAGCTGCAACCAGTGTGCTTTGGATGGAAGCACACCAGCTGGCAGGAACAGTGCTCTGAGTTGCCCTGACATCTTCAGTGGCCTTTCTGCTGCTTTTTGCTTGCAGCCTAGTGTACTGCTCTCTGCCATTGTACTGCCCTCTAACATGAAGTGCGATAAAATGACAGAGAAATTTAGGGTGTCCTCTGTGTCTACTCACAGTCTGTGGGAACTAGGAAACTCCTACATAACACTGCTCCAAAATACTAGAGGAACGGGAAGGACTTCTCTGAAGCTGTAGAGAAAAAAACCCATTGCTGGCCTCAGCAAGCCTCCTGGCAGGCTCTCTGGAGTAAAGCATGAGCAGGAATTATTGGGCAAAGTTGCAAAACCTCCTGGTGTTTCTCAATGGATAGCTAAACTGCGATGAATAAACAAAAAGCTTAAGGAAGAACCTCTGTGTCGGTGTGGCTGGAATAGAGTTAATTTCCCTCATAGCAGCTCTTATGGTGCCGTGTTCTAGATGTGGCTGTACTGTGAGTGCACAAGCGCCTGAGAGGGGACACAAGCAAGCAGATGACTTGAACTAATGAAAGATATATTCCATGCCATATAACATCATTCTCAGCTATAAAACAGAGAGGAGTTTTTAGATGGATCAGCCATATCTTTCTCAGGAACTGGCTGGGCATTTCTATACCCATGTGAGGTGATGAATGACTGCCTTTGCATCACTTGTTTGGATTTGCTCTCCTCTCTTATTCCACTTCTCCATTGCTTATTAAACTGTTTTTATCCCAACCCACCAGATGTCTTGGGTCTAGTCTTCTGTCCCTCTTCCCCTGTCCCACTGCCCAAGGGAAGGGGCGGTCAGTGATGTGGTGCTTGGCTGCCTTACCAGAGTTAAGCCACAACAACCCCTGCTCCTCATCCCTAAAGAGTTGTCAAAGAACAGAAGAGGCTGTAAGCATTGGGATTCATTGTGGTCTAGCTGTGAGTAGCTCTTGGTGGGTTCTGCAGTTTCCTTAAGAGTCAACGTATTTCTTGTCCAGGGAGGTGTGTGGCTGGTCTTCATCGCCACGAGGCCACATTGCTGGGAAATACTCAGCACAAAACTCTACTTCCTGTTCTTGCAAAGTTGCTGGTGCTCAGTGTTACTTGTTGTAGAGTTACCTCATGTGCTGGATAAGCGGAGAGACCTGTCTTGATCCTTCAGAGGTTCACACTGGTGCATTTGAGTAGCATGTCACTGTGCCTCAGAAGAATGACCCTGCCTGGCACTCTATCATTCCTTATCATATAGTCATAGAATCATAGAATCACCAGATTGGAAAAGACCCACTGGATCATCGGGTTCAACCATGCCTGTTAAATACTAAACCATGCCCCTCAGCACCTCATTTCATGCTCCACCCTCCTGCTGCAACCTAACTTCAGTTTAGACATAGCAGCCTCTATTTCTTTCACAGAACCACAGAATCACAGAATCACCAGGTTGGAAGAGACCCACTGGATCATTGAGTCCAACCATTCCTATCAAACACTAAACAATGCCCCTCAGCACCTCGTCCACCCATCCCTTAAACACCTCCAGGGAAGGTGACTCAACCACCTCCCTGGGCAGCCTGTTCCACCCTTTCTGTGAAAAATTTTTTCCTAAAGTCCAGCCTGTTTTTATACAGAAAATTCCTAACTCACACTCTGGCTCCATCTTCATACATGTGAGAACCTGTGTTCTGATGAGGATCTGGACTTCTTTTGCAGCCGTCTAAAAAAAGTTGAATCACCACTTTGGCAAAGACATCGAGGACTGTCATTTGAAATGGCAGATACTCAAGATCTGTAGGCATTAAATAGCTTTCAATCCAAGCTACACAAAAAGTGAATGTTAAGTAAGGCTGAATCCAAGAATCTTGTCTCAGACAAAAGTGCTTTCACTGGAAACGACCCTTTCATCTTGCTTGAGAAATGAAAGAATTTTTGCTGCAGATATCAGAGTTTATTTTGGTTTGGTATTCCTCAGGGTTAACTATTTGAAGAGTGACTGTTTGGGGAAGACCTATTTTATTCTGGGTCAAGAGAATATTCTTTAATCTTTTGCACATCTGTATATTTTAGGTAGTCTAACTTTACTAATAGATTAGAAAGTGTCTTAGTGGTGCTACATCAGTTCAATTTTTGAGTTTTGTTTTCCTGAAAAACAAATTTCCTAATTTTTACTGACACTGAATTGTCTTTGTGTTTTAATATTTTCATTAAGAAAGTAAATTAAAGTAGGAATTCTGTTGTGGCATAATGGCTCACCATTTCATTTTAAAACATGGAAAATTACTGTAGGCCATCAGAAATGTATTGATGTATTTAGGAAAATACACTCTTAAATGTATATTTTTTCAAAATGTACTTTATGCAGCATTATGAGAAAATAGTATGCATTAAACAAGTGTCACAATTATTTCCAACTAACATGAAAATTTCATCTTTCCTTGCAGTATTTCTGAGTCAGTTATGTACTGGCAAACCCTTTCAACACACATTTTAAAATACCAAAAAGTAAAGCATCCCTGACAAACAGGAATGATTAAAGAGCAAAAGCGTTCAAAGTTTTTTATGCCTCAGCCCTTAAAACTGACAGCCTTAGGCTGCCTGGTCCTCTGAGTTAGAGGACCACAACTGTGGAAACAGTGACTTCCCATTTGTGGACACTGGAATTTTAAGGGACCAGTTGTATCTGTTGAATGTTCACAAGTCCATGGGGCCGGGTGAGATTCATCCCAGAGTACTGAAGGAGTTTGCGGATGTTATAGCAAGGCCCATTTCAATCATCTTGGAACTCTGAAGAGGTCCCTGCTGACTGGAAGCTAGTCGGTATTATACCAAGAAGACATGAGGGACAACCTAGTAAAGAGCAGACCTGTTAGTCTAACCTCAATATCTGGAAAAATTATGGAGAAAGATTATACTAGGTGTTGGTGAAAGGCATTTAAAAGACAATGCAATCCTCAGACACGCCTGTTTAATTAATTCAATATCCTTTTACGACAATACCACCCACCTAGGTGGGTGCCTAGGAAGGCGAGGCGGTTGGACTTAGTTTTTCTGGATTTTAGTAAGGCTCTTGACACATCCTCACAGCATCATTTGGACAAGTTGTTTAGCAGTGAGATGAACGGATAGTGTGCTCGGTGAGGGATTGGCTGAAGGGCAGGGCTCAGAAGATTGTAGTGAATGGGGCTACATCTGTTTGGTGACCTGACATCAGCGGTGCTCCCAGGGATGCCCTTGTAGGGCGAGTTCTGTTCAGTGTTTTTATAAATGATCCCTTGTAAAAGGAACAGTGGGCCTAACTGCAGACCGGACCCTCTCCACAGGGAGGTCTGCTGCATACCCAGGGCATCAGTGAAGGATATCACTAGAAAACTTCCTTCCTTGGTGAAAGAGACAGATTATTACCCTCTGCTAGCATTTCAAATTTGCAACAATGACACACAGCACAGAAAGCTGAAAGCCATTAAGAGAGACTTCAGGGCTCTGGGGAGAATGATATAGGGCTCTGAGGCGCAAGTAATGTTTGGCTTGGTTCCAACGCTAAGGAATGAGGAGCAAGAAGTCAAAATGAATCAGTTGATTAATACCTGTCTCCAAGCCTGGTGTGAGGAGAGAGGCTTTGGGTTCTTTGATCATGGACTTGCCCACTCACCCCCAGGCTTCCTCACTAGGGATAGGGCACGCTTGTCTCCTAGGGGGACTGAAGTCCTTAATAACAATCTAGCAGGGCTCATAATTAGAGCTTTAAACTAGATGTGAAAGGGGAGGGACACAAGACCAGGCTAGCTGAGTGTGAGCCTGGAAGTGGAGCTCCAGTGCCAGAGAGATGATGTGCTGGCAATGACCAGCAGTATGTCACCACAGAGGGAGTGGGGGCAAGTACGTCTGGGGACAGTGAGGATGAAACTGGCACTGAGGGGTTAGATATTCCAAGGACCAGTCAATGGGAATGAACTCCATTGCCTTTAAGAGGGCTGAAGGTTCACCAGCCCAGCTGAAGTGCATTTACACCAATGCACACAGCATGGGCAATAAGCAGGAGGACTCGGAAGCTGTCACAGGGTAAGGGGGTTATGATGTCATTGCCATCACGGAAACATGGTGGGACAACTCATATAACTGGAGTGGAGCTATGGTGGGGTAGAAACTCTTCAGGTGGGACAGGAAGGGCAGGAGAGGAGGTGGAGTAGCCCTCTATGTTAGAGAGAGCTTTGATGCCCTTGAGTTCGATTATGGTGATGACAGGATCGAGTGCCTGTGGGTTAAAATCAGAGGAGCCCACAAGAAGGTAGATATTGTTATGAGGGTCTGTTATAGACCATCCAGCCAAGAAGAAGAAGCTGATGAGCTCTTCTATAAACAACAGGGGGTAGTCTCAAGATCGCTACCTCTTGCCCTCGTAGGAGACTTCTATCTTTCAGATATCTGCTGGAAGTACAATACAGCAGAAAGGAAGCAGTCTTCCTAGAGTGCGTGGAAGACAACTTCCACACACAACTGGTGAATGAACCGACATGGGAAGGTGCCCTCCTGGACCTGCTGTTTGTCAACAGAGAAGGCCTTGTGGGGGATGCGACGGTTGGAGGACGCCTGGGACAAAGCGATCACGAGATGGTAGAATTTTCAGTTCTAGGTGAGGTGAGGAGGGGGAGTAGCAGAACAGTCACATTAAACTTCCAGAGGGCAGAATGTGAACTGGTCAGAAGGCTGGTTAACAAAGACCCATAGGAGACAGTCCTTAAGGGCAAGGGAGCACAGGAGGGCTGGGAGCTCTTCAAAAAGGAAATCCTAGCAGCTCAGGAGAAAGCCATCCCCTTGTTCCGGAAAAAGAGCCAGCAGAGGAAAAAATCAGCATGGTTAAACAGGGAGATCTTGAGAGATATCAAAAAGAAGAGGAATGTCTATGAGCTTTGGAAGAAGGGACAGGCCTACAAGGAGGAAGTGAGATCATGCAGAGAAAAAATCAGGAGGGCTAAGGCCCAACTATAAATCAGATTCATCAGGTCTGTGAAGGATAATAGAAAACATTTCTCTAAATACATTAACAATAAAAGGAGGTCTAGGGAGAATATTCAGTCCCTACTGGATGCAAATGGAACAACAGTGACAGAGGATGAGGACAAAGCTGAGGTACTTAATGCCTTCTTTGCCTCAGTCTTTAGTAGTAAGGAAAGTTGTTCCCTCTGTGTACAAACCCAGGAGTTAGAGGACCAGAATGAGGTTCCCATGCTCCAAGAGGAGGCAGTTAGAGACTTGCTTACCCAACTAAACACCCACAAGTCTATGGGGCCAGAAGGGATCCACCCAAGAGTATTGAAGGAGCTGGCGGATGTGCTGGCCAAACCCCTTTCCATCATCTTCCAACAGTCCTGGAAGACTGGGGAAGTTCCACTGGACTAGAGGCTGGCTGATGCTGTGCCCATCTACAAGCAGTGCTGCAGGGAGGATCCAAGGAACTACAGGCCTGTCAGTCTGACCTAGGTACCGGGGAAAGTCATGGAACAGGTGATCTTGAGTGCTATCATGAAGCACATGGAAGAGAAACAGGTGATCAGGCCCAGTCAACATGGGTTCATGAAAGGCAGGTCTTGCCACACTAACCTGATCGCCTTCTATGATAAAGTGACTCACCTGCTGGACGAGGGAAAGGCTGTGGATGTATCTTCCTGGACTTCAGTAAAGCCTTTGACACAGTTTCTCACAACATTCTGCTTCGGAAACTGTCAGCCTCTGGCCTGGACAGGTGCACACTCTCCTGGGTGGAAAACTGGTTGAATGACCGGGCCCAGAGAGTGGTGGGAAATGGAGTTAAATCCAGCTGGAGGCCAGTTACAAGTGGGGTTCCCAAGGGCTCAGTCCTGGGTCCAGCCCTGTTTAATGTCTTTATCAATGACCTGGATGAAGGCATCGAGTGCTCCCTTAGCAAGTTTGTGGATGACACTAAGCTGGGTGGAAGTGTGGATCTGCTGGAGCGTAAGGAGGCTCTGCAAAGGGACCTGAACAGGCTGGACTGCTGGGCTGAGACCAACGGCATGAGGTTTAAGAAGGCCAAATGCCGGGTCCTGCACTTGGGGCACAACAACCCTGTGCAGTGCTACAGACTGGGAGAAGTCTGTCTAGAAAGCTGCCAGGAGGAGAAGGACCTGGGGGTGTTGGTTGACAGAGACTGAACATGAGCCAGCAGTGTGCCCAGGTGGCCAAAAAGGCCAATGGCATCTTGGCTTGGATCAGAAACAGTGCGACCAGCAGGTCCAGGGAGGTTATTCTCCCCCTGTACTCGGCACTGGTGAGACTGCACCTCGAGTACTGTGTTCAGTTCTGGGCCCCTCACCACAAGAAGGATGTTGAGGCTCTGGAGCGAGTCCAGAGAAGAGCAACAAAGTTGGTGAAGGGGCTGGAGAACAGGTCTTAGGAGGAAGGCTGAGAGAGCTGGGGCTGTTCAGCCTGGAGAAGAGGAGGCTGAGGGGAGACCTCATTGCTCTCTACAACTACCTGAAGGGAGGTTGTGGAGAGGAGGGTGCTGGCCCCTTCTCCCAAATGACAGGGCACAGGACAAGAGGGAATGGCCTCAAGCTTCGCCAGGGGAGGTTCAGGCTAGACAACAGGGAAAAAAATTTCATGGAAAGGATAATTGGGCACTGGAACAGTCTGCCCAGGGAGGTGGTTGAGTTACCTTCCCTGAAATTGTTTAAAAGATGGGTGGGTGAGGTTCTCAGGGACATGGTTTAATAATTGGTGGGAATGGTTGGACTCAATGATCCAGTGGGTCCTTTCCAACTTAGTGATTCTGTGATTCTATGATGCGCAGACAGGGTCTTTATAGCATATATAAAGCAAAAGGATAGTCAGGACAGTGATTCCTCCTTTTTCACAGAATCACAGAATGACCAGGTTGGAAGAGACCCACTGGATCGTCGAGTCCAACCATTCCCACCAATCCCTAAATCATGCCCCTAAGTACCTCATCTACCTTAACCTTAAACACCTCCAGGGACGGTGACTCAACTACCTCCCTTGGCAGACCGGTCCAATGCCTAACCACCCCCTTTTTATTACAATCTGTCATGGATGCTTCATATTTCCTTTCAAAATACATTATACAACACATATAAAGTTTTGGCTGTTTTATTTGTATCATTTGCTTGCAAAGTCCTGGTTCTGTGACCCTTAAACTGCAAAGTGCTTTGAGATTTCTAAATTGTGAATATCAAGTAGTTATTGGAAGAAGATTCTAGTACTTCTGCTTTTTTTTCCCAGAGTTATTGATGGCTTGGCAACCACGGATGAGCTAGAGAAGTTGCCTGTGAATTTGAAAAACTACGGACCTCTTAGTGATGTTCACACTAAAGACATTACAGTTCTTTCCAACCCTTTTGGTCTGTAGCCACAGAGCTCCTGGACACGTTCTTTAGAGACTAGTCAGATTGACTGCTGGATTATGGGGTTTAAATTCTGATGTCTCTCCTGACATCAGAATTTTCCTGATGAAAGGCATTTATTTCAGCCCTCCTCGAAAATGCAATCCCAGACTTTTAAAGTTGCTTTTAACTTGGTATTGCTGAAACAGAGAGGAGATTACATCTGATTTTTACTTTTGTAAAAAACGTTTATTAAGATGCTCTAAGAAACACTGAAAAATCTGTAGAGTCAGATACGTATGATGTCTGCCCTCTAGTGGGGCAGTTGTTCTGATCTTTGTTACATATTTAACTACTGAAAAAGCTGCAGATAGGATTTTTACTGTAAGATCTTCAGCTGAGACAGCCTAAAGTAAATGTGTATGTTGTGTGCGATGAACCAAACAATTCTATCAAATATTCAGACTAGTGATTTAATTTTAGTTACTTTAAAGGAGTATTTTAATGTGGACAAAAGGCGGTTTCATATAGAAATATAGAAGAACAGTCTGTCCTCTATCTCTGGAAGATACATCTAAAAGATGCCTTTTATGTATAGAAGAGAATTCTTAAATGCTTTTGCTTTAAACAAGAATACGGGCACTGAAATCCCAAAGCAAAATTCATGGAATCAATCTTGTAATAGGGAAAACAACTGCCTTTGATTTTGTGTTCCCTCTCCACTGTGAGCATCTTATCTGAAAATCTGTTCCTTGCCACCTTTCTGCCCTGGAACATAAACAATGAGCCCTGTGAATTGCTGCGGCCTGAACTAGAAATTGCTCCGGCCAACAGTTCGTGGCCTGGCATGTATCTGAGTGCCCGACTGCCTCCCTGCTGAATGCATTTTGTATTCTGAGCTGAATTCACTCAGGTTTGTTGATTGGCTGGACAATCTTGGTGCCGTTCCAGGCAAGTCATAAAAGGAGCACAGCCAGGCGTGTGGAGGACGAGGAGGCGGGTCACCTGATCTGTCAGAGAGGAGATGTGCTAAATGAAAGATGTATAGAATATTTTTCAATATTTTTTATCTTTTCAGAGAGGATAAATTCTTTTAGCAGAAGATTCAAAGGGGGTTCTAAAGTCTTTTCTTTCTCTCTTGACTTTTTGACAGAGGGTGGGACTATAATTTTTTTTCATCATCTATTACTAATACTATTAACAGTATATTTTGGGGCCTTTTCCCTTCCAAACAACCCAAAACAGAAATGAAGTTAATGAACCTACTGGAATAGGACCCCTGTAAATATATTTGAAGACAGTTGTCCAGTAATATCTCTCAGACCATATATTTACAATTGAGAGGACAGCCTAGGACAACCTTCGGTGATAGTACTCAATCCTTCTGATTGTCTTATCTCTGTTTATTGTTGATTATTTGCTAGGCTGTTTAATAGCTGAGTAGCTTCACCACTTGGGTGATTAAGAGTTCTCTTCTTTACAGATGAAGTTGTTGCTGTGTTGGGTCAAGGTGGTTATGGAAAAGTAGTGGAATGCATCGATCACGGAGCATAAGTCTTTTAATTCAGCATCTGTTGTTTTTCTTACTAAGACTCTCAGCATGAGGTTCGGGAAGTGCTTTCTGATCCTGTCAGGCTTTCACTTTGCTTCCTCGTGTGCCGTCTCTGTATTCCTCTAAGGCCACTGCAGCTGCCAAACAAGGGTGTACATTGGTTCATGCTGCTAAAAGCAGCCCCTAGACATGAGGGTTGTGCAGGGCTTGTGGATGAGGTGGAGGCTGCATCTTGTGCAGGCGCAGCCCAGCAGGGTAGAGGTCTGGGCTAAGGGAAAGAGGTGGCCTTGAGAGTGTGGGATGCAGCTGCAGCCTCCACACTGGGCAGCCTTGGGGCCTGTGCCACCCAGCTCTGGATAACAAACAGCGTCTGACATCGTGTAGCTTCCCTTAAAGCATCATCTGAGAAGAGGCAGTGCCATTTGGGTTCTAACAGAGTGTGCAGTATAAATGAAAAACATATTTTGTGTTTGATGGCACTTCGGCTGTGTGCAAAATAGTATGGAAGGAGGGGGTCTTCCCAGTCCCCACAGAAGGCATTTGACACCTCAGTGACATTTTTACTACTTCTTGGAGGACTGAAGGCTGCTTCTCATTTTTGATTAAGAGTTGTCTTAGGCCGTGAAGAGGGGAAGGTTCTCCAGTATTAGCCCAGCATCCAGAGGAGTGAAGGGGAGGTAAAAAGGGCTTGAAGAATGATACCGATCTTTAAAGGATCAAGCGTGTTTTCAAAATGTAAAGATGAAGTTTTAGTTGTGTTTGTGCATAGATGACCCTGGGTTATATGAAGTCAGTGTGCCCTTTTCCCAGAAGGTTTCCAGCATTAGGAACAAGGCAGATGGGGTGATAATTACCCAAGGGTCTGAGTTAAAAGTACTCATTGTTCTAATCTCTGTTAAAACCTATCTTTTCAGGGAAGGCAAACGTGTAGCAGGGAAAATAGCAAAAACCCATCGATTGGTCCTCCAAAACAGCTCATTATGAAATACAAGTGCTGGAAGATTTAAAAGAATCAGACCCCAGCAATGCCTTGTAAGAACACAAAGCTGACTGTGCTGTGTTCTGGCTTGAAGACTTCTTCCATGACCCTTTCTATAACACACAGCATACGTAGGGGTGCTGCACAACTAGCTGTTGCAATGCATGTGTTTTCCTGCTTTTGCAGTCACTCTGTGCAGATGCTGGAATGATTTGAGTACCATGGACACGTCTGCATTGTTTTTGAGCTGCTGGGGCTCAGCACCTATGACTTTATGAGAGACAACGGCTTCCTGC
The DNA here is from genome assembly GCA_033459285.1 of Clamator glandarius. Classification (NCBI taxonomy): domain Eukaryota; kingdom Metazoa; phylum Chordata; class Aves; order Cuculiformes; family Cuculidae; genus Clamator; species Clamator glandarius. Next base: position 967,621 of record JAUNZM010000679.1, on the reverse strand, counting down.
CATTTAACCTGGATGACATTCGACACATGGCCTATCAGATCTGCACCTCGGTCAACTGTATGTTCTTTCTTTGCTCTATTTGTTTAAGTTTCTTTGTGAGACTTGCTAAATGTATGATTTTATTGCAGTTTTGCACATGATTAAGTTGACTCATACAGACCTGAAGCCAGACAATATTGTCTTTGTGAAGTCTGACAACACAGAAAAGTACAACCTCAGGCTGGTAAGTTGTTGTCCCCTTCCCTACTTTCCTCCTCCTCAACCATGCTCTGCATTCATTCAGTCACTTGCTTCCCATCATCTTTCATTTCAGAAATGCATGGAATGCAGACTAAGAAAACCAAACATAAGACTTGTGGACTTCGAGTGCGCCATGTATGATCATGAGTATCACGGCTCTTTGGTGGCTACCAGACCATACAGAGATCCCGAAGTGATCAGTGGAAGGCTGTTGGTTTGGCTGATCTTTCACATATGAGATTTGTGTGCAATTGAACAGAGCTGGAGAAGTGGTTGGTGTCTTGCTTGAGCTGTTGAACTGTTTGTGGTCTGATCTAAACATGAACAACTTGAATCTTTTCACAGATGGTCACAGCCGTGCAATATTTGGAGCATAGGATGTACTCTCCTGGAATACTGTCTTGGAGACTTAGTATTTCAGATAGGGAACTCTGAACCCCAAAAGCGTGCAGCATGCATAATGCTCATCAACTTGATGAACAGAGGGTACAGAGAGGTGGGGACTGAGAGGAATGGTCTGCACAAGGAAGTAAGCTGCATTTCTCTGTAATGCCAAGTTGAAGAAACAGAAGAGGTAGGCACCAAGGAACTATCTCAGCAGCAGATTTTGACGAGTTGCTTCCAGTAGACATTTTGGCAGTGGCTTGAAAGGAAGGATCACCCTGTTAACATCTGGAATTTACAAGGTACAGTAATACCAGATGTGGCTTCATCTATCACCATCAGCAAATACTACTCAAAGGCCTGAATCCTGTCCTCTTAATGGTATTGCTGAACTTGAACTTGAAAAAGAAAGAAAAGAAAAACCCACCAAGGCAAGCTCAAGGGGAATAACTCCAGTAGCTTGTAAATTCTTTCAGGAAATAGAGAAATTGAGCCTCTCTCTTTTGCCTTGATCAAGTTCAGCATATTGGTTGCAGGGTACAGTCACAAATGAAGTCAGACTGGTGTGTGCTTCTTGATAACTTCCTCTCAACAAGGAACAAAAAATATCTCTCTCGACTTCTGTCCAGACCGATGACGACACAGAATACCTGGCGATGATGGAGCGATAACTGGGGCCTTTGCTGGAGCACATGACAAAGACAGTTATTTCACCATGGAAAAAGAATTATTTCTGTAATGGCCAGCTGGCCTGGGATGAACACAATGCTGCTGGGCAATACGTCTCAAGGTACTGTAAACCCCTGAAGGTAAGGTTACAGGGGGAAAATGCTTCTGGACAGGGGAGCTCCAAGTGCAATTCTAAGATTGGAAGCCTGTGTTTTGTCGTTATCTTCACAAAGGCATACACAATGTGCTCCAATTGTGACCATGAGAACTTGTTTGATCTGATTGAAAGGACGCTGGAGTATGACCCGGCCAAGCGCATTACTCTGGAAGAAGCACTGGAACATCCTTTCTTCCTCGTGCTGAAGAGGGAAAATAGCACATAGAACCCTAGAGCTGAGGCAGACGAGCTTCTCTATCTGCCTGTTAAGAAACATAAACCATGTTAAGTGCTGTTTGTTTCTTTGTGTATGTCAGATATTTACCTATTGATGCTGAATTCAAATTCATCTGTTGGAATAAAATTTATTTGAGAGAAAGATACCGATGAGCCTGATTGCATTTCTCCAGTAAAACAAAATCTCAGGACACTTTTCTTGTGTGGACGAGAGCACCCTCTACTCTATACACCTCCCAAGAGCCAGAATGTATTCATTTAATTAGGGTTTATCTAACTGTCATTGGAAGAGCAAAAGACCTAGGGCTTCCATTTGCCCTTTAGCATGTGACTGATGCTGCTTTTCTGAGTAAGAGGACAGGGACAGCCCTTACTGTCAAGTTGAGCATGGCCTTTATCTTGTGAAAGAAAAAAGTTATGCGGGAACGAAGATCCCTGTAGTATTAAAGAGTTTGCACTGCAATAAGTAATTATTATATTTGTTAATTTTAGGAGGGGTACTCTGGTTACCAGTATTCCTGTGAATGGTCATTGTTGGAGTGCAGCAGTAGAGAATTGCCTCTTCCAGCAGCTCCTTCTTGGACTACAGGCTGTCCCAAGCCTTTCTGTTAAGGACTCAAAGAGGGCTGACAGTCTTAAAAGATCCTTCTGAGAGGCAGTGGCTGAAGTGCCTGCGTTCTTACTAGACGCTCTTTTCTTTCATTCTGTGGGGATAGAAGATTATGATCTATGTGCTTCCTTGAAGAGCTGCATTTAGTTTCTCTGTATTATGGTTGGTATTTATCATAGAATCATAGAATGTCCTGAGTTGGAAGGCACCCACAAGGATCATCAAGTCCCACTCCTGTCCTTGCACAGGACAACCCCAACATTCGCACCACACATCTGAGCATGCTGTCCAACTTCTTCTTGAACATTGTGACGTGTGGTGCCAGGACTTCTTCTCTGGGGAGCTGTTCCAGTGCTCCACCATCTACTGCATAAAGAAACACTTCCTAATATCCAATGTAAATCTCCCATGGAAGATCTTCCTGCCATTCCCTCAACTCCTTTCATTGGTCCCCAGAAAGAAGAGATCAGTGCTTGCTCTTCCTGCTTCCCCTGCGAGGATGTGGCGAACCCCTCTAAACCCTTCACCAACCTCACGGCCTTCCTCTGGCCACTCTCCAGGAGCTCAATATTCTTTTTCTACTGTGATACCCAAACCTGCACATGGATCCCGGCAGAGCCGCTCAAGTGGCCGGTCAGCAGCCCTGCATAACCCATTGACCATGACCCTCTGAGCCTGCCCGTGTGTTCTGTGCACAGGGGGAAAAGGGATGAATAGCTGGGGAAAGGCATCAGGTGTCACACAGCAAGGGGAACAGAGCAGCTCCCAGGAGTACATTTAAACATTTAGTTTGTTACCTATAATGTTACAATTTTGTGTCAAAAGTTTAAGCTAAAGGCCAGACCAATGTTAGCATCCTGTAAGGGTTTGTGAGGGAGTACAGAGTTCAATGATAAAGTCTTTTAGATGTTTCCCCAAAGCTGCTGAGAGTGAAGTTTCTGCAAACGCACTGGTCTTTTTATGATGTTAGTATTGTTGGGGGTCTCAGACCAGCTGAGAGGGAGCTACGATTATGGCTTGCTTCTCTCATTTGCTTATAGTCCATTCTGGAGTGATAAAATCTGGGGTGTCAGTGGGCCCAGCTCCTTATCTTCTTTGCCTTTCATCAGTGTTTCTGATGAGAAGGGACACGGTGGGTTGCTTCATCCCCACTTCTGGTCTGACCTCCACCAATGTGTAGGGAAAACTCCAAGGCTGTACATCAGGCCATTTCCATCACATGAAACTTATAGTTTCTATTTTTATAAACAATCAGTTTCGATATTTATAAATCATCCAGGTGCAATATGTTGATTTCTGTTCACAAATCTTATTGATACTTTTGCTTTGAGGATCACCTCTGAATCTTTTTTCTGTAGCTCTGGTGTAACTCCGATGAGGAAGGGGATGACCAGGAGCCAGGTTGGCCATCCCCATAGTAAAACAAGTGGCAGAGTCATAATGGTGAGTTCATCCTCCCTGACTCATTTTTTATATTAAAGAGTAAAAAAAAGTAAAAATAAATCAAGAATTATTGTATTCTTGATAGAGGTTTTTTGTGATGATGTTTGTTTTCTTTGGTGAGCTTACAGAATAGCAGCTGTTACCTAGTTGTAAGTAGTCATGCAACAATAAAGCATTGTACAAGCTTTAGTTTTTTCAGCTGTTACACTACATATGATCATTCTGCTGATTTCTCAGCTGTAAAACAGGTAGCAGTAACTGCTGTGGTTTCTCTGGTTGCTGTCTGAAAGTCTGTACTGCATTTAAACCATTTAGGGAACATGTTCCAGACAGTGCCAACTGTTTGGGAGAAAATGATTCAACTGTGTGTCTGTTTGTACTTGTACTGAAATGAATTTGAGGTTATGTCAGTGTCTCCTTCTGCTACTTACAAGATGTTCCTTATATAGAGTTGTGTCTTTGCTCAGTGTCAAGGCATGAGAACCCAATGCCTGCCACAAGCAAATGACAGTCTTTTTAGGGTCTCTGTTGTAAAATGCTATAACACTACATCATTTCTGGATTTTGCAGTCTGAAAATCCAGTAATCTGTTGTGGTGCTTCTTGGCCAGGCACTGGGAAAGGAGGTATCAGCATTTGGGGCAAGAAGTTGGAAGATGAATTCTGCAAATACTTAAAGGTATTTCTGTGCTCTCAATATGCAGTGATGTTTTCATACGACTTGTCTTTACCAGGTGGGGAATGATCAGCATAGTGTTGTACTACATTAAATACCTCTTTTGTAGTTGTAAAGCAAGGTATAGTTCCACAAAATAGGAATAGAAAGCTTATTAAAATAGGAACAGACATTTTGTACTTGGCAAGTTTGGTTTGAGGGGTTTTATCAATGAGGAGATAGGTAGAAAGGCTTTATAACAAAGATTTTTTCCTGCACCGAATGCAAAGAAGTGATTTTTCATTGTAAGAGCACTTTGAGGAGCTAATTACAGACTCAGATGTGATATATTAGCAACTAGTATTTGTTCTTAATAATGGTATTGAGACAGAGTACTAAGTCACAGAGCACTTCATACAGGTTGAACTCCTGCTTTCACCGATGTGTATTCGAATTGAGTTTTCTTCCCTCTATAAGCACAGTGTTATGCTGACCACTTGTGTGTGTTCTGCCCTTCCCACCTTTCCTTAGAGCCTTTTCTGGAAGGGAAGATTTGTTCTCTCTCCAATGTCATCCCTATGGACATCAGGGTGTCCACAGCACATCTTATTGGCTTCGCTGGAGAAAATGGGGGAACTGGGTGGGAATGTCTCAGCTGTGTGGAAGGTTGAACTGCAGTGTATCTGTGACGGACGGGCACCGTGTTTCTCCCAACAGGTTCAGACCAAGTCCGTAGCCCAGTGTGTGGAGTATTACTACACCTGGAAGAAGAAGCTGGTCTTTGACCACCTCCGCACAAAAGCAAAAGCACAGCAGCGCAAGAGGGAGCGAGATCAGCTGGAACATGCTGAGGAAAAGGTGGGCAAGCCACTGGGGATCGGGGGGAGGTGTCGCTCCCCGGGGGAAGATATGTCCCTCTTCTCCCAGAAGGGCGCAGTGGGTGCCGCCTGAAATGGGGTAAGTCTGGAATGACAGAGACACATTCCCAGTCAGCACCGTGGCCGTGGGCTGCTCCTAGTGCCAGTGTCTGCTCCCAAGTGCCGGCTCCCTCCCTGCCTAGAGAAGAGAATCCCCAACCACTTCCTAATCACCCTGCTCATGCTCAGCTAAGTGATGGTGATTCTCACAGCTTTCCACCCCATCCCAGCACTCCGTAAGAGGAGCTGCTGCTGCATGGGCATTGCTGGACCGTCCATGGCCACAAAAAGGGAAAAGGGGGCACAGGAATATTGATTTTACACACAGAATCACACAGAATGACCAGGTTGGAAGAGACCCACCGGATCGTCGAGTCCAAACATTCCCACCAGTCCCTAAATCATGCTCCTAAGCACCTCATCTACCCTAATCTTAAACACCTCCAGGGACGGTGACTCAACCACCTCCCTGGGCAGACTGTTCCAATCCCTAACCACCCTCTCCGTGAAGAACTTCTTCCTAATCTCAAGCCTAAATCTCCCCTGGCGGAGCTTGAGGCCATTCCCTCTCGTCCTGTCCCCTGTCACTTGGGAGAAGAGGAGAGCTCCCTCCTCTCCACAACCCCCCTTCAGGTAGTTGTAGAGAGTAATAAGGTCTCCCCTCAGCCCCCTCTTCTCCAGGCTAAACAACCCCAGCTCTCTCAGCCGCTCCTCATAAGATTTGTTCTCCAGCCCCTTCACCAGCTTTGTTGCTCTTCTCTGGACTCGCTCCAGAGCCACAACATCCTTCTTGTGGTGAGGGGCCCAGAACTGAACACAGTACTCGAGGTGCGGTCTCACCAGTGCCGAGTACAGGGGGAGAATAACCTCCCTGGACCTGCTGGTCACGCCGTTCCTGATACAAGCCAGGATGCCATTGGCCTTTTTGGCCACCTGGGCACACTGCTGGCTCATGTTCAGTCGGTTGTCAACCAACACTCCCAGGTTCTTCTCCTCCTGGCAGCTTTCCAGCCAGGCTTCTCCTAGTCTGTACCTCTGCTTAGGGTTGTTGTGCCCCAAGTGCAGGACCCGGCATTTGGCCTTGTTACACCTCATGCTGTTGGTCTCTGCCCAGCAGTCCAGCCTGTTCAGGTCCCTTTGCAGAGCCTCCCGACCCTCCAGCAGATCCACACTTCCTCCCAGCTTGGTGTCATCTGCAAACTTGCTAAGGGAGCGCTCAATGCCTTCATCCAGGTCGTTGATAAAGACATTAAACAGGACTGGACCCAGGACGGGACAAAGTGCGTTGCTGTGTCACTACCGTGTTTCAGATTTCGACCCTTTGGGGCTGATGTTGGTAACCTGTGGAGGGAAGCGCTCTTCCACGTGGGGCGGCGTGAAGTAGGCTGGGGTTTGCCATCAAGGGCTGGGTTTGCCTCCATCCTCACAGCTGAATTTAAGCAGATGTGGGCTGCTCAGCGTTGGAAGGAGTTCACCAGACTTGGGCTGCTTGGTTTTCCTGTGTGATGGAACGCATCCAGCTCACCACGGCCACTCGGAGACAGCTCAGGCCAGTTCTGAGTCCAGCTCGGTATTCGGAGGAGGAACTGAACAGGGCTCTCTGTCTTTTAGGCTGTCGGCAGCATCGGGAAGCACCAGAGAGAGGCAACAGACAGCACAGGCACCCCCTGCAGTGACCCCAGCAAGCCTCCATCCTGTGTGGAAAGTGGAGATGCTCCCCATGGTTTTCCATGCCCGGAGTGTGGAAGGTAGAATTCATCTTCCTTCTGGAAGCTGTGTGCTTGGCTTGGGCAAAAGGAGGTCCACCCAAGAGTTTTGAGGGAACTGGCGGATGTGCTGGCCAAACCCCTTTCCATCATCTTCCAGCAGTCCTGGATGACTGGGGAGGTTCCGCTGGACTGGAGGCTGGCTGATGTCGTGCCCATCTATAAGAAGGGGTGCAGGGAGGATCCAGGGAACTACAGACCTGTCAGCCTGACCTCGGTACCGGGGAAAGTCATGGAACAGGTGATCTTGAGTGCAAGAAGCATTTGCAAGAGAACCGGGTGATCAGGCCCAGTCAACACGGGTTCATGAAAGGCAGGTCTTGCCAGAGTAATCTGGTCACCTTCTATGACAGAGTAACTACACTCTTGGATGAGGGAAAGGCTGTGGATGTGGTCTTCCTGGACTTCAGTAAAGCCTTTGATACAGTTTCTCACAGCATTCTGCTACACAAACTGTCGGCCTCTGGCCTGGACAGGCGCACACTCTCCTGGGTGAAAAACTGGTTGAATGACCGGGCCCAGAGAGTGGTGGGAAATGGAGTTAAATCCAGCTGGAGGCCAGTTACAAGTGGGGTTCCCAAGGGCTCAGTCCTGGGTCCAGCCCTGTTCAATGTCTTTATCAACTACCTGGATGAAGGCATCGAGTGCTCCCTTAGCAAGTTTGCAGATGACACTAAGCTGGGAGGAAGTGTGGATCTGCTGGAGGGTCGGGAGGCTCTGCAAAGGGACCTGAACAGGCTGGACTGCTGGGCTGAGACCAACAGCATGAGGTTTAACAAGGCCAAATGCCGGGTCCTGCACTTGGGGCACAACAACCCTAAGCAGTGCTACAGACTGGGAGAAGTCTGTCTAGAAAGCTGCCTGGAGGAGAAGGACATGGGGGTGCTGGTTGACAGCCGACTGAACATGAGCCAGCAGTGTGCCCAGGTGGCCAAGAAGGCCAATGACATCTTGGCTTGAATCTGAAACGGCGTGACCAGCAGGTCCCGAGAGGTTATTCTCCCTCTGTACTCGGCACTGGTGAGACTGCACCTCGAGTACTGTGTTCAGTTCTGGGTCCCTCACCACAAGGAGGATGTTGAGGCTCTGGAGCGAGTCCAGAGAAGAGCAACAAAGCTGGTGAAGGGGCTGGAGAACAAATCTTATGAGGAACGGCTGAGAGAGCTGGGGTTGTTTAGCCTGGAGAAGAGGGGGCTGAGGGGAGACCTTATTACTCTCTACAACTACCTGAAGGGAGGTTGTGGAGAGGAGGGAGCTGGCCTTTTTCCTAAGTGACAGGGGACAGGATGAGAGGGAATGGCCTCAAGCTCCACCAGGGGAGATTTAGGCTTGAGATTAGGAAAAAATTCTTCACGGAAAGGGTGGTTAGGCATTGGAATAGTCTGCCCAGGGAGGTGGTTGACTCACCGTCCCTGGAGGTGTTTAAGGTGAGGGTGGATGAGGTACTTAGGGGCATGGTTTAGGGATTGGTGGGAATGTTTGGACTCGACGATCTGGTGGGTCTCTTCCAACCTGGTTATTCTGTGATTCTGTGAGGTTTCCCCCTCCTAAGCAAACCATGGGCAAGGGAAAAGCAGAGCCAAGGGCCCTTGAGAATCACCCCTGTCCCTTTGGAATTTCTAACCCTTTCCAGTGCAAACACCTGCCTTTTTTAAACATCCCCCTACCTGGGATACGGCAGAATGAAGGGATGAAACACTTGCACTGCACATCACAAAACCCTCAGAAAAGGCAATGACAGAGCTCTGTTTAGTGGTGGTTTTTGGATGAAAGAAATTCCTCTTTTTTCTCCCCCTTCCAGGGTGTTTCCCAAGAGAAATGGCCACAACGCCCATATGAAGATTCACTGCCTGGAGGAGGACCTGGATTACTTGCAGAAGACCCGCTGGCCACTGAAGCGCTCAAAACCAGAGCCGAAGACAGAGGAAAGCAGGCTGCTCATGGACACTGGGAGCAGAGAAACTCCGGCTCGCCAGCACCACTGAGGTCAGCTTCCTGCATTCCCTGCTATCTGGGAAGAGGTTGAGCCCCAGGGAGGATTAATGCCACCAAGTTGTTTTGGCACTCTCACCCAATCTAACAGCACCTTTTTCTTTACAGCGATGCCGGAAAAACTGGGTAGAAATGTCTTTGGAACTTCTTTCCTGAGCATGTTAAAGAAGAATCTTCTTTCTCTTACTGTGTGTGTTTAAAGCTTGTTTGGGTTTTTGTAGCATGTTGTGGGTGGTGTGGGATTTGTTGGGAATAAATGGCATATTCTTAACTCTGAAGGTGTGTGTGCTAATTGAATCACGCAATACTTTAGGCTGGAGCAGACCTTTAGGATCATTGACGCTAGCCCTAAATCCAGGGCTGACAATCCCACCACTAAACCACAGCCCTAAGTGCCCTGTCCAGGGACAGGGCCTCCATCACTTTCCTAGGAAACTCCTTCCAGTGCCTGACAACCTTTCTATCAAGGAATTTTTCCCCGTGTCCAGTCTAAACCTCCCCTGGCACATCTGGAGGCCATTCTGTCTCATCCTAGGGCTTCTTCCTTGCGAGCCGAGTCCCACCTGGCTCACACCTCCTGGCCAGAGCTGCACAGTATGATGAGGACTCCCCTCCACCTCCTTCACTCCAGATGGAGCCCTCCAGCTCCCTCAGCTCTTTCCCTTCTGCTCCAGTCCCTTCCCACCTCCACTGCCCTTTTCTGGACGTGCCTCAGCCTGTCACTGTCTTTCATGGATTTGGGGGCCCAAAACTGAACCTGGCATCTCAGCTGTGGTCTCTCCACTGCCGAATGCAGCCGGCTGAGCCCTTCCATACTCCTGCTGCCCACACTGGCTGATAAACAAGCCTGTGGTCCCAGTGCTGACTCCCAGTCCCGAAGATCCTTACTTTTATAAGTTTTGATTTTTTAATTTAATATTAAAGAGAACTGAGAGAAGTAATACATGAGGCAAACATATATGTAAATGGGGTGTTAAGAATTTCTTCAGTTTATGGTGTTTTACATAAAATTGAAAGCATCTTAGACAAATTAATCCTTACAGTTTGGTGCAGAAAATAAAGATGTTCAGAATCTCATAAAATTATGAGAGATCATGAGTGTCATTAAATTTGACAAGAACAACTACTGGATTCTGTAATTGGGATGTAGTAATGGTGCAAGTAAAATTGGGAGAAGTGGCTGGAAAGCACCCTGTAGATAGGCATCTGGAGGTGCTGCTCATCAGCAGGCAATATGAGTGAGCAGGGTGCCTTGGCAGCCAACAGGGCAAAATTGCATCCTAGTTATAACCAACCAGTCATACGAGGTGATTCTCCTGCTGTATTCAGCATTGATGCAGGCTTACTTTGAGTATTCTGTGCAATTCTGGAGCCCCACAACTTAAAAAGGATATTAAGGGACATGAATGTGTCCAGAGTAGGGCAGAGGGCAACAAATTTGGCTGAAAGGAATGTCCTGTGAGGAGGGGCTGAGGGCATAGGGTTCATCTAGTTTGGAGAAAAGGGGGATGAGGTGCAACCTCGTTGCTTTTTCCAGCTTCCTGAGGCAAGGAAGTAGAGAGGGAGGTGCTGATCCCTTCTCCTTATCATCCAGTGACAGGATGTGTGAGAAAGGTTCAAAACCACATTGGTGGAGGTTTAGACTTGACATTAGGAAACACTTCTTTACTGGTAAAGAGGGTGGTCAAACACTGAAACAATCTTAGTTTACATCACCTCATTAAAAACAAACAAACTTTTTTTGTTTGGTTGGTTTGTTTTACCTGCATGTTATTGATAGACCCCGGCTAATCAAACTCTGAATAATTCAGTTTAATCCTTAGCTCAGGATACATTTTTTTTTCCACTGTTGGAGCACACCGCAACCTGTAACACATCTTCAGCTGACACACAGTGCAAACAGTATGTCTGAAGAGCACATCTATCCCTGCAAATTTCTCCTTGGACAAAGTAACATCTTTAAAAGCTGATCTTTTAGGCAAGGCTTTGAGTTGTATGAATTATAGCTATTTAACACCCTCAAAACAGATTAATAAAAAGTCTACCATACACTATAATTGAGATAGCAAAACTTCCCTCTACAACACAGTATCTACAGTCGCATGATCATGCACAGAAATATACACGGTAATAAAAGGGAACAGTACACCTTTCTAAGAGAAAGAACAGGACAGAATTGTGCAAGTGTAGATCATACATTTATTAAGGAACAACTGTCTCAACTCCAAAATTGGGCACAAGGATTAAAAATAAAAATTAATTGCACTACCTAGTAAAGCATTACTAACTCGCATGAAAAAAAGTACAAATCTTGTTAAAAAGTTATCAAGCCTTCAAATTATTTTGTTACAGATATTTATAATACATTTAAAACTACATGTTAAATGATACAATAGAGGATGACTTAAAGAAAACTCAAACTTTCATAATGATAGACAAATCTGAAACAGAAGTAGCAAAATGAGGTAATAATGTACCAGAGAAAAAACCACAGTTTTTACAGAGGCCCAAAGATAACTCAAGTCAAAAATGCATTTTCTAGAATTAAAATTAAAAAGGCTGGTAAATCTCATTGCACGTATCGCACAACGTGTTAACAGGCATGAAATCACATTCAAGAGCCTGTACAAAATGGCATACAGCAAAAGGCTTTATTTTTTTGTAAAGAAAGCTACAAACCAAGATGTTAGAATTATCTGTAGGCCTTGATATCCCCTAAAGTGTCAAACTAAATTGATAGTTTATGTAAAAACACAGCAGTGCCAATAGCCTCCTCCTAGTAGGAGGTGTACCTGCCCATCACAGGGGGGTTGGAACTGGATGGTTTTTAAGGTCCCTTCCAACCCAAACTATTCTATGATTCTATGATAATGCAAACACGTTACAGTTTGTGGGTTTCTTTTTCCCCCAGGCTTTGTTTGTTTGTTTTGAGAAGAAAGACACAGGTGATAGCAGAAAGGCAATGAAATTAAAATAAAAAAAACCATCTTGCTAAGTTAAGGTGCTGGTGGGCACTATGGCAGGCTGTGGGATTACACACAAATGTGCACACCACATGGCAGTTAACAGCTGAACATGAACCCCCCTCCCTTGACAGCCACAACAGAGAGGACTTGGTTGTAGCTTGTCTGAGCCGATTCAGAACATACACGTGTGATGTTTATACACACCAATCGCAGGAAGCAAGTCCAGACACACCTGCAGGAGTCCCATGCAAACAAAAAAAAACTGTTCCAGAAGACAGAAGCCACAAGAACACAGCAATCCATCTCAGGATTTTACCAGCTGGGACCATCCATCTTCTGGATCTCCCAACAGCCACAGAGTTCTACTGGGGAAGGAGGGACATTACACATCAAGATTTCTCCAATTCTAGGAAAAGGACCACTTTCCTTTGGCTTCAGAAGAATGTGTCTTGTTCATTTGTACCTTGCATAGAAAAAGTGCCCTCTTTCCGTGCTCCAAACTGAATACTGAGCACAGTATTGTTAGTTACATTTAAATCTGTACACACAGATTATTTTCTTTTGCAGCTACATGAAAGAGTACAAGTTTTGTAAGACATGGCATATGCTTTTTAAAAAAACAGAATTTTATTGGTTAAAAAATTACTTAGTTTAACTTGCTCTGTTACTGTGAAAAGCCTGTTCTTTACCTCCACTGGAAACAGAAATTCTATTATTTTGATGTAACAGCATATTTATTTAATGTTCTTAAGTATGGAGAGGTATGTTAGATACACTGTTTTTGAGAACTACCTATGTAGCTAAACAGAGGGAAGAGCATCGCAAAATTGTGCTTTCATTGCACCAAGAGCTGCAACTGGTCTGTGGAATCTTCAAAGAGCATGGAGAACATCTAACACTGTTTGAAATTATAGCTGACGTTAAGCATAGCAGCATAAAAAAAAAAAGCATCAAAAATTACAAAGAATAAACTTAAAGCTGAGACTGTCAGCAAGTTGCAGTAATATTGCTAATTGTGCCACTTGTGCTGCTGCAACCAAAGTAATGACACTGAATTTAGGAGAATTTTGTTGTGAAAAGTGCATCCTGTGCATAAGTATGGTGTATGTAGACCTAAATATTTTGCTATAATGTATCCAAGATGTTAACAGTCTGAATAGTATAAATTAAGCTAATTTTTTTTAATAGCCCAAACCAAGCATCATTCAGAGCACCTGAACAGAGGTTATCACCCCCTGCTTCACAGAACTATTCTCCTATAGTGGAGTGCTCTGGAAACTTGATTGCAAAAAAACAAACAAAAAACCAAGGGAGTTACTTCATGAGATAAGGAAGGGCAAGAAGCAGCACCAGGGCAACTGAATTTTGCAGTTAGTGACCAAAGCCACCTTCTATTGTTGTTGAGTAAAGAAAAAAAAAAAAAATCAGAAGTGCTACTGCTTTGAGAAAGTGCAGAAAACTTTATTTTATTCATGAAACTGCAAGAATAAAATCATAACCTTTAAGAAGTAACTTCAGTTGTATACAAACTCCTTTATAAATGACAAAGAACGAACATGACTAAAGCCAACGTTTACAAGCTAAAAGATAACGTTCTTAGCAAGTGCAATGGCCAAATGTGAAGAACTGTTGCACAAGACTAGCAGTATACTTTCTGCTTCCTTTCATGGAAGAAATATAACTGGCAAACCCAGCTAGAAAAATTTATAAGGAGAACAGAAAAGCATTGATATTCATATTAGCAATTAAAAATGTTAATAATGCTAAATGATTTGTACGGTATTGCAACATTACATTGATAACATAACTCGTAAATCAGCCATTTAAGAAATCAGACTTTGTAACATTACTCGTGTACGAACAATCAATGCACTTTAGTGGTACACATTTAAAGCCTTCAATGAAGGGGAAGCATAACAGCTGTTTGAATAGTACGTAGAACGGTCTTTATACCTGTAAGTACATTGGGGAGGGAATACTAAATATCTGTAACTGCTGCACCCTCCGCATTCAGTGTGCAACTGCAAACACAAGGAAAGGAACCAGTGTACAGTACTAGTACTGTTTAAATAACACACAAGATTATACATTGCAGCATAATTATTACTACACACATACGTTCTCAGTACATGCTGGTACACAGGTTCTCAAACACACATGCACACTCAGTCACAAGCACGCTTCACATATCCTCTCACAAGCAAACATACATTCACGCCCTTCTCTCCCACTCAAAGTATCTGAAGGCTCTATAAAAGGTAGATTATGATATTGTTTGAAGCTACCACTGTTTTTCTCCTTCTCTTTCTTTTATATAAGCACATGCTAAAAGATCACATCCACAGTAATCTTGCAGCAACACTCGGAATGATCACACAAAAACCAGGGAATGTTAGTGCTCACACAAAAAAATAAGCCAAAAAAAAAAATCTTTGGAGTTCCAAGCACACTGTTAGTATAACAATCCCATAACTGTGAAGACTAGTTATAAGCTTCGTAATCGATTAAGTCACACAGTGCAAAGTAAGGTCCATTCACCCTTCTATGTAAAGGGCAGGCTGGAAGCCACATGGTAAGTTCAATAGATTGTTCATATATACATGTGATCAGGAACATCCAAACTGGATTTGTGCTCTTAGATTGGTCATTCTGAATCACGATGCACTTCTGAAGCATCAGCTCTACAAATTGGGCAGGTACGATTGGCCTGTGAAACCAAAAACAAGATTTACTGTACTGACAAATACATTGTTAAAGTAATGTGCAGATGACACTGAACATCTGTGATCATAATGACTTTGCTACCTTCATCATCCTAGTATTGAAAACCAATTCAAGAGTACTCAAAATAAGTGAAGATAAAGCATGCTTAGTTTATGCCTTTTCTTTAGGTTGTTTTGTTATGTTAGAGCGGTGTGATACGTTGGCCACTTCAAAATCATATTTATAAAAAAATCTATGCCTTTTAAGATAAAGCAAAAGAGCAAACTAGGCCTTTATTTAAGTGACGCTGGTTTTATTAATGCAGATTCATAGTCACAGTATATTGTAGTCAGTGGGACACAACTTAAAAGCTGTGCCATGTGCTGAAGAGAAACCCACCAAAACCAGACTAGCAACCTTGGGCTGCAAATAAATGTCCTATATAAGGGTGTCATGTGGCCACTCTGCTGATGAAGGGTCACATGTCTTCACACTCTTATTCAGTTATTCTCACAGAAACCCATACTGGGTCAAACCTGAAAACAGACTATGTAAAGCGGGTTGAGGTTTTTTTAAACAGAAAGGAGGAGGGAAAAAAAAAATGAGAGAAGGAAAGAGAGGTGGTGACCTGATGAAATAGGTATAAGTAACACACCCAAGCAGGTCTAAATTTAGTAAAGCACTCACTGAAAATACGTCCTATATCTCTTTTACAGCTTCCTTAAAAATACAAGTCAGACGAGAAGTAACATCTCTTAAGCCACTGCAGAAGCATTTGCCTTCTACTTCCCCTTTTCCAAATAAAGGCTAATTTCATTTTAGCAAATGAGAAAAAGCCCAAACTATGTAACATCTATGGTAAAATATTTCCTTTTCAAAGGGCAGAGTGAAGAGAACTTCTCCCTGCCCCAAATTCTGTATTTAATTTCATTGTTCCCAAAATTACAGGACTAACTACTGTCAGCTCCAGGTTTTCCTATAGTAGCTAAATTTTTCAACAAAAGTACATGTGACAGGATCAAGTAATGTGGCTCTGCAGGCCAGAATTCAGAGGCCAGAGGCAGAGATCACTGCCACAAATTTCAAATCCAAACAATAAAAGCCAGTGGAAGTAGTACGTTATTACTGAAAAACATTACTTAGTAATAGAAGTTAAAATGGGGGAATGTTTTTTCTGTTAATTACTCTTATTATTGTTTTATAGTTTACATTATAGTTATTATTTATAGGTTTTCACTGGAGAATTAATACAGAATTTATTTCTTGTTCTCTCTCTGGCAGTTTTATAATTACTTACTGACACTGCATTTCTCAGTCACTACTTTGTACTTATATAATTCTAGATACAATTCAATTAATGCAATTTTTAAAATAAAAGGAAATGTTCATCAAAAGTCAATGAATTAATGGATAAAGATAAATAATTAAGTATCTGCTATTTGTAGCAAGAAAAAGCATTCAGTGGGAGTAATTTTCTGATAGGGACTGCAGAAATAAATCCACTGTGTAACAATAAAAAGAATATTCATGGACACTACAGCATTGCTTCTTAAGTAACTTTTCAAGATCCTACATGAAGACTTTTTACAAATTCATTTGCATTCTTGTGCCTTTCGTGAAATTCATTCTCCCTTCCCACCATTCAACATGACTGGTGCAAAAAGAAGAGTAAGGTAGATGTAGTACAGTAATACTGGCCTTCTAACTAGCCACTGTTTCAGGCAAATTTACATTTTGTCCTGTGATGAGAGAGAGAGCTGTACAATTAACTAACAGTGTTAGTGGTTTTTTTATAATTTATAAAAATCTATAGCTAAAGTCAATGGCATTTTGAATAGTGAATCTGTAGAGCTATTAGAATCCTTAGATTACACTACTTTGGTATTAGTCCATCAGAATAAAGTTAAACTACAGTTACAGTTTGTCTTTTCTTATAGATAACACAGCATTTCTTATTAGAACATTAAATACAGAGGCAAGTTTCCGATGTTATCTGGTTCTAAGATCTCAAGGTGAAGCTAGGTCATGTTTTAAAACCGTCCTTTGGAATGATGACTAATTCTTACTTAACAAAACAATAGATTTCTCATTTCATTTGTATTTGACCAAGTGGTTTAGGATATTAAGAAATAATATGAACTAAGAGAGCTGACAATACTATGAAAAGCAAGAGGATAACCTCTCTCTTGTTAATTCTGTTTCCTCCACTGTACTACATCTTCTTTCACAAGTCTTTAACCTTGCTCAACCACATAAGTAAAAATTTAAGTGGGTGGCCTAATGCACTGTGAAAGAACATTTCTTTTCACTTGCTTACGTTACTTAAAAAGGCAGCACTGCACATAGCATTACAACAGCAGAGCAGATTAAACATTTCACCCAAAACCAGATGGAGATCAGTGATTAGTGGTGTCCTGCAGGGGTCTGTTCTAGAACCAGTGTTGTTTAATGTCTTCATCAATAATATAGACAATGGAATCAAGTGCAGGAAGTTTGCAGATGACACCAAGCTGAGTGGCGATGCTGACACCCTGAGGGATGGGATGTCAACTACAGGGACCTTTACAAGCTGGAGAAGTGGGCTTGTGAAAACCTTATGAGGTTCAACAAGGTGAAACACAAGTTCCTGCATCTGGACTGCAGCAACCATCAGTACTGATACAGGCTGAGGAGTGAACAGATTGAGAGCAGCTCTGCAGAGAAGGACCTTGGGGTCTGGGTGGATGAGAAGCTGGACACGAGCCAGCAACATGTGCTTGCAGCCCAGAAAGCCAACCATACCCTGAGTCACATGAAAAGAACTGCTGCCTGGTCGAGGGAGGCGATTCTGTCCCTCTACTCACAAAAATGATAGAAGGCCTGGAACACGTGCTGTATGAGGAGAGGCTGAGTGAGTTGGGGTTGTTCAGCTTGGTGAAGACTCCAAGGAGACCTTACTGTGGCCTTTCAATTCTTAAAAGGAGCTTATTAGAAAGATGGGAAAAAAAATCTTTTTAGCACAGTCTGTGCTAAAATAGGACTAAGGGTAATGGTTTTAAACTAAAAGCGAAGCTCACTCAGCTCAGTGACTTAATCAGCAAGTGACAGCAGCAGATGTGCCAAGTGCTGCAGCTGAGCACTAGATTGAGGCAGAAAACATGTTCTGTGGAGCAAGAAAACCCCTCAAGAGGGAGCAAGGGGCAGGCAGCTCCTGCCTCTTGGTCACAACAGCTGCCACAGGAGATTTAAATAGCCCCTTAGGAGCACAGTGTGCAAGAGCAGTTCCTTTGTGAAGGCAGGGTGTGCAGGAAGGGCAGTGTCTCCGTGCTCAGGAGGTGAGTTCAGTCAGTGAGAGGGAGCCCTGTCCTGGCACCCACCCAGTGGGAGGCTGCATCCTCTGTACCCACCAGAAGGGACATGTCATTTCAGACTGAGCTCCCAGGAAAACGCACACCCTCCAGTGTGTGGCTGCAGTGAGAGCCACCAGCTCACACTGGAAACAGAGGGCAGCAGGGACAATAGCTGTGTAAGGTGCGAGCAGGTGGAAGATCTCCTCAACCCAGAGCTGTGAGAGGAAGCAAAGAGGCTAAGGAGCATCAGGGAGTCTGAGCTAGATACAGACTGGTAGAACCACACTCTGAGCTCCTTGATACAGGAACTGAAACAGCCACCAGAAAAAGCCCCTGATGACAGGGATTTGGTATCCTCCTCCCCACCATGAGGTAGGCAGGGACTTAAAAGGTATGTACTGAGTGGAAGCAAGTCCACCAGTGGGGCAGAGAACAACCCTCTCCTCCTTGCTCACACCTCCCCAGGTGCTTCTGCACAACAGATATGAGATTCTAGCTGTGGAAGACAAAACAGAGGAAAATATGGGTGATGACTTGCCCACACCAGAGCAAGGGCCAAGACCAGAACAACACCCCCCCTCCTATTACTACAACTGCCACAAGGAGGAAAACAGTCACCTATAACTATGACTTCCTTGCTGAGAGGAACAGAGGGTCCAATATTCCAACAGACCCTACCCACAGGGAAGTCTGCTGCCTCTCAGAAGCCTGGGAGGAAACTCCCCAGTCCAGTAAGGCCCTCTGATTATTACCCATTATTGCTATTCTATGTGGAGGGTGACAAAACAACAGTATGTAGCCCAAAGGTGAACAAAAGAGATTTTAGGACCTTGGGATAGCAAGTGATGGAATCTGGGATGCAGGCGATTTTTTCCTCCCTCCTTCAAGTTACAGGCAGTGACATCATAAGGCTCAGATGAGTCCAGTCTATTAATATATGGCCCCATGGCTGGTGTCACCACAACAGCTTTGGTGGTTTTGACAATGGGATGGCCTGCATGGCACTATGTTTACAGGTATCAGATGGGAGCCACCTTTCTCAAAGCAGGAGGAGGGTCTTTGCTCAGGAGCTTGCAGGGCTCAGTGACAGGGCTTTAAACTAGATGTGAAGGGGGATGATACCAGACTTGCCTATGACGAGTGGCAGGAGGACACAAAATGGTTGGAGGAATGGGGTGCTGGTATGGGTCCTCCACCTGCTGCCCCGGGGCACGTTGGGGACACCACGGCACAGTTGAAGTCCTGGGGAGGTAAGTGGGAGGCTCCTGAGGTAGCAGGTGCCAGGAAGGAAGCTGCCCCAAAAAACCTTAAAGAAAATAAAGTATCTTCCACTAAGAAGGTGATGTGGCAGCAGCCCAGCTGAGTGCCTCTATACAAACACATGAAGCCTGGGCAACAAATAGAAGGAGCTGGAAGCTACCATGACACTAGAAAGCTAGGATTTGGTTGCCATCACTGAAACTTGGTATGAATGCCATGACTGGAGTGTGGCTATCAATGGCTACAGGCTGTTCAGTAGGGACAATGTGCAGATCTGGTGCTCTGTGAATCAGAGGTACATTTTCTCATTAATAGCCTGGAAAGAGTTGTCTTTTTCAAAATTTAAATAATCAATCTTACCTATAAGGACCTATAGCATCAATGATCTCACAGGATACATCAAATCATATTAGTTCTCTTCATAAAACAAAGTGACTATCATTCCTGGATACTCTGTTCACACTGCAAATGACTTACGAAGTTTCATGCAATGAAAAGACTTGACATATCTAGTGTAAACACTCCTCAAGAGGAATAGGGTGTCCCTGGAGAATAACACCTGAAGAGATATCATCTACTCTTAATTTTCAGTTACTGAACAAAGCAGCACACACCTAGCATAAATATTTTTAATGTTATGTGGAGGGTGTGCGTGTGTGGCTTTCTAATCTGACAATAAACCAGCTAGGTGTTTACATTCCTCTTGCTGATTCTCAAGTAAGTACATTGATTCAGACACTGAAAGACATCAGTTCTACTGAAAGTTAGGACATTGTTGTATTAACATTTACACTGGCTCTTGATTTTGTAGAAGCCTTAGGCTACCGTGGGTTTTATAACCCAAGATCAACTTCACATCCCAGTTTTCAAAATTCTTCTCATCATTCTTGATATCTTGTTAGCCAAAAGAATGCTGTCAATGTTATCTTCATTTCTATATTCTCTGCACTTAATATTTCAGTGTATGCATAAGTTATACATTTTCTTGCTTTTATGAAGCCATAAAGATACAGCTTTTTAGTATCTTTTTCCAAAAGAATAGACACTATCTGTAATTCTCTAGTGACTGTATCCTATATTAAATTATGATCATTGCAAATTAAAATTTTCTATGCAACACACTACACGAAGATTAAACTAAAGCTGAATACACTAAAACATTGAAACAAAGTGAGCCAAGATGGGGTCAATACCTTATTAGAAGTACATCTGGCTAATGCAATTTGTAGAGATGTCTGTATATCATCACCTGCTTATTTGTATTTCCTGTTTTTCACGCCTTCTGTACTGCTGCTGTTTTCTCTGTCCTCTTACTGGGCTGCCCTAACTCTAGATCCTTTCCTTTCTGCTCAAATTCTCTTGAAAGGGTATATCATAATTTTGTAAAACTACAACTTCTATTTGTATACAGTACTTTTCTTTATATATGTATATATACAGTACTTTTCTTTATATATGTATATATCTATATATACACATAATATTTTATTTGCCCCAGAACCTATTATTAATAGTAAATGGGGGAGAGAGGTATTAGTACTCATTGTTGACATGCAGGATAGATAAAACAGTTAAAGCTACCATCATCACAGAAACAAATTCATACTTCCCATATCATGTTACTTTTTTGCTTTCACGCCTTAATTTCATAGATTACTTGAATTTGCAGTCATTATTCTGTGCAAAACGAATACACAGTAAGATCTGTCAATGAAAATAATTCTCTTGGTATTGATTTTGCCTTGTTCCAAAGATCATAAAGAAGCTAATTGCATCAGTTGTTAGAAAAATATAAGTCAGCAGTGCTTCCACTCTGTTGGTATTTCCAGGTTAAGTATGAGAAATGTGAAACAAGATGAAATCAAATGGAACAGCAAAACAGTCCCCTTCTTCACCCTAAACCACGTTATGAATTCTGTATAAGACAGGATTTTTTTTTTTACCTTCAGCCATTTATCGACACACTTGGCATGGAACTCGTGGTTACAGGGTAAGACTCTAAGCAGCTGCCTTGACTCAAAATCACACATGCAAACCACACACCTAGAAAAGACAACAAACTTCAAAAGTATCTGCTATGTAAGAACAACAAATACATATTCCATCCAAAACTTTACAGGTATGACTGCTCATTTACCCCTTAAGTAGCTATATGTTTATCTATATTTGTAGTTTAAGATGCAGAGTGTGACAAGGTAAACTGAGAATTGCTGTTATATTTTTCCCTCCCCCGTGCTTTCAAAAAAACAAATTCCCCTGCTCATAGGAGTTATCAAACCCAACCAACAGAACAGATGTTCAATCAAAATTCAAAATGATTGAGATAATGGTCTGTACACTTCACTCCCTACCTACACTAGTATAAGTCACACTGAGGGTCATTGAAACTGGAATATCAGAGAAAAATCCTTACACTAAAGTTCAAACATTAGACAGCATTTGGTACTAAGTCACTTCAACTACCTTTGTATCCTTACTGCCTATTCCACTTGGTTGTGCAGATCTTTCAAAAAGAATAAGTTAATGGCTTTTAAAAATAAGGAGATGTGCTCTTAAACCACTGACCAAGCTCCAGCTGGAGCCCTTGAAATTTCAAGACTTGAAGCTATTTTCACAAGGGCCAAGTTCAAAGTTGACAACCTTATTTTAATTTCTAGTATGCTAAAGCCTAGAATACCTTCTGTCATTTCAATTTAAGTGCTGAGGAATTAGATTAAAAACGTAGCTAAATGACGCAAGACAAAAGTAGAGGTTTCAAAGTATGAACAAATAGTATTGGATCTATAAAGCAATCCACACACATACACACAAGGAAAGAAAATTAAACTGTTTATGGACATAGCTGCTTTTATAGCCCTTCTAGCAGAGTTGAAGGTGCCAGTTAAAGAAACAAAATACAGCCACTGAAGTTCCGAATCTTTGAAATAGATCAATGTACTTACAATGTCTGTTCTGACTGGTGGTTGTTTGGATTGAACCTATAGGATAGAAGTTGTTCAATGTCTGCCTTTGTCAATCCTCGTGGTTTGGCTTCTCCAAGACGTTCTGCCAAATTCAGCAGTGCCTGCAAAACATGGAAACCAAATATTTAAAAATCCACTGCTTAAACAGGCTCTGGTTCCATTAGAATTGATGCTGATATTACACCTCACTACCCCAGCCAGTAGGCCCAAAACACCCTCTACCCTACAACACAACCCTTACGGAAAGTCTTTCAGAATTCAGCCATCTTTCTAATCATGTAATGTGTTCTCTTCTGGGTTTCAAAACCTCCAGGACTCAACCTCCAATTAATCCTGTGGCTGCATACGCAGTTATGTAAGTATTTTACTCCTGAAGGATCCCCTGAGGAAGGATCCCATTCTGAAATTAATAGTGCTGGGAAACAAAAATTCACAACAAATTTGCTTCCTAAGAACACATGAATCTGGTCTTGTAAGAGAAATCAAGAATTTAAATAGGCCGGGTTCTGATTCCTACTCTATTATCTTGGACTAGCTGAAATGAAATGCAGCAATTTTATTCTAAATCTGGAAATTTGAAAAACAAATACATACCATCAAAATTTAGGTACTTCTTTTGCTAAATTTTATGTTAATTTTCTACAAGCCAAGCATTGCAACTAAAAGACTCTCATGCCAATAATTTCTGTGTCATGTATGTACCTTGCACTCCTTCCCAAGAATCTAGGAAAAACATTACTACAAACATGATGGAGAACCAAGACAGAAAAATTAAAAAACTTGGTGCAAGCTACAAACAGTACTGATCAAAGAGATTTCTAATATAGTCAAACCTCAAATTCTCAGAAGAAAAAAAAGGTATGATGCTTCTGAACTAGCCCAGAAGTTATTATAGAAGATGCAAAATGAAGGATTGATGACAACTGTTTAAAGAGAAACCAAATGGAATCCAATAGTCTCAGAACCAGCCAACACACAATAGCTGGGACTGCCCCATAATTATCTATGATAAAGAGTGTTCTATCAGGTTGGTGCAAAAATAATTTATTTCTTTTTATGATTTTAAACTGTGGAAACTACTAGCAATATCAACAAGGCATTTAGAAAGCAAGTGGAATCATCCACTACAACTTCCTAAATCTTGGTGAAAGCACCACAGCAGAGAAGTATTGCTAGGAAACAAAAAAAAAAAAGCACCAAGAACTGCAATGGTTATGTTTGATATTGGTCAATCAAAAAGGACCAGTTGTTCTTCATGACAATACCCAACTGCAAGTCTTACAAACGACACTGCAGAAGCTGCATGAAGTGGTTTATGAAACTCTATCTCATTCAGCTTACTCTCCTGACCTCTCTCTCACCAATTACACCTTTTCAAGCACCACAAACACTTCCTGAAAGGTTTCCCACAGCCAAGCAGCAGTTCAATGTCTCCAAAGAATTAATCAGTTCCAGGACTCCAGGATCCTGCAAGTGTGCTATCAAAATAGATAGGCTTGTTTCTTGTTGGCAAAAAAGCATAGATTCTAATAGTTCTTCTTTCAATTCATAACATTTATTCTAATCTGGGATATACTGCTTTAAAGTCAATGGTTAAAACCAGCAATTATTTTTGCACCGATCCAATACACAGCATTCTGCTTTGGAAACTGTCGGCCTCTGGCCTGGACGGGCGCACACTCTCCTGGGTGAAAAACTGGTTGAATGACCGGGCCCAGAGGGTGGTGGTAAATGGAGTTAAATCCAGCTGGAGGCCAGTGACAAGTGGGGTTCCCCAGGGCTCAGTCCTGGGTCCAGTCCTGTTTAATGTCTTTATCAACGACCTGGATAAAGGCATCGAGTGCTCCCTTAGCAAGTTTGCAGATGACACCAAGCTGGGTGGAAGTGTGGATCTGCTGGAGGGTCGGGAGGCTCTGCAAAGGGACCTGAACAGGCTGGACTGCTGGGCAGAGACCAACGGCATGAGGTGTAACAAGGCCAAATGCCGGGTCCTGCACTTGGGGCACAACAACCCTAAGCAGAGGTACAGACTAGGAGAAACCTGGCTGGAAAGCTGCCAGGAAGAGAAGGACCTGGGGGTGCTGGTTGACAACCGACTGAACATGAGCCAGCAGTGTGCCCAGGTGGCCAAAAAGGTCAATGGCATCTTAGCTTGTATCAGGAACGGCGTGACCAGCAGGTCCAGGGAGGTTATTCTCCCCCTGTACTTGGCACTGGTGAGACCGCACCTCGAGTACTGTGTTCAGTTCTGGGCCCCTCACCACAAGAGGGATGTTGTGGCTCTGGAGCGAGTCCAGAGAAGAGCAACAAAGCTGGTGAAGGGGCTGGAGAACAAATCTTACAAGGAGCGGTTGAGAGAGCTGGGGTTGTTCAGCCTGGAGAAGAGGAGGCTGAGGGGAGACCTTATTACTCTCTACAACTACCTGAAGGGAGGTTGTGGAGAGGAGGGTGCTGGCCTCTTCTCCCAAGTGACAGGGGACAGAACGAGAGGGAATGGCCTCAAGCTCCGCCAGGGGAGATTTAGGCTTGAGATTAGGAAGAAATTCTTCACGGAGAGGGTGGTTAGGCATTGGAACGGTCTGCCCAGGGAGGTGGTTGAGTCACCCTCCCTGGAGGTGTTTAAGGTTAGGGTAGATGAGGTGCTTAGGAGCATGATTTAGGGACTGGTGGGAATGGTTGGACTCGACGATCCAGTGGGTCTCTTCCAACCTGGTCATTCTGTGTGATTCTGTAATACATCTATAGATGTGTATTACTGTATGCAGCCTCTTGTGGCCCAAGAAGAAAAAGCAGAAAACCAGTTTTATAAACACAATATTTAGATTAATTAATCTTATGACATTAACATTATTTTGTTTAAACACTGTTCTGCAAAGTTATGCACATAAAACCAGCTACTTACCCTGTTCTTTTGAAAGTGCTTCAGTTCTGTTTGATATTTAAAATCCATTAAAATTCAAAAGGAGAAGAGTAACATAT
Source organism: Clamator glandarius (assembly GCA_033459285.1). Lineage (NCBI taxonomy): Eukaryota > Metazoa > Chordata > Aves > Cuculiformes > Cuculidae > Clamator > Clamator glandarius. The sequence goes on along the minus strand of JAUNZM010000679.1, from coordinate 942,352 downwards.
AGAATATAAAAGCTGAACAATTTAATGATTACTACCCTGGAAGGGTGGTTCTGGGAAAGAATAATAGACAAAAAATAAACTAAGTACTTCTAATACCCAGTATTGCAAAAAAAAAATAATCCAAAGGGATGGTTTATGGATTCTGTTTTCACAGGCATTACATTTATTTGAAAGAAAAATAAGGATTAAAAGCAAAATACAATGACATTTTATTTATTGCTTGAGCTAACACTTATTCTTTCAAGGCAACTATAGTTTGCACACCAACCTCATAGTTTTCTACCTCTCCGTCTTCCACATCCAACTCAAAGCTGAAAGCTGGTCCAACTGCAGGCGGCACTGGGAGTATTGATCTACCAAGAAAGTGAATAATGATAAGGTTCAGCATTTGGCTGAAGAAAAGCACTGAAATGTCTGGCAGAGGAAGTTACCTTTACTGATCCCTCTCAAATAAGTTCTCAGAGCTGGTAAAAAAGTAAAGTTTGAAGTAAAAATTAGACATTTGAAGTGAAAGAGTCAAATGAAAAAGCCAATTCTGCCACTTTTTGATACTGAGAGTGCTGCTGCCTTTTTAATTGCATGCATATCTCAACTGACGCTTCCAACTAGGCTAGAGCTTATCTCTTGATTATTACAGGTTTTACAGAGAGCTAAAACTGACAATGAATTGATATTAAGATTTTAAATACATTTTATTTCTTTAAGTTCTTTTAAATCATCAACAAAGATAAGGAATCCTAAGCCTACTTGGCTCTCCAACTCAAAAGCTTTGCCATTTTGTAAGCCTGAAACACAAAAAGATGATAAATAGGATATCCTACTGGACCAATGAGAGGCAAGAAAGAGATGGCTTTCCTTTTTTATATTTGGCAAGTGTTTTTAGCTCCCAAGATAAGTCCTATGGGTCAAAAAAGGCAGACATGGAAATCATGAATTCACAGCACTAAAATATACTAAAACCCACTGAAGTCATCAAGAACTACTGTGCTACATTGTGTCCTCAATGAACAGGTAAGAAGCTATATCACTCTCAATACCGTGTGCCAAGATTTGATTATTTCCTTGTCAATGTCATCTTTACCACATCAAAATAATCTTTGTTTTCCAAACATTAAATACTTATTTCCAAACCAGAATACAGAAGAGTCATAAACCTCATGCTATACACCCAAACTCCCTGCACAGGGTCTATGAATATACACTATTCCTAATTGTTAATTGTCCTGCATATTTTCCAGAAATACCTAATCAGAGGCAGATCAGAAATTCAACAACTGTAACAGATTAGCAGTTCAGCCAATAAACTGTAACACATTACAGAAAAGCACTCACCCTTGTATTTCATATAAGAACCAAACTACGTTAATTCATTCTTTAAGTGAAAACTCCTAGTGTAATCATGCCTCTCTAAAAGCATCCAAGAACCAAGTTTTAAAGTTTGTTGAAGATATTAGGAAGAGTTCAGAACGAGAGGCTACTATGTGTCAAAAAACCCTACAAAACTGCATTGGACAAAATTGCTCACCTATATTTTTCCTTGCTCAAGGACATAAGTTATTCAAAATAGGTTGAAAGATTTACACAGAAATGGAAGTTCCCCTGCTCTCTAGGACAGCTGAACTATGCCTGTTCTCTGGTAGAGTCGAAACATAGCAAGTGCCATGACTACTGTTGAAAGTCACATGACTTCTAAATAGCCTACACTGAAGCAAATGTACTTTGAACTTACAGCACATAAGGTAGTAGGCTGGGATGGTAAGGATGTGGTGGTAATGGCTGCTGTGATCGGTATCTGCTGCGCCCTGTGAGTCTTCGAGGCATAAAAGGTGGGTAAGGCTGCAAGAAAGAAGAAAATAAGCTTCAGCTGGAACTCGTGGAACTGGAACTCACATCCAGTTCTGTGCTCCCCAGCACAAGAGAGACATGGACATACTGGACCGAGTCCAGTGAAGGGCCACTAAGATGGCACCAGAACACTCCTCCTACCAAGAAAGCCTGAATTTGAGCTGAAATTGTTCAGGCTGGGGAAGAGAAGGCTCGGGGAGATCTCATCAATGTATAAATACCTCAAGAAAGGCTGCAAAGAAGACCAAGCCAGCCTATTTTCAGTGGTGCACATTTGACAAAACCAGAGACAACGGGCACAAACTGAAACACAGGAGGCTTCATCTGAATATCAGGAAAAACTTCCTTACCATGAAGGTGACTGAGCACTGGCACAGTTTGCCCAGAGAGGTTGTGGAGTCTCCACCCTTGGAGATATTCGAAAGCTGTCTGGACATGGTCCTAAGCAACCAGCTTTAGATGGCCCTGCCCGAGCAGGGGTTGGACCAGATGACCTCCACTCTAACCTCATCCCATCTGTGAGTCTGTGATCTAACATTTTCTTTTCTTAATTATCAAATAAAATGAAATCTGAATATTGAAATCCAATTTCAATAGAGCATTCTTAAAAAAAATCCAGGCTAGGTTCAACTGTAAAAGAACCTCAGCCTCAATTTGAAATGATCCCTATCAATAATCACAATATTCCACATGAAAAAAGCAGCAGCATACCACAGAAATCCTTGCAAGCTCTAGTGTGCTTAATCTACATGAAAGCTGGTTTGGGAAACAGAAGCTGGAACTCAATTTATTTAGTAATTGAAATCCATATGTACTATTGAATTCATTTTTTAAGCCCTTGAGAGTTGGTTGTTTTTGTTTTTTTTAAAAAAAACTTCTCTAACTTTTTTTTAATGGAATTTAAGAAAACACAAAAGCCTAAGAGCAGCGATAAATAAATCCCTCTAACTCTACAACAGAAATATTATTAATAGGTAGCCACGGTCATACATAAAATTTAAATATGAATATAAAAACAATGCAAAAGAGCCAAGGTCTTCTTCCTGAAAGACCTCAAACTAGACACAGCAAATGTCAACTTTACTTTGTGAATTCTGCAATCCAAAAATGTAACTAGAAACTGTTGTAGTCACTGAACAAGAGAATCAGAAATGCAGCCATTCCATCTCAATTTTAATATAAATAAAACCTTATAAAGATTTAGGATTGCTTTACAAAAGGCCATATGATTACTTTCAATACAACTCTATTCTATTCTTCAAAAATACACAACACAGAACAGGAGCATCAGAGAGGACAAATGCCATACAATCCACAAAACCATGGAATCATGTTCCTTATATACTCTAAAGCCTGAACACAGAAATCAAGAAAGCCTCAGCTGAACCAAATATTTGTGATTAGACTGTAATTCATCTAACAAGCATACTGAATAAAAGAAAAACAGTCTGTGGAAGTTTTTAAGCGTCTTTGTATCCATAGTGACTCAGAGCAAAGGAAAACTTCACTGAAAATCTGTACACCTTTAGTTTAAGTATGAGCAGAGATTTTTTTTTTTAAATGGTGCAGACTTACTTAAACCTTTATAAAAACTGCAGCAAGCAATCAATGATTTAGAGAAGACTAATTAAAAAGAAGTTATCTGTATATTCTGTAGTTACAGGGCCTAAAAATTTCATTCTCATTTAACATTTTAAATAACAACATGCCTCTAAAACTTCGCTCTCAACTTGGTGCACAGACCAAACATTAAGAAAATAGATTCTATACTTGACTTCTAGTTATTTCTTCAGGCAGTACACAGGCAGGAGAAGTTTTAGAAAAATTAAAACAAAAATAAAATACATGTAACAAAACGTCTCAGGACAAATATAACTGCAGACTGAAGATCCTGGAGGTAGCACAGACACTGGACACACCACACAAGCACAGAATTCGGCACAGAGTTTACCCCGCACCAGGTTTAATTTCTTCTGTGCTGCTGCAGCTGAGCTGCATGCGAACCCCCAGAAAGTAAGCCTGGCTGGTTTTATAATGGTACAGTCTAAATTACAGACGCACTTTATACAACTGGTTGCAAACAGTCTGGAGAAGAACTGTTTTTAAAGCATTTTAGCTTTCCTGACTTTTGGAAACTCAACATATGACAAAGAACTAGCTAATGGTTGTCAGCTTTTCTAAACTGTACGGATTACTTTCTGCAGTTCTCGATTGTGCGGCAATATAGAATGTTTAAATAACTGCAATGACACTCTGCAGATAACATTACCTCAAACCATTTGCTGATATCATTAAATTATCTTTAACTGGATTAAAACAGGCTTTAAGAAAATACCTCAGTATGCAGATACAGCCAATAGTGGAATACAACTGCAAGAAGTGCCATACAACTGCAAGAAGTGACACTTCTCAACAAAATGTATTATATGATAAAGATCAAGAATGTTAATGTGGCATGAATGAGAAGGTAGCACAGAATACTTACTACACCGAATGACATCTCCTGGTGTAAAGGATCATGGGTTAAGAACTGTAAAGGAGCTGAGGGAGGCAATGCCGGTGGATGGGCTGAAGGAGGGTATGTAAAACCTCCTACAGGAAGATGTTCTCCAAGCAGTTCTACTTCATTTTCTATTCTTTGAAGAGGCTAGAAAATAAGAGATAGGCTTTGCTGCAATAACAAAGATATGATTTTTGCCCAATAATATCCCTGCTGTATATTCTGAGCTGCTCTGGTCGGTTTTAAGGCAAAAAAAAAAAAAAAAAATTACAGTTTCATGTAGTAAGTCCGTGAACAATTCCTGTGTCATTAACACTACCAAAAAAGCAAAAGACAACACTACACAGTTGATATAAATTCACCTTTTCCAGCTAGCCATGCTTATAGACCAGGAATTTATGCGATCTAGCAAATATAGGAGTGGCTGTAATTTCCTGTGTCTTGCATTTTTCAGGACAAATATTTGCTCTCCTTCTTGCCAGGCTGCTCTCATTGTACAACTATGCGAGAGAAAAAAATAAACAACCATAGACAAGAACTGAAATTGTGCCAGAAAAACTGAAAAGTGGTGATTCCAGTGGATTAAACTCCTAATGACATTCAGTATCAAGCAGATGCTTTCCTAGAAGGGTCATGCAAGCAATCCCACACATAGTCCACAGGTTTCAGAAGAAGGAGATTCCTATTCAGTTTTGTAATCTAGTCAACTGTAGTACATCACTCAGAGGAAAAGGGCTCAAGAAATAATCACAAACTGTCATTGTTTCATTAATACACCTTCCCATTCCTGACACAGAATTCCAGTTTCAAGAAACTCAGCTGAGAAAATCACCTTGTGAATGAAAGGAATAGTCTCTTTCCCTGTTATGCAGAGAAAAGCTTTAAACATGAAGCATTCTTAGACAATTAAGATACAAGCTTTTTACCAGAGCTGAAAATTCACAGGCAATCCTAGTCAATAACCTAAGTAAGCAATACTAGTTAAAACCCGAGCCCATGCATTTTCTAAAAGAAAGTCTTATAAAAATTACCACTGAAAACCATATTTCCCCAGCTGTTCTCCCATCATCAGAGTGACTACGAACTCTATCCACTCCTGAGACATGGTATGGAGAAGTCTCAGCAGTGTCTGTAACAATTAAGCTGTTCTCTATTTCTGCATTAGTGAAATACCAGCACCTTCCAGTCACAAAGGGGCAAACAAACGGACATGAGTATACAGATAATCCCACAGTAAGAGCTATAGGCAAGAACCGAAAATTCAAAATTCAAAATCCAAAACAAGGTCACATTCTTCCATGTTTGCATAGTCTTTACCACTAAGCCAAGTCTGCTTAAGCAGAAGGCATCAATAACTTTTATAAGTAGAGAAAAAAAAGGAGAAAGTGGACTACAGGCTCCTGAATCTGCCTGGATGACCTAACGTCATTATGTTCTTGGAAAAAACACTGGTCATTTAAAAGTTAACTGAGAAGTAATACAGGAGAAGCATTTAATGAAAGTAACATTCTGTGCTTTCCTCTCTCTCTGCTAAGTTGTTCTCAGAGATCACCACTGCACTAAAGAACCTCTTCTGGATTCTCTTCTGCTTCCTAGGAAAGAGATGCCTGAAGGAGCAGTTGGTGAAGAAACATGCATCTTTTTGACAGCAGTAAAGGCCTATGGGGAAACAGCACAGACAATAGCTAGCAAAATCTGAGGAAAAACACTGGAAGTTGAAAATTATTTTTTTCACCTTCACATGAGTGGTTACAGACTTAAGGAAGCATACGTGAAAACAAAATAGTACTTTAAGCAAAATCCTTCCATTTCTTCAATAATGTATCAGTACTACTTGCCCATCCAGCCCCACCAATTCTACAGAGAGAGGGCTAAGAAGCATTACTTACCGACCGTGACTGCTGTGCTTGGAAAGGAATAAACTGTCCCGGAGGAGGCAAGTGAGGAGGGTGGTGTGGAGAGATATGAGGAGGATGCAAAAGAAATGGATCACTAGAAATGAGGGGTGGAAATGCTGCATATGGTACAGGTAGATGCTGGACTGAGCACGCCTGAAGCATCTGAAATAAAATAAAAACAACATTTTTTTTTTCCTAGCACAAGCACTCCCTGGAAATACCTACTTACAACAAAGCAGTTCTCTTGCCTCCTTGGCAAAGACTTCAAAGCACACACAAATAGTAACTCATTCAAATATACAAGGAACAGTGATTAGTACAGAAGAGGCTCTAGAAGTATCATAGTGTGACATCTACTAGATGCAAAGTACCTCTCACTTCCCATGAGGTCAGTGAAAGTTAGGGTTATAATACTCCAGGATAACACAGACTAAGTGATAAGCAGATATATTTACCCTAGTTGATTTTATTTTTCCCACATATCACCTTCAAAACAACATGCCAAAATAACAGCCTTGCAACCATTTTATGCTCTAGGTGAAGCTGGGGGTCTCCAAGCTGTCAGACTGTACCTAATATACTAAGTATAATTCATAAACTTGGCTCAGTTCTGCACTTTGAGGGGAGTCTCATGCTCAGAAGGCAGCTCCTTAAATGACAGCTACTATGGGAAATAGCCCTTTTTTACCTTCCTCATACAAAAACACTTTCAGACACTAAAGTTTGAACACTAATGTGATGAAAGCACTGCAGGGGAACTGGAATGTACCTTATGGAAGTGTTAAGTTTTACTCCCATCTCTCAATACAGAGGAGCAAGAAAACCTGAATTATTTTCTTCTTGCTCTTTGGTCCACCATCAGAATGTCAGGCATTTGTTACATTCTTTACAATTAAAAGAACAGTTATTAAGACACTTGTTATCAAATCTTATGAAGAAAGAGGACTTGGTTTTGATCTCTTGCTTTTTGGTCCTGTCACACAACATGTAATGTGCATACTGACTATACTAGCATAAAATGGTAAAGGTATCTAGTTTAAAATCACTGTACAGTAGTGGAGGTGGAATTATCACATCAATTTACTGTGATCATTACTAAACAAATCTTTACACACAATGAAACAGTAGCAGATTAATTTGATCTGACCACCATTTTTATTTAAACGTTATTCTTCACCCTTAGCTACTACATAATTTTTCTAGAAAAGAAATAAAACAGGCAAGTGTTTCCATTATTAAAATAGATTTTTAATTGTATCTTACTAAACTGAAAACTTGTGTGAAATAGCTGAAAATAAATTTGCAGGCAGAACATCACACATCCTTCTATAAAACAGGAGTCACTTTGGGGAACATATTTAAGCAGGTTTCATCCCAAGATCCTGTATGGTAAAGACTACCATAGCCCAAATAAATGCTTGGAATGCTCTGTACTATGCCCATAGCACTTCTTGAGTTACAGCAAATGAGGCTGAACTATCTTTCAAGTAGGAAGAATTGAAAACTACCTGTTCCTCATTCAGGCTTTGGGAAAACTTCTGTTTGAACATATGCTTCAAATTAGTTTTAAAACTGATGAAGGCATTTCATAAATGCCACTTGTTTATTTCATAGCTACACATGCAGTGAAACAAATTAATACTGTAAAAGTCACAAAAGGATACTGGGAGGTTCACAGATGAAGATGGCAAGCAAGCTGACGTGCTGGACAGCCAGGCTACCTTTCAGATGCAGTATTACAAGTTGAGGAAATAGGCTGACAGAAACTATGTGAAGTTTAAAGGCAAATGCGAAATATGGCAGGGGAAGAGAGTAACTCCATGGAACAGGACATTTTGAAACTGACTGGATGGTGAGCAGATTTGTGGAAATAAAAGTTGGGTTTGGGTGGATACATACAAGGAGTTGTACGCTGGCAGTAAAAAAGGCCTACTGTAGGCTGGGCTGCATTATTAACAATGCAACTGGAGGGCCCAGTGAAGTGGGACCAGGCTGCAGCAAATAAAATTCAGCCAGAGAGACAGTTCACTACAAGGACAGTCAAACACAGGAGCAGAGGCTTAGAGCAGTTGTGGAATCTCCATCCTTGGAAAGTGGCCCTGTTCTTAGCAAGTGACCACTAGATGACTACCAGAGCCCTCTCCCTAACTTACATTATTCTGCAACTCTGACATAATAGAAGAAAGCACTAAGTCTGCCTGCTGACATCATATAAACTTAATCTTCATTCTCTATAGAATCATAGAAAGAACCATAGAATCACCAGGTTGGAGAAGACCCACCGGATCATCGAGTCTAACCTTTCCTATCAAACACTAAACCATGCCCCTCAGTACCTTGTCCACCCATACCTTAAACACATCCAGGGTAGGTGACTCAACCACCTCCCCGGGCAGCCTGTTCCAGTGCCCAATGACCCTTTCCGTGAAAAAAAAATATTCACTTGTATTGCATTCATTCTATCAACACGCTTGATTAATTGTTGTATAATCAATCTAAACAACCTGGTTACTGCTTTATTCCTGTATATATTTAAAGGACAGCTGCATTGTTGTATTACAGTTTGAACTGTACAGACAATATGCCTGTTCAAAGCAGAAGGTAAGATTAGACACTGTTTGGATTTCCCTAGGCCCAAAATAGTCTTAGCATTTTCTCTTTTGTTGTTTCCTAGGACATGTTGCTCTCTCGCCTTGCTGAATTTACTACATATGTATTGTTCCAGTCTCTGGGTACCCATTCTGAGACTGGTTTACCTCACCACCACCACTAAATAGAAGAAAAAAGTTCTCTCACCTTGCCTTAGTTATATACACTGATTCACATGACAGATTTACACCAATTTGAAAGGTAAGGGGAAATTCTGCTCACAGATATTCCAGACTGGTCAGCAGTATGCTGCAGACTTTGTTTTCTCTCATGGGCATAAAATCCACCTAGGCCAGATCAATACAGATTAACCTCCCTCTTCAACAAGCAGCTTAAAGAAATCAAGAGTTATGCTTCACTGTGTTCATGCCCTCGGGCCACAGAAAGTGCAACATGAAAAGTTCACCTACACACTGCTGGCAAATACATAGCTGGTAAATGCTAATGCTTATACCAACATTATAAATGTTTACTGGACATTGCATATGCTTCTGATATACCATACTACAGGTTTATGCTAGAAATAGGTGAGGAGAAAAAAGCTGTAACTCTTGCAACAGATTCTGCAGCCTTCTTCTGTACAGCTGAAACTTCCTGGGACACACTTCTTCAGCCCTGGCATCTGTTAGTACATAGTGATGATGATGAAATTTCCACTGAGTGGTTGCATCAGAATGCTATGACCTGGAAAGTAGTATCTCTGATCTGATACATAAAAATCCAAGAAAAAATTTGAAAAAAAGAGAACTGTTAAGTTAACAGTTCAGTCAGTCAAGGCACCTTATTTCATTCCCAGAAAGGTACAGACACTTATTTTTAGTGATCTTTCAGGACCTCAATATTTCTCAAGAAATAAATTGACTTTAGAACATCAGAATGTTTTGTATATCACCAGTCTCTGAACAAGTTCTCTATCAAGTAAGATATTTTTCTAGGTAGGCTGCCAAATAAAAGCCTTAGAAACTTTCCTCTTACTAACCGAGAGTATGCAAAATAGCTGCTGATAAGAAGTCACTTCATAGACTACCATTTATTTTGACTAAAAAGCAATCAGGACTCTATACTACAGTCATACCCTATAAAGATAGCAGGCAAGTACCATATGCTTACCAGCTGTAAGGCCTACATTGCTATACCACTGCAACTTAACACAGATCAAAAAAAGAATGGCTATTTCCGAAACAATTAAAGCCACACAGACACCAAAGCCCCAAGGTGCTATGTCCAAAATGGAAGCTGTGTAATTACAGATATCTACTTACTGGGGGAGGCACACTGCAAACTGGAAGATGCTGCCCACTGAAAACCACTGAGCACCCTGGGACCTGTTGTGCACTGCAGGCAGGGATATGCTGGCCTGTGCAAAGTGGTATCCCATGTGGAGCCACATTTGTAACCGTGTATGAGACAGGAACTGAGCCTTGATGGATCTGCAGGAAAAAAAAAAAACAACTACTAACTTAGTGTGAATTCATAAGAGTGTTATTCAGCACAGTGAGGAAGATAAGCTTTTACCCACACATCAAAAAAAATATACTCACAAAGAATATGTAAAAGGAGACACATGCTTGTAATTCCTTTTAATTTAAATATTTTTCTCAATGGAGTATTACTTACTGATCAGCGGTATCTAGTCAAGGCCAACAGAGATCTCGCCTCAAAATATCAAAGCTTCCAAGGAACCTTAGAGTCAACTCAGAAGTACTGCGGTTTCTATTAAGCCTGCTCTCCCCCATACCAAGTTTAGTCCTTACAAAATAAGGAGGCAGCAACTCCCACATAAAAGCTAATCCACAAGTAGCTAAAGAATCTTCTGAGCTCTGAAGGGACTGATTCAAACAGACACTTATCTGTAAGGAACAAGAAAAATGTGTAGATTTTCTTTTCTTTCAAAGAAACCTATGTCTGACACTCACTCACAGACCACGACTCGAGCTAAGTTTCCTAACCTAAATATAACAGAACAGCTAATCAGGTAATTGAAAAGGAAAAGTAAATATGACTATGAAGCAGCAGACCCTAAGTACCCACATTTATATTAAGAAACAGGCCCACATAACCCAGTTGTCTAGCTGGTGATAGTCCCTAGAATTGAATCATCAAATTATCATCCCAAGGTATTCTGGACTTACAAACCATTTCAGTTTTTAAGTTAGGTTTTTGTTTGTGCTTTTTCCCCCCTCTGTTTGGGTTTGTGCTTCACCTCCCACCCCCACCCCGCTCTGTTTGGGTTTGTGCTTTTTCGAAATCAAGAAATCTCTAATTCTCTAACAAAACTGTAAAGGCTTAAGTGTCACAGAGCACAGAGTAAGAAAAAGTAATTATTTCAAGAAAGCCCCCTCTTCCTGCATTATCGGCTAAAATGGAACCTGCTTGTTTAAAATGGAACAAGCAACAGTAGCCTCATTAGGAAAGTGAGAATGAGTAAAGACAGCTAACCTACTGAACTGGTGGTGTACATTTAGAAACAGAGGCCAAAACAGAACACAGATCACTGAATAGAACTTAAACTCTCAACCTGTGTATTATTAGGGACAGAAACCAGTCTCCACAGAGACACTGAATTTCATCTGGTTCGGGCTCATGTAGGGAATACAGTGCAATGCTAGGTGTGATTCTGAAACATTCACTGCTCAGAGTAATAAAAATGAAATCTCAAAATCCTTATGACCTTGAAGTATAAAACATCACCACAGGAGACTTCAGCAAGTCTGAAAACACTGACTTCTTATCACAGATGATGCTTGGAAGGCAGAGGCAGTGAGATAGAATAACTGTTTATCCAAGCTTGTCATGATGGAATCTTGCAATAGAAAGGAAGAGCACAGTTTGAATTCTTGTACTGCTGTAGCATCTCAAGTGTTCATCAAAAAGTAAGGTTGTGAGATGGCTGGAATACCTTCCACTCTTGAACTTGATACCAAATACAAATACTTCCTTACTGAGAATACAACAAACGAGTGATATGCACCTGCACTGAATGCAAACCAGTTTTTAAGCAGAGGTGTTAGTTACACTATCTTCATGAAGTTTAAGAAGTGGACATTTAGATAACCAGTTCTATTTCCCAGTTCACAACTATGTAGCAACTAACACACTTGTACGGCAAACTGCTGATTTAACAAACAACAACAACAGTTATTTCAATAGGACAACTTCTTTTACAGGCTCTCAGTTACAGAACTCTATGCCAACTGCTGTCACGGAGAGAAATTATTTACTTTCAGGACCAACCACATCTCATTTTTTTCATGTCACTTAAGGAGAAATTTATTAGGTCTGGATGGCTAATTTGGTTATGCAACAATACTATCACGAGTTCTGCTGTCAAATATACAACCAATTATACACACTGTAAACTGAACTTCTATATAACATATTTTAACTATTTAAAGACTCCTAAGAGGTAGTTTACAGGAAATAGAATGCATTCTTAATTATCATATCACATCTTTAACAAGTTAGTTTATTTCAGAAACAAAGTGATAGCATTTCAAAGTTAAGAGTCAGAGGCCTCCAGAACTACACCAATACATGCACTGACAAATTGTTAAGTACCATTCTTTACTAAAAGTCTGGACTTTCATTTTGGTGGTTTTGGTCTCCTCCCCGCCTACTACAGTGTTCCATACACCAATAACATTCAAAAGAAAAACTTCTTTAAGAAACCATGTTTGAGGAGGAGAGAGATCTCAAAGACTTGAGAGAAAGAAACCCAAACTCCACATCTTCAACAACCCTCTATGTGTACTCTAAAACTCTTACTTGATCATGAATGTCAACCATCATGGCATTCTGCTGTGGTGGGTGAGCAGCTCGGTGGAACATACTAGGAGATACATTCGGCGGGTGAAAGGCTCGGGGCTCCTCTATTGCTGACTGCTGTCCATAAGAAAGATGGTGATAGTTTTCATCCTGGCTAATGGAATTATGTCTAGACAAACAATCTCTCCTTGTTCTCTGACGTCGAACTGGAGGACTGGAAATACATTAAAAAATATACATTACTTAAGTGACACAATCCCTCTTAATAACTAAACCCAAAAGAGAATCAAGTATCAAATATTTTACACTGGAAAATATTACTAGAACATGTTTTTAGATTGGAATAAAACTTCTTACTAACAAAACTGCTAGAAGCCTAAGAGATGACATTTTTTGGCAGCATAATAGTGCTTAATAGAGCATAGTTTAATGCTGTAAAAGAAACCAGGAGAAGAACTCTTATACAGAATGGCATTTGGAATCTTTAGTTACATGATCACAGATTTTCCAGTGTCCTTGCACCAGCCAGGCCACAAAAAGACAGATGACTTAGTGATGACAGAAAAAGCAGTAGATTCCTCTGAAGAGGCAAATGAATTTTTCAGTTCACATGTGTTCACTACATAACAGAACGCCTCACAGAATTCTGTCTACAAGATCTCGGAATTGTGACTGTGGTAACCTTTCATTTTCAGAGTGAATAATTGTTGTGTAGATCGATTTAGACCAAAACAACCACTTCTTTTGAGCAATAGATCTACAAGTGTAGGCTTTGATTATATATTATTACATAATTGAGTACTGCTACTATCTTGAACCAAGGCTTCTATAAATAAGAGACCAGCATCTCAGGTTAAACACAGAAAATCACGCACATACAAGTAAAAAACTCCCCATTAGAAGTTTTGATCAAGTCACTTATTTATTTGGAAGGGGAAATAACTGAAAGAACAAACCCACTCCCAGTACTTTTATCACATACCATCCAATCTCCACCACACATACATGAAAGGTCCCAGAGGCAACAGCAAATAAAATCTACAATTAAGAAACCTTTTCATCCCTTATGGAACAGGTTGAAGGAACCAAACCGTAGAAGAGACAAGAAGGGTCTGTGACTGTTGGAACACATCCTCTCCAACAGTGCATGGAAAAAACCTTAAGATCCTTCACTCTCACTATTCCCACTGCTATTTGATTAAAATTAAACAGATCTGAAACCTGATGGCAAATGCCAGACAGTCCTCAGGTTGAGTCCAATTTGTGCCCTGTGAAACTGACAGTTTGAGGAAGGGAAGCATACTACCAGCTCTTCACTTACTGCTGCATGTGATACAATGTCTCAAGCCACATTTTTCTGCCCTACCTCACAGGGACCACATGTCCAAACAAAAAGCTGTGTTTTCTTCTAAGCACCTAGAACCTAAATTTACAGTCTTACTAATGTATTTATCTTAGTTCTAGTCTCTGTTCCCAGAGATTCTCTTGCATTCTTCATCTCCTATTACTAGTAGGATACACACTTGTTACATTTTCGTTCCTTAAAACCAGTATATATGATTTCTATCCACTGAGCTACTACAGCAAAAGATGTTTTATTTTTTGGAGTACTAAGGTTACCTTAGTTGCTATTTCCTGCTATGAAACAGAAATGCTCTAAATATTTTAAAACAAAATGTCTATGTGAGGATTTTTGCTCGGAAAAACTGCAGGAATAAAGTTACAGAAGAGAGTTCCAATGTTTTGGAATTAGTAGTAGAGAAATTCTCAAACTGCCATCAGCACTTCAACAAGGCAGCTTCTCATAAAACTGTTCCTATCCAGTCTTTGTCAAAATATCCGTCTGTACTTTTTTATGAACCTCGAATTATAAAAGCACAGCCAGCAAAAGCTGGCAAATCTTCTGCAGAGTTATTATTTAAAACTAATGGAGTATAATTTTCTGGGAAAAGCAAAACTGGATTTTTTAATGTACAGAGTTATACATAACAATCTGTGCTCCTGGATAACTGGAAATGGTTTCAGAAGAATTGTCAAGACATGGCACCAATGTATTATTTAACATCAGTAATGAACTTGTGCTTGAAGCCTTTAAAAAAATCCACAAAAAGCCTCCTCTGGTTCTATGCGCACAATAAAAACAAAGGGACAGGATGGAAGTAGTGACACAAATGCAGAAACTCTTACCCTTAGGTAGGAACAGCCACTAAAAGGTATTCATTAAGCAGAGCTGGTATCTGCAGAGCTTTGCATTTTCTAATAAGTGTGATTTCTTTGCAGTAAAACAAACAAACATTGTCAAATACTGTTAGTTCAGAATTATGTTCGAGACAAGGAGGAAAGGAAGCACAGACAAAAGGTGAGTCACAGCAACAGCACAGATATTGCCATTTCACAATGACTGGTAAACACAAATTGTAATGGCCTTTGCTGTTTCACACAGGCATGCATTGTGCTTTTACATTCATGTTTTACCTGTACTCTAAGTAGCTGGACAAAAATAACATTTTTCTGGAAATTCATAGCAGAAACCCACCTTCCTACATGCAACAATTGCTTACAATGAATCTGGCAACTCCCGCAATGAATTCAGGCATTGTTGTGCTAGGCACAGTGCAAAATCCCTGACATAGATAAGGACTAAATAGTTAATCAGGTAATGGAAAAAATCCAAATACTGAAAAAAACAGCACAGCCTGTGCTGAATAACAAGAGTGAAGTGGTAGAACAGAAGATTTAATGCTGATGAGTTGGGTCAGAGTCACTACACACACTAGAGAGGCTTTGCATGCACTTGCCCTATTCTGTTCCCTTGATCTGAATGACCACTTTCAAGTGGAGTGGACCTTTCATCTTATTTTCATCTGAAAACCTCATTAACTCTGCAATGGGAGGAGAGAAAACAAAGCAGGGAAAACAGGGAATTGGCTTCAAAAGCAGAGGCATAACCTCATCTAGACCATTAACAACAGATGCCCTCACAATGATGTTAAGAAATCAAGCTTTGCTCCATGGGAATGGTTATTAGTTCTAATACAGCTCCAGAGCACCCTAAGACTCAAAGACTCCTGCAAAATAAGAGACATGTATATGTTGTCCTCCCTAATGATCCAGTTCTAGGAAAGGAGATTTGATGCAGTACTACTCTGGAATTGACCTAGAGCCAGCTTAAATGGAACAGTGCACCCAAGCTAAAAAATGCCCCAGCTCAAGTGCAAGGACATGAATTACCTGAATATTCAAATGCCTTTATGTAGAGCAAAAGCAAGTGTTGTCACCCAAGAGTAGATGAGATGACCCAAGGAAGAGTAATACTTTCTGTCCACAATACCAGCCTAACAATTCTTCTCAGACTGAAGATGGCTCTGCACTGAAGGGTCTCTCCATTTGCACCATGGTTTACTCACAAGACACAGACTGCTACCCTGGTAATACCTGACTGCACTTGAATCTCAGATACTTGTCCCCTGCACATTAGTCTCCCACACAAACTATTCTCCTCCTTCATCCTACAGTATATCCAAACTGTCTAGAGTCAGCTGTCTGGCATTTAGCTTGTTAGGCACTCAACTTAGTGTGCAGAAGATGTTAATGAACATTGCAAAGAAATCCACATTAGGTTGGCTGGACATCAAGCAAAAGTGGCTGAATGCAGAATATCCTAGGCAACTCAGTTCAAACTATTTTAGGGTTAAAAAAACACTCTGTGGATCAAATACCCCTGTAGAGCATCCCCATATCAGTTTGAACAAAAGGCCTAATTTTCTGTCTTCACAGTAACCACTGCAAGTTCACAATTCAACCTTCTCAAACTGTTTTGAGAACTGTGTTTCTGAAAGCCACTGACCAAAAGCTTTCAAAGTAATGAACCTGAAGTAAAGATACAGAACTAGTATCTCTTAAAGCCTATTGCCTCAAAACTACTCACGCCTCACCATAGTTGACAAATTTGTTCTGTGGAATCAGAAGAAAACCAGTTATTTATTTCTTAAATACTTCTGTTCATGAAAATAACCATTAAAAAGCAAAGACACTTCAATTTTAGTACAAACCAAGCCACAATATACCTCAGAAGCAAAAAAAGGGACTGTGTTTTAAATTGTGTTAGATGACTAGGCATTTTTGAGGCAGAATGCAAGGCAATGAATGCTTGTGTTTGGGACAGTTAATTTAACTGGAATAGTAAGTCTGGGGCTTTGTTTTCCTACACTATCATTCATTCAAGTATCAGTTCAACCTGGCCATCCAAATCTCTACTCTTCCATGACCAATGGAACTTCTTCCAAAATCTCCACTTTGAGAGGTTAATGAGCCACAGGCTAAATCCAACATCAAATTCTAACTCCTGTCACATGCGAACCACCCACCCCAGCAACCATTTGACACTATCTAGTCTCCTCACTCTCTTCCTAGCCAGTATCCCTAATCTTTACTGAGATTGTTCTTATGTATGAAAGCAATTGTGCCTGCAGTGAAAATTACGATATTACATCAGTAATACCTTAATGTCATTAAAACTACCCTGACAAGAAAGATTTTCCTCACATTTTTCTAAACGCTTATTGCTCTAGTGCAGACTGAAAGAGAATCAAGCTCATAATTAAAAATGTTAATGAGCACTCCTTTCCCCAAGTTGTCCATTTACACAAATTATAGGATGATGCACCAACATGAACTACTTTCAGTAACTTCAGTTACAACTAAACCAATCTACAGCTCAACAGAAAGGTTAACATGTTTACCATGTGTGATGTAGCCAATGCTGCCTGAAATACACCTTTCCCTCAAGCGGCTAACAGGAAAAATATGAAATTATTTCCCAATCTACATAGCTTGCTTACCTTCTCCTGTTCCGTGCAGGTGTGTTGCATCGTTCCCCTGAGAAGTGGTGATGGTTAGGTCGAGCCAAAGAAGGCTGCCTATTTGATGTCATCTCCCATGGTCGCATTGGTGGTGAAGGGGCTGGTGATGTGGCTGTGTAGTCAAACACTGAATGGGAAAGGCGTTGTCGCTTGGGACTGGGACTGTCTTCGCTCTATGCCCGTGCAAAAAAAAAAAAAAAAAAAACAAAACCAAAAAACCCCAAACCCCATCTCCGCATGAGTGAATTACAATCCATACTTCAGTATTGCTTTGCAGCTAGCATTAGGAAGGACTTACTGAAGACTGCACTAAACCACCATGAACTTAAATAACTGCAAGTAGTTGACTCTATTATCTTTGCAACACAGATATGTGGTGGCTCCCTAACCACTAGAATTACTACTAAGTTATATTTTAGCACCATTAAAAGATAAAAACTTTAGCAGCCATGCAAAACCAAAGCTACATCAGAAAGGAGAAAAATATGAAAAAAAAAAAGCATAATTCATTTGACATCCCTCCTCCTCTAGCATTTACAGGCTGCAGAAGCATCTTCACAACAATCAAATCTGGTTTTGTTAGTAAGCAGATGTCACAGAGAGCTTACACTCTACATTGCATCCCTTTTCTATCACGCCTGTACTTACATAGCTAATTAGACATTTGCTCTGAACTGCAGCCTATTAAGGTGCTTCATTTGAGGTGCTCAGGGACATGGTTCAGTGATTGATAGGAATGGTTGGACTCGATGAGTGGGTCCTTTCCAACCTAGTGATTCTATGATTCATCTTCTACTCAACTGTAGAATTATGGTCTACTCATTAGTATAACAATGGTAACTGAAAGTACTTACACATAACTTGCAAAGAACCCAGATCACCAATCTCTGATTAAGCCTAAAATTCTGCAGTAACTACATAGCGCCTTGTCTTCAGTGCTAGTGATATGAAGGCCATTAACATCCACATAATGTTCTCCTAGGGCGTTCTAAACACAAGTAACTACCCCTTCTCCACATTGTCTGTTCACACTACTGAATCATTAAATAGAACTGTCACTCTTCTCAGACGTTTATACAGATGCCTGTATCCAGTAGTGAATGCAATAATCATCCCTCCCCTTCAAATCAATGTTCTGTCAAAATTATAACACAGCAGGCTGTTAACAAGCTTAACAATTTTCTGAAAACACAGAAAAATACAAGATCTACTGCAGAGCTCACCAACACAAACTACCACACTGGATCCATCCACGAGGAGGAACATCACACAAACTTCTATGACAAAACCACTCCTGGTCAAAGCTAAATTGTAAAGTTTTGCTACTCACCAGCTTGTCCACTCAGCCCACCAATTCCAGTTCAGTCCACAACAGCATTATTTCAATTAACAGAAATCAAGCCAAATGTGCATTTAATTGCAGATAGCTGATGCAGAGAAAACCGAACTTGTCAGCAATAGCTTTGTATTCCTAAACCACTCCTCTCAGAGCCTGGTAACCCAGGTGTCTTGGAGGTCTTACTGCAAATCTACTTGTTGCCTGGACTATGGAACTATTCTGTTTCTCAGCTTTTCAGAGGCTTGTAGTTTTCAGAACACTATTGGTTGCTTCTTGGTAGGTTACCATTGACATATAGCTTGTCCTCCAGTGTTCTTTCCAGTGAAAGCATGCTCTTTTAACACCTAAAAGTTTTGTCAAGATGTTTAAGAGGAAAAAAGTAATGTTTCCTCTTTTTTGATTTGGCGCATTTTTACTAAATTTCACTCCTTTTCAGACCCATGCTTTCAAACATTTTAACACAAATTGCAGTACTCAAAAGAAACCCCCAAAACACCAACATAATGTAAATAAATTGGAGTGTCCATCTGTCTGATGCAGAACATCGTTTTCTTAGGGAAGCAGGCTGATGATACATGTATCTGCTTCTTGCTCTAACTCTTTTAGCTACTTAACCAACTGCACCTGAATTTTACAAAGAAAAATAGGTCAGAAGATAGATACTAAAACTAAAGGTTTGTTAAAGTATTATCTCCAGGCAAAGAGCGACTCTTTCAGAAGACTGCGGGCTCTCAGGACCACAACACCAAAAAAATTAAACCGCTACCTAAAAAGTGTCTTGAGAGCAAAGCTTCTGTGAAAATATATATTTTGTTAGATTTCAGAGAACCTTAAAGGACAACTCAAAAAGAAGCCATGCTATATTTGTTCTGCCAGAGTTGCTTATTTAATCAGTTTTAGCAAGTCAGAAAGAAGAGTGATTTGTTGCTCAACTTTGACCTTTCAGTGTGGGAGATTTTTTTACATCATGATGACTGGAGTCTATTATGAGACACACAGGTAATAAAAATGCAGGTAAATAAGGTCTGCTGTGGTCCTGGAAGCATGAACGGAGAAGTCAAATGAAGAAAGGAAATACTTGGTTTAAAGAAGCTGGCAGAAAACAAAACACTGCAACAAAAAACCCTACTGCTGTTCCACTACATTTTATATATGCCTTTGACTGGGGATCTCCCAGATTTAAATCTAGCATTTTTCCCAAGAATTAACACTAATATGCCGTGCCCCATAGAAAGTAGTCTACTTTGGAAAATAGTTCTTTGATTATTTTTCCTTTTGTAAGTGGAGCATATCACTTAAAGACAGTGGAGATGCAAATTGCTAAGTAGTTAGCCATCATTGTCACTCCAAATTACTAACTCAAACAGCTATTTCAAACTCCATAAGAAGCGCTAACTGCCTTCAGCACTAAGTGACTGTATCTTCATTCAAAGTTTTTCCCATTAGAAAGAAAATAAAGACAAAATGATTTTTAGAACTAGAAGTCTACATTTAAAATGTGATTATGTCTTTCTCTGTACTGAAATAGAAGTAACTCAAAGCCAAGCCAAATTTATTTGCAAATAGATGTCATAAAAAAATCCCCAACACAAACCTAAACTAAAAGAAGACTTGGTGTTTCACCTTAGTTTTTATTCAGAAACAATTCTTATGTGATAACTGTAGCAAGGCAGTACTTGTATGGAGGAAAGTATACGGGGCTAATGAAAAACACAACCTATATAATTTTTGTTTTCAAGTCATTTTCAACAAACCTGTAGAAGAACTAGATATTACCAGTATAATTCTGCTATCTACTAAAAGGCTAATACACCGTGCATTTTGCCCACCTTACCTGCAAGAGATCTATACACTCCAACAACAGTGACCTGATTTACACTCCAGTGTTTCCGGTACTCTGATTTACCCACAATAGTAGCAAATTTTTGAGCTGAACAAACCAGTTTTGTCTAAACACAGTGGCTTATTCAGGACTAAGCTCACTTAAAGTACATTATTTACCTCAGGCCTAGTGAACTCTGGAAGATTTGTGCCCCATAACCCTAGAAACAAGACAAATAAAATCATATTGGACTGGATGGAGTTGACAGGGCCCAGAAAGTTTCATAAGCATTATTGTCTTCTTCCACCTCATGCTCAGAAAGCAGCAGGGCAGAAGCTTAACTGCGGCATTACAAGGTAGAGTTTACAAGCCAGTTTAGTGCAGAGGTGTATTTAACTAACCTGTTACACTTCAAAGGACAGTGTACAGTGTAGTTGAGATTCTTTGTCATCAGATGTCTAAGCACGTTAGTTAATGTGTTTTCTTCCACTGTCTAACCATTCCCCTCATCTGTCATTACTCTTAACAATGAAGAAATATTAAAGATGCCATCTCTTCACCAGTCTGTCCATCACAAAACTTTGAGTCCATCAAGTAGCTCTAATGGAAATTGGTCAATGTCTAAAAAAAATAATGATATTCCAACACCTTTTATGACAAAGAGCTAGTATCTGGTAAAGGGGGAACACAGGAAGTGTAATTTCTACTGAGGAAAAGGTATAAAAACCTCAACAGTTAACATACTCTAACAAACACACACTTACTGATCAATGACAAAAGAGTACATGCAATTATAATCCAGGATGCATATTAGAGACAGAGCTCTGATCTTTATTCTGTTCTGCATATGAGAGATGTGGAAGCACAAATTAGGTTGCAAAGAGCACTGGAGTCTTGTTTCCAAACATATTTTATTTCTGCCACAAGGATGACAGCAGTGTATTTACAGAGAGTTATTGTACACTAACTTTCCTGTTAAAGTCTCTCCATGAATCCTAGCTGACAGATTATGAGGATCTTTTGTATTTGTCTAGAATTCCTAAGCATCTTTTGAGGTGCCAAAGAATAAAGCATGGTAACTTTTTTTTACCTTTCTAAAAAAAAATGATAAAATCAACAGATAAAAGTAAATACAACAAAATGCCCCACAAGTAATTCTCCATTCTTCTCAAAATCTTATCTGAAATGCCACTCAGAAGTGAATACTAGGAGTGGAAAGTTTTTGAAGAAGCAAGCTTAATATCAAAAGCATTTATTTGGAAGATGCAAAAGAACATACATATAAAAACAATCTGAGACAGACATACACCATCTCATGAAAAAAAGACCTTTAAAAAAAAATCAATACTAGTACAGTGTTTTTATACCTTGGAAGTGTCAAACAATTGTAATTTTCCAAGAAAGCAGAGCTTTGCCTCAGAAATCTACAAAGTTTTCCTGCTCATAAGAGAAGCAGCAAACTGTATTAAAACATTCTCTATTTTTCAATTTTGACATTAATGATAAAATGTAACTAATACATACTATTATGAACAAGGAAATAGTGTTCTATCTGTTGGCTTCTGTGTGTGACTGGGGTACTTGTTAGAAGACTCTTCTTATGTACCTACAATCACATCTCATCCAACTCAAATGCACAAGAAAACCCTTAAGTTTAATCTGATAGCAAATGAAAGACAACATAGGCTACAAAACCCACACCACATATTACATCACCTTTCTCTACTTGTTTTCAGGCACCAAAGTAGATTCCTCTAGAGAGAAATTAGTCGTAGGTCTATTCTCGAGAGTCCTTGCCTGTAGCCTATCACCTGTATACAAAAGTCAGCTATCTAGATCTGCGAACAAATTTTGCTTAAGACATTTTGACAGAAACACTGCCTAATACGTTATTTTCAGGGCTAAGCCATCAGCTTGATTAATACCAAAATTAGCAGTACTCTGAAATGTACCTTCAAAGAACATTGTTTCCTCTGTTCACTCCAAAAAACATTTTTGCCTTCTTGTGTTTGATCCACATATGTATTAACTGCATAAGAAATACAGTTTGATCTTTGTCAATCTTTAGCCTAACTAAGGAAATGTGCTGGAGAAAAGTACTTATGGTTAAAAACTAGTAATAAGACTAATTATTTACACTACTTGCTGTTCCAGTGTATGGACCAGTTATCACTATGCTAACACATCTCATGTCTTTTCACTATGGTGACAGAACTCTTGATGCCCTACATATTGGAGACTCTGAATACAAACATCAGGTGACAAAGCAGGAAAAGAAGCAAATCTCCTCTTTAAACAGTAAGGAAAAGAAAATTAAAGAGAAGTTATGTGAGGAGCAGGCACCTTCTCGGGGCCCAGCAATTCCTCCTCCCAGTCCAGCATGCCCAGGGAGCAGGATGGTGCTGGTGTATTCATCTGAGGCTAAGGGTCACAGCTGCTGCTTTCCTGTTTGCACGTTCAAACAGTAGTAAAACTAAGCATGTATCCCGGAGACATAGAATACACAGAGCACTGACATGGCTAGCCTCACGCGCTACCGCAGACAAGGCACTGCTTTCAACAGCACCTAACATATGAGACTCAAACACAAGAACAGAGTGCCAAGCCTTCTCGTGGGCCGTCAGGTATAGGTGGCATATACATGATGTTCTCCAGGTTCCCAAGCACATTGGTGTATATTTGAAGTACCATCACAGCCCCTTTGCCAACCTGTCCCAGGCCTCTCTTCCTGCCCCGCACATCCCCAAGTCATCAGTTGTTCCAGCCGCATGCTCACTGCAGACACACAGTTCTCACACACTTGTCCCACAAATACACCACATACACAGGTCCCTCAAAATACCAGCATGGGCCCTTGGCCTGCCTGACACACCAATCTGGTCCCAAGGTCCCTCTACTCACCAAGTGGTCCAGCTTGAAGATGGCTAGCATGTACAAATACCTCCTCACCATGCTCAGTGAGTTTGGAGAAGATACTACCACTCATTCCTCTACAGCAGCTGACACCAGGCACACAGGCTATGATCCGTAGTCCTGTTCTGGCCACTGACATAGAACCTCACTCACCCTGGTCCCCAAAGCTAGACAGCTTTGGGGACACACACCAGTCCTGCTCCAGGGGCTAGCAGGTGAGACACTCTTCCACCCCAGTAGGTGGCACTTACACCCTATTTGCTCCAGTAATTGATATGGGCCAGGGGTGCCCACATCCCTGGTCTGACTCCAGTAGCTAGCACCCAGACCACCCACACTAGTCTTCACAGTAGCTGACACTGTGGATATTAAGACTGTAGGAAACCAACAAGATAATCCAGAGGAGTACACAATCCCTTCTGCTCCTGACATCAAGACCCCTACTCATTCCCACTGCTGGCACTGCAGACCTGGTAGAGCATCCAGCAAGACTCCACTTGCTGGCCTACACTCCAGTCAAGATGGTCTCACTTAGTCCCTGCAGCACTTGCACAAATGGGTTAGAGTGAGATTACACCGAGAGACTTTTAAGAAAAGAACTAATAAAATAGGACAGACTGCTGTGATGAGGCACAGGGCTTGGCCAGACAAATGTGAAGACTGGCCACAGTTTACGTGACTGGCCCCTTTTCTGTCTGATCCCATTTTGTCTCTCTCCAACTCTACTGCCCTTGACATTACTTCCTCAAGCAAGTATAGTCCTCCTGAATCCCTCCAACAACCTAGACGCTCAGGCTTGCATTCTTATCAGTCACAAAGACTCCATCTACAGTTTCCAGTTAGTGTGACTGACCAGGTTTGCTTCTTGTCTCTGACTCCATCAAGTTTGTCTATCAGGTTTATGCCTCTGTTTTTTATTTACAGTTTTCCTCTTTCCCTTATAATCCTATTTGACAAACTCTTGAATCAAATAACCTCACAAATAAACAGTCCCACATTTCACATACCCTCATCAACTCATGACTGACTAGGTGTGGTCCTTGTTACTGCCTCCCTTACTTTTTATTGGTCAGGTTTTTGTCTCAGAATATTCCTATTTATTCCTGTTTTTCTTGTTATGTGCTTTGAGCACTGAAAAGGTCCTTGATTAGACACACTATACAAGCTGATAGTCCTACAATCCATATATCCTTACACAAAACATACAACTCTTCTACTAATAGTACACAGAAAAATTGTAAGGATACTGTCAGATCCTACAATTCAAAAAAAGCAAGATGACTACTTTTGAAAGCAGTAAAAACTACGGAAGAGTGAAAAAAAGCAACAGCTACTCCTTGCTCTAAACAAGACTATTTAACAAAACTGAAAAGGATGGATATAGGGCACAAGACGACTTTGTTATGGGAAACAAGGACAGGCTGCCTCCCCCATCCAAGTATGTGGAGTCCCAAGCACATCGTTGTGATAACCTGGAATCCTCTCTATCTACACCTACTGTTTCCCTGTCTAGCTACACCTACTTTTGCCTAGGCACCTGCAAGGTCAGCGTGGTACAGACCTTGGAATTCAGACAACAGCACACACACTATAATCGGCATGTTCACTATTAAGCAAAACAAGACACTGCAGTTATACAATACGCTAATCAGCACCAAGTATAATATTCCACCCTTGTAGTGCTTTCTCTTGAGCTTCACTCCCAAGCAGGGCTCCATTGCATTAGATCCCCATTTGATCAGCACTAGTGTCCCAGGGCTTCCACTGTGGTAATGCTACGCTTTTATTTACAGGGAAGCGTTCACTTGCCAAGTGTAGTCCTCACCACTTTCCTTGTTACAGTGAACAAGAGGAAAAAAGTGTAATCATATTAACTGGTAAACTGACAGATGAAAAGCTCTTGAGGTTTAAACATAAAGCTTGACATTTCCTCTGAGTATACTCTTAAAATTCTAGCTCTAAATAGATCTAGAAAGGAGCTAACAAAGAAACAAATACACACAATAAATGAAGAGCCCTGTGCCACAATGGGAAAAGAGTTACACATTTTATGGAAAGATGGGGTATTTCCAATACTAACTACTGCGCTTTTTCCAAGACAAAATTAACAATGATTATCTAGTTGGCCAAATAGCTGGATGACGAAGGACTTGTCTGTGCATAAAGACTTGTCAGCAGAACCATACAGTTATAAAATACAGCTTTTACTGGGAAAAACTCTTTACAGGAACTTCAGCTGACAGAATAAACACCAGGAATAAGAATCTTACACCAGTATATTTGGGTTTGCTCAAACAATTGTTAGATTAATTTTTCATTCTGCCAGTTCAGCTAGAGCACAAAACACTGCTTGCTCCTCTTCTACAGCATTAAGAAGGATTCAGAATTCTGCTCCAACCCACCACAGTTCATATAACCATTTCACCTATTCTCATGAATAACAATGCCTGGAAAAGACACCATGACTTTTCTGGTAAGAACTGGAAAATTTGATGGCTGTTGATAATGAGCATAATCTGGTACAACAAAGTTGTAAAGCGAAGGTAAAGTGGGTACATGGTGAGAAAATAAAAATTCTAATATTGCTGTCCACACCTGGCATCCTCAAAGCACCAAATTCAAACTGTAGAATAGAAACACTCAAGACAACTGCTTTAAACAATGCATTGGACCTTCTAAGTCCCGTTCAGATTTTACTCAAAAACACCACTACAATTAATAGTCAGAACCAATTCTTTCTAGCCACATTTTGATTTCAGAGTTGTGACCAACAGACAATTTGGAAACATGGCTGGCTGAGCATATACACAAGGCAAACACTAAGGTAATCTGAATTCAGCAAAGTAGTACAGTCCTTCCCAAATCTGAAAGCTGGGTCAAATAAACAAGGTGCCTGAAAGGAAGGCTAAAATGAGTCAATTATTGGAGTAGTCCTAAAAGTCCTAAGAGAGAGCACCTGGAGCACTGTGTATGGTTCTGGGCACAAGAGAACCACGGGCATACTGTAATCAGTCCCAGAAATGGCCTTGAATCAACTAAAGCATCCCTGCTATCAAGTAAGACTGAGAGCAGGGACTGTTCAGCCTGGAGAAGAGAAAGCTCAGGGGTATCTCATCAATGTGTGCAAATACTTACTTAAAGGGAGGTTGCAAAGAGGACACAGTGTTGCCCAGACAAGGACAAGAAGCAACAGGCACAAACTGAAACACAAGAGGCTCCATTTGAACATGAGGAAACACTTTCTTACTCTTTGAGGGTGACTGAGCAATGGCACAGGTAGCCCAGAGAAATTGCACGGTCTCCATCCTCAGAGATATTCAAAAGCCATCTGGACACAGTCTTGGGCACCTGGCTTAAAGTGGCCCCACTTGGGCAGGGAGTTAACCAGATTACCTCCACAAGTCCCTTCCAAACTCAGCCATTCTGTGATCAGCACAAAGGAAAGCAGAAACTGATTTTCATTCTGTGCTAAATATTAGGCTTTTAAAAGCGATCTCCTGTGAAAGAGGCAAAGAGCAACTAAAATAGTACTTTGGGGTAGAGCTCCAAGAGCTAGCCTTGAGACACACAGTATCCCTGTGAGCATATATGCTTCCCCACTGAACACTTCCCTTCCGCACTTCAGAAAAAACTATCAAGAATTAAGAAAATCAATATGTAACTAGTATTTGGGATGAAATTCCACAAACAGAGATCAAGAAACACTAAGCAAAATACACAGGGGGAAAAAAGTGCAGAAGAAAGCCCTTCTTGGTATTCACTCTGTGGGATTAGGGAGAAAATAGTCTGTATTTCAGTTCCTGAGACAGAAGAGTCCTCAGCAAGGCACATCATTCAGAAAGGAAGCCTACAAATGTTGCCTCACCTCCAGCTTGCTTTTGAAATTTCACCAGTGGCAAGAAAAAACCTAGTTAACACCCCCTCAGAACAGAAGCCAATCTACAATGTCAGGTTGCCAGTACAAAATTCAATATAATAGGTATATATATATACACACACATATATATATATATATATCAGATTTCTTAATTTCTGTGAATTAAAGAGCTCTTTTGATAGTGAAACTTTGAAAATTAACACAGTATTTAGTAAAAGGCAAACACTTCGTAAAATACGAGCAACACTACCAACCATGTTATAAAGAGGATGGAAGACATCTAATCTTTTTTCTGTTTCAAAGCTATAATAGTACATATCAATTAGATTGTTTTTGTTATCTAACAACTGTACAACACTCAACAGTAATCTTTTTTGGGCCATTCATAATTCACTCGCTGTTAACAGGATTAATTCATTATTTACTGACAGCAAGCACAATGGCTGGTATTGTTCTTCAGCAACCATAACTGACAATGAATCCTCCATGCAAAGTGTTTCTGCAAAGATCTGAGGCACAAAATAGCAAACCATATAGCAACAGCACAGAACATATTCCACCAAGCACAGCTCTTCATTTTACTTACAACCAAAACATATGAATAACCTGAAAATTTAATTTGTGTTTATTCCACTTCAGACTGACAGCCATTTCCAGGGTATTATCTGTACTAGTTCCTTCTCTGAAATGCAATTCTCAATAAGAGACAGCTAATCCTAAACTGCAAGTTTCAGATAGTAAATATTTTAAACAGACTTAAGCACTTGATACTTGTGTCAAATTCTCATACCAAATGCTGGAATGTTTCTTTAAAACACAAAGCAACATTAAAAAATGCAGAAATCTTAACATTGTATTTGGCACACAGTAGCATTCTCAGTAGCAAGAAAACATGCAAGTTGTGTTTAGTAGGACTTGAACTTTCAAGTTCTACTGCTTATACAAAAAGCACAGCATAACCCACAAAACACATTTGAAGCATCTCATTTTCCAATACTGAAGCAGGTTTAAAAATCAAGGAAACGCAAAACCATTTCAAAGTTCTTCATACTGAATTTCATTAGTACCTGAAGTACTTGCTGCACACAAACAAGAATCCTTCGAAAAAAAACTGCAATAATTTTTTTAGATATATGAACCAAAGCAATTTCAATACTGCTCACAAAAAGGGTAGTATTTATTTTTATATCACACCAAGGGTTTTTTTTTTCTGAATAGAGACTGTTACTTCTCATACTCCAACATACCAGCCAAACTTCAATAAGAGGAAAAAACTCAGCTATATCTCCCTTTGTATTACAGAACAAAGTTGTTCAAATAAAAAATTAATTTTACTTTAAAATCTCAAATTTATAGCCTCGATTTTGAACTCAGTTTTGTCAATAGAGTGGGTGATAAATGGAGAACAACCTGTGCTGTTTCTGTAGATGTTTCCTGCATAGCTAACTGAGGTGCTGGAGTGCATGCAAAGAGGAGCAACAAAGCCAGCGAAGGGTTTGGAGTACATGTTTTATGAAGACCAGCTGAGAGGACTGGTGCTGTTTATCTCCAAGCTAAAGAGGCTGATCATTCTCCAGAAATACCTAGAAGGAAGTTGTAGCAACATGTGTTAGTCTCTTCTCCTAAGTAAAAAGTGATAGGGTGAGCAGAAACAGCCTCAAGATGTGCCAGGGGAGGTTTACATTGGATATAACGAAGTATTACTTCACAGAAAGAGTGGTGAAACACTGGAACAGCCTGCGCAGGGAAGTGGTTGAGTCACCGTCCCTACAGGTAAAAAGATATGTAGCTGTGGTCCTTAGGGACATGGTTTAGTGGTGGATTTGGCACTGTTAGGTTAACATTTGGACTCCATCATCTTAAGAGTCTTTTCTAACAAAAAACTGTTTTAAGCGTATGTGGGCCACTTCATTTTTACTTGTATACAGATTTGTTTCAATATAGTAGTTTTATAAAGCTTTGGAGGAAAAATTTGTTTTTCTCCATTAGCTGGGACTTGTATACAACTTCAGACCTCAGTAGCTTGTAAAACTTAACCTTTGCATGCATTAGGCTCACCACTGGCTCTGTGAACATATTAACTGCTGCAACAGCAGCTTGTTCCTCTGCCCCAACAAAATACACATAATGGAAGGCTATAATATAACAGAAGCAATCTACATGTGTATATAATCCTTAAAATGGGATGTAATGGGTAGAGAACTTAGTCCTCTAAATGTAACTAAAAATTATGGGAAACAGCAAAAGGAAGAATTTATATTTTCTGCTGAGTTAAGAGAAATACAAGAAAATACTGCAGGTCCTCAGCTCCAAGAAACAGCTAATACTTGTGTAGATCTTTTCATTTACTGAGAAAATAGGACCACTCTCAAAAACAAGAGTAAGTTTTATTTGAGAAAAAAGCAAACCACAATACATACTAGGTGATACGTGAAAAAAAAAAGCCTTACTTCCCCAAGTGCATTCAAATAAGCACTGTTTGCTTACCTCTCAAACCTCACCCCACATTTTCATCAAGAATAAAAGACATTAGTATTGAAAGCATGCAAAAAATTCGGTGAGATGTATACTTTCTTAATGCAGTCTCAAGCTGCTCCTTGCACTGAACAGTCACTATCACAGCTATGAACTGTTACATTGCATTTCGGCTACAGATATACATAAACATCCACATATTGAAAGCAGAGTCAGAGAACACAGACACAACATTAGGTGTTTGTATTTGGATTTGAGGATGAGTGCTCTGACTGTTCTGATACAATAAGAAAACCCACAAAAGAGGAAGAAATCTTCACATATGATCTCTAACCTATGCTCAGAAGATATTCTTGTAGAAAGTGACCAGATCACATTAGTCTTGCCAGGCAATGTGTGTTCATGTCTGAACACTTTTCTCAAATCCATACTCATTCATTTGGAAGTTTCCTGTTCATCTTCACAAGTTCCTTCCACATTATTTAAAATGAATAACTTTTCCCACTCCAGTGCCTACATTCTCTTCATTTCCCCTCTTGTTCTACATTCCATTCCAAACGTTTTCCCAGAATAACACACAGAGGACACTAAACCAAACACCCCTTCCTCAGTACTTGCCATCAAAATAGTTCTAAATGTCTTTGCAAGAGATTAGTTTCTATGAATTAGATTTTGAAAATTTAGCTTATCAAAAATTCCAAAACATCACAGCTTTTTAGAAGAACAATTCCAATACAGGTCACCTAAAAAAATAACCTGAATAAGGAAAACAATGTCTTCATTTTTATTTGTCTAGCAACAAGACCATTTCCTAAAGATTTCAGGAAGACTGCCAGACAAAGTATATGCTCAGCAGCGCCCTAAGTTATGCCATGAATGCTCTCATTCTTGCTTGCAAAAGGACTTACTGCAAAGTTAAAGAAAAATTTAGTCAGTCCTGTCAGAAACAAAGAGAGTTGGAAAAGCTTGACCACAAGGCTAAGATAAGAGCCTCTGTAAAAAGGACAGGACTGAGTTCATAGCGTGTTCACAGATTTTGGGGACAGAAAAACTGCAAGACTGATACCATGAAAGAGCTACTTAAAAAAACACCAAGTAAGCTAAAACCAGCACAAAATCGTGCATCACACTTTTTTGCAGTATCTGATGTCAAAGTGGAAAACACAAAAGCAGTGGTATTCCAAGCAAGCCAGGAAAAGTTCTAGGAATGCAAATCTGAAACATACTCTCTGAGAGGCATGAGCTGTGGACATGTAAGATAGAGAGTATTTTTTGGGATTTTTTTTTTTCCTCAACATGGGAAGAGCAAAGGCAACAGTATTGTTACAGCTAGAATGAGGCAAATTTATGCAGCTTCACTATTTTTCTACCAGGTGAGGAACAGTTCCACTACAACCCAGAGAAACTGGCTGGGCAACAATCAGTAAAATGCTTAAGGTGCAAAAGGGCTTCCTTCTTTTCTTTCTCTTCCCACTGTTTTTAAAGAGCTGATGCTGTTAGCATTTTATTGCTATCAACAAGACAAAAAATCTTCATTTCAATGTTCTTACAAACACGAACCAGTAGAGGGCACCAAAAAGCAAAGCAAGTTTTATTGCTCTTGCAAGAGTTTAGTAAAAGAGGAACCTACCCACTCCCAAGTGAAGCTAAAGAGTAAACCCCATGGAAATCATTCCATTGAATCAGACACCTAGACAAGCTTTGCCCTCAACAGAATTTAAATATGCTGTATTAGATTATTTAACTTCACACAGATCCTTACATAGAGAAGGAAACCACAAGCTGTATGTCTGAATGAGCTCAGTAAGTCAAACCCATACCTTTCCAGAAGTTTCAAGAATCAGTCTTCCACGGTCAAAACAACTCTCTGACTAGAAACAGGAAAAAAAGAAATGTCACATTCTATCTGTACTCTTATTCCTACCTTTCTAATCCTTCTGGAGTACAGGGTAGTGGTAGCTACATGCAAAGATTAACTGAGAAAACCTTCGGAAGTCTAAGACTTGCTCTGTACAAATTTCCATTATCTTCACTAGCAGTGCAGCCCATGTAGCTTCTACATACAACAGCTCTGAAACACAACATGACTACAGTTTAAGTTTTAACTCAAAAGCAGCCCTCAAGTCTCCCTAACTGTATCCCTTTTTATACTCTAAAATGAGCTTGCATAAAACCCATTTAATTCTTAAAGACTTTCTTAGTAAAGAGTTGAAAAAGTAACTTGACTTCACCAATAATACCACTTTAGATCACATTAATTATGCCCTGTTACAACATCAATAAAACATATTGAAAAACTGTAACTAGATAAAATGATGCATGAACTTCACAAATCGCAACAGCACTGATGTCAGCTTCCAAGCCAAACCTGTAACTTTAAAAAGAGACTATTAGACATTATCACTCCTACACCACTGCAGGTACAAAGATATGTCTAATCAACTCACAGCTTCAATTTAGTATTTATTATACTTCTATATAAAAAAAAAATTTGATCCCCTCTATAAGTTTCGCACAGAAGAATCTTGAGATCCCTAATGTATAAGCCCCTTCTATTTATATACCACTTGCCTTCTTGCAACTCGTAGTATGTACTGTCTCTTGATAAGAATTCCCTGGAAATTTTCTTCACATTGTTGTTCTATGTATGCAGAGTTTTCTTCCCTACAGATTTGGTGATTAAGGAAGATGAACAGCATTATCGACTTTCACTGGCCACTAATCTGCCATGGAGGTAATTTGCTTTCCTGTCTCATACTTCACCCTCTAATGACTGCACCTTCCTTTCTCTCACTGCACAACAAAGTATCCAAACAGAATTTTTCTGTACTTTCTCAGAATAGTGACTCTAGTAACACAGCTGCAATACCCTCTTGAATAGAAAAAAAAAAAAAAAAAGGTATTTTGGTTTTTTTAAAATTTTTGCAGTGCTCTGGTTAAGGAGCCTGTTGGGCCAGGAAATAGCAAGACCCCTGGATGTGGATAAACCCCATAAATCTGGCAATCAAATCCAAAGTAGTTGCTTTACTGAATGGTATTTAAGGACAAGCATGTCAGCAGCAACACCTAATCAAGAAGTAAGCATGACTTGAATAAGGCAGACTATTAGTAATCATACTCACCTTACCATTCCAGTCACCTCATTATACATTTGAAGAGCTTATTGGAACGTTTACATTTTCTCCAAATACTAGCCTTGAAAATCTGTTTAAAGATGCAAGTGCTATACATTCATAAAGTTTCTCATGACTTACACTTACATGAACTTTTGTTTAAGGATAAAAATACTTGCTACAAACAATTATAACTTTAGCATATACTTCTTGAAAACACCTCAAAGCAAAATCAGTTTTAAAACACACTCCTCGAGGAAATAAGCATCCTCCTGGTCTGAGTAAAAGAACCTTCCACTTCACATTATATAGGAACAGGAATTAGGTCAGACATACTGAAAAATACTACCAGAATGCCCTAAAACACATGCTTGTTAATATCAATATTTCCAGTTGTTCTTTCCCAAATAATGTGAGAGCAGGACATGTCCCTGCCCACTGCCAGGGGAGTGGAACTAGATGGTCTTTAAGGTCCCTTCCAAGCTGAACTATCCTGTGATTCCATGACCAGAGACACCTGAAATCTTCACCTTACTATGAGTGGGTGGACAATCAGCAAAAGCTGATTCAGTGTTCACTCACTCCCTCCCTGCTCACAACTCAGAATCACTAGGTTGGAAAAGAACTTGAGGATCATCGAGTCCAACCATTCCTATCAATCACTAAACCATACCCCTCAGCACCTCGTCCATCCATGTTTTAAACACCTCCAGGGATGGCGACCCAGCCACCTCCCGGGGCAGCCTGTTCCAGTGCCCAATGACCCTTCATGTGAAAAATTTTTTCCTGATGTTCAGTCTGCACCACCCCTGGTGGAGCTTGAGGCCCTTCCCTCTCGTCCTGTCCCCTGTCACTTGGGAGAAGAGGCCAGCTCCCTCCTCTCCACAACCTCCTTTCAGGTTGTGGAGTGCAATGAGGTCTCTCCTCAGCCTCCTCCAGGCTAACAAACCGACCGAACCCGCTTTGTCTGCTCGAGGACGCGTAACTTCTCCAGTTTTGGAAAGCCAGGTGAATTTTGGGTCTCGGTTGCCACAAGCAGATAAAGCAACTTCAGCAGGACCGAGCTACTTAGGACCCGACCTCGCCAAGCTCCCGCCCTCCCCCACGTGGGAGCGCGGGTTCCACTCTCGCTCCGACCGCGACCAGTGCCTACGCGGTGCCGCCGCCCCCGGCGCTCGCAGAGCGGGCTCTGGGCTCCCCGCCCCACCGGTACCTGCGGCCCCAGCGAGGTTCCCCCACGCCGCGGTTCCGGGAGCGCCGGTCCGAGGTCCCGCGCTTACCCGAGGGCGCGCGCCCCGCGCCTTTCTGCGGCGCGGCCGGACGTCACGCCGCCCGCCCACAGCCGCGCGGGGCGGAGGCAGAGCTGGCCCCGCCCACTCCCCCCCTCCCCGGCACGTGCGGGCGGCTACGTCACCGCCGCGGCCGGAAGAGGAAGTGGCGGCACCGCCTCCTTTCAGTTTCGGTTTAGTCGGAGCGGCTGCTGAGGAAAAATCTGAATTGTTTGCGTTGGAATGGGTCTTAAAGCCCATCCAGTTCCACCCCCCCTTGCCATGGGCAGGGACACCTCCCACTGGATCAGGCTGCCCAAGGCCCCGTCCAACTTGGCCTTGAACACCTCCAGGGATGGGGCAGCCACAGCTTCCCTGGGCAACCTGTGCCAGTGCCTCACCACTCCCATAGCAAGGAAATTCCTCCTTATGGCTAGTCTAAATCTGCCCCTCTCCAGTTTATACCTCTTGCCCCTTGTCCTGTCACTACAACCCTTTGTGAACAGTCCCTAGCTTTCTTGTAGACTACCAAACACATCTCTTCATTTTACTTAAAACCAAAACATACGAATAACTTGAAAATTTGTGTTCATTCCACATCAGACTGACAGCCATTTCCAGGGTATTATCTCTATTAGTTCCTTCTCTGAAATGCAATTCTCATTAAGAGACTGATAAGACTAAAGTGCATGTTTCACATAATAAATATTTTAAACAGATTTAAGCACTGGATTCTTCCTGCTGGGTAGTCAATTTCTCATATCAAAATGCTGGAATCATAGAAGAGTTTGAGTTGGACGAGACCTTAAACCCATCCAGTTCCAACCCCCTTGCCATGGGCAGGGACACCTCCCAATGGATCAAGCTGCCCAAGACACCTGTGCCAGTGCCTCACCGCTCCCATAGAAAGGAAATTCCTCCTTATGGCTAGTCTAAATCTGCCCCTAAATATATGGAAGATTAATTGGGACTAAGGTAAAGTGTGAAGCTGCTATCGAGCATATTAGAATAAACATTATTAAAAGAACCAGATGTTCCAAGCTAGACACACAGGATGTCACATCTTGAATGTATGAGAAGGCTGGGCTGGAAAAAACTGCGGATAAGTGAAGTGGAGATATGACTGAAAACAGTCGCAAGGGTGTAGAATGGACAAAACCAAAACCATCCTGTTTGTCTGAAGGTTGGAAAACCAAGGAACTGTATAAAGATCTGTCTGAATGAGATAAGCCAGGAGGAGGAGTAGCAGTGATAGTACTTTCTTAATTTGATTTCTGCACGTCATGCTGATTAAAAGAACACAGAGAAATCTGCGAGATCTGCATCTCCTTCATCGCCACAGCCATCCCCATGCCTTAAAAGGCAACAGAGCAAGGCAGCTGGTGGGAGACCCTGGGGAAGCAGCAGTCAGGAAATACCCCTGGGAAGAGAGGGCGGGAACCAGCTTTGGGAGCACAACAGTTATTGCTGCCACCAGCACGGGGGACTTGGCTGAAAAATGATGCATCACAAAAGCCATCAGGCTTCTCAAGAACAGCTGCCTGCAGTCTGCTCGGGTCATACTTGCACACTCCCACTGTTCATCTGCATTCCTGATAAGCAGGAGGGATGAGACTGACAATAAAAAGTCAACAAAAATCACGGGAGCAAAGCCAGCTGTTGATGAGTCATTAGGGAAATGTGACCAGCCTTTTGCTACCAGTACCACTGGGAGACGTAGAAATGCTGAGCAAATGAGTTGTTGGGGGACTGACCTACTGAAGCTGTTCCCCTTAAGTAAGATATCATCACCATAGCTGTTTACCTTTCAAACCTGCCTCCATTCTGTGTACTTAAGTCTAATTAAAATTTCCCCAAATGTGATTTAGGAAAATAAACCATCTTATTAATTAATTAATGCTCTAAAGCAGGCAATTCGTCAGGCATGAAAGTGATTTAAAATCAGTAAGTTACATCCTTGCAGCTGCCAGATGTGAAATGAAAATGGAAAAGGCATGAAGCTGCTTGGTAAGAACAGGTAGAATTAACTGAAACTAAGACTGAGGGAGGCAGGCAACACACATCAAGAGGAATGAATTAGTGCTGTCCTAATTGGACAGGAAGATTTTTTCCAGTTTTGAAATTGCAGAGGGCAAAATAAATTCTTTCTAATATTCCCTTTTTTTTAAATATACTGTATGTGTTGTTGTCCCCTCCTCCAACAGATCTAATTTTATAGATCACATATTAATTAAATGTGATGGACCTTAAAAAATCTGAATTCCTAAGTCATTTTGAATTCAGCTATGGATGAATTTGTTAGGGTTATCCTACCTCACTGTGCACCATTCAAAGAGGAAAATGAAAGAGTGGATACATTTTTAAGGATCAGAACTTGTAAAATACTTCCCCTTTTGTGAAAAACATCTTTTTAAAGAGTTGAAAGCCTTCCGGATTGCAGACCGAGTACTGTGCCCATCAAGATAGACAAACAAAAGTAAGTTCAGGAACAAGAAATTGTGAAAGAAATGGAAGATGTACTAGCTGTAACTGGGACATTTTAAGGTTAGAAATAATGAATCAAGTTGTGTAGTTATTTATGTATTTGGGCCATAAGTACCAAAGAGAAATTCCTTAAATACTTTTAAGAAAGCAAATCTAGTACGAGTAATACAATGAAAGTAAAATAAGTTAAAATAAATTAAAAAGGAATAAAGCAAGGTAAATATTTGGAAATAATAGTTTTCAATGCCTTAGTGCTAGTGAAAAATGCTCCACTGGATTGCTCCCACAGTACTTTTCTTTATTCCTGCTGGGTAGTCAATTTTTTTTTTAACTATGTGAAAACTAAGGAATATGTAACTTGATGAGAACTCTGAAAATAGATATCCCAAAACCAGTTAAGAGTTGTATCTTTGGAGTTTTCAAACTAGCAAACATCCTCTAATGGAAATAGGACCCTTGTGAAACAACCACCCAAAGGACAAACAATATTTTTCAAGCTAAACAAACTGAATATAATTGAAAGGCTCTGCAGGATAGTATTCTTGCGTCTATCTGTTGCTTAACACTAGCAGGACTGCTTGGACATTAAAGCAAAGTAATATTCCAAGGAATAACATTTCCTTGTTACAAATACCTTTCCTTAAGTGCTCCATAAAGAAATTTATTCTCTTCTGTTATGTAATATTTTTTAAATGACAATTCTGTCTTTAAGTATTTAATGAATTTAAAAATCATAGGAATTAAACAAACACAGCATGATATACTTCAAAGAAAAATCAGAAGAAATTAGAAGCATAAAAAAAGGATCTCCTGACTCATGTACTGAGGCTTAAATGCTTCTACCTCCAAAGCTACAATTATTTTAAGAGGTACCTCAATTATAATCACTTTACTATATCAAGTAAAATGGAGAATGTACTCTGTATCTATGCTATTCTAGATCTTTTAATAAGGCAAGAGGCAAAGTACTGGTTTTGGTGCAACAAAATTGACCCGGTTCCTAATACTACCAATAATGCTGTTAACAATTACATGCTTTTATTACAGTGAGGCCACACATGAGAAATCTTAGACTCTGGTTTCCTGCTGATGCCACTGAACATGAATTCAAGATTCCCATGTGCCAAGTCAATAAAATCAAGTAATTGGAGTGGAAGCCTGCGAATTGTTTTCATTAAGATTGCAACATTCCTGTAGCATGTGTGGTAGTAGAACTTTTCTCATGCTGTTGTCCAGGAAATGAAGACTGGGTTTTTGGAGAACCTACTGTAAAATATATGCAGATTATGAGTCAAATACATTCCTTCACATTTCCCCTGTAATGCAAAAACTGGGTGCACATGCTCAGGCAGAAAGCAGTAAATTATTCCACTGAAACATGTGTCAAAAATATGTCAAACTATTCTGACGATTCTATCTTCACAGAGTTTCTAGAATGAATACAAAGAAGTCCAACAATTAATAAAAAATCTTAGAATAATAAATCAATTCAAGCCTATATTTTTATCTTTAAATGATATTCCCACCAAAAAGAACAGGTGCTGTCTCTTAGTAATGGCAAAATTAATCAGAACTGTCATTTTATAAGTAATTCACTATCTTCTCTTTTAAAACAAGAGTTCAGAGGCACATTTGAGAAGAGTGCAGATGTCTGTTCTTAAGAATTTTCACTGTTTTTCCAAACAAGTGGTCATTTTAATCAAGGGATCAACAAGGATTTCCTATAAAATGCAAGGCAAAAAGCTTAATGTATTCTGAAAGAAAAATGAAAGCTCCTACCACATAAAACTGACATTTGAGAGAAAACATGTCTTTGAAATACACCCAAACCACATTCTTTCTCCTTTTATACTACTTCAGTCAGCTTTTACAGTTGGGAATTCTCATTTGGTACAGATTCAATACCAACGAGAAAGATTATTTTCTCTCTCTGTCCCTAAATATGCAAAAAAAATAAAGCTGTAGCCCAGTTTATTAATATGGAGGTATATGGTATGCCAAACATCTCAAAAGGTTACGTATTCTTACAAAATTCAAGCCAGTTAAGCTGTCACAGCCTCTCTCTTTTCCTCCCCCCAAACCTCTGAAGCGCCTAACATAATTTCCAACAAGACTTAAACCAGTCTTAATTACTCTGATATGAAATAAATTAAGGGAAGACAATCTAACACAGAATTGATTTTCCATGTAATGACAGAAAAGGAAGAATGTTAACAGGCAGTGCTAGTGTTAAGTTGGTGTACTAGGATGACTCTGAAAGGAATTTTCCCCTGCTCGCTCCTCACTCAAGAATCTTCCAAGAACAGAGTGCAAAAGGACCACAAAAAAACCACAATGCACAAGCATCTTGTGAAGGAAACATTTATGTAAGCCTCACCTTGTCATTGTCATCACTACAAATGTGATCTTGATGGATTGAGTGGCACTGAAAGGATGTACCAATGCTACCTACAAAAGAAAGGGGAGGGAACACAGAAAAAAAAATCATTAAAATGACAACCCAATTCCTGTTAATGCTAAAAATAAAGACGAATTTAGTAAGCATTTTTCCCTACACAGAAGAGAGATTTAGTTGCCAGCTACATTTGACAAGTCATGCATTTAATTCTGAGAAGAGAAAAGGCATCAGAGAGACATTTCGCACAGTATGCCAACAATGTTGTTCACATATTGTTTCTAAACATTTAAGCAGAACTATATTAGAACTTGTTTATCAATCCAAAACAAACATATGCAGTGAAGTACATATGCACACATATAAACAAGAAGCTACACACTTCATGTTTAGGGACTGAAGTCCTGTCCCATATCCATTACTGTAGAAAATTTTCAACAACCTGAGTAGCCTCAAGACACATTTCTTTCCAGTGATAAGAATAATAGTGAGTGAAAAAAATCCAAAGTCAAACCAGAAAATATTTAATGCTATCTGTTTTGTTTATGGTGGAATTTCTACCTGCTTATGTTCTTTCCACAGCTTTCTTTATGCCTAGGAAAAAAGGGACAGCATACTCTGCAAAGGCTTACCTCAGTCCTGAGACTTCTTTCCAGGAAGGGAGACAAACTAAAGTTTGATTGTATCCATACAGATTCTCAGATTTATACACTGTTTTGACACTGTAAAGGTTTATTTAATGTGCTGTTTCCTTGCTCAGAAAGTACAGAAGAGAGGTAACTGCTGTTGTTGAATTTATGCTTCCACAAGATGACTTTTTCCTGCAACTACTGAGCAAAACAATTTAAAAAAAAAAGCAGGAAGAAAAAGTGTCTCATTTGTAAAGCTACACTATTTTGTGATTTTCCTTACAGAAGAACTTTTCTCCACAAGATTCTTGTGGTCCTTCTGTTATAATTTTGAAATGTTAGTAGCCCTGTTCTGTAGCATTTATAACGAATCCCACAAATTTTGTCATAAAGCCTTGCAGTCCATGTGTTGTTTCAGACCTGGACAGAACTGACCTAAGAAGATAAATTGTTTAAGCAGCCATCCAGTCACAGACAGAAATAATGGCCGAATAGTGCAAGACCCACCTTTAAATCCCTCTCTATTGTCTGGGGGAGAGGGGAGAAGGAGCATTCCTCACTGCTTATCATCATCACTACCTCACATAAGAAACAATATATTTAGCATTAAAATTGCATTCCCCCTGCCTCCCCTGAATTTTGAAACAGAACGTAAAGATTGGGAGAGATGGAAAATCAGTTGCCTTCTCCTTCATTCCTTTGTATATGCACGTGTACGCATGCACACCCTTTAACCAGGCTGGACATCAGTTAAGAATATCCTGCTGAATTCCAAGGAGTATACTGTCTCACATTTGAACTGCAACTGCTATTGCTGTCATTATGCCTCAAGAATTCTGTTGAAGTTGGTTGTGGTAGATTTTCCTTCTCAGTTATAGTACAACACATCAATAAAGCAGTACTGTACAGCAGTGCATAGGCACTACCCCAACAGTCAGCAAGAACAAGCCACTTAACATCTGGATGATGTTTCTTGATGAGCTTGAGCCAATTCACATCATTCTGGGCTTGAATCACACCACTTGCAGACTAGCTGCCTTTAAAACAGCTACAAGGAAACTATTTATGGCTGCATGTAGATACTGTCCTGCAGTCTCCAAGTTCCATAGAACAGCGAATAGCACCCAGTTTTTCTGCCCAAAGGTTTTAAATTGTCTATGCTGTCTAAATAAAATTCAATCACATTTCTAAATAAGTTTCCTCATCCACTCAAAAATTCTTTTCCCAATCAAAGAACCTCCATCAGATCAAATTTAATCTACAATAAAATTCCAACATACATTGACGTTATTAAAAGTAATAGAGCATTCAACCTTTTCCTAAAAGGTACTATTAAACCTTTCATCCCCAAATGCTTACAATTTCCTTCTTTTCCACACCTGAATTGCTTTTAAACCTAGCATTTCTTAAGTCATATTTTAATGTGTAAGAGTGCAAAGTGGTATCTTACGAATGTTCACCAGTAGCATATTTTATTACACACACTACATACATCTCTTAAAAGGGATGGTCTCAAAAGATTTCATAGGTTACACAATGCATAGCTCTGTATCTGGCTAACGTACTGAGGAGGTAGCTCACTTGCTTTCATTTTTACAAGTCTCTAAGACATGATATGGAGGAGTGCTAGTGAAAGTGATAGACACCTCAATGCTTATAGAATCATAATTCAATAGTCATAGATGTGATTCATTAGACTTTAGACCTTTAATTAGAAGCTTTCTAGATGAGCATAATAACATGCATTGTAATATAAAAGCAAATCGATCTGATGGCCTACCTTTGACTGTTTTACTGCTCTACCAATTTCCCAATAACGTGTTCAAAAATTAATGAACTTCCTAATTGCTTTGCATCAATTATTTCTCAAGTCTCCAGTTACGGATGTCAACTCAAATCCTGGCAGTACAGCAGACATAGTGCAGTCAACATTGATGTCATGTACTTCCATGTGTCCCTTCCTTTGAATGCACTTGTAGTTCTGCATTGTCTTAGGGTACCAGTTCACCATAACCAGAAGTGCAAGCTGATTAATGTTACTGTAGATGTCATGATATTTGGGGTTTGCCTTAAACATCTTTCTTTTTCATTCAAGAACATTGTGAAAATTTACAGAAAATATGCTTGTGAAGAAAAGCATAAAAGAAATCAAATGCAGCAATTTTTGGGGGGGAAAAAACACACAAAATGAAAAAGATTTAAACATACGTACACCTTTTCCCCACTGTGCATCTACATTCCCTTTTAATAGAAATTCCAGGCTTTTTGGTGGTCACCCTCATTTTGCAGAAATTTTGAGCTGGATGCAGAGCTTTTAGATACTTCAGGAGAATTTTCTATTACATGAGTAATGGATTGTAGAAATCCATAATAAACAATATAGTACATGTGGATATATAAAACATATATATTATACACATACATTTATATACATCTATACATATGTGCAAGTATATATGTAAGTGTATATATATACATATATATAAAAATATATAAACAAACCATTCTGCATTTATGTGTATTTTCTATTATTTATAACAATATTGTATTATTTCTAGGAAATATTCTGTTATTTATAAATAGCCATTATTTAGGATTGTTTACTTTTGCAGTCAGAACACTTAAAATGTTACAGGATTAAATACCAATGGGACATAGAATCATAGAATCACTAGGTTGGAAAAGACCTTTGTGATCATCAAGTCCAACTGTGTCTGTCTACTACTATATCATGTCCCTAAGCACTTCATCCATCTTTTAAGTAACTCCAGGGATTGTGACTCAACCACCTCCCTGGGCAGCCTGTGCCAGTGCTTGGTAACCCTTTCCATGAAGAATTTTTTCCTAATGTCCAACCTGAACCTCCCCTGGCACAGAGTGAGGCCATTCCCTCTCATACTATCACCTTCCATCCATCTCCCTACAGCCTCCTTTCAGGTAGTTGTAAACAGTGATAAGGTCTCCCCTCAGCCTCCTCTTCTCCAAGCTAAACAACCCCAGCTCTCTCAGCCACTCCTCATAACGCCTGTTCTCCAGCCCCTTCACCAGCTTTGCTTGTCTTCTCTGGACTCGCTCCAGAGCCACAACATCCCTCTTATGGTGAGGGGCCCAGAACTGAACATTCAAGGTGCGGTCTCACCAGTGCTGTGTAAAGAGGGGGAATAACCTCCCTGGACCTGCTGGTCACACTGTTTCTGATACAAGCCAGGATGCCATTGGCCTTCTTGGCCACCTGGGCACACTGCTGGCTGATGTTCAGTCGGCTGTCAACCAGCACCCCCAGGTCCTTCTCCTGCGGGCAGACTCCCCCAAGCC
The DNA here is from genome assembly GCA_033459285.1 of Clamator glandarius. Lineage (NCBI taxonomy): Eukaryota > Metazoa > Chordata > Aves > Cuculiformes > Cuculidae > Clamator > Clamator glandarius. Next base: position 899,203 of record JAUNZM010000679.1, on the reverse strand, counting down.
TGTAGTGCTGCATGGGTTTGTTGTGTGCCAAGTGTAGAACCCTGCAATTGGCCTTGTTAAACCTCATGCCGTTGGTCTCAGCCCAGTGGTCCAGCCTGTTTAGATCCCTTTGAAGGGCTTCCCTACCCTCCAGCAGATCCACACTTCCTCCCAGCTCAGTGTCATCTGCAAACTTGCTAAGGGTACATTCAATCCCCTCATCCAGGTCATTGATAAAGACACTGAACAGAAACAGAACTGGACCCAGCACTGAGCCCTTGGGGACACCACTTGTGACCAGCAGCCCTGGGGAACACCACTTGAAATAAGTATATGTAAGAGTAGTACCCATTATCATCCAGACATTAGAAGACAACATTTATGGAAGAAGTTTAGTATAAATGTTTGGCACATAAAATGAAGGCGGACACACAGCAGCAGGAAGGACTCACTTTGCTTTATCCCTTTGTGCAAGAAAATAAAACACAAGCAAGTTTATCTCAAATTTGTGACAAGAGAACCAGTTACAGTAACTTACTTGTATTTACTTTGCTCATCATTAAGCCAAATATCCAGTACTTCTTTCACAGTGGGCATCAAGCAAGCAATACCAAGCATAAATATTTTGCATCTCCCCTCAATGCCACCCAAAAATAACAGAGCCAATAATGATATTTTACAAGTTAAGTTAAATGGGAAAACTAACACTAAAGGAAACCTGCAGGTCTTTACATACTTTAGCTCTGCAGTATATAGGCACAGCCAACAGCAGAAAATTACAATGAAGCTCCTTTTTGCTACATGTCTGAGAATAGGCTTTGTTGCAGAAGAAACAGCAGCTGCAAAAAGCCTGGCATCACTGTGGTAAAAACTGTGCCATAAGAGACAGAAAGCTCCATGTTCCTCTTGGGTCTCTAACATCATTATGCAGCTACTCTGATAATATATTCTCAGAGCTCACCTGTCACTACTACTGATTTTTGACCCTCTTCCCTTACAAGACTGGCTTTGAGAGTCTGTTGTTCCATGTTCTCAATGGGAAACCTGACATTTAGCACTGACAGTTCTGCTTATTGAAAAGAGTTTGAAATTCAGTATGAAGGAAACAAAATCCATTCTTGCTCAGCCTGCAAAAGAGTCTTTGCTGTTTTGTTACAGATGTGTGCATGCTAGCAAATGTACCAGCCATAACACACTGCATTACTGAAATTGAATAGAACTAATGCTTTTTTTTCTTTTTTTTTTTCTTTTTTTTTTTTTTTTTAAATCAGGAGCTTCAAAAGATGTTAAACAATGTTTGTAAAAAACTAAAATAAAATTGATTCAGGAATTCACTCACACCTACTATTTACTACTGTGCTGTATATCAATCTATGCACAGTCCCAACTATATTCTGCAGCTGTATGTACACATGCATATACACTTACATGTATGTACACACTGACGTATCCTCCCCTCCTCCCTGTACCTCCTCGAGCTGCTGAAGAGGTCTGCTGCTTTGCTGAGCCACAGAGTGAAGAGGGGCCAGGTGGAGGTCTGGTGGCCACTCCATGTCAGTGGCCATAACAGAGCCCATCTGTGCAGCAAGGATAAGGGGAGAATGGACGATTGTGTCTCTGCCACTCGTTTGCCTATCAGGATGACCAAAATTGTTGTGATAGAAACCTCCTGATCTATGACCTTGGGGTTGCACTGCAATCCACTGTCCCCCTACCATTGGTGCCACCAACAAAAGGTAAAGGAGATTGGCTGACTGGTACCCCAGATGCTATTGCTCCAGAGCAGACTATAGGAGAATGAGAGGAGCAAGCACTAATGGGAGCTCCCTATCAGCTGACCTGAGATCCTCCCCGGATATCAACAATCCACAAGCATCAGAGTGTTTGCAGAAACTTCACTCACAGCAGCTTCGAGGAAACATCTAAAGACTTTATCATTGAACTCCATACAGGTCATACAGTCCTTTTCAAATCCTTATAGGACGCTAATATTGGTCTAGACTTAAGCTTATATTCTTGACTTAGAATTGTAACATTATAGGTAATAAACTAAACGTTTAAATACAATTCTGGGTCCTACTCTGTCTACCTCGGGGTGTGACACACACACACAGTTGTTTAAAAGTACATATATATACACAGACATATATATGTTTTACATATGCATATACAGATATGTTTTTTATTATGGATTTCTGCAATCCCTCATTGAGTTACAAAGTCACGGTTACTAGGGAAGTAACTATGGACTTCATTAAGGATCAGACATCAGAAGCAGACGAACAACTAAGAAAGTTTCTTTTTAGATAAGGACTTGTAGTTACATAAGAAACCCAAGAAACACAGTAAACATGATTCCTGAAGAAAGACCTGTCTCCAAAGCTTTGTTTTATATTACTTAAGAGAACTGCAGAGATAAATGTGTTTGACAGAATGGAGTCTCTAGGCACAATACACCCCATGTTAAGGCTTTGTAAAAGACATCTCAGGAACACTGGAAAATAGATAGGTTTGCAAATTAAAATATTACATATATAGATTATACAGAATGCTCACTCATACTCTCAGGCTCTTGTACTAGAACTACACACTTTGATTACCTTGTTTCCTCTGTCTCTACACGTCACTGCAGAACTTTCAAGTTGCAGAGATTCTGTAAGTAAAATATCCCCAAGATGTAAGCTGATTTAATTCTTTTCAATGGAGAGGCGGGTATAAAAAAATTACTTAATTGCAAACTTATAATTTCGGACAAAACACTTATTTCTACTCAACAAATTTATCAGTGTATACTCCAAGACACAATCAAGACATCTGTCAACAAATTATGCACGGAATGCCAGCTAGGTTCCTTGGTGAAACTTTTACTGGTGCAGATGTAAAGATTGATGAAAATATGTTAAAGACATGGCTTCATGAGTTCCTACTGAGATAGATGGCTAGCTGACCTCTTCACACAGAACTGACAATTTAGGGGAAAAAACGGAAAAGAAGAAAAAAAGAAAAACAGAAAAGGAAAAAGAAAAAAGAAGGAAAAAAAGAAAACAGAAGAATCAAGAGAAATCAGAGAAAAAACAACTATGTATACCAGTAAGGTAAAAGCATTATTTGTGTCAAATTAACTGTTTAATCATAGAGTCAAAAGTAGGAAGTCGCTTTCTATTCTGAGGACAACCTCTATGATTTGAGACTAAAAAGTGATGTTCCTAAAGTAATACCATATAAGAAGTTCGAATCTGTTACTATATGGCTACTCTAAACAAATAATGCCACAATTATACATGTATTTACAGGTATATCCTCCCAAATGGCAGTCTAGATTTCAATCAAGACTCACTTTAAAATAGAAATTTAAATGCCATTTCTTCAATTTGGATACAATATGACACTAGTTTTAACATAATTCCCACTTTTTTGTCACTCCAGTGTAAAATTTCCATCCTAACTATTTAATATACACTGTTTATAAACAGAAATTGTTTAAGTATAGTTATAATTATAGGATGAAGTTAGACTATTCTGTCTCTTTTATCTTTGTACCTTCCTGCCTCTGGTAAACAGAGTTCATAAAAATCACACTGTTCCTGGCTATCTCATGCAAGTGTCAAACAGAGGAGATTACCAGTAAATCAAGACTAGGAGACCATTTAAGCATTTTGGAATAGAAGCCCTGCATTAGATAATTGCTCAAGTAGTCCTCAGGAAAATTCACTGTGATTTGCTTTCAACATGGCAGAAGCTTATTTCAAAGAAGCATAAAGTCATTTCAATTTAAAAGGATCCAGGGAACTACAGGCCTGTCAGTTTGACCCCAGTGCCAGGGAAAGTCACAGAAAAGGTGATCTTGAGTGCTATCATGAAGCACATGCAAGAGAACCGGGTGATCAGGCCCAGTCAACATGGGTTCACGAAAGGCAGGTCTTGCCACACTAACCTGATCACCTTCTATGGCAAAGTGACTCACCTACTGGACGAGGGAAAGGCTGTGGATTTATCTTCCTGGACTTCAGTAAAGCCTTTGACACAGTTTCTCACAGCATTCTGCTATGGAAACTGTCGGCCTCTGGCCTGGACAGGCGCACACTCTCCTGGGTGGAAAACTGGTTGGATGACCGGGCCCAGAGAGTGGTGGGAAATGGTGTTAAATCCAGCTGGAGGCCAGTTACAAGTGGGGTTCCCCAGGGCTCAGTGCTGGGTCCAGCCCTGTTCAATGTCTTTATCAATGACCTGGATGAAGGCATTGAGGGTACCCTTAGCAAGATTGTGGATGACACTAAGCTGGGTGGAAGTGTTGATCTGCTGGAGGGTTGGGAGGCTCGGCAAAGGGATCTGAACAGGCTGGACTGCTGGGCTGAGACCAACGGCATGAGGTTTAACAAGGCCAAATGCCGGGTCCTGCACTTGAGGCACAACAACCCTGTGCAGAGCTACAGACTAGGAGAAGCCTGGCTGGAAAGCTGCCTGGAGGAGAAGGACCTGAGGGTGCTGGTTGACAGCCGACTGAACATGAGCCAGCAGTGTGCCCAGGTGGCCAAGAAGGCTAGTGGCATCCTGGCTTGTATCAGAAACGGCGTGACCAGCAAGTCCAGGGAGGTTATTGTCTCTCTGTACTCGGCACTGGTGAGACTGCTCCTTGTGTCCTGTGTTCAGTTCTGGGCCCCTCACCACAAGAAGGATGTTGAGGCTCTGGAGTGAGTCCAGAGAAGAGCAACGAAGCTGGTATGTCCTCCCTCCTTCCAGCTACAGGTGGTGACATTGTAAGGATCAAATTTGTCCAGTCTATTAATAAATGGATCTGTGGCTGATGTCACCATAATAACTTTGGGGTTTTTGACAATGGGATGGCCTGCATGGCACCAGGTAGGACCCCCTGGGACATGTTCCTCAGGGACAAGGGAGCTGAACAGAGCTGACAAATATTTAAGAATGCTTTCCTTAAAGCACAAGAGCACTTAGTGCCTAGACGTAGGAAATCAGGCAGGGAAGGGAAGACACTAGCATGGCTGAGTCAAGATCTGCTGGTCAAACTTAAGAGCAAGAGGGAACTGCACAGGCAGTGCAAGCAGCGACAGGGAAATGGGGAAGTGTATAGGGACGCTGCCCGGTTGTGTAGGGATGGAGTCAGGAAGGCCAAAGCACAGCTGGAGCTGAACTTGGCAAGGGAAGTAAAGACTAACAAGAAGGGCTTCTGCAGTCAGAAAAGTAAGGTTGAACAAAATGTATCCCCCTGCAGTGCATGACAATGATGACCTCGTATCAGCAGATGAGGAGAAGGCTGAGGTACTCAACAACTTTTTTGCTTCAGTCTCTACTGAGAACCACTTTCCTCACCCTTCCTGGGTTAATGGACAACAAGATTGGGACCAGGGTGGGTAAACCCCTTCTCACTGCAGATGTGGATCAAGTTTGTGACCACCTGAGGAACCTGAACAATTATAAGTCTATGGGACCTGATGAGATGCATCCCAGAGTACTAAGTGAATTGGCAGATGTGGCTGCCAAGCCACTCTTCATAATATTTGATAAGTCATGACAGTCAGTGTAGGAATCAGTGATAGCAAGGTAGACCTGTTTGATACTTCTTTGACTTGGGGTCCTTGAACTGACCTTGGGTTGTAAGAGCGGGAAACTGAACAGAGAGGTGAACATCAGAGATGCAAATCAGGGTGGAGACAGCATTTAGGGGCAGCGTGTGGGGTTCTGGAGGTCAACCAACCAAATATTGATGCTGGTGATTGCAAGCGCGTGGGCAATAGGCTTGGGCCAATCAGTATGCTATGGGAAGTGCATGGACAGATGAGCAAAGGTATATACACCTCTAAGTTCCAACAATAAATGTCTCCGCTTTTCATCTATCTGGAGTCTGTCCCGTCATTTCATTCCTGCAAGTCAGAAGTAGTCCCTGGTGACTAGAAGAAGGGTAACATTGTTCCGAATTTTAAAAAGATTAGAAAATATGACCCTGGGAACTACTGACCAGTCAGCCTCACCTTTGTGCCTGGGAAGATTATGGAACAGATCCTCTTAGAAGACACGCTAAAGCACATGGAGAATGGAGAGGTGATTAGTGGCAGCCAGCAAGGCTTCACCAGGGGCAAATCCTGTATGACAAACTTAATGGCTTTCTATGATGGGGTAACCACATCAGTGGACACAAAAAAACCAACAAATGTGATCTATCCAGGCTTCTGTAAATCCCTTGACACAATCCCCCCCAACATCCTCCTCTCTAACTTGGAGAGATATGGATTTGATGTGTGGACTGTTGGATGGGTAAGAAATTGGTTAGATGGTTGTATTCAGAGAGTAGTGGTCAATGGCTCGATGCCCAGGTGGAGATCCATGACAAGTGGTGTCCCTCAGTGGTCTGTACTGGGACCAATGCTGTTTAATATCTTCATCAACGATATAGACAGTGAGATCGAGGGTACCCTCATCAAGCTGGCAGATGACACCAAGCTAAGCAATGCAGTTGTCACAGCAGAAGGATGGATGTCATCCATAAGGACCTGGACAAGCTGGAGAAGTGGATCTGTTTGAATCTCATGAGGTTCAATAAGGGCAAGTACAAGGTCCTACAAGTGGGTTGAGGCAATCCATGGTTTTAATACAGGATGGGGGATGATGTGATTGAGAGCAGCCCTGCAGAGAAGGACTTGAGGGTGCTGATTGATAAGAAGCTTGACATGAGCCAGCAATGTGCGCTCACAGCCCAGAAGGCCAACCGTGTCTTGGGCTGCATCAAAAGAAGCGTGGCCAGTGAGTCAAGGGAGGTGATTCTGTCCCTCTATTCCTCTCTCATGAGACCTCATCTGGAGTACTGTATCCAGTTCTGGAATCCTCAACATAAGAAGGATACGGAACTGTTGGAATGGGTCCAGAGGAGGGCTACAAGGATGATCAGAGGGCTGGAGTACCTCCCATACAAGGACAGGCTGAGAGAATTGAGAAGAGAAGGCTCTGACGAGATCTTATGGTGATCTTCCAGTATAATAAAGCTGGGGAGGGACTGTTTACATTTACAAAGGGTTGTAGTGATAGGACTAGTGGGAATGGATATAAACTGGAGAGGGGCAGATCTAGACTAGACCTAAGGAAGAATTTCTTCATGTTGATGTTGGTGAGGCTCTGGCACAGGTTTCCCAGGGAAGCTGTGGAGGCCCCATCCCTGGAGGTGTTCAAGGCCAGATTGGATGGAGCCTTGGGCAGCCTGATCTAGTGGGAAGTGTCCCTGCCCATGGCTGGGGGTTGGAATTAAATGTTCTGTAAGGTCCCTTCCAACTCAATCGATTCTATGGCTCCATTATTAAATACAAACAATGTTTTATTTTCCGTTCTCCTCTCCTCTGCAGCACAGTAAGATGCATAGCTCCTACACTGGAATTATCTCTGATATGTATCAAAAGGAATTAATAATTTATTAGCAAAGTAAAAAGGAACCTGATTTTCTGCATTAAAACTGTGTGAGAGACTGACAGTATTATGAACACACTTTGAACAGCATGTCAATTTGATGGTGTCTGGACACCGTGACAGCTTTGCTTGGAGGTTAGTTACACAGGTCTGTTGCAGCTACCTGGTGGTTATTTCATCAGGTGTTCTCCTGCAGAAGCACAGTCTAGTAGAGGATGCTCTCATGATGTACATATGCATTTGATGACTGCTATGCGAGAGTTAAGCATAAAATTCATTTATACAGATATATAGTAGTGTGAGACCCACCACAGAAAATACTATCCCGAAGCCAAAATATGTAGCTGTGTCTTTTCAGATAAAGCTTTTCCTTGAGGTGGTTCAGATAGAAGGTACAAGGAAACTTTCTTCCTGTTCTTGTTATCTCACAAGAGAAGGTTAATAACAGTACCATAAGCCTAAAAGATACCCAGTTACTTAAAAGCATATGGAAATACGTATACAAGGAAAGAGAAGTATTTCAGTAACTCAAGGCTGACTTTTGCTGAAAGTAATTCAATCCTAGAGCAAAAAAAAATAAACTGGCAAGCCACAAAGTGTTTTTTAAAAGTCTTTTAATCTTGTTATGGAATTCAGTTTTTATCATCAGCCTTGTAGGAGCTGAAGCAAGAGATGCAGTCAAATACTCAGCATGACTACATTCAAAGCCAGGTATGAGCAGATAAGAGCACATGGATACCCTTAACAGTGCTCTATTCTTTATATTAATGGCTTTGAAGTCCTCCCTTAGCAAGTTTGCAGATGACACCAAGCTGGGTGGACATGTCGATCTGCTGGAGGGTAGGGAGGCTCTGCAAAGGGACCTGAACAAGCTGGACTGCTGGGCTGAGACCAACGGCATGAGGTTTAACAAGGCCAAATGCCGGGTCCTGCACTTGGGGCACAACAACCCTAAGCAGAGGTACAAACTAGGAGAAGCCTGGCTGGAAAGCTGCCCAGAGGAGAGGGACCTGGGGGTGTTGGTTGACGGCCGACTGAACATGAGCCAGCAGTGTGCCCAGGTGGCCAAGAAGGTCAATGGCATCTTGGCCTGTATCAGAAACGGCGTGACCAGCAGGTCCAGGGAGGTTATTCTCCCTCTGTACTCAGCACTGGTGAGACCGCTCCTCGAGTACTGTGTTCAGTTCTGGGACTGTCACCACAAGAAGGATGTTGTGGCTCTGGAGCGAGTCCAGAGAAGAGCAACAAAGCTGGTGAAGGGGCTGGAGAACAAATCTTATGAGGAGCAACTGGGAGAGCTGGGGATGTTTAGCCTGGAGAAGAGGAGGCTGAGGGGAGACCTTATTACTCTCTACAACTACCTGAAGGGAGGTTGTGGAGAGGAGGGTGCTGGCCTCTTCTCCCAAGTGACAGGGGACAGGACAAGAGGGAATGGCCTCAAGCTCCGCCAGGGGAGATTTAGGCTTGAGATTAGGAAAAAATTCTTCACGGAGAGGGTGGTTAGGCATTGGAATAGTCTGCCCAGGGAGGTGGTTGAGTCACCGTCCCTGGAGGTGTTTAAGGTGAGAGTGGATGAGGTACTTAGGAGCATGATTTAGGGACTGGTGGGAATGGTTGGACTCAACGATCCAGTGGGTCTCTTCCAACGTGGTTATTCTGTAATTCTGTGATTCTGTGAAAATTCATACATCTTGAATTTCTGAGCCTCTTAAGTTATTTTTCAAAAGCTACCTGAAAAGTCAAGCCATTTGTTCTTTCTCTGTTGGTAACTACTGAACTCATTTTCTTGAAATCAATCTTCTCTTGAGAATTTCATTAAAACCCTGAATAATCAAAGACTGCTTATGCAAAACTTTAAATATTAAATTTTTTAACCTTATTGCCTCTCTCATATTTCTTTATGACATCACCCATCAAACCAGAAAACACAGCATTAATTTGCACAAAGTTGTTGTCTTATTTGTTTGGTTTTTAATAAAAGCCTTAAAGATGCCACACAGCCTAGCCTGCGGAAGAGAAAGCTTCAGGTAGTAAAAGTGTTGCTTAGCACTGCCTGACTCATGTCCCCTTGTAATACTGATATGAAACAGCAATGTTTGAAACTGCATCAATTCCAAAAGTATGGTTAAAGGGGTGTAATCAATCCATATCTAGGAAATTATTTGAAGAGAAAGCCCAAGCCCTCTCTAAAGACAGCTTATCTGCTACAAGGGGAAAATATAAACACAATTAAAATTGGTCTCAGAGAGAAGCCAGAGTTAAGTAGCACTCTATTATACTGTGTATGAACTTCATGGAAGTTCAGTCTCCCTGCAGTTGAGAAGAGCTTACTATTGCAATTTACATTAATAATTAGAAAGAGTGATTTGCCTGGACAAAATGAAAAAGTTAATTTTTGTTTGACAGGCTGTGAAATAACTTCTCTTCCCTTCCTGTCATTCTCTGTCTTAATCCCGTTAGTAAGTACTTGTCCCAGTCTTGTTTCTAAGAAGAAACCATGTTAACTTTCAGCATTTTATTTATGTCTTTTTTTTTTCTTACACTTGCAGAGTAAGGTCATTAGAAGTCAAAGACAGCACATCAACTTTTTTAAATATGAAAGAAAGTATTTAGTAATACTACTGTTTCCTGACAAATCAGGTTATGATGATTATACCCAGGTTACCTAGAAGGAAAAAAGTTTGTGATCTGATTTTAGCTGGGTTAGAGTTCCTAATAACCAGTATAGCATTGTTGGTTTTGGATTTATTATGACAGTAATGTTGATACCACATTGATGTCACAGTTGTTGCTAAGTAGTTGCTAAGCTCTTGGCAGCTTCCCATGCTCTGCCAGTGAGGAGATTCACAAGAAGCTGGGAGGGAGCACAGCCAGGACAGCTGACCCAAACTGGTAAAAGGGATACTCCATACCATACAATGTCATGTTCAGTATATAAACTTGGGGGAGCTGGCTGGAGAGCTGCAATCACTGCTTGGGAACAGGCTGGGCATCGGTCAACAGGTAGTGTGCATCCCCTGTTTTGCATATTCTGCTTCTTCTCATCATCAGTTCTTTCTTTGCCATAAACTGTTTTTATCTCAATCCACAAGTTTTACATTTTTCTCTATTCTCTTCCCCATCCCACTGGAGTAAGAGTACGTGGAGAGGTGGGTGATAGGAGTAAGCAGGCAGCTGCACAGTGCTTAGTTGCTGGCTGAGGTTAAACCACAGCACGTCAGCAGCACACCTCTTTTATGCCAGTGCTGAATATGCACAGTGATAGAGATTTCAACTCAATAATATCAGTTTTCCCCCCTTTCTGGATATATCAAATCTTAATCTTACAAGGTTCAACAAAGACAGAAACTTTCTGAGGAATATCAACTTCCTTTATCACAAGCAGCAGTATCAAGCTGAGCACCACCCACCGGTAAGCTGCAAGGCCGGGAGAGACAGAGATGGGGAATGGCAGCAGGTTCCTGTCTGGAGAAGGATCCCCCAGATTTCTCTGAGGAAAAAATATGAGGTGCAGAGGGTGCATCCAGTCCCTAAAGATGAAGAGGGCTGCACCCACAGCCTAGAAATGTTTCCAAAACTCCGTCATCCTCCCACAGCCTTAAAAACATCCTCGGTTAAAAAAAAGAGGAGGGTGATTGTCTTGGGGGATTCCCTTCTCAAAGGAATGGAGGGTCCCATCTGTAGGCCGGACCCTCTCCATAGGGAGGTCTGCTGCTTGCCGGGAGCATCAGTGAGGGACGTTACTAGAAAGCTCCCTTCCCTGGTCAAAGACACGGACTACTACCCGCTCTTAGTTTTTCAAATTGGTAATGAAGAAATAGAATGTAGAAGGCCTAAAGCCACTAAAAGGGACTTCAAGGCACTTGGGAGAATGATCGAGGGCTCTGGGGCACAGGTAATATTCAACTCCATCCCAATACTAAGGAATCAGGAGCATGAAATGAGGAATAAGAAACGGGTTAATGAATGGCTTAGGGACTGATGTGAGAAGAGGGGCTTTGGGTTCTTTAATCATGGGGAGGCCCACACACCCCCAGGCTTTCTTACCAGGGATGGGACAGGTCTGTCTCCTAGGGGGACAAAAGCCCTCACCAAAAACCTAGTTAAGCTCATAAATCGAGCTTTAAACTAGATGTGAGGGGGGAGGGGATGGAGGCCAGGAAGGATGGGAGTGAGCCTGGAGGTGACACTTCAGTGGCAAAGGGGTGGTGTGCTGGCGATGCCTGCTGGTATATCACCACTAAGCAAGAGGGGGTGAGTGCAGCTGGGGATGGTAGGCAGCAAACTGGCACTGTGGCCTTAGTTAAGTCAAGGACCGCTCAGTTGGGGAGGAGCCCTATTGTGAAGGCCTTAGCTACGCCTGCCCAGCTGAAGTGCATTTACACCAATACACGCAGCATGGGAAATAAGAAGGAGGAGCTGGAAGCTGTGGTAGGGCAAGGAGACTACGATGTCGTTGCCATTGCGGAGACGTGGTGGGATGACTCGTACAACTGGAGCGTACCCATGGTGGGGTACAAACTCTTTAGGAAGGACAGGAAGGGCAGAAGAGGAGGCAGGCTAGCCCTCTATGTTAGAGAGGGCATTGATACCCTCGAACTGAACAATGAACAGGATGGGACTGAGTGCCTGTGGGTGAAAATCAGCGGAGCCCATGGGCAGGAAGGGATTGTGATGGGAGTCTGCTATAGACCACCCAGCCAAGAAGAAGCAGCTGATGAGCTCTTCTACAAACAACTGAGTGTAGTCTCAAAATCGCTACCTCTAGTCCTTGTGGGAGACTTCAGTTTCCAAGATATAGGCTGGGAGTATAATACAGCAGAAAGGAAGCAGTCCCGGAGGTTCCTGGAGTGTGTGGAAGACAACTTCTTCACACAGCTGGTGAGCGAACCGACAAGGGACGGTGCCCTCCTGGACCTGCTGTTGGTGAACAGAGAAGGACTGGTGAGGGATGTGAAGGTTGGAGGACGCTTGGGGCAAAGCGATCATGAGATGATAGAGTTCTCGGTGCAGGGTGAGATGAAGAAGGTGGAGGTTAGCAGAACAGTTGCCCTCAACTTTCAGAGAGCAGACTTTGGGCTGTTCAGAAGGCTGGTCGGAAAAGTCCCATGGGAGGCGCTCCTTGAGGGCAAAGGTGTCCATGAGGGCTGGGTGCTCTTCAAGAAGGAACTCCTAGCAGCTCAGGAGAAAGCCGTCCCCAAGTTCCGGAAAAGTAGCCGGCGGGGTAAGAAACCAGTATGGTTGAGTAGGGAGGACCTAAGAGACATCAATAGGAAGAGGAGGGTCTATGACCTCTGGAGGAAGGGGCAGGCATCCTGGGTGGACTATAGGGAGGAAGCGAGAATGTGCAGGGAAAAAGTCAGGAGGGCTAAGGCCCAACTAGAAATGCGATTGGCCAAATCTGTGAAAGACAACAAAAAGTCTTTCTACAAATACATCAACAGCAAAAGGAGGGCTAGGGAGAACCTCCAGTCCCTAGTAGATGCAGAGGGAACAAAAGTAAAAGGGGATGAAGACAAGGCTGAAGTACTCAATGCCTACTTTGCCTGAGTCTTTAACAGTAAGGAAAATTGTTCCCTCTGTGCACAACCCCAAGGGTTGGAAGAGAAGTATGAGGTTCCCAAGGTCCAAAAGGAGGTGGTTAGAGACTTGCTTGCCTGGCTAGATGCCCACAAGTCTATGGGGCCGGATGGAGTCCACCCAAGAGTTTTGAGGGAACTGGCAGATGTGCTGGCCAAACCCCTTTCCATCATCTTCCAACAGTCCTGGATGACTGGGGAGGTTCCGCTGGACTGGAGGCTGGCTGATGTCGTGCCCATCTATAAGAACGGGCGCAGGGAGGATCCAGGGAACTACAGGCCTGTCAGTCTGACCTCGGTACTGGGGAAAGTCATGGAGCGGGTGATCTTGAGTGCTATCAAGAAGCACTTGCAAGAGAACCGGGTGATCAGGCCCAGTCAACACGGGTTCTTGAAAGGCAGGTCTTGCCAGAGTAATCTGATCACCTTCTATGACTGAGTGACTAGACTCTTGGATGAGGGAAAGGCTGTGGATGTGGTCTTCTGGACTTCAGTAAAGCCTTTGATACAGTTTCTCACAGCATTCTGCTTCAGAAACTGTCGGCCTCTGGCCTGGACGGGCGCACACTCTCCTGGGTGAGAAACTGTTTGAATGACCGGGCCCAGAGGGTGGTGGTAAATGGAGTTAAATCCAGCTGGAGGCCAGTTACAAGTGGGGTTCCCCAGGGCTCAGCCCTGGGTCCTGTCCTGTTTAATGCCTTTATCAACTACCTGGATGAAGGCATCGAGTGCTCCCTTAGCAAGTTTGCAGATGACACTAAGCTGGGTGGAAGTGTGGATCTGCTGGAGGGTCGGGAGGCTCTGCAAAGGGATCTGAACAGGCTGGACCACTGGGTTGAGACCAACGGCATGAGGTTTAACAAGGCCAAATGCCGGGTCCTGCACTTGGGGCACAACAACCCTAAGCAGAGGTACAAACTAGGAGAAGCCTGGCTGGAAAGCTGCCCAGAGGAGAAGGACCTGGAGGTGCCGGTTGACAGCAACTGAACATGAGCCAGCAGTGTGCCCAGGTGGCCAAGAAGGTCAATGGCATCTTGGCCTGCATCAGAAACGGCTTGACAAGCAGGTCCCGGGAGGTTATTCTCCCCCTGTACTCGGCACTGGTGAGACCGCACCTCGAGTACTGTGTTCAGTTCTGGGCCCCTCACCACAAGAAAGATGTTGTGGCTCTGGGGTGAGTCCAGAGAAGAGCAACAAAGCTGGTGAAGGAGCTGGAGAACAGGCGTTATGAGGAACGGCTGAGAGAGCTGGGGTTGTTTAGCCTGGAGAAGAGGAGGCTGAAGGGAGACCTTATTACTCTCTACAACTACCTGAAGGGAGGTTGTGGAGAGGAGGGTGCTGGCCTCTTCTCCCAAGTGACAGGGGACAGGACAAGAGGGAATGGCCTCAAGCTCCGCCAGGGGAGATTTAGGCTTGAGATTAGGAAAAAATTCTTCACGGAGAGGGTGGTTAGGCATTGGAATAGTCTGCCCAGTGAGGTGGTTGAGTCACCGTCCCTGGAGGTGTTTAAGGTGAGGGTGGATGAGGTACTTAGGAGCATGATTTAGGGATTGTTGGGAATGGTTGGACTCTACGATCCAGTGGGTCTCTTCCAACGTGGTTATTCTGTGATTCTGTGTGATTGTAGACAATGAGGCAAAGATTCTTTGAAAATAAGAGGCAAATTTTGTACTTACACAGCTGAATGTTTCTCTGGAAAACCAAGTTCTGCTTTTTTGGATTACCATTCAGTAAGTAAATTACGTCAAGCTTTACAGCACAGCAGTTCTGTGCTAATTTGTTGTGCCTCTCAAGGCAAAATCCTGAAATTCTTTCTGACTTTTTTTATCTTCTCCAGCTTTAAAAACCAATATTCGCTATCACATACCTGATCCCATTTCATTATTGCTTTCTCAGCTGCCCATTCTAGCTATGTTTTCCTAGACACCTAAACAGCTGCCAGACCCTGTCACCACCTAGGCTCCACTTGCTTTTGTCCACACTATGCTCATTTGCAAAATCTTTTTCTTCCACACTGTCTGTCCTAAGGAGAAAGGACACCAGTGAGTATACATAGTCCCAAATTTAAACTTTGGTACAAATCAGGGCACAGTTATTACAGTGTAATCTGTAGTTAAAACTACAAGTGTATCAGCCAGTAATCAGATATGCAGAAAGCACTGTGTTTGTTGCTTTCAATTTCCAGTATTTCTGAATGTTTTTTCTTTTTCTTTATGATTTTGATTTTTAGAAGTCTCTCTTCAGTCTGATTGAAACGGATTTCCAAGAGGATGGCAAAAGAAGTCTAGACTTCTGCCAAATTTTAAGTTCCAAGAGCATGTTATATAACGAGAAAATTTCTCATGAAGAGATACTCTGCCAAACTTATCTAATCGGCCAAAATGCATTTCTGTCTGCCTTGGACTTTGGAGATAGCAAAACATTTCTTCTGAATTCTTCCCAAATGTTGTGCTTGAAAAATCCCATTTAGCATGTCACAATTTGGGGGGAAAAAGCTATAAAAAACTGAACAATTTCTTCAGTTTTTCAGGGAATTATTGCACTCTGACTAGCTCAGCTATCAGGGAATAACTCACATCCTTCATCTACACAAGTAACTCTCTTTTCAAGTAAAATCACACTCTTATTTCTAAGACATTCAACTTCTAATTTGATTTCAAAATTAAGAAAATCAAACAATATACATTGTTTTCTCATCATGCCTCACTATATCTCTTTGAAAAGGCAGATGGTCAACATTTAAAGGACAAGCCACCAAAACTCATGTCCTGCTGCTCTAAACTGTTCATCTTCCTTTGTTTTGAGAGCTTATAATTCATTTTAGTATTGTTAGAGACTGTAACAGACAGAAAAACTCTTGTGAATGCATGCTATAAAACCAACCATATGTCCTAAGATGGAGGTGAAAAGCTTCTAGGGTTAAATAGGCTTGGTTTTGGGTTTTTTTTTAGCATCAGCAAAACCCCTGCATTGCCCTATTGAATAGCAATAAGGCAACTTTTCAGGATGGTTGTGTCAATCACTATTTTTTCATGCTGCTGCATTTTCTCTTTTAAAAACACAGAAATTCTGTGGCCTCTTTCCTGCTTCCATAGACTACATGGTCTTAGCACATTTATTAAACATTCATTAATATTTTGACATATATCCAACACCCACATCAGAAAACAGTCTGCCATGGAAAAGGCTGATTTTGTAAATTGGAGTAAATGAGGGAGCTAAACAAAAATTTGATGTTTACATTTATTTTGCCATTATTAGACATTAGTAAATCTACTCGAGGCACTCTGGAAGCTTACTACCTAAGAGCAAATAATCAAGCTTGGACGGATGACTTGTCTAAACTTCGATCTTGTTGGAGTGCTCATAATAACACATCTGTTTGGAGTGAGCACAGAAGACAAAGTACTTAATTTCTCCTTCTTTTGTTACAGCTTATCAGTTCACAATAACCACTAGTTCTGGGGTCCCCAATCTGCATGTTGTTGTTAATTAATAAACAGTGATGGATCCATCCCTCATGAATGTTTCTAACCATTCTGGGTCCTGCACTTGGGGCACAACAACCCTATGCAGTGTTACAGACTAGGAGAAGTCTGTCTAGAAAGTTGCCTGGAGGAGAAGGACCTGGGGGTGTTTGTTGACAGCCGACTGAACATGAGCCAGCAGTGTGCCCAGGTGGCCAATAAAGCCAATGGTATCTTGGCTTGGATCAGAAACGGCGTGACCAGCAGGTCCAGGGAGGTTATTCTCCCTCTGTACTCGGCACTGGCGAGACCGCTCCTTGAATCCTGTGTTCAGTTCTGGGCCCCTCACCACAAGAAGGATGTTGAGGCTCTGGAGCGAGTCCAGAGAAGAGCAACAAAGCTGGTGAAGTGGCTGGAGAACAGGCGTTATGAGGAGCGGCTCAGAGAGCTGGGGTTGTTTAGCCTGGAGAAGAGGAGGCTGAGAGGAGACGTCATTACTCTCTATAACAACCTGAAAGGAGGTTGTGGAGAGGAGGGAGCTGGCCTCTTCTCCCAAGTGACAGGGGACAGGACAAGAAGGAACAGCCACAAGCTCAGCCAGGGGAGATTTAGGCTGGACATTAGGAAAAAAATTCTTCACGGAAAGTGTCATTGGGCACTGGAACAGGCTGCCCAGGGAGGTGGTAGTTTCACCTTCCCTGGAGGTGTTTAAAGCACGGGTGGACAAGGTGCTAAGGGGCATGGTTTAGTGTTTGATAGGAGTGGTTGGACTTGATGATCCAGTGGGTCTCTTCCAACCTGGTTATTCTATGATTCTATGATTCTTGCTTTTATACTAAATATGAATTTCATTCAGATCTTCCCTTCTGATAATCCTTGCATTTCCTAAAATTCACCTAAGGTTCTTAAGTTTCTCAGCAGAACAGAACCTTTTTTTCAAAGACCACATTAAAAAATTAGCGTTAACTAATATGCTTTTCTGCATTCTTAAACATACTATCAATTTAAGCAGTTAAAGACATGAGGAACTAAAACTCTGTCCTGTGATAAAGGAACACAGTTACAAAGAAACCCAAGTTTTCACTTACTACTTTGTTATTCAGAATTAACTGGTTCAGGTGATTCTGAAATCACTGCAGCTAATATCCATCAGGAAGTTAATTTACCTTTCCGCCAAGTAACACAAGCTACCTATCCACTTATGTTAAAAGTTTGGAATCAAATGGTCTAACATTACCAAGATCAAAATCATCAAGTAGTAACTGGCTATTTCAAAGGTTAGTCCTGTAGTTTAGGATCAGTCAAGCCTCTGGAAGAAGTTCTTGGTTAACCAAATGAAGTCAGAAATGTTTAGCTTTTTTTTTCTGAAGCCCTTTTCCCCTCTTTCAGTTAGAGACAGAGTAATTTCTCTCAGCTTAATTGCTTATTCAAAACTTAAAAATTTGTTACAAATTGTAGGAGAAAACAGTCTAATTTTTACAGACTGGAAAAACAAAGCAAAGTACAACTGAATACTAAAGGACTAGTTGTGCAAACATACATGCCTAGGAAAAAAATAAATTTGCAATGTCTCCAAATACTTTTCACTTTCTTTATTTTTCTAAGTTATTTTATTCTCAGCACACTGACATATAAACATATACCTGCCTTTTAAGAGTGTTCTAAGAAGCTTGAAGTCTAAATTTAATTTCATTACATTCCTTTTCAACAAGAGCCCACCATCAATTATGAAATACAGCCTAATGCTACAAATGAAAAAACCCAAACATGCTGTTTTCCAAAAACCTAAAACACAGAACATAAGAAGCCACTAAAATGCTAGCTACATAAGTTGCCCAAGTGTGCTTCCATGTCACCTCCTTTTGTCACAAAATTTGGCAAATTGTACAGTACCATACAGAATAAAAGCTGTGTTCAATTGGAAATTTCTTAATTAACTACCAAGTTTCATGCTTTCTTTAGACGAATGCTTCAAAGTTAAACAGGAAAACATAATTCATATAGGTATCCTACTTGGCAATTTGAATTAATTAAAGCAAATCCAACCTAGCAGATGGTTTGTGTAGTTGTCTGAGGGTTTTCTTTGAGGCTTTTTTTCCCCCACTGTAAAGGTGGAAAGCAAGCATGCACGAATTGGTATTTGTTGTCAGATGTACACCAGGAGCGTTGCAAATTCTTTCCCCTATTTTTTACACTTTAATTATTTATCAGCACTAACATTGCTCCGTTAATTTATATAAGTTATTTTATGTAATTTGAGATGCTGTTCTCTGTTCTGTAAGATACTTTGGTAATTTAGCAATGATAATGATAATATGTAGGTGCCTGATGTTTCAGAAATCCTCCAGTTTTCAGCCTCCTCTCAGATACACTCATAAGTGTGCATCAGTACATATGTACAAGTCCAGGCATCAAATACTTGCTAAGTCTTTCTTTGCTGCCTCAGACCTTCTCCTACAGCCATGAGCACAAGCAACCAGGCATGCATACAACCACAAGAGTGATTCGGAATTCAGAATTTCAACAAGAAGTCATGGGCCTTGCTGCTGCCTTCCCTCATCATCCTCCAACAGATCTGCTTGGTGGCTCCTTATGCTGCAGTACAAATATTCCTCTCTGAGCATCCATGGTCTTCCCAGACATGCTATAATTCCATGCTTAGCAGTCACCAACTGACAAAAAGGGACATCGCCATACTAACTGGCTTAACATTACCAAGCTCAACTGTAAATGAGACTGTCTGGTCTGGAGCAACTTAGACCAAAATTGCCACAGTCCAACTCTCCGGTATGGGCAAAGAGTATTCTCCCCACTCTCTTTGCCAAACCACTCTATAGAGAGATATCATGAGAAAATTAACTACTACTTATTTTTTAAGCATCAAAAGCATGTTTGGTATATGGAAAATTTTTACCTTAGTTCTAAAGACTACATCCACTTTGATATTATGTCTATAAGCTCAAAGAACTGATGAACATAAATTTCCCAATGCAGAACTGTCCCTTGCTGCAATTAAAACAGTCTTGTAACTTCATTATACTTAGCAAAAATAAAGGCACAAAAAATCAAGCAGCCACAAATCATTCATTCACAAAACAGCAGAGTTTGCCTGTAAACATTTCCATGTACTGTAGCACTACAAGGAAACTAAAATACATAGTAAAATTACAAGTATTATGGCGTATACTAGATGGGTTTATCAGATGTTAGGCAGATAGCAAAGTTCCCTCAGCTACCAAACAAATGAACTAAAATCCTACATGAACTATAGCGAGCTCATTTTTTTCTTTCTTTAAATGTGTGTGCAGAACTATACCTGCCTGTTTGATAGCTGGTAAAACTTGGGGAGCTGCCTCAGCATAGTTCAGAGTGTAACACAAATTATAACTTTATTTCTTTACTATCAGCTATAAAAGGCCAAGGCAACATCTATAAATTTGAACTTCTTTTTTTAAAAAAAAACATATACAATATTTTGTTTCAAAAGCAAACCTAGGCTAAAAATAATTTTTATATATGACTGAGACAGTTTTTACTGGCAGAATACGCTATTGCTAATAAAAACTCCTTTAGTGTTGGGTATCTGGTTTCCTAATTGTACCAGTTAACTCATACTAGCTAAACTCTGTCACGCAACACCCCTATGACTCCAAACAAAATGAAGTCTTGTTCATAGTCCTACTCCAGCTACCGCTCACCAACCTTGACTCTAACCCCTACTTACAGTACATAAGGTTTACCTGCACTTTTCCAAAACTGTAGAAGCCAGGAAGCAAAACAGAACCAGATGCAGAGATACCTACAACTGTCTAGTACACATATACTGAAAAGGCTTCTCTCAAAATCACCCTCTTGCAAAGTAATTCACAAAGACTTCCTTTTAATCACCTCTCTGAATCACTGGGATCAGGGCATGGTATCTGCAGCAAGAGCTGAAGAGAATGAAAAACAAGCAGAAATGTGTACACGCTCACATTAGGAAACCCAGCTCAGGAAGGCCAAGCTATGCTATTAGTCTCACCGAAATGAGCAGAGAGCACACACAGGCAAACAGAAGTTGCCAAAGTCACAACTCTGTTTTGTTTCCACAAACAAACTGTTTATGCATATGCTGCCTGTTTCTGTGTGCACTGGGACTCATTAAAATATATTCAAATAGGTATAAAATAAGGCCCTGAGATTTATTCTCTTGACATAAGTTTTAGTGTTAGTTAACAGTAAACATTCAAGTAAAATTTTAACACTGTTTACATATAATAGAAACAAATTAGGTCACATTATTGAACTAATAACTCAGCAATTATTATACAAGCAAAACATAGCTGTAGGAATCACAAACACCAGCCAAACCCACAAAACCTCAATTACGTGAGCTCTTATAAATTAAAATGAAATAATGTTATTAGATTAAAAAAAGAAACAAAGCAGACAATAGTATTTCCTTGGGCTGTGGCCAGGAATGCCAAGTTCTGTTGCCTGCTGTATGTTTTCATCACATCTGCCATAGATGAGGTTACAGTTGCAGTAGCAATTTTTAGCTACAATACTAGTAACGAAACAGTCTTTAGTTTTATGTCATGAAACTATTCTATTTTTATTCTATTTTAAGATCTTAGTTTAGTAAGCAAACATTTTTTCCTCTCCTCATTTTCTGGAACAGTCTTTTAAAATCCAAACACAAAACATCAATAAACAAGCCCCTCCCCTCAAAAAACCCATCAAAGCAAGATTTTGGCAAATATCGGTGGATGCAGAGGGCAGAAGGCAGCTGGCATGAATGAATGCAAGATATTATGCTTTCCACTTGCTTCTTTGCACAGCAAGATCAGTGAAAGCAATAGAGAATCTTTTTCAGTTAAATTACTTTTTAACTCACATTATCTCCAATTGGAACAGGAGGCTTTGTCCTACAGTTAAGTGAAGAATTGGGGGTCATCAGTAGCATGTAAAGTACTCAAGTGAAAGGAACAACAGGTGCTTCAGAAGCCACGTTACAGGGGCTTCCTATCTGAAGTGTACATGCACAAGCACACGCAGCCTGGGAACAGACATGAAGAACAAGAGCTCTGCACACAGTCACAACAACGAGAATAATTGAGGCACAATAGAAATGACTTAGTTGTGATGGACAGACAGATGCTCTTCAGAAAAGGCAGACAAGGATGATGAAGGGGCACAAAACAGCAGGGGGATATCTGGGCTTTTTTAGAGAACAACAGCTGGGTGAAAGCTTGTGGGTCTACATCAGAAAAGAGGTCAGCAAATATGGCATCATGGCAGAAGGCTTGATCTTACTTATGATCATCTTGAAGGGACTTCTAAGCCATTTTTACACATTAGAAGTTCGTAACAAGTACTATGATCAGGATTGGAGGGGCCCTGCTTCCTGCCAGATGGAGGAGAAGGATAGCTGGGTTTATTGGACTGTGTAGATTCAATTGCCTGGCACATCAGGACCACAAGAGTGGATAGCAGTGCAAAATGTATCCTAATGCCATCCAGTATTAACAGAGCAGAACTCATCTGTATTTGCGGAGTAACAGGGGGATCCCAACAGTTAACTCTATTGGAAGCTGAAGTAAGCCTAACTGGGAATGAGTAACAAAAGCACCCCACTGGGACTGGTCCAGAGGCCCTGTGCATCCTAGGCATAAGGTGCCTTAAAAGAGGATATTTCAAGGACCTAAAAGGGTACCAGTGAGCTATTAGTCTAGCTGCCATGGAGATGAAGGGAATTAAACAGCTGTCTACCTTGTTAGAGGACCGTTCCATTGTGGTTTTCTTGAAGGCTGAAGACCAACAGGTGACAATTGCTACCACAATGGTGCACCTGCAGCAACATCACACCAACCTAGACTTTCTAATTCCCATCCATAAGCTGATTCATCAGGTGGAAACACAAGAAGTGATCAGCAAGATACAGTCACCCTCTAGTAGTCCTATATGGCCAGTGCAGAAATCTAATGGAAAGAGTGAAGATTAACAGTAGACTACCGTAGCCTGATGAAGTCACACCACTGTTGAGTGCTGCCACGCCAGCCACGCTAGAACTTTAATATGAACTGAAATCAAAAGCAGACAAGTGGTATGCCTCAATTGATCACAAACACATTTTTCTGTGTTCCTTTGGCAGCAGAGCCAGTTTGCTTTCAATTGGTGGGGCATCCAATACACCTGGAATCAGCTGCCCCAGGAATGGAGACACAGCCCTACCGTTTGCCATGGACTGACCCAAGACTGCACTGGAAGAAGGTGAAGCTCCAGACTACCCGTAATACATTGGTGACATCGTGGTATGGGGCAACACAGTAGAAGTTCCTGAGAAAGGGAAGAACTTGCTTCAAATCCTTCTGAAAGCTAGTTTTGCCATAAAACAAAGTAAGGTCAAAAGGACCTTTGTAGGGCATGCAGTTTTTAGGAATAAAATGGCAAGACAGGCATCATCAGATGCCAATGGACATGATCAACAGAATAGCAGCTATGTCTCCATTGACTAGTAAAAAGAGAACACAAGCTTTCTTGGGTGTTGTGGGTTTTTGAAGAATGCATATTTCAAATTGCAGTCTGATTGAAAGTGCTTTCTATCAAGTGACCCAGAAGAACAATGATTTCAAATGGGGGCCCTGAGCAATCCATCAAACAGATTAAATGGGAGAATGGTCATGCAGTATCCTTTGGGCCACTCTGGGCAGGAGATACAACTTATGTCTTCTGTACAACTTTCAGAGTCAGAGTAGCTGCAATGGCCAGTTACCAAACACAGGATCTCCAGCAAATACTTTTGTTGGCAGCAATACACAAAACAGCCAAGCTTGAAATGACCAGCAGATTTCCACGGCACTTGAAAGATGTTTGCTTTATTCAGTAATACCATTTTCACTAAACAAGGTAAATTTGTTAGGATCGCTATGACTGAAGATCGTGTAGCTGTTGCAAGGTCTGATATGATTAATTTTTCTGAAGAACTCAGCTTCTGTGTTTTGAACTTCTGCCAGTATCCCAGGCTAGCTCTGCAAGAATGACCACAGTTCATTTCTACATGAAAGCTTTGGTGAACTGGCTGCCTATGCCATGTCTAAACAGCGAAGTGCTTCACCACCACCACTCTACCCCAATCATTTTTTCTGCTAAAACCTAAAAGCTTACATATGGTATTTCAGAAAAGCTGTATGTAGAAG
Organism: Clamator glandarius; assembly: GCA_033459285.1. NCBI lineage: Eukaryota > Metazoa > Chordata > Aves > Cuculiformes > Cuculidae > Clamator > Clamator glandarius. The sequence goes on along the minus strand of JAUNZM010000679.1, from coordinate 875,587 downwards.
TGATAGTAATTAAAAACTGGGCCAACAGATCTTTTTTGCCTTGTGCATTTCTCTGGAAAGTTATAGGTTCCTTTTTCTAGGAGCTTTTCTTTGATAAAGAAGGAAGAAAGTTTTTGCAAGGTAAAGTGCACTGAATTAAACAACAAATGAACAGATATTCCTCAATGATCAGCAGTTTACACTACTGACACATCCGATTGTGAGCCTTGGTTAGACCATCTCATCTATCTGCCACTCCAAAGACAGAATATACATTTTCACTTTATAGATTTATCAGTAATACCTCATTTTTCAAAGAACATGTTTCTTTTCTTCTTCTTTCCTAAAAGCTACTTTTTTCTATCTGTAAAATTAAAGAGGTTTAAAACCTCATGAGGTATGAAGATTAACAAAGAGCTCGATTTGTCAAGGAGGCAGATGCAGAGCAGCAAGAGTCAAATGCATAAACTAGGTTATGACTCAAACCTGGCAGACAGCACAGAGCCTTGCAGCAATAATGATCAAGGCATTACAAAATCATAAAAAGACCAGGACATTTCAGCTTAGAGATGATGTAACTAAGGGACACTGTGCCTCAGCCTAAAAAGATTCATGTGATGAAAATAAATAGAGAGCAATTACTTGCTACTTCTCTCAGGACAACTGTCAGCATTGTAAAGTTGTACAGTTGAGCCATAATTTTCCTACACAATCCCTCTCTTGGCTGTGAAACTTTCTGCCATAGGATGCCACAGACAGCTATGAATCCAAAGCAGTTATAGACCATGAGATCACCATCCATTACTAGCTGCCAAAAACTAGAAGCACAGACAAAGAAAGGATCCTTCCCTGTTTTGTTTACTCCTAAGCTTCTCCTGAAGTGTCTACTAATTACTATTCAGTGAAATAAAAGAGGCCCTAGGATTCACGGTCTTTTGCTCCTACAACCTCACTCTTTTACAGCCAGAGCTAGCAAATTCCAGAAGAAAAGCGAAAACTTCCCAAATACTGCTTTAAACTCTACTCAGTCAAAGTCAATTCACTAACCTTCTTATAATAGCTTGCAACTTCAGCACTCCTCAGAATAGATATAATGCTTCTACACTCAGGCTGATCTGCTTCTACTTACAATACCCACCCAAGCCAATCCCTGAACATCCATGAAAGCCAGGATTGTTATCACAGAAAAAGGAACAAGAACTTCAACTGGTGTTCTAGCCTATCCACTGAATGTGGTAGTGTTGGAACAGGTTCAGAGGAGGGTCGCAAAGATGATCAGAGGGCTAGAGCAGCTCTGCTATGAGGGCAGTTGGGAGTTCAGAGCACCTTAGAGGTGCTACAGAGAAATGAGACAGCCTTCAACCCATTGATTATAACACAGAACCCACTTTTGCTTTCTAGCAAGTGAAATAATGACAGATCAAACTAAGAAGAAGGGAGCATATACCCACTGCATTTTAGCAAGGCAGGCCTGCATAAAGTCCCTTGTCAAACTCACTCAACAGAAGCGGTGAGGGGACTTCTTTTTTCATTAGATACCTTGTCATAGAATACCTTTATAAAGGCACAGAGGGAAATAGATTTGGGGTTATAAAGATAAATTCCTGGCCTGGAGACAGCTTTCCAATGGAGCGCAAATTAAGTTTCTTTGTGCACAAATGCCTGACTTGCAGAATGGGGACTGCATCCTGCACTGTTCTCCAATTATTGGCTTACCTAGTTTTCTCAAAATATTAATTCTACAGAGCGCATAGTCCAGAACAGTTAACGACTGCAAATGCTGAGTCATTCATAAGTCCATTTTTATTTGTTTGCCAGCATAAAGATTAAGAAATGAGATCGATTTCATTAGGTTTTCTCTGTTCTTGCTATTTGGTTACAGCAGAAGTATTCAGATGTGCTGTCATTAAATAATCTTTAAGCAGAAAGATTTAGTATTTGGACAGCCTTGATTTGGAAGCACAAAGAAACACAGAACTATGCAGTTTTCTTTTTTTTTAAAAAAAAAGGAAAAGAAGACTATTCTAAAGATGTTTCTGTGCATGGCAAAGCTGGGTGCTCTGTCTGGACTCCAGTGAACAAAGCTGACTATGAAGTATGTTACTTCCATAACAATTCTGCTTCACAGCTGTGAGTAACTGTAACTGGGCATCCCTCTACACTCTGCATATTTAGTAAGCATTATTAAGGTATATGGGAATTTCTGTGTTTTCTAAACATTGTTCACACCAGATATTTAAAAGCTCAGCAGCTACCAAACAAGTTGAGGTCGTATGACAGACCTGTGTCCCACTTATTCCACTGGGGCTGGCAGGGAACGAAAGCAAGTGCATTTATATCCAAGCATAAGAGCATGTGTGTATGTACTGACAACTGAGATATGAACCTTTATTTTGTCTGTAAAGGTAATCACAGATTTTCTGGTTTGTCTGTTCCTAAAGGCACGCAATGTTAGATACACGACTGAAAAAATAACTTGAAAGTGTCTAGTGCTTAACTTCATTCAGAGGTCAATCTTCACATATACACAGTCCCACCTGAAGAGGTCTGTCAGTGAGGAAGGGGTGGAAAATTGATAAAACAGAAGGGAAAGGAAAAGTAAGAATCCCATTCAACCCAATACTAACATTCTCATTAAACACAACAAATACTACAGGACAAAACTTCCCTTTTTTGACAAAAACAAAAGGGAGGAGAGTGTACAGTGTTCATCTGGACACAGTAAGAAAAATCAAATATTAACAACTTTACATCCAACTGAAGTCAGCAATACTTTTTAATCAATTGTCTAAAGTACTACCTCATTGGTTTCACCTTTTGCAGAGAAAAAAAAAAAGTATCTCATCTGAGAATAAGCAGAAGCTTCTGAAAATATCATAAATGTCTAGAAATTGCAGCTGAATCTTTTAAATGACTCTAGAGCAAAGTCATGTTACAAATGAGAAGAGAACTTCAGGAAATGACTGAAATCCTATTGCTTGCACAACATTAACTTCAATCTTTCCATATATTATGACAGTGTAAGAACAGTCACATTTTTTTCTGCACTCCTAACTCAGTTACATAGGACACCCAATATAGCAAAGGATCATTCACCAGTTTTCTTTCTTGTCATCTTTCAAAGAACAAGTTTATGTCCCACTCAATGCAAGCTGCTTGCTTCCTGACTTCAACAGTACTGTTTTCATTAATCTCAGTAGCAGTCACATATACCCAGAGCTTTGCAAAACTAGTCCTAAAATCACATAAGATAGCTAGGAAGGGAAAAAGCAAACAGCTCTCACAAAAGATGTAGCTTATTCAGTATATTTGCCTGGCATCATATAGTGGAGGCAGGAGTAGAATTCAGTTTGCTGTGGCATTTCCTGTCTTATAATCAAGAAGTCCATTTGCTTCTGGAGTGCTCCATTCCATTCACTGCCTGCTTTCCCAGATTAAACGAAGAAGAGTTCCTAAAGCCAACATGCTCTCAAGATACAACCACAATATTTTCCACAAGCAGCATCTGCTGTCAACTCCGGACACAAAGTTGATTCATAGCTAAAAAAGTACTGAAAGGCTGCATCATCATAAATGCTGTTCAGAAAGTCACCTTAAAGGTTGCCCATGCATCTCAAAGGTTTCAAAGCAGGTTCAAAAGTCTTCATTCCAAAAACTGCACACCAATTAATTTCAATTGGCATCAATTAGTTTCTTGCTTTTTAGACAAAAACAGGCAAACATTTCATTCTGCTGAATTAGGAATAAGTTCTGCTACACACAGGAGACCTCAATAAAGTGACATGGACTTCAATTCCACCCCTCAAGATTTTCTACTGAAAGCTTAGCAATTGAACATCCAGAAGCAGCTGGCATCTGCAACAACCAGCTAACAGAATAGAAGAATCAAAAGAGAGTAAAGCCTTCACAAGTACCTGTGTTCCTAAACTCAAATTTGGAAAAAGAACCGTTACTATTGGCTTCAGGAGGGTCTTGTTATTCTGCCAAAACTGGGGCAACTTTCTAATTATAACCCTCTACAGGATCAGGCAGGAAATTAAAAAATTAATGTTGCTTCTTGTGCAGTCAGACTTACAAGCTATATGGACTGTGTGCCTGTGTGGCCAGCAGGCATGTCAGCACCATGTCTGTATGGGCACATGTGAGCATACTCATAAACTTCATCAAACTTCCACCTGGAAGGCAAAAATTCTCATATTAACTCTCCCACCCACTACCAGTTTAAACAGGTGAGATGCTACAGATTCCTAATGAAAGAAGTTGCTAGAACATATATAACCAGAAGGAAAGGCAATACAGGATGCTTTTCTTAAGGTATACTTACAGTGTGCCTGTGGAGTATGAACATTTTCAAATCAATCACGAGGTGACCCTCTACTTTCAAACCCCTTAAGTAACTCTCTCATGAGATCTGTCAAATCTCAAAGCCTAGAGAATGGGGAAAAGGATTATGCACCATAGAAGAATGAAATACAAGCAGTCCACTGCTTTGCATGAAATAACCAGGAATTAAGATTTTAGCTCTAAAACATTTTTAGATTGCTATTACAATGTTCCTGCCATCACAACAATAGCAGTTAAAAAACTGCTCCGATGAACTAAATAAAAAAAGGTCTCTGGACTAAAACTGTACATGCAATAAAATAGGCACAGGAAATAAAACAGGTAAGGCACAGGAAAAAATATCTGTAATTTATAGTCAAATTTGAATAAATCTTAAAAGAATCATAGAATCTTAGAATAACCAGGTTGGAAGAGACCCACCAGATCATCAAGTCCAACCATAAAGAAATAATGAATAAATTTTGTGAATCATAAATAATGTCTTAGTACAGCTATGACAGATTATATGCGGAAGATCCTGTATATAAGATTGTAGTCACGAACTTTATGTCAGGAACCCAGATATTCTGCACCTTAGTATCCTGGAGCACTTCAAAGCTTAGGCATTTTTATGTATTATAGTCTCTGCTTTAACTGTTCAAAAAAAAAAAAAAGTCACATGAACAGCTCCCCAAAACATTCTGTTTAAGAAATACTAACTATCTGCTTATAGTTGATGTAGTTTTCCTTCAATGGGGAATAAATTAAAATTTTAAAATAAATCAAATAATTAAAAGGTAAATAAATCCATAATCAACATTCACAGAGATCAGGAAAACAGGCATGTAAGAAAGACCTATTAGTATGCACAATTTAGAAAAAAAAAAACGGGTAATAGCTTAAGGAAAAACCTAATTAACAAAGCAGTCATCTACTTCTGTAGTGATAACTATAAAATCTAACCTAAAATTATACTAGGTACTTCCAGTTAATTTTATGCAAATGTATAACAGTTTCACTACACCCTGAAATTGACTAATGATGCTTAACTGAGAAGAACACAAAGAACAAACGTTTTTATTTTGACAACACCTTCTGCAAAACAGCATCTCATTATATGGCAACTTCTGGCTTTGTGTCCTGACTCAAGTAACACATTTCAATACACTCTGTTTGAACTTAGTTTCCTGGAACACTTTGCATTCTTGCTAAAATAGCAGTTTGAGTTCTTATAGAAGGGAGAGTGCAACATGTCCCACTGTTTCGTAAGGGCTCAAAATGTGTTTCATACTTAAAAGTCTCAAGCTAACATTCCAAGGCAAATATATATAGCTAAGAGAAAGCAAATGGCACAATCCACCAAAACCATTACACTGTCTGACTGCTATAGCTTTGCCTTCCTAAAGTTATGTTTTCAGTGAAATACTCCAAGAGTTGTCATTAAAGTTGGACACTTTGAAGGCAGCAAAATCTATAGAAAGGTACACTAACCAACTAAGTCAGAAGGGCCAAGGCACTTCATAACTGAGAAGTAGTTCCACTCTTGCAATACAGAGTGCCAGCTGCAGCAGTCACTTACCGAATGTCACTTACCACCCCTACCCTGTTATCATTGTCAGGCAGGCTGTGAAATCATGACAATGATACTTAGCCAGCCATAGCCTACTCTCTGACAGATAAGCAACCAAGCACAATTCTTCTGCCTCATCCTTCTTCTGTGCAAAGACAGGTTAATTGTCCAATACTTTCCCAAAGTCTCTGGGAGCAAGGGGAAGTGCTACCAATCTAATCAAACTACCTCTACACTTACTCCCTACAGGTTTTTGTGCTGTCATTTCTGCTTGTGCTCCTTACAAGATAACCTTGCAGTCAAGTTTTTAATACTGAGCACCTTGTAAGTGTTATACTTTAATACTGAAACAAGAATACACACATACAAAGCTACAGTTATGAAAGTACTGCACTGAAACTGAAATGAAGACAGTAGTTGAAGCTGTTCTGGTTTTTAACATGGTTTTGAGTAGGATTAACAAAACAGCATGAATAATCTAATTGCATAGAAGGCTTTGTAGCCCATACAAATAATAACAACACTGACTTGACTTGTACCATATGTGGCATCCTTTGTCCTTAGACGGGAGGACTAGACAAGTTTCAAACAAAAAAACCCTGAAAATTGGGAAGTCAGGACAGAGTTCAGTTGCATTAAAGGCATAAACAAGTCAAAATAGGCTGCTGCGGAAATTTATGTTGGGAAACACGTCAGAGAGTAAGAAGTTTAGGTAACAATATGAAAGTTAGTGAGTAGGCAGGGAAGAATGTCCCTGAAAACTACAGGAAAGACAAATCAGTAGTAAAAGCAAATGGTCAAGGGGCATAATGTAAGTTAAAGAGGACAACACTGTAAAAATTCTGAAAGAAATTACCCAGAAGAAGCTTTGATACAAGAGGAACTGTATAAAACACAAAGTGCATCTGGCATGAGATAAATATTATTACAATTTTATTGTTAAGTAATATTATATAACAAAGATTATAACAAATTATAACAATTTCTGGAATAATCACACATCACAGCATTTAATCTGCAGTTTCCTTAGTCACACAAGATATTTTGAAAGTTAAGACTTTACACAGGCAAGAAACTCCTAATGTTCCCCATAGGAGAAAAAAGGAAAAGAAGATCATGTAGCTGCCTTAGCACTGAGGACCTGAGCTGTGTTCATAAAACAGTCTTGTCTTACCCAGAACCAAGAAACGGAAAAGCGATCCTATGTCTCTATGGCTATAGCAAAAACTAAACCACTGCACAGGATTTTCTTCAGTATACTTGGAAGTTCACCCTTTAAGCATGCAGTAGTTCAGTACCACACATTTTGCTCTAACTGTTCAATTTTCTTTCCCTCTTAATCCCAAATATGACAGAATTCTTTGCTACTGTAACTAGATCTGCTGTCCCATCCAACACAAGTAGCAAATCATCCATTTCTTTCAGTGCAGTATTTTTTTTATTTCTTTCACAATACATCTTTCACCCTGGATATTACTGACTACCTGAGGCATCCTGCCAAATAATACAAGATTGGTAACATAACGTTAAAACATCCAGCCAGTAACTGAGGCCAACAAGCATGCTAATGATAATCTACATCTCCCTGAGGGCTTCTTTTTAATAGAAAGTATTAAAGCTATCCAGACAGGACACTTCAGCTTCCCCACCTATCAGAAGACTCAAATATTCGCTCATTTCTTAAGCTGGACAGACATTAAGTAGGTATCATGCACCTGACAGGTCAGAAGTCCAGTGAAGGCTTATTTGGGAAACAAGAAGAATGTGGCTGAGACATTGATGAAGTACAGCACCTCACCAGTGTGAATCTTTTGTCTTTTCTTTTCCCACAAACTCAAGTGCAGATGTAAGATACGAATTCTGACTCTGGCTTTTCCACTACTGAAAAAGCTCACAAGGACTCAGCCCATCCTTCTTCTGTGACACCTGCCTCAATAAAAAGCCAGTATATTTACAAGAACACTGTCAGAATACAATTTACTTTGACTCTGAAAAATGAAGTTCACAGAGTAAGGAGACTGCCCTAGGATGTCACTATCACATTCAGGACACTTCTCCTCAATAGTATTGTTTAAACCTTATTCAAGAAATTTACACAGCTCTAGGGATAATTAGCACACCAAAAGCATTATTTTGTCCTAAAAGACAAACAAAGCAGACTTGAGACATACTCTTCCAAACTGCTAACTTCAAGGAAGAACCAAGTTGCTTTAGCCTGAGGACAGAACCCTAACTTTCCAGGCAGGTGCTAAAACACAAGCTAAAATTGGAATACAACAAATAGATGGAAGCACTCCTCACAGCAAATGACTAGATCTATGCAGGTATTTTAAGATTTTTCCAATCTCCATCCAAGTCTAGGGAAATTACAGCTTTGTACACTCTGACTTGACAGCAAGATAGGATCTCTCTAAGAATTATATGGGGAAGAGGCAATCCCAACAGTGGAAATGTGGAGTGGACACATTCCCAGAAAGCAGGGAAAGGAAGGATAAATAGATTCATAAGTCATCTTGAAGAAGTAGTGAGGGGTTACTATAAAAGCTTCCTAATTATTCACAGCAATTAAAAGCAAGGCCATGTACCTGAAACCTAGTTACTCACCCTTTAAAGAGGGAAAATGGTTTAAGTATTTTCAGAATTAAAATCAGGGAGAGGACCAAAAAAATACTTTCAAGAAATAAAAAGGGGAAAAAGAAGATAGAATCATGAGTAATGTCAGAATGAGCTACTTCTGCCACAGACCTTTGTCCCCCTTATCAGGGTATTGCCTCCATGTTTCCACAACACCCTCAAGGAGATGCTCTGTTCAGGAGCAGGCAGACTAGCAAACTCCCAGTAAAGTAAATGTGGGAGACATGACCCAGCCAGTTCCAAACAGGCATGCAAACACACTGGATGAAGTGGGGGCAGAACTGTTCAGCCAAGAAGTGCTTATCCGCATCTGTCTAGTACCATTCTGCAATCCTAAACAAGGCCTCATTTTCTAGCCTATTAAGAAGAGTAACAGACATGACTCGTGGTCAAATAGAAGATAAATAAAACAGAATTACGACAGGATATAACTATATCAATTGAGGAGCAAATAAAGTGACAGATGAAATTCAGTACCAACAACAGCAAAAGAACCCACAGAAGGAGAAAAATAATGCCAGATATTCTCATGGGCCAAAAGCTTCTTTTTGCTTCCTCCACTTAAATGGAAATGGTCTTTAAGCAAAGCTTCTGATAGAATTAACAGATGAACATTTAGAATTACAGAAGAGGACTACATAACAAGACTAAAAATTACATACCCTCAGATTTGCTAGTACCTTGAAAACTGCACTCTTAAAAGCCTGTGATTAGAGTCATTGAGCAGTGATAAAGTGGGGGGGAGGGGGAGGGGGAAGACAACATATAGACCTGGACTCTCCAGCTTAGAAATTAAATGACCAAGTAAATATCATGAGTGACACCGAGAAAGTGGACAAAGAAAAGTTCTTTGTGCCTCAAAAAAAGTAGATGCAACTGATCATGACTTCCTGAAGCTTGGGTAACATAATGGGAAGAATCACTCAGTTTATACCTCACTCAAACTCCATACTTAAGCACCTACTGAAGGCCATAAGTAGCAACCAGGTTGTGGTAAAAGGGACTTGCCTAACTTGCCAAGGCAAATCTTGCAAGAGGGGGCAAACACTGAAGTCAATGCCACTTTGCAAACAGAAACAGTTCAACTTGAGCAACTTTATCTAGTGAAGACAGATTGATCAGGTATAACACTCAGATCACCTGAGGTAAGGCAGGGGCCTCACAGCCTGGTCTTTAGTTAAATGCAGAAAGACCTCCGAATGCATGTGCTGAGCTCCCCAACCCAAGGGCATGACAAACCGCTTTTGATGACACAGCAGGCCTTGCCAAAAGTAAATCAACATAAAATAATTTACTTACTCCCATCTCACCAAGAGGCAGCAGTGAGTTTTCGAGAAGTCCAAAATTGGCATCCGAAAACTCTTTCTTTGGGTGAGGAAAATGGATCACTGTATCTCATGGGCGGGTCAATGGCATTTCTCTTCCTCCCCCAAGAAAGGATGCTTTGGGTAAGAGCCACATGCCTCTGGCTCTGCCAGAAGTTCCTCCAGGAAGACATCCACCAACATATTTTTTATATAGATAGATATACACACACACACACACACACACACACATATACATGAGATCGTTGTTAACTGACTATAATCATCCAGCACTGTTGCAGCAAGTGAATTCTCCAATGGCAATTCCAAACTTGTTTTTATCTGTTGCATTAAATAAATTACCTACTGCTTCAGCATTTGCAAAATTGATCTAAATGGGAGGGAAATTCCCTCCTTGGGAGATCTCTGACAGGCATTATAAAGCTCTTTGACTGCTCTGGTGACAGCCCATTTTGCATTCTGCTGGCAAGTATTAACCCTGTGGGTGATAGTACTCTCCAAGTAGCACTAACTCTGGTGGCCAACTTGTACATGTATTTCCACATAATCCTTTATACATGAACCATTGTCCGGCTCCAGGGCTAGGGACAGATCCAGCTATATCTAGGCTTCCTGTTTGTGTAGAAGCTTAGAAAGCAAAGGGGTCTGTCCTGAATCTCATGACTAAACCCGAGGGCATCCCTCAGCCATGTAGCAGAGCCCTACCTACTTGCATGATATGGGCAGAATGCAGACTAACTTGGGACTAATCTGTATCTGCCAATACAAGAATAATTTGCTCCAAAACCACAGTTCACCTTCCACAAACACCTCTCCAGACTTTTAAGTCCAGTTGTAACAGACATTGTGTGGTTCACAGGGCACAAGCACTTTTCCACAGCCCTAAAAGTCCTATCACAGACTGATAAGTGCCTGAACACGGCAAAAGAAACCTCCTAGCACCAGGTCAGATAGAATCTGTATGACATTTTATTCCTGGCCTGAAAGTAGTCTGCTTGATTATCAGTTTTTCTTTCCGCACTATCCCTTTGCAGCACTTTGCAAAGCACAGTCTCTTTGAGCACAACAGAAATGTAAGCAAAAAGCTTCTGCCTCATGAAGCAATAAAGTATGGCATATTATTTCCTGGTTCAGAAGCCAGGTACCATGTCTGTGATTTTCCTAGAACTTGATGTTGATTTCTAGCAGGATATAAGGACTGAGGAAAGACGGAACTTTCTTTAGATTGCCTAACAGCACAGGACAGACCCTTCTGTGCTCAGGAAACTGAAACTAGAGGAAGTAAGGGCAGGTAAGGTTGGATCTGGAAAAGTCAAGACAGAAGAAAGCAGCAAAGAAATTATTACATACATCCTTGAAAAATATGTCTTCATTTCTCTTGCTCCTCAAGACATCCAGAGGTAGTAGATGGTGAGATAAGTTAGAATGTAGGAAAATTATCAGGAGGTAGAATTGTACCAAAGAACATGTGGCCAAGACTAAACATTAGGAAAAAAAACAACTGGAAAGAACACCTCCCATACACAAGCTCAAGTCGGGGACTGTCTAATATTAAAAGATTCTCACTTCTGCCAATAGTGTGACACTACAAAGAGTTCAAAGTAGCCTTTAACAAGAACTCAACACAAAGCAGCAATTAAAGTTAAGAAGTCTCAATACAGACAGTCTCTCAGAAGCCATCAGAAATACTGGAAGACACTGATGAATGCTCCTAATAGTCCTATGTCTAGATCTCCTTCCAAGAGCTACTTTGAGACAGAAAAGCAGAATTCAGATCTTGTAACTTCAGTATTATCAGCACCCTGCTTCACTAAGCAATTTAATGTTGGTTCTCCTATAGTCAAATGACTAAAATGTGCTCTGGATTTCTAGACAAAGATCCTCATTTGTCTAACTGCCAATGTTTTCTACTTTATTTTCATAACAGATGCAGCAACTCTCCCAGGTTTTACAGGAAATTATCTCTCTCCAATACTGGCAACTGAAAAGAAGTGGTTGCCACCTTTCTGCTTTCATTTCTTGATCCCATGTTAAGGCAGCAAGGACACCAAGGAAAATACTTCCAGCCCTATCATATACCGTAGGTATGCATCTGTAAGAGCACCTAGTGAGCCTGAACAAGGGATTTACCTCAGTTAACATCTAATTCTCGCATATAATTGGAGTAGTTCAGTCATCCAGCTTAGGAGTGAGGTGGTCACAAGCCAGGTCATAACGGGCCATTTTCTGCTATTCCAGCTATAGCTTAACCATGCATGAAGTTATAAACTTAGAAACATAGTTAGTTTTTAGGACATTCCTTATATTGTTTCTTGACAACTAATAAAGGAATGGAGTCGTGATTCAGAGCAGAGTCGTGAACAAGAGATAATACACACACAAAGCAAATGCTTTATGAACTTGGAAAAGAACACAGCTGTCCTTATCTCCCTTTATGCAATCCATGCCCATCAAAAAAAAACCCAAACCCAAACGAGCTCTTGCAGCATGTCCTGATTTCACCTTCCTCCTTTGTTTTGCCACAAAGATCCCACAGCCTCACACTCAATATAAAGAAAGAAACTGCCCAACATCGAAAAACTGCCAGCAATGAATGCAGGCGGTGTTCTTTACTCTGAAAAGACTGCCTCATTACAGTAGAGGCTTCCTGGAAGGACCATCAACCTAAGCACTGATGAAAAAGTTGTCATTCCCTCACACCTCTTTTCAGCGAAGAACTGATCTCTTCAAAATATTTAATAAAATTTTCTTCAAACAATACTGATATCTTGGATAGCAAGCCATAGCATCTGTATAACTTTGGAAAGGCTCAAAATGGGCCAGTTATCACCATACTACAAAATACAAGATGGGTCATCTTGAGCAACACCAAGAGATCCTCACAAGTACAAGAGTTCTTAACCCTTTCTTCCTGGTATGCAGTCCAAATGCTAACTCAAAAAGGAGCACTCCTTTAGAAGCAGAAGAACAGAAACCATTTCCCTTTCCTCCTAACTCATAAATCCAATGCACTCTTCCAGAGACACAGCTTTGGAGCTTACTACTCTCTATTTCTTACACGAAAACACGTAACAAAGCTCCCTCTGTCTTTCTGATGGATGTGACTGCTTTCTGAAGTTTATTCTGAACATCACAGCTATCAACATTTGGCTGCAAGATAGGTATTAGACAGATGTGATCCACTTAGAAGATTCTTGCAAAAACACACACAAAAAACTGGGTAATGCGTTTAAGAACGAACAGAAAAAGTGCAGCAATTTTATCAAATGACAGAGCAGCAGGTCACTCAGAAGTAGATTTTACTGCAAATAGAGATCATTCTCAATACTACTATTTACATTCCATTTATAAGGCTGGATTATTTCCGCGCCTGTTTTATCCTGCAGAAGATCTCTCTGTCCTGGCGGGGGGGGGAGGGGAGGGAGGGAACCACAACAAAAAAACCAACAAACAAAAAACAACAAAACCACAACAAACCACCACCCACCACTACTACAAGACCCAACAACTTCTGGAATCCTTCTAGGTAAAGTTAAAAATCTGAAATCCCCGAAAGGTAAGCAAGACCTTTCTCCACATCAGAAGGTTTTGTCTTAACATTTCATTTTTAATTTGCTAATTTTATTGTCTTTACAATTGCAGAATTTTCCTCCATGGCAAACTTACGAATGAATACAGTATCCTAAGATTTCTGACTAGTGAGCAATCTAGGCAACATCAGTACAATTCATAGACTTTATCTAGACCCTCCCATTTATAGACATTTCTTTATTCAAAATAATGGCTGCTGTGCAGCTCATTTTCAATTTTAGATACAAGCTAGAGCACAAGGAGTCGAGAAAAAACTGCCTTTGGGGTTAACTACATTACCCTTTTCAGCTGTATAACTTTCCTAGGCAGTAAACTGCTTAAGTCATAAGTAATTACACACAAAAAACCCACAAGGTGCTGAGTACACTCTCCTTCCCTATGTTATCTTTTTCACCCAGCTCTTCATGAACTTTATCTTGCCCAAGTATACCCTGTGGGAAGTAGCTGTGCATCTTCAAGCACCTGTCTTGGCATTTTGACGAATTTACGAACTCAAATGCCTTGTGTAATCCAAAAACAGATTAAGCACATACAGATAGGGAATGTCTGACTGCACTGATTATTTATGTGAATAACTCTACGTCCCTTTATTCCAGGCTATCTTGTATTTGGCTTATGTGGCAAGGTTTTGGTAGCTATGGACTATAGGGGTGGCTTCTGTGAGAAGAAGCCAGAAGCTTCCCCTATGTCCAACAGCCAATGCCAGCCAGCTCCAAAAAGGACCTGCAGCTGGCCAAGTCTGAGCGCATCAGTGACAGTGGTAGCACCTCTGTGATAACATATTTAAAATGGAGTAAAAACTGCTATGCAAAAGCAACTGAGAGAAAACTGAGAGGAAAAATCTCTGCAGACACCAAGATCAGTGAAAAAGGAGGGCAAAGAGGTGCTCCAGGCATCAGAGCAGAGATTTCCTAAAGCCTGTGCTGAAGGCCATGGTGTGGCAGGTTGTCCCCTCTCAGACTATGGAGGTTAACAGTGGAGGGGATATCCACCTGCAGCCCATGGAGGACCCCACATCAGAGCAGACTGATGTGTTCCAAAAGCTTGTGATCCCAAGGACAGCCTGTGCTGGAGCAGGTTTCTGGAGCACCTGTAGCCCTGTAGAAAGATACCCACGCTGGGGCAGTTCTTCTGGCAGGACCTTCTAGACAGGGGACCCACACTAGAGCAGTCCATTCCTGAATGGCTGCATCTCATGGAAAGCTCCCATGCTGGAGCTGTTTGTGAAGAACTGCAGCCCATGGGAAGGACTCGTATTAGAGAAGTGTCTCCCTTGGGATGGACCCTATACTGGAGCAGGAGAACAGTGTGAAGAGGAAGGAGCACATGTAATGAACTGACCATAACCTTCACTCCCTTTTCTCCTGTGCCACTGCTGGTGGAGGACGAAGAGAAGTCTGGAGTGAAGGTGAGCATGGGAGGAAGGGAGGGGTGGGGGGAAGATGGTTTAAGGCCTATTTGTATTTCTTATTATCCCGTGCTGATTTTGATTTGCAATGAATTAACTTCCCCAAGCTGAGTCTGTTATGCTTGTGACCATAATTATTGATCTCCTTGTCTTTATCTCAATCCATGAGCATCTGTCTTATTTTCTATCCCCTGTCTAGTTGAGGAGGAGTGTTAAAGCAGCTTGGTGAGCATCTCATGTCCAGCTAAATTTAAGTCATCACAGCATGATAACCTTCTTTGTCCACAGGATTTCACTTTATCTTCCAGAGCTGCTAATTTGTTACGTTCTGTGCAAAGGAACTGCACTCAGAAATTTTCTTTATGTCTCCTAATTCAGTAACAGCCTAGAGAAGTAACCAGCTCACTTTTCTTTCTAACGGATTTCTTCGTGTTTCCTTTGCTGTACTTGCCAATTCTCAGCTTCTGATATTTTTTGCTTTGAATTAAGTACAGTATCTCATTTCCTGGTAGTCTAGCCCAGCTAGCTGTCACCTGCTCTCACTCTCTTCCAATCAGGAGTTCCCACAATCCCATCACACTCTTACCTTTCTCAAGAAAACAAGACCCAGCTCTCCCAAACACTCCTATTACCATAGCTCCTTGTGCTCCAACTGATACTCATGGTAACATCTGAAAGCAAAAGCAGCAACACAGATGCATGTCAGCCAGTACCTGTGACATACCGACACAGCTCATTAGTCTTCAGTTGTTCATCTAGCAGCTTAACAGCAAAAATACCCATTTGAGTTCAAGCTCTATATTAGACACACAAAAACTCTGAAAAAGTGGGCAAGTTACTACAATTATACCCACTCTATAAGTCACTTTGAGTGACTAACACCTCTGATGGGGACTGCTATTACCAACATCTTTGTACGACCGAACACATTACCACTTTTGCTTTTAATGAAGGCATATCTCTATCCAATTCAAAAGAGTGGCTCTCAGATTTACGCATAATATATATACACAGATTTTTAAAAAATGTACATAATCTGGTTTATTTTTAGGTAAAGAGAAGATCTCATTAAGTAGTGTGTAGAACTGGAAGAGAAGTGTCTAAGCAGCCGGATAAGACAGCCTCAGTAGCAGTTCATTAGCTGGTAGTTCTATATTGTAGACAGTCTCACAAAGGAACCTTGTAAAGTTTACAATGTATTCAACATATATAAATCTAAGATGCAGTGAAGTCAGTTTCCTCCTCAGCAGTACCTCTTTTTATACCTTAAATAATACACTGAGGTAATTATAAGTCAAGGAATGTGACCAGTACTAAACTGTAGATCTCTCTAAGAGATACAGAGGTGGTTGTTTTAGCAACCGAGGTGTATATATAAGTTTGTGTGCCTCCCAGTCACCATTCTGACATACATGTGGTGTTTGTCTCTAGCAAATAAGCAACTGAAACTATGCAAAGCAAAAGAGTTAGAACCAAAGACAATGGGTTTACTACCGGTTGTGCATGCTTCAAAAGTTCAATATTTCTTTGAAAGCATCAGTATGCTAATAATAGTAATAACAGCAAGTGGGAAAATAGAGAATATTCAACAGGAATGTAAATGTATACTTAAAAGTTGCCATTCAGCTCAATAAAGTACTCTTATCACACTTCAAAATTTGCTCAGTCAGCAATAGCCTTTAAAAGGAAAAGCTTAATTGGGTTGGGAGGTAGGAAAAGGAGGGTGAAAGCCTGAAAAGCAAAGTGATCAGTACTGGAAGCTCTAGCATGACTTGTCAAATGAGCTGAGAGAAGCACAAAATTTTGGGCACATGAATCAAGAAAAAAGACCTGCTGGACAAGAAGGTTGAAGTGCTCCAAAAAGGTACGACATGGGCCCCCAAGACAGCTGGAAAGCTCTTTTCAATACCAACATAACTGTTAGGAACTATGAACTTCAGACAGCTGGGACTTGGTGCTTTACATAAAGATCAAGAAGGAGTGTTGGTAAGCAGCGATTCTCCAGGAGCACTGTATATATAACCAAAGAACAATGGGGTTTATCAAGCCAAAATATTCATATCAATGACTTACCCTGTTTCTCAGAACAGGACAAACAGAATAAGCAATTCAAAGTCATTTTCATGTCTGAGAAGATCATCTTCACTACTTTAGATATACTGATTAAGTTAGAGTAGCATAAGCTTCCAGCACAGATAAATCCTAAGTAATATCTACAAAGATGCTGGATAATATCAAAGCATGTCAGCACACATATTAAAAAGTACTTAAGTATTTTCACCTATTGCTGTGTACAGATATCATAAAATCTTTAGTGGTGCAGTTATTCAAGGCACTCTATCTACACAATAAACCTTAGCCAGCATTTTTTCTACAAATTGTATAAGTTCAAGATCTTCAGAAAATCAAAATTAAAAATAGTCCCATAGGCAATAATTTTGGTATCTCTTTGCTGGACAGTTTGCCTTAATTTGAAAAAACATAGAGATATAAAAGGCCTCCAAAGCTAAACATGGTGCCTTGAAAACAAACAACAACAGAATGATTTGCTATGTCTTGGCTTCTAATGCAGACTATTAAATTCTTTGGTATTCCTCTTTTTGTCACTCTTGAAGTTGAGGGGGGGTTGGAAAAAGCAAAAGAGTAAAACAACAGAAAGGGAAGAAACACAAAGGTAAGGAAGAACTAAGCTACTACAAGCGTTTGTCTCTTCGGGACATTAGTCCTAAATAGCAAATGCAGCATCTAAAAAAAACCTAAACTGATAGGAAACAAACAATTGACCTAACACAGAAATACAATATTAAATTATAATAAATTAAATAAATAGCACAATTCTTTGCTTCAAAGTGCTTTAAGGCCACTTGTGCCCCACTTAACTAGAGTCAGGAATTCCAGAAAATTTTGGTACCTGTCCTTACTAACTGCTTTGCTACACAGCCTCCACACAGTTGCTTAACCAGAGATACCGATGAAAACAAGTCCATAATAATATGGGCGACTTGTTTACTTTGAGGATTTTCTTTTATGACACAGATGTTTTACAAGTGATCCTCAAATCAGTAGAGAATGAGCAGCAGAACTGATGAAAACCAGTTTTCATGGATTGGTATTCTGTAATTTTATGTTCTTTTCCTGAGATCATCCCCCAAATCATTATAACTCCCACTCCCTGTAATTCCTTTGGTTTCTCTAGTCCTTGATACCCTCCATTCCTTTCCTGTACCTCAGTAAGAGAGATCGTATACTGCAGCCATTTGGAAGCAAACCACTGGCTAACTGCCTAGGCTACTTATTACATAGAACATTAAGCCAAACAGCATCAGCTCCATTCAGAGTTTTCAGGGGGCAGACTAATTTATCTGCTGCTTCACTGTGAATTTCTTATAATTCATTTTGAGAATGAAAAACCCTCCCTCAACTCAGGAGCTATTTACACAGAAACAGGACTAGCAACATAGCTTTACAGAGAATGTCAACTTCACATTTACATGGGAAGGTGACCTGAAGGGGTCATTCACAACAGTTTTCTGCCTACTTTCTTCTATGCTCATATTTTATGTTACTGATTGACTTATTGTTTGTACCATTTATTTCCTTAAAAATGCTATAGAAGATAGTCTAGTAGACTTATCACATCATAAGTGTTGGTTAGTTAAAGAGTAACAGAAAAAGCTGAAAATACATCAGTGAATACTTATTGCTTTCTTTATTTGTACATATTTTACTCATATACTTTAAAAGCTTGAGAAAATTGCTCCCATTACTGAAAAAACATATCTGTTAATTCATTTATCTGGCACTTTCTGGGTAAGTATATCGAGTATGACAGCAAAGACAAGACTCAACACCTTCATCACCTCTAAAGACTGAAAAAAAATAAGTCAAGTGAATACTTTTGTCTGTCAGAAGAAAACAAACTGCTTGTACATAAACCAGTAAGCAAATAAGTTAGGAAGAAGGGCTGAAGAGGGGCATAAATTTAGTTCTGCTTTCAGTTCTTCTTCAAACAGCTATTGATGCTTTATCCAAAAGCACTTATATACAAAATACCATGGCAAAATGTATTTTGGTAAAAAAGCAACCTTCACAAGACAGAGGTGACAGTGGTATGCCTATGTAAACTGAGTTTTCACCATGACTTATGATGACCTTCAACTAAACCAGTCCCAAATTACTGTTACTTCTCTATTTACAGTGCCTGAAGCAGGCATCCCCACACCAAGGATAACACATCCACTACAATGTCATCCACAGTTAACCAGGTTGAGAGGTACTTATTGAGGGCATTTAACCAAATCCCCCACCTCAGATCAGGTCAATTTAAAGCAAATTATCCAGTGCCTTGTCTGGCTAAATTCTGAATATCTCAAAAGTTGTAAATTCCATGCCTCCTGTTTCTGTGCTTGATCACCTTCATTGCAAAAAAATTTCTTCCTAATTTCTTGCATGCGTTGCAGCCTAAGTCCTCTTCCCAGACTCCTGCCTTACCAGCGTGCAAGGAGTTTAGCTCTAGCTTTTCTGCATCCTCCCATGACAGCAGCATAGACAGCACTGAGACCTTTCCTGAGTCAGATCTTCACCAGGCTGTGCAATCCTAGCTCCCTTCACATGTGCTGATAGGTCACATGTTCCTGCCCCTACATGGTCTTGCTGTCCTCAAGGGAGCTCACTCCACTAAGCCAATATCCTCTCTTCCAGCAGAACTGCTACCCACCCAAAACTTTGCAATTGCCTATGTCGAATGCCATGAGGTTCCCAGTTCTCCAGCCTGTCAGGGTCCCTCTGAATATCACACCTGCCTCCCAGTATACTGACTGGTCCCCACAGCACAGAATAATTTGTGAAATAGCTGTAAGACCCACTAGAGAGATAGGTTGTTCAACAAGAAGTGGGTTTGTTTTCAAGTTGGTACGGTGGCACCATCCTGTCACTGTTGTCATACCATTTTTACCACATTTACCACTTTCATAGCTCTTTCCTAATCCGTTGTGTTCACTATGCCTGTTTTTTAAAAAGGAGCCAAAATGCAACAAATCCTTCATTATTTTTTCTCAGTGTCTAAATTCTTCATTATTAGTACTTTTTGTACCTCACTGCAAAAACGTAGGATCAGTAACATTCATGTTCCATCCCTTCCTTACTTCCTTGTGTCCCTCCCTCCCCCACAATAAAAAAAAAGAAAAAATAAAAGAACACCCATTTCTGGTTTTCCACACCGGGAGCTAACCAGTATATTATGAATTTACAGACTGGCTAACTGAATTGGTAATCATTAATGAAATTTCTGTATGAAGTGTGTTGTATCTTGGTTCCCTGCCCTTGCTTCAGTCCTTTGATATCTGTAGGCTTTCTTATTCCGCTGGCAAAAGCCATCCTTTCCTCCTTCCCTTTTCGGACCTATTTGCGCTAATAGCTCTGCAAACTAGCTTTTCAAATTGTGCTATTTAAGAACATACCAAAAAGCTTTTCCTGAAAACTCCAGTGCAGGTTTCAGAATGTAACTGACTGAATCACCAAACTCCAGGTCATTCCAGACAACCAAATTTTCCTACCCTTAAACTAATTTAGAATTAGGAAGATCAAAATAAATCTGTTTAACATTTCATTAATCCAAAACTGTAGCAGATTATTGTTTTAAACAAGGGTTTATAGAGACACGTATGGCTTACCATCATGGATGACCAACCAAAACATTATGCCATCAACAAGTGAGAGACTCTATGGGCGCGAGAGACTGACAACATTTTAAAAATAAAATTGATTTTATCTACTTATTAAGTATATCTTGACTTCCACTTGAAATATGCCTCTGTAATGTGTGCCAGTTTGCTCCTTTACCTCTTTACAAGTCACAGATTACTTAAATTTCAACACACTTCTCATACCAGTAGCTAAAGCCTTAACTCCTTGGCCTCCAAAAATCAAAATGAATTTCTGAAACTCCTCAGAAGTCTATACTGTATCCAACCTCTGAAATTACCTCCAAAATGAATTCTCAGATCACATCATAAACACTTTATGTAATCTTGCTCAAAACCACACACAAAGTACAAGGACCACAGATGCCAAGGTTTCTGAGCCAAAGGGCTCAATAACCTACTACTAAATCTGCACAAAAATTCTTTCCAAAAGCTGCTGCTTATTGCTGTTTGGCTTGGTGTCATACCAAGTTACAAACAAGAAAAAAGTGATGCCATGCAAAAGATCTATACAGAAAGCCTGCACATATTAAAAACAGGCATATAAATTCATTTCCAAGGGGAATAAAAGTAACTTTAAAATGTCATCCTGTAGGCGAGGAAAAAATATCCCCACAATTCAGATCCTGCAGACATTTGCACATTCTCTTAGTGACAGCAAAAGCACCTACGTGCCTAAACCCATCTTCACAGAGCAAGAACCCAAGCAGATAGTCATCGTATATCTCTGATGTTTTCACTTTAGAACCTGAATACACACCAGTGCTAAGCCGCAAAAGATGAAGAGGGGATAACTTTCAGCTGTGCTGAAAAAACATGCAACAAATGTTTTCAAACTGTATGTTGCAGCTTCTTGGTGCAGGTTCACTCATATACCACTTACGCTGTTCCATGTATCTTCCGATAGACAACTGTTATGCGCACAGTTAACATTACTAGCCTTATGTTGTTACTTAATAGTTACCCCGCAGGTTCCGATACAAATAGAAGTCATGCAAACAAATACTGTGTATGGCTTTTAGCAATTTATAAACTATTTAAAGATAGTCTTCCTATCTGCCATTTTTCCAGGTGTGCAGATTATGTATGATTTTAATAAGATTCACTGAATTCATATTTTACTTCTCAATAAACAGTCTGGCAGAAAATACATAATATAAGTAACAACCTTCCTCCTGCCCTTCTTCCAAAAAATGTGCCCTGGAGCGCAAATCAGTAGCATTAAAGGGAAAAGGTGCAATTCCCTTATTCATAAGCGATACTGAAAACAATCTTAAACACCCTTTAACAGTCTAATGACATTCTTCTTTGATGCTGGCTGCATGCCTAGTTGCATACCTTATACAAAAGAACAAAAATTCAATGAAATATTTAAGTAAGCTTACCTGATGTTTTTGGCTTATATTTTGGTTGATGGTTTTTTGTTTGGCTTGTTTTTTTCCCAATTGAAGTGATGGGGTATGCCTTCTTTTAAGATTCACACGTTGAACAGTTTGGATTGGAAGAGACCTTAAAGATTATCTATTTCTAACACCCCTGCCATAGACAGGGACACCTCCCACTGGATCATGTTGCTCAAAACCTCATCCAACCTGGTCTTGAACACCTCCAAGGATGTGGCATCCATGACTTTTCTGGGAAACCTGTCCCAGTGCCTCTCCATCCTCACAGGAAAAGATTTCTTCCTAATCCGAATGTCCACTTTCAGCTTAAAACCACTACCCCTCATCCTATCACTGCACTCCCTGATAAAGAGCTCCTCACTAACTTTCCTATAGGTCCACTCTTAAGCCCTCCTCTGGACTCACTCTAACAGATCCATGTCCTTCCTGTGCTGAGGATTTCAGAACTGAACACAGTACTTCAGGTGAGGTATCACAAGACCAGAGTGGCAGAATCACCTCCATTGACCTGCTGGTTTAGCAACAACAGATGCAGCCCAGGATACAGTTGGCTTTCTGGGCTGCCAAGTGCACACTGCCCGTTCATGTTAAGCTTCTCATCCACCAGCACTCTGGGGTCTTTCTCTTCAGGGCTGCTCTCAATCCACCCTCTGCCCAGACTGTAATTGTGCTGGGGGTTGCCCCAACACAGGCACAGGACCTTGCACTTGGCCTTGTAGAAATTCCATGAGGTTAGCACAGGCCACCTCTCAAGCCTGTCAAGGTCCCTCTAGATGGCATCCCTCCAGTTTGTAAACCATGTCACACAGTTTGGTGTCATCAACAGACTTGCTGTGGGTTTCCTCAATCCCGCTATGATTCTTTGCGACAAAAATGTTAAACAGTCTCAATACCAAACCCTAAGGAATGCCACTCGTCACTGGTCTCCACTTATATATTAGGCCATTGACCACAACTATTTAGGTGCAATTATCCAGCCAATACCTTATCCACCAAGTAGTCCGTCTGTCAAATCTGTATCTCTCCAATTTATTGACCAGAATGTCATTGACCAGAGTCAAATGCTCCACACAGGTCCAGGTAGGTGACGATGTTTACTCTTCCCTAATCCACCAATGCTGTAGCCCCATTGTAGAAGGCCACAAAATTTGTCAGGCACAACTTACCCTTAGTGAAACCATGCTGGTTGTCATGAATCACTTCCTTATTTTCCATATGCATCACAGAGTTTCCAGGAGAATCTGCTCCATGATCTTGCCAGGCACTTATTACCTTTTTTGAAAATGGGAGGTGTTTCCCCTTTTCAAGTCGCCAAGGACTTCACTAGACTGCCACAACTTTTCAGATATGATGAATAAAGGCTTAGCAACTTCATCTGCCAGTTTCCTCGGGACCTGCAGATGCATCTTATCAGCTTGCATGGACTTGTGCACCAGATTTAATTCTGATCCATGGCTGCTTGGCCAAATTCTCTATATTCCTCCCAGGCCACCTACCCTTGCTTCCACTCAATGTAGGCTTCCTTTTTGACTTTAACTTTGTCCAGGAGATTGTTGTCCATCCATGCATATCTCCTGGTGGCTTTGGATGACTTCCTCTTTGTTGGGATGCACTGCTCCTGAGCTTGGAGAAAATAATCCTTGAACATCAGCCAGCTTTCTTGTGAACACCTGCCTTCCAGAGCTTTATCGATGGTACCCTACTGGGCAGATTCCTGAAGGGGCCGAAGTCTGCCCTCCTGAAGTCCAAGGAAGTGAGCTTGCTGTAGGCTTATAAGACTACCATGTCCCACTTGTGAATGTCCAAGAAGCTGGTCAAGTCCAAATGCTTAGAGTTGTGAACTCTGAAATAATACCACAGAATCACAGAATCACAGAATAACCAGGTTGGAAGAGACCCACTGGATTGTCGAGTCCAACCATTCCCAACAATCCCTAAATCATGCTCCTAAACACCTCGTCTACCCTAACCTTAAACACCTCCAGGGATGCTGACTCAACCACCTCCCTGGGCAGACCATTCCAATGCCTAACCACCCTCTCTGTGAAGAACTTTTTCCTAATCTCAAGCCTAAATCTCCCCTGGCGGAGCTTGAGGCCATTCCCTCTCGTCCTGTCCCCTGTCACTTGGGAGAAGAGGCCAGCACCCTCCTCTCCACAACCTCCCTTCAGGTAGTTGTAGAGAGTAATAAGGTCTCCCCTCAGCCTCCTCTTCTCCAGGCTAAACAACCCCAGCTCTCTCAGCCGCTCCTCATAAGATTTGTTCTCCAGCCCCTTCACCAGCTTTGTTGCTCTTCTCTGGACTCGCTCCAGAGCCACAACATCCTTCTTGTGGTGAGGGGCCCAGAACTGAACACAGTACTCGAGGTGCGGTCTCACCAGTGCCGAGTACAGAGGGAGAAGAACCTCCCTGGACCTGCTGGTCACGCTGTTTCTGATACAAGCCAAGATGTCATTGGCCTTCTTGGCCACCTGGGAACACTGCTGGCTCATGTTCAGTCACTGTCAATCAACATCCCCAGGTCCTTCTCCTCCTGGCAGCTTTCCAGCCAGGCTTCTCCTAGTCTGTAGCTCTGCTTAGGGTTGTTGTGCACCAAGTGCAGGACCCGGCATTTGGCCTTGTTAAACCTCATGCCGTTGGTCTCTGCCCAGCAGTCCAGCCTGTTCAGGTCCCTTTGCAGAGCCTCCCAACCCTCCAGCAGATCCACACTTCCACCCAGCTTGGTGTCATCTGCAAACTTGCTAAGGGAGCACTCGATGCCTTCATCCAGGTCGTTGATAAAGACATTAAACAGGGCTGGACCCAGGACTGAGCCCTGGGGAACCCCACTTGTCACTGGCCTCCAGCTGGATTTAACTCCATTTACAACCACCCTCTGGGCCCAGTCATTCAAACAGTTTTTCACCCAGGAGAGTGTGCGCCCGTCCAGGCCAGAGGCCGACAGTTTCCGAAGCAGAATGCTGTGAGAAACTGTGTCAAAGGCTTTACTGAAGTCCAGGAAGACCACATCCGCAGCCTTTCCCTCATCCAAGAGTCTAGTCACTCAGTCATAGAAGGTGATCAGATTAGTCTGGCAAGACCTGCCTTTCATGAACCCGTGTTGACTGGGCCTGATCACCCGGTTCTCTTGCAAGTGCTTCATGATCGCACTCAAGATCACCCGCTCCATGACTTTCCCCAGTACCGAGGTCAGACTGACAGGCCTCTAGTTTCCTGGATCCTCCCTGCGCCCCTTCTTATAGATGGGCACGACATCAGCCAGCCTCCAGTCCAGCGGAACCTCCCCAGTCATCCAGGACTGTTGGAAGATGATGGAAAGGGGTTTGGCCAGCACATCCGCCAGTTCCCTCAAAACTCTTGGGTGGACTCCATCCGGCCCCATAGACTTGTGGGCATCTAGCCAGGCAAACAAGTCTCTAACCACCTCCTCTTGGACCTTGGGAATCTCGTACTTCTCTTCCAACCCTTGGGGTTGTGCACAGAGGGAACAATTCTCCATACTGTTAAAGACTCAGGCAAAGTAGGCATTGAGTACTTCAGCCTTGTCTTCATCCCCTGTTACTATTGTTCCCTCTGCATCTACTAGGGACTGGAGATTTTCCCTAGCCCTCCTTTTGCTGTTGATGTATTTGTAGAAAGACTTTTTGTTGTCTTTCACAGTCTTGGCCAATCGCATTTCTAGTTGGCCTTTAGCCCTCCTGACTTTTTCCCTGCACATTCTCGCTTCCTCCCTATAGTCCACCCAGGATACCTGCCCCTTCCTCCAGAGGTCGTAGACCCTCCTCTTCCTATTGATGTCTCTTAGGACCTCCCTACTCAACCATGCTGGTTTCTTACCCCACTGGCTACTTTTCCGGAACTTGGGGACGGCTTTCTCCTGAGCTGCTAGGAGTTCCTTCTTGAAGAGTGCCCAGCCCTCATTGACACCTTTGCCTTCAAGGAGCGCCTCCCAAGGGACTTTTCTGACCAGCCTTCTGAACAGGCCAAAGTCTGCTCTCTGAAAGTTGAGGGCGACTGTTCTGCTAACCTCCTTCTTCATTTTACCCCGCACTGAGAACTCTATCATCTCATGATCGTTTTGCCCCAAGCGTTCTCCAACCACTTTTCATTGAAGGCTGGTTACTATGACAGCCCACATCCATGAACTACATAAGCTGCTGGACAGTGCATCAAGCAACATAAATTACCTGTGTGGATGCTGAACCCCAGTGACTACAAGAGAAATTGGAGAAACGTCTTGACACATTTTACCACCAACAGACTGAACACAGATGTTACATTTTCATATGTCACAGCTGCAAAGGGCTTGCATAAGAAGAAAGATGCAGAGGCTCGACCTAAACACAATGCTACTAAGAATGACAACAACCACCTAGGAGCTCAGAGTTGAGATGCCAGGTTCTCCACTGAGAAAGATTTAGGGAAGACTGTTTTAAGAAGGAACATGTGTGTGCATTTGAAAAACTCAGAAAATAAAAAAAGTGGTACATTGTGCTTGCTTAAAATACTTCTGAAAACACCTACAACTTACTATCTAAAAAACAACTTCTGGCATCTTTCCCTAAATAAAGTGAAGTAGGCTTTTTATTGCTTCACATTGCACATCAAATACCTTCCAGGAAGAACCTTTACTTTAAGCCATTGAAGCACAAAACCAAATGCAATTCTCCTCTCAAGAATGGAGAATCTTTTCTTCATTCAGGAAATTCTAACAACCAAGAATTTACTGTTCTTCACATACACAAAGAAGAAAAAACTAGCTTAGAACAAATGTAGAAGAATGCATCCAGGTGTTGAAAAAAAACCTCAGCATCAAAAAAACCCAAAACAACCCAACCAACAACAAAACAAATAAAACTCAGAAAAACAAAGGTAGGAGAAAACAGCATGATCATATTAAAATATTTGTGCAAAAGGAGCTCCCAGTTCATAAGATGCTCTCTGACATTTTTGTATTCAACCTTCTTGTCCTCCCACTCACATCTTGCACTACATTAACAGGGACAACTCTTATAATTAGATGCCATCTCCATATGAATTTCTGGCAAGAAGCAGATGCCATATGAGAGACCACTTAAGATATCTGAGGTGCAGAGACCAAGAACAAAAGCTGAAGACACTATTGATTGAAAAAGACTTGGAGCCTGTCTTTCTCAGGGGTGGGTAGGGAGGAGGAATAACATAATTGTGTTTATTAATATCCTTTAAAGAAATGTCTCATTTTAGTCTATTTGTGACAAGGAAAACATACTTCCCAAAATATGCAGAGACAAGTGTTGGCTTTTCACTGTTTACACCCACCTGAAAGCATAGGTGAAGCAGTGAGAGTAAGAAGCAGTGAGAGTACAAAATCCACCCTGCTGCCTAACTTTTTTTCTGTAGTAATTTAATCTTGGAAAGAAATAGCTCAAGGCTCAGCTAGCATGTGAAATGTGTCTGGGATACCAACTTCAGATGGAGACAAAAATGTAAGCATTGCACCATTGTGATTAAATACCTAAAATCATGCAAATGTAAGAGTGAACTCTTAGGATATGAACCAAGGTAACATATGTGTGTTGTCTACTTGTAATTTTTTATGACATTCCTTTTCTTTGAATGGCATATGGAATCATCAATTATCTGTTATCAGTCACTTTAAATGTGATGAGATCATCAGTTTCAAAACCAGACAAACTCTAACCAAGACCTGTACAACAGATCAGACCTGAAGTGCTTTTCAGCTGCAAAATGCATGCAGTTTTCACTAGTGACTGTGGAGTGACATGACCAGAAGAATCAACACACATTCACACCTAACACTTCCCTTCTAAGTGAAAATTATTCTCTCTGCCTTGTCCCTGGCAATTAACAACTTTTAGCCAAGGCAGCAGCAACAAGTAAGTTTACAAAGAAAATAATTTGCCAGCTCTGTGTTATATTTTTCTCTGTTGCTGCCCAAACTCGCATTCCTTTGGACAGCTAACAATTCAGTTCCAGTAGGATCATCCGGTTCAAATCAGCAGATATGGACAATAATCACTAATTTGATGGATTAGACCATAAGGATGGTCTAGATTACTTCATATGCAGATGTTGCAAATCAGAAAATGTATTTCAAAATTAAATGCTTATCTTTGGTCTTTTTCCTGTTATTACACTGAATTTTGTACTGTCGAGACAATTTGGAATTTTTCATACCTGTGTTCCTGCATATATTACATTTGAAATATACTGGTATAAGAAAGGATAAAGTTCTTAGTACTGAAAGTACTACAGTTAAAAGATTTGCATATTAATTTTATCAATTTTCCTTAAACTAAATTTATCTCAGTGTTGCACTATATTTAAATACTTAAGCCAGGGATGGGAACTGGCGGATGTGCTGGCCAAACCCCTTTCCATAATCTTCCAGCAGTCCTGGATGACTGGGGAGGTTCCACTGGACTGGAGGCTGGCTGATGTCGTGCCCATCTCTAAGAAGGGGAGCAGGGAGGATCCGGGGAACTACAGGCCTGTCAGCCTGACCTCGGTACCGGGGAAAGTCATGGAGCGGGTGATCTTGAGTGCTATCAAGAAGCACTTGCAAGAGAACCGGGTGATCAGGCCCAGTCAACACGGGTTCTTGAAAGGCAGGTCTTGCCAGAGTAATTTGATCACCTTCTATGACCAAGTGACTAGACTCTTGGATGAGGGAAAGGCTGCGGATGTGGTCTTCCTGGACTTTAGTAAAGCCTTTGATACAGTTTCTCACAGCATTCTGCTTCGGAAACTGTCGGCCTCCGGCCTGGACGGGCGCACACTCTCCTGGGTGAAAAACAGGTTGAATGACTGAGCCCAGAGGGTGGTGGGAAATGGAGTTAAATCCAGCTGGAGGCCAGTGACAAGTGGGGTTCCCCAGGTCCTGGGTCCAGCCCTGTTTAATGTCTTTATCAACGACCTGGATGAAGGCATCGAGTGCTCCTTTAGCAAGTTTGCAGATGACACCAAGCTGGGTGGAAGTGTGGATCTGCTGGAGGATCGGGAGGCTCTGCAAAGGGATCTGAACAGGCTGGACTGCTGGGCTGAGACCAATGGCATGAGGTTTAACAAGGCCGAATGCCGGGTCCTGCACTTGGGGCAAAACAACCCTAAGCAGAGCTACAGACTAGGAGAAGCCTGGCTGGAAAGCTGCCAGGAGGAGAAGGACCTGGGGATGTTGATTGACAGTGACTGAACATGAGCCAGCAGTGTGCCCAGGTGGCCAAGAAGGCCAATGACATCTTGGCCTGTATCAGAAACAGTGTGACCAGCAGGTCCAGGGAGGTTCTTCTCCCCCTGTACTCGGCACTGGTGAGACCGCACCTCGAGTACTGTGTTCAGTTCTGAGCCCGTCACCACAAGAAGGATGTTGTGGCTCTGGAGCGAGTCCAGAGAAGAGCAACAAAGCTGGTGAAGGGGCTGGAGAACAGGCCTTATGAGGAGCGGCTGAGAGAGCTGGGGTTGTTTAGCCTGGAGAAGAGGAGGCTGAGGGGAGACCTTATTACTCTCTACAACTACCTGAAGGGAGGTTGTGGAGAGGAGGGAGCTCGCCTCTTCTCCCAAGTGACAGGGGACAGGATGAGAGGGAATGGCCTCAAGCTCTGCCAGGGGAGATTTAGGCTTGAGATTCGGAAAAAATTCTTCACAGAGGGGGTCGTTAGGCATTGGAACGGTCTGCCCAGGGAGGTGGTTGAGTCAGCATCCCTGGAGGTGTTTAAGGTTAGGGTAGACGAGGTGTTTAGGAGCATGATTTAGGGATTGTTGGGAATGGTTGGACTCGATGATCCAGTGGGTCTCTTCCAACCTGGTTATTCTGTGATTCTGTGATTCTCTAGCGTTCAAATGAGGTGATTGGTGTTGACATCTAGAAAGCACACCTCTTCATAGAGTATATTTATGGCATAGAACAATGTTGGGCCTTAAATTATCATTTCTAGTTCATATAAGCACTACATATTAATTTACCAAAGAAATTAAAACTGAAATTAAAAATCAAAGTGATAGAGTAGTCACAAAGAATGAATTTAAATGAACGTACATGATTGGAACATAATTGTTAAGGAAGTACACTTGCATTTATTTCCCGAATCAGTTGTACATTTATTGGATTAATTTCTGTTATAACTAACTCCTCGAAATAAGCATTCAATGTATGTTTGCTAATATAAATTCCACTAGTACTGCAATCTTTTAAGAGTAAACACTTTCTGTAAAACACAAAGCCTTCTATCTTCCTTTATAATTAAAAACTAGCAAAACCCACACATCACTATAATAAATAACTCTGAGATGCTAACGTTAATTACAATCTACTTTCCAAGACGGATTACTTCTACCCAACAAACACACACAACACGCATGGTAACAGGTTTACAGTATTGCGGTATTACTTACCAAGATGCACCACCAAGCCACTTCTTTGCTTACAAACATCACGTTTTAACCAAATTCAAACAAAGGTTCTGTAATGCTAGTTTCTGGTTTGGGATATTTTTGTTTGTTTGTTTGATTATAGTCTATCAAAATCAATCAAAATAAATCAAATTCCTTGAAAACCATTCACATACAGAATGTGTTTCACTTGCTCTTACTAAGAAGGCATCTTTCCATATTGCTTTATTTTACATGGTTATAAAGCTGTGAAGGCATCACCATGACATAAATCAGAAAACTTTTGTCTATCTCCAGGCATGACAGAATTAAGTATGACACTCACTGTAAAGAAACAGCAACTGCTTTCTAGCCTGAGAACAAAACCACACATACTTTTCATAAGTGGTTTAACTATACTCAACTTCTATGGGGACAAAAGCTTACATGTGGTGATACAAACATACAAGAAGTTCTAGTACTTCTGTAACAACTTCTCAGTACATACAGCATTAGGCAGAAATACTGTGAATTCAAACAGGTTTCTACTGCACTTAATTGACATATTAGTACTGTCTTTACAAGCAAGTCCATCCTCTCACAATCCACAGTTAGGCATGTATTTGAAAACTGGCACCGATACTTTAATCAGCAGTTTCAGTGTCTCCACGCTGAAAGACTCAGCAGATGCCTAGTTATCTGCTTAGATGACTTAGTCTCATATGTGCATCTTAAACCATAATTTTAAACTTATTTTCACTAAACGCTTTGCAACATAAGGAAGGCAAGTGATATTAATTAATATTAGTACAGTTTACCAGACAACATCCAAAAGCTGATATGCAGAACAAAGATGTTTAAAAGAAAAGCCATTTTCACTAGCTATGGCCATCACAACAGTATGTTAAACACACCACAATTTTCAAAAATCATCTTTCCTTTCCAAATACTGCAAAACCAGCAAGTGTTTAATACAGACCTTACAATAAAATGTGAAGCTGAAAAGGTCTAATAATTTCTACTATGGACACACTTTTCTCTTCCCAGTTGACACCTTTGCCTCCAGATAAGCCTTTCTTTTTCACTCACATGTATGCACACCAGCAGAGGCAAAGTACTTTATGGAAGGCGAAGTGCCTCTTAAAATCAGGATCAACCTCCCAAATGAAACAAAGAATCACCTCTTCGCTGCAACATTTTCTAGTCTTTCACTAATCTGACAGCCACGAATAGACACTTCAGTTGATACACTTTTGTTGATAATATTGGGGAGAAAACCACAAAAGATACAACAACAACAAAAAAGATAAAACCATCACTGAACACTTATGCTGGGAGGAAAGCAGTAAATACCCTCTCAACCTTGCTTGTAATTACTACAATAAAAACTACAGTAATTTCACTAACCCTTAATGTTTGATGACCAGATCACAAAAGTTTTTCATCAAAACTTAATACATAAGGCCGAAGAATAGAAGACTGCTGCTTTCAAGAGCATGGCTAAAAGGATGCTTCGCAAAACAAGGCAAGTTTGGCCCTGATGCAAGAGTTTGATGCATCATTTTTCCTCTGGTGGCAAATATTTGAATGAAACAGCTAGACTTTCACTAAGTCAGAATAACAGTCTTTCCCTATGAAGAAAAAAGAAATACATTTCTCATACCCAATATAGAAATCTCTTGGATCTGTATGTAAATTATGGCATGCTATCTCAAAACTAGAAGATGAATCAGAGATCATGCTACATGAAAACATTTTATCTATTTTTCAGATTATGAATACTCAAATATTCACCTGCTGCTGTGGCTTAAATATACTGTAAAAGTTAATCACTTAATTTGGGCATCTGCAAGAGTTCTTTTGAGCAAACTGGTTCTGACTATTCCAGTTCCCACTCAGCACAGGATCTGTGCTAGTGAATAACAAAACTTCAGGACAAACCCCTAAGGCCCCTTCCCTTTCTGGAAAAAAAAAGCTCAGCATTCCCTAATCCAATAGTAAGTTCTTTGTACACTAGGCCTATGATGAATTCATTATATGATAAGGGTTAAAGTCTAAGATCTTACAACTTCTGGGAATTTTAAAAGCTTTTGTCTCCTAATAGTAGCATACTAGTGTGGAGACATTTTAGAATGGAAGAGAACTATCAGCATAGTTAATTTTAGTGTAACTTGGATTTTTAGCATGCATGGTAATTTAGCCAATAATATGTTAGTAACAGCTGTATGGACAGCCACCTTTAGCAAATAATATACTGTAGATACCCTCATGGGCACCCAGTTATGTAACTAAAAAGGGTATATAAAGAAACAGGTAACTCAATAAAATGTCTTCGATCCACCAGATTGAAGTCAGTGTGATCCATCCTCTCAGACGGTGACCCCGATTGAGACACGACTCGCAGCCTGATTCTGAAGAACGACTGGAGCTACTGAAGCTAGCCAGAGACACTCGAGATGACCAGACCTCCTGACAAGAGCTGGAGATACTGAAGATGATGGAGATACTGTGGTATGCTGGGCGATAGAGCACACCCCATTGTGGTGTGTCCGGGGGGGGAGCACTTGGCTGACCAGTCGCCCAAGTAAGCACAGAGTTTGAGGAGGAGAAGGAGGAGAAGGAGGAGAAGGAGGAGAAGGAGGAGAAGGAGGAGAAGGAGGAGAAGGAGGAGAAGGAGGAGAAGGAGGAGAAGGAGGAGAAGGAGGAGAAGGAGGAGAAGGAGGAGAAGGAGGAGAAGGAGGAGAAGGAGGAGAAGGAGGAGAAGGAGGAGAAGGAGGAGAAGGAGGAGAAGGAGGAGAAGGAGGAGAAGGAGGAGAAGGAGGAGAAGGAGGAGAAGGAGGAGAAGGAGGAGAAGGAGGAGAAGGAGGAGAAGGAGGAGAAGGAGGAGAAGGAGGAGAAGGAGGAGAAGGAGGAGAAGGAGGAGAAGGAGGAGAAGGAGGAGAAGGAGGAGAAGGAGGAGAAGGAGGAGAAGGAGGAGAAGGAGGAGAAGGAGGAGAAGGAGGAGAAGGAGGAGAAGGAGGAGAAGGAGGAGAAGGAGGAGAAGGAGGAGAAGGAGGAGAAGGAGGAGAAGGAGGAGAAGGAGGAGAAGGAGGAGAAGGAGGAGAAGGAGGAGAAGGAGGAGAAGGAGGAGAAGGAGGAGAAGGAGGAGAAGGAGGAGAAGGAGGAGAAGGAGGAGAAGGAGGAGAAGGAGGAGAAGGAGGAGAAGGAGGAGAAGGAGGAGAAGGAGGAGAAGGAGGAGAAGGAGGAGAAGGAGGAGAAGGAGGAGAAGGAGGAGAAGGAGGAGAAGGAGGAGAAGGAGGAGAAGGAGGAGAAGGAGGAGAAGGAGGAGAAGGAGGAGAAGGAGGAGAAGGAGGAGAAGGAGGAGAAGGAGGAGAAGGAGGAGAAGGAGGAGAAGGAGGAGAAGGAGGAGAAGGAGGAGAAGGAGGAGAAGAAAAAAAAAGTCCCAGGACAGGTAGGCAGCCGAGATAGTACTCATAGAGAAATGGGCGTGAATATGTGAGCAAAAGAAAAGTCAGTGTTGAAGATGTTTAAGCATATTTGAAAGAAAAGGGGAGTGTACATAGAAGGAAAGGCCTTAGAACTTTCATTGACTTGGTTAAAAAGTAAAAAAATGCCCCCAGAAAGCTCTCAAACATTTGATTTTAAAAAACATGGAAGGACACAGGAGGACAGTGATATTCCGTACTCAGATTCGAGTGCAGGGCCATCAGCAACTGCCGATAATACCTTTGATCCAGGGCTAGCAGCCCCTGAGAGAACTTTGATTTATTTTAGTCTGCAGAGGTGTGGTGACCCTAAACAGCTACAGACTTTTCCTGGGATTAGTTTGTGGCAGGCCAGAGACTCTAAAACCTGTAGAGAAAGTACTAACTGGGTCCAGCCCTATTCAATGTCTTTATCAACGACCTGGATGAAGGCATTGAGTGCACACTTAGCAAGTTTGCAGATGACACTAAGCTGGGTGGAAGTATGGATCTGCTGGAGGGTCGAGAGGCTCTGCAAAGGGATCCGAACAGGCTGGACCACTGAGCAGAGACCAATGGCATGAGGTTTAACAAGGCCAAATGCAGTGTCCTGCACTTGGGGCAAAACAACCCTGTGCAGTGCTACAGACTAGGAGAAGTCTGGCTGGAAAGCTGCCAGGAGGATAAGGACCTGGGGGTGTTGGTTGACAGCCGACTGAATATGAGCCAGCAGTGTGCCCAGGTGGCCAAGAAGGCACTTGACATCCTGGCTTGTATCAGAAACGGCGTGACCAATAGGTCCAGGGAGGTTATTCTCCCTCTGTACCCTGCACTGGTGAAACCGCTCCTTGAATACTGTGTTCAGTTCTGGGCCCCTCACTACAAGAAGGATGTTGACGCTCTGGAGTGAGTCCAGAGAAGAGCAACAAAGCTGGTGAAGAGGCTGGAGAACAGGCCTTATGAGGAGTGGCTGAAAGAGCTGGGGTTGTTTAGCCTGGAGAAGAGGAGGCTGAGAGGAGACCTCATTGCTCTCTATAACTACCTGAAAGGAGGTTGTAGAGAGGAGGGTAATGGCCTCTTCTCCCAGGTGACAGGACAAGAAGAAATGGCCTCAAGCTCTACCAGAGGAGGTTTAGGCTGGACATTAGGAAAAAATTTTTCACAGAAAGGGTCACTGGGCACTGGAACAGGCTGCCCAGGGAGGTGGTTGAGTCACCTTCCTTGGAGGTGTTTAAGGCATGGGTGGACGAGGTGCTGAGGGGCATGGTTTAGTGTTTGATAGGAATGGTTGGACTCGATGATCCAGTGGGTCTCTTCCAACCTGGTTATTCTGTGATTCTGTGAACTGCTCCGCTACCGCTGGCTGGGGCGGGGGGGCACTCACCCCTGTTGCCACCGCCATTGCTAAACTCAGGCAGTTTCAGCATTACAGAAGGGACTGTTAACAGAAACAATAAGAAATGGCTCAATTAAACATTGTTGGTAGCAGTCACGAATCAAGACAGTTTAAATAATGCGATTTTACAACAGGTGCGCCTTTTTGGTTTATCAAACACTTATAAAGATAAGGGATTTTTGAAAGCTGAAACAGGCATGACCCGTGCATGGTGTTTATAGAAAGACTGAAGCACGTGCTCGACAAGCAGGTAGACAACTGAGCAGTTACAGAAGCCTTAATTTTGCAGTCTGCAACAAAAAATCCTAATGACGAATACAGAAAGATATGATGTGGTGTGAAAACACCTACAACAACAGCTGGGATCACTTACTTATCAAGCCCAGCTGATGGCTGCTGCCCTGACTGTATACCGGGCAGAAAGACTTTCTGTTATAGATGCAGACCTTACTGGAATAATTCAAGCAAGGGAAATTATGTATGGGAGGATGTAGGTTTTGGCTCAACTGACCAGTCTGCGATTCTATGAACACAGAAACTACAAAAATCATGAACTTGCAAACTAAGGCACTCACACAGCAAAGAAGAACAATATATTACCATAAGTGAAATATTTGTTAGACAATCGATACAAACCTTATTAGATAATGCATGTACATATTTTAAGTGTTGTATGTTCCCAGTACCATGTGTAGTTTAAATATCCATAGCATTGAAAAATTGTGGATCCAGTAGTGGTATCCAACATTGTATGAATGTATTCAGCTAGCTTTGAAATGAGTGGTCATGTGTGTGTGTGTTTGAAGCGCTTCACACGTTTGTAAGACTTACAGATTGGTTTTGATTAATCTTGGAAATATATCTCTGGGACCTTTCAGTCTCAAAATGTCCGCTAAGCCAGCAAACAGGTAGATTTACCTGGGCATCTTTGGAATGAAAGGCTTCAGAAGGAAAAATTTTAAAATACCTAGCAAAACATAAAAAAGGAAAGAAAAAAAAAAACTGGAAAAGCCCAGCCTTGCAGCTGTATGTCTGTGAGTACTCCACCTTCTCCTTCCTTTCTAAGTATTATTCCTTTTCATCTTTGCAGAAGTCCAGAGGAGTTAACTGTGCTATCTCTCTAGGGGAATGCCAATTTGTGAGAACACTTTGCATTCCAGTGTCCTTATCAGATCAGCAATTGCTGGGCCCTAGAGCAGACAACATTTAGGGATAATTGACCCAATGATAGAGGAAAATTCAAAAGATTCATTATGAATTATTGAGTGGATATTTTGCCACACCAACCCCAAAAAAACCATAGTCACTAAATTTGAAATGATTACAGTGATAATCACCAAGGGAAGAAAAAGAAGTGTTCAGTTATTAGGCCAAGACTCAACAATCATTTATATCCCAATGACAAAAGAATATGTGAAGTGGTGCATGGCAAGTATTTTGAATTTACAAGTATATCTAACAGATTATCCAGGAAGTATTGATATCCATTTACCAAGTCATGTCATTATTGAACGTACCCATCAGGTAGTAAAAACATTGTTAGCAAAACAAAGAAGGGGGGAATCAGGAGAGAAAAGGCAAAAAAGATTGATGAAGGTGCAATCTATAATGAATTTTTTGCGATTAGCAGGAGAGACGATCAAATTGTGCCGAAGTTGAAACATATGCAAACCATGTCGTCAAAATTAGAGCAAGTACAAGACAATGTGAAAGTGCTATAGAAAAACAGTTATTATGGGCAATGGACAGGTCCGTATAATCTGTTAACATGAGGATGAGGTTATGCTTGTGTTTTAACAGATACAGGGCCAGTCTGGGCACCAGCGAGATGTACCAAGCCCAATTTGCTGTGCGACAACTGTTAAGCCCCAACCACGAAAGCAACCAACAGGAATGAGGATGATGTTAACATTATGGAGGTTCTTAATCCTATGGGTGGTAGTTAAAGGAGGTCCCTGGGTGATCGATTCTCAAAAGAATGTGTGGATAACAGGATGGGTATGAGAACTGTTGGTCAAAGAAGGAATGTTATTTTTAATGGTGTTAATTGCTTTAACAATTATCCTGTGTGTTATAGCGCATACAACATCAAGTCAATCGTATGTTTCACCTGAACACTTTAGTCGAAAAACAAAAAGGGGGAATTGTGGAAACATTTTACAGAGAAGAAGGCCTGGATGCTGTGGGACTGATTGATACTGAGCAATTCTAACAAGGCCTTGAAACAGAGAACTGAAAGATAAACAAAGGCCAGTTTGGAGAAAAGAGGAGAAAAGACAGCCTTCTGATAAGCAAAGGCCAGCTGAAAGGAATACAAGAGCTAGTTTGGTGGGAATGAGCACCAACTGAAAACAAAAATGGAAGAGAACTATTAACATAGTTAATTTTAGTGTAACTTGGATTTTTAGCATGCATGGTAGTTTAGCCAATAATAAAAATAGCTGTATGGACGGGTACCTTTAGCAAATAATACACTGTAGATACCCTCATGGGCACCTAGTTATGTAACTAAAAAGGGTATATAAAGAAACAGCTAACTCAATAAAATGCCTACGATCCATCAGACTGAAGTCTGTGTGATCAATCCCCTCATACCAGATCAATTTGTCTATCAGATTAACAGCATGGAATCGTTAGGAGAAGCATTGAGATCAGGTTTTAAGAGAACATTATCAGGATGTCCAAGCAATTTTAAAACAAAAAGTGGAAATAACAGTTTCATTGGGTAAAACCTCCATTCCCAGATCACCTATACTGAAAGGATAACTATTGTCCTATATAATTTATTTGGAAGACTATAGCAGCTAAACAGGAGACACTGACCTTCCTCATGCATCGTGTAGTCTCAGCACACAGGAAAAACTATTTCTGAGCTATGTAATACAATTCAAAGGTAAAAAAATCAAGTTCTTCCTCAACTTTCTGCATAGTAATCCTTGAATGTGCTCTTAGCCATGAATTCTGACAGCACATTATCTATAAAACCTACTTAATTTCAGAACAGTATTTCCACCAGTATAAACAACTGCACTGTAGAGTCCTGTAAATCATGCAAGTTGTGCACCACTAAAAATACATTTTGAGAAATGACTGGTTACATATGTCACTTCTTCATACTCCGAGCCCTAAGAATGATTTTTTGTTTGTTTGTTTGTTTTCTGCCTTTCTCCTATACCGCTTCCTAAATACTGATGTCATAGCCCCCATTCTTCGTGTCATTCACAAACATGCAAGTTTCATTCTCGTTGCCATTCACAGCTTCAGAAAACGTCTAAGGCCCCAGTCCTGAAACCACAGAGTCACTCGTTTAAATCCAAGCACGTGAGAAATTCGCTGCAGCCTGGAAGGAGCTCTGCTGTCTGACATCACCAACCGCGGTGCTGGGACTGTAGTCCCGAAAACATCGTAGCCCCAGGACGGGCGAACAACACGCCCAACACCAGTCCCGAAGGGAGAACTCGCTGCTGGCTCTTCCCAACGGGAAAAGCAAGAACGCGCTTCAGGAGTGTCTGTTTTGGCCCCCGAAAGTGCGAGGCCGAGGTTCCCAGCGGGAGCAGCCGGGGGGGTAGCGGAGGCTCGGCGAGGGGCGGCCGGGGTCCCCGAGGCGGAAGGGGGGACACACAGAGCAGGGTCCCACGGGGGCAGCCGGGTGTCCCGCGGGGGACGGCGGGGGGAGGGGGGGGGGCCGGGAGGCTCGGCGAGGGGCGGCCGGGGTTCCCGCGGGGGCGCACACCGACTCTCGAAGCCACCACGATCTGCGCCCGGTTCGGGGCCGCGGGCACCGCCGGCAGCGCCGGCAGCGCGGAGCCCGGTTTGGGCCGCAGGCCGGGGCGGCGGAGCCCCGAACAGGCCCGCGGGCGCGGAGGCGGCGCAGGCCGGGCGAGCACCGGCAGCGCGGGGCGGGGCAGCGCCCGCCGACAACCGGAGGCGACTCCGCTCGCCCCGCGGCGGCCGGAGGGCCCCGCTCACCGCTCGGTGCGACTCTCGGCCGCCCCCGGCGCCGCCGGACGGGACGGGGCCGCCCCGGAGCCGCCGCCCCCTTCCCGCGGGGCCCCTTCTTCCCCCGCTCACCTGGCAGAGGGGCGGCGGGGCTGCCCCGGCCCTGGCTGCGCGGCTCCGGCAGGCTCGGGCCGCGGGGCGGCGGCAGGCGAGCGGCCCCGCCGCTCATTGCGAGTCCCGGGAAGCCGGAGCGAGCGCGGGGAGGCGGCGACCTCGGCGGCGGGGGAGGAGGCGGTGGCGGAGGAGGAGGAGGGCAGGAAGGGGGCGGCGGGAGGAGCGTGGCGGCAGCGCGGTCCCCGCGGCGGGCGGCGCTCGGCATCGCTCCCCGCGCCCGGCGGACGGGGCCGAGCCGCCCTGCCCGCCTCCAGCCGCTCGGCCCGGCCTCCCCCGGGCGCCCTTTGTCGCGGCGGCGGAGCGGGGGCAGCGCCCGGCTTCGCGCTCCGGCCCCGGTGGGACCCGAGGGCGCCTCGCCCCGCTCTGCCGGGACGGGGGTAACTGCGGTGCAAGAGGAAAACCGGAGGGGCCGCCGCGCTCCTCGGTTTGTCGCGGGAAAGACGTTTATCGCTTTGTTGTCAGACGAGGAAATTGGAGAGGGGCAGGTACAGGCTAGGCGTGAGGGGGCAGTTCTTCACGCCGAGGGCGGTGAGGCTCTGGCCCGGGGAAGCTGTGGCCCTTGGGCAGCCTGGTCGAGTGGGAGGTGTCCCTGCCCGCGGCAGGGCGGGTGGAGCGGGATCGTCTTTAAAGTCCCTTCCAACCCAAACTGTTAGGTGATTCCAAGTGTTCAAACTAATCTCTTTGTGGGAGAAAACGTAAGGAACGAAATCAAAGGTTTCTCTTAAAGTAAAGAAGATGTCTCTGTGTGCCTGCGTGCGTGCATGCGTTTCTGTGTTGAGGTGAACAGCTGTGTTTGCTGAAAAGTAAAATACCAGGCAAACTGATACACACGGAGGCAAAGAAAAATTACCGCTTACCAAAATATATCGCCTAGAGGGATGCACTTGCTATTGTCAACTATAACAGTTCTCCAGTATCTAAATGTGCTGATGGACAATTAGTTTCATTTTGCTCATCACAGCAGGGCCACCTTCTCCTCTGTAGTGCTGTGAGTGGGAAAGGTTTTGACAAATAACACCTTTGCCGGTGCTGCCCCGCCATGCTACCCTTTTCCTTCACTACTTCATGTCATTTGGTTGAAGTTTTCACCTAGTGTGGGAAAGGGTGACAGACTCCCTAGAGGGCTAGCACCTCTGTGACTTGTAGCCTACTGCTGACGTGATTCACACGTCCCAGCAATTCTATAAGGCTATTCAAAGCCTTTCTATCTTTGCTTGCTTAAACTCCACACAGCTAATCCCCTGTATCTCCGGCGCCAAATCGGGAAACAACTTTGACAGCTCCTGTCTTGTGGTGCTGGTAACACAAGGATCTGAAGTACTTTCCCATCACATCCTCTGCTTCACCTTTCGGAGGTGTCTGCACCTCTTTCAGATTGCTGTTATCACACAAGCACATGCAACCTGGATGAAACTCACAGCAGTACACAGATGACAGAAAAAGATGGACACAGCAACTACTGCTTTTTGAGGATTCATTTTTCACTCACTTCCTGGGAGGAAATTGATTCAAAACTATTCTGTGAGCCCTCCAAAGTTTTGCAGATTCGAATACTGCAAGATTTCTAAATGAAGAAGTGTGCAAATAGCATCAGTCCTTCAATTAGGACAGTATCTCTAACTTTTTTTCCATAGATTGTATTCCAAAAATAAGCCAAGAAAAGATATTTCTGCAGTTTAAAGTTACTACAACCATTAAATGCACAGTTACAGGCTACCTGGAAGTTCAGGAAGTCTGTTTCTGTTCAGTACGGGCCAGCAGTCTTGCAGACACATAACCCGCCAGTTTCTGTGCATTGCACTTCATTGAATTCTGGAGCTGAGTTGTTCTATCTTCTTGTTGGTTCTGAACTGAAATCAAGCATTTTCAGGATAATATTACAAAAGCTAGACACAGGTTTATTTTTTGTTTCCCAAGGGTCTTTTATCTCAAGTAGGATGAAAAGAGGTAGTACCTTTACCTAATATCTTATTAAGGTAATTACCACATTTGGAAAAGAGACAAGCTTTTGGCAGTGTACAGAAAGCCTTCTTCAAATTTGCTTCAGATCTGCAGGTACATAAAGACAAAGTTTTCTATCTCTAAGGTTTAAAACAACATGCATTTTAATTCATTTTTCTAAACAGAAGCATACTGATAGATGTGTAGAGTCAAACTCACTGATAGTTTACATCAAACAGATCCATGGAAAAGTTATAACAACTGATCTTTTTTTCTTGTTCTCTTTTGTGGCTTTTGTTTTGAAGTATGCAAACTCCAAATACTGCAATGGTCAGAAAGGTACTACACTTAGTATTGGAGACAAGACTTCAGTTGAATTCAGACTTCACTAGTTTGAGTTATAACAATCATTACAAGAACATCTGACACAGATGCAAGCTCTTTTGCAGACCAGAGGTGCTTGCTTTTCTTCGTAACTAATTCTGACTGAAAAACAGCATCTAAAAATTGAGTCTAGATTTCCTTATCTCCAAATGACCTGCCAAAATCCATTGTTAAGGTATGATTCTCAGGCCTCTTACTGTGCTCCAGTGCTGAAAATGATGACATTAGGTATATTGTTTCACTAAAAATGGAACAAGTTAAACCTTCACCCAAGACATCTCTTGAAAGCTGATAACAGGAGTAGTGATGTTTAAGGCTTAGGGTATGCCAGACTTTGCAATAGGATGATTTTTACCTTGAATCCTTCTTTATCTCTTCTCTCCTACCCTTGGTGCTGCTAAAATACCTGATTATGAGAGGGACATGTAGAAAAGATCTGCTTTAGGTAAGACTGACAAGATGGTAGTTAGTTGAAAATAGTTAATTTAACAGGGAGTTGTGTCAGATCTTTTAAAAGTACACCTCTCTTAACAGAAAGCTGATATGCATATTTTAAAAGTGTTTCCTTTACTCCACAGGCAAGTAAACACGTTCACCTGCAAATATCTTGTAGAGAAAATGCATATCCAGCTTCTTGTGGACGTTAATTGGTGCTTTAAGTAGTTGAGAAAGACACAGAAACTCTCATTGAAACTTGAAACTCTCATTGTGATGTGCACCAGATGGTGTACAAGATATTTCCACTGGTGCTAACTTCATGACTGCTGTATTTTCCACATCTGCAGGAGACTGCTACTTACTGCAGGTGTAGCCTAACTTGCCATTTATGAGCTGGAGGCCAGTCCTACCAGATCTCTGGACAAAAGGCTCCTACAGGAGTCACTGGCTTAACATCTGGCTAAGAACTAGATCTACAGGGACTAAAGTGAATTTGTTATTGAAGCTGCCACTGAGAGATTGCTAACTTCATTGAAGAATGAGAAATGCCAAAGGCAGAAGGTGAGACACACGTCTCAGTAAACAAACATTTGTAATGCACAGAAATATGTTCAGGTCCTCTGTTCTTCCTGGAAAATAACATGTTCCTAAGACTGTACATGGAAATCTTAGAGCTTTAAGATGAGCCCTCTATTTTCCTTCTTCACACTCCATCTCAGCATCTACTTGAAGTTGCACTGTTGATGGGCTCCCTATTCTCAAACAGTCATTTCTGTACTTTGCTGTAGTGACTGGCTGAGAGTTGAGATTGATTAGCCTGGAGAAGGCTTCCAGTACTTAGAGTATGCCTACAGAAAAGCTGGTCGGGGGGTATAGTGCTATGACAAGGGGTAATGGTTTTAAGCTGAAAGAGGACATTTAGATTAGAGATTAGGATGAAATTTTTTACTGGGAAGGTGGTGAGGCACTGGAACGGGTTGCTTATTTGAACACAAACAGTATTAAGGAATGTATGTGAAATGAGAAGTGCTTTGCCAATGCATGACAAGAACTCATTGTACTGTTGACAGCTCTTGCAGGACATACTTATTACTTCCTAACAGCTCACCTGTACATTACCCTTAAGGGACTTTACTGATATCTGAACACAGAAGGAGCAGAAACATTTTAGCATTCAGAGTGACTTTGATGGTGCAAAAGAAATGGTGCTGTAGAGAAATACTCTAAATGATAGACCTCAGAGATAAAGGAGTGTCAAATACTACAGGTTCTCTTGCTTTTGCATTTGCAGTGTGAAAACTGCAAAAAAAAACTCAGCCCTGAAAAGCTTGCAATCTAAATATGCAGAAGAAAGATGAAACAGGAAAGTAAAGTAATAATAGAGTGCAGTGATTTGCCCTTAGAGATGTGACATCTAGCTGGCAGAAAATACTCCATTTTTCAAGTTTGATGCCATCTGAACATACACCATCTCCTTCCAGTTAAACTCCACTTCAGGGTGGAGGACACTGCTCTCCCCAACAGTGCTTCAGAACAGCAGAAGACTGAACTTTTCATCAATAACCATGAAGTAATAAAGCAGATCACCACTCATAAAGGCAGAATGGCTAAGGTAGCTGTGATTGTTCTCTGATATGCATTCAAGGTCAACCCCCTGTGAGAAAAATATACAGCTCTTCCCATTCATCACTGTCTTTGTTTCAGGTAAAAGGGTCTTAGAGGGGTGAGACATCATTCCTATCAGACTTCACCTTCCTGAAGGAATTGTACTGATAAGAAGAGGGAATGCAGAGACCGGCGTGACTTAAGTTAAGGGCTGGAGTGGATTCACTGCCTTGACATAGTAATACCTGGTGCAGCAGAGTGCACACCCTGCTGGCAATCTGTGTTGACCTTCGGGGGCCAAACCAAGAGCCAGTTTCTTACAGGGAAGCTTACACCAGTGGAAAGACCATGCTAAAGTCAGGATTCAAAGCTCTTTGGATTAGTGTAGTCAAAGCACAGTAGGAGTCGCTTTCA
This sequence comes from Clamator glandarius, assembly GCA_033459285.1. Lineage (NCBI taxonomy): Eukaryota > Metazoa > Chordata > Aves > Cuculiformes > Cuculidae > Clamator > Clamator glandarius. The sequence continues at coordinate 831,527 of JAUNZM010000679.1, read as the reverse complement.
CCTTGACAGGCAAGTGGAGAGGCTGCTTCACACAGGCCATTTTGACCAGTAGGCTCATGCACAAGTATAGTGGGGGCACAGGGTTTGGCAACAGTAACAACAGAATTGGGTGGCAGTGAAGGCAATCAAACTTGGGCTGCCTATGTTTTCTTGAGAACCCTTCCCAAAGCACGTCTAGCCCCTCAAACAAATACATCAAATAAACATATGATCGTAATCCCATGTGCTATTGCAATGGCAGCTGCCTCTTGCTCTTGCCACTGTCTCAAACCTGGCCACAATGCAATAGAACATGCCCTGCATTTGTAGCCACAAGACTAGTTTTGAAAGTGGAAGTTGGACCTGCAGTGATACGCTGTCCTGTTAGACAAGGAGCTGGCTGGGTGGCCGTGTCCATGGAGTTACAGTCAATGGCTCAGTGACCAAGTGAAAATCAGTAATGAGTGTTATCCCTCAAGGTGTCCCCACCTGTACTGGGACTGGTAGTATTTGATATTTTCATCACTTATGTAGTCAATGGAATGGAGGGAAGCCTCAGCAGGTTTGTGGATGACATCAATATGAGTGGTGCAGTTGATACATTTGTTGAAAATGATGCCATTCAGAGGGACCTTGACAGCCTTGAGAACTGGGCCCATTTGAACATCATGAAGTTCAACTGTAACAAGTAGAATGTGCTGTGCCTGGGCTGGAGAAAGCATCAATATCAGTACTGACTGGGGAGTGAATGGGTTGAGAGCAGCCTTGTGGAGAAAAACTTGGTGTATGAAAAAATGTATATGAGCTGGCAACGTGCACTTGCAGCCCAGAAAGCCAGACATATCCTGGGTTGCATAAAAAGGAACATGGCCAGCAGGTCAAAGGATGTGATTCTCCCCGTCTACTCTGTTATGAGACCCCACATAGAGTACTGCACTACATACAGCTCTGAGGTCCTCAGTACAAGACAGATGAGAGCCTGTTTGAGTGGGTCTAGAGGAGGGCAATAAAAATAACCAGAGGCCTGGAAGACCTCCCATGAAGAAAGGCTTATTATTGATGTTATTTAACCTAGAGAAAAGAAGGCTCTGGGAAGGCATTATTGTGACATTTCAGCATATGAAGAGGGAAGTGGAGTGGGAAGTGTTAGTCTCTCCTCACCAGTGGCTGGTGACAGTATGCATGGAAGTGGTTCAGAGCTGTGTCAGAAGAAGTTTAGTCTTAACGTTATGAAATATTTCTTTACCAAGAGGGTTGACAAAGACTGGGATAAGCTTCCTAGAAAGGTTGTCAATGTGCCATGCCTGTCAGTGTTTCAGAGACATTTGCGTAATGCCCTTAATAGCACACTTTAACTTTTGGTCAGTCTAGAGATGGTCAAGCAGTTGAACTAGATGACTAGGTCACTTCCAATTGAACTGTTCCATTCTATTCCATTCCGTTCTATTATATTCCATTCTGTTTTCATGGAAAAGTCTTTCAGTGTTTTCACTCGTCTCTAGAGAAACACGCATGTTGGCAGAAATTAATTTTGCACCTAGCAGAGAGTTCTTCGTTGTCTAAGTGATGGAGCTATCAACACTGGACTATTTTTGGAGTTTCAGATGCATTTTCAAGGATCCTGTTGTTCCAGAACTTGGTATACCTTGAAAATAAGTAATCTTGTACCCTGAGAACTCCACCACATGAGTAGAGGACTGGTTGGATAGGCTTTGATAGTCTATTTGGCTGAAGTGACCCACTGCTCTCTGTAGAAACAAATGGGCTTATACTCAGTTTTACTCTACTGCTGTTATTGAGACACCCGAACAAGACTCCTGTCATAAGCAGAGCAAATAACTTGTGTTTAAATCAATAGTGAGCTGCTTCTTCTAGCTTATCTTAAGCTACCCTAAATGTATACCACAGGCTGATATTATGTATTTCTGTTGTTTACTGCCTGAGCAGTGCAAGGCTACACAATTGCAGAAAGATAAATCTTGCATATAATGTCTCAGTATCTGCCTCTGTGGGCCTAGTTTAGAGGTCCAAAGTCTGCACACTAACAGGACTACAGGCAACCCCTTGCTTGTTACTGATCTCATGAGAGACCCGACGTTACCTACAGAACAGGAAAATATCAGGCTCACCTCTGTTACCCTGCATTTTGCCATGTACATTGCTGCACTTGCACAGAAGAGATGCTGGACTCCTAAATTATTTGTTGGATTTAAAATAAAATCTGCTAATTATGAAATGGCTTGTGCACCTGTTTCTTTTTCAAGGGTAGAAGGTCTGGTTCTGGGGAGCAGCAGAGCAAAAGTCACATTCCCAAACTCCCAGAGTCACTTCCTCATGCTTCACAGCCTAATGGGTGATTCAAGCCAGCTCTTTCATGAGTCTGTGAAAGCAAGAAGGAAAGACAATTTTATCTTCTCAATGTTCGTGACTTAAAAGAGGTTATTATAACATGACTCAGGAATAGGAAATTCAGCTTACTGATAAATTGCATTGTATGACTGGTGTTGGTAGTCATCCATTTGATTTCTAACAATAATCTCCTAGACCTGTGGCACCCTTTTTATGTCACTGTTTTTAATGCTGCTAGTGATTTGTGACGTGACCCTGAGCAAGTGACATGGGTAGGTATGATAGTGTGCCTCCCACCCCAATGCAGAACATTTGTGTGGAAGAGCAACCATGTACTTCAAACTACATGCTTATCTGAAGACATCCATGGCAGGACCTTTTTGCACTTGCTTTTATTTTCCCATTGATCCTTTCTGTCTTGCAAGCTCTGTAGTACCTGGCGTCTCAGATTGCCTTCCGAGGAAATGGTCACTGCCCAGTGACTCTTTTCTCATACATTGTCTACCCTCTGAATGCTGTTTTTTGGATGGTACAAGTCATCTACCTTCCACCTCTTTCAAGGGTCAGGGCTGAGACTGCCTCTTACCGTCACACCTCAGTGAAGACAGTATCCTTTGAATTACAGAATTCTTAATAATTACAGAGTTAATATTGAAATTAAGCTGCAGGACATGTCATTCCCTTTCCTTCTTTTCATTATTACATTGATGAATGTACCTGTATCTGCTACATCTCATCTTTACCTGAGATGGCAAAGATAGGGTATGGACCATGGCTGTCAATATCTAAACTGACACCACCAGGTTCCTCCAGATCACTGCACATGCATGATCATTATGTTCCTAGTACCAGCTGCAAATCCAGAAGTAAAGTACAAGACAATACTTCAGTGGAATTTTTATTGTTATTATGTTTCCTGCTTTGCGGCTCCAGATTCCTTAATGCACCTAACAAACTTGAAGAGCCTTGGTAATACTGTAAAATGGGTGCTGCAACTGATTTGCAAGGCTATTATGAATATATATATGAATGGTATAGAAATGTTTTGGCAAGGCTCTCTATCATAATTGCTAAATATTTCTTTTAATACCTGAACTACTGAGCTCCAAGGTGTGCACGTATGACTTCAGCCTTGCACAAATGACACCACCATAACTATGAACACTATACAGAGCCTTCTAATAGTGTGTGGGATGCTCTGTGCTGTTCCTGAGGAATCCCGGTGTGTCATCTTGATGATGTTAGCAGAAGGCAGTACAGTTCTCCCATCCATTCCAAATGAGTCATAGGCTCACCAAATGTCTGCTTCTTATGTTACATCCTATGATCATTGTATTACCATATTCTGGTATATTAGTTGTTTTATGATTATGCTTCTGTGTCTGTATTTATCACTTATTTCACCATGTTGAGAACACATACCATTAATTGTTACTTGATTACGAACTCTAAAGACAGATGAGCGTAAGTGCTCAAAACTTCTGCCTACCCTCACCCCGGCAAGGCAAGAGGAATAACAGTATCTCCAGTCATTGAAGTAATGTGCGGAGTGTGGCTCGCTCAGCTCTGCTCAGATTTTGAGACACAGCTCATGCTAAGGCCTGATGCATGCTGCGAGCAGCACTGCTAGGTCAGAGCGAAGGCGAGGCACAGGGAGGACAGAATGGCCAGAAGGAGCTGGAAGATGTTATGCAGTCATCATCACCTGCAGCTTCCTCCCTCCTGCAGCCATAAGCCTTGCATATTGACGGTCGGACAGTTTCTTCAGGGCAAACTTCCAAGCTGCAAGGTATAAATGTGTCAGTTTGCCCCAAAAGATTTTGAAGTAGATCCAAGAGCGGCTGTACTGCTGAGGCTTTAATGCTTCCTGGTGTGATGGATGGAACTGGTAACTATTTTGCTTATAGGTGCACAAGTTACAAATTTCAAGTTGAGAGTTGTGAGTCATGAATTATAGAACTGAGTTAGAAACCTCTGTACATAAGTGATGAGTTAGTGAATACATACATTAGACTAGTCTATGCAAGGGTGACTGAGCCTTTGTTTGCTGTGCTTTCTTGTTTTCTTTCCTAATGAGCTAATAAAATAAATTTAATTTACAGAGTATGCTGTCCTGTGAATTGGAGAGGTCTGAATGGACCATGATACTGGACACCTTGGTCTTCAGGCATTTGCTTAAAACAGTGGATAACTTCTTACTGATCACAAATCCCAATAAATATAAAAGACCATGTTAGGGTCATCCCTGAGAAGGTGGAAGTCTGCTACCCAGTGCCCACCAACATCCTCTGACTTTCCTGGACTGGGGCTTGTATGAGCACCAAATGTATTCCGATATAGTCACAACTTAGTCTGTAGCTCTCTATCTTATTCTACAGGTTATACTACTCCAGCCAACCTAGTTGTCCTTCTTTCTCTTGTGCTGGCATGGATCTATTCAGAGGTGAAGTTCTTCCTTTGTGGAAGAATTTGTCACTGGGAAAATGTTCAGCATACTTCATTGGAAGCAGCTATCTGAAATAAGCAAGACAGAGGTAACTATGATTTCTGTCATGTTTGTCAGGCATTCCACAGCCTCCAGAAGTCCCCATTTTCTGAAATGCCAGGTAAGTTATGTGTTTGCTGCCACCATGCTTACCTTGGAAAGATTGTTCATCTTGTTTGGAAAATGCTCAGAGCTGTACCTGCCAAACTCAAATGGACATAGCAACAGGCACCTGCATAAGTTGGCTCCGTGACTGGGAGTAAGGGCTCCTCCAAGGACTTCCCACAAAGCCTCCAATGAAAGAGACTTCTAGCAAGCTCCAGGTAGGTCTTCCTAAGAGATGTGGACAGAACTGCTTTATCCCTTCAGTAAGAAGAGCAGAGCTGCACACACAAAGAACAGAGTAACTCTTTGCTGTTGTGAGATAATCATAATTATATCTGCCTCCCCCCCCCCCCCCTCTCCCCACCTTTCTCTCTCCCCATGTAGCAGAAAACTATAAGTCAAAGAGGAATCATGTAGTGACACTGCCTGCTTGGTATACTGTTTTGTAGTTTCTTGTTCTCAGAGTGAGCATGTATGCACCACTGACACTAATGAACACACTGTAACAGTGCTAAGGACTGCATAAATATATAGACATATAAGATTCCTGACTATGATCAATTGATCAGTTAATCTAATAATAAAAATAGTGTTTAGCATCTGTATTAGGGAAGGCAATGTCCAAAAATCAAGAAATTTCGTGGGAGAAAGACAGGAACTAGGTTTGCAATGACCTCAGCCCCCTGGTTTTGGGCCACAACTCTTTAAAGTAAGTCAGATCCATCAAGTTTTCCTCCAGCTGGGGGACTCCAGTCTACATTTGCCTGGTTATGGACAGCCTATGTTCTCTGTAAAGTCTGAAGAAGCAGGTCATCTGGAGATCTGTTACTCCAGAGTCCTTTTTTTTTCCGATACTTCTCTGCACGTACTGTGGCAAGGATGAAAATCATCCCACCATACCCGATCCTCATGTCTAAAGGACAGAAACTGTGTCGCAGAACACAAACTTCAATATATTCTTCTAAATTTTAATTCACTACATTAATTAACACAGCAGCCTAATAGAAATAACCCATATTTTAAGGAAAAGGGAACAAGAGGGAGTAGACACTCTGCACTGCTTAAAAAATTCTGGCAATCTGTTATTTTCTCAAAAATTCATATCTCATTACAGTAGCATTTATGTGAGTGTAATGGTGTTATCTTCAATTTGGAAAAGTATCTTCAGAACATGAGGCCCCATCTCCAGTTTGCCATAGTTAATAGTGAAATCAAATTTAAAAAAAAAAAAAAGTGTAATTTTATGGAGGTATCATGTTGTTACAGTCTTTAATAGGTAAGATGAAAGTAGTTCCAGTTTGTGAAGATCCATTCCATTGAAAGGCCTTAAAATTAGAAACACAGATGTGAGGACCCTGCTGCAAGTGGAGGAAACAACATGGGGTTATGTAATACAGCTACCTTGTAATACAGCGTTCTGCCTCTGTTGAGTCTGAGGCCTGTTCCCAATGTTATGTTAGGGACATTTCAGTCATGGCTGAGCAGAGTTTACACAATGTCAAGGCCTTTTCAGCTTCTTGTGGTTGCCTGCCAGTGAGAAGATGGGGGTATGCCTGAATTTGGGAAGGTGTCACAACTAGGACAGCTGACCCTCAGCTGACCGAAAGGATATTCCACACCATATGACATCATGCTCAGCAGTAATAAGCTGGGAGAAGAAGGAAGGTAGGACATTCAGAGTGATAGCATTTGTCTTCCCAGTTAATCATTATTGTGTGAGGTAGCCCTGCTTTCCTGAAGAAGGCTTAATACCTGCCTGCTGAGGGAAGTAGTGGATTAATTTCTTGTTGTGCTTTGTGTGTGTCTCTTTTGCTTTACCTGTTAAACTCTCAACCTATGAGTTTTCTTGCTTTTCTGATTCTCTCTCCCATCTCACTGGGTGGAAGCAAGCAAGTTGCTGTGTGGGGTTTAGCTGACTACTAGGATTAACATGTGACAATCTGCCAAGAGTAAGCTCTGGCCTTTATATGTGAGCTGGAAAGATTTCAAACAAAACAGAATTAAAAATCCATAAATATTGACATATGTTTTTATTCTGATGTTGCTATTTTTAACTTCTTACACAGCCCTGTGAACCTGGCAAGCCACTGGTCCCTGATTCTACAAGCAACTTCAAAGATATTTTCCTGGGTAAGAGCACAGGGCCAGACTCCAAAGCAGCATCTTCTATTGCTTCTCCTGGTGGAGAGTGGCAGGCACAACTCACATCTTCTTCATCTGGTCTTTAGTTCAATTCCTTTGCCAGTGCAACGTACCTTGAAATTTAGTATGTGTGGCGAGATGATATTCTGGGCCTTGAAGCTCAGTATAAGTGTTAAAAAAATAATTCCACAAATAGCCTTGTACACTTAGTAGTATTGCCTACTCAGAACAAACTAAGAAGGAGCTTTATAGACCTGCATGCGTACCTGTCATTACCTTTGTTCAACAGTAAAAAATTCAGTTGGAAGTGCTTAGATGCCTGCACAGCTCAGGCATCAAAGTCCAGTTCTGGAGGTGTTAAGACCCAGAGCTTCAAAGGCAGGCATGTGCCAAGCTGTCACAGATTTGAGTAGGAGTTAGGCAGAGTGGCTAGGACTTCAAAAGATGAATGCACGGCACTAAAATTCTGGCCTTCATGGACTCCACAGGGGTTTGTGAAAACAGCGGTTTCATATTGAAGAAGTAACCTTATACTCCTCTTTCACAGCTATCTATTATTTTTCAGTATCTTAAGAATCTCTACAGAACATCCATTTCAGCAAAAATACAGTTAAGTGTATTATGCTTTAATGAGCTCTAACAAATGGAATTAATAATGTTAATTTATATATTGAATGTTTTAAAAGACTGAAATTGAAGGCATGATTAAAATATTAATTAAAAAAGCCTGCAAAATGAACTGTAGTAAATTTTGGGATCTTGTTTTTGTGAGGCTCAGCATTGTCACCAGAACTGCCGTGTGCCCACTGATACGATATGTGGAATATTTTGAAACTTCACAAAATGGATTATTTTAGTTTAAGCTAAAGTACAGTTAAGTTTCATCTAAGCATTTGTGGTTTTTTGAAAGTTAGATAGAATGTTTTTCCTGAGAGGATTTCTTCAAAACTGTGTTTTCCAGACATTGTTTGTTCCTTGAAGATGATAATGCCTTGTGTGAAGTATGATCTATACTGAACAGATCATACTGTTTTTTCTTCTGTAACCACCTCTGTTTGGAGCCTTTCCCTATCTCAAAGGCATGATCAGACAGAAAGCTGAAGCCAGATCCAAATTAGCATCAGTTTTGACTGTTGCAAAGTTTCATAACAGTAAATTTAGACCTTGGAAAGCAATAGAATATGCATAAGATTTCCGGGAAAATTTATACATATACATGTAAATAGGAAATCTATTCTGTAACTAGCTATTGTCTCATTGCACATGATTGATTTAGATTACTCCCGCATGCTGCCCAAGCCTGATGAAAGATGATTGAGTCTTAGAGCATTTTATATGCTGGCATTTTCAGTAGCATTTGGCACTCCAGGTGAGACTTGCTTCTAGGATTTCAGATCTCTGGGGGTTGAGGATGCTCCAGCTGGCAACTGAGAACTTCTCAAGGGGGAACTTCTACCTCCTTGGAAGTATTGGAAGCAAGGATTCCACTGGTAGGAATTAAAGAATTAAAGCATCCTTTCTGGATTTTGGTTTGGTTGCCTGCTCATAAGTCAGAGGCGAAAGCCTTGCAGGGTTGGGCTTGAAAGGTACCTAATTTGCATTTGGGATTAGAGTCCCCAACCTGGTATTTTGGTACATTTGGTAATTAAGATTTCGGTACTTGGTGTTTTGGTTTGGAGTTAAAATCCCCAATTTGGTACATAGTTGTGATTTTGCTTTCAGTTTGTTTGTGGTTTGTCGCGTAATTGTCTATGTGACTGTCTGCATGAGGGACTCTCCATTTGTAACTGTCTGTGTGAGAGTTGACTGTGGTTGTCTATGTGAAGGGTTAGAGTCCTAATTAAATTTGGAAAACTGACTTTGGAATGGCTTGGTGACTTGTTTTGTGTAAACTGACTTTGAAGTGGTTCACTGACCTGTTCTGTTTAAGATCTTGAGACAGCCATTTGTTTTGGTTTGTTTCTGACCTGTCAGCAATCACCTGTTTAAATATGGGTGCAGGATCATTGCAAGGAGGTGTTCATGTGGTTTAGAAATCCCCTCTGTGGTGCATTTCAATACATTGGAAAGAACTAGGTAGGCCTCCAGGGGGAATGATAACAAAACAAAATCTAATTTAATACTGTAATCAGCAGTGGTTGTAGTATAAATCAGATGAAGGAGAATGATGGCTTACTAGCGTGTCACTGAGTTATAATGCTTTATTGCAGTTAATGCTTTTTCTAAGAAGAGGACAAAAATGGGATTAAACTATATATTTGGATATGTTTTAAAAATTGTAGAATTACTCAGAGCAGCAAAATTTAGAGCCTATGAAACTCCTTGTTTCAGACTTGGAAAAAAAGAAGAGAAACACCGAAAAAATTTTGCTGTGCTTGTAGTATTGGGCAAAGATGTTCACAAGTTTATGAACAATAAAAAGACAGTGAATCTGAGGACAAAATTGGCTTATTGATCTCTCCTGGATGCTGTCTTGGAGGGTCTCACAATGAGGGATCAGAAGTAGATGAAAGAAAATTATTGTTGATGGGAGCAGAAGGTTTCAGTTTGATAGTGGTATGAATGAGACCTAAACAGAGAGAAGTTGTACCAACTCCCTTATGCCAGGCTGTGGGAAATGTAAAACCAGTGATTTATTAGGGAATTTCTATTTTTCCTATTTCTATTACTGATTTGAACATTTGGAAATCAGCAGCTGGAAATCATAGAGACAATTCAAAATGGACATTCAGTGCTTTTGAGAGAATGATTAAAATGCAAGGCTCTGACTGCAAAGACATTAGAGCAATTATGCAAGTGTTGTTTGATGATTCATAAAGTAGAGATCAGGACTTTTACAGGGAACAGTGACTGTTGTTTTCAAGGAGCTAAGTCACAAGACTTGAGTGACTTACTGAGAGAGGGAGAGAAAAAGAGGTTAATAGTGGTGCTAGAAGGGAATACTTGTGGAAGAGTATATAGGAAGGATACAGGGGAAGGAGATGAGGCTGGAGTCCCTTACCACAGAAACTCTGGGTACAGTCAGGAGAAAATCATCCTGATTAATGTAAATAAGAGGGGCACTGGAAGCAGGAATGCCCTCTTTTGCATTAAGATACTCTTTCAAATCCTATTCTCTGAAGAACAGGATTAAAGGAATTTTCCTCAGAACCTCTGATTAAAATCAAGCTAAGGGAAGAGGAAATTGAAATTCTGGTGCTAGACTTATAAGATGCCTTTTTCTGTATTTCCCTTCAATAGAGGAAATCAAGATCTTTTTGCTTTTGAATGGGAATATCCTGAAACTGGCAGAAAATACTCAGTATACACAGACTGACCTACCCCATGGATTTGAAAACAGTCCAACAATTTTAGGGAATCAAGTAACCAAAGAACTAGAACTATGGGAAAAGAAAATGATGGGGGAACAATATTACAATATGTGGGCGATATCCTCATTGTTGCAAGTGCTAGAGAAGATTGTTTGTAACTCACTAAAAATCTTTAAAACATTTTGGGACTGAATGGATACACAGTTTCCAGAGAGAAGGCTCAAAGAACTGTGGCTTGGATTTCAGATACAACAAGAAGAGTGGCAAGTGGGAATGAAAGAAAAGAAACTATTTGCCAACTACCATAGACAGTTTGTCAGTTAAGAACTTTTCTTGGGATGGTGGGATGGTGTCAGCTCTGGATTTCAAATTATGGACTGTTACTAAAACCTTTGCATAAGCATTGAAGACATCTCCCCCTGAGCACCTGGTTTGGACTAATAACAGCAAGGCAACCTACAAACACTTGAAATTGTCTTTAATAAAAACACCAGCACTCAGGCTTCCAGACTTATCAAAATATTTTGATGAGAGACATGGGACAGCCCTGGGAGTACTATTGCAGCTTCTGGGAGAGCAGAGACACGCAGTTACCTGTGTCTCCAATCGACTGCATAATGTCAGCCAAGGATGGCCAGACTGCCTGAAAGCAGTTGCTCCCACAGTAATATTGATCTAGGAAGCTTGCAGATTTACAATGGGGCAGAAGATGGTGATATATGTACCACGTACAGTCATCACTGTCTTGGAACAAAAAAAGAACATTGGCTCTCTCCTTGTCAAATGCTAAAGCACCAGGTGGTACTATTACAGAATCTCACAGAATAACCAGGTTGGAAGAGACCCACTGGATCGTCGAGTCCAACCATTCCCACCAATCCCTAAATCATGCCCCTAAGTACCTCATCCACCCTCACCTTAAACACCTCCAGGGACGGTGAGTCAACCACCTCCCTTGGCAGACTGTTCCAATGCCTAACCACCCTCTCCATGAAGAATTTTTTCCTAATCTCAAGGCTAAATCTCCCCTGGCAGAGCTTGAGGCCATTCCCTCTCGTCCTGTCCCCTGTCACTTGGGAGAAGAGGCCAGCACCCTCCTCTCCACAACCTCCCTTCAGGCAGTTGTAGAGAGTAATAAGGTCTCCCCTCAGCCTCCTCTTCTCCAGGCTAAACAACCCCAGCTCTCCCAGTTGCTCCTCATAAGATTTGTTCTCCAGCCCCTTCACCAGCTTTGTTGCTCTTCTCTGGACTCACTCCAGAGCCACAACATCCTTCTTGTGGTGAGGGGCTCAGAACTGAACACAGTACTCGAGGTGCGGTCTCACCAGTGCTGAGTACAGAGGGAGAATAACCTCCCTGGACCTGCTAGTCACGCCGTTTCTGATACAAGCCAAGATGCCATTGGCCATCTGGGCATATTGCTGGCTCATGTTCAGTCAGCTGAAAAACCAACACCCCCAGGTTCTTCTCCTCCTGGCAGCTTTCCAGCCAGGCTTCTCCTAGTTTGTACCTCTGCTTAGGGTTGTTGTGCCCCAAGTGCAGGACCCGGCATTTGGCCTTGTTAAACCTCATGCCATTGGTCTCTGCCCAGCAGTCCAGCCTGTTCAGATCCCTTTGCAGAGCCTCCCGATCCTCCAGCAGATCCACACTTCCACCCAGCTTGGTGTCATCTGCAAACTTGCTAAGGGAGCACTCGATGCCTTCATCCAGGTTGTTGATAAAGACATTAAACAGGACTGGACCCAGCACTGAGCCCTGGGGAACCCCACTTGTCACTGGCCTCCAGCTGGATTTAACTCCATTTACCACCACTCTCTGGGCCCGGCCATCCAACCAGTTTTTCACCCAGGAGAGTGTGCGCCTGTCCAGGCCAGAGGCCGACAGTTTCCAAAGCAGAATGCTATGAGAAACTGTATCAAAGGCTTTACTAAAGTCCAGGAAGACCACATCCACAGCCTTTCCCTCGTTCAAGAGTTTAGTTACTCGGTCATAGAAGGTGATCAGATTACTCTGGCAAGACCTGCCTTTCATGAACCCGTGTTGACTGGGCCTGATCACCCGGTTCTCTTGCAAGTGCTTCTTGATAGCACTCAAGATCACCTGCTCCATGACTTTCCCCAGTACCGAGGTCAGGCTGACAGGTCTGTAGTTCCCCGGATCCTCCCTGCGCCCCTTCTTATAAATGGGCACAACATCAGCCAGCCTCCAGTCCAGTGGAACCTCCCCAGTCATCCAGGACTGTTGGAAGATGATGGAAAGGGGTTTGGCCAGCACATCCACCGGTTCCCTCAAAACTCTTGGGTGGACTCCATCCGGCCCCATAGACTTGTGGGCATCTAGCCAGGCAAACAAGTCTCTAACCACCTCCCTTTGGACCTTGGGAATCTCATACTTCTCTTCCAACCCTTGGGGTTGTGCAAAGAGGGAACAATTTTCCTTACTGTTAAAGACTCAGGCAAAGTAGGCATTGAGTACTTCAGCGTTGTCTTCATCCCCTGTTACTGTTGTTCCCTCTGCATCTACTAGGGACTGGAGGTTCTCCCTAGCCCTCCTTTTGCTGTTGATGTATTTGTAGAAAGACTTTTTGTTGTTTTTGACAGACTTGGCCAATCGCATTTCTAGTTGGGCCTTAGCCCTCCTGATTTTTTCCCTGCACGTTCTCACTTCCTCCCTATAGTCCACCCAGGATGCCTGCCCCTTCCTCCAGAGGTCGTAGACCCTCCTCTTCCTATTGATGTCTCTTAGGACCTCCCTACTCAACCATGCTGGTTTCTTACCCCGTCGGCTACTTTTCCGGAACTTGGGGACGGCTTTCTCCTGAGCTGCTAGGAGTTCCTTCTTGAAGAGTGCCCAGCCCTCATGGACACCTTTGCCCTCAAGGAGAGCCTCCCATGGGACTTTTCCGACCAGCCTTCTGAACAGCCCAAAATCTGCTCTCTGAAAGTTGAGGGCGACTGTTCTGCTAACCTCCACCTTCTTCATCTCACCCTGCACTGAGAACTCTATCATCTCATGATCGCTTTGCCCCAAGCGTCCTCCAACCTTCACATCCCCCACCAGTCCTTCTCTGTTCACAAACAGGAGGTCCAGGAGGGCACCGTCCCTTGTCGGTTCGCTCACCAGCTGTGTGAGGAAGTTGTCTTCCAGACACTCCAGGAACCTCCGGGACTGCTTCCTTTCTGCTGTATTATACTCTCAGCCTATATCTGGGAAATTGAAGTCTCCCACAAGAACTAGAGGTAGCGATTTTGAGACTACACTCAGTTGTTTGTAGAAGAGCTCATCAGCTGCTTCTTCTTGGCTGGGTGGTCTATTGCAGACTCCCATCACAATACCTGCCTGCCCATGGGCTCCTCTGATTTTCACCCACAGGCACTCAGTCCCATCCTGATCATTGTCCAGTTCGAGGGTATCAAAGCCCTCTCTAACATAGAGGGCTACCCCGCCTCCTCTTCTGCCCTTCCTGTCCTTCCTGAAGAGTTTATACCCCACCATGGGTACGCTCCAGTTGTACGAGTCATCCCACCACATCTCCGCAATGGCAACGGCATCGTAGTCTCCTTGCCCTACCACAGCTTCCAGCTCCTCCTTCTTATTTCCCATGCTGCATGCATTGGTGTAAATCATGGGTCGGGAGGATCTGCAAAGGGATCTGAACAGGCTGGACTGCTGGGCTGAGACCAATGGCATGAGGTTTAACAAGGCCAAATGCCGGGTCCTGCACTTGGGGCACAACAACCCTAAGCAGAGGTACAAACTAGGAGAGACCTGTCTGGAAAGCTGTCAGGAGGAGAAGGACCTGGGGGTGCTGGTTGACAACCGACTGAACATGAGCCAGCAGTGTGCCCAGGTGGCCAAAAAGGCCAATGGCATCTTGGCTTGTATCAGAAACGGCGTGACTAGCAGGTCCAGGGAGGTTATTCTCCCCCTGTACTCGGCACTGGTGAGACCGCACCTCGAGTACTGTGTTCAGTTCTGGGCCCCTCACCACAAGAAGGATGTTGTGGCTCTGGAGTGAGTCCAGAGAAGAGCAACAAAGCTGGTGAAGGGGCTGGAGAACAAATCTTATGAGGAGCAACTGGGAGAGCTGGGGTTGTTTAGCCTGGAGAAGAGGAGGCTGAGGGGAGACCTTATTACTCTCTACAACTACCTGAAGGAAGGTTGTGGAGAGGAGGGAGCTGGCCTCTTCTCCCAAGTGACAGGGGACAGGACGAGAGGGAATGGCCTCAAGCTCCACCAGGGGAGATTTAGGCTTGAGATTAGGAAAAAATTCTTCACGGAGAGGGTGGTTAGGCATTGGAACGGTCTGCCAAGGGAGGTGGTTGAGTCACTGTCCCTGGAGGTGTTTAAGGTTAGGGTAGACGAGGTGCTTAGGAGCATGATTTAGGGATTGGTGGGAATGGTTGGACTCAACGATCCAGTGGGTCTCTTCCAACCTGGTCATTCTGTGATTCTGTGATCTAGGGGTTAATTACCTGGGTGGGGGGAGCAGGTTTCCTTCTCTGGGCAGGAACCTGCGGCCATTCCCCCTCTCTGTCTCTCCCAGCCTTACAGCTTACTGGTGGGTGGTGCTCAGCTTCACTAGTTCTGGCAGCCTGTGAGAGGGTCCTGCTCTACTCATCTATCTCCCTCTCACATTCCCTGATGGTCCTCAGCCTTTCCACTTCTTTCCTCAGCTCTTCCACCATATGAAGCAGTTCCCCCACCCGAGCACAGCTTCCACAGGAGGAGCCAGTGCCAGAGGCATGAGCCACTATAGGAGGGGGGCACTGACTGCAGCCCAGGGTCTGAGTAGCTGCATGTGCCCACTGGGGCTCCGTCTGGGTGGCAGACTCCATCACGCTTGGTGCGGCCTTAGTCTTTCGTCGGGTATCCACCATTTTCCTCAATCCCTTCTGACTTTGCTCCAGCCCTTCCCTGCTCACCCTGCCCAGTGAGATGATGTCCTCCTTAGGACCACCTCAGTTATTAATGCAGCAGTGTTTTATTCTACTGACGAAATAGAAGGGACTCCTGTGTATGATTGGTTGCAGATGGCTGAAGAAGTATATTCCAGCCACCTAGACCTTAAAAATCAACCATTTGAGAATCCATATTGGTAATTATTCACAGATGGGAGCAGTTCTGTGTGAGGAGGAAAAAGGTTGTCAGGGTATGCAGTTACTCTGTAGTGGAAGCTCATGCTTTGCCATGGAATCATACAATAGTTTCAGTTAGAAGGGACCTTAAGATCACCCAGTAACACTCCCCTTGCCATGGGCAGGGACACTGCCCACTAGACCAGGCTGCCCAAGGCGCCATCCAACCTGGCCTTGAACACCTCCAGGAATGGGGCAGCCACAGCTTCCCTGGGCAACCTGTGCCAGTGCCTCACCACTTCACTCATATTAAAGAAATTCTTCGTTATGTCTAGCCTAAACCTGCCCCTCTCCAGTTTATATCCATTCCCACTTGTCCTATCACCACAAGCCTTTTGGAATAGTCCCTCTCCAGCTTTGTTGTAGTCCCTTTCTGGTACTGTAAGGTCACTATAAGATCTCCTCGGGCCTTCTTTTCTCCAGGTTGAACAACCCCAACTCTCTTAGCCTGTCCTCATATGGGAGGTGCTCCAGCCCTCTGATCATCTTTGTAGCCATCTTCTGGACCTTTTCCAACAGCTCCATATCATAGAATCATAGAATCATAGAATCATAGAATAGTTAGGGTTGGAAGGGACCTTAAAGATCATCCAATTCCACCGCCCTGCCATGGGCAGAGACATCCCACTAGATCTAGTTACACAAAGCCCCTTCCAACCAGGCTCTGAATACCTTCAGGGATGGGGCATCCACATCCCTTGGTGACATGTTTCTGTGTCTCGTCACTCTCATGGTGAAGAAATTCTTCCTAATGTCTAGTCTAAATCTGCCCCTTTCCAGTTTATACCCATTCCCCCTCATCCTGTCACCACAAGCCTTTATGAATAGACCCTCTCTAGCTTTCTTGTAAGCCCCTTTCAGGTACTGGAAGGTCACTATAAGATCTCCTTAGAGCCTTCTGTTCTCCAGACTGAACAACCCCAACTCTCTTAGTCTGTCCTCATATGAAAGGTGCTCCAGTCCTTGGATCCTCTTTGTAGCCTTCCTCGGGACCCGTTCCTTATTGTGTTGAGGATTCTAGAACTGGACCCAATACTCCAGATGAGGTCTCACAAGAAAGGAATAGAGGGACAGAATCACCACCCAAGTTCTTCTCAGCAGGGTTGCTCTCAATCATACCATCCCCCATCATTTACTGAAATTAAGGATTACCCCAACCCAGGTGTAGGACCTTGCACTTGACCTTGTTGAACCTCATGAAATTCACACAGGTCCACATAGGTCCACTTCTTTATTATGAACAGAGCATGAGAGGCCTTTATCAATACATCCAGCTGTTCATAGGATGAAGTACCAGCCCTTGGGTACAGTTTATGGCTACTGGGAAATATGCCATGGATTACCAGATTAACTTTTACTGAAGAAAATACATCTGTAGCCTTAGGCCTCTTGACACTGTGCCCTTTCTGGAAATGAAGTGAAGCCCTATAAACACTTCATATTGGGGGAAAAAAAAACCCAAAAGAACCAGATGGGGATAATCAGCAAAGGCTAAGCACATCCAGGGAGGTAGGATGGGGATTACAGAGATTTTTACTCCCAGGATGACTGCACCGGAAAATCAGATACTAATTGAAAATCTCACATGGCAAGTGGAAACTCTGCCTTGTTCTGTTGCTAAAGGATTTGAATTGATTAGTCATCAGGTACAGGCCAATAAAAAGGCAGTATTACAACATTATCTGGTTTTACATTTATTGCTGGCCAAAGAGCATGGAGTCTGTGGGCATCTGAAATTGAACACAGATCATTGTTGCATCCATATCCCAAATGTAACTGAAGATCTTAATAAACAGATAAAACAAATTCTGGCTGTTGCTTTCTAAAACTCCAAAGCAAACCTTAGAGGGTTTTATTTGCTGCTTTTTTCTGTATCACCACCACAGATATTTTCTTAGGCCCTATACAGAAGTACATTGGAGCACTGTCTGTAATTGTGAGATTGCAGATGGGCTTTTTTCCCCTAGATTGTTTACCTTATTGATCTTACACAATGGACCCAGGCTGGATGTGAATAATGGTTTTCCCAACACCTGCCCTCTTTGAAAATGATTATGAGAGCATGTTTGTCAGTTTTGATTGCAGTTACATAAAACCTCACTTCTGTAAAAATGAGAACTACATGGCGCAAAATATTTGCATCTTCTAAATCAGCAGAGATACTTCTACAGTTTCAATGAACAGAGGATGTATTTGCTGTAGAGTGTTAAGGGAAATGAGAAAATATAATTAATATATCCATGTAGGACTTAGATATTATTGAGAGTTTATTGTGATAAGTAAGAGTATTGTATTAAGAATAAAATAGGAACAGGTGTTGGAAATTAATCTTTGTGACAACTACAAGAATACTGTTCAATTCTCCTATGTATACTCCCAGTCCAGCTGAATCAACAGATTGTGTAAGAAATGTCAGACGTAGAACATAGGTACTAGATCTTTATGACTGGAGGAGGAACATGACCTGGTTGAAGCACCACTTCCAAGGGAGAAATGAAAGAAAACAGTGGAGATGAATTGTCAGGGTGGACTTTTATGGACTTTGAAGTTAATGAATAATAAAGAACTAGGAGCACATGGAAAAGCACCAAGAACTTTTCAAAGAAAATACCTACTGTATAACGCTATACAAATATTTGCTGATTTTGTGTGGGCCTTTGTCACTCATGAAGGTGATGGCCCAACTCTGAGCTGTAAATAAAGCAAGCCTAGAGAGAAAATCCTTTAACACAGAGAAACATAGTGACATTCCTATGTACCTACTCAACTGGCTCAGGAAGCTGTGCAAAACATTGTGTTCCTTCTCCATCACCCTCATGCTCTTCACCAACAATCAGTTTTGATTACACAGATAGTATTTCCCTTGGTGCTAAGTACATCCCATTCTCTATTTTCTTCTGTTTCTGGCTTCTTCTGGGTTTTAAATACTTGGTGTTGACTACGAAAGGACATTGTGCGACCTTCCCCTTCAATATAAAAGAACCTCTTGTGGATGCATCTGAAGGGGCTGTGCGCCTCCTTACTTAGGAGTCTAGAGTTCAGTTAATGAAATGTTAAAAAGTGGAAGGCTGAACCAGAAATATTATCAAGTATAACCACACACATCAATGTATGTAAAACCATCACATATTTTCCTCTACGGTGGTCAGCCTTTACCTAAACCCATTAATCCTTTCTGGCAGCATTGTCTTCATCAATAGAACAAAAAAACTGTAGCCAGTAGATATGACTCACAGGAGGCTTTTGAAGCCTTACTGTTATTTTTTTGTGTGCTGTAACAATAAAAATGAAGGCCCTTAGCGCATGGCAGTTTACAGCCACTTGTGGTTTATGACAAATGCAACCAGTCAGCAAATCAAAGGCTTGGATAAAACATCAATTTGACTTTAGAGTGTGCTTGGTAGGCTCGAGTAATGACTGCTTGTGAACTGCCAGTGTTATACATCAGATCACTGCTCAGAAGACACGCTGCCAAAAGTGGTCTGTGTATTGGAGGTATTACCACAGAATGCAACGGTAGATTGCAACGAGAGGAGAGGAGATTACTGGTTGGAGCAATATTCTACCTGAATCTAACTTCCACCACAAGATATCATCCTCAGGTGCTTCTTCACTTCATCAATAGTTACACTTATTCTATTAACAACATTCAGTGAAAAATTGCTGTATCTTGACTCAGATTTTAAACACTCGACTAAATTTGGTAGTATATTAAAATATTTCTCTGTCAATAGCTACATGGCAGCATTTTCATAGAAGATGCCACAGCATAAGAGAACTGTGGCAAATGCATGCACATGTTTAGTGTTCGATAGGAATGGTTGGACTCGACGATCCAGTGGTTCTCTTCCAACCTGGTCATTCTGTGATTCTGTGATTCTGTGAAATTAGTAATGCAGAAACACCTCTAGCACTTCACGCAGGTCCAGTACAGTATGACTGTCTGTCGCCTGGGATGCTTGATGTAAAATGAAATGAAAATTTGTGGTTATTTTAATGAACTAATTCCCACTGTTCTTGTGTTCCCACTGCCATTATGTTGTTTAACAAGAGATATGCACACAGCAGTCAGCCAGACCTGGCTCCTTTTTAAAAGGGGATGTATCCACACTACAGCACCCACACTGACATCACAGACCTGAGGAAGCCATCTGCCATCTGTAGCAACTTGGATGTTAGCAGTTTTAACAGTCTCCCTTGATTGGTGCTGCTTTGATGGAATAATGTTTTGACACTTTTTTGCTCCCAAATTAGAGGCTAAATGCCTGTGAGACAATGTTCCTATCTTGCTGTACGGGGGAGATCAAAACACCTTCTGACAGTAATTGCAATATACTCCATAAACAGGAGGCAGTAAAGGCATGGAAACCCTGGTTTTAAAACCAGACACAAACCCAGCATGCATCACGAATGCATCTGAGCAGACACAATGCCACAGGGAATACTGGCATCTGCTCAATGCACTGGAGCAGATGCCACCATTCACAAGGAGTGGTGACTTTATGACTCTGCAGGAAAGCTTGCAGATGTCTCTGAACACTAGCTGGTATCACCTCTGCATGGGGCAGAGGTTTCCAGGTTCTGCAACAATCCATGGATGTCATGGGAGCTGGATGTTCTGTTTCTCAAAGATACATTCGCCAGAACTAGCTTTGTCCTCAGCAGGCCCTGTAATCTCAGCATTTCTTGATGTCATGCTCTAGGATAGATGGCCCTAATCAGAGTTTCTTGAATCATGTTACTCTCTACATAGTCCTGCATTCACAAGACTAAAATGTGAAAGAGTCTGTTAGTACTTTCTCTTATGTGCTAACACCTGCATTACATTTACGAATCGCCTCTATTACTGCATTATTTTGCTGGAACTGAGAAATCAGCAGGTTACATGTCCTTTAACGAGATGCAAGTAGGTGCTCTGTCTCTTGTAATATACCTTCCTATACTGAGAAATTACTCTGGTCTAAGGCTAAGTCATTCTAAAGGCAGAGCAATTTATGGAGCTATTAGCAGAGCAGTTCCCACTGCCTATCTTTTCATTATAAAATAAAAGTGTTTGAGAAATGAGGCATTTGGAGCTGACATTTGTATTAACCCTTCTAGACTTCATTTAATGCCCATACATTGAAGCTTTATTCTGACTTCTACTGCAGAGGTGAAACTGATTTGGGAACTGAATCATAGAATCACTAGGTTGGAAAGGACCCTCAGGATCATCGAGCCCAACTATTCCTACCAACATCTAAACCACACCCCTCAGCACCTCATCCATTCATCTTTTAAACACCTCCAGAGAAGGTAACTCAATCACCTTCCTGGGCAGCCTCTGCCAGTCCCAGTTACCCTTTCCATGAAATATTTTTTCCTAATGTCCAGCCTGAACCTCCTGAGAGAGTAATAAGGTCTCCCCTCAGCCTCCTCTTCTTAAGGCTAAACAACCCCAGCTCTCTCATCTGCCCCTTGTAAGACTTGTTCTCCAGCCCTTTCACCTGCTTTGTTGCTCTTCTCTGGACTCGCTCCAGAGCCTCAACATCCTTCTTGTGGTGAGGGGCCCAGAACTGAACACAGTACTCGAGGTGCAGTCTCACCAGTGCTGAGTACAGGGGGAGAATAACCTCCCTGGACCTGCTGCTCACACCGTTTCTGATCCAAGCCAAGATGCCATTGGCCTTCTTGGCCACCTGGGCACACTGCTGGCTCATGTTCAGTCACTGTCAACCAACACCCCCAGGCCCTTCTCCTCCAGGCAGCTTTCCAGTCAGTCTTCTCCTAGTCTGTACCACTACATAGAGTTGTTGTGCCCCAAGTGCAGGACCCGGCACTTGGCCTTGTGAAATGTCATGCTATTGGTCTCAGCCCAGTGGTCCAGCCTGTTCGGATCCCTTTGCAGAGCCTCCCGACCCTCCAGCAGATCCACACTTACATCCAGCTTAGTGTCATCTGCAACTACGAATGGTCATACAGGATTTGCCCCGGAGAAGTTGTGCTGGTTGCCATTAATCACCTCCATGTCCTCCATGAGCTTTAGCACAGCTTCTAGGAGGATCTGTTCTATGATCTTCCCAGGCACAGAGGTGAGGCTGACAGGTCAGTTGTTCTCAGAGCTGCCTTTTCTACTCTTTTTAAAAATGGGCACAATGTTACCATTCTTCCAGTCACTAGGGACTTCTACTGATTGCTATGATTTTTCAAATATCATGGAGAGTGTCTTGGCAACCGTAACTGCCAATTCCCTCAGGACTCTGGGATGCATCTCATCAGGTCCCATAGACTTATATATATTCAGCTTCCTCAGGTGGTCACAAACTTGATCCTCCTCTACCATGGGAGGAGGTTAACCTCCAGTCACCATCTTGATGTCCATTGACCCAGGAGGCGTGAGGAGAGTGGTTATTGGTGAAAACTGAGGCAAAAAAGTTAAGTACCTCAGCTTTCTCCTTGTCTGTTTACATGTGATCACCATTCTCAACCATCAGTGGAGGTACGTTCTGTTTGACCTTCTGCTTTTCGTTGATGTACCTGTAGAAGCCCTTCTTGTTAGTCTTTACTTCCCTTGTCAAGTTCAGCTGTGCCTTGGCCTTCCTGATCTCATTCCTACTCAACTGGCAGTGTCCCTATAAACACCCCAGATTACCCATCCTTGCTTGCACTGCCTGTGCAGTTCCTTCTTTTTCTTTAGTTTTACCAGCAGGTTTCAGCTCAGCTATGTCAGTCTCTTCCCTTCCCTGCTTGATTTTCTGCAAACAGGGACTGACCACTTTTGCGCTTTATGGAAAGCATCTGTGAATGTTTTCCAGCTATGTTCCACTCCCTTGTCTCGAGGACCTCATCCCAGGGGATCTTACTGTGTAATTCCTTGAAGAGCTGGAAGTCTGCTTTCCTGAAATTTAATGTCTTGTCTATAGTCTCCACCTGTCCCGTATCCCTCTGGACCTTGATCTTCATCAGCGCATGATCACTGCAGCCCAGGCTGCCTCTAATCCTAATGTCACTGATGAGTTTGCTTGTATTGGTGACTGTAAGGTCCAGTATTGCATCTCCTTGGGTGGGGGTCTCTATCAGCTGGACTGAGAAGTTATTCTCAGTGCACTCCAGGAGTCTCCTGGATTGCCTGCTTCTTGCTGTGCTACTTTTCCAGCATATGTCAGGGTGATTGAAGTTCCCGAGTAGGATGAGAGCTTGCAAGCGTGAAGCCTCTCGTAGCTGGAGGAAGAAGACTTCATTGATCAGTTCTGCTTGATCGTGTGGCCTGTAGTATACACCAACCATAAGGTTCCTGTTGGTTCTTCTGTCTTTAATTGTAACAAGCTTTCATCCTGTTTGTGGCTACTCCTCAATGACAGCTTTACAAACTCTATCCCTTTCCTGAGATAGAGAGCAACACCTCCACCCCTCCTCCCTGGTCTGTCCCTTCTGAACAGCCTGGTGCCGTCGACAGCCACACTCCAGTTATGGGATTCATCCCACCATGTTTCCATGATTGCAATTAGATCACAGCTTTCTAGTAACACAGTAGCTTCCAGCTCCTCCTGCTTGTTACCCAGGCTTCATGCATTAGTGTAAAGACACCTCAGCTGGTCTGCCAGTTGTGTCATCTTCCCAGTGGACCTTTTATTACCTACAAGGTGTTTTAGAGAAGTATCCTCCCTAACACCTGACCCCTGACACTCATCCTCCCACCACTTGTTACAGGCTGGCTTGATGGTATCCCCTTCCCACCTTCATAGCTGGTTTAAAGCCCTATCTACAAGCGCTGCAAATGAGTCATAATAAGGCAGAAACAAAGATCCGCATTTCAAAACTAGTTCTGGAGTCTTTTAATGCCTTATAATCGAAAGAAGCAACCCTTGCAGGGAGTTTGAACAGTTACACTAACGTAATTATAGTAGTGTCACTTTCTGTGTCAACAGCCTTGCTCCAAAGGAAAAAAATCTTTTAGTTTAATTTGACCCCTTATAAAAAGACATTAGGGAACTTGTAGAAACAATCTGATGCCACTGAGAAAAGGAGATAGCAAAGAAATGGTTGATTTTGTTCAAGGATGATTATATTGAATAAAGATTCTAATTTCTTCTCCTTCTTCCACTCCAGTCCTCAGAAATAAGACTTAGACAGCTTACACAGGAATGTCTTGAAATGCCCTTAGCTTTAACCAGAAAATGGGAGCATAAACCAAGGGTGGAGGCTGTATAAAAACTGAACGTCCGTAATTCAAAAATAGCTGTATGATTTTATGGGAAATACCAGAGCTGGGATAGTTTTCTTATTGCCAGCTGCCACAATTTTATCCTGGTATCACAGTGTCTGATATAATTAACTCTCTGACTCCTGAAATCATGTGAAATTGTTTTAAGAATAACCTCTTGGATTTCTTGACTGAAAAAAAAAAAGAGAAAATTTGTATATGTGACAACCATGAAGATAAGCAAGGTGTTGTCAAAGACATCTTCTTTTTCATAATTAGCATGACTCTTAAAAAAAACCTAAGAATGTCTGGAGTGGAAGACCTGATTATTTAAAATGTTTTTATGCTTCTGAGCAATTATCATTCACATTCAATAAACAGAAATTATATCTAGCATAT
Source organism: Clamator glandarius (assembly GCA_033459285.1). Lineage (NCBI taxonomy): Eukaryota > Metazoa > Chordata > Aves > Cuculiformes > Cuculidae > Clamator > Clamator glandarius. Next base: position 807,437 of record JAUNZM010000679.1, on the reverse strand, counting down.
CCATCTTTACATGGAATTTTGTTTTTAAATAGAGAGATATAGAAAGCTCAAACCAGCCAACAGATAAAAACAATAGATTTCTAAGTATTGGTCAGGTAGCTCTCTTGGCAAAATGCCTTCCTTGGCTATGACAAAAAGTTGTCACAGTGAACAAGCCAGGTGCAGACTGTAAACTTAAAAGAGAATAAGTTTGACCACAGCTATCGTACAGCTCGCATTTGAAATACAAATTTCTCTATCTGTGATTATTGTGACCAAAAAAAATCCTTTCCCTTCCTATTGAGTTTGTCACTGATCCTTGTTTCTGTTCTGATGTGAGAAATGCCATTAACATTTTTTTTCTCTTTTTTCTTTTTAAGATACTTTCATAGCTCTAGTGTCTTCCATAATGAATGAATTAATTACTTCTATGTAAGTCATATCACAGAAACTCTTTGGACACGGGAATCTTTGCTTTTCAAAGAGAAAAGAAAAAGATGCCCATAACTGAATTGCACAATATATGTACCAAAATAATCAAATTCTTATCCCTTGAAGAGGTAATGAGGTGCTTATTTCAGTCGGGATTTCACAAAAAAAAGAGTAGTTTTAGTTTAATAAAAGGTTGGAACTTGGAATATCCTATGATGTTGTAGCAACCATTAACACCTACTACTGAAACTGCTTCTCTCTTTAGAGATGCTCTGCCTTCACAGATACGTTAATCTGTCTACATTAATCATTGATGTTCTGTAGCCATCAAAAACATTTTAGTCTACTCATAATTTACAGCTACTGGCATTTCCAGTCTGTTTTCATGTTTCTGCCTTGGCAGCCACAATGAACACAACAAAGCTCCCTTGTTCATGTGAACTACTTTGTTCAAAGTGCTGAGTAATATTCTCTAATTTCAGGTACACGCAGGGAGCTAGCTAGTGTGTGTCCAGCTGGCTATTCCTGTGTTTCTCCTGCTAACAGTTTCAGCACAGAAGTTAGAAAACTATGCAGATGCTGCTTCATTTGCCCTTGAGCTAAGCATTTTTGCCAAATATAGCTGTGTTTCTCAGACACACTGACTGTAGAAATTTTGCCCTTAGTATTTCCTGACTGGAACTGAGGGTAAGTGGTATTGTGCCTGGCTTAACTGTCTATATAGTCCTACTTTTTACCTTAGAGCCTGACATTTCATAAAAGTGTAAAGCAGACAGCATGTGCTACAGAGCCATCTGGCACAAGATATTTGCATTTATTGTTGTCATTGTAGAAAGAGTTAAGTGGTTTTAGTGCTGCAGCCGCTCCTTTAGCTGCAGGACATGTATATACCCTATGTGGCACAGACTTACCAAGGGTTAATGTTTGGTGATTACTATTGCTCGTTGTGACCTATAGGCTCTGGTACATCAAGTATGTTTGATGAAGCTGATTTTAGCATGGCAATTCATGTTCCCTATGCACTTCCCACAGCCATTTACTTTTCCCTCCTCTGTCACTGCTGGGGAACTTAGTGCAGCCCTTACAGAGCCAGCTTGCCATGTGATAGAAGTTTGTGGAAGAAATGCTATTCCTAATACTAAACTTTGAGCCTCATCTGTGGTGAGGATGAGGTTTGCTCCTTTTACTCATATTGAGGCCATCTTCTATGGGTTGTGTCTCCCCTGTTAACTGAAACTGAATTTGGAGATCAGTTAACTCAAAGGAAGCAAAACCCCTCATAGTTGTCCAAGGAAGTGCATCTGGTCCTTGTTCAATTTTTATCATGGGAGCCACCACTTTCACATTATTTCCTTCTCCCAGATTGTCTGAACCATCATTGTAAAGAGTATCAGGAGAATTGGTTTCAAGTCAGGTATCTCCTGCCCATTCCCTGTCCTTGATATATGTAGCAGCCATGCTACATGAAGAACCCTGGACATGGACAAAAGAAAGCATCAAAATCAGGCCCATCCTTAGAGCTGATCCTGCCACAGTATCGAATGCCAAAAGCTCTAGCATGCTGGGCTGTTCACAAGCAGATCATTGCAATTCTTTTTACGGCCCTTCTGTTTCTAACAAGACACAATTTACTAGCAGAATAGAGCAGTCTTCATACTAACACAGGTTCTCCTCAAAATATAACTGAATGCATGTGAAAGAATGGTGATTTATACCTTCCTGAAACTTTTCCAATATAAGGTTAAACTGGTCTGGCTAACATGGTGTATTAGCAAAGTTATGACACCTACTACCATGGGACTGCCACTGTCACACCAGCAGCAGGACAACATTGTTGACCCAGTGCATTTCTAGTCTTTCCTGAAGACAACAGGCAGAGCCTGCTTTGCCATTATTCTAATCCTCACATTATAGGGCACGATGTCACATAAAGCTGGTCTTCACTACATCTGAGTAATAACATGATCTGAAGGACTGTGAAGAATCTTTTTCCTTCCTTGAGAGATGAGAGCTTGCAAGAAGTTGCATATTGCCCTCTAAGAAGGTCGTGTGCTGAAAGCCAGAGCCTTGGTAATGAAGGCTTTTACTTCTGTCTCTGGTTGCAACAGCAAGTCCTTATGCTGAAAATACATCTAAGGCTGAGAGTGTTGCTATTGTTCATCCAGGAGAAGAGAAGCTCTAGGAAGAACTTATTGCATTCTTTCAGTACATAAAGGGAATACTATGAGCAAAAAGCATCCCTGAAGATTAAGGCACATCACTCAGCAAGTAACAGCTTCAGCTTTAATGAAAGAATAGCATTACCTCAGCAAGAGCCCTGGGACACTGACACTAATCAAATGTGGACCTGATGTGGTGGAGCCCTGATCAGGAGTAAAGCTTAGAGGAAAGCACCACAGAAGTGGACAATAAGGCTTGTGTTTGGCTTGTGCTGATTAACATATCATACATTTGCTGTGTCCTGGTATCCTCATTAGCAAACTGATTGATGTAGTAGTTCTGTGGCCCAAATCCTGAGATCCACAGCTGGCTATCAGGTTGGTGCCCAAGCAAAGGCAGGTGCAGCCACAGGGGGAAGTGGACTGTCCTGCGTTACGATGACAATGAGATAAAACTTGGTGTTCTACATAGTCGGATGAGGGAGGTGAAGTATCCTGGGTTACCATACCAAAGTCTTCCTCTGCCCTATTGTGTACTTATAGGAAAGCTGGAGAGAGACTTTTTACCAAGACCTGCTGTGATAAGACAATGGGCAATAGCTTTAAACTAAAAGAAAGTAGATTTAGTTTACATATTAGGAAGAAATTCTAATGATGAGGGTAAAGAGAAATTGGAATAAATTGCCCAGAGAAAATTGGGATGCTCCATGAGTGGAACACTTTCAGGTGAAGTTGAACAGGCTGTTGACCAACACAATCTAGTGGATGATGTCCCTGCCAAGAGCAGGGGGGTTGGAACTAGGTGACCTTTAAAGGTCTCTTCCAATCCAAACCATTCTGTGATTCTATGAGCATGTAGAAGAGAGTGTAGTACTTGGGAGCATGCCATCACATCTTTCTTTGGTAACACAGTGCTGATATTCCATGAACAGCCACAGTAAAGACATAGTTTGGAGATATTCTTCAGGCAGTTTGCCACAGTACTGAAAGATAAATGATATGCAGTGAAAAACTTTTCCCTTCCCTTCCCTTCCCTTCCCTTCCCTTCCCTTCCCTTCCCTTCCCTTCCCTTCCCTTCCCTTCCCTTCCCTTCCCTTCCCTTCCCTTCCCTTCCCTTCCCTTCCCTTCCCTTCCCTTCCCTTCCCTTCCCTTCCCTTCCCTTCCCTTCCCTTCCCTTCCCTTCCCTTCCCTTCCCTTCCCTTCCCTTCCCTTCCCTTCCCTTCCCTTCCCTTCCCTTCCCTTCCCTTCCCTTCCCTTCCCTTCCCTTCCCTTCCCTTCCCTTCCCTTCCCTTCCCTTCCCTTCCCTTCCCTTCCCTTCCCTTCCCTTCCCTTCCCTTCCCTATTTTCCAGTTCGCAGCAGTACGTTCCACTATTGTTTCAGGTTTGTTTAGTGCATGATTTCCTTAAAAGCAGGAAAACTTGTTTGCATGTGAACCAGCCCCTTCCTCAGCCGCTGGGTGGCACTCGGCTGCAAACTGAAGGAATTCAAACCCCAGGGGCAGGTTGGGGATGGATGGTGTGTTGGTTGATCTGTGTGTTCCAGCTTGCCGGTGTTGCTTTCAGTGCTACACAGCACACAAAAAAAACCCAAAACCAACAAAACAAAACTCAGAGGAAACAAAATAACAAGTAGTTGACCCTAACTGGCATGATTTCCGTTCAGTCTCACAGTTTTAGGGTAACCAAAAGTATGATTCCACTCTCCTTTGGACAGAGCTGAATCAGGAGAAACTGAAGCTAATGAAAAAGCAAAAAGAAAAAGCATAACTCAAGAGACACAGAGGGAGCCAAAGTTCAAGTAGAGAGGTCCACAATTTTGTATTGAGCCTGGTGCCACCAGAAAAATTACAATGGTTTTTATTGAGTCTTACCTACAAACAGGAGAGAAGAAGAAGGCAAAGTTGGAAGGATGCGTCTACCTCCAGCTGTGTGTTAAAGGGCTATTTCATGGAAGTGCATTATTCTTTACTGAAATGCAGTCACACACCCAGGAACAGCATCTCTACAGGTGACCTTCTTCAGGCCACGGTTACAGTCCTGTACTTGAGAAGGCAGTTTTTGAGCTGGTGAAGTTGTGCTGGGTCCAGCTCTAGAGTTACAGTCTGGCAGGAGAAAAACGAAAACAATATTGAAAACCACTGAACTAGGTTAATGGTAATAAAGGCAGCCTGAATAGCTCTCTCCTGCTCAGCAGAGCATGCTCACTGCAGCCCAGGGTTCCAATAGCATGTTGAAACTTGTGACATATTTTCCTCCTTCCACAGTTGCCTTTTTAGACAAGATTTCCTGTTGTCATGGCTGAGAGCAACCCGATACCCCAGTATGGCAGTGGATTGCAGTGACCAGGATAGAGAACTTGCACAGGCCTGTCATTTCTCTTACTCTTCCACACCACTTTTTCTTCGACCTCTGCACATGTGATGCTTCATGGGTCACACTCCTGTGAGAAGCAGCAAGCCCAATCGCCTTTTAACTCACTGCTCCCCAGTTCAAGCAAACATAATAAACACGGACTGTGCCATCTATGCTAAATGATTCCTTTCTCACTACACAAAAAAAAATTAAAGATTAGGAACCAGTGCAATGAGGAAGGTTACAGTGCTGGAATCTTCTCTGTCAGTGCACAAAGGACCATCTTTGGTGAAGATGGATTCGTTCATTGATTACCTTTTGGTTTAACAGTTGATGTCCTTCTGCATGTGCTCTGATTAGCAGCTAGGCAGGAGTTGTACAACTCGTATTCGTTATACAGAGGGAGTCTTACATTAGCATGTAAGATATTCATCCCCAGGGTGGGATATTTATCATGCTAATTAGTTTTTAGTTACTTAAGGTTACCTACTTGCCCTTTCCCATACCTCTGGTCAGGAGGTCACCCATCCTTGCTGGTCTTAACTAATTTCTTTGTTATCCAGGCACTAGTATTTCTTTAATTTGAGGACCATGCATGGAGCTCCATGGTGGGGCAGATATCCATCCTGCAGCCCATGGAGGGACCCTACACCAAAGCAGGATGCTGTGTCTGAAGGAAGCTGTTACACCACGGAGAACCTGTGCTCGAGCAGGTTTCCAGGAAGACCTGTCATCCTGTGAAGAGAAGCCCATACTGGAGCAGGTTTTCTGACAGGACCTGTTACCCTGTAAGGGAACTCCTGCTGGAGCAACTTCTCCTGAAGGAGTGCAGCCCATGAAAGGGACCCAAGTTGGAGCAGTTTGTGAAGAAATACAGCCTGTGGGAAGGACTCATGTTAGAGAAGTTCATAGAGGACTGTCTACTATGGGCAGAACCCGGCAGTGGAGCAGGAGAGAGCATGAAGAGAAAGAGATGGCAGAGGAATGATGTAATGAACTGACTCAAATCCTGGTTCCCTGTGCCCCTGTGCTGCTGTGAGGGGAGGAGGCAGAGAAAATCAGGAGTGAAGCTGAGCACCAGGAAGAAGGTAGGAATGGGGGGAAGTTGTTTTATGATTGTTATTATTTCTAATTACCCTGCTCTGATTTAGATTGGCAATAAATTCAATTAATTTCCTCAAATCAAGTCTGGTTTGTCTGTAATGGTAATGGCTTGAATGATTTCTCTGTCCTTGTCTTGACCTACAAACCTTTCATCACATTTTCTGCCCTTGTCCAGTTGAGGAGGTGGAATGATAGAGCAACTTGGTGGGTACCTGGTGGCTAGCAAAGGTATCACATCATGTCAGCAAATGGAAATGTACCTTACAATATAGATTCCCAACCAAAAACCAAGACAAAGTAAATTGCTTGCATGCCAAATGAATACCAAAAAAAAAGTTTGTATATTTGGAGAACAGGGAAACAGAAAAAATAAGCTTGCAAATTACATATTTGCCACTGTTGTACTTGTTTACTGTGCTTCTTACTTTTCATACAACAGGCCTGGAGAAGTCCTGACTAATCCATACAGGTCTTACTATACATACTCCAAAGTTTGGTTCATACTATACTACAAGGGCTGGAGAATAACTTCTCTCGTGTGTTTATGCTTGATGCATTTTCTATGGAAAGGCTCAACAGGAATGTGCTCAAAGTTGTAGATGTTAGAGACAATTCCTGCCTTCACATGTTCCCACTCCTTTCTTGGTCTGCTAGAAGCAGGTGTGACAACACTCCTTGCTGAAAGTTCACCAGTAAAACAGTGAAGAGTTTTTTCATCAAACTGCTTCTCTGAGGCACAAGTCCTTGATCAGATCAGTACCAGTGCCCTGTTAACGAAGGGTCAGCTCAGGCAATTGAGGTATGAGGGAGCACAGGGTTACACTATCTCTAGATCTGATTGTCTAATTCTTCCACGGAACCACGGCCTGCATTAAAAGCTACAAAAGCAGAAGGGACCTTTTGGCAACAGGACTCTCAAGTATGCAATCAAATAATGGAAGAAAGGACTGTGTAGAGCAGATAAACACCTGAACACTTCAGGAAGGAATAATACCAACTCCATTTTTCCTTTGGATGCTGGATTTATCTAAATTAAGCTAAGGAACAAGGAGAAGAAATTTTCACTCTGACTAAAGAGGTCAGTCTTCAGCCATTGTAAACTGACTTTCATTGCAATAATAATTTCATAAGAAGTTTGTGTATGTGTACTACTTCCTCCCTTAAGTATTAAAATGTTTATTTGCTTATGTTACATATGGGACATTTATAGCTATTGAACCACTGTTTAAAATTCCAAATTAATTTTAACACACTGTTCTTCAGAATTCAACAGGTGTTTATATTAAGATACATAAATTCTTAACCCATCACAGAGTTACACTGACTTTTCTTCTGTCTGACTTACTAAGCTACTTCAGGAGTTCTAGGAAGACACAATCAGGGTAGGATCCTGATGACTGGCAAAAAGGTAAGCACCACACACATCTTTGAGAAGGTGAGGAGCGCGTTTTGGGGAACTGCAGGCCAGTTAGTCTCATTTCAATCTTCAGGAAACTTATGGAGGAAATCTTCCTTGGAAACCACTCCATGGTGAGATGATTGGCTGACTGGATAAGGGGAGAACTGTGGATCTTGCACACTTTAACAAGGCCTTTGTCACTGCCTTCCATAGTATCACTGTAACCTGATCGGGAAGGCAGGGATCGCCAAGTGGCCTGTAAGGTTGATGGCAAACTGGCTGGACCACTGGGCTCAAAAGGCTGTGGTACAAAGTCCAGTCAGCAGCTGGGCATGAATGGCATCCCCTTAGGGCCTGATAGTTAGGCCAACACCTTTTAATGTCTTTATTTACAACTGAGGTGATGGGCACAGTGCCCTACAGCTAATTCACAGAAAGTACATAACCTGGGGGGAGCAGTAGGTATGGAAAACAGGGCTGCTATTCAAGAGGGTTAGACAAGCTGGAGGAATGGGCCAAGTGTAAATAAAGGGAGGTAGGAAGTCGTGCACGCATAGTAGATTGAGGCCCTGCACCGGCACAGAATTGGCACTGAAAGGACAGGAAGCATCTTTGCTGGGAAGAGTAAAGAACTCCTGTGGGATACACAATCATGCATAAAACTGCAGTGCATGCTCTGCAGCAGTGAAGGCCAGCTGCACTCTGGGACCTCTTAGGAAGGGTATAGTCAGCAGATTCACTCCAGAACAGGGTGTCCATGTAGCCAACCTGTTGTTCATCATTAGCTCACTGGCAATCCTACTTGCAAATGCCTTTGTGTGGTACTTGTGCTGTTCCTGTACACTTTCTCCCATGCTCTAGGCATTAGAGACGTGCAGCACCCTGTTCCTATGAGGAAGCCATAGAGAAGGCTCTCTTTATGAAGAGTGTTGCTCTCTTGAACCTCCTGAGGTAAACAAAGTCTTCCCTGGCATTGTGAATACTATATCTCAATGGTGCCTCGTACTCCAGCTTCATCCCTGTGCAGCCCAGGGTGGTGCTTGCTGCCTTTGCAGGAGGTGAAATGTCCTAGCTGATCCATTCCAAGAACCACAGATGGCAGGGGATATAACAGCAATGCTTACTGCAGCCCAGAGGTGGGAAAAGCTCAGCTGCTGCTGTTCAGGACGGTTTTCCCACTTGCCCTGCGACAACTATTCAAGTGAGTGTTTGCCTCTCAGTTCAGCAAAGCGGGAGTCCCTTTTCTGGTGTTCAGATCTGAAGTCCTTCTCTCTCTGGAGTTTGTCTCTTCTGCTCTAGAGCTGTATTTTCATTTGTGGGAAGGAGGCTGCTGCCAGCTGATGAAGTTGTTGGAAGAACAGGACTCTGCTTATCATAAGTATCTGACCTCAGATAGTTCTTCCTCCCAAAAACTTCCAGGCAGCCATAATCTGCAGCAGAGGGTGACTGGAGGAAATGCTGATAGGAGTTCTGTAGCAGTTCAAGTGCTGACAAGCTCAAGAAGAGAGGAGAAGTTCTTGCAACTCCACTGTAAATTGTAGCTAGGCTTTCAGCTACCTACCATGTCCTGCTTGGTACATGGGCAATTCTCTCTTCCACTGCTGATCTCTGCTGCTGCAACTCCCTGTTGCTGGGAAGTTTCCATGGATGCAGCACAGCCTTCCTTATCAAACACCTTCTGAGCAATGTGGCCTCCCAGTTACAATGGCCAAGGCTCTGGCTCCCCTCTCCATAGAGGGAACTTAGTCCTCTCCCAACTCTTTCTTGTTCCTTAGTCAGTGCTGTTTTGAGAGAGGACATGGCAATGCAAGGTGAAGCCAAAGAATGCAGCAGAGGTGGGTCTACCACCACGCGCAGTAAAGTGGGAATGCCATACTGTGTCTTCTCTCTGGACCTGGACAAGAGTGACGTCTAGCAGACTCCATAACTATCAGAGAGGTGACTGCTGGCAGCATAGCTCCTTACATGGCTGCTCACTTAGGATGTAAGCAGGGGTCTGGCTCTGAGATGTCTTTGCTGTTTGGAATACATTATGTCTTCCTTGTGACTTTACTTCAATGCCTGGTTGATGGAAGGGAGGTTCCTTCAACCTAGACAAGCAAGAAGGTTTATTCCTGACTCTTTGAGGCTCAAAGGACATTCCACCCATCCCACACTAAATCCTATGAGGGTGCTAATTGCTTTTTGGAAAGCAGATTCTTTCTCTAGAATTCACAACTGCAGTTCAAAACAAATTTTCTTTTTTTCCATAGAGGCAGCCCCAAACCCAGGTAAGAACAATCCCAAACATTTTTTTTTGGAGGGTGCACAAGTTGTGATGTTGAGCACATTAATGGGTGATAGCAACACGCTTCACAAAGCAGTCATGAAGGTCACTGTGCCCAGTGTGGTAAGCATGCTTAGGGCCATCCTTTATGTGGAGTGTATAAAAAAACCAAATAGTGGTGAGCAGCACTGTCCGGTACAAAGAAGCTGTGCTATCCTCTTCTAGAGCACAAGAAAGGTCACTAAACTTTGAGTCCTCTTCCAAGGAAGAACACAATAGCTGACAGACTTTGGCACCATCATTTTCACATGACCTCTATAGAAGCAGAGCCTGTGGCTGAAACAGAATGCAGTTGTTTTTTTGTTCTTGGTGTTTCATTCTTCAGGCAGGATTCTGAGTCAAGCAATGTTCCTCACGACTCAGAAGTGCAGCTAGTTCTATTTAATAGATTTATGAATAATCTATATAAAGGGATCAAGTGTGCCCTCAGTAAGTTTGCAGGTGAAATCAAGTTGTGTGGGAGTGTTGATCTGCTTGAGGGCAGGAAGGCTCTGCAGAGGGACCTGGACAGGTTGGATCAATGGGCCGAGGCCAACAGTACGGGGCTCAAGAAGGCCCAAGTGTCAGGCACCGTACTTCAAACATAACGACCCCAGGCAATGCTATAAGTCTGGGGAAGAGTGTCTGGAAAACTGACTGGCAGAAAAGGACCTGAGGGTACCAGTCAAAAACTGGCTGAATATGAGCCATAAGTGTACCCAGGTGACCAAGAAGGCCATTAACATCCTGGCTTGTATCAGAAATGGTGTGGCCATAAGGAGTAGGGAAGTGGTCATTCCCCTGTACTTGGTGCTGATGAGGCCATACCTCAAATCCTGTGTTCAGTTTTGAGCCCTTTATTCCAAGAAAGACCCTGAGGTGATGGAATATACTCAGAGGAGGGCAACAAAGCTGGTGAAAGGTCTGGAGAACAAGTCTTAAGACGAGTGGCTGATAATCTGAAGAAGAAGAGGCTGAGAGGAGACCTTATCACTCTCTCCATCTACCTGAAAGGAAGTTTTAGTGAGATGGGTATTGGTCTCTTTTCCCAAGTAACAAGTGATGGGATGTGATGAAATGGCCTCAAGTTGCACCCAGGTTGGATATTGGGAAAAATTTCTTTACTGAAAGGGTTCTCAAGCATTGGAACAGGCTGCCCAGGGAAATGGTTGAGTAACCATCCCTGAAGTATTTAGAAGATTTGTAGATGTGGCACTTAGAGACATGGTTTACTGGTGGACTTTGTAGTGTTAGGTTGATGACCTTACTCCATGATCTTACAGGTCTTTTTCAACCTTAGTGATTCCATGAAAACAAGAACACAGCAGACAGACGGCAATATCTTACAGGCCAGCCTCTCCACTAATGGATCTAATTAATAAGATGTTTTCAGAGGAAAGATTACTTTACTTGTGCTGTAAGTAGGTTATGCATGAACAGCAAAGATCAAACTCATTATTTAAACAACCCTTACTTTCACAGAACTGATGATACCCAGGTTGAAATCATAGATGCAGCAGAAGAGGTATCTTCTTCCAGGGCTTCAGCTCTGAGTCCATCTTGGCCATACAAATTCACCTTTTTATTATAATGATTTAATACAATTACATCATATATATTTTTGTATTTGGAAATAATTAACAATAATTAATTAGTAAAGAGCAGGGAGCTCAGGGCTGAATGTTGCAGTTCAAGACCAGACTGACAACAGAGACTAAATGTAGTCAGATACCAAAACACTCAAGTCATGGATTTGTGCAATGTTAATGATGAGTAACATGACTTCCTATTTCCACAGGACAGATTGTGCAGTCCAGGAGGGAAGCTGGGCTGGTCACTGTAAGTGTTCCTGACATAACTTCCTTGCTCTATGTGGGAGACCATACTGCCAGTGAAAGAAGTCAGACAGGTCAGTGCAGAAGTTCCAGCCCTGCTGCATGTAGTCAGGATGTAAGAATGTGAACTGACCTCTGTTTCCCCCCAAATGTTTCTGTAATCTCCCCCACTTTCTCATCAGGATTTTGATTGATGTCTCTCTGGATTCTCCTTGGGTTTATCTAGTCCCTCCCCATATTATGCCTCTCTGGGCTCTCTCTTGGAAGCCTCTTCCAGGTCTCCCTTGAGTGACTCTGGACAATATCAGTTATGGACTGGTAGAGAATACCTAATTCCTGATTAGCTCATCCAGATTCTCTGTCTCTCACACTTCACTTCTTGCCTCACTCGCATTCACAGTCTGCCATTTCTAAAACTATCTCCACAGTTTCCCCATGATATACTTGTAACTTTCACAGCAATCGACAGGTTGTTCACTCTGACTTCTGTACAGCTCCTTGTTACCCTTCTCCCTCTGGTGACCCTCTGGTTTGTTCTTTTGAAATGCACCTCAATCTACGACTGTCTTTATGGAGTTTCAGGGGTTTCATGCTGGCTCATTGCTTGTGCCTGTCAGTCCCTCTGAATTTCCCTCTAGTTTATCAACAGCTAACAGTTATCGCCAAAATCAGGACTGTCAGATGGAGCCAGCCAGGATGCCTACTTGAGACACAGTCATAGGAGAGTCTTACTCTTGAATAAACTCTTGGTCTACATGCCTTTTACACTTAGCTTTAACTGACCGGTAAATAATCCCTTTCTGGTGGCAAAATTGATTGACGCAGAGCAGGGAAGACGGTGGTATCAGTCCCCCAAAGTTACTTCTCTAAGTGGTGTGGCTGGCAGTAGGAACCTTGAGAACGTTCTGAGTCTTGATAGTGTTGTAGGCTGTGATGAAGTAATTGCATAGACCCCAGAAATGTAAGTCAGTAACAAAAATCCCACATCAGCTTTGCTTATAGATAGTCACTGAGGGCCCTGTGTGCCACTTGGGGCAATACCAGGACCAATGAAGGCAACATTTGTTTTTTCCAGTGCTACTACTGCAGGTATCAACACTTAACTGTTAACCTGTACCCAGAGTAATGCCGCAGTAATACTAATCCCCAAACCAAGCTCAGAAAGAAAATAAAGCCCTGCAAGGCTACAGTTAAGCTACTGTATTTGTGTCTTCAGACTATCAGAAGCAATAAATGCAATCCAGGGACCCTGAAAGACACTTGGGAAACATCGCATGGGCAATGTTTGCATTAATCTTGTCACTGAACTAACTACAGGGTCCAGAGCGCTGAGGACAACACAGTAATTCTGCATTGTGAGTACTTGGTTCTCAGAGTAAGCTCAAGGCCACAGAAAATGAGACTGTACATAGTAAACCCTTGCAATGCTATGATAGCAAGAGAAAGGCAAATTCTGACATTTATTGTGATTGCAAGGAGCAGACATAAATGCTTCAAGCAGCAACCAGTTTTATATAGAGCATATATTCAGGCCATGTTCTTCTAGAAGCTAGAAATATGTTTTCACCTTTGCACTTAGAAAATCCCTGTATTTTGCATCCTGGCTCTGAAGATTTAATTTCAGTGTCAGAAAATAAACTACTATCAAGTACAGAACCCAAGGTGATGACTTACACCAACCTTAATGATTTTTTCAGTTATGGAAAGAGTTGTGAGATGTAATCTTGGCCACTAAAACTCTCCCACCCATTACACTGATGTTCACAGCTTGGAGGCTTTCAACACACTGTGAGATACACATCAAAACAAAAGCCTAATTAACATCCCTTATAAAGTCTGCAAAAAGTGATTCATCAGTGCTCCCAGCAATAACTTAATTCCTTGAGCATCTCAAGCAATTGGACAGCAATATAATTCATACACACACTTGTGTTGTTTTGGCATAGTCCTTGCAAAGGTGCACACTGTCAAGAAAATTACTCAGGACAGAACTGAGCCATATCTTTTTCCAGACTCCAACTAAGACTATAGCCTAATGATTACTTTGACTATGCAGTTAAGGCACACAAACACAAGTTGTTCTGAGGGGCCATGTCAACTATTAGCTGTTGAAGAAAATATGAGTACACATTGACAGAGGGAGAAAAGGAAGAAGTTGAGTTTTTTAAAATAAATTTTTAATGGGCTATATAGGTATGATCACCATGAGATCTTTCACCCATATGCAACACTACACATTGCAACATGCTGTATTTTCACTGTACATTAAAAAGTCTGGGAGGAATATCCCTTCGCTGGAAAAATATCATACAATCACTTAAATAAACAAAGACAACATTACAGTGCAAACAAAATTCTGGTTTTATTTATTCTGCAATAATGGAGTACTTTCTAAAAGTATTTTTAAAAAATAGTTAAAAAAAAACTTTCCACAGACAACCAACATTTTTTGAGGTGATTTCCTCTAGCTGAACCAAAGATTTTGATTTGATCCTTGAAGTTGTAATAAACTCTGTACACATTTGTATGATGCATATTGACTTAATTTGTATGAAAACAAGGGATCCTAAACCAAAATCTGCAGACAGCAATAAAGTGGCACCTGCTGGTTTAATTGACCTTCCTTCAGGCCCATGACAAGGAAGGTTCAGTACAACAATTATCCCCATAAGCTAAAGACAATGTGCTTAAAGAAGCCTGGCAAGGCTTCAGTTAATGATAAGAGCTTCTACTGGTAAATGCTGCTAGAGAAAGTAGAGGCTTACTTCTCCATACAGAAATAAAAAAGGCCACAGAGCAGCAACAATGTACTTCAACGTGCAAAAGAAAAAATATGACATATTTCTGTCCCAACAGGCATGATGGAGTTGCCAGAGCCCACACAGGCAAAGACTTAGACAGCAGCAGATGCAATCTGATGCCTTAATCTCTGCAAGCTCTGCCACCCTAATGAAGTCCTACTCTGGTGACAGAAGAATATGCTAACTTAATAGTGCCTATATGTTCTTGCCAATCAGGTGATGCTTAAGAGCAGAATGAAGACTTCTGCGAAGGCTTTAGAAAAACAAAAGGCGCATGTAGGTGATTACATGTTAAAGGGGTTGTTTGGTTTCATTTGGAAAGGAATGCTGTCTCTTTCTTTTTCACTATGCCACCCTTCTCTAGGAAAACCAGTAAGAACTTAGTTCAAGGCAGGTTCAAATTCTAGGTGACATAGGCACAGGCTGGTCTCCTACTGTTGCTGTACAGGATGACGCTGGGCTCCTCACATATGTGTGATCCACTCCTGTTCAAACTGTGTTGGATATCACGTAAAGAACAAGGCAAGCTTAAAAGGAAGCAGAACATTCATCACCAACAACATTATATGGGACATTCTTGAGGTCCTTATCAGATCAGACAATACAATGAAGCACTATCTTTACAGGTACTAAGTGGGTATTCCATTACTATTTTCAGATTTGCGCTTCTTTCTAAGCAGACATTAAAGGGAATAATAGGAATGAAAGCTTAATTAAATAACACACAATTTCACAGTTCTGGTGCAGTCTGTAAAATACATAAACTGCATATAATAATTTTGCTACTACAACAGCTGATGGGTTAACACACATCAGTCTAGACACAGGTTGGAGATGGCATAAAGTGAGGACTAACAGGCTACTGAATCCCCTGTTTCAATTTCTGCACAATTTTATTTTTTTTCACATGTCCCACTCAACAAACACACAAAGCATGAAGAAGGTATCTCTTAAGTGGGTGGGCAGTGAATTTGCAGGACTAAGGTACAAGGCAGCTTCTGCAGTGCTTCTGGCTGGTAGTGACTGAAATACAGCACAGAGTTTCTACTCATGATGAAAATGATCACTGGCCAGAAGGTATGTGTCAAGGGACCATGTTTTAAGAACACCCTGGTATGCCAGAAAAACAAATTCTGCTCTGCTGCATACTGCACTTCTCATTTACACAGCAGAAAAACCCTTTTAATGGAAAGGTAGTGGACACAGACTTGTTAGTCTGTACCTCAGTGGGACAAATATTTGATCCAGATGAAGAATCAAGTGAAGGTTTTGCCTAACAAAGCTTTATAAAAGCCTTCAACCGTCCTCTTGCATAAATACAAACCCATGTATTCAAATGACTCATTTTCAACTTCTTAAAACATCACAGTGTAACTGCTCCAAACAGATTTAGCTGTATGTATCTATGAATGGAACTTGCAAATAAAGACAGTAAGCTTAAGAGATCATTGTTCCAAAAAGGATAACAATATTTTTTATGGTTTAGAAATGATGGCAAGTAGTCACTTAGGAATTAATACTACTCCTCTTAAGAGCATGGCAGGATCAACAGCCCAAATGAACTACATCTACACTAACGGACACAGCATGGGCAACAGACAAGAGGAATTATAAGTCATTGTACAGCAAGAAGACTGCAATATAGTTGCCATCACAGAAACATGGTGGGATGACTCACATAACTGGATTGCTGCCATGGCCAGCTATAAACTCTTCAGGAGGGATAGGCAGGAGAACAGAGAGGAAGGAAGGATAGGCAAGGAAGGAGAGGCAGTGGGGTAGCTCTCTGTGTCAGAGTGCTTTAATTCCCTTGAGCTCAATAATGGTGATGATAAGGTTGGGTGTCTATGGGTAAAAATCAGTGGAATGCCCAGTGAGACAGATATTATGGTGGCAGTCTGCTATAGACCTCCCAGCCAGGAAGGAGAGACTGATGGGATATTCTACAAGCAACTGGGACAGGTTTCAGGATGGCTAGCCCTTGTTCTTGTGGGGGACTTGAGCTTACCAGATGTTCTTTGGAAGTATAGCACTGCACAGAGCAAACAGCCTAGGAGGTTCCTGGAGTGTGTCGACAACAGCTTCCTGACCCACTGGGGAGTGAAACAACTAGTGAAAGTGCCCCACTGGACTTGATGTTTGTGAACACAGAAGAAGGCCTTGTGGGAGAAGTGATGGTTGGAGGACACCTGGGGCAGAGCAATCACAAGATGATAGAATTCTCATTTCTAGGAGAAGAAAGGAGGCAGGGCAGCAGAACTGCCACCTTAGGCCCCAGGTCCTTCTCCTCCTGGCAGCTTTCCAGCCAGACTTCTCCTAGTCTGTACCTCTGCTTAGGGTTGTTGTGCCCCAACTGCAGGACCCAGCATTTGGCCTTGTTAAACCTCATGCCATTGGACTCTGCCCAGCAGTCCAGCCTGTTCAGATCCCTTTGCAGAGGCCCCCGACCCTCCAGCAGATCCACACTTCCACCCAGCTTAGTGACATCTGCAAACTTGCTAAGGGAGCACTCGATGCCTTCATCCAGGTCATTGATAAAGACATTGAACAGGGCTGGACCCAGCACTGAGCCCTGGGGAACCCCACTTGTAACTGACCTCCAGCTGGATTTAACTCCATTTCCCACCACTCTCTGGGCCCGGCCATCCAACCAGTTTTCCACCCAGGAGAGTGTGCGCCTGTCCAGGCCAGAGGCTGATAGTTTCCGAAGCAGAATGCTGTGAGAAACTGTGTCAAAGGCTTTACTGAGGTCCAGGAAGATACATCCACAGCCTTTCCCTCGTCCAGCATCCAAGTCAATTGGTCATAGAAGGCGATCAGGTTAGTTTGGCAAGACCTGCCTTTCATGAACCCCTGCTGACTGGGCCTGATCACCCAGTTCTCTTGCATGTGCTTCATGATCGCACTCAAGATCACCTGTTGCATGACGTTCCCAGGCACCGAGGTCAGACTGACAGGCCTGTAGTTCCCTGGATCCTCCCTGCGACCCTTCTTGTAGATGAGCACAACATCAGCCAGCCTCCAGTCCACTGGAACTTCCCCAGTCATCTAGGACTGTTGGAAGATGATGGAAAGGGGTTTGGCCAGCACATCTGCCAGCTCCTTCAATACCCTCGGGTGAATCCCATTCGGCCCCATAGACTTGTGGGTGTCTAGTCGGGCTAGCAAGGCTCTGACCATCTCCTCTTGGACCATGGGAGCCTCATGTTGCTCCTCTAGCTCCGGGGTTTGTAGAGAAAGGGAACAACTTTCTTTACAACTAGAGACTGAGGCAAAGAAATCATTAAGTACCTCAGCCTTTTCCTCATCCCCTGTCACTGTTGCTCCTTCTGCATCCAATAGGGACTGTATGGTCTCCCTAGTCCTCCTTTTATTATTTATATATTTATAGAAAGATTTTTTGTTATCTTTCACTGACTTTGCCAATCTAATTTCTAGTTGAGACTTTGCCCTTCTGATTTTTTCTCTACACAATCTCCCTTCCCTCCTGTAGTCCACCCAAGAGGCCTGTCCCCTCTTCCAGAGCCCATAAACATTCCTCTTCTTCTTGACATCACTCAAGATCTCTCTCTTCAACCAAGCTGGTTTTTCCCCTGCTGGCTTTTTTTCTGGAACATGGGGATGGCTTTCTCCTGAGCTGCTAGGATTTTCTTTTTGAAGAGCTTCCAACCCTCATGGGCTCCCTTTCCCTGAAGCACTGTCTCCCATGAGACTTTGCCAACCAGCCTTCTGAAGAGTTCAGACTCTGCCCTCTGGAAATTTAATGCTACTGTCCTGCTAACCACCCTCTTCACTTCACCTAGAACAGAAAACCCTACCATCTCATGATCGCTTAGTCCTAGGCATCCTCCTACTGCCACATCCCCCACAAGGCCTTCTCTGTTCACAAACAGCAGGTCCAGGAGGGAACCTTCACTTGTTGGTTCATTCACCAGCTGTGCAAGGCAGTTGTCTTCCACGCACTCCAGGAACCTCCTAGACTGCTTCCTTTCTGCTCTATTGTACTTCCAGTAGATATCAAGAAGATTGAAGTCTCCCACAGAGCAAGAGGCATCGATCTAGGGATTAACCCCAGCTGTTTATAGAAGAGCTCATCAGCTGCTTCTCCTTGGCTGGGTGGCCTGTAACAGACTTTCAGCACTAAATCTACCTCCTTATGGGCTCTCTGATTTTAACCCACAGGCACTCAATCTCCTCATCCCTTACAAAGAGGGATTCACCCTCACAAATATATTTCAAAATTGTGTGCCTAATAGAAGTTCAACTACCCCAAGCAACTGCATTAAAAAACCAAAACCTACCAAATTAAGTGACCAGAGCCACAGGGACTTGCCTCCTAAGGAGGTCCTTTGTGGGTTCACCAAGAACATTCAAGGGTCCCTCAGAGCCAAGTTACTCTTTCACATGGAGAAGTTTCTCGGGGTAGCAAGAAAATAAATGTTGCTGGTGTTTTACTGCTCAGAACAACTTGTTGATTCTGCTCAAAATACGGAGGAAGAACTTTAATAGGAAAATTCTTTCATTCACAGAAAAGCTCTGGGAAGGTTATCTGGTCTCTTTCCACTAAAGTAAGATTTCTTCCTCTTATGTAGAAGCACCACCTAGAGGCACGCTGCAGCATAACAGTACCGTACACAGTCCCATACACAACTCAGCTGCGTGCCCATGTTCCCAAGATTTTAGGCCACCACTCTCTATCACCAACTCAAAGCACTGAATTCTAACAACAAATTCTGCACAACCCACCTTACCTCTCACCTCCCATCCACAGGAAGGGGTGAGACTAGGTTACTAGAGGGTTCGCACAGCCACAGGGTAGAGCAGAGACAAGTGTTCTGCTCCTTTGATAGGCAGTTTTTTTGTAGTGTAGTAGTGGATGACTTCAGGAACACTGTCGAAGGGAGGGCTGTTCTGACCCAGGATGTATTTCTCTTTGGTTTTCATCAGTTTCATGTGCATAAAACCTTGACTGCTCCTGCAAGGAAAGCAAAGTGTTAGTTCATGTTTGTGCATAGGGAAGAGGGGAACAGCACCAGGACAGGCTCTCCTTCGTGGTGTAGGGGAACGCAGGAAAACAAAATGCAAGTAATTGTTGGATGACAGGCCAGGACAGTGGCCAGACTCTGATAGACAGTTACTGTTAGCTGCAAAACCCTATGGACAGCGTAACACAAAGGCAGTTAGTATTTTGTTTTCAACACCTGTGCTCTTTGGATCCACATGCAAGTCTGTCTTACCCTAGAACTGATCCTGCAGTGTGCCAGAGGACAGTGCCTTTCCTGTCCACCCCCGCTGCCTCCATTTCCATCTCCAGTGTCTTCCAGGACCAAACGGTACCACTGGCTTTGTCCTGTCAGAGACCTGAGGCTCCCTTCATAGACACATAGGCAGAGCATGAGCCTCACTCTAATGAAGTAAGGCCAGCCCTATCCTGTGGACACCTCAGGACAGATCACAACTATTCCACCCTGGCAGCAACTGCCCAGAACACGGCTATGTGAAGAATCCGGTGGTTTAGGCTTAGAAACTTCCTCAGGTGAGCCCATTCCCAAGATTAACAACCTAAAGGCTTTCACCTGCATTGTACTGAACAACAGCTATTATCCTGCAGTCTTTCTGCAGGTAGAAACCAGTCTGTGACTTCTACACCAGAAGAATTCAATTCCTAGATGACGTGTCTGCCTGCACATTATGCTGCCTCTTTAAGGGAAGAGAAAAGTAACTCAAGGTAACTGCCCTGTCTGCTCTTGCAAAAACAATCAATCCAACGTAATGACACTCTGATGGGTGCACCCACGCTGACATACAGTATAGTAGGTAGTAGAGCTGACTTTATCTCTTCCCAGCAGTGGCGCTTCAGTGGCTGTTGTCTTTAGCATGTCATACAGACTATTTTAAGAGTGTAGAGCTTAGCCAGGGCAAAACAAAAGTAAAGGGCAGCTCCTTCAAATCAAGATATTAAATGAGGCCTAAAGGGTTTTTACAGCTTGCTTATGTTCCACTCCATAACCTTCTGGCTCCAAACCACTGTTTCTTCCACGTGTGTCCAGGGACAAAGAAAACAGTGTTAAAACAGGAGTCAATCTGTGTCAGTAAGGAAACCCAGTTTAAGATGACACAGAAAGCTACAGCAGGAAAACAAATCATACAGTGTTAAAATCCACCTCTCTAACATCTGCCATTTTTTAGTTAGCAGTGCAACAAGTTCATATCTTTCAGGTAAGTTTAACAAATCCCTGATGAAGCAACCCTTCCAGGTAGAGGTTTCTAAAACCACTGTAAGCACTGTAATGATAGCTCTACATGACTAAAATCCTGCTTTAAATATAAATTTCTTAAAGGGAAAAATATTTTTCAAACAATTATTGCTCTCTAAATTATTACCTTTAAACAAAAGTGGCACTTCTAAATGCTTTATTAAGATAGATGTATTGTTGCCTTTGTTCAGTTCGCTATGCATCCACTTTGACTAGCAGACGGGTAGGCAGCTGCTGGAAGAAAGTGACTACTTCCTTTACAGATCGCTGGTGAGGCTGCAAGTGTAATTGTAACTGGTGTGAGAGACCCCATGAAAAGAGAAGACAATACTGTAGCAAGTACAGAACAGGGCCAAGTGCTCTGTAGGTGGGAGCACCTGACGCGGAAGGACAGGCTGAAGGAATGATGCGTTCAGTCTGGAGAAAAGGCGAGATGGAGTCAGGTTGCAGTCACCAGTTGCTTAAACGGCAGTTCCAGAAAAGACAGTTTCTCAGAGGTACGAAGTGAGTTAACAACCACTGGCTGCAACAATTGGATTTCCCACTGGACACAGGGAAAAGGGTCTTCCTCATGGAACTAGTGGTTCCTGGGACTAGTTTTGGATAAGTCAGGAAGTCTCCATCCTCAGGAGTTTTCCAGATTTCCCTGTAAAAAGCACTCAGCAACCTAATCGGTGCGTGCTGCTTGGAGTAAGGGGTTGGACTAGACACCTCCAGAGGTTCATTCTCAACTACATTTCTCTAGGAGTCATGATTGATCTTTACTATTTTTAAGTTTCCAGAAACCACAATGTATAGCTTCTACTTCAACAGCAATTTTGATTTGAAACATTTGTAAAAATCTACTATTAAAGAAAAAAAAATGTGTGAAATTAAATTTCAGGACTCATAAGGTAAGCTTCCCTGAAATTGAAAAATGTGCGTTTTGTACACTTATTTCACAAGTAACTGGCAAGGGCAGAATGCATCTACATTTGTATAACAGCACTGTTGCTGCTAAACCAGTGCCTAGGATTACAGGGACACTGCTCAGGAAGAAACGTGGAGTCATATTCCTCTCCTCCAAACCCTTTCAATCTAAGCTCCGATTTCTGCATGCAGTGCTTGAACTGGTTGTATATTGGTTTCTGCTTAGTTTTCTAAGCACTGCTGGACTCTGCTTGAATGAGTATAATCAGAATATATTCCTGATAGTGAGTAGTTCTGGTTTTGGAATACAGATTTCTCAGCTCTTTTAACAGCAATAACCTACCAGGCCCAAGGTTTTCAAAAAGCATAGCCTAAATGGCAATCTCAAACTCACATATATGAACACTCATCAAAGCCAGTGCCCTGAAGAGATAAGACATACACATTTTGCAAGAAAAGACGCTGGGACCTGGCCTAAGTCATGGGATATTGTTACTACGTGAATACTGAATGTCATTAAGGTTTCTCAAATGTTGTAATGATTCTTCCCCACATTTTTCTTCAACTGAGGGGAAAACAGTTCCACCACAGAAAATACTCAGTCCTTACTTTCCTTATGGCAGCTGTTTCCATGAGTTTCAAATACAGCATGAGGGAATTCCTAGTTGCTAATTGCTGCAACAAATTGTTTCAGAACTCTCAAGTCCAGATGCTTACACAGATATAATACTCTTCCAGACCAAACTGTTCTATATTCTATGATACGTTGAAGCCAAGAGGTGTAATGTACCCTGATGAGCCTGAGGTAGATGACACAACTTCAAAGCAGCACTAAGACCACCGGAACAATGTTCATTTCCTAATTCTGTAGATCTTTCACCCTCGATCCTAGGCTTTTTACTTTCAAGAACTGTAGCAATGCTGAACAGCTTTTTTTTTTAAGCCACATGAAGCCTTTCTTCTATATATGAAGCAAAAGGAATAAACCCCCCCAAACAATGCAGTGGCTTATTCAACCTGAAGCAGAAGCAGCAGGAACGTTTCAAATCAGAACCATGAAAAAAAGACATCCAAACTTATTTATTTGTTTAAATGGGCACTAAATGAAGACTAAAAATCCCCTCACACTCCCAGGCTGCAAAGTCCTAATTCAGTGACAGTCACTATACATCATGCAGACTAACAGTCTCAAGCTCTCCAAGTGCCATTCTGAGCTGAAACAGTGCAGCAACAGACTGAATCACTTCCTCTTCTTGCACCAGAGAGGTTATGGCTTCGAAATTACACTTATTATGTTTTACTGACAAGTACTTACTTCAGTGAAAGAGAATAGTCATGCTTGCTTGTTTGACTATTTCTTACAAGGTAGCTACACTCTTTACATAAACGTAACAGGTTTTCTGCATCTGTCCGACTGATTGCTCCATGATACCATCTAGGAAAAAGCAGAAAGATTAACACACACACACATGATTTCAACTCATATTCCTTTCACTACTTTGTTTCTTTAAGGTATGAAAAATGTGAATGTTTTCAGGCAGTTTTCTTTCTATATTTACTGCTGAAGGATATTTCTCAACAAGCAATCTAAAACCTAGATTGTCTTCTGAGTGTAAGGGAAGAATTTTAACACTAAATGTAAATCAGCAAATGTATTTGGGAGAGTCTAACAATTATTCCTATTAGCTATAAATAATTTTTATTTCTTTTATCCCCAAAAGGCCAAATAAAAACATAACAAAAGATGCCCTAGCCAAAATCAGAGAGGAACCCTGAACTCTTTGATTCAGAGACAAGTATTTTGTATATTCTTCAGATGAAGCAGAGAGTTCAAATGGAGAAAAAGAGTGCAGGGCTAGTTCCGGGAAGAAAAAACTGCTTTTAAAACATGTGGAAGAAAACCAGCAAAGCGTGAAAATTGCTGATAGGAGAATATCTGATTCAGAAGTGATGCCTGGAAGCTGCTTTGGCTACAGCTGAGAGTAAACAGCAGTATACAGAAGTATAATTGCTTGCCAATCAGATGCCCATTTAAATGGGACACTCGGATCACTCCTGTTCTAGGTAGCTAGAGAGATAAGCCTAGTGCTATAATCAGCTTTAAGTTCCTGACTAATTTTCTCTTTCAACTGTATTGGGCCTGTTTGCCCTGGCTGCATCTGTTGTTTAAATGTCAATATACAGGTATTTGTGCAGAAAGGTCAAAGATCAAATGTCAATGATGTAATCACAAAATAGCAAAATGACAATTTGTGGAAGATATCAATGCAAAAGCATGGGGCATAAAAACCTGAAGACATGAATATCTTCTAAGATATCCTGGAAAACATTAGCACGTGATGCAAACTTGAAAGCAAAATTCAAACACAATCACATTCTTTGACCTTTATTAGAGTCTCTTCCCAGGATTAAAAGCATCCTGATTGTGGGTTATGGAATGTTCTTCCTGATGTCCCTTATTTTCTCAATGGGCAGGTTTCAGACACTTCAGCTTGACTGAAGACAAGACAGCTGCATCAATTCTACAGTAAGTATAAGTAGTTTCTACAGCTTACATAATTCACAACACTACTCTGTTTCTGAATTGGTCAGAACAAAACAGGAAGTCAACCAACCTTGTGTACAAGTCTGGGAGGGATTCACTCTCAATAAGACAATGGAAACAGCAGAACACTCTCTTCTTTTCACTGTTATTCAGGAAATGGAGCCACTCAGTCCCCCCAAGTCCAAGAGTTATGAAGTTCATAATAACAGATTCCTTAATCAGAAGTAACAGTAAGTATTTTCCTGCTATATTATTGCACCTTGGTATTTCTGACTGTTTGAGAAATTCCCTAACCTACCTATAAGAAATCACTCATCAATTTGTATGCTTTCTTTCCTATAGATCTTGTACTCCTCTCTACAAAACCAGATTCCATTTTTGTGGAGATAAACGGAATGGCTTAGCATGTGCTGTGGAGAGGTCTTACACTACTAAAACTTGAACAGTTTGAATGATTATCTAAGGTACATCAAGTCTAAACTCTTCAATTTTCAGACACATTATTATTAACAAAGCCTTCATTTCAGCTTTGATCTTCCACAATGAAGAATGAAAGTGAATCCCACATGATTAATCCTTGAATAATTAAAGGAAGCAAAACTAGCTCTGAGTTTTCAGTTGTCATTATCAATTGCAGTTACATATAACTGCAGTTATACTAAAGGAGAGAACTATACAACAGTATATTTAATTAACAGGTGTTCAACTTCCTGCAGTATTTTAAATGTATTTTTTCAGGGGTATGGTGAGCTGGAACTACCCAAATCTGAGGACCAAACTTTAAAGCAAAATGCGTAGCCTTTTAGCCATTCACCTAACAGCATCAGTGAATGATTCACAATAGTAGTTGCTACTTCCTCTATTGAAGATAAGCCCACAGTCTGTCGATGAGCATATTGTTCAAAGGCTGAGTCTGATTAGATGGATATGACACCAGGCAGAAGATATTATTCTCTCTTTCAAGCTTAAGTTTCCAAATATTGCATGTAAAATTAGAATGTCAAAGGAATGAGAATTTCAGGAACCACCTTCTCAGAAACAACTGACAGAGGGGATTACCCCAGCTGTGGATCTGAATTGCAAAAGGATTGCTAATCCTTCAGATACCACTACCACTCAAGAACAAAGTATTCTCACAAACAGCACACCTACATCCATGCTAAATTATGCCCTCCTCCTCCTGCAATAATAAATTCTGCATGTAACTTGGAACGACGGTGGGAGTGGGACTGCCTGCTGGGATTCAAGACAGCGTCCTCACTTCCCTGTGTGAATCCATTGGACTTCTCAGTGCTCACAAATACTAGTGTAACCTGTACAAATCACTCCACAAGAAGATTTTTCTTTCTTTGTGTAGCAAGGGGTTCTGAGCCCTCCCATGAGGCTGCATCTTTGCTATGCTACAGGACAGTGGGTCATTCCAAAAGACAATCCAGACTCTGTAAATGGTTTGAGGAAGGGCAATAATGAGGCAGGACAGAGGCCAGTCTTGAAGATGCTAGTCACTCCAAGGAATTCCCCCAGTACAGGAGTCTGGGGCTGACAAAACTGCCTCCTAGTATCATCCTCAAGTTTCACACCACCACAGCAGAAATAAGCCTGTTTTTTCTGAAAGCTTTATAAGTGGTCTTAACAGTCTCTCCCTGGAGCAGTATTACAGGCAGATGCAAGTCATGCCTAAGGTACTACAGACACATTATTCAGCCACCAAGATATAGAAATTGTGCAGCTTTAAAGAACAACTTGTACATATGCGGTATACAACACCTGTTTGCCTAATGCAATGTAATGAACATGGTTCAAAGTGGAATAACTGCAAATACTTGTCAGATAAAATTCACTGTTTCTTAAACAGTTTCCTGTTTAACTCTATTTTGTCTCCCACTAAAGTTACTTACACTTTGCAAGACTAGAAAGAATATTTTTTTGTGAGCACTAACGCAGAGGATACTGAGGAGGGGGACCTGGACTGCAAGATCTGGGACATTTGTTGCTCCTGTAAGCAGGGAGGCAAAGAACTAGAAAGAAATTACTTTGCTTACTTACATCTGCTTCTCCAGTTGAATAGTTGGATCTATTCTCTCTCCCAGGATCCCACAAAATCCTGGACTGCCATGTTTGATGGATTTGAAGCCTCCACCAGGTGCTCTTAACTGCCTGTGCAGCTCATTTGAGGGAGGAAGAGATGCTTGCTGTTTCTCACTTCCATTAAACTGGGCTGCAAGATAGATAATAATTACCTCTCCAGGCAAGGTCAACAAAACCCAAAATAGTTGTAGCACTTAAGAGAGGTTCTATGCTTCCCAAGGAGAATAACCACTAGCACTAAGGTGTAGTGGTTCATCTATAAAGTTCTATGTATTACCTAAAGGTGCTTCAAACTATGCAAAATAAGAGTCCTAAAATTCTCTTGCTTTTCCGGTATCAAAATCCATGCTCCTCTAAGCCTTGTTACAATAACTAGTGCTTAACTAAACATTTGATACATTCTGCCCCAAGAGATGATACTGTTAAACAAGTAACAGAAACAGAAGATAGGCTTTCGGGCACTTACCATAATTACAATAACAAACAAGGAGAACATCAAGAATTCAGGTGGCCACAATTTATGTGGAATCATTCTAAGAGTGATCTGGGTGCAAACATGGCTAACACCTGTCTGTCCACATCAGAAACTGGCAAGCAGCAACGAATTATATTATTCTCAGAAAAGCAATATGATTTATTTTGCAAAGCTGTTTCAACCCTCTAAGAAATTACATCTGTAGCAAAGCACACACTAATAATGTTGACATCCTCATTCTATACTTTTAGGTATCTACAATTTCAAATAATTAAAGACAGAATACTGATAGAAATAGTGAAAGAAGCTACCCACACCATCTTTCTGTCTCTCATTGCCTCCTATGGTTTGCTTGTTCACCAAAAACTAACACCCCCAGCTGCAGATAGATTATTGTTTGAAGGTCATCTAGTGGGGACCAGGCACAAAGAACATCACTGTGTCAGGAGGCAAACATCCCAGTGCACACAAGCACGCACACAGCACAATCAGCTCCTCTGAGAGTTTCAACAGTGATATCAGAGAAAATGTTACAAGGACAATTAAAGCCACTGAGACTTCAAGGATTTAGAACCTAACTAACTGTAACACACAGCCAGTTAGGCACATGGTTGGTAGTACTTACTGTTTTAAAGCAATGCTACTCAACAGGGGCAGTAAAGTTCAAAAACATAACGCATGCAGAAGACAGATGTGCTGGACATGGAAAATGTTTCGGACTATTTGTTTGTTTTTATTTTTATATGCTTTCCTCATGGGGCTTACAATCTTACCAAATTTCCCCTCTACTCTGAGAAATTAGGCAAAAACTCTTGCAAAACCTGAGTAGTGTATCAAATTATACTCCAAAGTATGCATAGCAGAAATATCCTGGTTATTTCTTACAATGGAAGCTCGGATTTAACCTCATTACTGGATAATGAAAGCTGATGAGCATACCAAAGGGAAATACTGCATGTGTGTACTTGCCAGTGACATCTATGACAGTACTATTAATGCAATGGTAACAAAAAACACCTGCATGTAATTTGGGAATTCTGTGAATACTTGTGAATTTAATGTCAGCTTCTGATCAAGCAACATCTTTCAGACACCAAAAAAAATTAGTTCATGAAACAAACATGAAACTCGGTTCTGATTTTAAACAGCAATATCTTTGCAACACAATGGTTATTCCATGTAGCTTTGAGTGTAAATTTTTTTATTGCTATGGTACTTTTTGTTTACATATCCATAACAGTTACAGAACTGCCTGCATACCTAACCCTTCCTCACTCTCAATGTGACATCTCTTCCTCTGCCATGTAGCTGGCACCTCTGGTAGAGGCATGTCCAAACTCCGCTGCTTCATGTCCCACAGGGACTTAGGTACCAGCTTTCTGTACAACAGCTGTTGCAGCCCATAGAGATGACCAAGCCTGGCATCTACAGAACCATCTTCATGGAGTCCATGATCAGTGCTGAAAACTACAGATGGCCTTCTTCATAACAGAGGACCATTTATTTTGTAAAGCAATACTAAGATGGGCCCTAAAGATTTCACATACATTTCCTTTACCCAAAAGTTTGCTAACTCCACATGGCAGCCTGGAAAAGCTTGACTTCTCACACACTCAAATGCAAGCCAGTGTAAGCCTGACATTCCTACACGGATTCTCTGGTGTTGCTATCACTTTCTAGCCAGAGTTAAGTGCCAGAAAGTTACTTTGCTGCAGTTATTTCCACAACTCCAACTCTTCTTAGCAAATCAGTCTCCCCAGCTCAGCAGGAGGCCTAATAACACCTGCTGACATTCCATAAAGGCCATCAAAACCGTATTTCAGCTTCAGCTGTATTGCCTCCAATAAAACAAAACCAACCTGCTTGTGAAAAATCTCAAGCTGCAGACAGCCTAAATGCTGCACTTCAGCTCTGCTACATGGAGACATGTCCTTCAGTACTGCAGCTAACAGCAGAAATCCAGTAAGAAGCCTATACATAGCTTGCTTCACAAGGGTCAGCATGACATCAGCCCCAGACCATGCTCAAGAGTTACAGTGCAGCATGCTCCCCTCCACCTGATCAGACTCCACAGCTTCTGCACACTTGCAGTCTGGCATATCCCAAACTCCAATCTGGAGATAAAATAGCTTCTATACATGCTTCAGCAGTAAATCTTGAAATCCTGGCAGAGGAACAAGTGTTTTCTTTAAAAGACTTGCATAAGAACTTCATGATAGTTCTACCGTTGCCTGCAGTTTTGGTTTGTTTCCTAGGTCTATCACCTGACAAAAAAAAGTTCACTGCATAAGTCTGTGTCTGCGCTTCGTATCACAAATACCTATTTTTCCCTCCAGATGAACTTCTCAAAAAGGGAAAGTTGTAGCAGAGGGTCTCTTTAGGTGACAGCTTCCACAACTCCAAGTAGTTGGAGGATGGTAGTTGTGGGCCAGTGAAGTAGCACTTGCCCATTGCAATTATTTCTAATACCACTTAAGCCAACACAGGGCATTTCAGAGATATCTACCTTAACTAAGAACTGAAAAAAACCCACCTGGTCTAGCTATATTAGCTAGCTACATTACAGAATAAGTCAGAAAAGCACTTCACACGTCAGCAGAGGGTTAGTACTTTTCCACTGCAAACTCTTCCACTCTTTCAAACTTAGAAACTGGATGACTTCTTTCCTTATTTTAAACATTCATAATTTTTAGGATTTAGGTTAAGTATAGATACATCAGATGAGATAGCAGCTTGAATCTATGCCTGCATCCAATCCTTACACATTCCTTTCTAACAAATAACCAGCCACCCAAGATAGACAATGAATAAGACCTATAATGAATGACTGATGCAATCAAAGAAATCTAATTAATTTTTAAAAAGTTTACTCTCTTAGCATTTTAAAAGAGAACTCCACATGTTCAATGCATATGGAATTCAACCATATCATAGTACTTTTTAAATTAAACTTCTTTTTAGTCTATTACTTATGTAAAGCAATATTTTAAAGTGCTTTCATAAGAGTTAACTATGTAGTGCTGAGAAGAATATGTATGCATAAGCCAATATTAAAATCTCATATTGGATGGGGTATGCTTTATTAATTTGCAGTCACACGTAGACAAACTAAAAACTATAGATGAAAAAAAAGTTAATTAAGATTCTGGTTTTAAAAATTGCCGCTCAAAAAAACTATTCTGGAATTACCTGATAAAGACCAAAAGTGTGGACATGAAGATGATTACAGAGCTGAAAGATTTTACAGACACCAAATGAGACAAGCACAAAGGTATACAGTAGAAACTAATAAAAGTGTTCTCTGGATTCAATTAATTAAAAATCAGCCATTTCATAAAATATGCACAATACATGAAGAATAAGGTCTAAGATTACCACATTCATACATATGACTCTTAAGACAATAACTTTTAAAAGTAATTATCCAATTTCTGTGACCGCAGTATTACTAACTGAGAAATCTGCAAATATGTGATCTCACCTCAGATAGACATGTACTGGTCCCACAGCTTGTATCTCAGTGTTGCTAAACAATGAAGTTTCTGGTTTAGCTAGTTTGCATACTTTGAAAGAAAAATTAATTCTGGTAGCACACGATCACCATCCTTTTTCAGAAGTCCACAATAAATCCTAGCTTTCAGAAAATTATCAAAACTAGTATGTATGGAAAAATTCAAGTCACAGAATCCCTATGCTACACTAAACCACAGAAACAAGATACAGAGAGAAATATAGCCCTAATTAATTCCACCTTAGAAGAGATAAGCGTCACCTGCTGAAGCACCTGTACATTCCTACCCTCCTACACAGTGCAAGGGCTTTACTTACCCTTTTACCATCAAACAAAGTATTATTTGCTGAAATGTAGCTCTAACTTCAAACTGTCCAAGAACAAGCATTAATAGCTGAACATTCCTCCAGCCAAGCAAACACTGGACAGGCTGGCAAAAAATAACTGGAAGCCTTTCAGCTAGCACAGTCAGCAAGAATTAACTGTTCATCTTCCTTGCAGAAGTTCTTCAACAGCAATCTGTAGTCACTGTAGCCTAGTGGCCTAGAAGAAAAGTCATGAATGAGGAAGCACACCTGCCCCTTGTGGTCACAAAGGCACATGCAGCTAATAGAAGAGGTCTTGAGTGATAGGGAGCAGATGTTGGAAGGTAGAAATCTCAAGGACATCTAAAAACCAGAGTTAGATCAGGTGCTAGACAGGCAGATGAATTCTGTTGGACAAAACAGTGGGGAAAACACAAACAAATGAAAGAAAAACAGGCAAGACACAGACATGATGGCAGAAGGACAATGGTAGAAAACAGAATCTGGAGTGAACAATAGAGAGATTCTCTGAATAACAATGCAGAGAGCAGTCTAGAGAGCTATTGCAAATCCACTGCTTGTGGCTCTGCACAGCCCCTATATGTGCCATGGGTAGCTTGTGGATCCTTCCAAACAGCAGACACCCTACCTCTGCAACAGGGTCACTATGGGCCATGCTACTGTGTAGCCAGGATCACCTGTCAAGAGATGGAAGGTGTACATATGCTCTAGGCAGAGGCAGCATTGCTGCCAACATAGGAACACCTGAAAAGGCATGGAAATATCTGCTGAACTGGGGCAGACACCTATGCTATAGCATAAACCCAGAGAGGGCTTTGTATGCATATGCCAGACTGATATTTAGCATCTGCAAAACAGCCACTGTGGCACTGTAAACCTAGCGACATGTCTCTGCTGATTGGCCTGTCTTGACACATAATGGATATCCTAAATCACAGACAGGATCTCAGCTAGGCAATTTGATGCCACAAGTCTTGTAAGTGTTTTAATTGGTCCAGCAAAGGGGATGAGACAGCTCAGACAAGCCTGAGCAAAAGCCTGCTTCCACCAGGCAGAGCTTAGCAGCAGAGCTGTATATCCTTCTAGAATCCACATTAGCAGGGTAGGCTTTTGTGTAGGAATTAATGCTTGCTAGGGAGAGAGACTACTTTACCTGCACAGCATCCAGAAGAAGTGGATGATGGTTTACATCTAAGTTTGCAAGAACTATCGGTATATGCTTAAGAGAAAAGCGACAGGCTGGAACTCCACATGATTATTAGCAACTCACGTGCAAGAGCAAACCACACTGCGAGGAAGCAGAAATTAGTTTTCTCTAACCTCTTCTGTTCCATAGGAGCCCAACCAGAAGAAAGGGGATACTAAGCAAGAGATTTCTTTTTAAGCAGCTGCTTCAGGTACATTCATACTCTTGCTGCCATCCTTACTTCACAGGATGGTTACTGCACACATCAGCTTGGCTTGGAAACAAACCCACACCAGCCATAACCTACAGATGTAAGAACAGATGAAGCTGAGAGGCAGAATCATTCTCACAACAGTTTGCCACTGCTCTGCCCTACTGTGCTAGAAGAGAAACTCATTTCTCTCACCCCTGTTTGCTTACTCATTACGGGATCAAGCCAGAAATTCCCAATAAGGGTATCATTAGAGTGACTGAGACAAGCTTGAGAAGTGGGCCCACATGAACCTCACAAGAATCAACAAGACTAAATGCAAGTTCCAGCATCCAGGATGAGGAAAAACCCATTATCAATACAAACTGTGGATGTAGGGACTGAGACCAGCCCTGCCAAGAAAGACTTGGGAGTACTGATGGACAAAAGGCTGGACATGAGCTGGCAATGTGTGCTTACAGTCCCGAAGGCTATGCTGGGCTGCATCAAAAGAAGCACAGCCAGCAGGTCGAGGGAGCTGATTCTGCCACCCTACTCCGCTCTGCTGAGAACCCATCTGGAGTACGACGTTCATCTCTCGAGCCCTCAGTACAAGAAAGACATGGACCTGTTAAGAGTGAGTCCAGAGGAGGACCACAAAAATTATCAGGGGGTGGAACGCCTCTCTTATGAAGAAAGACCAAGAGAGTTAGGGCTGGAGAAGAGAAACCTCCAGGGAGACCTTACTGCAGCCTACTTAAAGGGGGCCTACAAATATGATGGGGACAAACCTCTTAGCGAGTCCTGCTGTGATAGGACAAGGGGTAACAACTTTAAAATTAAAGAGGGAAATTTCAGATTACAGAAGAAATTTTCATAATGAGAGCGGCGAAACACTGGAACAGGTTGTGCAGAGTGGTGGTAGAAGCCTCAAACCTGGTCAAGGTGGACAGGGTTCTCAGTAACATGATCTAGTTAAATGTAGAGAATATTGCTGCCTTTTGGCTTGAGGAGAAGGGTCACACTGACACAGTTCAACTGTTTATACAAGAACGAGATAAAGCCTGAACAGGTGGTTACTGTATCAATGTGAGAAAAGAACAGTTGGACCTTGAGCCTGATAATAAATTACATGAAAAGAACAAAGCAGGATGCTCTAATAATTGCTATGAGAAACTTGGCAAATAGATAAACCTCTCCTGGAAGGAGATGCTATTTACAGAGGTAACCAATAGTGAGCTTGCCTTTTGCAATATGCATGAGCCTCATTATAAGGTCTATAAAAGATACGTGTATGTTGAATAAAGTTGGGTCTTGCTAATCATGCATAAAAAATGTGTGTGTGGCGTGTCGCAATTCCCCCGTTGACCACAAATGGTGACCCCAACGTGATAAAAACACCACGGTGAGTTGACGAATGAGTTCGGGCTCCTTTTGCAGCGGGTGCAGTGCAAATCACCCAACTGAAACAGGACGGTGAACGGCGCCCTGGGTGGCTCAGCGGAGTGCCTGGCCGATACGTGCTGCCGAGACCTTGAGAGGCTGCAACAGCGCTGACGGAAACAATTATGGAAAGGCAAGCAGCATATGATTTATTTAATAGCTTTTTAAAAAAGCATCAAGTAAAGTGTATAGATTTAAATAAAGAGCTCCCGGGGTTGCTAACTTATGGGCAAGCCCAGGGGTGTTTTCAAAATCCACATACGGTGCACGAATTGAGTGAGTGGCGTAAACTAGGGGATAAGTTATGGGAGGCAGTCTTAGAGGATGATAAGGTCACAAAGAAATTAGGGAAGCTGTGGCGTGTAGTGCATAATGAGCTGTTACAACATCAGGCGGAGGAAAAGGTTGCGAGGCAGGTCAGAGCAGCGCAGGAGAAGAATAGGAATTATGGTGATTGGTCGGCTTGTCCTCTCCCTCCTGCCGTGTCCACAGTCAGCTTACCCCCACCCCGCAGCAATGCTCCCGAGGATATTCTGGGAACTGAGGGTCGTCTGCTGCCAGCCCCACCGCCGGAGCCACCCCCACCCCCCATACTTAATAATGAGTCGGTTCCCGGGCCAGAGAGTGATTGGGGGGGGGGGGGGTGTACGGCGTGAGAGTGGCAAGAAGCCTAGGCAGAAATAGCAAAAAGTATTATAGACTCAAAAGATACTAGTGCAATAGCGTTGGTAAGAGATATAGCATGTCCTGTAGTTTTTCAAGCCCTGCTAGTTGAAGCAATTAAAGAGTTAAGTTTAGGTTTAAAAGAACAAGCTGCTGCCTCTCACACGCAAGTGTTACCTGCCCTTGCACCTCTCCAGGCTGCCGCAATGAACCCCTCTCTGCCCTCAGCCATTAGCTGCCTGCTGTGCTATCGGTGCGGAGGTACGAGTCATCTGAGACAAGCCTGCCAGGCAGCCAGTGTTTGGTGTAATAACTGTTGTGCGAACACACACGATACGGGAGCCTGCCCACACCGTGCGGGAAACGCCAGGAGCAGCGTGAACAGCTGCCGTGCCCAGACACAAATAGCAGCTGCGTTCTCAGAGAATTTCTTCGTCCAGCCACTGCAGGGAGTCTCAGACTCGACCTGGCAGCCGCAATAGACGTGTTGTTTATGACACCCCAGCCGCATAAAATTCCAACCGGAGTTAAAGGACCTGTTATAATTGATGGCCAATATGTGGGTATAATGGGCTGAAAGAGCAGGGGTGAAGGATTTCTGCCTGCTGTTGCATCAAGTTGGTAATCCGTTTAAAACATGCTTGGTGGGAACTCCCTCCCTGAACTTATCAGACTTTAAAGATTGGGTTCAATCACCCGATTTACTAAATGACTTGGCAACTGAAGCAGTGGCCCGACAAAACTCTTGGGGTGTCAAATCAACGACACTGGCCTTGGTAATTAAGTCATTGAACAAGCCCATAGTACTCCCCCAGGAGTTGAATTTGTTGGGGTGTCAGGAAGCCCCTAGCTGTGTCAAATTCAGCTCGTATACTGGCAAGGGATATTATGAGACTGTTGTTAACCCATCCGATCTTAAGTATCAAAACTCATCCTACTGTAACGGCTCGATCCCAGATGTACCATATAATCAAACACAGCCTTGAGCACTGCCACCAGGACACTTTTTAATCTGTGGAGATAGGGCGTGGCCTGGAATACCTGGCTTGGTGTTTGAGGGCCCTTGCTATGTAGGTAAATTGACTTCATTGCTCCCTAAAAAGGAGCACATGAAAAACATATGGAACAGCATAACAGAAATGGCAGGTCGATCTAAAAGATCAGTCACAGCTTTAGGGCCAAATTGCAGTGATTCAGTCACACTTTGGGGAACTCCCACTATGGTGTTAACCTCTTTGTTCCTTTCGCCGGTATGTAGCTCTTACGGTTAATGCTCTTACTTGCTGGACAGCAAAACAGGTAAATCTCACTTCATAAATTTTATATGATTTATCCACCCAGGCTGATAGTTTACGCAAGGCAACGCTACAAAATCGAGTGGCAATAGATTTTTTGTTATTGGCACATGGACACGGTTGTGAAGAATTTGCAGGAATGTGTTGTTTTAACCTAACTGACCGATCCCAGTCCATTCATAGCAAATTGCAACAATTGTCGGCCAACATGAAAAACTTGCAACAATGGGAGAATCCTTTGGATGTGTGGTCAAGTTCACTGGGGATTGGTGGATGATTAAGGACACTATTAAAATATGGATGTTTAATCCTGGTGATCATAATCCTGATCTTGTCAATAATCCCATGCATGATATCATGCCTGCAAAATATGGTGACCGAGGCTACAGATTGGTTATTCACACAAGCCATGTTAGTTCAAAACAAAAACAGGGGAAATGTAGAGAATATTGCTGCCTTTTGGCTTGAGGAGAAGGGTCACACTGACACAGTTCAACTGTTTATACAAGAACGAGATAAAGCCTGAACAGGTGGTTACTGTATCAATGTGAGAAAAGAACAGTTGGACCTTGAGCCTGATAATAAATTACATGAAAAGAACAAAGCAGGATGCTCTAATAATTGCTATGCGAAACTTGGCAAATAGATAAACCTCTCCTGGAAGGAGATGCTATTTACAGAGGTAACCAATAGTGAGCTTGCCTTTTGCAATATGTATGAGCCTCATTATAAGGTCTATAAAAGATAGGTGTATGTTGAATAAAGTTGAGTCTTGCTAATCATGCATAAAATGTGTGTGGGTGTGGTGTGTCGCAATTCCCCTATCGACCACAGTTAAACATGTCCCTGCTCACTGCAGGGGGCTTGGACTAGAAAATTTGTAAAGGTGTCTTCCAATCCAAACCATTCTATGATTCTATGATAGTATGTAGAGAAGTCACTTCACATTTCTGTAGTGTGGTAATACCTTAGTACGCAGCATTTCAAAATCATATAATAATTGAGGTGGAAAGGGACTGTGGGTGGTGTCTAGTCCAAACTGCTCAAGGCAGGGTGCATAGTCCTCAGATTGGGTTGTTCAGAACTTTATCCAGTCATCCCTTCACACAGGATGAAAAAAATCTAAAGATGGAGTTTGCCAAAGCTCCCCGGACAATAGGTTCAAATGTTTGATTGTCCTTCCAGAGGAAAAAAAAAAATCCGCATAACATAGAATCATTTGGTTGGAAAAGACCTTTGAGATGACTGAGTCCAACTGTACCTGTCCACTACTAAAGCATGGCCCTGAGCACCTTATTTACCCATCTTATAAACACCTCCAAGAATGTTGACTCAACCACATCCCTGGGCAATCTTTGCCAGAGCCTGATAATCCTTTCAGTGAAAAACTTCTTCCTGACATCTAATTTGAACCTCCTTTGGTGCAATCTGAGGCCATTTCCTCTTATCCTACTAGTCGTTATTTGGGAAAAGAGACCAACACCCACCTTTCTACAACTTCCTTTCAGGTACTTGTAGAGAGCAATAAGGTCTCCCCTCAGCCTTCTTTTCTCTAGGCTGAAAAAACTCAGCTCCCTCGGCCATCTCTCATAAGACTCCTTTCTCCAGATATCTCTTCAGCTTCACTGCCCTCCTCTGGCTGCACCCTGGTGCCTCAATGTCCTTCTTCTAGTAAGGGGACCAAAAATGAACACAGTATTTGAGGTGCAGCCTCACAAACACTGAGTACAGGGGAAGGATGACTACCCTGGTCCTGCTGGTCACACTGTTTCTGATTCAGGCCTTCTTGGCCACCTGGGCACACTGCTGGCTCATGTTGAGTCAGCTGTCAATCAATACCCCCATTTCCTTCTCTGCCCGGCAGCTTTCCAGCCACCTCGACTCTGTACTGCAGCACAGGGTTGTTGTGTCCCAGGTGCAGGACTCGATACTTGGCCTTGTTAAACCTCATCCCATTGATCTCAGCCCATGGATCCAGCTTGTTCAAATCCCGCTGTAGAGCCTCCCTGCCCTCCAGCAGATCAGCACTTCCTCCCAGCTTAGTGTCATTTGTGAGCTTACCAGGAGTACATTCAATCCTCTCGTCCAGGTAACTGGTAGTGAACAGAACCGGACTCGGCACTGAGCCCTGCAGAACACCACTGGTGACCAGCCTCCAACTCGATTCAACTCCCTTTAATACAACTCTATGGGCCCGGCCACCCACTCAGTTTTTCAACCAGCAGAGGGTGCACCTGTACAAGCCAACGGCAGCCAGTTTCTCAATCAGAATACTGTGAGAAATGGTGTCAAAGGCTTTACTAAAGTCCAGGTACACTACCTCCACAGCCTTTCCCTCTTCCATTAAGCAGGTCACCTTGTCATAGAAGATCAGGTTAGTTTGACAGGACCTGCCTTTCATAAACCCATGCTGACCAGGCCTGATCACTTGATTGTCTCGAGATGACCTGCTCCATGACACTGAGTACTGTGGTCAGACCGGCAGGCCTGTAATTCCCTAGACCCTCTCTCTGACCCTTCTTGTAAATAGGTGTAACATTTGCCAGCCTTCAGTTCAGTAGGACGTCTCCACTCAGCCAGGACCACTGGTAGATGATGGTAAGGGGTTTGGCAAGCACATCTGCCAGCTCTTTTAATACCCTTTTGTGGAACCCATCTGGCTCCACAGACTTGTGGAAGCCTAATTGGTCCAGCAGATCTCCAAACATTTCCTCTTGGATGATCAGAGTTTGGTTCTGCTCCCCATCCCTGCCTTCTGGCTCGGGAGGCTGAGTATCCAGAGAACTTCTCACCTTAATATTAAAGACTGAGGCAAAGAAGGCAGTAAGTACCTCAGACTTATCTTCACCCATTGTCACTATTGTTCATTCTGCATCCAGTAAAGGATGGAGATTCTCCTTGGCCCTCCTTTTGTTGTTAATATATTTGTAGAAACATTTTATTATTATCTTTTACAGAATAGGCCAATTCAGGTTCTAGTTGGGCTTTAGCCTTTCTGATTTTCTCTCCACATGATCTCATTTCATCATTATAGTCTTCCTGAGACATCTGCCCCTTCTTCAAAGGCCCATAGACCTTCCTCTTTTTCTGAGACTCACGCAAAGCTCTCTGCTCAGCCAAGTTGTTTTTTTCCCCGCTGGTTCACTTTCTGGCACATGGGGATGATCTGCTCTTGTGCCACCAGGATTTCTTCTTGAAGAGCATCCAGACCTCTTGCGCTCCTTTGCCCTATAGGACTGTCTCCCACTGAACTTTATCAACCAGCCTTCTGAATTGTCTGCCCACTGGAAGCCCAGGGTGGCAGTACTGCTGACCCTGCCTCCTTTCTTCTCCTGGAAATGAGAATTCTATCATCTCATTATCGCTGTGCCCCAGGAGTCCTCCAACCATCGCATCTCCCACATGGCCTTTTCTGTTCAAAAAACATCAGGTCTGGAAGGGTGCCATCCCTGGTTTGTCCACTCACCAGCTGTGTCAGGAAGTTGTCTTCCATACACTCCAGGAACTTCCTAGGCTGTTTCCTCTCTGCTGTGCAATACTTCCAAAGATCATCTGGTAAGTTGAAGCCCCCCACAAGAACAAGGGCTAGTAATCATGAGACCTCTCCCAGTTGCTTGTAGAATATCTCATCAGTCTCTTCTTCCTGGCTGGGAGGTCTATAGCAGCCTGCCACCATGGTATCTGCCTCACTAGGCATTCCACTGATTTTTACCCATAGACACACAACATAATCAATCACCATCGTTAAGCTCAAGACATTTAAAGTACTCTCTAACATAGAGGGCTACCCCACTGCCTCTCCTTCCTTGCCTGCCCTGGCTGAAGAGTTTATAGCCAACCATGGCATCACTCCTGTTATTTAAGTCATCCCACTATGTTTCCATGGCAGCAACTATATCGTAGTTTTTTTGCAGTACAATGACTTGTAATTCCTCCTGTTGTGGGTCTGTTGCCCATGTTGCATGCATTGGTGTAAATGCACTGCAAATGGGCTGTTGATCCCACCACTTTCCTGAGGTGAATAATCTTAATTCCTAAGTGACTATTTGCTGTTGCTTCTAATTCTTTGCATCTTTGTCACTTGGAGTGCTATCCTACACTTCCTCTGAAGTGGCAGACCAGAAGGCCATGCTAGTACACCATTCCTCAGACACTGGAGTGCCGTTCCCAGGTTTGTTGCTAGCTCCTTAAGATCTAGTTTAAAGCTCTTTCAATGAGGTAATCATTCTTTTGCTTCCTGGAGGCCAGTGTACCCCATTATTTGCCAGTAAACTTGGTACTCTGTAGGCCAACTCATGGTCAAAAAACAAGTTTTGCTTCACATCAGGCTCAGAGCCAGGTACTTATTTCCCATCTCTTCCTATTCCTTCCCTCATCATTCCCTGTAACATGAATGACAGAGAAGAACACTACCTGTGCATCCACTCCTTTCACAATTCCTCCCAGGGCCTTGATGTCCCACCAGGTTTCTTGTTAGGGTTTCAATACTGCCTACTTGGACAATAAATAATAGATAATAATCTGTGGGCCTAATCAGAGTTGAAAGTTTTCTTTCCACATCTTTAACTGAGGCCCCAGTTGGGCAGAAATGGGTCCCATAAAGTGGGTCTAATCTGCATATTTGGCCTTCTGTTCCCTTCAGAAGGGAATGCCATACGACAACAATACATATTTTCTTCTTTATAGAAGCTGTTTTGATGGATGGTTTAGGGTGTCTTAACTTTGGGAATGTTTCTAGGCTGGGATACTCCATCATCCACATTAAGGTTTGGTCCCACTTGCAGAGCTCTGTATCTGTTGTGCAAAGGAACCTGGGACAGATTGTTACAGGGGAGACACGCCTGCTGTGCTAGGAAGGAATCTGCTGCCATTCCCCTCCATCTCCTCAATTCCTCTGTTCAGCTGAATGGAGAGAGGATGGGAAGTCCTCTGTTGCAGGAGGCATGCCCGCCTGTTGGGTCCGAGACAGGGAGGTTGTTGTTCCAGTAGTCAATCTTCTCACATTTCCTGATGGTCCTCAGCCTGCTCACCTCCTGCCTGAGTTCTGTCACCAAGTGGAGTAGTTCCTCCCCACTGGTTTCCAATACCAGTGCAAGAGGGGAGCTCACCCTGCAGCCCAGCATCTGGGTGTCAGCATGCACCCACTGGAGGTCTGTCTGGGAGACTACACCAGTCACACCTACAGCTTGGAGAGGCCTTAATTTTCTGTTGTGTGGATGCAATGGCTCCCGGGTACTTCTGGATGAGCTCCAGCAACCTGCTCACATGCCTTCCCTGCACATCCTTGCCTGCCTGCTCCGTCTATGCCAACTGCTATGCCATGCCCTTCTGACATGGCACATTCTGTTTGCCCACTCTGTTCACCATGCTCCTGGTCCCTCATGCACTCTAGGGGCCATTTAAGTCTCCTGCAGATGCTCCTGGGAACACCCCTGCCACATCAGCCTCCCTCATGTGAGTTGCCACTTCCAATATTCAGGAACCACCTGCCCCTTCTCCCCCACAGTGGAACCCTCCCCCCAGAAACTCCTTGTCTAGCACTCAGCTGCAGAACTTACCCACCTCCCTGCTGATCCTTGTCGACTGAGAGCTGCTGCTGGTTTTGCTGCACTTAAATCTCCCGTGGCATCGAATTAGAACCTCTCCTGATACAACTTATGTCCCACCTTCCCACCCACACCTGCTCATTTGTGAAGAACCTAGCTCCAGTTTCTTGAAGATATGCATTGGAAAGTTGCTACTACATGTGCACACTCCCTCTCCCCCAAAGCTTTCTCATCTTCAAGCTAGCTAAGCAAGCCCAGTTCTCTAAGCATCTCCTCACAAGTCACGCGCTGCAGTTTCCTGTCATTTGGGGAGCTCTCTGCTGACATCAACATTTATCACCACTTTTCTTGCTTCAAAATACTGGACATAGCTTCACACGTGTTGTCCAAGAAGTGTGAAGTAAAGAGGAACATTCACTTTGGCTGAGCTACTAGCCATGCTCCTGTTCACACCGGCCAGAACGCTGCTAGTCTTCATCATTGTTGGGGAGCACTGCCAGACACTTTTAGTCCACATCCCTCCAGGACTCCTTAAGCCCCTTTCAGCAAAGCTGTAACTCAGCAAATCAGCCAGTCCTTGGTCCATATCACCACAAGACATTAGTCTGTTCCAGGCGCAGGTCTTTGAGCTTATCCTTGTTGGATTTTGTGGACTTGTTAGACCATTTCTCCAGCCTGTTCAGGTCCCTCTGAAGGGCAGCACTGCATGCACACAACCCCTCTATGTTCGATATAATTTCAAAATTCATGAACTGCATTTCCTCTCCTCTTCTGGATTAGTGATAAAGATGCTGAACAGGAAGGATTCCAGAACTGCTCCCTGAGGAATCACAACCAGATTCCAGGAAAAGTATGAATCACTAAGCCCTGTCCTTTGAGTTCAGTGACCCTGACCATGCATCACGTAGTCTACCCATCAAGGCTGCAGCATTCTGAAACAGGTAACAAAGCTGATGCCAGAGCCCACATGCTGAAGGCTAAAGTCAATACAGATGACACCTACTGCTCTCCTTCCAGTAACAGATCTCGTAGTTTCAATGCAGATGCAAACAGGCTTGTCAACCAGGACTTCCCATGCACACTGACTACTAATCATTGCTGTCAGGCTTCTTCCATGATCTCTCCCAAAGCTACCTCTCTTTTCTTCCCTTCTCATCCCCACAACCACCACCACACACAACTCTCCTTTTCTCCTTTTCACCCTCAGCAGCAAGTTTGCAGATGACACCAAGCTGAGTGGGGTACCTGCCACACCAGAAGGACAGGATATCATGCAGAGGGACCTAGACGGGCTGGAGAAGTGGGCCTCTGAGAACCTCATGAGGTTCAACAAGGCCAAGTGTAAGGTCCTACAACTGGGTGTAGGACCAATTTCAGTACATGATGGGGGATGATGTGATTGAGAGCTGCCCTGAAGAGAAGGACTAAGGGGTGCTGATTGACAAGAAGCTCAACATGAGCTGGCAATGTGCGCTTGCAGCCCAGAAGGCCAACTGTATCCTCGGCTGCATCAAAAGAAGCGTGGCCAGCAGGCCGAGGAAGGTGATTCTGCTCCTCTCTTCCTCTCTTGTGAGACCTTATCTGGAGTACTGTGTCCAGTTCTCGAATCCTCAACGTAAGAAGAATATGGAACTGTTGGAATGGGTCCACAGGAGAGCTACAAAGATAATCATTGAGCTGGAGCACCTCCCATACAAGGACAAGCTGAGAGAGATGGGGTTGTTCAGCCTGGAGAAGAGAAGGCTTCCAAGAGATTTTATAATGACCTTCTAGTGCCTGGAAGGGGCCTACAAGAAAGCTGGAGAGGGACTATTCATAAAGGTTTGTGGTGGTAGGATGAGGGGAAATGGGTATAAACTGGAGAGAGGCAGATTTAAGGAAGAATTTCTTCACCATGAGAGTAGTGAGGCACTGGCACAGGTTGCCCAGTGAAGCTGCAGCTGTCCCGTTCCTGGGGGTGTTCAAGGCCAGGTTGGATGGGGCTTTGGGCAGCCTGGTCTCGTGGGAGGTGTCCCTGCCAGTGAAGGTGGAACTGGATGATCTTAAAGGTCCTCTCCAACCCAAACTACTCTATGACTCCAGGAATCTACTCCAGACGCACCTAGACAGGAGCCAGCTCGCCCACCCCAAATCCTGCCCTGTCACCTGGCACGTGGGGCAGGAGCACAGACTTTGTGACACTTAGTTTGTCTTTCACATCGGCGGAGACAGAGGCAGCCCACTGCTTTGATCCCTTGCCAAGATTCCTCCCCATGGCACTGCCAGCCTCCACCTTGATGAGTCGGTGCCTGGGGGACGTGTGGCAGGCGGCGGGTGTGGCGGCGCTCACTGTGGCTGCGCATGAGGAGCGGGGACCTGGTGGGGCCGCAGGGCGTAGCGCCACACGATGCCAAGAAGAACCCCTTGTGGGGGGATCTAGTGGGATGTCTAGTGGGCAGGGGGTTTGGAACTAGATGATCATTAAGGTCCCTTCCAAGCCAAACTACATTATGTTTCAAAGTTTTCTGCCAATCTGGCGCCTAGAAAAGGAAGAGGAACAACCCTGCTCTTGGACACAACTTCACTAGAACATGACAGTGAAGGGAAAATCATGGAGTATAAAACTCCAGTACACCACAGAAGCATCCTGAAACATTGTCAGACCAACTCATGCAGATGGGCACACAGCGGCTCCATGAAAGAAAATGGCCTGTAGAATTATGTCCTCATGAATTAAGCCCTCCCCAGTCATTTCTGCAAAGCAGTGGAAAGGGGAAAAAAAGAGCAGTGCCCAAGCACAGACATCCATAGAGGCAGAAAACAGTTTGTGTCAGATCTCCCCGACAGACGAATTCTGATGTGGGAGAACTCCAGCAGTTCAGACGGAATAATCCAAACTCAAGTTCTATGTAGCCACAGAAATGCTTGCAATTATAATGAAAATATACCAAATAACAAGAAACTAATCACTGAGTAGAAGCAGGTTATTGCATACATGTCACACAACTTTTTTTGTCCTGCCCCTTTAAGAATTGCCCCACAATTTAAGGACCTTGCAAAGCAGCTCCTGCATCATAGAGCCACTCCAGAATAAAGACTACCAACATCACATCCATTAAAATGCAGGTAGGGGCATAAAGCTGGAGAAAACCAAGTATTAGTAAAATAAACCAAATGCTGAGATGGTTGACAACAGGTCAGCTGAAGCACCAAACAAAAAGAGCAACATGCCACAGCTCTGCAGATTGAGAATACCCACATTTGCTTTTCAGACATTTTTCTCCCCATACACACATGAAAGGAGCAGAAATACTTAAATTCTCCCGAAGGCACGTGCATATGCTATGGGCGTGAGAAAGAATTTCCTGGCTGGGATCTAGAAATCCTACCTGCCAGAGCTGGGATGGTGACTTTGTTCCACTCCCATGGCTGGTCATACTCGTCTGCAGGCCTGTCATCATCCTGTGGCAATTTGCTTTCTCGTAAATGATGACTCGCCACACTTTCAGAATCGGATTCCACACCACTGCCTTCTGGTTCATAGGGTATGTCATAGAGCTGCATGTTTATCTGACGGGACTTCATGCCTTCCTGCTTCTGAAATCCTATTGGCAAGAGAGAAAATTGCATCAGCAACACCACCAATCATGCCTGATAATTACAGTCAATAATTCTAGACCATTCAACTTCCATCCACTCCTTAATAGCCCCATAATTACCCGGGTGGCAAGCCTGTATAAGACTTCTAAATTCTACCTCTACGTTTGGTGACTTGCTGGAAGCAGAAGTTTTTTCCAGCATACAGCCACAGCACAGTCTCTTGCTTCCACCAACATTCCCCAGCTTACACAGAGCCAGATTATAGGAAGCGCACAATCCTTTTTCAGCTTGTGTAAGGTACGCTTTACAA
Organism: Clamator glandarius; assembly: GCA_033459285.1. Classification (NCBI taxonomy): domain Eukaryota; kingdom Metazoa; phylum Chordata; class Aves; order Cuculiformes; family Cuculidae; genus Clamator; species Clamator glandarius. The sequence goes on along the minus strand of JAUNZM010000679.1, from coordinate 762,748 downwards.
GTTACTGTACATAAATCCCCAGTAATGCTGAAATTTGCATATGCACTTAACTATTCAAAAGGAGATGGTTCAGCAGTGCAATTTGAAGACAGAAAGATCACAAAAAATAAACGCCAGAGTATAATTACATACAGTGGGAAAAAAACAATCTCTGCAGTTACCACTACATAATAACAGCAGAAAATGAGCAAGGACTAGAGTAAGAACACTAAATAAATGCATTGGTAACTAGATGTTAGATCATACTGTATTAAGTAACATGTATTTCTTTAAATTAACACTGATTTTATCAAAAAATAACCATGTTTACACAGAAAGATACACTGTACTGCCCTCCTGAATACAGCAAAGGAAACCCTAGGCTTTGTTGCAAGGAGCACCACTGGCAAACCAAGGGGTAAGCTGTTATGCCTTAACTCCTTGCCTCAGGGACGCTACACTCACCAACAAGTACGTCCTACTGTGTTCAGTCTGCACACTCCCTACAAGGAGTGAACAAGCTCATAAAACTAGAAAGGGGTCAGTTCAGGGCTATCAAATTAGCAGGGTCCTTGGGCCTATGATGAGAAGAGACTGTTTTGGTTAATCTGATGTGGTGAATGTCAAGAGGGATGCAACAGCAGTTCTCAGCAGTCTGAATAGCAGTCAGAGCCATACCATTCTCAGGCAGTGTCAGAAGATGCAGTAAGAAGAAACAGACACAAGATGTAGCTTAAGAGATCCAAATAGGACATGGGGGAAGCTTCTTCCCCTGATGCACAGTGCAGCCCTAGGACACATGATGAGGTAGGTCATGCGAGGTGCCTCCATTCTTTGGAGTTTGCAGAACTTTGGTTAGACAGAATCACAGAATTATTCAGGTTGGAAAAAAAACTTAAGATCATCAAGTCCAACTATAAAACTAACACTGCCAAGTCAAACACTAAACCACATCCCTGACTGCCACATCTACACTTCTTTTAAACACCTCCAAGGACGGTGACTCAAGCACTTCCCTGGGCAGCCTGTCCAACATCTTGACAAACCCTTTCAATGAAGTAATGTTTCCTCATTTCCAGCCTAAATCTCCCAGGTGCAAGCTGTGGCCATTTTCTCTCGTCCTATCACTTGTTACTTGGGAAAGGAGACCAACACCCACCTTACTACAACCTCCTTTCAGGTAGTGGTAGACAGCAATAAGGTCTTCCCTCAGCCTCCTTTTCTCAAGACTAAACAGCCCCAGTTCCCTCAGCTGCTCACCACAACCTCTGTGCTCCAGATCCTTCACCAGCTGCATTGCTTTTGTCTGTGTGACGCGCTTCAGCATCTCAGTGTCTTCCTTGTAGAGAGCAGTCCAAAACTGAACATTGTGTCAAGCACAAGGGGACTATCACTTCCCTACTCCAGCTGGCCACACCATTTCTGATACAAGCCACAATGCTTTTAGCCTTCTTGGCCACCTGGACACACTGCTGGCTCATATTCAGCTGGTTATTGAGAGACACCCCCAGGTTCTTTTCTGCTGAAAGCCAGGGTCATTTTCTGCTGATACAAAACTGGATGGACTGGGTGACAGACCAAGTGGCTGCCCTACCATTCAGAGGGACCTGGAGATGCTGGAAAATTTCAGCCTAACTGGCTGAAAGCAGCACAGGGAAAAAAGGACTTTGAGGTCCTGTATGACAGCAAGCTGAACACAAACTAGCAACACACCTTCGTGGCAAAGAGGGCCAGTAGTAACCTGACCTGCATTAGGAGGTGTTGAAAGCAGGTCAAGGGAGGTGATTCTTCCCCTCTACTCCGCAATGGTGAGGCTACTCAACAGAGAGTTCTCACCATTCTCTCCAGTTCTCACCTCCCCAGGGGAAGATAGACATGGACATACCAGAGCAAATCCAGCAAAGGGCTGTGAAACTGAAAGTGGGACTGGAGCATTTTTCAAATGAGGAGAGGCTAAAAGAGCTGGAACTGAAATGGGTTGCTCAGAGAGGCTGTAGAATCTCTGTGGAGATATTTAAGATCTGATTGGACATGATCATGGGGAATCTTTCCTAGTTCACCCTGCTTGAACAGGGTCTTTTATTAGATTATATAAAAGGAGAAAAAAAACCCAACCAAAAATGAACACCCAGTGAACTACAGGCTGGTCAGTCTCACCTCTGTGCCTGGAAAGATCATGGAGCTCATCCTCCTAGAAACTCTGCTGAGGCACGTAGAAAATAAGGAGGTGATTGGTGACAGACAATATGGCTTCACTATGGATATATCATGCCTGACAAATGTGGTGGCCTTCTACAATGGGTCTACAGCATTTATGGATAAGGGAAGAGGAGCTGACATCATCTACCTGGACCTGTGCAAAGCATTCAAATCTGTTCTGAATTACATCCTTTTCTCTAAATTGGAATGTCATAGATCTGACAGATGGACCACTTGGTGGATAAGGAACTGGTTAGATGGTCGCACTCAAAGAGTTGTGGTCAACAGCTCAATGTCCAAGTGGAGACCAGTGGTGAGTGTGGTCAGTATTGGGACTGGTGTTTAACATCTTTGTTGCATACACATTCAGTGCAACTGAGGGTAGCAAGTTTGCCAACAATCCTAAGTTGTGCGGCTTGGTTGATATGCTGGAGAGAAGGGATGCCATCCAGAGGGACCATGACAGGCTTGAGGCGTGGGCCTGTGCGAACCACATCAAGTTCAACAAGGTCAAGCACAAGGTCCCGCACCTCGGTTGGGGCAATCCCAAGCACAATTATAGCCTGAAGGGAGGTACTGGTGAACACCTGATGCATCTTCCTAGATATTATCCTGACCACTTGGCTGTGTCTAGCATATGAAGGCCACATCAGAACCAGGCCTGGACACAGAAAGTCAAAGTTTATAAAGAAATTTCTTGTTCCCCTTCAGGGAATAGGTCTTGCTCAATTGGCTCAAATGTCTGCCATCCACACGCTCTGCTCTTGAGGATTCCAATGGAGAGCCACTGAACTAGCACATAACTACATTGAAGGGCACTAAACTGTTTACAACAAATGTATGGGTAGGCTACAAATCAACCAATAACTTGCCAGTGTACCAGAGGCATAAGACTGATGCTTGATCAGCCTAACACAGGAACATTTGCTCCCATTGATCCATTTCCTTTCTCCCCATACACAGGTCAGAAGTACTTAACCAATTGCTTACTTACTCCAAGCTTTGACATTAATGTTTCTTTTCACATCCAGATTGGCAATATAATCTGGAAACATTTTAGAAATAAAGTTGCAGAATTCTTATTGCATTAGTGCAAAGTCTATTCACCGGGGAAGCTGCTTTACCCCTACTCAAATTTCACCTCAGGCCACCAAGAATCAAACTGTTTCCTCCGCTGCTTCCAGATCCACCTGGATGCCTCCAACTGCTGGGACACAACAGAACACCAACAACGTTCCAACAGAAAGGAGACCAGTTTTGCTTTCAAACTGTAGCAACTGCCTCCCAATGCTCATGATTCCAGATCTTGCTGCAGAAAAAGCTGGATATGAAAAAATCCTCCCTCATTTTTCTTTATGAACAGAACCCAAGTGACTCAGAAACGAGCCACTTTCCAGGAATTAAAAACAGATATTTGCACCCTTGCCCAGGTGTGAGAGCTTGGCATAGCCTCTTGATGTGGAAAAAGCCATGTCTTGAAACAGACTGCATCATGGTGGAAATCCTACTGAAGTCCAAGTATGACTCATTTTATCAGGATGAAGCAGTCAAAGCAACTTCACATTCCATCCGTCCTGACAAAGAAAGAGTCTCAGGCTGGTGAGGAGAAGTCCCTTTACGGTAATTATAATAAATTAGCAACAAAAAAATAAGCGTCTTCCATAGAAAGTATGTATTGAAATAAAAAGAACAAGCAAGCATACCCTGCCCAAGAAGACATATTCTATGAAGATTTTCCCCATAACACTTAGTTTTGCATTACATAAGCAGTGATTAAACATTATAGTTGTCATCTTAAAAGTCATAATTTCTGCAGACTTCACATCTTCAGGAGTGCTTTGACGTTGCTTAGCTACTTATTCCTTACACATTTCTCAGAAAGTCATAGAAGAGTAGCAGAGATGCCCTTTTCATTCAGGGGAGGAGAAAAAGAATTCAAAAAATCTCCACAAGATTCTGTACATTTGTTTGGCCAATAGCCAACTCCACATATTGCTACAACCAGTTGTATCATATTACCACATTAGTTGTAGGTTTTCTTTATCTTTCTGATCAGGAGCAAAGACCTTTGGACTCAAGGATCATTGTTCCATGGGCTAAAAGGAGCAATTCAAGTGTCAACAATGCAAAACAGATTTTGTCTCAATCAATCCACAATTGTCATTCCATATTCTGACATTTCTTAGCTGTGTAAAAGAGGATTCATTCCTTGTGGTAAGTGGGAATGAAAGCCCTCTTAGAAAGAAGAGTGCAGCATGGTATTTTCATATACACCAGTGCATGACAGTTCTCACCAGCCCATGACACAAACTACAGTGTCCCAAAAAGATTGTTCTAAGATTAGCACAAGCAGAATCAATTATCCTTAAAAGACTTTAAAATAGACTCCACAACAGTATTATAATCAAGATAACATTCTCCAGTGTCAAGACAGAGGAGTCTGTAGCAAATACGACTACTACCTTCTGCAGTTAGATCAGTCTTGTTACTCATGGCTGGCTGCTACTGATGCTCAAACCACTCATGCCATCTCTCTTCAGGCACACAATCTCACCCCTTCACAAAAATCACCTTGAAAGAGGAAAAGAAATCACCTTAAGAGAAGGAGGGAGTGCAAGAAGAATCCATTCATAATGTCAAGGTCAACACTTACACAGAAGGAAGATCTCTTCTTGAATCTTGGTTTGACTCTTGGTAGTCTCTGCTTACTGAAAGCTTACTCAAAAGCATCAATTGAGATGAGCACCGATTATATGTATTTATATATTTCAGATGATATTGCAAAGGATATCTAGATGTGAGCAAAAGTGAGTTTATGAAAACCAAGAAAAAATATGTAACTACTTCCCTGATAGCTGGAGGTTTAGAATCATAGAAACATAGAATCACTAGGTTGGAAAAGACCTCTTGGCTCATTGAGTCCAACCATTCCTGTCTACCACTAAGCCGTGTCCCTGAACACCTAGTCTACCCATCCTTTAAATACCTCCAGGGAAGGTGATTCAACCACCTCCCTGGACAGCCTGTTCCAGTGCACAGTGACTCTTTCTGTGAAAAGTTTCTTTCTGATATCTAGTCTGAACCTCACCTGGCAGAGTCTGAGGCCATTGCCCCTTGTCCTGTCCTTTGTCACTTGGGAGAAGAAGCCAGCTCCCTCCTCTCTACAATCTCTTTCCAGGCAGCTGTAGAGAGCAATAAGATCACCCCTCAGCCTCCTCCTCTCCAGGCTAAACAACGCCAGCTCCCTCAGCCGCTCCTCATAAGACTTATTCTCCAGCCCCTTCACCAGCTTCATTACTCTTTTCTGGACACATTCCAGAGCTTCAACATCTTCTTTGTAGCTAAAGACCCAGAACTGAACACAGTCTTTGAGGTGCAGTCTCACCAGTGTCGAGTACAGAGGCAGTTCAAGTTCAAGGAGAATTACCCAAAAAGTAGCTATCTTCTCTCCCTGAATCTGACTTTGAACATGGCCTCATTTGGGATGGGGAAGAAAGCAAGGAATGAGAAGTGCATAGAGGCCTCCTTCTAGACTTATGTAACCTGCAATATGCAGTACATAACAAGTTGCCTACAGGAACAACATACAGAGCAGACTAAGCTAGTAGACTCATGTAGCCAGAGTAGCTGCTATATCTGATTTAACAAACCCAGATGATATGTTCTATCAGCCAGATGAGATATGCTCTTAACTTCTTTTAGATATCTGCTAGCATTCGCTATAGACAGTACAAGACAGGGAGAAGGACTGATGTCTTAAAACTACTAGAATACAGTAGAATACAGCCACAGTCTTTAGTTGCCACAGTGATCGTTTGCAATTTTGAAGATGGCAAGCTGTAAGAAACTCTGAACAGCCACAGTGACTATTTGCAGTTTTGCTCACTTTGACTTTATTTCCTGGGGGAAGCGTTGTCCTAGTTGCAATCTTCCTGTTCTGTCACTCAAGTTGAGCTACTGGCGCAATTGAAGAACCCCGATCCGTATCCAAACACCTAACGAAGATGAATCACCATCTGTTGGATGTAAAATCCTTCAGATACGAGTTCAAATGTTAGGCTAGGGAATTCAGTAAGCTCAAAGTCCATTACAGTCCTGCACGTGCATACAGTAAGTGGCATTGACATAGACATGAAAGATGGCCTAAGTTTACTCTTCAGCTCTGGAGACAAAATGGTTTAATTTAGAATTCTACCTCCACATGAATGGAGGAAGAAAACTGCTCAGTTGTCATCACATCCACCCACAGATATTTGCTTTTCACAATCCAAGGCCTTGCATGCAGTAAAAGAGAGCTCACGTGCTAGCAGAGAAAAAGCGACAGCGATATACATTGAAAGTACTGGGAAAATGTTTCAACTCATCCCCTTTGGCCTCATCCCTTTACTCACCAGGTCAGCTCACCAAGTGATTGATGAAAGGAGCAATTTGTACCTAGCATTTTGTAAGACTTCAAAAAATCTACACAGTAGAGCTGTCCAGCTGATAATATCCAGTTCCTTGCACTTCTTTGCAGATTTGTCTGCATTAATTGTACTACTCAGGCAAATCTGTACTGGATGCCAATTCTTAGTTGAAAGCCCACCTATAGAGTAACCTGTTCATGATACAGTGTTGGGTCTTTTCCCTCATTTGACCACACATTTATAGAACAGTACAGAAGGTGAAGCTGTGTTTGTATACATGCAGTTGTTCCTAAAATGTTCTTAATTATACAGACTATCATGTCATCACTTAAGTTTATTTGTGCTTACACCGATATTTATCCACAGTAAATAAATCTGGTTTGCATTCAGCAAAGCGTCATTAAGAACAGACCTTACTGCTAAGGAAAGCAAACCACAGTCATGTGAACACCATAAATCAGTCCTCTTCTTCCCTTACTCCAAAAGAATCATCACAAACTGTGAAAAGTAACATCTGGTATTTTCCACCTAGGTAATCAGAAAATGTCATGTTACAAAAATTCAATCCAGTCATTATCTTGATGCATATAACAAATTAACACTTTCTGGTACTTTTTCTATTTACACTCTTATTTTCCAATATGCATCTCTAAACCACTAACTAATGTGCATGCCACCATTTTCAATGCACAAAACCACACTCAAAGGAGACAACCGTCTAAAACTGGTATTTTTTCCCTGTGTGTTTTGTTCTTTCTTTTTCTTTAAAGGAAGGACAAAAAAAGATCCTTAAAATAAAAAGTGATTATGTCTGTTGATATGCTCTATACTCTACCATGATGCTGAGTTTTCTCTGTGATGGTGCATCACACAATCAAAGGAAAGGGCAATAATAAGTGCTACTCAGCTTAATACACAAAAGCAAAGGTATAACTGAAAGATACCACATATTTTAGTTTTATCTCGCTATTCCCCTTCTATTCCCCTTCAACTGAGACAGCAGCACAGACACCTTTTAGCCCACCTCAGACTGCATTACAGTCCTAACAGCTGCTCCAGGACTTGCTCAACAAAAACTCAAGGCAGCTCTGCTACACCACCACCTTTTTCTGCCTTGCAGGCCATCTCAGCCAAGTGCAACTGTTTGACAGACTCTATGAAAGCTAAACAGCTCAAGAACCACAAAATCATGGGCTTCTTCACATAGCCTTTCAAATTACCCAGTCTAAAGAAAATAAATGCAGAACTCAAAGCCTGGAGTCCCTCCAGGCAAGTCTCATTTCCCTCTAATTCCCCTGGTTGTTCTTAGTTGCTAGTCTGTCCTACAACAGCATCAGTTTTGCATGCATACATTCAGCGTCAGAAGCCAAGCTCCATGCGAACTCTCTCACTCCAAGCCACCACCCTATGAAACTGAACAAGACAGAACCAAGAGCAAGCTCAGATGAAGTCTGAATATTTCCATCTTCTTTCTGCACGCATAGATATTGCTCAAGAAATTCAGTCATGGTAGCACAACACAGGTCCAGCACCAAGCAGAAACACACTGCAGGCTTCCTAGATCCTCAGTTGGGTAGGCATGACAGAGAGAAATGCACATATCAGCATATTAACACACAGAAAAAAGACAAGGCTTACCTGGCCCCACATAGAAAGGGCAGGTCGTTCCTGCAGAAAAGAGCCTCTAATAATTTTAGCAATTAGAATGCTAATGAACAGCAGAGTTCACATAGATATCTGAGCTCCTCAAGAAGAGCACTTTCAAGCAGAGCTCTTCATAGCCAGAAATCAGAGAAGGAGAGCAGGTGTATATTGTTGCCAGCTTACGCCAGCACAGTGAACAAAAGAAGTTGTGTTTCTCACCACTCCCTACCAAAGCTTTAAGATAGTTTTATGACACTGCTTGAAGCCACATTACAATGTTGATAAACTGATCTGGCAAGATGTTCATTCTCAGTGGCAAGCAGACACAGAAATGACTGAATCTTCAACCCTCATATATTTGTAAGGATAAGAAATTCCTTCCGACTTCAGACTTCATAATGCATGTGATATCTACTAGTTTTCTTATAAAAATAAATATGACTTACAACAGAAATATGTATTCCCGGGGTCATAAACATACCAGTTTGATTATTAAAAAACTACTCTTAAACATTTTTACATGGCTTCAAATGCCTCCTTTGACTAAGAGCCTCTTTGCAAAAGAATAAAAAGAAAGAGAAAAGGAAAACAAAGTATAACTTTGGAAGAAGAGGCATATGAGTGCAAGGAGGATCCCTCTACCTCACTTTTTGTCCCAAGTGTTGCCAGTCTTATTTTTTCTTTTAGCATTGCTGTTCCAGCTTCAATTAACAAATCCCTGTAAAGCTCGTCAGCAACAGTCCCTCCCAAGCTACTGACTACTCATGTAACAAATTCTGTCTGTTCTGTTTTTGAGCAATGTTACAGAAATTCAATAGAACTGGGTCCAGTCTGGGAAGACTGAGGGCTGAACTAGTAAGTCAGCAAGATATACCACTGATGTCTCCCACTGAATAAAGTAACACCCTCCTAGTTAGTGCCAACAGTAAGAGCTTCCAGCTTTTCCTTCCCTTTCCATACCAGCTGCAGTGGTATCAACTACCTACAATTCCATCACACTTAAAGCTGGAAAGCACCCAGAATTCCTGTTAACAGTGTCTAGGCATGCTCATACAGGCCCAGTCCAGCCTGCAAGACCATCCGTTCAGCTTCTGCATCATCATCCCTAGAACGGATAGTGAACTTCTGTCAGGAACCATACTCACTGCTGAAAGAGCAAAAGCACAATTTCAGCATACATATCCCTCATCCAGTGCTACTTCCAGCCAGTTGGGACACTTATAGATGAGCCTTTGCTCAAGCTATATTTCAGCAAGTTGCTTCTTCTGCCTCACAAGCACCTGCGTGGTCTTTCCAGTGATTAAGTTTTAAAAGACCAGTACTGGGAGAATACTAACATGGTGATAAAGCTGGAAATGAATTGAGATCACACCAACATGGACTCCTACAAGCCAGCCTGTAGTATCCCGATTCTTAAAGCCACTTCTGACTTTCACAGAACAGCTACAAATCAGTTGCAGGATGACACGATAGGTTCGGTTAAACAAGATTTCAGAAAGTCACCTCATCTAATCTCCTGCTCAAAGTAGGGTCAAGCTACAAGGTCAGACAAAGTTACTCAGGTTCTGATTCCTCAGTCTAGTCTTCAGAAACTCTGAAGATGAAGACTACACAATCTCACTGGGCAACCTCCTCCACCATGTGACTGTCCTCATAGCAGAAATGTTTTTTATTACATTCAATCGGAACCTCTTGTTTCATTTTATGTTCACTGCCTCCCACTCTTTCCAGGCGTGGAAAGGACAGATGGAATAGTGGTGAAATCAGAAGGAACAGCAGACTACAGAACTCAGCCTTCAAGGGAAACTGTGCAGCAGTTTCACCTTCAATTTACTTGATCCCGTTTTAGGCTTTACACTACTCACGTGAATCTTTACAGCACCGGAAGAAGCTCCACTACCTGCCACTTACCCCATGCAAGGATATGTTCTACAAAAGACAAACTTTTATGGTAAGCTGGTGTTCATTTTTTCAATCTCACTGCACGGCCAAAACAGTGAGATATCTTTGAACCTAACACAGCAGTACTCAAGGGTAGAGATGGGGGAGGAAGGTGGAAGCAAGACAGGAGGAAGTCTAAACTGAACTTTAAGAGAGCAGCAGCATGTTATTTCAAGCCAGCAGTTTTGAGATACTTCCAATAATTTGGCGGTGACTGGGAGGAGTTGACCAATGGTGAACTTAACAGGTGATTTTTCAGGATACTTACTACTAGATACCTCTAAAGACCTCTTTGGAGCATGCCCATAAGGTGCTAGGAATGACTTGGCATTTATTATAATTACATGTAAATATGTGATTACATGCATGATGAATAATGCATGGCTTTGTGTAACCTTGTGTATAAATGAAGGTGACAGATCCTTCCCATTGTGCTTGATTTGAGGGAGGAAAAAAGGCTCCAAGCTCTCAGATTTGTGCAAACCTGAATAAACATCCACATTTACATCTGAATGAACATCTGCCCATCTACAAGAAGGGTCGAAGGGAGGATCCAGGGAACTACAGGCCTGTCAGTCTGACCTCGGTGCCTGGGAACGTCATGCAACAGGTGATTTTGAGTGCTATCATGAAGCACATGCGAGAGAACTGGGTGATCAGGCCCAGTCAACAGGGGTTCACAAAAGGCAGGTCTTGCCAAACTAACCTGATCGCCTTCTATGACAAAGTGACTCGGCTGCTGGATGAGGGAAAGGCTGTGGATGTATCTTCCTGGACCTCAGTAAAGCCTTTGACACAGTTTCTCACAGCATTCTGCTTCGGAAACTATCAGCCTCTGGCCTGGACGGGCGCACACTCTCCTGGGTGGAAAACTGGTTGGATGGCCGGGCCCAGAGAGTGGTGGGAAATGGAATTAACTCCAGCTGGAGGCCAGTTACAAGTGGGGTTCCCCAGGGCTCAGTGCTGGATCCAACCCTGTTCAACGTCTTTATCAATGACGTGGATGAAGGCATTGAGTGCACTCTTAGCAAGTTTGCAGACGATGCAAAGCTGGATGGGAGCGTCGATCTGCTGGAGGGTCGGGGGCCTCTGCAAAGGGATCTGAACAGGCTGGACCGCTGGGCAGAGTCCAATGGCATGAGGTTTAACAAGGCCAAATGCCGGGTCCTGTACTTGGGGCACAACAACCCTAAGCAGAGGTACAAACTAGGAGAAGTCTGGCTAGAAAGCTGCCTGGAGGAGAAGGACCTGGGGGTGTTGGTTGACAGTGACTGAACATGAGCCAGCAGTGTGCCCAGGTGGCCAAGAAGGCCAATGGCATCTTGGCTTGTATCAGAAACAGCGTGACCAGCAGGTCCAGGGAGGTTATTCTCCCTCTGTACTTGGCACTGGTGAGACCGCACCTTGAATCCTGTGTTCATTTCTGGGTCCCTCACCACAAGAAGGATGTTGAGGCTCTGGAGCGAGTCCAGAGAAGAGCAACAAAGCTGGTGAAGGGGCTGGAGAACGGGCCTTATGAGGAACGGCTGAGAGAGCTGAGGTTGTTTAACCTGGAGAAGAGGAGGCTGAGAGGAGACCTCATTGCTCTCTATAACTACCTGAAAGGAGGTTGTAGAGACGAGGGTAATGGCCTTTTCTCCCAAGTGACAGGGGACAGGACAAGAGGGAATGGCCACAAGCTCTGCCAGGGGAGATTTAGGCTGGACATTGGGAAAAAATTTTTCACAGAAAGGGTCATTGGGCACTGGCAGAGGCTACCCAGTGAAGTGGTTAATGCACCTTCCCTGGAGGTGTTTAAGGCATGGGTGGACGAGGTGTTAAGGGGCATGGTTTAGCGTTTGATAGGAATGGTTGGACTCGATGATCCAGTGGGTCTCTTCCAACCTAGTTATTTTATGATTCTATGATACACGTCTCTCTTGGTGATGTAGTTTTTGGCTTATTGCATACTGGGTAACAGATTCGTATTTTAGACAATATAAGGACACACAAGACATCCCGGTTTTGATAGTTGTAAGTACTGCTCCCAAAGATTTACAGTGTAGCACTTTAGATAACTGTTTTGTAATGGGTCACAAGCTTACTTCTGTATATTAAACTCCTGCAAATCTCACCCAGTAGTTTTCCACATCGCAAACAATGATGTAAGAGCACATTCACATCAAATTTCAAGAGTGAAGAGATATTCTGCATTTTTTTTTTGCCTTTAAAAAAACATCTTAAAACTTGTTCTCCTAGAATGACCAGAATATAGTTTTATTCACATGGCCTGGCAACAGGACAATGAACCTAAGAGTTCTAGTGAAAAATCCACAATAACACATGAGATTGACTGATGATGGATAAATTCTCTTTTTGGGCTGATTTCTAGTTCTGGCTAGGTTAGCTAGATTCTCAAATAGAATCTAGAATTGGAACAGACACAAATGTAGGAACAAGAGATGAAGCTTGAAGTCTTTTGGAATCTTTGTCAGCTGTTGAGCTTAGTGGGCAAACATACTGCCTCTTCTGTGTTGGCTGCAGCTGCTTGCCATGTTCAAAGGAGAGAGCAAATCTTACACAGAGCCACTACAATGCTTAAATACAACAGGTTGGCTAGCTAGGCTCCCATGCTATATGTGATAATCTATGCAGTCTAATATTTATCAAAGCAGTCATCACTGCTCTTTTTACATTATTTGCAGTGGTAAACTCAATGCCAACAACCAAGACGCCAGAGGCCATGCTGTAAAGGACTTTACAAGATCTGACTCACCACCAATGTGCTATTCAGATGAAGTTATATGCCTGAACAAAAAACCTGCCTCTCCAGTTACAAGGGAAGCTGACACCCAAGACCTTTTCAAGTAGGTGCAGGTTCCTGGGAATGCTGTTTTCCTCACAGTCCCAGCATTTCTGTGATAGCTTGCAGCAAGACAGAGCTAGTGCTTCCAGCACATCCACAAGGAACTTCCAATTAAGGCAGATGCACTGCTTTTGCTAGGCTGCCTGTCATGCATTGGAGACTCTATTGTGATTGAGGCACAGAATCTTAGTGCAGTCCCTAGAAAGAAGCAGTGAGGTACATGAAGGCATTTGCTGTTCTTGCACTGCCTGCACCTAGAGAAGAGACTCAGCTTTTGCATTCACGAAGAGGGACGCAAACCTTAGGTGTGAGCTAGTTATACTTGCTCACAGCTGTTCTACAGTGTAGCCAGGAGGATGTATATAGAAACAGGATGACAACTACACTGAAAAAGAAGAAAGGAAATGTTGTGAGCCTGTGAAAAAGCTGTGAATTTCACTTTGGAATTCTCTAATATCCCTCTTGTTTAATCTCAAAAAACCTCCTCTTGACAAAGTCCTTGCATTCATTAAGGCCCCTCTGGAGGGAGGCTCTGCTCTTCCTCATCACTCACTTCCCTTAGTTTACATTCACCTTTGCTGACAGTGCAGATATGTCATCACCCAGGCTGATGAATGCACTTAACATCACAGGCAAGATAACAGCTATCTCTATGCTATGATCCAAATGCTCCAGAGCATCCTCAGAAATATTTTTCATTTCTTCAGGTCCAGCACACAGATCTTTCTCCTGTACCAGTTAACCTCCCCCAGAGCAAGTACATGAGCTCATCTCTTCAGTCTGCCCTACACAGACCAGACTTGTATGGGGAAGGACATGTTCTTTTCAGATTTAATTACAACCATGAGACTTCAATTCAGCTTTGCATTTATGGCCAGAAGCCCTTTCATGACTTGCATCTCCCAGGAGCATTCTTCAAGGGGCACCAGCAGCATGCTGCTGTGTTGATTTGGGACTGACTTAATGCATACTGTGCACTTCTCTGGATCTTGTGGGTCAGCATATCCCACTTACAAGATCTAATATGCCCAGGTCCTAGGACAACTCTGTGACCAGCCTCTTGCAAGAAATCCATCAATAACAAAACTGAACTCCTACTTCTTCAAACACCTGCCTTTGACTGCCTGTAAGGACATATTTTAATGCCCTGTGTAGCCCCTAATGTTAACCCAAACAGGAGAGAGGCACCGTGTATATTTTATTAATAGTGATAAACTTCTGAAGTCCGTTCACCACACAGCATTTGCTCCATGAGGAACACCACATCATACGTTACATCTCAGGAAAAGTATCTATTTTCAGAAATGCTACCTACTGATGTCTACAGAATTCTGAAATACAAGAAGACAGATTTCTCCCTGTCTACATATCCCTAAGGCAAATGCATAATACAGAGGCCAGAAACCCATGCAGGCCTAATGTCCCTGGCACAGTGCTAGGTGATGCCTAAAAAAGCAAAGGAAAAACATGGTGTACGTAGACCTCAGGCACTTATAGCCCTCTAAGAAACCAGGGCACTGAGGTACTATATGCTTCCCTTGACTTTCAAACCATTGTCCTAACTCAAGGGCCTAGCCTGCCCCAATTCTCCATTACTACCCTTTCGAGAGCACAGAAGACAAATATTGATCTGGAAAAGACAGAAAGACACGTGTTTTGACAACACACATCCCTCAATATAGGCATCTCCTCATTTTATGCTTTTTTTTACTTCTTCTCTCACAGACACTTCACACCCTCCATCTCTTTTTGATAATGTGGCTACAAATTATTTTAAGGCTTGAACCAACCTTAATTTTACTACTGTCCTAATAAACTGTTTTTTCTATTAATAGCACATATCATGCTAAGCACTTTGTACTCAAAAATTTCTAAGCTGGAGGCATGGGTCTCCCTTCAAAGCCAAGTAGCAAGTTAAGAACAGCAACAGACTACTATCCCATTCCTGCAGCCAGTATTCTTTATCACACCTTAAAAGGAGTTCCTTGTGCAAAAACTTGTCTGATAGTGTATCTCCATTTGAATGATGATCTGAAATTGGATCCTCTTCCAAAGGTGAGTTTTAGATGCACTCTATGAACCAGCACACAGGTAACTGTGGTACATACAGTCTTGATTTGGCCTTTGCTTGCAAATGTATCATGCAGTCTGAAGATGTAACTCCTTCTGAGAGGCTGGAAGAGCTGTGCAAACACATCCAGCTATGAGGAGAGAGTGGAAAGGCATCATCCCCTCCAGCTCACAGGGTATGCCTGGGATAGGGTCTTATGACTTACAGGGGTTTTAAAGGGAAAAAAAGATATCCACATTTTCCCCCATCTCATATCAATGATTGAGTGTACCTTTCCTCCTCTCAGCTAAGGGATTACCACAGATAATAAAAAGATCCCTCTCCAGTATTTGACATCCAGTTCAGCCTGATGAGAGTAAATACTCCAATGGAATGGAACTTCTCTTCCCCTAGCACTCCCCAAGAACAATGGAGGATAAAACAGCCTGGATGTTGCAGGCACCACCAGTGTGGCCTGACACTGTCTTAGCCACTCACCTCTGTTCAAATGCAGCATGTCTATCCACTGCTCCTCTGGGGTCTTCTCTCTCAAGCATGAAGTTCCTTCTACACCTGATCTAAGCAATGACACTTGGTTACAAGCTTGGTAAGGCAGCACAGGCCTGTTTCTGTTATGGGCTGTGTGTTACTGCAGCAGCTACTACAGAAGCTGAGACTGACTCTAGGGGAACACTAAGAGTTGAAAGCTTGCATAAGAAAGCAGTGAAGACATCACAATTACAACATGCTTGGAGAGATGGTCTAGCCCTTGCAAAGGAACAATTGGTATTTATACTGCTGTTAAAAGAGAGAACAGAATCCTTTCAGCTAGACAAATCAGATGTAACTTAGCACATGGGGTTGCAGCTTTATGAGGAATTTGACTCACAGTAATGCCTGTTTCTTCTTTCATCTTCTCTTTGTTTCCAATCCTCTTTATTTTTTGCTAGGATGTGGCTATCGAGGCACTATCGGCAATGCCAGTATCTTCTTAGGAGATTACTCTGTTCTCTTTGGTCCACCTACTTCTCAGGATCCTTGGAAATCAGCATTACCTTAGCTGTCTCTGCTTGTTTTCTTGCATGCATGATAGTAGCCAGGCCAGGATCTCACTCTATGGATACAGTGTGTCAGATATTCAGATCACAGAGGACTTCTTTCATATATCTGAATCTATGCTGGAACATCCAATCCCCAAACTGGTTGGGTATAAGGCAAAGATGCAACACTGTTTCTGTGGCTTTGGGTGGACACCAGCCAAGCAAAACTCACACTGCACAGCAGACCAGGAACTGTATTCCCAGAGATTTTCTCTGAACCTCCTGAAGACATGCCAAGTAATTTTCAATATCAGCACATGCTAGCAGATGTGCTTGGCTGCCAGGAGATGACATCTTCTTATAAACAAAGATGCATTCGTTCTTAACATGCTCTACCCTAGCCTCAGGTAAAAAGGCCTTTAGTAAAAAAGCCTTTCCAAATCTTGGAATAAAGGTTTCTTTCTTCCAATTAACGTAACCACAGATCTGGGAAGACAGTATTTTTTTGGGTCAGTAACATCAGAAGAAAATTCAAGCCTAATTATAACCAATTCTAACCATGGACAGCATGAAATCGGATCGCCTGTTCAATGGTTTATTGAACTCATCAGGTGCTCCTGTTTGGGCTAAAGTAGAACATATTCTCTGACTTTTCAGCTAGGCCTCTTTCAATATTTCAGCTGCTGAAGCTTACCAACAGAGTTTTCAGACAGTGGCTGCCTCTGGA
The DNA here is from genome assembly GCA_033459285.1 of Clamator glandarius. NCBI lineage: Eukaryota > Metazoa > Chordata > Aves > Cuculiformes > Cuculidae > Clamator > Clamator glandarius. The sequence continues at coordinate 745,917 of JAUNZM010000679.1, read as the reverse complement.
AGTAATAAGCCTGATAGCTGTCACCAAGAAAATGAGATGCTGATGTGCAAGCAGGTCACTGTTCTCACCCATTTCTATGTAAATTAAGACCATGTCAGAGCTGGTGGTGATTGAAGTTGCACTTGCTGGGAGGTGTAGATGGGACATGTGACCCAAACCTGACCAGTGAAGTATTCCATGCATATTCCATAACATACGTGTCATACTCTGTGTAAAAGCTTAGAGGGCATGAGGGTTACCCCCCTTCTGAGACAACCAGTATTCAGTGAGGACTTCATCTGTCTGTCTGACCCTGACCCCAACCATGTGTTCCTGGATCCAGTTCCTGAATCCAGCTCCCACCTGCTACTGAGTCCAGTCTAGGACCTTTCCCATGCCTGCCTTTGAATTTTCATTTGTCAAGTAAAATGCAAAGGCGACATCTGTACAATAAAAAAAAAAGTAAACTCACGTGCTTGAATACAACGGAATATAACCTGACTTCACCAAGCTTTATGGGAAACAAAATGCCCAGTTCTCAAAACACCAAACATGTTCATTGTTTTCTGCTGGCTCAACAAAATGCGTTTTCAGAACACTTGCTATATCATTATACTCCATTAAATCACAGTTTTGAAAGTGCCTTTAGCATCTTCAAGAGATTCTCATATTTGATTTATAATAACATATAGAGCAGACACAACAGCTTAGCAGTTGCACCAAACACCAATTTGGCAACAGAGTGTCTGGCAGTTTCAAGGGTACACAAAAATTTATTCTACCTTATTTTAGCTAAGCCATCCAGTATTGTTCAGTAAACCATTGCATTTATCATGGTTAATCTGGAAAAGGAGATAGAATAAGCTCCTGTCCTAAATACAAGAAATCAAAGCATTGTAAAATTCATAACCAAGATTACAAATGCTCATCATTGCTGTATGAAGATCAAGAACTCACAAAGATTAGTTTTTCTGAGAAATAACTCAGCTATAATCAACAGATTTAAAACAATGAGAAATAATATCTCCCAGCACCTCTGTGAGACACTGAAAGCTTCTAAACAATACTATCCACATGCCACTTCCTGTGTCTTTATTCAGAAAAGCTATTTAAGAACAGAAAAAAAAAGAAATATCTTAAAAAAAGGATCTCTGCATCCAAAAGCCTCATCTTCCCCCACTGATTAATCTTTCCCAAGGGCCCAAAACAGGAGCTGCCAATAAAAAAGGAAAGCATACAATAAACTTAACTGGGCTGAAGAGTGACTTTTACCTCACAACAAGAAAGAGTGGACCTCTTATATAAATAAAAAAATGCACAATTGATGTGCACATAGATGTGTGTTGACTGAGTGAAATAATCACAAATAAAATATATGGCCTTGTATCCTAGAAAAATGTACAGACTGCACAGCCAACAAATAAGAAATGGATGTAGATAACTTAAAGAATGTACAGACAATAGTGACATAATGCCAGGAGGTGTTCAAACAGTCCAGACTCCTACAACAACACCACGATTGCCCTCAGCAAAGGAAAGGCATGGACCTGTTAAAGCATGTCCAGAGGAGGGCCATCAAATGATCAAAGGCTTGGAACATCCCACTGTGAAGAGAGGTTGAGACACCTGAGGTTGTTTAGCTTGGAGAAGAGAAGACTCAGATGAGACCTTATTGTGGCCTTTCGATTCTTAAAGGGGGCGTGTGAGAAAGATGTGGGAAAACTTTTTAGCAGGGCCTATAGCAATAAGACAAGAAGGAATGGTTTTAAACTAAAATAGAAGTTTAGACTAGATATTAAGAATATTTTTGTTGTTGTTGAGAGTGATGAAACACTGCAACAGGTTGCACAGAGAGGCAGTAGATGCTAAATCCCTGGAAAGACTCAAGGGCAGTTGGACAGCGTTCTGAGAAAGCTGATGTAGTTGAAGATGTCCCTGCTCATTGCAGGGTGGTTGGACATTTATGGTCCCCTCCAATCCAAACCATTCTACAACTCTAAGATTCTCTGATTAACTTCCTCCCTACGTGACAGAAAATGAAGGATGCTACCAAGAACAGCAGTTAAAGGCTCACAGGCATATTGAATTGTCTCCGTTTCACCATTGCTAAATATACACATATATATAAGAGAAGACAAGAAGGAAGGAAAGAAGCTACACAAAGATGTAGCTTTGCAGCCTTCCTCCAGCAGAGCAAAGACTAAGAAGTCTGGATCTGACTGAAGAAAAAAAAGGCCATAAGCAGTTCAATCACTTGTTTTTAAGGGAAGTAACACAATGTTACATTTTGGCCATCCCTACTATGAAAAACGTTTTGGCCATCCCTACTATGAAAAACAGACGACAGCCTTAACACTGCCAAACTAAGCAATACACACTCCAATTCCTACTGCTCACGTTTTCATCTTCTCACATGACAGTACAAAGCGTCTATATTGAATAGTGATGTCCAGAGCAGTATTTTTAGATACCAAGGCACGTGCAGGCACTTCAAAGGCCCCCACAGCATTTACTATTGACCACCTAAGCATCTTTGGAAACAGTTTTGCATGCCAAAGGACATTTCTGTTTCATAGCATGTGTAATATCCATATGAACTGCCATGGAGTTAAAGATCATATATGCAGCCATCCTTTCTCACCAGTCATAATTCTCTGGGCTTCATATGGTTCCATGTAGCCAGTGTTCTCCCCTTTTCCCAGTCTGTTCAATTCACTTTTGGCATCAAATGGATCTGAGTAGTCATCAGCTATTAAAATCTGAAAGACAAGAAAGTAACTGTTACTAGAATCTGAGTCAGATGTGCAAACTTGTAACACTCTATCAAAAAACCCACAACTTCACAAAGCTGTATTCTATTTAATACTCATAGTACAATCCTACTTCAGGGGAAAACACACAATTGCCACAAATCAGTTACTAAATGGTGCTGAAACAGAAGTGGGCTCTTGTTTGTACCAGAAACCTCAAAAAGGCAGACTCTACACCAAAAGATTTCTGACTAGCACAAGATGCAGAATAATTGGGATGGCCAAATTAGAAATATCCAACTAGTCAGCACATTCAATCCAGTGCAATTCTTGCCAGAGAAGTTTTGTAGAACCATGGAATGGTTTGTGTTGGAAGGGACCTTAAAGATCAACTAGTTCCATGGCCCCTACCATAAGCAGGGACACCTCCCACTAGATCAGGCTGCCCAAGGCCCCATCCAATCTGGCCTTGAACACTTCCAGAAAGGAGTCATCCACAGCTTCCCTGAGCAACCAGTGCCAGGGCCTCACCACTCTCATCATGAAGAATTTCTTCCTTATGTCTAAGTTCTTCTTCATCCACTCAAAAAATGCCCTTGTAAAAAGTCCCACCCCAGCTTTCTTGTAGGCCCCCTTCAGGAACTGGAAGGCTCCTATAAGGTCTCCTGAGAGCCTTTTCTTCTCCAGGCTGAACAACCCAAATTCTCTATCTGGACTCATATGAGAGGTGCTCCAGCCCTTCGATCATCGTTGCGGCTCTCCTCTGGACCTGTTCCAACAGTTCCATATCCCTCTGATTTTGAGGACTTCAGAACTGGACACAACACTCCAGATGTAGTCTCCCCAGTGCAGAGCTGAGGAGGAGAAACACCTCCCTCCACCTGCTGGACATACTTCTTTTGATGCAGCCCAGGATAGGGTTGGTTCTTCTGGGCTGCAAGTGCATATTGCTGGCTCATGTCAAGCTTCTCATCAATCAACACCACCAAGTCCTTCTCCACAGGGCTGCTCTTAATTACATTGTCCCCTAGACTGCATTGAAACCACATGAGGTTCACACAGATGCACTTCTACAGCTTGTCAAGGTCTCTCTGGATGACATCCTGTCTTTCTCATGTGACAGCTGCAGCACTCAGCTTGGTGTCATCTGCAAACTTACTGAGGGTGCACTCAAATTTGCTGTCTATATCATCAATGAAAACAATAAACAGTACTTGTCCCAATACAGACCACTACCCTCTGAATGTGACCATCCAACAAATTTCTTATCCACTGAACAGTTTGTCCATCAAATCCCTATCTCGCCAGTTTACAGAGAAAGATGTTGTGGGGAACTGTGTCAAAGGCTTTACAGAAGTCCAGATATATCTGCTTTTCTATGTTCACTGATGTAGTCACCCCACCATAGAACACCACTAGGGTGGACAGGAAAGACTTGCCCTTGCTGAAGCCATGCTGGCTGCCACTAATCACCTCCCCATCCCCCATGTGCTTTAGCATAGCTACTAGGAGGATCTGTTCCATGATCTTCCCAAGCACCAAGGTGAGGCTGACAGGTCAGTAGTTGTCAGGGTCCTCCTTCCCGCAATTTTTGAAAATGGGCACAAAATTGCCCCTCTTCCAGTCACCAGGGAGTTCTCCTGGTTGCCATGACTTTTCAAATACCCTTGAGAGTGCCTCGGCCATCATATCAGCCAATTCCCTCAAGACACTGGAATGCATCTCATCAGGTCCCATAGACTTACATACGTTCAGGTTCCTCAGGTGGCCACAGACCTGATCTTCCCCTACAGTGGTAGGAGTTTTCTCGCCAGACCTCCATCTTGCTGTCCACTGACCCAGAAGGGTTGAGGAGAGTAGTTATCAGTAACAACTGAGGCAAAAAAGTTGTTGAGTACCTCAGCCTTCTCCTCATCTCGTCCTTAAACAACTGTGGCCTCTGCTACTCTCTGTTTCCAGTACAAGCTGGTGGCACTCCCTGCAGCCAGAAACCTGGCCAGCTGCATGTTTTCCTGGGACCTCAGTCTGGGCTGACACACCCCTTCTGGCAGGTGTAGAGGATGCAGCCTCCCATCAGGTGGATACCATGGCTGGGCTCCTTCTTGCCAACAGAACTTCACCTCCTGAGTTTGGAGGGAGATTGTGCCCTCCCCACTGCCTACATAAACTGCTTACACAAACTGCCTTGCAAAGCGCCGCATCACGCCTTTCTGACACCACACCCTGTTTGCTCCACTCCTGGTCACTGGTGTTCCTTAAGGGTGTTTCTTGTATGGCAGGGAGATTGGCCCCCTCACCCTTCACACCATCCCAATGAGTCAGTGTGATGTTGGAGCCCATCGGGAGCTCACATTTCACTCGCACTGGAGAACCCCCAGAGAATAATAAAAATAAACAGACGAGAAAGAACCCTAGAGTATCATGCTCTCCAATCCCTCATTCAAAGCAGTGTAAACCTAAAGGGTACTGCCCTGAAGGCATACTCCTTAAGAGTGATTTTTCAACCAAGACTCTTGCTGTCCCATGAGTTACTTTACAACTTTAAGACCAGCACCAGAACGACTGACAGTAGATTGCTATTCCAACAGCCTCAGCCTTTACAACAAAGAATCAGGATTACTTTGCCAACTGTGAGCTGCACCTGCTTCTGCTTCTTGCTTTCAGCATACTCCACCAGACAGGGCAAAAAACAAGACACACAAGCATTTCCTGATCATACACCTGTACATATGCCATTAAGTAAATGAATACTGTATTACAAAAGGCAGAGATCTCCTTTAAGATTAGGTAACAAAACATTGAACACATTTCGGAGTCACCACTCAGGCCATGAAACGCTGCCATGCTGCAATTTTAGACCATTAATCTTGTTTACTAAAATAACCCCCAAACAACACAAAGAAAACAGCCAACCAAAAACCACCACCACGCTGCTTAGCAAAGGCTCCCAACTCTGGAATACAGACAACTTGCAAGAATTTCTCAAGGAAAGGATATTTTAGAAGATCTATTTTTTATCACTGAACACTGGTGTAAGTATCAGAGCAAGACTTTGTTGTCAAGCAGTCACAGGTTAACAGCTGGGATAACAAAATATCCAGTATCAATCACCTCTCCATTTTGTCACCTCTCCTGCTTTTGTCAGGTCTATTATTAAAGACCTGTGGCTTACCTCTTAACAGAATGCAAGGCTATCAGAGTGGACCGTGAGCTCACTTGGCTACTGATTCCTGTTCTACATTAGCCCATCCTATGGCACCTCGTTCATATATATTACTAACACGTAGATCTAGTGATAGTAACTTGAGGTACGAGTAACTTAAAGCAAAAGAAATTCCAAAACATAAACAGAAATGCACTGATCAAAAGTGGGTAAAACTTATATTTGAGCTTCCAAGATCACAGAGAACAAGGATTTAGGGTACACTCACAGGAGTTCTCCCTAGCAGGGAATCTATCAAAACTCAAAGGCAAAAAGAAAAGGAGTATGGCTGAGTTACCAGAGAAGGTAACAAATTCAAGACCATAGCTCTAGCTGAAAAGCCAGCTGGTAGATGAAAGATAAAAAAACAAACCAAAATGAAACCAAATAAACAAACAAACAAAACTCTACAGAAAATTAAATACAAGCTGAGATTCTGGCTTACCCCTCTAACAAATAGTAACTAAGTTACAACAGTCACCAAGTTGATGCTTGGCAATTCTTCTTCTACAGTCTTAAAAAACATATATTAAACAAGTATGTGCATATGCAAAAGCATGATTTGTATATGCAACCACAAGAAGAAAAAGAATATGCCCAGACTGATAATTTTGCAGAGGGCTGTATCTGACTAAACAACACAATTTAAAGGGAACAAACTAAAAAGAAAACATATGGAATGTAGCACATGGAAATAAACTGAGCCTTTAGGAATAACCAGAAGGTCCATCCTTGAAACAGCAAATTCAGCACAGGATCGTGTGTTATTTGACTGATACAGTGGCTACCATGATTATGGATACAACATTCTGGAGGAATCCAAGAAGAATTATGGTAAATAATATGAAGCAAAAACCCCAAAGACCTCTCCTGCTTACCAGACCTTTGGTAGGCTTATTATGGGAGTTTCTTTTGGGGGTGGGAGATTTATTACTAATATTATATACTATGAATACATTATTACTAAATACTTAGATTTTTTAAAAGGCAGACCACATACACCTCTCTTGGCTTTTGTGACTGGTAATTAAGTTCACCAGTATCACAGACAAGAACAAATTACTATCAGCAGAGACACAGAAGAGAGCAAATAGCACTTAGAAACTGTGAATTTGTGTCGGAGAACACACATTTAACACAATGCAATGAAAATTCCTCATTCTCTTTGAGAATTCATAGACACAATAGACCAGTCACTAGCTACAGTAAAATTTACTCTATATTAAGTGGGGGTTTGCTTTGATCTGATTTTTTTTTGCAATAGCCATGTTATATTTTTGAGAAATACCAAATTTTTCTCCTTGTTCAAAAGTGATCTCCAGGTCTCACACACCAAACATGCCCTAGGCAGATGTTTTCTTAAAAATAATATTTTCATTTAATGTTCAGACAACTATACATCAGAAAGGTCTCTAATGATGAAGCCTGGACAAAGTTCAGCCTGCATACAGAAGGACAGGTAAATTTAGTCTGGATTTGTTTTCCAAATGAATAATGACTTGCATTTATGCTTTCTTCTATGAAGCACTGAATTCAAAAACCTGATGAGTAATCCTCCCCATAGCCTCACTATTACCTTTTTTTCACAAAATAAAGTTCATAGCCTTGGTAAACCTGCAAATACAATGAACTGTATATAGCTGAATTCACAAAAGAATCAGCAGAAGGATCAGAAAGAGTAAAAGAATGAATTTTAATATCACGCTAATGAGGCAGGAATTTAGGTCATGATCCTAGAGGAGTGCACTATAGATACAGCTGTGTATTGAGCTTTTTCTTCTACACCTGAATTTTACTATTAGAAAGATCTACAACAACTCTGCCCCTGGAAGGAATCACAGGCCTTATTCATAGCCTTGATTTCCAGAGAAGGAGACATTCCTTGACCAAAATTCGGAAATGCAAATTTCTAAATTTCTGAGACAAATGTGGACTGCTAGCAAGATGTTGGCAGAGGGGGGAAACCCCCAAACATGTCAGTATTTAATCACAGTATTTCAAGAGCTACTCTCCCATACATAAGGCTTAGTTTTCAGATAAAATAATAACTAGTGACTCAGTCATGGGCAGCCTCTGCCAGTGCCCAATGACCCTTTCTGTGAAAAATTTTTTCCTAATGTCCAGCCTGAACCTCCCCTGGCAGAGCTTGAGGCCATTCCCTCTTGTCCTGTCCCCTGTCACTTAGGAGAAGAGGCCAGCACCTTCCTCTCTACAATCTCCTTTCAGGTAGTTATAGGGAGCAATGAGGTCTCCTCTCAGCCTCCTCTTCTCCAGGCTAAACAACCCCAGCTCTCTCAGCTGCTCCTCATAAGGCCTGTTCTCCAGCCCCTTCACCAGCTTCGTTGCTCTTCTCTGGACTCGCTCCAGAGCCTCAACATCCTTCTTGTGGTGAGGGGCCCAGAACTGAACACAGGATTCAAGGAGCGGTCTCACCAGTGTTGAGTACAGAGAGAGAATAACCTCCCTGGACCTGCTGGTCACGCTGTTTCTGATGCAGGCCAAGATGCCATTGGCCTTCTTGGCCACCTGGGAACACTGCTGGCTCATGTTCAGTTGGCTGTCAACCAACACCCCTAGGTCCTTCTCCTCCAGGCAGCTTTCTAGCCAGACTTCTAGTCTGTACCTCTGCTTAAGGTTGTTGTGCCCCATGTGCAGGACCTGGCATTTGATCTTGTTAAACCTTATACCACTGGCCTCAGCCTTGTGGTCCACACATTCTGATCCCTTCAAGAGCCTCCCTAGAGGTTTCAAAACAGTTCTAACAACATTCCCCTCATTATATTCCTTCCTTGATCAATCCACTCAACTATTTTAAATTTTAAAAAACACCTTCCAGCACCTGCCAATAGAGCCAAAGCTATTGATGGATGTACAGACAGAGCAGTTAATAGGCATTGTTCCCTTCAGAAAACCAGGTCTAACAAAGTCCAACAACAACAACAGAAAATTGTACCTTATCCACTACCATTAGCAGAATGTTTTGTAAGAGTATTTTTAATACTTTGTTCACAGCAAAATAACTCCAAAACCATACCTTATGTCTGTTTCCTTGTAAATGTGCTGTTTTACAGCATTATTTACAGAAACAGTGACATATCCAGGAAGATCTGTACCACAGTCCCTTTCCTATCTATCACCAGAATCCACATATGCTATTTCAATTGCCAGGTCTCATATTACTTCCTTTATATTTCAACATTGTGGCTAGCATACTGTTAGGTCAAAGGTATCATCACACTGATACACAGCAGCAAAGGAATTAGAAGCCGAACCACATTCTTTGCCATGGGGCAATGCTCTGTATGGATGTCTGAGAATCAGAAGCTATAACCAGCTGCTGGTAGGCAAGGACATACACAAAGGTATTCAGAGACACAAACATCTCTTATAAACCAAACAGTGTCAGTGAGCTTGGGGAGCAAAGGAATCTGTAATGAAACATAGAATAGGCATTTCTTCAGTGATCCAGAAAAATATAACAGCAAACTGGCCAGTACAAGACCAGACAGCAGACCAGAAGTGTACTAGCAAACTTGATGGTTAAAAAGAGAAACAGATTCACCTTTGTCCTTTTTAGATCCTTTCTCCTCACTAATCAGGTTAAAAACCCTTTACATAAATTCCAATACAAGCTCTTAATGTGCCTAACTTCTTATCTAGAGTTAAAATGTCCTTTAAATCACAATAAACTGCATAATCTTATTCTGTCTATAGAGGTTTTTCTTCCACGTATCCATTACATTAGAACAGTCCCAATGCTAACAGTGTGCTTGCACATTTGCCTTAAGTTGGATGTGTAAAATGTGTAACACAAGACACTTTTCCTTATCTGAGTAGTCTTGAAGGAAAAGCTGCAGATAATGGTTTAGTGATTGATAGGAATGGTTGGACTCAATGATCTGTGGGCCCCTTCCAACCTAGTGATTCTTTGATTCTATAATATCTGTACCATCATGCAATATTAAGCAAGCTGGATTTATGGTGGCCCCACTGTTGAAACGGAATGGTGTAATTCTTTTTTAGCTGTGTTTAGCATCTCAGTACTTCCATGTTGACATGTAGATTTAACTCACCCAGTACATATTAACATGAAAATTCAGAGGGCAAGGTAAGGAAGCAAGCACAGTTCATTCCTTCTTGTTGATCAGCACCAGTATTCAGCTCTGCTTTAGTCTCTTCACAATATCATTCTCCCCTATTGAGTCACCCAACCACATACATGTGCACTTGAGCTGAACAAAGCCCCATTCATTCTGTTATGATTTTGCAGAAGAAGGTATGGTTGTGTGCTTCAGAGACTATTGTCAGACTAACTCCACATTCACTTACAGTACAGAGATATATCTCTCACACATCTTCACATGTGACATAGCGATCTACAGATATTGCAAGGGCATGAACTGCATCTACAGCACACAGCTCTCTCTTCTGCCTCCACAAAGTTGTCAGCTGCTAGAGCCAGGCCAAAGTCATCACTACTGACTCAGCAAAGACATGTAAAAGCAATGGACTATCTCCCTCTCCCACAGCTAGCTTTTTTGAGTACAGATCCTCATAGCAATCAATGGATAGAAAGATAAAGTGGGGGACTTAAGCAGAAGCAGTAAGAAGTAAACCAACTGCGAAGCACACAAGGCAATCTTGTAACGGGCATGCCAGCGCAAGGACCTGGATGGCTACTCCATGCAGTAATATCCTTCCAGGGGTACCCCTGCAGCCCACCTGACCTCTCAAATATAACCTGTTGAGCAGCAGTAGGGCCACATGGCTCTTCTTTCTGCACCAGAAAGCTGAAGGGAAAAAGAGAAAGAGATACACCCTTCCGCTGGCTCAGAGAGGCCTAGCTGTGTAGCTGCAGGCTATCACCCTGTAAAGAGAAATAGCCAGCATCCTGCTGTTCTGCCCAAAGGTCTGCACACAGATGGTCACTTCTGAAGTCAGTGTTTCAGTCTCACCTCCAGTTACCACTTGCTGCACTGTTTGTGACCACCTTCACCTTTCCTTCAACAACCAGAATGTATTGACTCCTCCAGCACACTGCATGACCTAACTCCAGAATGGTAGAAGCCCCACTGTGGAGGCCTCTCTAAAATACTGTACCACAACTGAAAAAACAGTACAACAACTTGGACATATTAAGCCAGCAACAGCTGCCTATTGTGACAAGGCTTCTCTAGACTCAATTACACAGCCATCCCAACAACTTTCCTAATAATGCAATAGTAATGGAAAACTGTGTTTATCTTGTTCCCACATATAGCTCAGAACTCACTGAGTTACATTCTCGTGGGTGGAACATCACTACAGAACTTCCCACTGTCCAGTCTGGTATCCAGCTTTACTCAAGTCTGTTTCATGGAGCAGACAGACATTACAGCTCAGCACTCAGTCCACACTGATGAAAAACCTCACTCTCTGATGAACCAGATCCCTACATCACAGCCCAGAACTGCAACTGAAATTCCCACTGAATTTGACATCTCCTCCCTGTACGCCACAATTTAGCATGTCTTCTTTAATGACAAATTAGCAGTTAAAATGACTTTATTATTTAGCAGACATATATCACAAAGCACCCTCAGACATATAGTGACAGCAAGTCCAATTAAACAGCATTCATGTTCCTTCCAATACTTCCCATCATCCTTAAAACCAGCTGGAAATGTGTCAGCAGTATCTGTGCAGTTCAGTGAACTCATGACTCTATGAGATATACAATTCAACACACACAGCATCACAACTGTGTACAGGCCAAAGCAAGCATCTTTTGATTCACACACAGAATGTAGTGTTATACATAACAGTTGGGAGCTGCACGCTGCAGCCAGAGGCCTTTCTAAATCCCCCACTAGAAATTCCAGTAGGAGCTTCATAACAAGAGTGAGGGTAGATGGCGAAGGCAGCCTTAGGGACACTTCTTCCTGAAACAGAACTCAACAAGCATTTGAGGGAGCTCTCAACACTACTATCTGGCAGTTTTTAGTTTCTGCTAGGTTGTCAGCTTCTGATCCTTATCTGTCTTTGAGTCATTTGTCAAATCCTTGCATTAGAAAAATTGTTCACAGGATTTACCAAATCATTCAGCTCACTTTCTTCATTGCTGCTGCAATTTCAGTAGCCTTGTACTGCCTTTAGCAGAGATATATGTCTGTCAGCCACAGCAGAGCTTCTCAAAATAAGTTTCAGGTTTTAAACTACCTGCAGTGGCCTTTCATTCTTCTGTATCCCCTGCAGATCTCTGGCATGGCAATTATGCCAATCATTATGGCTAGCCAGCTTATTTCTTTAATGCAGACATGGCAGGGTATGGGAGACATGAGAGGAGCACTGGAGATGAAGGCAAGTAATTTCTCTCTAATCTGAAAAAGAGAGAAATTAATCACAGGTCACAAAAGCCACAGCACACTGGATCAATGGTTTCTCATTGACTGGCAGGATATTCTCCCAGTTTAACATTAACCAAATGCTTACTCCTTTCTATAGTCACCAGAAGACAGGAAATCTAATGAACATTGAATTTAGAACAATTCTAACAGGTCCAAATGCCAGATTTTGCACCTGGACTGGAGTAACACTGGACACAAGTATTAACTGGTAGAGGAGTGGCTGGACAGTAGCCTTTCAGAAAGGGATCTGTGTGCGCTTGCTGTCACTATAATCAAAATGAATCAGCAGTGTATCCTGACAGCCAAGTGCTGTAGAGAGCAAAGAGATCACTCTTCATCCTCCTTTTTTCAGAAGTCCTTAGTCGCTCTTCACAGGAGATGCATTGTGCACTTTCACTGCTTTGTTGCCCTCCTCTGGGTGTGTTTGAGTACCTTAGTACCTTTCTTAAATTATGAGGTCCAGAACTGCACACAACACTCAAGGTGAGACCACACTATCACTAAATACAGTGGGATTATCTCACTCCTGTGAAGAGTGACTAAGGACTTCTGAAAAAAAAGGAGGATGAAGAGTGATCTCATTGCTCTCTACAGCTCTCTGAGGAGCAGAAGTGGAAGAGGAGGCCCTTATCTCTTCTCCCTGGGATCCAGTGACAGGATGCATGGGAATGGTTCAAAGGTGTGTCAGAAGAGGTTCTGACTTGATATTAGGAAAAACTTATTTACTGAGAGGGCAGGCAAACACTGGAACAGGCTTCCTAGAAAGGTGGTCAATGTCCCATGTCAGGGTTTAAGATGCATTTGGACAATGCCCTTAACAACATGCTTGAACTTTTGGTCAGCTCTAAAGTAGTCAGACAGTTGAACTAGATGATCATCCTTGGTCACTTCCAACTGAGAAAAAAATATCTATTCTAAGGCAAAAAATCTGTTTGCTGTCACAATATTGGCTGAAACTAGGGCCAAAAGGCTGTATATGAAAAGTAGCATTTTCTTTAAAGAAAAAGACTGTCTCCTAAAGCTTCACTTGGAGAGAAACCATAACAAGCTTCTTCTGCAGTCCCATTTTACTGATCTACAATCTAAAGTTCCTACATAAAAACTGCCCATAGAATGAATACATGGCACTGCTGTATGCCATTTGTACCTCATTCAGACCTTATATTCTGATCTTTAGGACACTTGTGACTTTTATCTGAAGTTTTAAGACTACTTTCTGTTGCTTTGGGATTTATGTTGGGTTTTTTTTAAACAAAAAAAAATCTTGCAAGATTAAAACAGATCTTTAAACATCTGTAGCAGAGATCTGAAGTGAGGAAGGGTAGTCTGTTGACACACACTCCTCCTGTAGCAGACTTTAGTCTAGTCATAAAGAAATATCACATTACAAATTGTCAGTAGTCCCTCAGTTGTCACTATTAGCCTTGCACACAAAACTTTGAAATTCTTTGTGAACGAAGAATAATCCAGTATCTAGTATTTCTGCAAAGGCACATGGAAATATCACAAGAATTGAAGCATTACTGTTTGACATCTGGTTATAGAATTCAGCTACAGAAAAAAAAAAAAAAGCGGCTCTGCAGGTTTTTTCAGTCTAAACCAAACAGACTGTAGCTATTTTTAGAGTCAAATATTAACAAGTAATTAACTTTAAGCTGGCCTTCCATCCTTTCAATGGAAATGATCCCAAGTACTTGCAGTCCACTGCAGCCATAAGTAGTTAGTTCTGTTAGGTTTTCAGCTAGAAGTAAAAACAAGGCCATTCTGGCCTTGAACACCTCCAGGAACGGGGCCTCCACAACATCGCTGGGCAATCTTTTCCAGTGTCTCACCACTCTCATAGTGAGGAATTTCCTCCTTACGTCTAGTCCAAATCCACCCCTCTCCAGTTTATACCCATTGCCCCCTAGTAGTATCACTACATGCCTTTGTAAACAGTCCCTCCTCAGCTTTCTTGTAGGCCCCTACAAGAAGGTTGTACTAGAAGGTTGCTGTAAGATCTCCTTTGAGCCTTCTCTTCTCCAGGCTGAAGAAATCCAACTCTCTCAGCCTGTCCTCATATGGGAGGTGCTCCAGCCCTCTGATCTTCTTTATAGCCCTCCTCTAGACCCATTCCAACAGTTCCATACCCATCTTACAGTGAGGATTCTAGAACCGGACACAATAATCCAGATGAGGAATAGAGGAGCAGAACCACCTCCTTTGACCTGCTGGCCATGCTTCCTTTGATGCAGCCCAGGACACAGTTGGCCTTCTAGCCTGCAAGTGCACACTGCCGGCTCACGTCAAGCTTCTCATCAACCAGCACCTCCAAGTCCTTCTCTGCAGGGCAGCTCTAAATCACGTCATCCCCCTTGTGTACTGAAACTGGGGATTGCCCCAACCCAGTTGTAGGACCTTGCACTTGGCCTTGTTGAACCTCATGAGGTTCTCAGAGGCCCGCTTTTTTAGCCTGTCCCTGTCCCTCGGGATTATATCCTGTCCTTCCACTGTGGCTTCTCCAATTTAGAGAGAAGGATGATGTGGGGGACCATGTCAAAGGCTTTACATAAGTCCAGAAGAAACACAAACATCAGTTTACCCATGTAAACTACTCCGGTTACCCCATCATAGAAAGCCACTAAGTTGGTCATACAAAACTTGCCCTTGGTGAAGCCATGCTGGCTGCCATTAATCACTTCCCTATCCTCCATGTGCTTTAGCATGTCTTCTAGGAGGATCTGTTCCATGATCTTTCCAAGCATGGAGGTGAGGCTGACAGGTTGGTAGTTGTCAGGGTAATCTTTTCCACTCTTTTTTAAAATGAGCACAATTCTACCCTTCTTCCAGTCACCAGGGACTTCTCCTGAATGCCATGATTTTTCAAATATCATGGAGAGTGGCTTGGCAACCACATCAGCCAGTTTCCTCAGGACTCTGAGAGGTATCTCATCAGGTCCTGTAGGCTTATATATACTCAGATTCCTCACAGAATCACACAGAATCACAGAATAACCAGGTTGGAAGAGACCCACCGGATCATCGAGTCCAACCATTCCCACCAATCCCTAAATCATGCCCCTAAGTACCTCATCCACCCTCACCTTAAACACCTCCAGGGACGGTGACTCAACCACCTCCCTGGGCAGACTATTCCAATGCCTAACCACCCTCTCCGTGAAGAATTTTTTCCTTACCTCAAGCCTGAATCTCCCCTGGTGGAGCTTGAGGCCATTCCCTCTCGTCCTGTCCCCTGTCACTTGGGAGAAGAGGTCAGCACCCTCCTCTCCACAACCTTCCTTCAGGTAGTTGTAGAGAGTAATAAGGTCTCCCCTCAGCCTCCTCTTCTCCAGGCTAAACAACCCCAGCTCTCTCAGCCGTTCCTCATAAGGCCCGTTCTCCAGCCCCTTCACCAGCTTTGTTGCTCTTCTCTGGACTCGCTCCAGAGCCACAACATCCCTCTTGTGGTGAGGGGCCCAGAACTGAACACAGTACTCGAGGTGCAGTCTCACCAGTGCCGAGTACAGGGGCAGAATAACCTCCCTGGACCTGCTGGTCACGCCGTTTCTGATACAAGCCAAGATGCCATTGGCCTTCTTGGCCACCTGGGAACACTGCTGGCTCATGTTCAGTTGCTGTCAACCAACACCCCAGGTCCTTCTCCTCCTGGCAGCTTTCCAGCCAGGCTTCTCCTAGTCTGTACCTCTGCTTAGGGTTGTTGTGCCCCAAGTGCAGGACCCGGCATTTGGCCTTGTTAAACCTCATGCCATTGGTCTCAGCCCAGCAGTCCAGCCTGTTCAGGTCCCTTTGCAGAGTCTCCCTACCCTCCAGCAGATCCACACTTCCACCCAGCTTGGTGTCATCTGCAAACTTGCTAAGGGAGCACTCGGTGCCTTCATCCAGGTCATTGATAAAGACATTAAACAGGACTAGACCCAGGACTGAGCCCTGGGGAACCCCACTTGGAACTGGCCTCCAGCTGGATTTAACTCCATTTACCACCACTCTCTTGGCCCGGTCATTCAACCAGTTTTTCACCCAGGAGAGTGTGCGCCTGTCCAGGCCAGAGGCCGACAGTTTCCGAAGCAGAATGCTATGAGAAACTGTATCAAAAGCTTTACTAAAGTCCAGGAAGACCACATCCACAGCCTTTCCCTCATCCAAGAGTCTAGTCACTCGGTCATAGAAGGTGATCGTATTACTCTGGCAAGACCTGCCTTTCATGAACCTGTGTTGACTGGGCCTGATCACCCTGTTCTCTTGCAAGTGCTTCTTGATAGCACTCAAGATCACCCACTCCATGACTTTACCCGGTATCGAGGTCAGACTGACAGGCCTGTAGTTCCCCGGATCCTCCCTGCGCCCCTTCTTATAGATGGGCATGACATCAGCCAGCCCCCAGTCCAGTGGAACCTCCCCAGTCATCCAGGACTGATGGAAGATGATGGAAAGGGGTTTGGCCAGCACATCCGCCAGATCCCTCAAAACTCTTGGGTGGACTCCATCCGGCCCCATAGACTTGTGGGCATCTAGCTGGGCAAGCAAGTGTCTAACCACCTCCTCTTGGACCTTGGGAATCTCATACTTCTCTTCCAACCCTTGGGGTTGTGCAAAGAGGGAACAATTTTCCTTACTGCTAAAGACTGGGGCAAAGTAGGCATTGAGTACTTCAGCCTTGTTTTCGTCCCCTGTTACTCTTGTTCCCTCTGCATCTACTAGGGACTGGAGATTCTCCCTAGCCCTCCTTTTGCTGTTGATGTATTTGTAGAAAGACTTTTTGTTGTCTTTCACAGACTTGGCCAATCGCATTTCTAGTTGGGCTTTAGCCCTCCTGACTTTTTCCCTGCACGTTCTCACTTCCTCCCTATAGTCCACCCAGGATGCCTGCCCCTTCCTCCAGAGGTCATAGACCCTCCTCTTCCTATTGATGTCTCTCAGGACCTCCCTACTCAACCACGCTGGTTTCTTACCCCACTGGCTACTTTTCCAGAACTTGGGGACGGCTTTCTCCTGATCTGCTAGGAGTTCCTTCTTGAAGAGCACCCAGCCCTCATGGACACCTTTGCCCTCAAGGAGCGCCTCCCATGGGACTTTTCCGACCAGCCTTCTGAAGAGTCCAAAGTCTGCTCTCTGAAAGTTGAGGGCGACTGTTCTGCTAACCTCCACCTTCTTCATCTCACCCTGCACTGAGAACTCTATCATCTCATGATCGCTTTGCCCCAAGCGTCCTCCAACCTTCACATCCCCCACCAGTCCTTCTCTGTTCACAAACAGCAGGTCCAGGAGGGCACCGTCCCTTGTCGGTTCGCTCACCAGCTGTGTGAGGAAGTTGTCTTCCACACACTCCAGGAACCTCTGGGACTGCTTCCTTTCTGCTGTATTATACTCCCAGCCTATATCTGGGAAATTGAAGTCTCCCACAAGGACTAGAGTTAGCGATTTTGAGACTACACTCAGTTGTTTGTAGAAGAGCTCATCAGCTGCTTCTTCTTGGCTGGGTGGTCTATAGCAGACTCCCATCACTATACCTGCCTCAGATGACCACAAACCTGATTCACCCTTGCAGTGGGAGGAGGTTTACCCCGCTGGTCACCATCTTGCTGCCCCATGACCCAAGAGAGGTGAGGAGAGTGGTTGTTGGGCTAAGACAAAAAAGTTCTTACGTACCTGAGCCTTCTCCTTGTCTGTTGATACAAGGTCACCATTCACAACCATCACTTGGGGTACGTTCTCTTTAACCTTCCTCTTGGGATTGACATACCTGTAGAAGCCCTTCTTGTTGGTCTTCACTTCCCTTGCTGAGTTCAGCTCCAGTTGCGCCTTGGCCTTCCTGACCTCATCCCTAGAAAACCAGGCAGTGTCCCTGTACACTTTCCAGGTTACTGCCCCTGCTAGCACTGCCTGTGTGCTCTCTTGCTCTTCTGGAGTTTGACCAGAAGGTTTCAACTCAGCCACGCTGGTCTCTTCCCTTTCCTGTCTGCTTTCCTCTATCTGGGGACCGAGCGTTCTTTTGCCTCATGGAAAGAATTCTTAAATATTTGCCAGCTCTATTCTGCTTCCTTGAATCTGGTAACAGAGATACTTCTTTTCAATGGCTTGCATTTGCCTACTGTGAGGGTACACACATGACACACTCCCAGAGGACTATCACTCCCTCTCTTAACCTCCACACATCCAGCTGCTTCGTACTTATTCTTGATAGTCATTTTCTGCTTAGATCTCTCTGTGTCCAAAAGTGTGAAAATTTGGATCGAGCATGGTAGTAACTGAACAGCCTAACAGAATCACAAGGTAGGAAAAGACCTCCAGGATCGTCAAGTCCAACCATTCCTATCAAACACTAAACCATGCCCCACAGCAACTCCTCCACTTGTCTTTTAAACACCTCCAGGGAAGGTGAATCAACCACCTCCCTAGGCAGCCTCTGCCAGTGCCCAATGACCCTTTCTGTGAAAATTTTTTTCCTGATGTCCAGCCTGAACCTCCCCTGGCAGAGCTTGAGGCCATTTCCTCTCGTCCTGTCCCCTGTCACTTAGGAGAAGAGGCCAGCTCCCTGCTCTCCACAACCTCCTTTCAGGTAGTTATAGAGAGCAATGAGGTCTCCCCTCAGCCTCCTCTTCTCCAGGCTAAACAACCCCAGCTCTCTCAGTCACTCCTCATAAGGCCTGTTCTCCAGCCCCTTCACCAGCTTCGTTGCTCTTCTCTGGACTCGCTCCAGAGCCTCAACATCCTTCTTGTAGCAAGGACCCAACACATCACTTCAAGCAACCCTAAAGTCACCAAGGCTCTGCAGGGTCAGGTAATAATTGAATATCTTTGCATTCATAAGTCTGTGACAGTCCCTTGCTCATGACACCAACAAGTGAGGGAAAATGCACTTCTAGCTACATTGTAGGTGCACTACAGCAACATGAGATACGTGGAAAAAATGCAGTTTGCTCCCTTTATGCATGGCCTTGACCGAGCCCTTCATGCACATTCACATCAGTGTCCACCAGTATCTTTTTCTTGAGATCTCTTACTGTAAGACAGAGACATACCTGAATAGGAACCTCATGCAGAGAGGAAGACTGCTTCAGACTAGAATCAATTGTAACAAGTAGGAGCCTGACACTTTGTTGCAATGGACTAAATGTGATAATAAGAGTTACATTTGTAGTTCATGAGCTCTAGAAACCATATACTTTGATATAAATAACACAAATATTGCTTAGACACTTTTAAAGTGTTTTCTCAGTGCACTCTGACATACCAGCTGCAAGATTATGTTAAATACACCTGACTTGTTCTCACTTGTAAGAGCAAATAAACTTAGACCTTCCATACACAGAAATAAGACAAACATAATGTCAATGTTTACTGAATGTTTTTAATTATATACAGATATTAATAACATTCCATGGAGCCTGAGCATTTTTATGCAAGGCCTTAAGAGTTCAAAGAACATTTTCATAATCTATTGCAATGTCAGAAGGGTACTTGTCTCTTACATAATGGGGGGAAAGCCTTCAAAGCAAACAGGTTTAGTCCTTATGTTTAACTAGCAGACAGATCTCTGCACCACACACTTCGGAGGTGGACTCCATGGAAACAAAGGGTTGTTGTTGGGGTTTTTTTTGCTTATACAAGTGTAAAATTGGCCTATAATCATTATTTTCAGACCTTTGTAAATCAAGTCAGCAACATGGAGCAAAAGATTCCTGCCTGCCTGCTGCTACCATGCATGTTTCACTGGATCAGCTCTGCCTGTAGGGGACAGAGCTATTTTCTTAAACATCACAATTGTCCTGTCCTGTGGAAACAGATCTTGCAACCTGCAGTGTCTTCTGCATTCAATATCCAGAACTGCTGCACAGTTCTGCCTCCACTGCACAGAAGGAGTGCAATACGTTGTTTATTATGAAATAATTATCCTTTAAAGCACAAGTAAACTAGAATCCCAGCTTTTAAATACTACGAACTTCCTGAAACAGAGTATGATTCAGCTGCTCTTTGAATAGCCTACCAAGTTCTTCACCTGCCAAACCAGGCAGAGAAATGTTTAGGTTCAAAAAGGTGTAAGACGTGAGAAAATACACTAAGTATTGTTTCACACAGACATTTCTCCCTCACCTATTACTAATTTCATGGATTTACACACCGTACAATGCCAGCTAGAAGAGTCACTCAGGAAGACTTCAATTCGTTCTTTTACATCCCTGGTTCACAACTTCTTTGTCTGTTGAGTGGATGCTAAGCAGAGTCTTGCAATTATTCTTACACAAAAGCAGTAGCTGCCAGGTTGTTCCAGCACATGGCCACATTGTTGTTCAGGCTTGTCTACACTCATTTGTCTACCACAGGAGAGCTAAGCAGTTAACATGTCCCAGGCCAGCACTAAAGATGAAAGCCAGTAATTTCTTAGCCTTCATACTGGAGGAACTGAGCTGCCTCTGCCATGAATTCTAACATAGTCTGCTCTTTCTTGTTTGAAGATAAGCATCACTGTCAAGAGTTCCCAAACCTGCCTGATTGTACTAGCAAAATAAAAAAATCCACCCACCAATTTGAATTCAAAGACACCTGGCAATGGTTACTCTCCCTTGGGCATCTGTTATAAAGGTGAGTCACCTCTCTATTAAAGATGTATTGCAATTTGTGTTTGTCTGCTTCAACTTTAGTTGATACTTGTACCTCCACACATCAAAGCTTCCTGAATCCCAGCTACACTACATCTCTATAGTTACTTTTACAACCTATGCCTGGAATCTTACAAAATACGATCAAGCATACCACTGCTTTTAATCTCTATCATCTTTACACCCTGAATCACCTACTCTATCTTTTTTCCCCTGAGAATTTCAACTAATCAGTTGGTCCTTGTTCATACTTTCCATTGGTCCTTCATAAGTATCCACAGCAAACAAACACCTTCCTGAAACTCCTTCCCATTCTAGAAACTCTTTCAGTTTAACACAGAACTGGCCTCTTTCAGCCAACTCTTTATCAATAACTGTAGACAAAAGTTATAAAATCATTAACTGTATTTGTTGAAAATTATACTTCTCAGCTAATATCTAAAGAAAAAACAAAAAACAAAACCAACATTCTGTTCTTGCATACGAAAAATCAAAAAAAAACCCAGCAGTTTCAGCAGTTTTTTCCAGGAATGGAACACAAGCATTTAGCAAGCACTATTGGATCACTAAGCACTGACATCTTTCTGTGACGATAGACCAATATGGCAACTAGATATTTTTTCATTCCTAAGATATTTACTAGCTTAAGTTATGCTACGTACAGTTCTAGCAACTCCTCTGAATGTCAGACCTCTAGGTTTTTCTACACCATCTTTACTCTCTTCTCTACTTATCTTCCTTACAGAAGTTGATTTCCATTTGCCACTGAACTAGACACACTCTGTTAGCTAAATTTCTTATCCTTTCTCCTCAGTGAACGACAGTTGCAGGAGAGAAGTAGTTCCCTGCCTGCCCACTGCAACCACTGCTTACTAAATTCACCTGTTAGGCTTGATATTTCAGGGGTATGAATAAAGAGAGATTTCATTTCCATCACTGGAAGGAAATAAGACAATTGAAAAAAAGGCAACTCATGGGTGTATGTAGCATCTCACAATCAAATTCTGTTGTGGGTGGGGGCAGGCACACTTGTCTCCACACTTCAAAAGGTAATTTTATTTCTCAGACATGTCAATATTTCCTGCTTGTCAAATTTAGTTCTTCCTCTCAAAACCAGAGAGAATGTGACTATGACTTGAGTGTTCTGCATCTTTTTTTTTAAAAAAAAAGACTGTAGGTCGCTCATCCAAAATAAGTTTCAGAACCTGCAACAAGGGCTTAGGAGCAGCACAGATTTATAAACACACAAGTCAGCAGGTTACCTAGCAACAATATAGTTTCTGCTTTAAAAATTTCTTAAGTAGGGTCTAATATTGAAAGATGATAAGAAAATAATGGCTGTGTAAAAAAAGAAAAGAATAGTAGTTGCACTCGGAAGCATTTTGCCCTGAGCAATTATTTTCTCTGAAGTATGAAGTTGCTAGAAGTATTGCCTAAGAGCAGAGAGACAGTATCAACACCAGCAACTGAAAGAAGACTGAATATACTAAAACTGTAATATACTGAGTCTGTAACATTAATCATTCACTTCCACAAAAGAAGTTGCTTCCAGTCAGGAACTACACCCAAAATGACAGACAATGTAATAAATTCTAGACTTTTCATCTTATATCACCACCATCACAAGCTAATCTATTTGGAATTTCACCTGGACAGGATATAATCTATCAAGTTGTCATGGAAATGTGTCATCACTTTATGTAATCATGTTACACATTTAAACGTGTACACACAGATCATTTAAACTGATAACATTCAGCACATACTTAGAATTCCTCTGATGTGACTATTACACTGAAATTGTAAATATTTCTTCATTTTGTAAATTGACATTAATTTCCAATATGTGAAAAAAATAAACTATACTCACAGGGCCAACTGGGAGATATGTGCTGTGTTTACAAAATAATTAACACTACTTCCCTCTGCAGAGCTTCCCTGCTTTAATTTAAGATCCTGAGCCCAGTATTTCCTACTGCAGTGTCTACAATATTTTGTAATATTTGGGGAGAATGACCAGTAAAATACAGGAGAACATTTGCGACTCAGCCAGTAGGTAAAGAGTCTGCTTCAGGTACCTATCAGTTAGAAACACTGAGTTATCATGGAATTTGTGATGCTGTTGAAATACAAGACTTTGAACTACTTCACCTTTGACATTGAACTAGGACACACAACAAAGTGTCTCCTAAAAACAGGCAATGTGATTCAGGAGGGCATCAGATTAATTTTTTTAAAAAATTTTTATTACAAGGGGGCTGAGGTCACAATTGTGGGTCACAAGCACAGGGCGTCTCAAGTGACTCTGGGGCTCTCCAAGCACCCTTTCCAAAGACTCACACCCTGTTCTGCAGCAGCATGACAACCCAAGAGGCTTGGTATTAGCCATAAGGCTGCTGGCAGTGCCCTGGAACAGGGCAAGATGCACCTGCAAACCTGCCCCACCAAAAGGGAAGCGAGTTGGAAACCACAGAATACAGGGAACCACCACTTCATGCGCCAGCCTTGCACATGCCCTGCCTGCTCTGAGATATTTAAAAAGGTCAGGTCACTCACGGTGGAGAGCGGTGGTAGGCTGCTTAGTTACTACCTCCAGTACCTGAAGAGGTGCAAGAAAGCTGGGGAGGGACAGTTTAGAAAGGCTTGTGGTGATAGGATGATGGGCAATGGGTAGAAATTGGAGAGGGGCAAATTTTGTCTAGGCATAAAGAGAAATTTCTTCACCATGAGTCACTGGCACAGGTTGCCCAGCGAAGCTGCGGCTGCCCCGTTCCTGGGGGTGTTCAAAGCCAGGTTGGATGGGGCTTTGGGCAGCCTGATCCAGTGGGAGGTGTTCCTGTCCATGGCAGGAGGGTTGTCACTGGATGATCTTTAAGGTCCCTTCCAACCCAAACTACTCTATGACTCCAGGAATCTACTCCAGACGCACCTAGGAGCCAGCTCGCCCACCCCAAATCTCGCCCTGTCACCCCGCACGCGGGGCAGGAGCACGGACTTCGCGACACCTACTTTGTCTTTCGCGTCGGCGGAGATGGAGGCGGCCCGCTGCTTCGATCCCTTGCCGAGCTTCTTCCCCGCGGCGCCGCCGGCCTCCACCTTGATGAGCCGGTGCCTGGGGGACGCGTGGCGGGCGGCGGGCGGCGTGGCGGGGCGGCGCTCGCTGTGGCTGCGCACGAGGAGCGGGGACCCGGCGGGGCCGCGGGGCGCGGCGCCGCAAGACGCCGAGGAGAACCCCTTGCGGGCCGCCTCGCCGGGGTCGTCGGGGCGGTCGGGGAGGCAGACGGCTCGCAGCTTGCGCAGGGACGAGCCCGGCTCGCCGTAGGGGTCCTCGAAGTCGCGGTCCTTCTGCGCGCGGTAGGCGCGGAGCAGCTCGGCGGTGTCGTCGCAGGGGCGGCGGCGCGGGCAGGGCGAGGCACGGCGCTGCGGGCGGGGCAGCGGTGGCCCCTTCTCCCGGTAGTCGGCCCGCGGGGGTTGCGGGGGGCTCTTGCTCTTGTTACCGCCCAGGCTGAAGTATTTGTTCAGCCATTTGGCCATCGTCGACCCGGACGCGGACCCCGCCGCCCCCGCATGGAGCAGCGGGGCCGCCCGCACCGCGCGCGCGCCTCTCTTCCCCCCACTCCCCGTTACACCCCGACACCGGGCGGGCCTCGCTTTAAAGCACTCGGCTTCCCCGAGGGGCGGAAAGTTCCCCTGCCGAGCCACGCACCCGCCGGGGCTTCCGCGGCCTGGCCCCTATCCGCACAGAGGCCCCGTCCGCCGCCACCAGCCCACCCTCCGCCTCTAGGGCGGGGCTGGGGCCTAGCAGAGGGGGCGTGGTCTGAGAAGGGGGCGCGGTCGTGGGTGTTTCGGGGCGTGTCTTTGGAGCCCGTGATGGGGCCGGGCAAGGCCAGTGAGGGGGCGGGGTTGTAGGGGGCGGGGCTTGGGGCAGGGGGCGGGGCTGTGAGGGCCTCGGCGCCGGGCGCCCTTGCTCCCGGTTTGTGAGCCCCGCGAGGCACAAGGCGCATGCGATTGCCAGCGGTAGCACCCTGGGTAGCCAGCGCCTCCCCTTTCCTGCTCTTCTTTCTTCGCCTTCCTCCTCTTGCCTCCCTGTCCCGGCCCTTTCCGCCCCACACCCAGATCTTTGCCCTCCATTCCCTGATCAAACCCCCTTCTTCTTCACAGAATCACTAGGTTGGAAAGGACCCATTGGATCACTGAGTCCAACCATTCCTATCAATCATGCTCTCAGCACCTCATCCACCTCCCTGGGCAGCCTCTGCCAGTGCCCAATGACCCTTTCTGTGAAAAAGTTTTTCCTAATGTCTAGCTTGAACCTCCCCTGGTGGAGCTTGAGGCCATTCCCTCTTGTCCTGTCCCCTGTCACCTGGGAGAAGAGACCAGCTCCCTGCTCTCCACAACCTCTTTTCAGGTAGTTGTAGAGAGCAATAAGGTCTCCCCTCAGCCTCCTCTTCTCCAGGCTAAACAACTCCAGCTCTCTCAGCCGTTCCTCATAAGGCCTGTTCTCCAGCCCCTTCACCAGCTTTGTTGCTCTTCTCTGGACTCGCTCCAGAGCCACAACATCCTTCTTGTGGTGAGAGGCCCAGAACACCATTCAAGGTGTGGTCTCACCAGTGCTGAGTACAGAGGGAGAATAACTTCCCTGGACCTACTGGTCACACTGTTTCTGATACAAGCCAAGATGCCATTGGCCTTCTTGGCCACCTGGGCACACTGCTGGCTCATGTTCAGTCTGCTGTCAACCAACACCCCCAGGTCCTTCTCCACCCGGTAGGTCTCCAGCCAGACTTCTCCGAGTCTGTAGCACTTGATAGGGTTGTTGTGCCCCAAGTGCAGGACCTGGCATTTGGCCTTGTTAAACCTCATGCCACTGGTCTCAGCCCAGCAGTCCAGCCTGTTCAGGTCCCTTTGCAGAGCCTCCCGACCCTCTGCCAGATCTACACTCCCACTCAGTGTCATCTGCAAACTTGCTAAGGGTACACTCAATGCCTTCATCCAGGTCGTTGATAAAGACATTGAACAGGGCTGGACTCAGGACTGAGCCCTGGGGAACCCCACTTGGAACTGGCCTCCAGCTGGATTTAACTCCATTTACCACCACTCTCTGGGCCCAGCCATCCAATCAGTTTTCCACCCAGAAGAGTGTGCACCCGTCCAGGCCAGAGGCTGACAGTTTCCATAGCAGAATGCTGTGAGAAACTGTATCAAAGGCTTTACTGAAGTCCAAGAAGGTACATCCACAGCCTTTCCCTTGTCCAGCAGCCAAGTCACTTTGTCATAGAAGGCAATCAGGTTAGTTTGGCAAGACCTGCCTTTCATGAACCCGTGTTGACTGGGCCTGCTCACCAAGTTCTCTTGCATGTGCTTCATGATGGCACTCAAGATCACCTGTTCCATGACTTTCACTGGCACTGAGTTTGGACTGACAGGCCTGTAGTTCCCTGGATCCTCCCTGCGACCCTTCTTGTAGATGGGCACAACATCAGCCAGCCTCCAGTCCAGTGGAACTCCCTCAGTCTTCCAGGACTGCTGGAAGATGATGGAAAGGGGTTTTGCAAGCACATCCACCAGCTCCGATACTCTTGGATAGATCCCATCTGGCCCCATGGACTTCTGTGTGTCTAGCTGGGCAAGCAAGTCTCTAACCACCTCCTCTTGGATCATGGGAGTTTTGTTCTGCTCCTCTGTCTCCTGTGTATGTACACAGAGGGAACATCTTTCCTTACTATTAAAGACTGAGGCAAAGAAGGCATTAAGTACCTCAGCCTTGTCCTCATCCTTTGTCATATTTAACTGCTGTTCTCCTGTTACTTCATTTTTAAATAAGTGTTTCCTGATGCAGAGCCTCCATCATAAAGTACTATAGGCTAATTTATCGGTAATGCATTGATAGGTTATATCTCAGGCTGCATGTTTCCAGAGGGACCCTGAACACCAGAATCACTGGGCAATTATATCCTTGCAATCTAAGGTCCCACCCCTCACACACGCAGGTCCAGTCCTCTACTAATATTAGGGTCCGGTGTCTTTTTTTTTTTTCGTTCAGTTCGCAGCAGTCCATTCCACTATTCTTTGAGGTTTGGTTAATGCATCGTTTCTTTAAAAGCAGGAAAACTTCTGTTTGCACGTGAACCAGCCCCTTCCTCAGCCGCTGGGTGGCACTCGGCTGCAAACTGAAGGAATTCAAACCCCAGGGGTGGGATGCGCACAAGAGCTGCTCGCGGCTCCGCAGCTTTCTTAATCTCAGAATTATGTCATAACGTGTGTTTTCAGGAAGGCCTTGGGCTTTGCAGAATTTTGAGGAAAGGGAGGCAACTAGAGCTGCATCTAGCAACGCCACAAGCCTGTTCGAAATATGTCTGATGGCGTGAGCTGTCCTGCTGCTGAGATGGCGATTGATTTCAGTTGAGTTTCAACAGTTTTAAAATAACCGAAAGTACGATTCCACTCTCCTTTGGACAGAGCTGAATCAGGATTAAATGCAGCTAGTGAAAAAGCAAAATGAAAAGGACAAGCACAACTCAACAACGACTCAAGAGACACAGAAGGAGCCAAAGTTCGAGGATAGAGGTCTGCAGTTTTGTGTTGAGCCTCTCCTGCTGAGCGCTTTCTTCCACATTTGGACTTCATGCATAGACAGACACTGACAAAATATAGTTTTCTATCTAATACAGTTGCACAGGGAAGCCCTCTTTAAACAAGAAAGCAAACAAAACCCAACCAACCAACCAGAACAACTTCCATCATTCTAAATCTCTTTCTGTCTCTTAAACTTAGGAATCTTAGAACAGGAAAAATACTGCTGCACATATTCCCTTCTGAGCAGAATTTCTCTCTGCCTACTTTTCCATTTGACACTTACCTATAAACAGGAAAGAAGAAGAAGGCAAAGTTGGAAGGATGCGTCTACCTCCAGCTGTGTGTTAAAGGGCTATTTCATGGAAGTGCATTATTCTTTACTGAAATGCAGTCACACACCCAGGAACAGCATCTCTACAGGTGACCTTCTTCAGGCCACAGTTACAGTCCTGTACGTGAGAAGGCAGTTTTTGAGCTGGTGAAGTTGTGCTGGGTCCAGCTCTAGAATTACAGTCTGGCAGGAGAAAAAAGAAAACAATATTGAGAAGCACTGAACTACATTAATGGTAATGAAGGCAGCCTGAATAGCTCTCTCCTGCTCAGCAGACCACCGTCACTGCAGTCCAGGGTTCCAATAGCATAGCTGAAACTTGTGACATATTTTCCTCCTTCCACAGTTGCCTTTTTAGACAAGATTTCCTGTTGTCATGACTGAGAGCAACCCTATACCACAGTACGGCAAAGGACTGCAGCCCTGCGTGGAATGTGAGTTTCTTAGTTGGTAAGGTTGTACTGGATCCAGCTGGCAAGAGGAAAAGGAAAACAATACAGAGAACATTTTGGACAACAACAGCAATACATTCTGTAGTATTTTAAACCAGTAGTTGACAATCAGACATAGAACAATGAGGCCTCCATTTCCAAAAGAATACTTCATTATGATCATCTGGAGCTTGCTTATGGCTTCAATATTTTCCCTGTATCCAGAAGGGAAATAAATTTTTCAGCAAGTGAATAGGCAATAGTGTGAAGATAAAGTAAATGAAGTGTTTTCTTCTTATGTTTGCTTATGCTTCTTTTACTCTACCTTGATATTTGATTTTTAGAACATAGACTTTGGAAGGAAAACAATTTCCCATAAGATATATTGAAAATTTTTCACTGCTGGAAAGGAAGAAGCATGAGAAACCCACATACTCTAGTGTGTATGTGTACCCACACAAAAGTTTCAGAATCCGCTTCACATGAGGCTCAAGCACCAGATACAAACTCTTTATTTTTAGGCCTTGAATTGCTGGCTTTGGTTTTCCATTGCTGACAACCTATGGAAAGACGTTAACTATAGTAGCAAAATGTAAACGTGTTTCAATTGTTCCTTCCTACACCATTCTTATGGTTATGAATGCTTATCTTGTTCATGAATTTGTACATTGCCCTACTTGAAAGACAGAGTCTTACCGAATAAGTGATCCCATGCTGAAATTCTGCTTATCTACACAATCTTGTTCCCCTGACAAGACTCAAGTGAGTTTTATCACTATTCAAAGAATGACATGAAACAATATTTTAATCACTGTTTTCCTATTGTTTTGAATATGTAGGAAATTTTAAGATGAAAGTTGATTTTACTTCAAGTTCTTGTGTTTCTGCTACATGCTTTGCTTGCTTAAGGCTTCTGTTGTCTAAAATCTCACGAGTATATGGAATGTACCAGAAACTGAAATTACAGGGAGTTGCTTAGACAAAAGGTTGCACCTTTAGCAGGATGAAATGTCCTGGAGCATGTCATAGGTGTTTGGTGGTTCACAACAGGTCAGCCTGAAGGAGGAACACTTTGCCACCCAACAAATTAAGTGATCACAGATGTGCCTGAGAGTAAATTATCTTCATTTTAATGCCATTATAATGCTAAAAATCACATCCACAGGCTAAGGGGCCCCAGTCCAGGGGAAGAACCCTACTCAGGGGGCATGTATATTTTTTTTTAAGGAATGATGTAACTCTATTTAAACAACTAACCAATCAGAAGTCACTGGCTGTACTTGGTAAATTAGTTACTGACAAAATTATGTATAAATTGAGTGTGTGGGAATGTTTGGGGGTGCTGTGTTTCTGGATTTACCATCTAGTATCCATCTCTACACACATGCAATAAGCAATATCTCATCTCAGTGTGTTAGACTGGCTTATTGCACACACAAACTCCATTTGTGAGAAAACATTGTGAAGATACCTAATGTTTTTCTATAAAATGGAGCTACTACTACCTCAAATAGTGGGGTTTACTTCCTTCAATTTTAAAAAGGTTTAACCCAATCTTTGAAACTTTCTTCTCATTCTACTATGACTCACTGTGTGAAAAGTTTTCCATACACACAGAAGAAGGTTTAGTTTGTTCACCAGAAATCTTGGCTGGGTTGAGTGCAGTGCTGTGCTGCAATGGTAGGCTTGCATTCACAAACTTTTGCTGATTTCAGGTGAATGCTATAGAAGCAGAACTCTACTGGGACTGGAAGATCAGGACTTGTTGCTTCTGTGATTTTTTTTTCCCCATGGCTTTTATGTATATGTGACAGATCAATTTGATCATTTAGCACTGATCAACGTCTGTTACGTATCAATAGGGATGGCAAATATGCTATATGTCCTACTTTGTTCTGAAGCAATGCTTGTCTAATGTAGTCCTTGACACATCTGTTGCTATCTTACTACATTTTATTTGTGTTCCATTCAATGGGAAATGTAATTGAGTTCTATGGTGTGTCAGATGGGCCAGAATGGTGAATTGGTGCTGTTCTGGTTTGGGCTAAAACAGAACATATTCTCTGATTTTCAGCTAAGACTCTTTGAAAATATCTGCTCCTGAAGCTTACCAACACAGTTTTCAGACAGTGGTTCTCTCTAGAAGTGGTAAGTCTGATTGCTGTTACCAAGGTAAAGTGGGCCATTGGTGTGCAGAGAGGTCACAGCTCACACCTATTTCTATGTAAATTAAGGCCATAGCGGAGCTGGTGGTAACTGCAGTTGCATCTGCTGGGAGACCTGGACTATACAGATGACCCAAACCTGAAAAACAAAGTAATCCATGCATATTCTATGCTGTACGTGTCATACTGAGTATAAAAGCTCAGAGACTGTGAAGGTCACACCCTTTTCTTCAATGGCTGATGCTCAGGGAGGACCTTGTCTCTCTGTCTGTCTCTGAATGCATCCATATGTTCTTGGGAACACTTCTTAAGTCCAACTCCCGCCTGAAGCTCAGTCCAGTCCAGGACCTCCTCTGTGCTTGCCCTGCAGCATCAGTGGTGATGTGTATTGTCATCCTGGAAGTCTGAATTGATTATGTATATTTTTATATAATTTATTACTGCCTTAAAATAGTTATTATCTTCCTTTTATTATTATTCTATGATTCTATGATTGTTAGAACTGTGTGCTCTGTTGGAGGCAAAATAACTGCTGACTGGAAATTTATTTGAATAGACATGAAGTGTTTCCATCTGTGCTGAACAGAGAAAGGTCTACTAAGCTTTATGAAGCAGCGAAGATTATAATGAATTAACAAAGTAGGAAATGTTTGATATGAATTCTTATTTAATTCTATCTTTATATTTATCTGACACACCTCTTTTATTGTTTGTTAATATAGCCTGAATATGGGGCAGGAAATGAAAAATTCTGACATACTGAATCTTTTTCAAGGATAGTAAAAGCTATTCTTACTTAGGTGAGCTCTTATTTTTCATTTTGTTCTGTAAAATCTAGAAGGGGAAAGAATTCTCTGGAAGAGTTATGCACTGTTCGACCTAAATGTAAGTTGTAAAAATGTTTCTTAATTCCAACATATAGTTTTGATAACTTGGTTCTGTTTTTATGCAGTATTTCATCTTTTCCTCAATCAATGAGAACAATGGGTCCAGATATTATTTTTAAGAAAAAAAAAAAAAAAAGCAATAAGGTAAAATGAAGGACTAATCTTGGAACATAATTTCCAGAAGTACAGGAATTGAAGTTAAAACCGATAGGGTTTAGAATGGGTTTTGCCCTGTCTTCTTTTCAAATACAGAAACAAAACTTTACAGTGTAATAAAACTCAAACAGAGAGCAAGAGACAACATGAAGAAATGCAGCAGCCCCTGAGAACAGGGACAGGCTTTATTCAGATGAAAAGCTTCTTTCCAATGGTCTCACTTAATGAGCAAGTCAAATATGGAGCTAGCCTGCAAATGGCTTCATAAATATTAAAAATGATGATATGTGTGGTACTAGCCTGATGAGACAGAAATCACGTATCCTTGGCAAGTTATCCTTCTTTCATGGAAAATACCTTTCATTAAATGTTTTAATTTAATTTCATTTTTAGACACCTCAAAATATCTAAAAAGTTTTTGTTTATTCTCTAAGTCTCTCAAACTCACACAAAATGAGGTGTCACCTATTTTAAAAACCCTTCTGCATTACATTTTACAAAGCTATTTCTCATGGTGTATTTTATCTATAAAAGGATTTATTAATGTTTATTTCATAGTGTATTGATAAAGTGTTGGTGAGAACAGACTAACCAGGTATCTGGTCAGAAGTTGAGTATTTGTCATGAGATAAAATTCATGCCTAATGTGCCAAAAACTAACTGTTCATGTCCCATGAGGATGCTTATAGAAGTAGTTTGCCTCATAGGCAGGGAGGAGGCGGGTAGCCTTTGGTGTGGAGGTGAGTTTTAGTAATACAATGATACTATAATGATACTATAGTATAATGAGTAAAGGTCAGCTGGAGAGCAAGATTGTCAAAGCAGCAGCTGTAGTTAGTCTTCTTGGAAAGTGATTGTAAGGTTGTCCTTGGGCTCCATGCTCCTTGTCGACAGCGGGGCTGGCTACATCTGTCTTCAAAAATCCTGTCCCCAACTTTATGGGCAAGATGTCTTTGCTGCACTCCTTTCTGATGAAGAGTGTGCTGCACCTGTACATATTGCATTTCCCCTGATTGCCTTTAAAGAAAAGCTGCCTTGTACTCAGCCTATTGGGGGAGTTATTCAGAAAACTTTAGGGTTCTCATTCCTCCTCATATTTAACTTTATTTCCACATAAGGCTAGCTTAGAGGAAGCTGCTGCAGCTGTAGCTGGTGTTCTGCACTCACAGCGGGTACTGTGAGGGCAAGATGAGAGAGAAAGAGTGAGATCCTGATGGCTCTCTGGATCACGATAATAAATGCCTGACAACAAATGGCTTCAAAAGAAATATTTGTTTTAGTAAGACAGAATAAGAAGAGTAATATAGATAACAAGTAGATTTCACATCAGATGCTGGAAATGCTTAATTCATGCAGTATTTGATAGACCCGAATAGAATTTCTCTCCGTGTACAGGATCTGCATGTTATACTGTGAGAACATGCTAGCTTGCTGTGCACACAGGTCCTTTGAGCAGACAGTGGTACATGGTGACTGTTGGAAGACTTTGCATCAAGTTACGCAAAGCTACTGGCAGTCTGGCATGCGCGTTTTTGTCATGAGCTATATTTGGTTTTGCAATCTCTGTGCACAGGCCAAGAGAAAGATGCTGAGGCTACAGGACACATTAACTCCTCCTTGGCCATGCAAAGTTATTGCAATGTATTTATTGTAGACTCACCAGCATCTCAGAGGTGTGTACTGGTGCTCATGGTAGGCTTGTTTACCAACACAGGTATTCTTATTCCAGTGAAGAACCTGTCCTTCAGCTAGAGGGTAAACAGAACTTTGCCAGAGTGGTTACAATATAATGAACTGATATTTTTATTAATATTTATTTTCAGGATATCTTCAGGAATAGCCTCACTTTGACCTAATGCTCTTTGTCAACTGTATTCATGTCATGAAGTAATACTGATTTGCAGTTCCTACACTTGGCCCTGCAGTACAGGAATCCAAATGCCTTCACTGATTTTTCTTACTCCCTGATCTGCCAATTGGTACGTTTAAGTAGTACCATACAGACTTCTGCTCCTTGTTGAGTGACCAAAACTCCTCACATGTTTACTTCTGTCCTCCACTTTATTTATGGACCAGGATACTGTTCCTTGCCTCTGTGATGTAATGTACTAAGAAACTTTAGCCTGAGTTTTAGTATGAGCGCTCAGCAGTGAGTGCCATAGCTGACTCACTGTTAGCTTGCCCAGGAAGGAGAGATTGCCAGAAAGGCAGACCTATAAGTAGCTAATGAAAGCATCTCCAACTTCAACAGTGGACAGATTTTCAGCTGCTTCAGAAAACACAGTATGTATGTGGATTCAGGTGACAGCTTGAACTGAAAATGAAAACTACACTGTCTTTTGTATTACTAGTTGAATGTAAATTCATAAGAGAAGATTGAGTGAAAATGTGATCTGGCTAGATATATTTGAAGTGTTTACATTACACATTTAAAACTCTGACTATTTTCTTAACTTTTTATAAAACCTGTATTATTTGCATGGGAAAAAACCTACAAAATCATAGAAAGTCACCTCAGTCCAAGCTACTTTAGAAATGCAAAAATGAAGTTTTACGATACTTTACCTCTAAATCAATATGAGAGAGAGAAATATCAAGTACATTAAAATGCATTAAGTAAAATGAGAGGAAATATTATGTAAGTTAAGCATTGATCTTGTGATTGTGAGATACACTTGACCTCTATCCGTACTTTGGTTCAGGTTGACAAAGAAGGAATAGGTTTCATGTCCTGCAATGAACTTGCAAGCTGGAAAGCTTTCGGTTCACGCAGAAGGGAGTGAAGATGCCTCAGAAAATTATTTCACAAGGCAGTTTCAAAACCCAGAAATGTAAGATAACTAAAGTACAGAACAAGATACCAGAATTAAAACAAAGACATCTGTCTTGTCTATTGTATCGGCTAGCAGCCAACTACTTCACTCTATAAACATTACCATCAAGCTGAGCCAAATTTGAGCTTCCCCTGAGCTGCTGCTGCACTCTCCCTCATAGACATCTGAGGTTTGTGATTCTTTACCTGAGACTTCCTTGCCCAGGGCAAGTGACTGAATTAATACCAATGAAACATTACAATCCATGTAACTACTCAATATTGAAAACATAGTATAGATAATTTCATTGGGTATAAACCATTGTCAAGTCTAAGACTCAGACTGGACCTAACCACAGCTAGGCTTCATAAGGAGTACAGAAAACAAGGCAGTCCCTTGGGACTCTGGGATTCATGTCATCAGGTCCCATAGACTTAGATATTTTGAGGTTCTTCAGGTGGTCACAGACCTGATCTTTCCTTACAGTGGAGGAACTTTACCAACCTGGCCTTTGTCTTGTTGTCCATTGGCCCAGGAGAGCTGAAGTTGCCTGTGAAGTCTGTTCCAGTGCCCAGTGACCCTTTCTGTGAAATTTTTTTTCCTAATGTCCAGCCTAAATATCCCCTGGTAGAGCTTGAGGCCATTTCCTCTTGTCCTGTCCCCTGTCACTTGGGAGAAGAGGCCAGCACCCTCCTGTCTACAGCCTCCCCTCAGGCAGTTATAGGGAGCAATGAGGTCTCCTCTCAGCCTCCTCTTCTCAAGGCTAAACAACCCCAGCTCTCTCAGCCGCTCCTCATAAGGCCTGTTCTCCAGCCTCTTCACCAGCTTCGTTGCTCTTCTCTGGACTCGCTCCAGAGCCTCAGCATCCTTCTTGTGGTGAGGGGCCCAGAACTGAACACAGGATTCGAGGAGCGGTCTCACCAGTGCCAAGTACAGAAGGAGAAGAACCTTGGACCTGCTGGTCACGCCATTTCTGATGCAAGCCAAGATGCCATTGGCCTTCTTGGCCACCTGGGCACACTGCTGGCTCATGTTCAGTCACTGTCAACCAACACCCCTAGGTCCCTCTCCTCCAAGCAGTTTCTACCCAAACTTCTCCTAGTTTGTACCTCTGCTTAGGGTTGTTGTGCCCCAAGTGCAGGACCCGGCATTTGGCCTTGTTAAACCTCTTGCCACTGGTCTCAGCCTAGTGGTCCAGCCTGTTCAGATCCCTTTGCAGAGCCTCCCGACCCTCCAGCAGATCCACACTTCCACCTAGCTTAGTGACATCCGCAAACTTGCTAAGGGTACCCTCAATGCCTTCATCCAGGTCGTTGATAAAGACATTGAACAGGGCTGGACTCAGGACTGAGCCCTGGGGAACCCCACTTGTCACTGGCCTCCAGCTGGATTTAACTCCATTTACCACCACCCTCTGGGCCCGGCCATCCAACCAGTTTTCCACCCAGGAGAGTGTGCGCCTGTCCAGGCTGGAAGCTGACAGTTTCCGTAGCAGAATGCTGTGAGAAACTGTATCAAAAGCTTTACTAAAGTCCAGGAAGACCACACCCACAGCCTTTCCCTCCTCCAAGAGTTTAGTCACTTTGTCATAGAAGGCAATCAGGTTAGTTTGGCAAGACCTGTCTTTCATGAACCCATGTTGACTGGGCCTGCTCACCAAGTTCTCTTGCA
The DNA here is from genome assembly GCA_033459285.1 of Clamator glandarius. Classification (NCBI taxonomy): domain Eukaryota; kingdom Metazoa; phylum Chordata; class Aves; order Cuculiformes; family Cuculidae; genus Clamator; species Clamator glandarius. The sequence goes on along the minus strand of JAUNZM010000679.1, from coordinate 709,973 downwards.
TGTGCTTCATGATGGCACTCAAGATCACCTGTTCCATGACTTTCACTGGCACTGAGTTTGGACTGACAGGCCTGTAGTTCCCTGGATCCTCCCTGCGCCCCTTCTTGTAGATGGGCACGACATCAGCCAGCCTCCAGTCCAGTGGAACTTCCCCAGACTGCCAGGACTGTTGGAAGATGATGGAAAGGGCTTTGGCTAGTACATCTGCCAGATCCTTCAATACCCTTGGGTGTACTATGATGCAGAGATCATAGGACAACAGGTTAAATTATGGAATCATCTTCACTAGGTACAATAACATAGCTCAGTTAAGTTTCAGGGCTTGATCCTGAGTGCAAAACACTAAATTAAGTCTAAATTCTCTCCAGCAGTCCAAACCTTGAACTGCTCAGTGAATTGTCTCCCATGGTATGAGTTCCCACCTGGTGAAAGTGATCTGTAGCTCTTTATCCTATGCCATGACCCTTCAAAGGAAAAAATATAAACAAATTTGTAAAGCGTTGTCAAATCTCTAAAATCCTAACAACATAAAAATGACATCAGATGGCCACATTATTCTCATAGATAGTATTGCATCTCTCCTACTAAACTCTGAGGAAGCTGTAGGTGTTGGTCTTCTGCATAGATTACCTTCTACAGACAACTTAATGTTATTTATATCACACCAGCCTTCTGGGATAGCCAGACAGCTGCAGGTTTCATTTCATGGGTTTAATTTCACAGGTTCATTTTTTTATTTCTCCATCCTATGGGAAAACTAGTCTTCAGTCTAGAAATCTTGTAGTTGAATCCTTAGCTTTTGTAACTCATTGTATAACTACTGAAGTCCAATACAGCTATGCCAGTCTACCCATTCATATTAGCAGCATGCTCCATTAACTCAATATGTAGTACACAGAGAGTCTTAAAAAATGGTGGCTATCTAAAAAGTTTTCACAAAATTAGTGCATATAATATTGCAATAAAGGAGTAAAAATAGAACTGATTAGGCCCTTGGGACTGACATTTTATGTTATTTGCTTTTCAAATAAGTTATATTTTACTTCTTTCTCTGAGTCCTGTGACAATGTCTTGTTTTACTATATGAATCAATCTTGAAGGAACTACTACAGTGAAAGGTGCCAAGACATTAAAGGGCACACCAGCCATTTTATAGGAGCATGAGAGATCTTTGGATAAATCCCTTCAGGAAAGCTGAACTACAGAATGACTTGTTTTTTAGTGCAAGGGCTTGTCAACACTGGAAAGTGGTTCCAGATTGAATTTCATTATTTAGTACTAGGTCTTATGTCCACAAACAGTTTTTTATGCCTCATCAGTGCCTTAATAACTATTAGTTATTCCCTTTGGAGCCAGAGGTGTGAGGATGATCAATTTCTAATCCACACCAACTTCTGCTGCGTCAGAGTGATATCCCATTTGTAGCCATGTTAGTTTTCAGTTGTTTGGACTCTCTGTCTGTTCACATCTATATCACCTACTGGTCCAAAGTTATCCTGATCAAGTGGCATGCCAACTTTCAAATCAACATCTTTGTACACCATCCAAAAATATCTATTACAGTTGCCTCTGGCTGCAAAATTCACACAGAGCTGTGTGTATGAACATGTATCTTATCCATGACTGTTAAATACACTGTTTTGTGACTCAAACTGCATTGACATTCTTTGCAGAAATCTTGCAATTATACTGCTACTGTAATAGCAGGAATCACATGTTTCTTATCAGAATGTGGTTGTGGAACAAATGTGTAGGCAGAGGCTTTCCAATGGACAGGATGTAGACTATAATTTTAATACCAGTAGCAGTTGTATAAACTGCTATTTATATATATACAAACACAACTAGCATCAAGCAGCAGCACACAAGTCCTGTAATTCCAACCTTTTAATTGGAATGGATAACAGGAATATAAGGGGGCTGAAAGCATTAAGTATACCTTAAATTAGAGAAAATATGAGGGGTTACATTAACCTCTGATTTTTTTTTCAGTTTTTATTTAAAAATATAGCAGGGTAATTTTAGTGTTTGACTAAAAAGAATGATGTATCTCTTCAATGTAGTGTTAGCAGGTTATTTGTTACCTGCCTTTCTCAAAAAATTGTTTTTAGAGGAACCCTGCCAGCATGTGATGGATCAACTTTCAGTGAAATAATTAAAACACCAGAAAATTCACCACAGGCCAGTGGAAAGAACTCTATCTGCTGAATAAATACTTAAATCAGAGCTCAAAAACGTTGGCAAGACTTCCTGCTTTCTTGTTGCCTCAAGATGCTGTAGGTTAGATTATCATGGTTTACGAGATGACACTGTTATGTGCATCTTATTTACCATATGCTATGATCTCTGTCCTGTTACGCACATTATCTAGCTGAAGGCTACATTTTCATAGCAAATAAAAGCTCTGCAGCCTTCTACATAGTTTAAAACTATGAGACAACATCACTAAAGAACATTGCTTTGCTATGGAAGTATTATTCCCACTGTTTTCCCAAATTATTTTTTTCTTATAATCCCCTTCAGGTGATTGCAAGGATTTTTGCTCTCATGAAAGCCTTGTGCAACTGGAAGCAAATTAGGGATGTCAACACTGAACATTTCAGAGGAATATGTGCAATGTTATGTATGTATTCTGTACCAGTACCCTAACCATCCTACTACACCTTGTGCTTACTCCTGCTGTATGGAAGATGAGAAGCACACCAACCAGTATAGTACCCTGTGGCGTTCTATGCACTGTGAAAATGCCTATTGGAAGCCAAGTTAGCCGTTTTCCCAAATTCAATACTTCCATGATTCACATCAATTAACTTTATGATACTAGCACAAAAATTAACAAATACATGGCATTAAGAGCCCTTAAGCTGGCTTTTCACTGCTTTTGATAACTGGTAATTTAGTTCATAGCTATTTTGCAATTTTCCAGTTTGCAAAAGGAGAAAATAATACTAACCAGTTGCCTAATGGCAACTGTGAACTGTGGGCATGGATGACTTCCTAAATTATACAACATTATTATGGCTATGAAAACAATAGGACACATGTGAATCCTTTTTATAACTTGTTCCTTAAGCACAGTAATTCAAGTTCTCAAAATTCATAGAATCATAGAATCACCAGGTTGGAAAAGACCCACCAGATCATCGACTCCAACTATTCCTGTCGAATACTAAACAATAAACCACGCCTCTCAGCACCTTGTCCACCCATCCCTTAAACACCTCCAGGGAAGGTGAATCAACCACCTCCCTGGGCAGCCTCTGCCAGTGCCCAATGACCCTTTCTGTGAAATATTTTTTTCTGATGTCCAGCCTGAACCTCCCCTGGCAGAGCTTGAGGCCATTCCCTCTTGTCCTGTCAATAAGATCTCCCTTCAGCCTCCTCTTCTCCAGGCTAAACAACTCCAGCTCTCTCAGCCATTCCTCATAAGGCCTGTTCTCCAGCCCCGTCACCAGCTTCGTTGCTCTTCTCTGGACTCGCTCCAGAGCCTCAATATCCTTCTTGTGGTGAGGGACCCAGAACTGAACACAGGATTCAAGGTGCGGTCTCACCAGTGCTGAGTACAGAGGGAGAATAACCTCCCTGGATCTGCTGGTCACGCTGTTTCTGATACAAGCCAAGATGCCATTGGTCTTCTTGGCCACCTGGGCACACTGCTGGCTCATGTTCAGTCAGCTGTCAACCAACACCCCCAGGTTCTTCTCCTCCTGGCAGCTTTCCAGCCAGGCTTCTCCTAGTCTGTAGCACTGCACAGGGTTGTTGTGCCCCAAGCGCAGGACCCGGCATTTGGCCTTGTTAAACCTCATGCCACTGGTCTCAGCCTAGTGGTCCAGCCTGTTCAGATCCCTTTGCAGAGCCTCCCGACCCTCCAGCAGATCCACACTTCCACCTAGCTTAGTATCATACACAAACTTGCTAAGGGTGTCCTCAATGCCTTCATCCAGGTCATTGATAAAGACATTGAACAGGGCTGGACTCAGGACTGAGCCCTGGGGAACCCTACTTGTAACTGGCCTCCAGCTGGATTTAACGCTATTTACCACATTGCCGTGGCTTTGCTGTTGTTGATGTAGATTGTTGACTTCAATAAGAAAAAGCCGTACCAACAGTGAGTGCTTTTAAAACGCCCAGCACAAATTTATTCTGACCACATTTCCTACTTTATAAAGTTTCTGCCTTAGTGAATCAGTTTATTATATTTTTTCTCAATACAAGAGTAATTAATTTCAACACCATAAAGTTCCGATTAGTTGTAAATAAGAGGAACTGACTACTTCCTAAAATGAGCTGAGAATTCCTCACTGGAAAGAGAGTGACAAATCCATAATGCAGAAAGCTGAAGAACTGAATCCTAAGGGGGGAAATTGCCATAGGCAGGTCACCACTGAAAACGGAAGAATATTCCTGCTCTTTTTTCCCTCGCTTTCTAAGCTGAGGTTGCTTAGCTCTGTGTTTATGAGCCCTCTGTTTACCAAAGTTATTCAGATCCTTTGTAGATTCTGGTGAAACTCTCTAACCCGCAATTAAATTACCCACTGTTCTGCTGAATTAGTTTTTCACAGCTGAAGAGTGGATTTGGTATACAGAGGAACATAACAAGCATCAGAGTTAGTGCAAGGTAAGTAGTGAGAGCATGAAACAAATGTTGGCAAAGAGAAAGACCCGAACAGGGAGAAAGACGTTGCCTTTTTGCAAGTGGCAAGCTGTTAGATCTGCCTATATCATCATGCTTAACTGTATTCTAATTACACCTGAGGAAAAAGCAACTTCTGAATTATGCCCTGTAGAGTTCTGACCACAAAATCTGGCAAGTTATTTCTGTGCCACCTGGGAGATGTGTAATAGCACATGATGATTTCTAGCTAGTACATGCTTTTTTAAAAAAAAACCACCCACCTCACTTCCCCACTCACTCCTCTCCCGGCCCCAAATGATATGAGTCATTACAGTCTAGAGGTGAGATACAAATATACGAGAAATGTTGCAAGGAAAGAAGGATAATACATTGATTTAATTTCAGGACCTGGAAGTTTTTACAGTAGTTTCTTTATTTTTATGACTTAGAGCTTATTTATCTGTAATGTAGCAATGTAATCCATCTATAGGCTTGTATGCTACTGTTCATTATTTTTACATGATTATTGAGAATGGAAGTGCAATTGCCATCCTGTCAAAACCCTGTTCTAGGCCATAAAAAATAAAAAATTTGCTTGACTCTAAGAAAATACACAGTTAAACAATTAAAGTAATTAATTTTGAGGGCAATGGAGCTCAATGTGATATGGTTGTCTTTGCACATCTTAACTCATTGCAAATTCTTGATAGAAACTTCTCATGCATTAGCATCTGTAAATGTTTTATGTTCCTCTACATGCACAGATATCTGTTACTATGCAAGGATTCTTTGATGTATAATTCACATTAGAAATTATTTCGTATCAAGGCACTTATGGTGTCTATCCTCTTAGATTTATTTTCATCTCACCCATAGAAATTTTATTGCCCTTATTCCATCCGTAAATCCACGTGGTCTTGAAGTCTTCCAAAACAGACAGAGAGAGACAAGGTAACAAGCTAAACTTCACTACAATCTATTAAAGGAGGAATGTATATGACATGCTTTAGCCATGGCCTAGCCAATTCTGGCAGCTAAAACTGAGCAGCTGAGCTCCCAGTTCCCTCATTCCCCCCACCCCTAGGGAGAGGGGAAAGGGAAATGAAAAGGAGAGTCTTGCAGGTTGGAAACTAAAACTGAAACAGCTTTAATGAACTACCACCACTAAAAATTCTACCAATAAGACAATAATAATAAAATATATACAAATATATGAAATTGCACCCTCAACCCTGAATGACTATACATTACCATAGATGCTGCTGGGCCTTATATTAAGGAGGAAATGAACACATTAATGAGCAATATTAACTACTTCAGTCAAGATGTAAAGAAAACTTCCCCATTACGTATCTCTGCTCATACTAGGCACAATTGGGTCAATTTTTTCATCTCCTTTTAATGTTGTCAGCCAAGTAGTTCACCACTTGATTCTGAGCCACCTCTAACACGTTTTAGCAAGACCAATGAATTAACTCCCATTATCTTCAAAACACTGAAGTTCTGGCAACTTCTGAATTACAAAGATTAACCTCTTATTATAGTGTAGGTCATTATGTGCAGATGGGCATGGAGCCATTCCACTCTGTTAAAGGCACCCAAGCGTCTACCTGATGCTCCTAATGTTTAGTGGCCACATCACTGTTCCTCTCATCAGAAAAATAAACCAGAAGGTTTGAGTCATGCTTTCTGCTGTTTAAAAGCTGAACTATCTCAAGTATTCTTTAGAGAAAGCAGGTCTTCAAAGATGAGATAGAGGCAGGCTAGCATCCAAATTTTACAGAATCACTAGGTTGGCCTCCAGGATCATCGGGTCCAACCACTCTTATCAAACACTAAACCATGCCCCTCAGCACCTCAACCACACGTGCCTTAAACACCTCCACGAAAGGTGAATCAACCACCTCTCTAGGCAGCCTCTGTCAGTGCCCAATGACCCTTTCTGTGAAATTTTTTTCCTGATGTCCAGCTTGAACCTCCCTGGCAGATCTTGTGGCCATTCCCTTTTGTCCTGTCCCCTGACACTTGGGAGAAGAGGCCAGCTCCCTGCTCTCCACAACCTCCTTTCAGGTAGTTGTAGAGAGTAATGAGGTCTCCCCTCAGCCTCCTCTTCTCCAGGCTAAACACCCCCATCTCCCTCATAAGGCCTGTTCTCCAGCCCCTTCACCAGCTTCGTTGCTCTTCTCTGGACTCGCTCCAGAGCCTCAACATCCTTCTTATGGTGAGGGGCCCAGAACTGAACACAGGATTCAACGAGCGGTCATAATGAAGCGAGAAGGGACCAGGACAGCAGGGCAGTAGTGTGACTGTGCAGGAGCAGGAGGAGGCGGGTCTGTGCGGGGGGAGGAGGAGGAGGCGGGCCTGGGCGGCCCCGGCGGGGTTGGAGGCGGCGGGGCCCAGGCGGGGCGGGGGGCGGCTCGTTCCCGTGGGAGGCTCCGTTCGGGTGGGTTGGGCCCCGCGGCGGCGCCCGCTGAGGAGCAGCAGGGGAGAGAGCGGTCGGTAGCGGCTTCGTCTCCTCCTTCCCCGCCAGGGCTTCTCTAGCCGGCTGAGGGCGGACTCGGGAGGAAAATGGAGCCGTTTCCCGGCGGTGAGTAACGCGGCGGCTCCCGGGGTTGGGCATCCCCTGCGGCTTGGAAATTCCCTCGGGTCTTGTTTTCTTTGGGCTAACTAGGCGCACGTCTTTAACGAGAAGGGTGAAAACGCTCCTTTTTTTTCCTCGGTGCTGTTGTGCTTTTTATTGCCCGGCTCGGTCTCGCGGTGGCACAGACCGAACACTTTGAAGTCGCGGCAACTTGTGCGTCGAGGCGTGTTGGAGCGAGAGAAAACCTCCCCTGCGTTCTGGGTGCCGGCGCAGCTGTGACTGTAATGGCAGTGCGGAGCCAGACCCTCCTGCTTATGCTGCTTTCCGTATCGCGGCAGTTTAAACAGTTCCTCCTCCCGGCGAGGAAAACGGCTTAAAAAAATAAAATACAGGCACATCTAAGGCGTTTGGAAAAAAAAAAATATATATACAGGCACATCTAGGGTGTTCCTGAATCCAGAGAGCTTTCGGAATTGCCTGTGTGTTTACGGAAGTGGTTGAAATAACGAGATGGTTGCAAGCCTTGAGGGGAGCGCCTGCTGACATCGCGATAGAGCAGCGTGTGCGCATCCTGCGCACCCGAGCGCGCCGCGCGGAGCCTGTGGCCGCCGCCGCGGTGCTAGCGACGCGTCCCGCCCGTCTGGGGCAGGGGGGGAAATGAAACTCGCGTCAGGCTGAAACTGCTGGGTTAGACGCAGGACCGTGGCCAAATATGGAATTAGGAGGAGATGCTGCGTGGGGCGGCAGCCTCGCTGTTGGAGACGCGGCGCGGTTACAGGTGGGGTTCGCTCTCTTAAATGACCAGCGGGTCCGTGTAGCCGTAGCCAAAGGGTGAGGAAGGGTTTGCCGCGTTATATTTTAACTACTCGGTGACTTGAGAATTCGGACTCCAGAAATTCTGCCAAATTCGGACACCACACCCGCCCCTCTCCCCCAGGAAGTAAAAAGTAAACTTTCTGTTTCACTTGAGAAATATACTGTTATTGCCTCGCACTTCTCTGATCTTAGATACACTAAAAATTCCTTATGCTTCCTGTGCTGCTGTTTTTATAATCTGAAGTTTATGAGCTTGCGGCATATTTTGTTGGTTTAACTAGCAAGATCGTACAATCATAGAATACTTTGGGTTGGAAGGGACCTTAAGGATCATTTAGTTCCACCCCCTCTGCCACGGGCAGGGACACCTCCCCCTGGATCGGGCTGCCTAAGGCCCCATCCAGCCTGGCCTTGGCTGGGGCGGCCACAGCTTCCCTGGGCAACCTGTGCCAGCGCCTCACCACCCTCACAGTGAAGAAATTCCTCCATATGTCTAGTCTAATTCTGCGACTCTCCAGTTTATATCCATTCCCCCTCATCCTATCACTACAAGCCTTTGTAAACAGTATAAGATGGACCTGCTTTTTTTTTTTTCCCCCATTGCACACCTGTGGAGGGTTATTTTTTTGTCATGTTAAAATTACAGTTTCTGCAAGCAGTTGATGTTTTGGTCTTCTCCAAAGGCCACAATTAAGTAGAAGATCTTTCAGCTACAGCTTATTGCAGTGACAGGGTTGTAGTCTGCATTCCTGTATGCATGGTATAAAAGATCTTTCTTTAATAGTAATTAGTTTGAGGGAATTTTTTTTTTTAAGCATTATGCTAGTATCTGCTCCCTTTGATAAAGACAGCCATCATATTGCTATTGCTTTGAAAGTCTGTTTCACATAATACTGTTACGGTATTGTGCAACAGAATGTTAAAAAATTTTTGCTCTTTATCCATGTAACTGGAAGAAATAGCAGCGTGAGCCTGAGCTCAAAGCTACTTTGTGCTGCTACTGAGAAAAAATGTTCGTACATACAGCTTCCTAATTTTGTTCTCTGAAGTGAAAAGCCTGGAGATGTCTGTGAGATGGTTTAGTATAAAATTTGGAGGTAAAGCTGGTCGAAATTTTCTCCAGAAATCTTGCTCTGCTGGGCAGGAAGCTAAAAAGAGATTATTGGCACAGAGGTGTTGCTTGTTGTTTTGATCATCTTGAGGCATATTTAGTGTTTAATAGCAGCTGATGAAATCCAGAGTGAATAGAATGTTTATATTATTGGCTTTTTGCATGGAGTTTTTATTTCTGTGGTGATCTGGAAGGTTTTGTGGCCATCACATCTTTCAAATAAACTGCGCTTTACGGTAACTGAAAGGATTTTTGCTTTGATTCATACAATAGTAATGAATTTTGTTTGTGAGTGTGTTGATTTCCTGTGCAAAGTGCTGTGCAAATTTACAGGAAGCTTACAATATTCTATTTTGTAGCTCTCTGATTTCTTTGGAGCTTTTACCCTTGTAAAACAGAGGAAACAGACTGAATCTTAAGTTTTTCCAGAAGCATTTCAGTTGGATTCAGAGCTCTGATGCCATTTGTTAAACTGACAAGAAGACAATTTCTTTTTAACTTCAGTGAAACAGAGCTATGTTAGAATAGAGATGTATCTTAAAATAGTCTTTAAGGCAGCAAATACACCAAAGTGGATATGCAAGATCACCGTTTTTCTGATTCAGTATTTAGTGTTTTCTTTTCTTTAAATAAAAGCAAAATCACAGCCACAATTCATTTTAGAAGTTAAAGAAACTCTTACCCTTTCTCTGAAATGTTAATGGGCACGCTGAACTCTTTATTATTTGAATAATTTCTCCAGTGGAAATTCTCAGATAAACTACATAAAAATATTTAAGGTTTCTTTTTGCTTCACCTTCCTCAATCCTGACCTCTGTAGTGGAAACTTTAGTACAATCCTCTTCGGAGAGATCTCTGCTACACCTTCCCCTGGCCCAAGAATTTAGCTTGTGAATATGTGAGATCTGTAGCTCTTGAAGAACAGTTAATTGCAAATCTGATTTTAGGGTCTGGAATGGCAGAAATACAGAATCGTGGAACGGTTTGGTTTTAAGGGCCCTTACAGATCATTTGATTCCAGCCGTGCTGTGGACAGAGGCAGCTTACACTAGATCAGGTTGCTCAAACCTCAGTAGCCCAGTTAATCATAGAATCATGGGTCCCTTCCAGCTCAAGATATTCTGTAAGGATCATCAAGTCCTGCTCCTTGCAGGACTACCTGACACTAAACTATACAACCAAGAGTGTTGTCCAGGTGCTTCTTGGACTCTGACAGGCTTAGTGCTGTGACCACTTTCCCAGAGAGCTTGTACCAGTGACCACCCAGGCTGTCAATGAGGAATCTTTCCCTCGTCTCCCATCTGAACTTCTCTCAAAGTATTGTAAATATTGTAGATTAAAAAATGTTTTAGATACAGTTACTGATTTTTTTTTTTGAGACAATTTCCTCTAATTTACTTCACTAGTCTTCATTTGAGACCTTTCCAGAAATATGAATAATCAAAGTATAATTAAAAGTATGTAGAAGATTTCTATGTTGTTGCACATAATTTTTTTTCTAAGTTGTATGGTCCCACATCCCTCTAAAATGGAAACTGCAAAGCAATTATAGAAGTTATTAATTCTGACTAGTAAATTTTAACCTAAACAATTTCACTAAAAAAAATTCCAAAAAGCAAAATACTGACTGAAGGGAATATTTCATGTAATTTTGCGCATCTCTTCTTTGGATAATATTTTGCAAGCCTTTTGCTTTTAGTTTTAGATTATATATGTTTCTGAAATAACATTTCACTATTTCCTTTTTAACACAGTGGAGAAGGTTTCTCACTTAAGACAGGTGGTGTGTATGAACTGTAGAAGGGATAACTTGTCTTGATCTCCTGAAATGCAAATAACATCCACTTTCACTGGCATTCTTGAAGTCATTCAAGTTTCCTAAAAATTATTTTATCTTATGTTTACACAGAATGCAAGCTTTGAAATTAGTAGATTAATGAACAAAATAAAGGCTTTTGTGGGAAAATGTGGTGGTTTTTTTGTACTAGAAAGTTGAAATAAACCAAGTTAGGTAATGCTGTTTACAAAATGAAAAATGTCACTTGCAAAATCTAGTTATTTCAGCTCGTTCCTATGAATTCTGAAATGTTTTCTTTCTTTGTGTTTGTTCTGTTCAGTATATAAACATATTGGAGATTGCTGGAACATGTTCTGTACGCACACCCTTAACTGCTGATGTTGTATGGTGTTGTGTTATGGAGCAAAAGGGTTCCTATTTGTTTTTAACTGTATTATTCAGTCCTAAAGTCCTAAACAACAGAGCATGTTATCTGTTTTGGTAAGTTGGTAGGTAAAAAAAAAAAATCTAAGATATCCGTTATCAGTTCTTTTTCCCCTCATCTTTTGCATATCCCAGCATTTTACTGTACAGTCAAACGTAACTGATGGAAAAAAACCACTCATGAGATCTGTTCCTAAACATGAGTTTTATGTTGTTTAAGTGCTTGTTGCCAGACAGTATTTTTTCCACAAAGTCATGCTGTAGCATCTGTATCTTTTGTTCCTGTGTCAACAAGCTCAACAGGAACGTTTTCTCAATGAATCGGATGTATATTTGGTTTTACTGCATTTCTTTGAACTTGTGGATGCTCAAAAATTGAATCAGTCATTTGGATGCAGCCTGTGTAGCTGAGAGAGTGATCATCCCTCTCTGGGCTCCATTCGTCTATGTACACAGACTGAGACAAGCTTTCTTTTACTGTCACTGTAGAGTACAAGCTGGGATCTGTATTTATTAGCTACATGTCTGGAATAGAGTCCTAAACCACCTGTTACAAAGTGAAAAACAGTTTGATGATCAGAATAAGGATGGAAGTAGATAACCATATGAAAAGGAAAGAAAGAAGTAAATCTGCTTGAAATGTTTTATTTTGTGAAGGCTGAACACTGTGGGTTAGTAAGAGACTTAAAATCACTTTTGCTGTTAAATAGCTTAAGATCAGAGTATAGATGTTCACCATGGATTGTTCATTAGTATTTTCCCATTAAGGAGATGATATTCCACTTACAGAAGGAATGAAGCCAATGAGTATCTGCATGGTACCATATGACTGGAAAATACTGAAAGCTCATGTTGACCTCTGTATCCATCTGTGAAAGTATTCCAGGTTTGTCTTGTCATCTTTCAGGGGAACATGATGCTAACTCCAGCAACAGTGTTTGACGTTTGTGAGGTGACGTGCAAGTGTGCTAGATAAAGCCCCATAATGATGCTGAAGCAAATATTGAAAACTAATAAAAGCCAGGATAAAACCACTACTGTTTAACTAATCAGAGTATATATATTTTTAATATTTGATGGGCATTAGTATAGGAATGACATAAAAAGAAGCTGCATTTATCTTTATTTAATGCACATCCCTGATTGCAGTAGTGGTGAATTCAGCTGCATTCAGAGAACTTGAGCTTTCATTTTCCTCCTTCATTCAGTGATTTGTGTGAAGAAAGTTCATGGAATTTCCAGCTGTGCTGGGCATGGGGGGTTTTTGTGAAGTACAAAGCTAAGATTGTGTAGAAAAGAAAAGAAGATTAAGATTTCTTCAAGTGATAGCAATGTCATTCCTTTGCCCATCAGAGAAATTCATTTGCAGGGCAGTTTCTGCTTAGACTTCTGTCCAATGCTACCTTAAAATAACATCAAATTAATATTTGAAATACACTAGCATTTTTTGTGACCTAGGTTTTAAGTGCCTGTAAGTGTAGGAGAACATATGTACCTTTTAATAATGTTTTACTATTTTGAAACTGTTCTAAATAGTGGAAGTATATTTAATGTTGAATTGTAAGAATCACAAAAAGGTTGTGTACCTTGTAGGCAGGAAGAAAGAGAGAGAACAGATGATTCTTGAAGGAAATGAGGAAGGAGGGAAGAGAATAGCTCTGCAAAACTTATCCAGTCGATCAGAGGGACAGGAATTTCAGGGAAATATGTGGTATGTTGGGTTCTGCACAGTTTGCCTACCAGGAGCACAGCTGATATTTTTTCCATGATGAAGGTTGTCTTACACAAGACAGTCAAAGATGATCTCAGTGTCCAGTTCTTCTGTTACATTATTCAACTTATATAGTAATTTACTGCAGTGGTGGTTGTCTTTACTAAGCCTAGTGAAGAGTGAGACGGAGGAATCCTTATTCCACTGAAATGTTAAGATGCTTTTGGTGTTTTGTTTGTTCATGTGGCAGTAAGGTGGGTTTTGATTTCTGGCATGTTTTGCTCTCCCCAAAGTGTTTGATGGAGTCTGTTTCACTGTGTTTCAGTGAGGTAGCTGAATGCAGAGAGCTTTTCTTGGGTTGTAATCACTCTTTTACATTGAAGGAATTGACTTTGCAAATGCTGGAATTCTTGTGTAACAATATCACAGTGCCATTGACTTCTATGGGAAATCAGCTGTGTTAAAAACTTAAGAATGTACCTAATTTACCTAGTGCTCCTGCACTTAACACTGCTTTTTATTTAAGACTTTCTTTTGTATCAAATCTGACAATTTCTTCTACAGTAATAATGATTGTTACCACATCAGTGGGATCACTTGTAACTTTATCATGCATATAAACCAAGCATTTTGGAAACAGCCAGGCTTGTATTTGTGGGATTCCAAAAAACGATGTACTTCAGAAGCCTCATTTCTTCTGATGTGTAAACCACTATAAGAGGAAGACAACGAGCAGTTTTTTCTGAAAATGGAACAGTGAATATGGCATGTATAAGCTGTTGGTTTTGTCATCCAAATTTATGCATTATTGTGGATGGGGACACTGGTGAGGCCTCCCAAGTCTGTGTTGACACAACTGAATATCCATAACTGTGAATACTTGCATGTAAAGTGACTGGTCTACAAACAACTGGAAAATAATTCAAGGAGCCATTTCAATATATGCATCTTAGCAATTAAAAATGAAAATAAGAAGTAATAATGTTTAAAAGCATGCAACATGTTAAACCTTGAACAAAATGTAAGGAGATAGAGTAAGTTTTCCTTCATATCTATCTACGTTGATTATAATACTGTGATGCTACTAAGATGATGGTCTGTATTGCAGTGATTGGAATGCTGTGTTTGCTAGCAAGCTCCACCACAGCAACTGATTTGTTGACAATCTGCTAATTCATTTGGCAAAGGTGAGGCTGGTGCTGTGTGAGGGATGATACCTGGAATAGCAGAGGTCACACTAAATATTAAAATACAGGACAGTCAATATCCCTTATACTTAAAAGTTCTTTGTGATTATTCCCCTCATGTATAAATAAAACAGTGAAACCCACAACATACAGGTTCTAAAACTTGCCTTTGTCACACCAGGGGTAATGGTTTTAAGATGAAAGCACGTACATTTAGATCAGACATTAGGAAGAATTTTTTACTGTGAGGGTGGTGAGCCACTGGCACACATTTCCCAGAGAAGTCATGGATGCCTCATCCCTGGAGGTGGTGAAGGCCAGGTTGGATGAGGCTTTGAGCAGCCTAATCTAGTGAAAGGTGTCTCTGCCCATGGTATGGGTATCGGAACTAAATGATTTTTAAAGTCCCCTCTGTGATATGGATCTTGAGTCCAACCACTAGGCTGACACTGCCAAGTCCACCACTGAACTGTGTCCCAAAGTGCTGTATCTACATGTATTTTACCTCCAGGGGTCATAACTCAACTACTTCCCTGGGAAGTTCCAGCGCTTGACAAACCTTTTGGTGAAGAAATTTTTCCTAGTATCTGATCTAAACTACCTCTAGTGCAACTTGAGGCTTTTACCTCATCCTTGAAGAGACCAATACCCACCTCTCTACAACTACTTCAAAGGACATTGTAGAGAGTGGTAAGGTCTACCCTCAGCCTCCTTTTCTCCAGACTGAAAAAAAACAATTCCCTCAACTATTCATCATAAGACCAGTGCTCCAAACCCTTCACCAGATTTGTTGCCGTCCCTTGGATGTGCTTCAGCACCTCAGCATCTTTCTTGTAGTAAGGTGTAGCGATTAAGGCACGGACCTCATCGATGGGAATGACAATTGAGAACAACTTTATTTAGAGAATGCAAACCTTATATAGTGCCTCTGTATCCAGTATCCTAGTGAATTTCCAGCCATGAGAATCCTGCAGTGCAGTGACAGAGTGCAACCCCCCTTTTTTCCGCAGATGTGCCTCTTACCTTCATGTTTTTTGCCTAGTGCATTCCTCTCCTATTAACTCACAGGTCTTAATAAAGATTCCAAGATCTCAACAAGATAGTAAGCATGAGAACATCGCCTGTTTGCTCCGTGCTTGCTGCTAATATTGCAGGTACATCAAGGCATCAGCCGTTTGCCCCAGCATACATGCGATATTGGAATCTTTATGCCCACATTTCCCCCTTCTTTTGTTTATAAACATTATAAACTATATAAACCATCAATTGTTTGTTGTACTTTTCACGGAAAATATGATTGACACATGATTAGACATAGAAACATCTTACTACAGATACACAGAATTGTACTTATGCAAGAAAAGTGATTTTAATTAAGGCCTTTAGCTAGCTTCCTGACTAAAGAATCCTTTGTAACAAGTTTTTTCAATCATCATTCATCTTCAAGCTCCTTTGCCCCATCCATGAGTGCTGATATAGCCCCAGCATTGTTACTCTCCGTATTAGTATTGCCGTCATCTTCATCATAATAGTTATCTCTGCTTCGACGCAGACGGACAGACCACACTGGCATCTGCTTGTGTCCTTGACCTGTGGAAACACAAGCACATCCTCGACCCCATGTTATTAACTGACATGGTCCTTCCCATTGGCCTGATTCCAAAGATTTTAATAACACCTTGGCTCCTTCCTTTTTGAGCTGCTGACTCTCTGTTTGCAAAGGTGAAAAATGCCGTACTATAGGAGATTGCTTCACTCCCTGATCTTCCTGCACATTTAAGTAATTCAACACATACAGTGCCTTCCCTAATCTGTTCTGCAGTGTTTCATCATTCATTCCCCCGTTTTGCTTTAACAACATATTTTTTTAGTGTCTGATGGGCTCCTTCTCCTATTGCCTGGCCTTCTATTGTATACACCTTATTTGCCCAGTGTTGATTTTCTTCTCACGTTAATCTCTTCTGACTTACTGCTCTTGCTGTTTTTCCTGAGCCATCAGTAAATACTGTAGGGCTGTCAATCAGTCACTTTCTACATAAGGGCTTTTGTTCTATTTGTAATGTTTGCAGAGAGGAAAACAATTTATGACTCGGCAAGTGGATATCAATCCTTCTTGGATAATCTGTTAGAGCTGCCTGTAAACTGAAACTATTTGCCATGCAACACTAAGCATATTCCTTTCTCATTGGAATATAATTGATAATTGTGTCTTGGCCTAATATATAAACGTTTCTTTTTCTTTCCTTGGTGATTATCATTGTAATCATTTTGAGTCTAGTTGCTACTGTTTTTTGGGATTGGTATAGCAAAATATCCACTCAGTAATTCGTAATGAATCTTTCGAATTTTCCTCTATCATTGGCTCAATTATCTCTAAAGGTTGTCTGCGCTAGGGCCCAGCGGTTGCTGTTGAGGGACGCTGGAATGCAGAGTGTTCTCACAAATTGGCACTCCCCTAGAGAGATAACACTGCATACTCCTCTGGACTTCGGCAAAGTTAAAAAGGAAAAAAACATAGAAAGGAAGGGGAGGGGGGCACTCACACACATACAGCTGCAAGGCTGGACTTTTTCCATTTTTTTTTTCTCTCTCTTTCCTTCTTTGATGTTTTGCTAGATATTTTAAGATTTTTTCCTTCTGAAGCCTTCCATTCCAAAGATCCCCAGATAAATCTACCTGTTTGCCGGCTTGGTGGGCATTTGAGATTGAAAGGTCCCAGAGATATATTTCCAAGATTAATCAAAACAAATTTGTAAGTCTTACGAACGTTTGAACACAGACACACAACCACTCATTTCAAAGCTAGCTCAATGCATCCCTATAATGTTGGTTATGACTACTTGATAATAACAGAAGAAGTATTTCAGTTCTGGTAGATATTGCTCTTCATTGCTCTGTGAGTGTTGTACTTTGCAGGTTCTTGATTTTTGTAGTTTCTGTGTTCACAGAATCACAGACTGGTCAGTTGAACGAAAGCTTCTGTCTCCCCTTATGTGGTTTCCTGCATGGGGTACAATTGCTGGAAAATAAATCAGCTGAGTAATTCTAGTGCCCTTTGATATAAAGTCAGGAGGCATAGGCATCCAAGCTATTACTTGCATTGCTCTCGTAAAGTTGGCGTCAGTCAATTCTAGTAAAACAAGCAATCTTTATAACAGGTGATCGTGCAATTAACAGTGCACTAAGTCTGTTTTTGCATTCTCTAAGGCTAATCGTTTCAGCAAAACTTCTCTAGCAGCGATATTGCCTGCCTGCTTATTTAAGGCCTCTTGTAGTTTGTCTAGAAAAAGTCATTTTCCAGATTTCTTTTTTATCACAAATACAGGTGTGTTCTAAGGACTATTAATTGGGACTATATGCCCTTGATCTCTTTGCCTCTCCACTAAATTTTGCAATGCATGTAATTTTTCACTTGTTCATAGTTCCAGTGCCTATTCCCATTGCAGTTAACACATCTCTCCCCCTAAAATTAGTGGAACGTGCACGACGAGGGCTGCACTACAGCCATTTTAAGATGTTCTGGCCTTCCCAGTAAGGGGCGCAAAACTGAACACAGGATTTGAGATGTGGCCTTACTAGCATTGAGTACAATGGGGTGATAGCTTCCTTGGTCCTGCTGGCCACACCATTTCTGAGAGAAGTCAGGATGCCGTTGACCCTCTTGGCCATGTGGACACACAGCTGACTCACATTCAGGTGGCCATTGACCAACACACCCAGGTCCTTTTATGCCAGTTAGCTGTCCAGACACTCTTTCTCAAGTCCATAGTTTTGTATGGGGTTGTACTGAGGCTGGCCATGCAGCCAGTTTTTTACCCAGGGAAGAATACACCTTTTTAAGCAAAGAGCAGCAAGTTTCTCTAGGACAGTGCTGTGTGGAATGGTGTCCAAGGCTTTACTGAAGTCTAGATGGACAACATCCACAGCCTTTCCCTCATCCGCTAAGTGGGTCACCTTGTTATAGAAGCAGATCAGGTTAGTCAAGCAGGATCTGCCTTACCTAAACCCATACTGAGCTGGACCTAATAACCTGGTTGTCTATATGTGCTGCGCAGTGGCTCTCAGGGTGCTCTGCTCCACGACCTTCCCCAGCACTCAGGCTGGATTGACAGGCCTGTGGTTACCCATATCCTTCTTATTGCTTGTCTTGTAGATGAGCATCACATTTGCTAACTTCCACTCAACTAGGATCTCCCTGGTTAGCCAGCATGGCTGATAAGTGACTGAAAGTGTCTTGTTGGACACTTCTGCGAGCTCCTTCAGTACCCTTTGGTTTATCCCATCTGGCCCTATGGGCTTGTGTGTGTCCAAGTGTCAAGTCACACACGTGGGGAGGAGACTTTATCACAGTGCATCCTCTGAAGATACAGTACCGTGCTGTTTCCTATAGTTCACACATCATGAAAGTAAAAAAATGGCGCTGCTGGGCAGAGAAAAGAGGTCCACGAACTCAACTGTTTCAGAAGAAATTTTGAGGATATTAAAAACATCTGCTGCGTAGATGAGTGTGTAAATGAGATGCTGCTTCTGCTTGGGCTGCTGAGATTTAAAATAATTCATATCAGAAAATATCATTGCTGAACTATCAAGCAATACATTTATATATATATGCATATGTATTTTGTGTTTTTTCTAAAGAGGAGAGAGGCCTGTATCTTTAACAGAACTGGTAACTTAAGTCAACTGTTGCTAGTCATAGCTTCTTTTGTTGTTGTTGTTGTCTACACCAGCGATGTCAGAAATAAGACCGTAGAAACTTGAATAGAGAAAATGTTATAATACTTTACAACTTAAGGAACTGTTCAGCCAGTATAAGCCTTATTTGTTTGGTTTAACATTTGCCTAAAGGCAGCCAGCTGCTTCTGTTTTTCAATTTGTCACTGAAGGGAGATGCTGTCACTGCAGCCCCACTTGTAGACTATACTAAATGTTTAGCCCAAGGGTTCCCTTGAAGCAGTTTATATTTATAACTGTAGTTTTTTTTAAAAAAAAAAAAAAGCAAATGCCTTTAAAGGAATGATCTCATTCCTAAAGAGATTAGAGAGTCTGTAAACCAAGTGAAATAACTTTTTTTTTTTTTAAACTCTTCAGAATTATTTTCCAAAATTTTATACTTTTTTGGCACTTGGACACAAATTTATAGAATGCTGCCCACCCAGCACTGTTCTGAAAAGCTTATCCACAAACAATGAATGAAGAATTTAAAATAATGTTCTTTCAAATATAAATACGTCTTGGATGGAATCATACAGCGCTTTTTAACTGTTTATAAGCACTGCTTATGATCAACTGCTGTTATTACCATTTTTTTTGCTAAATATATAGCATTGTTCTTTTTTTCTCTGATTGGTATTTTTTTAAATTATTTAGAAACTAATCTGCAGCAACCACTGTGTACTGATTTTGATTATCCTAAGTATACAATTCATCAAGAAAAGATAAGATACTAGACTGCAGCTGTCAACAAAAATGGCAAATCTAATATTTGAAATGGCAAATCTAATATTTGAAAGTTAGTTACAGGAGACTTGCAGTTCTGGAATAATTCCATCCTAAGCGTGGAGTATTGCTAGCAAATCAACTACAGAGACTTTCCAAGAGTGTGTTTTGCATTACTGAATAAATATTACATTTCTGTGGCACTGATTTTCTGATTTTGGTTTTGGGGTTTTTTTTTTTGTGAATAATCAGTGAAATAGACGGAAGGTAGTGCTAAGGTGAAGGAGTTGTAGGACATGGCTTCAGGTTTCTATTTCTGCAGTTCTTTTAATTTGAAACAGAATTGTGTGCATAGTATGTATGGATCAGTTATTTTGGTTGTCCGTGACAGCAAGAACCAGACCATGGAGCTTGCTTCGCAAGCTCCAGTCAGTACTGTATTCCTACTGTTTAATTCTCTGATTCAGCAGAGGTGGAAGAGAATTCTGCTTCATGAGTAACTTGGGATACTATCTCTGTTGAGTGTGTGAAAAAGTGATGAATCTCCTATGTACTCAGTATTCAGATGGATTGAGAGGTTCTATCCCATTCTTCTAGTGTGGCCTTAAACATTGGGCAGACAAGCAGTTATTGAGATGAGTGGTTCCACTTATCTGTTAATTGTTTCAAACAGCTAGACTTTACTTCATAAGTGCCTCATGCTCAGAAAGCATGGCTTTCCTTTTGTAGCTGCTGATGCTACTTCAACAAG
Source organism: Clamator glandarius (assembly GCA_033459285.1). Taxonomy (NCBI): domain Eukaryota; kingdom Metazoa; phylum Chordata; class Aves; order Cuculiformes; family Cuculidae; genus Clamator; species Clamator glandarius. The sequence continues at coordinate 689,541 of JAUNZM010000679.1, read as the reverse complement.
GAATTACAGTTTCAGTCAAAGTAAAGGTTTACTACTAGTGGTTACTTTTGGCCAGTTAAGTGTCTCTTGTATAATCATTTGGATCATGAAATGAACATTCTTTCCCAGGAATAAGGCTGGAGATGTGTGACGGTTCAATAGAACTACTGCAAGTTTATCTAATGTGTTTTTTTGCCACAGGCTACTACACTGTTGGGCATTCAAGGACACTTTTCATGTACATATTTGCCAAGATCCATATTTTTATCTAAGGGATCATGTTCTGGGTTTCTTACAGCACTGAGGTTATTTCTAATTTGACTAGCAGGTATTGAAATTGCAGTAATACAATAAACAACTCTGAAGCTGCATCCAAACATTCAGAAAGAACCTAAAGAAGATTTTAGATAGGAGGAGTTTTGTTATTTGTTATCACTTGTAGACTGAGCCATTACTAGCATGTATGGCCAGGAACAAATCAATGATATTCCTTGATAATTTTGTGCGGAAACACTGGATGTCAGCTAGTGGTGAATTAATGTCATCTGTGCTTTCAAATCCTGTGCTAAATATCTTAAGATACAGCATATAAATAGGACTTAATAAATAGGTAGAGATTTGAATGATGCCTAAATAAAAAGGGAAGTGGATATACGTAAAAAAAGCCTCAGTATCTATCTCTTTAGAATATTTTATTAAAATTGTTATTTATTTGCCTTTCATTATACTAGATATTGTGGACTTCCTAAATTGTCACTTCTATTTCTTCATCTTTTTTGTGTTTCTCATTTGCTGAGGTGGTTAGGTGGAGTGGAGCGTAACAGCACTTGAGTCACTTCTTTCCTCTGTTGGATTTTTTGATTTGTTTCTGTCTTATTGTTTTTCGCATTTCAAAAATAGGATTAACTGAGGTTTCTAGACTTTTTTATTTTTAAATTTAGAAAACTACAAGTTTCTTTCACCCCCAGGGGCAGAGAGTGAAAAAGTGTAAACACTGTATTGCCACAACTTCCACAAGGACCAAGGGGAGAGTCATAGTTGTAGGGTACTCTCTGTTGAAGGAGGCAGAGGGTCTGATGTGTCAAGCAGACCCCACTCACAGAAAATCTGCTGCCTCCTAGGAGCCTGGTAAGAGATGTGGCCAGGAAACTTCTCAACCTGGTGAGATCTACAGACTATTACCCATTATTACTGCTCCATGTGGGAGGCGATGAAGCAGTAGTAAGATGCCCAGTGGGATTAAAAGAGATTTTAGGGCCTTGGGACAGACACTGAGGGAATCTGGGGCCCAGGTGATTGTTTTAACTCCCTCCTTCCAGTTACAGGTGGTAAGATAATACAGCTCAGATGGATCCAGTCAATTAATACATGGCTCCGTGGGTGGTGTCACCGCAGTAACTTTGGGTTTTTTGATAATGGGATGGCCTACACAGCACCAGGATTACAAGTATCAGATGGGAGCCACCTTTCTCAGAGGAGGAGGAGTGTCTTTGCCCAGATGCTTGCAGTGCTTGTAGACAGGGCTTTAAAGTAGATATGAAGGTGGGAGGGGTATACCATCAAGCTAGCCTGTAACAAGCAGTGGGAGGACGAGTGTCAGGGGTCAGGTGTTAGGGAGGACACTTCTCTAAAACACCTTGTAGGTAATAAAGGGTCCACTGGGAAAGTGATACAACTGGCAGCCCACCTGAAGTGCCTTTACAGAAATGCACAAAGCTCAGGTAACAAGCAGGAGGAGCTGGCAGCTACTGTGCTACTAGAGAGATATGATCTAGTTGCCATCACGGAAATGTGGTGGGATGAATCCCATGACTGCAGTGTGGCTATCGACAGCTACAAGTTGTTCAGAAGGGAGAGGTGAAGGTGTTGTTCTCTATCTCAGGAAAGGGATAGAATGTGAAGAGCTGTCATTGAAGAGTAACCACAAATAGATTGAAAGTTTGTGGGTCAAAATTAAAGACAGAAGAACCAACAAGAACCTTGTGGTTGGTGTATACTACAGGCCACCTGATCAAGGAGAGCCAACTGATGAAGTCATTTTCCTCCAGCTACAGGAGGCTTCATGCTTGCAAGCTCGCATCCTACTCGAGGACTTCAGCTACCCCGACATGTGCTGGAAAAGTAGCATGGCAAGCTGTAGGCAATCCAGGAGGGTGCGGCTGATAGAGACCCCCACCCAAGGAGATGCAATACTGGACCTTACAGTCACCAATACAAGCAAACTCATGTGTGATACTAGGATCAGAGGCAGCCTGGGTTGCAGTGATCATGCGCTGGTGGAGTTCAAGGTCCAGAGGAATATGGGACAGGTGAGGAGTATAGACAGGACACTAAATTTCAAGAAAGCAGCTCTTTAAGGAGTTAGTCAGTAAGACCACCTGGGATGAGGTCCTCTGAGACAAGGGAGCAGAACACAGCTGGAAGATATTCAAGGATGCTTTCCATAAAATGCAAGAGTGCTCAGTCCCTGTATGTAGAAAATCAGGCAGGGAAGGGAAGAGACTGACATGGCTGAGTCAAGACCTGCTGGTTAAACTAAAGAAGTGCAAGGCACAGGCAGTGCAAGCAGGGACAAGTAACCTGGGACACGTGTAGGGATGCTGCCCGGTTGTGGAGTGATGAGGTCAGGAAAGCCAAGGCACAGCAGGAGCTGAAATGGCAAGGGAAGTATAAACTAATAAGAAGAGCTTCTACAGGTACATCAATCAAAAGAGGAAGCTCAAAGAGAACATACCCTCACCGATGGTTGGGAATGGTGATCTCATATCAACAGACAAGGAGAAGGCTGAGGTACTTAACTTTTTTTGCCTCAGTTTTCACCAATAACCACTCTCCTCACCCCTCCTGGGTCATGGGAGAGCAAGATAGTGACTAGGGGGGTAAACCCCCTGCCAAGATAGAGGAGGATAAGGCTCATGACCACCTGAGGAACCTGAACATATGAAAGTTTATGGGACATGATGAAATGCATATCAGAGTCATGAGGGAATTGACTGATGTGGCTGCCAAGCCACTCTCCATGATATTTGAAGAGTAATGGCAATCAGAAGTCCCTGGTGACTAGAAGAAGGGTAACATTGTGCCCATATTTATAAAGGGTAGAAAAGATGACTCTGACAACCTGTCAGCCTCACCTCTGTGCCTGGGAAGATCATGGAACAGATCCTCCTAGAAGCTGTTCTAAAGAACATGGAGGACTTGGAGGTGATTAATGGCAGCCAGCATGGCTTCACCGGGGCAAATCCTGTATGACCAACATAGTGGCTTTCTATGATGGGGTAACCACAGCAGTGGACAAGGGTAAACCAACAGATGCGATCTATCTAGACTTCTGTAAAGCCTTTGACATGGTCCTCCACAACATCCTTCTCTGTAAATTGGAAAGATATGGATTTGATGGGTGGATGGTTTGGTGAATAAGGAACTGTTTGGATGGTTGTATTCAAAGAGTAGTGGTCAGTGGCTCAAAGTCCAGATGGAGACAAGTGACAAGTGGTAACCCTCAGGGTTACATACTGGGACCGATGCTGTTTAATATCTTCATCAATGATATTGACAGTGAGATAGGGTGTACCTTCAGCAAGTTTGCAGATGACACCAAGGTGAGTGATGTAGTTGCCCCACCAGAAGGACAGGATGGCACTCAGAAGGACCTGAACAGACTGGAGAAGTGGGCCTATGAGAACATCATGAGGTTCAACAAGGCTAAGTGCAAGATCCTGCAACTGGGTTGGGGCAATCCCTGTTTTCAGTACATGATGGGGGATGATGTGATTGAGAGCTGCCCTGCAGAGGTTGTTCATTGGCGAGAAGCTCAACATGAGCCAGCAGTGTGTGCTCGCAGCCCAGAAGGCCAACCATATCCTGGGCTCCATCAAACGAAGCGTGGCCAGTAGGTCGAGGGAGGTTATTCTGCCCCTCTTGAGAGACCTCATCTGGACGACTTTATGCAGTTCTAGAATCCTCAGCATAAGGAGGATATGGAGCTTTTGGAATGGGTCCAGAGGAGGGCTACAAAGATGATCAGTTGACTGTAGCACCTCCCATATGAGGCCAGGCTGAAAGAGTTGGTGTTGTTCAACCTGGAGAATAGAAGGCTCCAAGGAGACCTTATAGCAACCTTCCAGTACCTGAAAGGGGCCTACAGGAAAGCTGGGGAGGAACTATTCATAAAGGCTTGTAGTGATAGGATGAGGGGGAACTGGTATAAACTGGAGAATTTCTTCACTGTGAGAGTGGCGAATCTGCAGAACAGGTTGCCCAGTGAAGCTGTGGCTGCCCAATCCCTGGGGATGTTCAAGGCCAGGTTGGATGGGGCCTTGGGCAGCCTAATCTAGTGGGAGGTGTCCCTGTCCATGGCAGAGGATTGGAACTGGATGATCTTTAAGGTCCCTTCCAATCCTACATATTCTATGATTCTCTCTTAGAAATGTTAACAATGAATATTTTAAGTATGCATTTCCAAAGACTACCCATTCAGATATTTGTCAGTTAAACCTCTACTTCTTTCCAAGCCAGAAGGCAATTTTTTTTCCTCAGTTATTGAAAAAAAATATTGCATAACAAGTTGTTCTAATTTATATCAGGTGTTCTTATTTGTTTTGACTTAAATTTTAATGCTTGTTTGCAGTAGTAGAAATTCTAACTTACGGTGTTTGGAACTAGTAATTTTTGGTTGGCAGTCTCCACCAAGGAAGTGATTGTACTTTCTGCAATACTTGTGACGTTTTGGATTACCAGTGTGGAATTTAGAATCTTGGTTTTCTTCAAAATGCCTTTTAATACAGTTTCGACAGCTGTAGAAATGCATTTGTGCTTTGAAACTCAGTTCTGATCTGCCATCTCCCTTGTTTACCCTTAGCCAAGGCAGACAACAACAAACTGCAGTTGCTTGCAACTGCAGCAATAGTATTGACTGAGAGTAATAACAAGATTTGGGGCACAAGCAATGATTCCAACACAGGGGTCACAAAGAAGAGCGACTGTTCCCTTCTTTCTTTTATGAAATATTTAATGTTTTCCAGTTTGGAATTGTGGAGATTGATTTGTTCTGTGTTGAATAGAATGTGTGAACTTGCATTGTATGAGCAGAGACTGGGTTTATAGTTTCAATTTTTACAATTCTGTCAAAATTATGTTCTTATTAAATAACTCAGAATAAATTAATGTATCTATTGCTTGACAGAACAAATGTGGAAGATGGGTCTATGCCAAGTTGAATTAATAAAAAAAGCTAAATAACCTAAAAGAGCATTAACGTTTTGACAGTCTTTTTAGCCATGGCTGTGTAACAGTGACCTGCTTTAGCCTTCACTGGCACATTCCTTTCCTTTGTTACTAGTTCCAAGGTCCAAATAAAGGAGAGAAGATCAGCTTCCATGTGCTATAACCAGTCTTACTATTTTTATGACAGTACATCCATCTGCTTCAAGTGTGCTTGCCTGCCATATACAGTGCATTTTCACTGTATGTGCTTCAGATCTTTTCTTGGAGTCCTGAAAACAAATAGCTTTATGCTGTTAATTTTACTCTTGATTTTTAGCTAACTTTCTAGTGCTTAAGGAATAGTAGATCCCTAGTTCTTTTGTCATTAGGTTGTTAGGCAGTGTATTTGTTCCTGCTAGCATCTTTTTCTCAGGCTGGCTGTACCATTATGGTAGCAAGTTCATTCATGTATTCATGTTGCAAGTGTTTCAACATTGCTTCTAGAAAAGGTGGCATGTAAGGTACATGAACATAATCTTTAAAAGAAAAATATACCTTAAAGCTGCTTTTTGGCCTGCAGGATGGTTTTAGCAAATGCATCCAGACTTGACTTTAGTAGAAACAAAATCCATGTGGTTTGTGGAATTTGCTGTTTGATCAGCAGCTGCTTCTGCCAAGAAAAGACACATGCTTTCAAAGTTGGAAATAGTAGTTAGGTGTGTATAACAATATTATGGCCCTGCTAACATTATAGTTAAAAATGTATACATTTTATGAAATCAGTGGACAGAACTATTGTTTGCTGTAATGTCAGTGAGTTGCTTGGTAGCAAGACACATACTTTGTTCATAGCATATCTGTTTTCTTTCCTGATAGACAGGCACAGAACACATCAACAGATTAGTACATGCCTATTTTTGGACAGCAGTAACTCCACACCCTCTTTCCCATTACTTAAATGTAACTGTAATAGTTTACGTTCTGTGGGAACAGTTTGTATTCGCACTAGAAGGCACACTCTATACAGGGCCATTTACTCTGGCCTAGAGTTTTGCTACATGTTTTGGTCTATGACAAGATGCTACCCAATAATTGTTTGTCTTTTAGGTTATTCCAGGCTAATGGCAAGTTTTCTATTTGTCACGGTTTAGCCCCACCCAGCTAAATCTCATCATCTAAAACCATGCAGTTGAGCTTCCAAAATCTCTTTCCCTCCCACCCCACCCCACAGGGAAAGGGGAGAGGGAAACAGGAGGAAAGATTTGGGGGTTGGAAACTAAAACTACAGCTTTAGTGAAATTATAATATTAACAATAATCATGAAAATAATTAGAAAGTAATAAAATATATACAAATATATGAGATCATCCTTCCCACACACACACTGTCTGTCAGCAGAGCAGGCATGAGGAAGTGGGCTCACAGCTAGGAGGGGGACTCAGGAACAGGTTTTAGGAAGATGTGTATCAGGAACAGTTAGAAAGATGAGGTCCTCACTGGACATGAGCCATCGCAGAAGAGAGCAAGACCCTTGTGATCTCTCAGGTTTATACCGAGTACGACATATATGGGATAGAATACTCTGTTGGTTAATTTAAGGTCACCTGCCCTATTTGCCTGTCCTTAAAGGTGCAGCTCCTTTTCTGCCAGCTTGAGGATGGCCTTGGTTATGTATAAGTACTGGCCTTTTAACAAACTTTAGAGAAGAGTGCTGTCTCAAAAACATGCAGTTAGTTTTCAGAGAGTGAAGTTACTTACAGCAGCTGAGTTAATCACACACAACACTATTCTTACCTCAGCAGTAGATAAGGTTTGGTTGCTACGAAATGCTAGGTGTTACTATAATTCTTCTGACATTTCTTTCAGTAAAAATACTGTGTGATACCTGCTCATTATTTAAACATGATAAGGTGCTGAACTTCAGTCTTGGAAAGTGGTGACAGTCCATCTGACTCTACCAATAGCATTTATTTGGTTTAAATTGTGCAGATTTAAAATTTGAAGTTCTTGGTTAGACTATAGAAGGTTGAACAAAAGGACAGTTGCCTTTGAGCTTATTAAAAACGAATGAACTTGAGGAATAGGTTGCTTAGATTCATATAAGAATTTTGAATGCTGAGAGTTCAGTTCTAAGATAGAATACTTGGGCATGAATCCTGATAGCCAAGAGATGGCTGATTTTGTTTTACAAGGGAAAGGAACATACTTTTAGCATTATAAGGTGGTTTCAGAAGCATTATAGGAAGATACTGACTCTGAAAAATACAAAAAAACCCCGAACCTTAGTATTCTATGGAATATTTGTAATGGATCCCAAACTGAAATCATTGTAAGGTACATAATTCCTACACTTACTGCGGTTCATTACTTGATGTTGCCAAGGCTTTTATACTTCAGGGGAAAGCTTACATTGTTCTGGTTAATGGGAATGAGTCTGTTCAGAAAGATTAACTACCTGGAGCAAATGCTAGATAGTTTTACTGCAGCCTTGATCATCCCTGCATCCTTATTTTTGTATACTGAATTTGAGTGTTTTGGTCAAGTTGCTTGGTAAGTTAAAAGAATAATTTGTGAAAGGGTGTAGAAGTGAAAGGTGTGTGTCTTGTGGGAAAAAGATAAGGGACCTTCTTCTGTTTAGCTTGGTCTGATTAATTACTCATTGTTGTGTCTGTAAGTCATGTCCCTTTTTACCACTTAGATATGACTATGCTGGTAACAGTAGCAGGGGATGCAGTACATACAGCAAGCTTTCTGTACTATTGGTTTGTCCTGATGTAAACTGCATTTGGGTTTCATCCCTAAACATTTTGTCTTTTTTACAGAAAACAACAAACTGGGCTTTTTATGGTCCGTTAATATTGTAATGAGCATGAAATGAGGAATAAGAAACTGGTTAATGAATGGCTTAGGGACTGGTGTGAAAAGAGGGGCTTTGGGTTCTTTAATCATGGGGAGGCCCACGCACCCCCAGACTTTCTTACCAGGGATGGGACATGCCTTTCTTCCAGGGGAACAAAAGCCCTCACCAAAAACCTAGTTAAGCTCATAAATTGAGCTTTAAACTAGATGTGAGGGGGGAGGGGATGGAGGCCAGGCAGGATGGGAGTGAGCCTGGAGGTGAGACTTCAGAGGTAAAGGGGTGGTGTGCTGGCGATGCCTGCTGGTATATCACCACTAAGCAAGAGGGAGTGAGTGCAGCTGGGGATGGTAGGCAGCAAACTGGCACTGTGGCCTTAGTTAAGTCAAGGACCGCTCAGTTGGGGAGGAGCCCTATTACGAGGGCTGTAGCTTCGCCTGCCCAGCTGAAGTGCATTTACACTAACGCACGCAGCATGGGAAATAAGAAGGAGGAGCTGGAAGCTGTGGTAGGGCAAGGAGACTACGATGTCGTTGCCATTGCGGAGACGTGGTGGGATGACTCGTACAACTGGAGCGTACCCATGGTGGGGTATAAACTCTTTAGGAAGGACAGGAAGGGCAGAAGAGGAGGCGGGGTAGCCCTCTATGTTAGAGAGGGCTTTGATACCCTCGAACTGAACAATGAACAGGATGGGACTGAGTGCCTGTGGGTAAAAATCAGAGGAGCCCATGAGCAGGAAGGTATTGTGATGGGAGTCTGCTATAGACCACCCAGCCAAGAAGAAGCAGCTGATGAGCTCTTCTACAAACAACTGAGTGTAGTCTCAAAATCGCTACCTCTAGTCCTTGTGGGAGACTTCAATTTCCCAGATATAGGCTGGGAATATAATACAGCAGAAAGGAAGCAGTCCCGGAGGTTCCTGGAGTGTGTGGAAGACAACTTCCTCACACAGCTGGTGAGCGAACCGACAAGGGACGGTGCCCTCCTGGACCTTCTGTTGGTGAACAGAGAAGGACTGGTGGGGGATGTGAAGGTTGGAGGACGCTTGGGGCAAAGCGATCGTGAGATGATAGAGTTCTCGGTGCAGGGTAAGATGAAGAAGGTGGAGGTTAGCAGAACAGTCGCCCTCAACTTTCAGAGAGCAGACTTTGGGCTGTTCAGAAGGCTGGTCGGAAAAGTCCCATGGGAGGCGCTCCTTGAAGGCAAAGGTGTCCATGAGGGCTGGGTGCTCTTCAAGAAGGAACTCCTAGCAGCTCAGGAGAAAGCCGTCCCCAAGTTCCAGAGGACATGGTTAGAGATTTGCTTGCCCAGCTAGACGCCCACAAGTCTATGGGGCCGGATGGAGTCCACCCAAGAGTTTTGAGGGAACTGGCAGATGTGCTGGCCAAACCCCTTTCCATCATCTTCCAACAGTCCTGGATGACTGGGGAGGTTCCGCTGGACTGGAGGCTGGCTGATGTTGTGCCCATCTATAAAAAGGGGCGCAGGGAGGATCCGGGGAACTACAGGCCTGTCAGTCTGTCCTCGGTACCGGGGAAAGTCATGGAGTGGGTGATCTTGAGTGCTATCAAGAAGCACTTGCAAGAGAACCGGGTGATCAGACCCAGTCAACACGGGTTCATGAAAGGCAAGTCTTGCCAGAGTAGTCTGATCACCTTCTATGACCAAGTGACTAGACTCTTGGACGAGGGAAAGGCTGTGGATGTAGTCTTCCTGGACTTTTGATACAGTTTCTCATAGCATTCTGCTTTGGAAACTGTCAGCCTCTGGCCTGGATGGGCACACACTCTCCTGGGTGAAAAACAGGTTGAATGACCGGGCCCAGAGGGTGGTGGTAAATGGAGTTAAATCCAGCTGGAGGCCAGTGACAAGTGGGGTTCCCCAGGGCTCAGTCCTGGGTCCAGTCCTGTTTAATGTCTTTATCAACGACCTGGATGAAGGCATCGAGTGCTCCCTTATCAAGTTTGCAGATGGCACCAAGCTGGGTGGAAGTGTCAATCTGCTGGAGGGCAGGGAGGCTCCTCAAAGGGACCTGAACAAGCTGGACTGCTGGGCTGAGACCAACGGCATGAGGTTTAACAAGGCCAGATGCCGGGTCCTGCACTTGGGGCACAACAACCCTAAGCAGAGGTACAGACTAGGAGAAGCCTGGCTGGAAAGCTGCCAGGAGGAGAAGGACCTGGGGGTGCTGGTTGACAGCTGACTGAACATGAGCCAGCAGTGTTCCCAGGTGGCCAAGAAGGCCAATGGCATCTTGGCTTGTATCAGAAACGGCGTGACCAGCAGGTCCAGGGAGGTTATTCTCCCTCTGTACTCGGCACTGGTGAGACTGCACCTTGAGTACTGTGTTCAGTTCTGGGCCCCTCACCACAAGAGGGATGTTGTGGCTCTGGAGCGAGTCCAGAGAAGAGCAACAAAGCTGGTGAAGGGGCTGGAGAACAAATCTTATGAGAAGCGACTGAGAGAGCTGGGGTTGTTTATCCTGGAGAAGAGGAGGCTGAGGGGAGACCTTATTACTCTGTACAACTACCTGAAGGGAGGTTGTGGAGAGCAGGGAGCTGGCCTCTTCTCCCAAGTGACAGGGGACAGGACGAGAGGGAATGGCCTCAAGCTCCGCCAGGGGAGATTTAGGCTTGAGATTAGGAAAAAATTCTTCATGGAGAGGGTGGTTAGGCATTGGAACGGTCTGCCAATGGAGGTGGTTGAGTCGCCGTCCCTGGAGGTGTTTAAGGTGAGGGTGGGTGAGGTACTTAGGGGCATGATTTAGGGATTGGTGGGAATGGTTGGACTCGACGATCCAGTGGGTCTCTTCCAACCTGGTTATTCTGTGGTTCTGTGATTCTGTAATGATGAGATACGTTGCAAGAGGGCTTGGGTCATCTGCATTGCAGATCGCGGCTCTAAAAAAACTTTTCTAAAACCATTGATTTTGAGAGAATATCCACCTGCCTTTACCTTTGCAGTATTGGGAGGATTTGCATTCTGGATTAGTCTGAGATGTAGTTTTTAAGCTCATAACTCTTTCTAAACTGTGAGTATTCACATTGTTCTCTGCTCAGTGTGATAATAGATCACATATTGAGAAAGATGTTGGAAATCTCTAATTTTCAAAATACAAATTTTTGGAAGAATTGTGTGAAATTGTGTAAAATCACTTTTACGTGGGTGAGTTTAAGCAAAATTTCATTAGTGCTACTGAGGAAGTAATGAGCCTCAGTCCTTTGACTTTTTTTTACCTCCTTGTTCGCTATCATGCTAACATTACGTTTAGTAAACACTTAGATTTAAATTGCCATGCTCGATGACAGACAATGTTTGTAGTGCATTTTAGCAGCTCAGAACTTCCTTAATTGTGGACTAATGTGACCACAAATGCCTCTAGTGCACCTGTAGGCTCTGGCATGGTAGTGGTAGTTCACTGAAACCATGCAGCTTCTTTAGAGGTTAAGTTCCCTAATCTTGCAGTGATAGTAATTTTTCCTGTGTCATGGTTGGAATCAGAATAAATCTGCTTGGGTATCTGAATTAATGGGTTTTTATTATGCTCTACAAAGGGAATGTTTGCCTCTTCACAATACTTGTTGTTAAAGAAGACTGAAATATGATGGTTGCAGTTATATTCCTCAGGCTACTGCTAATTCCTTATGGCTTGTTTCAGTTTAAGAATACCATTTTTTGTCCTTCCTATGGGTGTTTTAGCTTATATTTTGTAGCTGCTCGTGGATTAAAACTGAAAGGTCACAACAGTCCAGTTCACATGAATGATAACTAACGCTATCATATTATAAATTCCAGTAAACCATCAGGAAGCAAATAGTCTAGAGCTTATCTGAGTATCTAAAGATGTAAATGTGTTTGAAGTAGTTCATCTCCATAAAAACAGCCTGCCTTCTGTGCCTCCATGGATGCATATATTGGCATAAATAACTCCTTTTGGTGCTTTGTGTGCTTTCCAGTGGAGGATAGTGGTTTGATGGTGCCGTTGGTCTTCAGTAAAGTTCTGATCTTACAGTTTTTCAGTATTACAGAACAACTGAGACTTTGCTTCCAATTTTGCAAATACTTCCATAGAAATTGGTTTTAACTGTTATTTTCCTAGAATTAAATGTCTCTTAAGTGTAGAAACTGTGAATTGCCTTGAAACTAACTTTTGGTTTAGCTTTTCTTTCTTAGTTTCTGTTTACGATCTTTTTACTAGAATTCTTAATGACTGCAAATGTTATTAGTGCCTGCATGGATCTTTGAAAACATGAAAATAGTTGGCTTTAGAAGAAACTTATTAGAGAACTAGCTCTTGAAAAAGCAATGAGCAGCAGAGCTGATGAAACCTACTTTCTGTCAGATTTATGCTCTTTGTCTTTCTCCTCCTTCCCTCTGCAGTGTCTCCCCTGTCTTCTGCCTCTTTTGCTGGCCATGCAGCAGCACATGCCATGGCTGGGCTTGGAGCTGCGTACTGACTGGCCGCCACCTTTTGGAGTGGTTGAGATGTGAGTCTTAATACCTGCCTTTATATAGCAGATATTGATTTGGGTGTCTTCCACCAGCATCTGATGGTTTTGGGGTGGGATTGCTTTGAGACTTGAATAAATTTGTCTTGAGTCTGTTTTCAAATTTGTTTGAAGCTAGTCAGCAGATTTGAAAAGCAACCAGCTAAAGGAATAATCAAAAAGAATGTCTGCTTGAAGTGGGTCAGTGAATTCTTGATAAACTATCTTTGCATAAAGGAATTGTAATAGAGCTTCCGTTGCACAATACTTTTATCTTTCCACTTCTTTACTAGTTTGTTTGTGTGTTTTTGCTTGTAACTTAGCTTCCTGTCTGCTGCCTTTATACTGTGGGAACTCCAGCACATGCTCCTATGTAGAGACCTAGTGTTGGGCCACTGAACTGCAACCATACCCTGGAGGCTGGAACATGAGCACCCTACTGGGAAATTCCATTAAGGACAAATTTTTAGAAGTTGCTTTTGCCTGAAAGTTGGATTAAATGACCTCCTGTAATTACTTACAATCTCAGGTATCCTATGACCCTGTTCCTAGACAGAACAGTGTGTTTACAATGGGACAAAGAGTGAACATGTAGATCCAAATTCTAGAAACTCCTTGCTTTCATATATCTTCATATTGCTTGTTCAGATTGACCAGTGTGCCTTCCTTCTAACTGACTTTTGTGGTGTGAGATTTTTTATTTTCTTTTTTATGTATATTAGGGCCTTTGCAGACATGGTCAAAGTTGATCTTTCTTAAAGTAACACTACTTTTTTGTTTGAGATACAAGATGGTGATTTGTTTCAAAAGTATCTGAATAGTCTTGTCAGTCTAACTGAAATAAATGGCAGGCAGGTACAGAGTTTTAATACACAGATATTACACAAAAAGAAAAGCATGGTAGAAAGTGGGCTAGAATAAAAATTCCTGCTTCATCCTTTTTAGTGTTATGGATACTGACATAGTTTCCTGAGGTTTCGGTCTTGAAAGAAGAAGTCTTGATACATTTAAAGTAAATGTTCATGAGTTCGGTATATCTGGTTTGAAAAGTTTCTTGCCGTGTTTTCTTAAAGATGTTTCATTTTAACCTTTGAGAATTTCAACAGTACAGAAACTTGACTTGAAAAAGTGAAAAAAAACCCTACTACTAAGCTGTAAATCTTCACCCTCCCAATATCTTCCATTAGTCTGTTTCAACACTTGAAGTCTTGCTAGACAGCTATATATAGATATATTCTTGAAATTATTGATGTAATTTATTTCTGTGTAATGTTATCCTCAATTACTGGTTGGGAGCTTAGCAATATGGATATAACCAGTAACATATCATAGGAACACTGATATTCTAGGCTGTGCATAGGATGCGAGAAAGTACATTCTTGTCAGATGTTAATAAAAATCAACCTACTTTTCAGTATGTTTAGATCCAAAGAAAATATTCTGAAAATATACAATGTGGAGGATAGAAGCATCATGAGATTATTGTTCAGTTAGCAATAGGCCTTCATGTCTGGAAGAAATTAGGTTCATTTCTGAAGCCTTGCAGTTAGATAAAAGTTTTGTTTAGTCTCTTAGATAGCAACTGTGACAGGAGACTAATTCAAAGTAACTGTAATTTCAAGGCCTCAAGTTGGTAGTGGGATTTCTTATTTTGGAGGGAGAGAAATTTCCATGTAGATGGCTTTCCCATTTGCATTTTCTGTTCTCTAGACAACTGTGGCAGCTCAACAAAACCCAATCAGCATCCTTTCTATGCTGTTTATAGTGCTTTGGATTAAATACAGTATAAAAAAAAGTTCCTTCCTCCTAAGTTAGCTACATTTTTGTGTCCATGTCCTACATATACTTCTTTCCAACAGTGTTTTTCATTTTTTCCACTTTCCACTGAACAGATAAGATGAGCTGAAAGATAACCTTTTACATAAACAGTTATAGTCATGACCAGAAGTTTGATTAAAATGTAACTGCATGTAGAATATAGGCATATGCTTTTAAAACTTTGTATTATTTCTTCTTTTATGTTGAGTGATCCATTATCTATTAAGGACAAATTTTCTGGAGACAAATAGTCTGTTTGATGCTGATTTAATTTCTTACCTGTATGGATTGTTTCAAGGGTTGTATGAGCTCAGTCTCACGTGAAGGTGTCGATCAGAACTGTAGTTTTTACACCACCATTTTTATGTGAGAAATATTTCTTTCTGTTTTCGGTGTGTGTGTGAAAAAATGTAGCTTAAAAATGTCAAATAGATATCTTACTTATGTAGTTGCCAACACATCGGCAGATTTTCTTCCCTATTAAAGAACTCAGTAACTAGAATATTCAGAAACACATCTAGAAATGCATCAGCTGCCTGCACTTTACTCTGCAATATAAAAAATATCACAATTTACCTAATTTAGCTGAGTACAGATAGAGCTTACATAGTTTACTGGGGTAGAGGAAATGTAGTCAAGGCACTGACATCAAGAGAAGTGGGAGTGCAATGCAGTGATAGATCTCTGATCAATCCCCAGTTATGGTGCAAGACGTGATTGAGTATGCGCAACGGAAGCATCCTTTTGAAGATATCAAACAAAAAAAAAAAAATTGGAGTGGGCAGAAGAGCATGGATATGTTTCTCAAAAGAAACCTGAGAGAAAATTGAAGAGCTCTTGATTTTGCTGTAGAAGTGTTTCTCATTCGTTACTTCAAAGATAAGTTACTGAATTATTATAATGATGCCTTTTGTTTATCTTGTAATGTACGGCCTTTTCTTTTTTAGATCAAATTCAGTTACCCAGGAATATGATTGAAAACAGCATGTTTGAAGAAGAGCCTGATGTTGTTGACTTGGCAAAAGAGCCTAGCTTACATCCCCTGGAGCCTGATGAAGTAGAATATGAACCAAGGAGCTCCCGACTCTTGGTGCGTGGCCTTGGAGAGCAGGAGATGGATGATGATGAAGAGGATTATGAGTCATCAGCAAAATTGCTGGGGATGTCCTTCATGAATAGAAGCTCAGATGTCCGGAATAACATGTCTGTCTATAGGCAAAATCCAAGTGGATCATGTTTGGTGCCTTCTGTGAGGTCTATGGCAGTTTGCACAGTTGTTCTTGTGATTGCAGTTTCATTAATAGTAACACTTTATCTTCTTCCCAGATGTACCTTTACCAAAGAAGGCTGCCATAAAAAAAATCATACAATGGAACTAATATACCCATTGGCAACCAATGGAAAACTATTTCCATGGGCAAAAGTCAGACTTCCTGGGGATGTTGTGCCACTGCATTATGAACTTGTCTTGCAGCCAAACCTAACTACTCTGAAATTTTCAGGCTCTGTGAAGATCATGGTTAACATCATCCAGGCAACTCGGAAGATTGTACTTCACAGTTCTGGACTTAATATCACTAAGGCAACCCTTATTTCAGCAGGAGGGCATCAAACAAAGCCAGCTGAATTCTTGGAATATCCATTACATGACCAGATTGCAATCATGGCTCCTGAGGCTCTCCTTGTAGGCCAGAATTATACTGTAAACATAGAATATTCATCTAATTTATCAGATACCTATTATGGCTTCTACAAAATTTCTTCCAAGGATGAGAATTCTAAGCAAAGGTATGCCTACAAATGCCTTACAAATGTTGTATCTGGATTGTGTTTTGATATTAGAAGTAACAACTGTTAAATTTTGTATTGGATGTTTCATCTAACTGATTCCTATTGAGCAAAATCAGTCTTTAGTAATCCTGAGTGATCTACCTGAAAAATATCTTTGATGAATAAGTTCATTAAGTCAGGACAGTCTTTCCATCAGTTGAATGTAGTACAGTTTTATGTCACTATAGCATGGGGTTTTGTTTGTTTAATTTTTCTCTCTTTGGAAGTTTTTCCTGCATCTCTCATGACCCTGAGTCTCAAGGCAGGAACTGGGGGAACAAAATCCCGCCATCGTAGGAGATGATCAGGTTTGACACCATCTGAGGGACGTAAACATTCACAAATCCATGAGACCAAATGACGTGCATCCCACAGTGCTCAGGGAACTGTGAAGGGGAGTGTTCATGCTTTTGTTGATATCTAATTGCCCATGCAGTTTCTGGAAATAGAGCAGTGCAATAAATGAAAGATGGAAAGAAAAGTATGATTCAGTCTGGGACCAGCTGACAGGAAAGTAGTTTTGAAGTGCCGTGAAACTGCTAAATAAAGACAAAAAATACTTACTGGCTTGTGCCAAGAAATGCTAAGGTCTAAAGCTTCAAATAAAAGGGGGGGTGGTATGTTAAGGAAAAAGCAATAAAACTCAATATTACCAGTGTTACAAATCTTTGCAACAGCAGAGAGTTTGTATGGAAGTTCACAGAATATTAATAAGTAGATTTTGTTTTCAGAAAAGGGAAGGCAGAATTTACAATTAGTACCACCAACCTAAGCTTTTAGAAATTGACAATATAGACTTTAAATTATTCCCTGGGAAGAGAATTGTGCTGAGACTGTATTTATTTTCAATTACCTCTATAAGGTCTCCCCAGAGCTTTCTCTTCTCCAGGCTGAAGATACATTGTTTCAGGTTTAGCAAACCTCCCTAAGCATTAACAACAGACATATTTAAATGAAAACTCTTTGATTTTTCTAAAATTTGCTCACAGTTTGCCTTTAAAATTCCCTTTATCTAGATCCTGGTGGTTCTATTACATAGTGTTGAACTGTACAAGAAAATAAGTTAGCTGCAACAGTTGTTTTCAAATACATTTGAAACTTGACGCATTCAGGTGAACTATGGAACAATAAATTGGCTCTTCAGCTGGTCAGCAACCGAGATGAGGCAGGAATTGTCTTCTCTTTGATCTTTTTCCTATTGGTGCCCACACTAGGTGGTCTAGGGGGCTTTCTTTGAGTGATCAAGACTTTTAAGAAATAAATTCGAGTTAAAGGGTTGTAGTTCTGTTTCTGTTTTCCTGCATCTCTAGTAAAAGGATGTGTTTTATTGAGGTGCAAACATAGGTGATTGTACAGATACCACTAGCTAATTTCTGTTGTTGAGCCTTTTACGTGAGAGTTATTCCTGAGCACGTACTAAGACACTATAGTGTGTGCATGATCATTAGAGAGAACCTGTTGTGAGTTTCAGAACTGCTGATAAGCTTCAGAAGTTTGTCATTATAAAAAAAGTGCCACAAGTTGTCTGTGTGTTTCGGAATGTTTTGGATAATAAAGAAACACAAAGGGTATGGGTACATCAGAAGAACATAATTACAAGTTGAAATAAGATAAAGCTAAGTATCTTGCCATAAATATTAAAGACATGCATTACTATGAAGCAAATGTTAGTATGAAGATAGTAAGTGTAGAAGTCAGAAATCATTTGAATCGTTAGCCCCTTTTTGAAGTTTCATGGGTTTTCCTACTGTGCTGCAGCTGAAGCTTGCTTTTCTCCTTGTATTTACTGTAGTAGAAAGACAAAATGCTAGTGTTTGTGGAGGAAAATAATGATCTGTCAGTAAGTTCTTGAGTGTTTGTCCCCCATCAATCGACTGCTACCTGCTTTTGTCAGGAACAGGATGTGGCACATGCTTTAACTGTATACACTTCGGTAAATACTTCTCAGATAAATCTGCTGATATCATGTCTATGGCCTTGCCTGCCTCTTCTATTTTGTCAGGCTTTGTCTCTGTATGCTTGATGTCACTGGTTTTACAAATGCTGGGGGTTTGACAGCCTCTGTTGTAACTGCATGTATTGTATAAAATTCAAGCTGTCAAGCTGCTTTTGCAAGAAAATGTCTATTCCAGTTTAGTTTTATTTTCTTCAGAAGATTTTTATATTGCCACGAAAACATTAAAATTACCAGATGGCAAAATAACTCACTGTTGCCAGATGGAGATTTAAGGGAAAAAAAAAAAACGGACCTTATTTATATTTTTATGGAGAACTTTTTTTCTGTAAAATTTTGATGTGAAGGATGAAAAGGAAAAGAAATTTAACTACGCCAACTTCAAGATTGTTGATGAGGGGCCAGAGAAGAATAACAAGTCAAAAGGAGGCATAGGGATTAATCTTGCAAAATGTCAGCAGCATGCCTCTTAGAAAAACTCTAGTTCCAAAAATGTTGGAGTCATGTTGCAGGAAAAAAAACCCAACCTCAAAACAAACACATGGATAACTTGGTAGTACGTTTAAACAAACAAACAACAAAACAAGAGTAATACAAAGTGTTATTTTCTCCATTGCTTAGCTCTAGTAAATACAAGACTTAAATTTGCAAACTTCTTGTTGAACTCCCAGAGTTGTCCTGTGAGTCAAAATACAAGTCAGAGATGCTCTCTAGGAAAGGATGTAATTGCTGTAGCTAGTTAGTGTCAAAATACTGGAGAAGGAATGAAGACTTCTCAGAATTTTTCCTGTGATATGACTAGCTGCTGGGTTAGGTACAAGAATGTTTAAGTGCATGAACTTACACAGAATCCATTTACTAGCCAGCAAAGGGAGCAGGCATACAGTTATATGAAATGTGGGAACATCTTCAGGAGGAGGTAATGACAATTAGATGAAAAAGCTTCTTTGTAGCTCCATCTGCTGCTGAAGTTTAAAAATTTTCATTTACTGGGCATGCGCACTAGTTTAGCTTCCGATCTCCTTTTAGTTCCCTCTTACTGGAAACTGATTGGCGTATATTTTGGGGATTGGTCTGTAACTGTATTATTCCAAGTATATTCTTTTTTAAGAAGGAAAAAGTACAGCTAAGCAAGTTCATCCTCAAATAAATACATTGTTGATGGTTTAAAAATTTTTTTGTTAATGAAACATTTACTAACTAACCCTATCTTCTAGCATTCAGAAAGCTTCTTCCATAGCAAGCTCTTACAAGATTTGGGGGAAGGGTATATAAGTGACTGTTCTGTCCCGAATAAACTAATGTTTATCCTCTTTATAATTCTCAATTTGCTCTTCTCTACTCTTCCCATTAGGTGGTTTGCAGCTACTCAGTTTGAACCTCTGGCAGCAAGATCTGCTTTTCCATGTTTTGATGAACCAGCATTTAAAGCCACTTTTTTAATCAAGATCAATAGAGATGAGAAACTTACTACTCTGTCAAATATGCCAAAGGTACCTGCTTTTGTAGAGGAATTTTAGTACATAGGTAATCCGTTTAAGTGCTTTGTATTGTGTTTTTGCTGCATTAACATCCTCGGAATTGACTTGAGCAGATAACTCTTGAACTGTATGATGTTACAATAAAACAACTACCTCTTTGTCAAAGACTTGAACTAAGTACCTTTGCAGAGAAAACAACTGTTCGATGCACTGCACAATGTAGGGTGTTATTGTAGGCACAGTTGAATGGCTATGGAGGGATTCCTGTTGAATGTAAATAAATGATTATCTTGCAGGAGTTCTGTTGTGGGCTACAGCAGTCTCAACAATCCTTAAGATTATGTTCTGAGTTTTCCTGTGCTTGCTGACTCTGCACATGCACGGAATACCAGAATATCTTTATCAATAGTCTTTGTAACTAACAACAGTGCTTTGAAAGATAACACCTGATCATGAAGGATGTACGTTTGAGCCTAAATGGGAGGGAGCAGGATGTGAACAGAATCAACCCCATAATATGAACGAGGAATCTGAAGTTTCTTCAGCTAGATGTTTTCAGGCAAAATCTTGTAAGAAGCATATCTGAATTTTATTGTGATGCTTTATGCCATTAAACCTTTGGAGAAATGTGTATAGAAGTCTAATTCATTTAGGCAGGCCGACAAGATGAACTTATCACCTAGTCAGTGTCTGAATGAGAACCTCTGTCATCAAAACATTATCACCATTCATCATGCAACAGAAACTCGTTACCATCAACATTGATCCAACCAGTAATTAAAAACATTGCACCGTTGGTGTTGGTGAGACACATGTGTATACAGTGCAGTTTGGGTTCCAGAAGGTTGTCATACGTTCAGGTGCTGATATAGCTACCCTATTTTTTGAAAACCAGGCTAAAACCTGCAACTTTCAGAAATAATACTGTTTTCACAGTGCAGAAATGTTTATGTTCCTGGATTTGTGGTGATTTTCAGCCATTACTTTAACAGGAATGCAGCACTTCACGCTATGTTCACACGTAAAAGCACTTTATTTGCTGATCTTTTCTTCACTGAAAGAAGAAACAGACTCTACTGGACGACTCTCTTGGTTTATGTAAACAAGAAAGATTACTTACTTTCCTCTGCTAGGTGTTGGACAAGAGGCTAAGGCAACTTTCAACAACTTCCATAGTTCTTCATGTTCAAAAAGTAAACTATGGTTTTCCATTGCTGCATGTGTGCAGGTGACATTGCTGAGCTAATTGCACATAGTTGCTACAAGTCTATCCTATTATTAAGTGTATGTTCTACAGATGATGGGTGCTCTGGAAGACGCTTAGGATTTCTCTGAAAGATCCAAGATTGACCTGTTTCCAGCTCTTCTGCTGCACCATGCTACCAGAGAATGCTCACTGCTACTCTAATCCTGATACAGTCTCTTGGTTCTCTTGCTCATCTCTGATGACATCATTATAAAGAAGATGGAAAAGGATATTCTAGTAATTTTATATCCCTGTTATTAGAGACAGAATTACCTGGTATACCTCTGGCATCTTGCGTCTTGGTTGCCAGCTTGACAGATAGGGATTGGCAGATGGAGTGAAGGCAAAATAACCATCAACTCTTCTTCACTGTCATTGGGGTTGTTTATTGAAGGAAAGTGGTCGAGGACAGTTCAAGATAAAGGAGCGTGTTTCCAGGGGTTACTACGTACTGCTATTTTGGTATCAGTCGCCTGCCCACTGTTCTTTAGTGTGCTTGTTAATGCTCATTGTGGTAGTTGACTTCAGGAGAGTAAGCAGGGGCACTCAGAGTAGCAGCAGGCATATGTATTTCTGTTTTTTTCCCTTCCACATGTGGTTGTGCAGCACATATAAGCCATCTTCTTCAGGAAGAGCTTTGTTGAGTCAATCTAGCCTCTCCATCACCTTCCTTACTTTCTCCTACGATTTCACTTAGATTGCATGTCGTTCGTGCAAGGTGTTTAAGCAGATTTTCATGAACAGGAGGAAGTTATCTGGGAAACAACTGCATACGTTGTGAGATTTCATATAATGTTTTCCTGTAAACTGTGCAAGTGAGTTACTCGATGCAGTGGACAGTGAGCATCAGTAGATGTGGCAAGGATTTTCATAAACCTTCCTGTGAGAATCTGTAAAGAAGTTACTTGGAGCTCAAACTGTGTTGTAGTGATTTTAGTTAAGTGATCTAAACAGCATTCGTGAAAGGGTAACTCTGAATTTCTAGTTCGGTGAGTTGTTATTTGTTCCCCAAGAATCTTCCTGTTATTAGTCCAGAGCTGACTCTCATGCCTCGGGGCATGCAAGTTGAATCTTGAAATTAACAGATTGAAACTTGCCTGAGTCTTGCATACTCCCGTAACTCCTGCCTTGTATTGGCAGTCCTACAAAGCATGTTAGTGGCTCTGTGCTTAGGAAGGAGCTGCTTCCTGCTCAACAGAGTATAAAGTAGCTCTTCTGGTGCTGCCTGTGGATACTGAAGTTGTGTACTTAGTTTGTGGAGCAGGAGGAGTCATCCGCAGGGAGAAAACATGCTGATGAGCTGCCTTTACTGTAAGGCATTTCTCCTTCCTCTTTACTTCAGGACCTATGTAAGTTTCTAGCTTTTCTTGCTGCAGAGTAGCATTGATTGCACTGCTCATTTTCCAAGGAGATAGAAGGCCATTTGAAAAATGAACACTTGGAAGATGTGACTTCGTAACCATTCTGCTTGCATTGAAGAATGCACATTGGTATCACCTTAAACATTGATTTTATGCATTTTCTCTATTGGTTCCACTAGATATTCACTGTTTAGCTGTTCCTGTACTGTATAGAAAAAAATTTTTTTCCTACACATCTTTCTATACATAGAATTGTTCTTCCAGTGATTTGTGCCACATCTGCATCATTACTTCTCTTTTAAATTATGTGATGCCTCTCGCACCTTTATGGTTTTGATTCTCACTACTGTTTGTCATACCTCTTGAATTACATTTAGACCTGCTTCTTTCTCTTCTGTCTTGCATACCACATGTCCAATTTGTGAAGTTTCAGATAGCGTATACACTGCCATCCCTGTCTCCAGATCTTTACTATTCTACGCTTGACTTATTTTAAACATTTAACTTTATTATTGACCATGAAGGGCTCTACAGAAAAGCACTTCAAAGCATATAGCATGCCTTTGCAGGACTAATGTTAAAGAAAACTTATGTACTGAAAGTAGTTTAAAATACACCATGGTATCTTACTTCAGAAGACTGAGCAGACAGTTACTTTTGGCACTGTTTACAGTGGGCATGTTTTTGCTTTGAATCAACTGTATATTTTCTTTACTTTTTAAAATGCATTCTCTTTTGATTTGTAAGTTTATGTATGAGGGGCTTTTTTATTCTATTGTTTTAATGAGTATGTCTAATTTGTCTTTTCCTAGAAGCTAGGTAATGTTTAACTTGTGCGATGCCAGTATTTTTAGTAGGTTATGCTGAACTGTGTCTCTAATCTAGCCTAAAGCTCTCTTGACTTAATGTTTATCTTCATGATGACTTTGAATTATACTGGGGACTTGAGTGTGAACTACATTAGATTTATAGTTTTACCAGCAATGCAGTTGTCTGTTAACACTTAATAATAAAAGTTTGACAAATAATTTTGGAGTATATAGGCTTAAATGTTCCATGTCGCTTTCAGTTGTTTGAGTAGATTGTGAGTGTAATCTGCCCCACTGAAACACAACTGAAATATAAAGATGTTCTGCAGGTTTGTTTATAAATTGTTCCTAGAGATGATATTAACATTGATTCCTTGCATGTCTTTTAATGTTCTCTTCTCTGCCTTAAATGTTTTCCTTTTACCTGCAGAAAGCCACTACTTCTGTGGTAGGTGGAATTGTTCAAGATGAGTTTTTTGTGAGTTTGAAGATGAGCACCTACCTAGTAGCCTTTGTTATTGCAGACTTGAAAAGTGTCAGTAAGGAAACAAATGGAAGTCTGGTATGTTTGTTCCACTTTAAGTTCTCCTTCACCCCTTCCAAGCCAACAAGCCAACCACAACAAATCCAAAAATATCCCCAAACCAACAAGCAAGCTGTCTCTCTTTTAAATTTATTTATTTATTTTCTTGCCTTTCTCATACTCATCATAGGTAGGAAACAAAAGCCATATGCTGTAGGTTGGACTGACTTCTTTTCATGATATAGCCACTTCAACGTGCATAGAGGGAGATTGTAACCTCTCAGGTTTTGAGTGCTTCTTACATCATGTCTAATGTGGCCGTGCCTAAGACAGGGAAATTGATGGCCTCTGCCAGTTATTGTTTCTTGAGATAATTTCTTGCACATGATACTAGTGTTATCATACTGATAGCCTAAACCTATAAATGAATTGAGGTATGTAGATATGTTGACTTAATACTACACACTCATGAGAGAATAAAAAAGGAAACGGATCAATTTCCGTTCATGTAAACCCTTCTTGAACACCTTCCTGAAAGCTGTCAGCCTTGAATTGCTCTTGCATACAGATTGGCCAATTGGATTGTCTGTATTTTGACTAGTGAATAATGTCTAGTAAAAAAAATAAACTCGTTGACAGCTTCATAATTTCTGTTTGTAACTTATGTGTGTACTCCCAAAGCGGTGTCCTATCTGTTTCAAGAATGTTTGCCAGCTCTTCTTCTACTTCCAGAGCTTTGTTAGCTGTGCATTTCTGAATCTTTTCTCTATTTGGACTAGGTATCAGTGTATGCCGTACCAAGGCATCTAAACCAAGTTGGGTATGCCCTAAACACAGCCGTGAAACTTCTGGAATTTTATGAGAAGTACTTTTTAATAAACTACCCTCTTGAAAAATTAGGTAAGTTCTTTTGAACTTTTTTTTTAAACAGAAGAAAAAGAAGCCCTAATCATTTCTGAAAAATGCAGGGGAGCTTCTGTTCTGAAAAGGTGTGCTTAAAAAAATATACCATAAGGCATCTGTGAAATAAAATTCCCTTAAAATTATCTTCAAAATTATTAAATGCTTGACTGAGCATGAGTATTAAGTGATTCCAATGCTGAAAGTTTTTTTGTGAGCTATTGACACTGTTGTTTATGCTTTTACATGACATCAAAGAAGTATTTAGTTGTAAATTTAACAGTATGACCACTAGTAAGAAGATAAGAATCCTCAGTCTTTGAACTATTTTCACCAGTGCAAAATTTGCAGCCTGACTTCTCTGCATGTATTAGCTTGACTGGAAAAATTATGAAATACAGTCTTCTAAGGCATCTCTTTTAAGTAGAGGCAGCCCCATTTCCTCATTACTTCTATGTGTGCTAGCTTTATGGCAGTGTTTGTGTAGTACTTTGTCTGTGTAGGAGTACTGCTAACAAAACATGGCTATAAATCTGCAGGATATCTGTGATTGAGATGTGGAGCAGATGTCCACACCACAGGATTTAAATAATGAGGTTTTCAGGGATTATGTAATAGAATAAGTAGACTTGAAATACAGAATTGCTTTAACTAGCAGTTTTCAAAAGCTTCTTCCATATCTTTTCCAGATCTGGTGGCAATCCCTGATTTTCAGTCCGGTGCAATGGAAAACTGGGGCTTGATCACCTTCCGAGAAGCAACACTCTTGTTTGACAGCAATACTTCTTCAGCGAGGGATAAAAAGTTAATAACTGCAGTGATAGCACACGAGCTTGCCCATCAGGTACTAGGCTTGGAGAGATCATTAATGTTCATTCTTTCTTTTTTTTTTTTCCCTAAAATGGGACTCTGTCCTTAAATTGACCCCTGTTTGCTGTAAGTAGGCTGTGCATTGTAATTGTTCAGAATATCAGTGAATATATTTACTGCAGTACAATAGTAAGTGCAACTCTGTTGTGGTGTACTTAGAGAACTGTTCATGCAAAAGCATTACTGTGGTTTTGACTGAGCCACAAGATAAATCAGAGGATGGATGTTACTGTACTTATTTAATTTTATTTCTGAAAAATAATGACATTTTTTCATTTTTCACAGTGGTTTGGCAATCTAGTAACTATGGAATGGTGGAACGATCTCTGGCTGAATGAGGGATTTGCCACTTTCATGGAGTACTTTGCCATGGAAGAGATTTTTCCAGAATTACATTCAGTAAGTACTTTCTGTAACTACACCTACCAGACATTCAGTAAGATCTGTTTTTTAGTGCTGACCATAAAGAACTGATACTTATAAACTTATACTGAAATTAATTTTGGACATCATTGAGATGCTTTGCTTTGACAACTTCCTTGTATTGAATGTGGTTTGGATCAGGGCAGCTTTAGGGAAGGTATATCGGTTTGGTTGTTATATTCTTATATTTTGCTAGTAGTATTTTGTGCAAAATACTAGATGTTAGAAGGTGCAGGTGTCTATATATCAAATTTAAGTCTTTTTACAGAAAGTCCAGGCATGTTGTTGACCAAGTTAGTCTGTCTCTACTTTTCCTGTTAGACTTTGAAGCACAAGAGCTTTAAGTTACTAAATATGCCTGAAGTAATTTCTTGTCTTTCCACGGTTGTGTTACTTGCTTGTGTCTGAATCAGTCTGGTATTCACAGATCAGGGGACTTGGTATAGAAGCATCATATTGTCCAACCCACTGGATTCTGATAGCATTGAGTTACACTAGTGGCATAAAGCACTGCTCCCACAGGCATTTCTGTTTACGCATATGACGGAAGTGTAGAACCTTTTTGGTGTAATAACCAAGTGATCATTTAGAAACTCACTCAGGTACTAAGTGACCTGGCTTCTCAGACTCTGGAAAAAAATGAAGGATTCAAACTTGATCTTCCTCTCCAAGGAAGGAATACCAGCTACTACTGTAAAGCATCCCTGTCACTGAATGCAAGCAGAGAAACAAAAATTAGAGGAACTAATAGAAGGGAGCAGTGGAGAGATCAGTATACTTCCAGAAGTATTTATATGGTTTGCATTAGTCATGAGATTAAAAACCTGACATGTAGTGACTGTTTCGTGCTTGCTGGATCGTGGTGTTCTCAGCATTCTGATCAAGCGTGAGTTTTGAGTTCTTAATTCACCGTTGTTACTGCAAATGAAACTTGGGTTGCTAACTTGATTCATTAGAACTATTTCTTGGAGCTAGGTGTTTAAAAAGTTTTTCATTTGCCCTGACTTGGTTGTTGAGTTTCACGACCACTGATAGTATGTTTGTATAGCTTGTTGAGTGCATGTGTGGTGAGGGAAGGACACAAAAGTAGTCTAATGTTTTAGCAAACACACAACTAACACTTGTATACTTCTTTCTGAAAGGTGCCTGACAACGTGCCTTCATCAATATCTCTCTTCACCACTTGGTGGTGCCAAAATGTGTCTTGGTAAAAAGAAAAATAATAATAATAAAAAAAGTCATACTATAAACTTCCACATTCAAGAAGAATAGCTTTAAACTTATAAACTTTAAAGGATATCAAGGGTATCTTTATCATATGGTATACAGGTCTTTTTTTTTTTTTTTCCTTGTAACACAAGTATATAGAAGAAACTGTATAGAGAATGGTTGTTTATTCAAGTCTTAATGAAATTAAATGGAAAAATACCAGTACAGTCATCTTTTCAGTATCTGAGGCTGTCGCATTCTAGTAACAATGTATTATGTTCAAATTTCTTTATTCTACAAGAGGCTTTGGTTCTGGATTACTAGGTTACATTCACAAAAAACATCGCTGTAGTGAATAATTTCCTTAGATTTCATCCTTTAATACTGAAGCATACTAAAGAAGTCATGCGTTTGTATTCTCTTCTTCCAGTGAAATGGCATATGCTTATTTAGTAGGTACATTTATATCCTCTAGTGCCAATGATGCATTTGCCTGAGACAGGAACTTAAGCATCTGGATCATGATATGAACTCAGGAGTGAGATTGTGCTGCTAAAATGTGGCAATAGAAGAGCAGATTTTACAGATACTATACTGACAATTCTTCAATCGCCTCCAGTGGTAGGAAGGCAAGCAGTGGTATGTTAGACCAATTGAAGACCAAAGTAGAGACAGCTCTTACTGTTTTGCTTACTGTATATATGTTCTAGCTTCTAAAACACTTAAAAATGTTTCTCTTCTAGGATGAGGATTTCCTTAATTTAATTTTCAAGGCTATGATGAAGGATTCCCTGAATTCTTCACATGCGGTCTCTTCTGCTGTTCAGTCTTCAGAGCAGATTGAAGAAATGTTTGATGCACTTTCTTACATCAAGGTAACTTCAAAAATATTCAGAAATATTTGGAAAGTGGTATTACGTTTTAAAAACATGACTGTGGAATCGTGATTAAGGAGGCATTTTTGGGGGCTAATTTACACCTAGCACAAACAATGCAGGATCTTTCATTAGTGTTAACTGAGCATCTAAAGAGGTTCTAATTAGAAAAAGATTATGTATGTGTATTTATGTCCTTACTTAACATCCTTTTGCTTGCTGCATGCTTTAGCCTAAAGTGCAATAGTCCTGAGATGCAAGAGGGAACCCAGTAAGTGAAACAAAATACCCTGTTAGACATATATTCTTTTTTTGCTTATGTTTATTTTGATTTCTGTTTTCCAAACTATGAGGAGGGAGATGTGTGATTTTCAGCTTCCCTTTGTTGTGAAATGGGTTTAGTTGCTATCCTGAAGCTGTATATCAAAAGGCATGACTGTTTCATGCATCAGAGTTTCTGTCTCAAGTAATACCCCCTTTTTGTGAGCTTCTGTAAGCTGTGTGTCATGCACAACTTTGTCTGTAGCCAACTAAAATCAGAGATAACAATTCTGTCACTCTTTGCCTGATGAAAACTCTATGCAATTTTAATGGAAATATTCCATAAGTGATTGGGCTGGAATTTCAGTCTCTTAGTAAAGCATTACATTTGGAGAATATCTTCATTATTTTATTGCTACTAGTAAGAATGTGCACCTGCTGAAGAGAAGAAATGTGGCAACTTGCATCTTTGTGTTTAGGTGGTACCGAAATTAAATTTTGCCCTCACATTCTCAGAAACAGGGGGTTCCCATCTGCTTTTTATGTTTCAGGTGCTTTTATTGCATAGCTCTTCATTCATGCTTGCAGTCTTCATATTCCACTACTCCTACATCTTAGCTAACAATTTAGCAGTTTTAGCAATTTGAGTAGGAAGATGCTTGCAACATGGTCTCTAATCAGATAAAGAGGAGGGGCTTGTTATTGAATTGTACAATTTCTACATTTAGCGTTGTTGTTTTGCAGACTGTCAGTAAACCTGACACTTAAGAGTGGGTCAGAAGTCCACCTGCAATAACAGAATGTTTGGAAGGATTTGACTGTAAAGAAACAACATAATAGAGTTCTAGATTAAGTGTGGAAGAATCCAAGAGGTGAAATTATGACCATATTATTAAAAACTGCATCAAGACTTAGTCCTGCAGTTTCATGAAAAATTAGATTAACCAGGCAGTCTTCAGTTTGAGGCAAGATCTTACTTAAATTTAAGAACTTGAGTTTAGAATATGTAAGAAACATACATGCTCTCATTAAAATCTTCCTTTTATTTTTTCTTGATCCTTGCTCAGTAGTAGTACTAAAAAATAGAAAGTGCACCTTTAAACATTCCATGATCTAGTTCTGCTCATCTGCTTTCGGTTTTGTAGTATGCAAGTCTTCAGGCAATTTATTTATTAGTGGCTTGACCCAGACACATCTCTATGGAAGGAAAATTACTTTCAGCTATGTTTAAAAAAGCCAAAAGACAACACCTTTCTGTCAGTGGATTCATGGCCACTTTGATGCTAGAGCTACTTGGTTACTGCCTTTTGTAGCAAGAAATGGCTGTATTTAAATGCTGTCAAAATTCACTTGTGCTTCTACAGGCAATTCCAGCCTACTAAGTGTGTCTCATCTTTTTCCTGTATTTTTAGTTTTTTGATATAACTGCAGATCATCTGACTGTTAAACACTATCTCATAAGTACAGTTCTGTACCATACAGAACAGTATTGCTAGTGATTAAGGACAGCCAGCTGAGACTTATCAGTACCAAGGCAATATTTTTGAGATTATGTTAACTGGTGAAAAAATGTCAAGCCGTATCAGCATGTCTTTTAACTATATTTTGAGCCTTTGAAATATTAAGAAGTATTTCTTCCAAAGCAACTGGGTAAAAAATTCAAGCTGTTAGCTTTTTTGTAACTATATTTGGACTTTATGAAATATTAAAACCTATTCTTTTCAAGGCAGTTGAGTGTTAAGGAAATTATTCAAACGATATCATTTGGGATAAAATCTGCCAGCATCTGAGGTATTCTTGCACTGTGAAAGAACTACAGTATAGATATGCTTCCACAACTTCTATAACTTTCATTTACCAGTTCTTTTTCTTTTTTGTTTCTTCTTAAAGGGGGCTTCACTTCTTATGATGCTGAAGCACTATCTCACTAAGGATGTTTTCCAAGCTGGCATTGAGGTATACTTGCATAATCACAACTATGGATCTGCCAACAGTGATGACTTGTGGGATAGCATGAATGAGGTATCTGTCTTAAATATGGTATTCTTGTTTTTTCAGTTCTCTGGATGTTATAAATTTTGACTTATTTCCTTGCTTATGAGAGAAATAAGGTAATACACTAAGTCTCTGAAGTTCCCTCACACAAGTTTAGTGCTAAGCAGGGCAGAATACTATTATAACTGAGAATCATAGCAGCACTAGGTTGGAAAAGACCTTTGAGATCATCGAGTCCAGCTGTACCTGTCCACTACTAAATAATATCGCTAATACTTAATCTGCCTGTCTTTTAAATACCTCCAGGGGTGGTGGCACAACCACCTCCTTGGGCAGCCTGTGCCAGTCCCTGATAACCCTTTTGGTGAAGAAACTTTTCCTAATGCTCAAATTGAACCTCCCCTGGCACAACTTGAGGCCATTTCCTCTCACCCTATCACCTATCACTTGGAAGAAGAGACCAATAGCCATCTCTCTACAACCTCCTTTCAAATAGAATTGTAGAATAACCAGGTTGGAAGAGACCCACCGGATCATCAAGTCCAACCATTCCTATCGAACACTAAACCATGCCCCTTAGCACCTCATCCACCTGTGGACAAATAGTTATAGACAGAGTTCTCCCCTCAGCCTCCTGTTCTCTAGGCTAATCAACCACAGTTGCCTCAGCTGCTCCTCAAAGGACTTGTTCTGCAGCCCCTTTACCAGCTTTGTTGTCCTTCTCTGGACATGCTCCAGGACCTCAGTGACTTTCTTGTAGCGAGGGGCCCAAAACTGAACACAGTATTCGAGATGCAGCCTTACCAGTGCTGAGTACAGGAGCACAATCGCTTCTCTGGTCCTGGTGGCCACACTGTTTCTGATTCAGGCCAAGATACTCTTGGCCTTCTTGGCTACCTGGGCACACTACTGGCTCATGTTCAGTCAGCTGTCAATCAACACCTCCATGTCCTTCTCCTCCAGGCAGCTTCCTATCCACTCTTCCCCCAAGCCTGTAGCACTGCACAGGGTACTTCTGTCCCAGGTGCAGAACTCTATACTTGGCCTTGTTAAACCTCATCCTGTTGGTCTCAGCCTGTTGATGCAGCCTGTTCAGATCCTGCTGTAAGAGCCTCCCTACCCTCAAGCAGATCCACAGTTCCTCTCAGCTTAGTGTCATCTGCAAACTCACTAAAGGTACATTCAATCCATATCTTCAATAAAGATATTGAACAGAACTGGACCCAGCACTGAGCCCTGGGGAACACCACTTATGACCAGCCTCCAACTGGATTCAACTCCAGGCAGAGGGTGCACCTGTCCAGGCCAGTGGCAGCCAGTTTCTCAAGCAGAATACTGTGAGAAATGGTGTCAAAGGCTTTGCTGAAGTCCAGTATATCCACAGCTTTTCCATCATCGATTAAGTGGGTCACTTTGTCATAGAAAGAGGTCAGGTTTGTTTGGCAGGACCTGCCTTTCGTAATCTCATGTTGCCTGGGCTTAATCACCTGGTTGTGTTGTGTGTGCTGGCACTCAAGATGACCTGCTATATGGCCTTCCCTGGCACCTGTATCTTCCCGGATTCTCCCACTGACCTTTCTTGTAAATGGGTGTAACATTTGCCCACCTCCAGTCAAGTGGAACTTCCCCAGTCAGCTAGGACTGCTGGTGGATGATGGAAAGGGTTGTGGCAAGCACGTCTACCACCTCCTTTAGTACCCTCAGGTGGATCCCATCTGGCCCCATAGACTTATGAGTGCCTAATTGGTTGAGCAGGTCTCTAAACATTTCCTCTTGGATCATCAGAGGTTTGTTCTGCTTTCCATCCCTGTCTTCTGTCTCCGGAGGGTGAGTACTTAGGGAGCATCTTACTTTACTATTAAAGACTGAGGCAAAGAAGGCATTAAGTACCTGAGCCTCATCCTTTGTCAGTATTGTTCCCCCTGCACCCACTAAAGGATGGATATTCTCCTTCACCTTCCTTTTGTGGTTAATGAATTTGTAGGAATATTTTTTATTGTCTTCTACAGAATTGGCTAATCTAAGCTCTAATTGGGCTTTAGCCCTTCTGATTTCCTCTCTGCATGATCTCACTTCATCACTGTAGTCCTTCTGAGATGCTTGCCCCTTCTTCCAAAGCTCATAGACTTTCCTCTTTTTCTGAGACTCAGGCAAAGCTCTCTGTTCAGCCAAGTTGGTTTTCTTCCCCTCTGGCTCATTTTTCATCACACGGGGACGATCTCCTCTTGTGCCACCAGAATTTCCTTCTTGAAGAGCATCCAACCTTCTTGGCTTCACTGGAGGACACACCGGGGCACAAATATCACGTCTCTCACAAGGCCTTCTCTCTTCGCAAACAGCAGGTCCAGCAGGGCACCTTCTGTAGTTGACTCACTCACTGGTTGTCAGGAAGTTGTCTTCCACACATGCCAGGAATCTCATAGACTATTTTCTTTCTGCTGTGTGATACTTCCAGCAGACATCTGGTAAGCTGAAGTCTCCCACAGAGACATGGGCTAGCGATCATGAGACTTTACCTCGTTGCCTGTAGAAAATCTCATCAGTCTCTTCTTCCTGGCTGGGTGGGCTGTAACAGACTCCCACCATGATATCTGCCTTGTTAGGTGCTCTGCTGATTTTTACTGGTAGACACTCAACCATATCAATCACCATCATTGAGCTCAAGGCAGTCAAAGCACTCTCTAACATAGAGGGCTACCCAGCTACCTCTGCTTCCTTGTCTGTCCTGCCTGAAGAATTTATAGCCAACCATAGCAGCGCTCTAGTTATGTAAGTTATCCCACCATGTTTCTGTGGTGGCAATTATATGACAGTTTTCTTGCCTCAGAATTACTTCTAGTTCCTCCTGTTTGTTGCCCCTGCTGTGTGTACCATGTCCTTGGACAGCAAGCCTGGTGCTGCAAAGGCCAACCCATGATCAAGGAACCCAAAGTTATGTTCCTCACACCAGATTTGGACCTAGTTAATTATTTCCTGGGTCTTTCTACTCCTTCCCTCATCATTCCCTGTAGTAGGAATGACAGTAGAACACTACCTGTGCACTCAATCCCTTCACCATAAATCCCAAGGCCCTGAAGCCCCTTTTAATTGTCCTCAGGTTTCTTGTTGGGATTTTGTTGCTGCCTTCTTGGAAAATCAATAGAGGATAATAATCTATGGGCCTGACCAAGGTTGGAAGTTTTACTTCTACATCTCTAACCACAGCCCCAGGTAGGCAGAAGTAAACTTCCCTAGGTAATTGGTCCAGTCTACAGAGGAGGCCTTCTGTTCCCTTCAGAAGGGAGTTCCCTATGACAATGACTCATATTTTCTTCTTAAAAGAGGCTGTTTTGATGGACGGCTTAGGGTATCTTAACCTGGGGAACATTTCTAGGCTGTGAGAAGTGTCATCCTCATTGGGGTTTGGTTCCACTTGCAGAGCTTCATATCTGTTGTGCAAGGGAACCTGGGAGGCTGAGGTTGGCACAGTGGACACATGCCTGTTGCACTGGGCAGAAACCTGCTGCCATTCCCCTCCGTCTCCTGAATTTCTCTTCCCAGCTGAATGGAGAAAGGATGGGGAGTCCTCTGTTGCACTAAGCATGCCTGCCTGTTGGGTCTGAGACAGGGAGCGTAGTGGTCAATCTCCTTCTAACACTCCCTGATTGTCCTCAGCCTGCTCACCTCCTCCCTGAGTTCTGTCACCAGGTGGAGGAGTTCGTGCACCTGAGCACAACTCCCACAGGTGAATTCCCCACCAGTGTCCAATAGCAGTGCAAAAGCAGGTACACCTTGCGGCCCAGCATCTGAGTGGCAGCGTGCACCCACTGGGGCTCTGTCTGGGAGGTTGCATCAGTCACAGCTGATGCAGAACTTGGAGAAGCCTTAATTTTCTGCCGAGTGGACACCATGATTTCCTAGTCCTTCTGGCCAAGCTCCAGTGCCCTCCCTGTGTGAACTACCCAGGCAAACTGTCATGCCCTGATTTTCTGACATGCCCCACACCTGTTTGCCTACTCATGTTCACAGCACTCCACTTGTTGATGCTGCCTAGGGGCTGTTCAAATCTCCTGCAGCTGCTTCCAGGAATGCCTCCCCCATGTCAGCCACCACATGGCAGCGGCTGCTTCAGAAGTCAGGAGCCACCCAACTCTAGCTCCGTCCTGGGCATCCCTCACTCCACAAAGCAACACAGAGCCCCTTTTTGCCTTGATATAGCCACAGAACTTGCGCTTGCTGCTAATTCTCAACAATTAACATCAACTAAACTTAATGTTTAGTTCTGGTTCTTGGTATCTGCCTCATGATATTTGAACTTATGCTGAAGTGGGGCTGTAAATTTCTGTGTTTAGTCATTCATAGCCACTAGTTTGCCAGCTAGTGATGGATTATTACTCATATTAGACCGTGACTCTCTTAAGACAGAGAGCTCTTCTGGTTGATTACAATGGATTTATAGTGCAAAACAGGCTTTTCTCTCCTCAGACTCTGCAAAATGGAGCCTCCTGACCAACATCTACAGTCATACACAAAAAGAGAACGCACCTTAGTGAGATGGTAGTATCCATGTAGAGTGGCTAGGGAGACCACACAGATCTCTCATTTAATTAACGTGAGGGCTTTACTGTTACTGTGTGCAGGTTTTAACTATTACTAGACCATGGGAAAAGAGGAATTTTCAAAAGTTTAGATTCCTTATTTAGTCTGTCTCGCTGTTTCCGAAAATAACTTCTCTTGTTTGTCTGTGGGACAGCTTTCTACAAGCAGCAGGCCTCTTTCTCCAGTCTTTTGGAATCTCAGTTGTCATAGTTAAAGTGTCGATTCTTAGCAGGTCTGGGATTGCGTCACCTCCCTGTATTAGTATTGTTAAATGAACCACATCCAACCAAGTTAGTAACATCTAATCTCATAACTCAATCT
Organism: Clamator glandarius; assembly: GCA_033459285.1. Classification (NCBI taxonomy): domain Eukaryota; kingdom Metazoa; phylum Chordata; class Aves; order Cuculiformes; family Cuculidae; genus Clamator; species Clamator glandarius. The sequence continues at coordinate 654,556 of JAUNZM010000679.1, read as the reverse complement.
GTGTTTCCTATTTTAATGAGAAAAAGATTCTTCTTATTTAATACTAATTTAACAATGCCAAAATCTTTCTGACACTAGGTATTTAACAGCATTATGTGCCAGAAGTTACTCTTTTTGTGGAAAAACACACCAACTGGTTCTTCAGATATTTTCTGATGCTGTTTATAATATTTGCCTTTCCCTCTGTGTCCATTTCTGGCTGCACCTCTTTTTGTGCCTCAGTTTTTGATTTTACTGGGTTTGGGTTGTTTTTTTTTTTTTTACATGTAAGTGTTAATGCTGTTAATTTTGTTTTCAGATAGCCTGCATTTTTTATACTTTCATATTCCCTTTTTCCAAAGGCTCATGATTTAGCTGGACCGGATTGCAATGAGTTAGTTTACATTTGGGATTTTATTATTTTGCTTTCCTGAGAAGTTACCATATTTTCTGTACTATTTTCTTCCCACCGATTTTCACTTATTGTCTGTTGGAATTTACTGAAATGTACCATCCATGTGTCAGTTTTCTTTTGGTTTAGTATTCATTTTGTCTTAATATTTTTCTTCTTGTATCTTGAGTTCCTTATTCATTTTGCTTTCTGATGGTCTTCTGTCTTTAGGTTCTCAGCCAAGCTGTGTTGGTCAACAGTCTTAAAACAGCTGCATTTCTGGTTACTTTCTCTGACCTTGGTATCAAAAGTTCATCCATTCTATGAAGTTGATGGAAAGTCTTTGTTCAATAGTATTTCACCCTAATAGGTGTCTGAATAATTAAAATTATATGAACTAGATGAATCTGACTAGCTTACATGAAATATTGTGTACCTTTCTGATCTTGAGTTGACTGATACCATTATTAGTGCCCTTGCACTCCAGCCAGTGCCCACATCTGCTAAAGCTTTCTTTCAAAGTTCTGTCCTCATAATACAAGAGGCCATATTTCTGTCTTGATTTTTCTCCATTTTGGATATGAACTGTTTCACTGAGTCGTACTTATGACAATTAAATCATTAGTATTGTCACGTATTGAGGTCTTTGTGTTCTTTTGAGTCATTTCCCCTATGTGTGGTAATAGTAAAAACAAGTCTGTGATATTCAGCAAATTGACTGGCTGTTTTTCCTTTTGCTCCCACTAATTATGCGTAGGCTAAATGTGTTTGAATATTGCAACTGTAAAAATGGGCTTTTTTTTTATTTGAAATATTTACTGTTCACACAGCAAAATGCACAATAATTTTTGAAGTCTTTAACCTTCTTTATGGAAATTGACAACTATAGTTGAAGTGAAGATGAGAAAACCGCATGTGAATTAAACGAAAAACCTGTAAACGAAAAAGGAACAAAAGTTTTTTTATACCTTTCCTAGAGGGAAGGAGGGTGATGAAGTTCTTGTGTGTTGCTTTCATTAGAGTTAGGAGCTGCTGTTTAAAGATACATCAAAAAAAATAAATTAAAGTCAATATAATTCTTGCCATGAGGAAAGAAACTTATAATTTCTAATAAATTGGTTTAATTTCAGGTGATTGGGGAGTGTTACATGTTGGTATAGAATTACTTCAATGGAGCAAATTTGACGTTTACTTATGTCTGTGCAGGTTAGGCAGAAATCTTTCTGCCAGTCTTTAGATGGGTCACAGTCTTAGCACAAAAAGACTGAGAAGTGAAACAGGGAAGTTGGCAAGTTGCAAGTATTACACTTTATTAGTCTTCTGATCTCTTAACATTCCTCTCATCTTGGCTTCGGGTTTTTTTTGGATTGGTGTTTTATGTCTGGCTGGCATTGATCTTACAGACATCTTGTTGGTTTCAAAGTGTAACAGAAGGAAAGGAAAACATAGTAGCAGAAGAAAGTGAGACCATGCATTCAGCACATCTTGGGCAGTTTATGAAGGGATTGCATCATATAGTATTGCAGTAGCAATGATAGCTTCTGGTAACAGGACGGAGGGAGAGGATTTAGCCATCTGTGGGTTTTGGAGTATGTAAAAAGTTTTTTAAAAAAAAAATTGTAAATTTCAAATTCTATAAAATTTTACAGATTTCTGACAGAATTGTTTCCCTGGAATTGAAGTATATGATCATTTTCAAATAATGTAGTATTTTCCCATGAGTAAACAGTACGTGTTATTCTTGACTTGAACAGAGAACAGTGGGCGCTAGGTTGGTGATGGGGTAAACGGGAGAAAGACACAATGTGGGCTGGTAAAAGTTATGTGTAACTTGAATAATGATGTAATTTCCTTGTGTTCCTGATGGCTGAATCTAAAACATATTTTTCATAAGTTAGGGGACATATTGTCTTTTTCAGGTTGGATGATCATCTCTGCTAATAAAGAGTCAGTGATATGTAGACATTATAAAGTACTTATCCCTCAGTGGGGATGTTGTAGTACAAACAGTTCTTCCTGAAAGATTAGAAGAGTTTGGAGGTTAAGCTATGCAAAGGCTGGTAAGTGGGAGGGGAAATGGAGGGGGGGACAAAAAAAGAGAGACTGCTTAATATAAAGGATGTGTTGGTTTTGTTGTACAAACTTTTAATTCGATTTCTAATATTCATTTCAGAATTAAAAGAAGATCTTTAACCTGAAACGCCCACATAATATCAGAATGCCAGTAAGAAAAGAGAAAGGGTAGGGAGATAGCTTGGGACCTTACCATAACTTTCTTTTCTGTAACATTCTGTTCTCCATTTTCATGACATACCAGTTCAGCCTATCTGTTGTTTCCAGTTTGTCTTTCCACTGATTGCCTAGGATTCCCTCAACTTAATACATAAAAAACCAATTGCTCCCCTAAATCATCGCTTATGAAATTTACAAACTCGGAATCAAAGTTACTGTTTACAGATGCAGAATCATGCTACTGCTTTTTAAGTTAAGGAAGAAGGTTTGAATATGTTCTTCGTTTGCGATTTTCTTGTTATGTTATGATTGTTTTTTACAGATTACCAATGGGACACTTGATGTAAAAAAGTTGATGAAAACTTGGATTCTGCATAAAGGATTTCCTTTAGTAACTGTTGCCCGAAAGGGAAAGCTTATTTCTGTACAACAAGAGAAATTTTTGTATCGCATGGAACCAGAAAATTGGACATCAGATGCAAGGTTACTACCTTCTTAATACTTCTTATCCATTTAAATCTACCTGCAGGTATCTTTGTCTGGTACTCACTCGTATTCAGGAGTTCTGGTATTTTCTTTGAAGGCAGGTAGTAATACAGAATTTGGTACAGAAATTCATGCATCTAATATCTGCCTAAAGATCCATGTCTGATTTCACCTAAGGAATTGGTAAGAATCTGTAGTGTCTGTTGTAAGATGAGTTTATTATTTGCATCCTTTCTTGAAGCTTTTAGGTTTGAGATAATGAGTTTTAGTAAATAGTAGAATGAATTCTTCATGGTTTTTAATACCTAAAGGCAGATCTCATAGTTCAGGTTTTCTTTTAATTTCAGAAAGTTTTGTGTGCTTAAGGAGAAGCTGTAGAAAGGCAAGTTGCAGAAGTCTGTGGAAGTTAGATACATACATCTTTCTTCAGACCCTCTGTTCTTTCCTGACAGTGTACATCTTGAGCATTGTTATAGAGGAAAGTAGAGAAGCTAGAATCAAAGCTTTCCTGATTTAAAAAATTTTAAGATATCATTAATGCATGGCTGAATATATGAGAAAGACAATATCCATTGTACTGAAAACTAAAATGAAGTACATATGCAAATGCTGAAGAAGCAAAGATGTGGCCATTGATAACTATAGAATGAAATTATTGCAGATATGTCTTATAATATGAACCTCACTGTATTTTGTAAAAAAACCCCAAAATATGTAGGTTTGAATCCTTTTGAGATTTTAGTGTTTTTATTCAGTGGTTTGAAGCTTAACAAGAGGCGAGTCCTTTGCATTATCTTGTAGAATCAGGCCTGTGAAAGGAATTTGTCTCTTGAAATGTTGGAAGTTACAGGGATTTGTTTTATTATTGTTATGTGGAGGAAGGAAAGTGATATGTTGTTGAAAGGTGAGGGAAGGATTGTTAGGTGTAATTGTTTTTCTCTTTCTAGTTAATGTCAGTTTGGGGAGTGCATGAGAAACTTCTGAAGAAGAGTGCTCCAAGTCATACACAGAAATGGGCCCTGTCAAAACTGGAACGCATATGTGCAACTTGTTTCATCTCACTTGAAGTAGTGTTTTCTCTAAATAGTCAGGTCCTTAACAGCTTTATGAGCTACCTTAGCTTCCAGTTCACTTGAGGCAGTCTTTGCAGCATGCAGTCAATTATGGTTTCTATTACCACAATTTGGAATTTGAGACTTGTAATTAATTCAACATAAATTGTTTTTTAAAAAGTAAACTTTTTAAAATTTTAGGAAGAACAGAACATCAGACTAAGGTGAAAATAACATTGGCTGAATTTTGATACAGGTTTTCAGTCCACGTGCTAAGTAGCTTGCCCAAAATCATGTTGGAACAGAAGAAGTACTAGCAAATGCAGTGTCCCTCTGAGGACCAAACTGGGACCATTACTGTTTGTCCTCATCAATGACATATAGAGAGGTTGAATGCACCCTTAGCAAATTTACAGATGACACCAAGCTGGGTGATATGATTGACATGAGGTGTGACAAGACCGAATGCAAGTTCCTGCACCTGGGTTGAAGCAATCCTCAGTTTCAATACAGGGTGGGAGATGAAGGGACTGAGACCAGCCCAGCTGAGAAGTACTTTGTGGGTTTTTGTGAATGAGAAGTTGGACATCAGCTGGCAATGTGTGCTTGCAGCCTAGAAAGCCAACTGTTTTCTGGACTGCATCAAAAGAAGCAGGTTGAGCGAGGTGATTTTCCCTCTGTGCTCTGATGAGACTCCACCTGGAGCCCTACATCTAGTTCTAGAGTCCTCAGCACAGGAAAGATATGAGCCTGTCGGAGTGGTTCCAGAGGAGGGCTCCAGGGTGACAGAGCACCTCTTCTATGAGGAGGGGTTGAGAGAGGCTAGAGAAGGCTCCAGGGAGACCTTGTTGCAGCCTCTCAATATTTAAAAGAAAGGTGAGGACAGACTTTTTAGTAGAGCCTGTAGCAACAGGGCAATGGGTGGTGGATTTAAACTAAAAGAGGGTGGACTCAGACTAAGTGTAAGAAATTTTTTATGATGAGAATGGCAAAGCACTGTTCCAGGTTGCTTAAGTGGGTAGAGGGGTTTACCCATTCCTGGAAACATTTAAAAGCAGGTTGGACAGTACTCTGAGCAACCTGATCTAGTTCAAGATGTTCCTGCTTATTGCAGGAGGATTGGACAAGATGACCTTTAAAGGTCCCTTACAAGCCAAACCAATCTATGATTCTGTGATTCTATTAAATTCTCCCATGTCTTAGCATGATGGGAATAAAAAAAGTAATTGCTTTATATGCTATGTATTTATTGTTTTATCATGTTCTGATTATGTGAGATATTTATTTTATCATTTTACCCAACATGCAGTGGTGCTAATAGTACTAAAATACTAAAATTCTTAAATTAACATACATCCTTCCCCTGAACCTTTCAAAACAAATAATATGTGTATAATCTATCAAATATTTGCTTTTCTTCACAGTTATGTGTGGCAAATTCCTCTCACCTACATAACTAGTAGCTGCAACTTTACCCACTGTATTAATGCATATTTACTGGACCAAAAGTCAGGTACGTGACTCAAAACTTTGGTAGTAAGTTACTTAAGTGTTATAGTTTACTGACCTTTGTGAGCACAGACTTGTGTAAGATGTGAAGATAATGGCATACCTAATACAAAATGTGAGATCTGGAGCCAAGTACTACTGGTAATATCGTCATTGTAGAGTTCATTCCCTACAGCATTATATTTACAAGCTAATGGCAGAAACTGAGACAGAAGCAAAAGTTTGGAATTTGTAGAAGCTTATACTCTTTTCATCTTAGTGCAGGCACAAAATCTCTCTGACATTATACTAAAGTATGAGGAAATAATTTTATTATAATAATATTATTTTCTTAAATATTATTGTATCTGGAACAGATTAAGTTTTTGTGAATGCTGTTGTAAAACATGAAACACTTAGATGTTTTCATGTAAACTCTCCACTTTTGCTGCAGTGGCTAATTTGAATCCTAAATTGCTTGTCCCTGTTTTTTTTTTTTTTGTTTGGACTTTTTTTTTCTTTACTATGAATAGTTACTATACATGTATGTATAGTTGAGTTATTATATTTATTATTATTATTAGTTACTATTTATAATTTAGTATTTATAATTATTATTATTAGTTACTATACATGTATGTAGTATTGCACTAAAATCACTTTGGCTACCTCTCTTCACTGGCAGTAATAGGTTTTTGCATTTTATTGAAGCTGGTCTTGTTACCAAAATGCCAGCAAGTAAATCCTCTAAGACTCATTTTGGAGTTTTAGAAAGCAAGCATCCTTTATTGCAGCACTATATGCACGGAGGAGTAATTGCACTAATAAGTGTAACACGAAGAGAGCTGCTTACAGAATATATTTCCCACCCATATGAATATGTAATACATTTCCCAGAAATCTCATGCATATTCTATTACTTTCCAAGGACTAATTTTAATGTTGTTATGAACTTCACAATGGCCAAATTTCCACTAATTGGAATAGTAGTGGTGAGTCATTTATCTGTCTGACCTTGCATTTTTAAATAGTGAAAAACTACAAAAAAGATGATTACAGAAGACACATCTGTGTATTTTTGAAAGGAGAACTGTACAGAAGGAGGAAAACACTGCACTGAAAAATTAATTACATAGATACAGCTTGATGGAGGTCATGATGCTGTTAATTCAATCAATTGTAGGAAGAAGGAGGAAAAAGTACAACCTGGAATTTCAGAGCCTTCTCATACAACCTTTCTATTGGCTATTATTTCTTCCTCATAGTAGGGTAGGAAAGGATTTATCAACTTTCTGGAACCAGTCTACTTCATAGATACAGATTTGAACAAACAGTTGCTAAATGTTCACTTCTGCTAACTGATTGTCTGTCCATTAGCTGTCATTGAACTTGCAGAAGAAGTGGAATGGATAAAATTCAATGTGGACATGAATGGCTATTACGTAGTACACTATGCTGAGGACTGGAAAACACTGATTGATCTGTTGAAAAAAAACCACACTGTTTTGAGTTCTAAGGACAGAGCTAATCTGATCAACAATATCTTCAGCCTTGCAAGGTAAGACTTTTGTATTGGCAAACATAGTTGATAAGTGCTTAAAGATTTTTCCAAGTCAAAAAAAATCAGACTTAGGTTAGATTGTAGGAAAGACTGCTTCAGAGAAGTTTTAGTTCAGTTTTCATTATCCTGTTGAAACTGTTCACCATTCACTAATATTATTTTCAAATTATTTCACTGATGCTTTCATGTTGATATTAGATATTATCTCCCTGTCCTTTGTAGGGGCATCATTTATTTGCATCACAAAGAGCCACATGATAACTTCCATTTCTGGAAGAAGTTGTTTTCTTTAGTGTCTCTTAATCTGCCTAGCTAACTGTTTTTCTGTACTCAATACTGTCAATATGGGCTGCAGTCTAGAGAAGTAAGCTATTTGCTTCTCAAATTGTTATGGGTTTCTTCTTTTCTTTCACCACTGCTGTCAGAGCAGGCAAGGCTGAGTGTTCTGGGTGACCTTTATGACAGCTCCTTCCTATATTTGAGTATCCTCATGTGTGATAAATATCTTCAGATGTTATTGTCACACTTCCTTAACATATTTCATTTTTGTTACTGGAAGGCACGTTAGTGGCCATTGTTGCTTTCTTGCAATGTCATAATGTAAAAATCTGTGCATCCGAATTGCTTCTTATATTACTCACTCTTTTCACCTACCCTTCTGTTAATAAAACTGTGAGTACCACTTCTGATATTGCTTCAGGGAGTGCTTTTGTTCTGGAAGACATTTTAATACTTGTGTTTATTGACCTATAGCCTAGGAAAAGAGTCTCTGGAAAAGGCCTTTGAGCTGATTGATTACCTTAACAAAGAGAGCAGCACTGCACCACTCACTCAAGCTTTGTTTCAGCTGAGTCTTATATACAGTCTTTTAGAGAAAAAGGGTGAACAACAACTGGCAGCAAGAGTCATGGTATGCCTTAATTTTTTGTAAATTATAATTTACAATAATTAGCTGCAATGTTCTTTATTGTTGCACTGTCTTTTTAAGTCTTGACTGCTGAACTATTCAGTAATTTCACAAAGTTGGTGGAGATTCTGAATAGTTGCCAGTCTTGCCTGCTTTTATTAAGTAGTAAAGTTCTCTTACTGAAATGCTAAACTGTTTGGATCACCTTCCACCAATGTTTTGTAAGAGGTGTAATGCAGTGGGAACATAGTGGTGTGTGGGGATTTGTTATAATAACTGTAAAGTTCACTGTAGTACAGATATGTAATTAAAGACTCCATGACACATTTCAAGTGCAGAAAATTTATTTCCAAAATTAGGGAGGCTGGAGATCATAGATCTAGTTGCTTTGTATGGAGAGAGTGGAAGAAAACCAGAATTGTTTTCTGTAAAAAGTGGAACATATGAATGGCTGTCATTGTCCCATACCAGCTATGTGATAGATTAACATGATACAGTACTACAGATTTAATAATGATATCAACATTGTAGCCTCAGTGTTTGCGGAGAAAATGTCTTACATTTCTCTTCTTATTATGAAACATCCTCTCTCTATTAATTTACAGGATTAAGGTTATTGTTACTGTTAACATTGCAGACTGTCTGCAAAATTATTTAGTCTAGAAGGAAAATAATAAAATGGTTAGGAAAAATAGCAGTTACGTTTCTTTATACTAGGTGAGATTAATTAATGAGTGCTATGGGAAACTTATAAGAAACAAAAAACCCACTACTATAATAATTTTACTTATTTAGTATTTATTCAAAGATTTTGCAGATCTGTTGTGATAAACATCCCAAGCCATGGTTTGCAATGCAGAGTCTGTGAGGTTATACTTAAGGTCAACTGTTTCAGCTGAAAATCATAGAATCGTAGAATCACTGGGTTGGAAAAAACTCACCAGATCATCAAGTCCAACCATTCCTGTCAATCACTAAACCATGTCCCTCAACACCTCATCCACCCACCTCTTAAGTTCCTCCAGGGACGGTTACTCAACCACCTCCCTGGGCAGCCTGTTCCAGTGCCCAGTGACCCTTTCTGTAAAAAATCTTTTCCTAATGTCCAGCCTGAACCTCCCCTGGCAGACCTTGAGGCCATTCCCTCTTGTCCTGTCCCCTGACACTAGGGAGAAGAGACCAGCTCCCTCCTCTCCACAACCTCCCTTCAGGTAGTTATAGAGAGCAATAAAGTCTCCCCTCAGCCTCCTCTTCTCCAGGCTAAACAACCCCAGCTCTCTCAGCTGTTCCTCATAAGACTTGTTCTCCAGCCCTTTCACCAGCTTTGTTACTTTTCTCTGGACTTGCTCCAGAGCCTGTCCAGGGAGAGATGTGGTAGCTAGTCAGTTTTTAGCACGCTACAAAACCATAAACATGAAGGGTGTTCCACCTGTAGAGAAAAGTTTGTCCGTTTGTGCTAAATTGAAGTCTAGTAAATGTAACTTGATGGAATTAAAAGCAATAAAACACACAGGTGTTATAGTTAGTTCAGAAAGTAGGCTGAATGCATACAAGTCTGAACTGTAGCGTGAAGAGTCATCCTCGGTTTCCGCGTGTTGCTTAAGATGTAGACCTGGCCCATCTTTCACATCTATGTAGTATCTCTCATTTGTTCATACAGGTAGCATATGGTGTATGTAAATTGGAACAGATAGATGAAAAACTACTATGCTTAACCTCCATAGTGCTCAAACATAACTTTGTTCAGTTTTTAAACTGATTTTTTTATATAGAAAATCTTTGTGGGAAGAATTAGCTATTGCTGATCATTTTTCCTCCTTTAGCATAGAATAGAGCGCTTGCTTGGAGATAAAATTGATCAACAGAACTGGACAGATGATGGGACCCTGTCTGAACGAGAGCTCCGGTCAACACTGCTAACTTTTGCCTGCACCCATGATATAAGAAACTGCAGAACAACTGCCAATGAGATGTTTGAGAAATGGATGAAGTCTAATGGAACAGTAAGGTATCACAAAGGCTGGACTTTTTATCTATCTGTTTTCCTATTACCTTTTAACAAACAAAACAACCAAACTGGAAAATACCACACCACCAGCAACAGCTGAATATTGACAAATAGCATTATTCTGCCTTTTAGAAGTAACTGCTCTTTTGCAAAGCCAGCCACCAGTTTTCTCCATCTGCATTTGCTAAGCTGTTAGCTTAGAAAATTTATTAGCTTCTGAGCTCAAGGAGGATTAGTTAATAGCAATGTGAAAGCATCCCTTTTTATCTTGCAGAGTGCATTCTACTCAGGATTCATGTGCATTTTGAGCCACAGATGATTACTCAGATTTTTGTACAATTTACTGTGCTTTCACGTGACTAATATGATTTGCTTTTTCACAGCATGAATTTGAGTCTAGCAAAAGTACAATTGCTACAGAATTAATTTATTCAAAGGAGGGGCATCTCTGTCAAGCTAATATTTTCATTTTGTGACTTTTCTTCCTTCTTTTCTCAGATGAGCGTTTTTGTGCCCCCTTTTTTTGTTTGTATATTTTTGTTGTTGTTCTGTTTTGTTGTTGATTTAATTTTTCCCTGTAGTCTGCCTAGTGATGTTATGAGAGCCATATTTACAGCTGGAGCCAAAACTAGTGATGGCTGGGAATTCCTCCTAATGATGTACTCCTCTTCAGTTTCTGAAGCAGAGAAAAGCAAAATGATTGAAGCCTTGGCCAGCACAGAAGATGTCAGAAAGCTGATATGGTATGAAGGGTCAAAAAGGTTGTATGCTATATTAATTAAAAGCATTAAAATCTGTTTTGAAAAAATGTGGGGTTTTTGGTATTGTTGAAAAAAAAATTCTGATTGCTAAGGAAAACCTATCAATGTGTTTTCTACAAGCTTTCATAAACTTGAAGAACCTGATTTTTTTCACTCTAAAAGAATTTACATAACAGTAGCTCAAAAGATCAAGTTCTAGATACACATAAAGAGAAAACAATTGAATTTAAAGGCTTTGCACTACTAGTGAAAAAAAAAAGCCCTGAATTTTTTTGTGGTAACATAACTGTAGCTTGTTTGTAGGGAATCTTAATAGATTGGTAGATCTTTGTAACTAGCTGGGTTTTTTTTTGTTTTAATTTCTTTTTTTTTTCCCTTTGGGTGAAATTTTGACTTTGTTATATTCCAATACCTCTCTGTAGACCAGATGTCAGTACTGTGTGAAGGATACTAAGGCTTTTCAGATAGGTGATTCTTGTTACAGCTTTCCTTTCTTAACTTTACAGCGTATTGTTTTCTTTTACAACTTGATAGAACTTACCTCATCTTTTCCAGCAACAATGAAAATTCGAGCACTTAGTTTAGAGCTAAGGTCACTCTTGACAGCTGGAAACTAAAGCTAAATAAGTATGAGGGTTATAAAATGGAGCATCAGTGTGTTCCAGATGCCAGAATTTGCTTGGTGTTATTATATATTGGTATTGTATGATCTTTTGCATGCAACTCCTTTTCTACGTGAAGATATGAAGAGACCTTTTTTCCTATTCCTTTTCATACGCTTTGTCTTTCAGGTTGATGCACAATAGCATTGAAGGAGAAGTCATACGGGCGCAGGAGTTTTCACATATCATAGCAACTGTTAGCCAGAGTTTGCCTGGACACTTGTTGGCCTGGGACTTTGTCAAAGAGAACTGGGAAAAGCTCATACGAAAGTAAGGATTCGGATGTTGTCTTTGAAAAGCTAACAATATGTGGAAAACTCTGTTCCTAAATCCTAGGTGCAAAATCTGGATGAATATTTCTGCTGTAGTGAGCTCTTAATAACAAACACTACAAAATTACTTTGCTTGAAATGAAATTTTGTTGCAAGTTCAGTTGTTGTAAAGTTTTGTAATACCTACCAAAAATACAGGTCTTGGTATTCAGTGTGTGATGTCCTCAGTGACAGAAGTCTGAAAATTTTCCATGCCTTTTGCTCTGAAGTTCAGTTTTAGAAGGATTAAGGAACTAGAGGCTTGAACTTGTAAGACCTTGTATCTGTTTTGAAAAATTAGGTATATAAACTTGAATTTAAGTGGTTTAAATGATTTCCAATAATTAAAGTAAAAGACTAGAAATAAGAATATGAACAGAACCTGTGTCGTAAAGTGGCTCCTAGTTGAAAATAACTTCTTTGCTTATATTTCAGGTTTCACCTAGGCTCATACGCTATCCAGAATATCATTAGTTGGTCAACTTCTCAGTTTGCAACAAAGGCACATCTGCTTGAGGTTGGTGGCTTAATCTACCAGAAATCAGTTTATAATGCCAATGCTGTTTTTATTTGAGGAAAACATGTATTAGTTCTGTCCTTGAGGCCCTTCTGCAAGCATATATTTTCCCATTTCACACATGGGAAATCCATGCATAAACGTGTTGAAAATTACATGCTGAAACTGTAGCAGAGTTGTGTATAGATTTCAGCCTAATTATCTGTTCATACTGTTTTGTTTTCCTGTTCACTGGAACACACAGTCTCCCAAAACAGCAGTTTGATCTAGGTAGAATTTTGATATAGATCTTGTAAACAAGCTATGCGTTCTGCTTTCTGCATCTCTGGAATGTGATGGACTGCTGTAAAAATTGATTATGTTATTTTTATTGTCAGCAATACCAAGGAACTACTGTGATGTTGTTACGGTGTAGTTAATAGCTATTAGAAAGCTCTGTCTTACCTAACAAGGCCTTGAATTTAATGTGTCAAGAATGATTTATGATTTAGTCCAGTGATTCCAATCAGTTAATTTGATAGAGGTAGTTGTTTATGGTTTGATCTGTAGTGTTTTAGGTGTTAGCATTGAGAATTGTAATGACGAGTAGGTATGGGGGTCATTCTAAAGCACCAAAGAGGGCTGTGTACAACAGTCAGTTCTTTGTCATGGAACGATACTCCTTTCTGAGAACTTTGAGTGCTCTGTGATTGCTCTGTGATGAGTATGATAAGTGAATATCTGCTCACTGGTGAAAAGATTTATTGAAACCAAACAATTGCCATGAAAAATGCTTTCCCTGCATTTTGGGAACTCCTTTGAGAGGTTTAGTTATTCCATAGATACAAGTGATTCATAGGAATTAATTGCCTGCAACATATGTGTAGGCTTTGCTTCTGAACCTGTTTGTGTGGCCAGGGTTAACTTTAGTTAAAATTTTCTTTTTCATTCTTTTCTCTTGTTTGGCAGGTGAAGTCATTTTTTGAATCAAAATCAGAGGAGAGTTCTCAGCTGCGTTGTGTAAAAGAGGCAATTGACACAATTCAGCTCAATATCTGGTGGATGGAGAGGAACTTGGCAAAGCTACAAGAACTGCTGTAGTGAGCATAATGTTGTGCTGTGTCAGCATTTAGGAGCTATATGGGGAATTGCTGTGTTTCTATTGCAAAAGTCAAGGTGAAACCAGTCATCATTGCAACGTTGTTTGCACAATTAAGGAGTCTAGATAGCTCAGGGCATGACTTGGATAAATTTTTATTTTCCTTGGAGCATTTATTAGCAAGATATATCTATTTATTCTGAAACTGTTATCTATAGACCAAACAACTGCACAAATGATTAAATGTGATTTTGTATTTGAAACGTATTCCCTTTTATTTGCAGTTGTGTTGTGTGATAGTTTCTTGGCAGTGGGTTCATATTGACAGTTAGGGTCAGAAAGAAGGAAAGAGTTACCATGAACTGTTACTTCTTCGCAGACTGTTCCTTGAGAAATAGACTTTTTAATGTAAAATTGTGGGTGGTTTCCACATTTGTAGATACAGAAGCTGCTGTGAAAGAAAATCACACTTCAGATACACAAGTAATAGTGGATCTTAATAAGTGCACCACTTTGAGGTTAAATAAATAAGGTTCCAATTTTATTTAAGTTTGGAATTTTTTTACAGTGTTCTTCAGGAACTGCAACACAAAAAAAGAAATAATATCTCACGCTAATAGTATGTACACGTTGATGTATTAAGTGGCTGTGTAGCAGTAACGAAAAGGAAAACAAGATCGCAAATCCAAGTATTTTAGAGATTGCATTTTCAGAGACACTGTTGTGACCTTGGAACCTTTACTCTGAATATATTAGACTTTTTTTTTTAGAATCTCATTAATCATTGGACTTTAATTTATTTTGCTGTATTGATCTCTGAGCAACTACACAAAATTGCAAACAGGTCCTAAAAACAGGTTGCTTCACTTTTTTGACTGACTACTGATTTATGCCCTTTTGACTACTGATTTTTAATTTCACCAATTGTTGCAGAGGATCTGCGATTAATAGGTATGTCAGCCACTTCATTTGGGTAAACTGCTTTTTTTTTTCTTGCCTGGTAACTCTCATATCACAGTATAATTTGTGAACATTGCTCGCGCTTTATAACATTAGCTTTAGGGAAGGTTCTGATTTAGATTTTAATGATTTGTTCTTCTGCTGATGTGAAAAACCTTGTGAGACAAGTCTTCAAAGTCTTTTAAAGAAAAGGATGTAACCCCTTAATATGCCAGATTAGGCAGATGAAATACATATTGTACAATCTGCATCTCTTTCAAAGGCAGTGAAAAAGGCCATTTTTGAGGTGTAACACATACATACAACATATGCAAGAGTAAACATACCTTTTTATCTGGAGATCTGTTCTATTCATTTCGCTGCTGATGCACTTTCTGTGGGTTCATTCAAGCAGATTCATACCTGTTGTTTCATCATCCAATTATGTGATCAGTCATAAAATATGATGAAAATACTAACAGTTAAAAGTTGTAACATTTTAAACTGCAATAAATCCTGAAGATGATAATAGTTGGAATTAGTGTTATACTAATGGATTTAAATTTTGTCACAGGGTAATTAAATCGAATGCTTTCATTTATGAAACTGCAGCACTGGCTGCTTATTTAGTTAGTAAAAATTGTAAGCTATGGTTGCTTAAGCTGTGCCATACTTTTCCCCTATCATCAAGTCTGACATCATATCTTTCATCATATCTGACAAAACTTCTGGAGAAGAAATTCCTCGTTTTCCAGCTCACATTAGCATTGCAGATGTCATTTTTAACCTTGAGATTATTAGAATGTTAGACCTTATGAGTATGCAAATGTGCTTTTGTCTAAAAGGTCCAGATTTTTTTTTCATACACTGAAGAACAAGCTAACAGTTTGAGCATTGAAAATAAATAATGCTTCTTTACAAGTTATGGAATTAGAATTGTGATTAAGTATATTCTTGGAATTTTTGTACTGCTATGTGTTACAGCTTCATTTCCTCCTTTAATTTAAACCTTTGTAATCTCTACAGAAATATTAGTTTCATCTTTGCATATTTGTGTGTGTGTATATATATATATAAAAAATCTCTTTTTCTAGTTACTTTTTCATATTAAATGAAAAGTCAGTATTAAACTTTTGCTGTTCTATTCCTTCTATTCCCTCACATGTTTTTTACCTCATCCCTGACTGCAGTATTGAGGCATACAAAATTTAAGATGGAAGTTTTCAATCTTGGGTGCTTTTTCTTGGAAGCCATTGCTGGTGGTGTCCCTGTTGGACCTCAGGTCTAGGGTTAGTGTGTGATACAGATGCAGAACAAAGAGCAGAGCCTCATTGTTTGTGGGACTGTGAATGAGCTACCAAAGCCTTCTGTCCTGTCTATTTTTTCCTGGGAGCCATTACTGGCAAGGCTCTGTTTTGGACATGAGCTTAGGGTGGAGTCAGTGTCAGGAAAAGAGTTAGGGCTTGGTGCAAGACAAAAAGCAGAGTGCCAGTGTACGTTGTTGGGGGGTGGGGATAGTGTGAAAAATCTGCCAAGGTAAAATGAGGGTTGCCAAAATCTTTCAGTTCTGGCCACTTTTGCCTAAAAATCGTGGAGTTTGGGGGGTCCCATTATACGTGGGTTCAGACTGGGGTGCAAGGGTAAAGCTTAGGCATAGGTACAGAACAAAAAGCAGAGCCCCATTTGTGAGGCTCTGAAGGAACAATCAAGGAATCATGAAGGCAATCAAAAGCTTTCAGTCCAGGGCATTTTTTCATGGGAGACGTACCTGGCAGCTTCCATCCAGCTCAGTTAGCAAGTGAGGACAGCAGACATGGTAAGTGCTGCAGCCAGGCGCTAAATCGAGGAAGAAAACATGCTCTGTGGAGTGAGGGGGCGGCTGCTGACTCTGGGTCACAACAGCAGGTGCCAGGTGGTGGCTGACACAGGAGGGGGGCACAGGGGAGTAGGGCAGTCCCAGAAGCAGCCGCAGGAGATTTAAATACCCTGGGCTCCCTGATAAAGGAAGAGGGACAGCCACCAGAAAAAGCCCCTGATCACAGGGATTTGGTATCCTCTCCTCACTGAGACACTGGCGGGGACTTAAAGGGAAATAGTGAGTGGAAGCAAGTCCACCAACAGGGCAGAGAACGATCCCCTCCTTGCCCATGCCTCCCGAGGTGCCTCTGCACAACAGATAAACAGATAACGAGGCTCTAGCTGTGAAAGACAAACCAGAGGAAAATGTGGGTGATGACTTGTCTATGTCAGAGCAAAGGCCAAGACCAGAACACCCCCCTCTCCTATTACTACAACTGCCACGAGGAGGAAAAGGCAAGTCATAGTTGTAGAAGACTCCTTACTGAGAGGAACAAAGGGTCCAGTATGTCAAGCAGACCCTACTCACAGGAAAGTCTGCTGCCTCCTTGGGTCCCAGGTGAGGGATATTGCTAGGAAACTCCCCAGTCCGGTAAGGCCCTCAGACTACTATTTGTTAATGCTGTTCCATGTGAGGGGTGACAAAACTGCAGTGCATATCCTAAGTGTGATTGAAAGAGATTTTAGAGCCTTGGGATGGTTAGTGGGGGAATCTGGGAGCCTGGTGATTGTTTCATCCCTCTTTTCCAGTTACGGGCAGTGATATCGTAAGACTCGGATGAGTCCAGTCTATTAATACATGGCTCCATGGCTGGTGTCACCATAACAGCTTTGGTGGTTTTGACAATGGGATGGCCTGCATGGCACTATGTTTACAGGTATCAGATGGGAGCCACCTTTCTCAAAGCAGGAGGAGGGTCTTTGCTCAGGAGCTTGCAGGGCTCAGTTACAGGGCTTTAAACTAGATGTGAAGGGGGATGATACCAGACTTGCCTATGACAAGCTGCAAGAAAACACAGTGGTTGGAAGGATGGGGCTGGTATGAGCCCTCCACCTGCTGCCCCAGGGCTTACTGGGGATGCTGTGGCACAGTTGAAGTCCTGTGGGGATTAGCGGGAGGCTCCTGAGGTAGCAGGTGCCAGGAAGGAAACTTCGAAAGAACATCTTAAAGGAAATAAGGGGTGTTCCTCTAAGGTGATACAGCCAGCATCCCAGATGAAGATCCTCTATGCAAACGCATGAATCTTGGATGACAAACAGGAGGAGGTGGAAGCTACCGTGATACTAGAAAGCTATGACCTAGTTGCAATAACTGAAACTTGGTTGGACAAATCCATGACTAGAGTGTGGCTATCCATGGCTACAGGCTGTTCAGAAGGGACAGACTGGGAGGGAAAGGTGGAGATGTTGCTCTCTCTATCAGGAAATGGATAGTGTGTGAAGAGCTGTCGTTGAAGAGTAGCTGCAAACGGGTTGAAAGCTTGTGGGTCAGAATAAAAGACCAAGGCTGCCAAAGGAACCTTGTGGTTGGTGTCTACTACAGGCCATGTGATTACAGAGAGCCTACCCTTGAAGTAGGCAGGAGGCTTCATGCTCGCAAGCTCTCAACATACTGGGGGACTTCAACCACCTTGCCATATGCTGGAAAAGTAGCATGGCAAGCTGTAGGCAATCCAGGAGACTCCTAGAGCGCATTGAAGATAATTTCTTAACCCAGCTAATAGACACACCAGTACAAGTTGTATAGGGATGGGGTCAGGAAGGCCAAGGCTCAGCTGGAGCTGAACTTAGCAAAGGAAGCAAAGAATAACAAGAAGGACATCTACAGGCATGTCAATCAGAAAATGAAGGTTAAAGAGAACATACCCCACCAATGGATGAAAATAGTAACCTCGTATTAACAGACAAGGAAAAGGCTGAGGTACTCGACAATGGTTTTGCCTCAGTCTTCTTTGACAACCTTTCTCCTCAACCCTTCTGTGTCAGTGGACAACAAGGGGATTACCAGGGGGTAAACCCCCTCCCACTGTAGGGGAGGACCAGGTTTGTGACCACCTGAGGAACCTGACATATATAAGTCTATGGGACCTGATGAGATGCATCCCAGAGTCTTGAGGGAATTGGCCAAGCCACTCTCCATAATATCTGAAAATCCAGTGTAGTCAGGAGGAGATCCTGGTGACTGGAAGAAGGATAACGTGTCCATTTTAAAAAAGAGTGGAAAAGATGACCCTAGGGACTACTGACCTGTCAGCCTCACATCTGACAGTTGACGATTACCTGGTGCAGATGACTGAGGAATCAACAAGGAAAGGCATTTTGGTAGACTTAGTAATTATAAACAAGGAAGAACTAGTCTCAGCTGCAGTGACCCTGAGACTGGGGGAGAACAGGCTGCTAAGAGGAGAAAGCATGGCCACAGTTCTGGATTTCAGGAGAGGAGACCAAACTCTCCAGAAATCTGCTCGGAAGAATCCCATAGGATATTGCCCTAGAAGAACGAGTCCAGCAGAATTGGTTGATATTCAAAGCTCACCTCCTCCAAGATCTGCAAAGATCCATCCAGAGAAGTTGGAAATCAAATAAAGACAGGAAGTCTACACTGGATGAACAAGTCTCTCTTAATAGAATTCACAGATAAAATGGTTGCACATAAGACGTAGGATCCTTGAACGTGTCCAGAGGGCAACCTAGCTGGTGAAAGGGCTGAAAGACATATCATACAAGGGGTGGCTGAAGACTCTAGGCTTGTCTGTTTAGAAGAAAAGTAGACTGAGGGTCAGGCTCATTGCTCTCTACAGCTTCCTCAGGTGCTGATCCCCTCTCCCTAGTATCCAGTGACAGAGCATCTAGGAATGCCTCAAAGCTGCATCCATTAGGAGAGGTTTAGACTGGACATTAAGTGTTTCTTTGTCTACAGAATGGTCAAACACTGGAACACGTATCCCTGTGTCCCAAACCACATTTGGACAATGCCCTTAATAACATGCTTGAACTTTTGGTCAGTCCTGAATTGGTCAGGCAGTTGGACTAGATAGACGATCATCGTAGGTCCCTTCCAACTAAAAGAGTCTTCCCTTCCCTCTCCTCCCCTATTCTAGCCTGGTATTTGCTACAACTCAAATATTCCCTGAAATACCTCACTTGCACACCATGAAAATAAGACTTTTATCAGCAATAACAAAGGAATAGAAAATAGAACGATAGTGCTATCCCAGCAGTGGATGATGTGATACATAATAAAAAATTACAAAGAGAACAGGAGAAGGCTCCAGGAAAATGATAACACAGAGTTTGTAAAATGCTTTGAGGTATTTTTCCATCTTGAAAAGAATGCCATTATGTTAAAGGAGACACAGTGATGGGAGAAGAAAAGGCAATTTAGAATTTTCAATTTCTTTACAAAAAGGAAATTATGCAGTAGAAGTACCCGATTCTGGGGCTCTAACAAAAGCTTCTGCCAGGTGTAAATACAGGAAGAACATGTGAGACTGGGGAGGAGGAGAAGCAGAAAAGAAGGGGAAGCAATCTGCTGTGGTCTCTCCTTAATCCCTCCTTGGTCAAAAAGATAAAATATTCCTCTTATTTTTACAGTTCAAACATAAATTGACTGTAGTGGGACTGAAATTACTGACTAGAACTTTGAAGCTGTTTCTACATTTTCTTATGAGCCACAGCATCCCTGCAGAGGATTTCTGAAATAAACTGGTGGCTCAGCAGTCTATACAGTAATACGTATTTTTATGTTAGTGCCCTGCTGCCCTTTAGCTGATCTTGCCTGTCCTGGTATTCTATGGATAGGAGAGTCTATCTCCTGGCTCCAGAATTTACCGATCTCTGATACTATTATTAATCCATCTAAAGTCTTAAGCATAATTATTTGTAATGAATCAACACTATCCTGTTGCATAAATAGGTTAAGAGTCTGATTTAAAATTGAGGGATGCCCTCCCATTGAGTTGCAAGGTTCAGGACAGACCCCCTTGGTTTCTAAGTTTCTCTTCCGAGGGAAGTCTAGGTACAACTGGCTCTGTCCCTAGTCCCAGACTTGGGCAAGTTTATGGACTATAGGATTATGTGGAAATACATGCATGAGAGCATGTTAGCCACCAGTCAGAGTTAGCGCTACCTGCAAGAGCACTGTCATCCACAGGGTTAATACTTGGTACTAAAGAACCAAATGGGCTCTCACTGGAGCAGTTTAGACAGTTTGCAGTGCTTGTCAGAGACCTCCCAAAAACTCTCACTAAGGCAATTTCGCAATGCTGACATAGTAGGTAATTTAATGAAAGTGACAGATAAAAATAAATTTTGAATCACCATTGACAAATTCACTTACTGTGTTAGTACTCTGTGATTATAACCAGTTAGCAAAGATAACATATATGTAAGAAGCAACAACTGAAACTTAAGTTAATGCTATTTTCCTAGGAGAGTATCCGACAAAGGTTAAGGCACACAACGGTTACCAAAAAGTCATCCTTTCCTAGGGGGGAAAATTAGAGGCAGGACCTTCAACCCACCCATTAGAGAAGCATAGAATTATTTATGTGGGAAAAGAACATCAAGTCCAACTGTCAGCCCAACACCACCCTGCCTACTAAACCATGCCCCAAAGCACCTCAGCTACATGATTTTTGAACACCTCCAGGGATGGAGGCTCCATCATGTCCAGGGGCAGCCTGTCCTAATGCTTCACCATATTTTTTTTTAATTATTTTTTTTCTGATATCTAATCTAAACCTGCCTGGTACAATTTGAAGGCCATTTCCTCTTGCCCTATCACTTGTTACTTGGGAGAAGAGACCAGCACCCTCCTTACTAGGTGGTCATTTTCCCTCCCTCAAAGAAAGGATTTTCAGCTGCCAATTTTATACTTTCAAAAACTCTTTGGTGCCTCTTGAGAGGTGGGATGAAGTCAGTTATTAGGTGTTGATTGGCTCTTGATAAGACCTCTCGCGTCATCAGAAGCAGGACTGGGCTGTTGGGGGTGTAGATCAGTACATGCCTTGGAGGGCCTTACGTAACTGAAGCAACATCAGGCTGTGAGATCTCTGTGTCACCCCAGGTGTCACTCAGCTGATTTGGGCATTAAACTGCCACTCGATCCATCTGTGAAGTTGCACAGTTCAAACTGCTTCCATTTCAAAGTCACACCAACATTGCCAATGCAGGTTTTTCATCTATACAGTACATGTATGGTAATAAAATGCTTCTGTGTCCACATGGATAACTTTACATTTGTATTTCCAGCAGAATGCTGGAAATGATTTTTTGCAGGGAAAAAATCAGGAGGGCTAAGGCCCAACTAGAAATGCTATTGGCCAAGTCTGTGAAAGACAACAAAAAATCTTTCTACAAATACATCAACAGCAAAAGGAGGGCTAGGGAGAATCTCCAGTCCATAGTAGATGCAGAGGGAACAAGAGTAACAGGGGACGAAGACAAGGCTGAAGTGCTCAATGCCTACTTTGCCTCAGTCTTTAACAGTAAGGAAAATTGTTCCCTCTGTGCACAACCCAGGGGTTGGAAGAGAAGTATGAGATTCCCAAGGTCCAAGAGGAGGTGGTTAGAGACTTGCTTGCCCAGCTAGATGCCCACAAGTCTATGGGGCCGGATGGAGTCCACCTAAGAGTTTTGAGGGAACTGGCGAATGTGCTGGCCAAACCCCTTTCCATCATCTTCCAACAGTCCTGGATGACTGGGGAGGTTCCTCTGGACTGGAGGCTGGCTGATGTCGTGCCCATCTATAAGAAGGGGCGCAGGGAGGATCCGGGGAACTACAGGCCTGTCAGTCTGACCTCGGTACTGGGGAAAGTCATGGAGCAGGTGATCTTGAGTGCTATCAAGAAGCACTTGCAAGAGAACCGGGTGATCAGACCCAGTCAACACAGGTTCATGAAAGGCAGGTCTTGCCAGAGTAATCTGATCACCTTCTATGACCAAGTGACTAGACTCTTGGATGAGGGAAAGGCTGTGGATGTGTCTTCCTGGACTTCAGTAAAGCCTTTGATACAGTTTCTCACAGCATTCTGCTTTGGAAACTGTCGGCCTCTGGCCTGGACAGGCGCACACTCTCCTGGGTGAAAAACTGGTTGAATGGCCGGGCCCAGAGAGTGGTGGGAAATGGAGTTAAATCCAGCTGGAGGCCAGTGACAAGTGGGGTTCCCCAGGGCTCAGTCCTGGGCCCAGTCCTGTTCAATGTCTTTATCAACAACCCGGATGAAGGCATCGAGTGCTCCCTTATCAAGTTTGCAGATGACACCAAGCTGGGTGGAAGTGTCGATCTGCTGGAGGGTCGGGAGGCTCTGCAAAGGGACCTGAACAGGCTGGACTGCTGGGCAGAGACCAACGGCATGAGGTTTAACAAGACCAAATGCCGGGTCCTGCACTTGGGGCACAACAACCCTAAGCAGAGGTACAAACTAGGAGAAGCCTGGCTGGAAAGCTGCCTGGAGGAGAGGGACCTGGGGGTGCTGGTTGACAACCGACTGAACATGAGCCAGCAGTGTGCCCAGGTGGCCAAGAAGGCCAATGGCATCCTGGCTTGTATCAGAAAAAGCGTGACTAGCAGGACCAGGGAGGTTATTCTCCCTCTGTGCTCGGCCCTGGTGAGACCGCACCTCGAGTACTGTGTTCAGTTCTGGTTCCCTCACCACAAGAAGGATGTTGTGGCTCTGGAGCGAGTCCAGAGAAGAGCAACGACGCTGGTGAAGGGGCTGGAGAACAGGCCTTATGAGGAGCGGCTGAGAGAGCTGGGGTTGTTTACCCTGGAGAAGAGGAGGCTGAGGGGAGACCTCATTGCTTTCTATAACTACCTGAAGGGAGGTTGTGGAGAGAAGGGTGCTGGCCTCTTCTCCCAAGTGACAGGGGACAGGACGAGAGGGAATGGCCTCAAGCTCTGCCAAGGGAGATTCAGGCTTGAGATAAGGAAAAAATTCTTCATGGAAAGGGTGGTTAGGCATTGGAACAGTCTGCCCAGGGAGGTGGTTGACTCGCCTCCCCTGGAAGTGTTTAAGGTGAGGGTGGATGAGCTACTTAGGGGCATGATTTAGGGATTGGTGGGAATGGTTGGACTCGACAATCCGGTGGGTCTCTTCCAACCTGGTTATTCTATGATTCTATGATTCTAATGCAATAGCTGCATGAATAGCCCGGTAAAGCAAGGGGCGGAGAAAATCAGAAAAGAAACATGAGGTGATTTGGGACAGATTCCTATGGATAACTCCAGGTGTTCAATGACAAATACCTTGCTACCCAATATGGTTCCAATGGACTGCTAGTAAATTTATGGCTTTCAAATCCCGCAGTGTTAACACACTTGTTGCTGAAATACTTACACTGGCTTTTCAATACCCCTGAGGAAATCCAAGCGTAGCCCTGCTAAGTACATAAGCTTTTACCTCAAAGACTACCATTAAAAAAAATACTAGAAATTCCTTGAATCAAAACTCCCTTTAAGTTTCACACAAAAATAAATCATGCTAGTTTTCCTGGCTTTTATGGACTTTTATCCCTTCAAGGAGTATAAAATTTGCAGTGCTGGAAAAGAAGCCATCCTTTCATCTGTAAAACAGATACAAATCAGACAGCCTTACCCTACCTGTTTCGACATATTTCCCCAAATACACATTATGAGTAACAGGCTTTTTACTCAGCAGGTGAACACTACAAGTGTCCTAAATTTGACGCCAAAAAGTGCATGCACATTTTAACCTAAGAATGGTAACTCAAATCTTGTTAAGCTGTCACTGAACCAGTCTTTAACAGATAAGAGCCTAGAAAAATAAAGTTTACACCCCTCCATGTTTAAAATGAAATGCAATTAAGTTCACCTTGTTTGCTTTTCTACTTTTGTGAAAATCACCTCTAGCTTTTATCAGGAAACAAGCCTACATACCTTGATTGCAATCACTTACGTTAAAGATTAAACTGGGCTTCCTTTCTTCTGTCAACAGACATTTATGCAGCTGTGATGATAACAATGAACATAAATCTACTGTATTTCTTCAATGACCTGCCATGGTTTTACCAAAGATCATATACAGCTGCTGGCTGGGAATAGCTTTTAAATCGTTCCAGAGAGAAGATAAAAATTTTAAACTCTGAAAGCAACAGCATGCTGCAGGACAGGATAGAGGCAGCATTTCTTCAGCATGCTAAAACCTGAGCAAGGTATCAGGCACATCATATACACAGGGCAAAGAACAGGTACTATCAGAAATGCAAGCAGAAAACCAAAGGTCAAAGCCAAACTTCCTAATTTTTTTTTTACTAAGACAAATATTTAAGATTTCCTGAACTACAGATTTGATACTTTAAATTCTATCAAGTCATCCTTTCCAAGAAGAGCTCCACCTCACATCTCAAGCACAGATACAGTGAAAGTTAAAAAAAAAAAAAAACAACAGAACCTTAAACTGCTCTCTCTTGCTTCAGTGTTCACAAACACTTCTCTCCTTCAGTTTACTGTCTGCTTTTAAAAAGAAACACTATCTAAACTTTATTAGCAGACATATTTTGCTTAAAAAAAATTTTAAAAAAATAAATAAATCAAGGTATTTGTTTTTCTTCCAGGTCTTCAGACCCCAAGAATACAGCATAATAAAAGCCATGGTAATAATTCTGAAAAGAGAAGTTCCATAATTTTTGTCACTCAGTGTAGTAGAAATATAGGAATTAAATTTATTGGTAATTGTGCAGACACAATAAAAATCTGAGCGCTTGCCAAGTTTGTACAACACTGTTATTATTAGGTAGCTTTGTGAGTTATATTTACAGGTGAGATCTTGGAGTGAAGGGGATAATGGATGAGAATTAATGGCTTCAAAGAACAAATATTCATTATATACATTGCTCATGTTTGTATAAGTACTAAACAAATCTTAGAGTACTACCTGCTATCAGGTGTATCTTAATTTTTAACTGAACCAAAGAAATATCAGTTTATAATGAGGGTAACATTTTAGATTTCCATTTCATGTCATTGCAAATATTTATTTTAAAATTTTCCCTTCCTTCCTTCTTAAGAGGAATGTGCACAACAGAAGGCTCTTAATCTAAACAAGCGCAGCACAATTGCTTTATAAGTTGCTGTAGTAAATTATTATAATTAAATGATCTTAGCTAGTACTACTGGTCTAGTTTAAATTACAGTCAACAGTTTTAACCAGAAATACAAACCAAAATCCCCCAGTCAAAATCACAGGAATCAGAATGAAGTTTATTAACTTCCAGAAAGAACTTGTTTGTATAGAAGAGAGTGCTCCATTATATAAAAGGATTGTTAGTTATTAACATAATTCTTTCAACTGTATACATTGTGGGTTTTTTCCTATTCTGTGGGAGCTTTAATAAATTACCCCCAGAAACTAGCTGCATCTAAGCTTGACTTAATGTTTTGCATGTTTTCTTGACGCTGTTTGGTATAAATATTTGCCTCTCCTTTTTGCAGCCGTTGCCTCAGAGCAGATTTTTGCTGTTTGGTCAGCTGACGTTTTATCTTCTGTTTCACCAGTTCCTACAAAGAAACAGACAAATCAGTATCAGAACTGTTCAAAGACAATTTTAAGACATGCCACGATGATACTGTATTTTCAGTACCAACATGAACATGCATGATCCTAACTGGAAGACACTACCTGTACACTGAGAAACTAGTGATCTATACAACACCTAATGTGAATACGCCCATGTCTGTGCTGTGTTGCACTGAGCTGCATGCACAGAGCTGTCTTCAGGCCTGTGTCACACAGCACAAATCCACTGGCAGTAGGATAAACTAAGCCATCTTCTGCTCAGTAC
The DNA here is from genome assembly GCA_033459285.1 of Clamator glandarius. Taxonomy (NCBI): domain Eukaryota; kingdom Metazoa; phylum Chordata; class Aves; order Cuculiformes; family Cuculidae; genus Clamator; species Clamator glandarius. The sequence continues at coordinate 628,523 of JAUNZM010000679.1, read as the reverse complement.
TGGCAATTCAGCTTCCTGTTTGGCTCTGCCTCTATCTAAAAGTGTAGCAAAATGTTCTGATGTGAACACCAGTTCAGCTTGATTGCAGAAATGATGAAGAGAGAAATTTCTTTGTAAGAAAATCATGAAACAGCCCAACTGACTGAAAAGAGCTTATCTGCTAATGGACAAGAAAAAAACCACATGCTACCTACAAAAACGTAAAAGCTGAAAATATTCTATGCTTAAAAGATCTGACAGAAGACTTTTAAGTTAAAAATAAAAAAAAGGAATAATAAAACATTTCACATCTTGTAGTAATTTGTTTGTGCCCATAGTTTTTAGTACCTTGTTTTTCCTGTAGTTTGGATTACAAAGATTTGAACTTGATTCTAATGGAAAACAACTCCTTAGGACAAGTGGGGCTAAAAAAATGAGGGGCAGTCAGGAGACATTTACAATTCCTCCAGTTTTTCCCTATTGTGACAGGTTCTCCTACTAAGATTCTCAAGGTCAGGACTGTTTCATGCCTTTACAGCAAAGAAACAGTAACAGCAACCATTATTTCCATGAAAAGACAATAGTTTTATGAAAAGTCATCTCTTATTTTCACTTATGTTTTCACTGAGTTCTGCTCTATTATGATGGCAAAAGCTATCTGTAATAGAAATGAAGCCATGATTTGGTAAATTGTGACAGTGATTTTGTAGTCTGGAAAATGATCCGAGCTTACTGATATTGCTGCACTGATATTGACTGCATACTTACACATCTTGTCTTAGAAGAAGAGATATCAAATTACTTTGACCTTTGTAACTATTTCATCAGAACAGAATCATACCTTGTTGGAAATCCTCAGGCGATGTCTTGCTTTTATTTTAATAGATTATTAATAAAATAATATAAAGGAATAAATACACCCTTAATAAAATTATCTTCTGCTGTAAATAACTGGGCAAGAGGAAAAATATCCATCTAAATATATTGCCTTTACATGTATCCCAATTTCACAGAATCATAGAATAACCAGGCTGGAAGAGACCCACCAGATCGTTGAGTCCAACCATTCCCACGAATCCCTAAATCATGCCCCTAAGTACCTCATCCATCCTCACCTTAAACACCTCCAGGGAAGGTGAGTCAACCACGTCCCTGGGCAGACTGTTCCAATGCCTAACCACCCTTTCCGTGAAGAATTTTTTTCCTTAGTTCAATTACCTTGTTGTATATTATACTGTGATATTGACTGAACTTCACTGTAGGACCAGAAGCAGTGAGTGGGTAGGGAGTAAATCAGAAACCAGAAAGCCTAATTTTGGCAAGTATGTTCTTTAAGAATCGCTGTTACTAATACAACCAACATTAACAAAATACAAGGTAGTACAATGAATCCAATTAGTCAATCCTGATTTCAGCAGAGAACCTTGTAATAATTAGGGAAGCACCTAAAAAGTATTTTCCTAAGTTATGTGGCGTGCAGGTTGACTGTCCAAATATGGATATAATACAGTTGCATGTGATGTAGCCTTCTTTCCCTGAGTACTTGGTAGTACTCTGTATTTAATAATAAGCTAATTGGAAATAAAATTTGACAATTTTCTTTAAAAATATTCCTCAAAAAAAGATTATCAGAGCTAATATAAACTGCTGCACTGATTTTTTTCTTTTGCCTATCAAGCACCTGTCATTGTTTTTTCCATAGGCAAAACCCTGAAAGGTTTCTCTACTTCTCCCACTCTGGCACAGGACAGATGACTTCCCTCAAAGTTTAAACAAACCTTGCTACAAGAAATTTTGCAAGATGGATTACCAAAAGTCTTTGAAATTTAAACATAACGTAAATTTGCCAAATTCTATTGCTCAAACACAGCAGACAGTGGAAAGACACACTAGTCTATCACCAAAATGTAAACGTAAACAAATATTGAGAAATCTTTCATAGTAAACACATTAACCTTTTATTATTTAAATTTTTGATTATTCACATTTTTTTCCTCTAATTAAACTGTTACCAGAGCATATAAAGATTTGTACAGGAACAGAAAAATAACTTATTCAAGTGGAATAGCTGAACATGAAGAAATCTCTGCTCTAAGAAAACAGGTGAAAAAGGCCAAATTAAATCTTAAATCAAACTTCCACTTTTAAAATACAAAAATACTAATTGTAGCCAACAATAGAAATCAATGAACTGATTATATGTTAGTGCATTAGCATACATTAACATACCTTAGCCTGCTCATGGTTAAAAAAGAGTTGTTAATGATGATGTAGAGCTTTGGTGAAAGAGTAAAGAGCAGCAGATGAATGAAAGTGCTGTAAATCATTCCCTCTAAACAATTACAGATGTAGCAGTCCTATTCTCCCGTGGTCATGGAAATGCAAACCAGAGAGGTACATAGTAACAGTCTTTCTAAAAATAAGGAATACTATGTAACATGTGCAACTTAAAATTGTCTGAGAGTAAACCAGATAATAACGTAACAACTATAATATTTACCGCTGGAATGGTTGAACAACTCCCAATACTTCTGACGGATGCAATACTTCTAGTGCTTTTTCTGTTCTCAGCGATGTGTCCAATACTCTCTTCATTTCTAAAATATATAGATCAATGTTTTATTCCACTAGTAAGATAAACACCCTTTGCCTCTACAAGCATCATGTTTTAGTCTTAACTTTATTAACACTAATTGTTAAAAACAGGCATTTTATTGAAGGAAGACTCTGTTGCATAACTGCCACACGTATATTAAGAACATGAAAAAAAATTTCAGATCCTGCACGATGTCTTGATAATTCATTTCTCTAAAAAGCAAAAGCAGATGAGTGGGACTTTGAGCCTGATATACATCCAGATATACATGGGGCTGGCAAACTCAGAATTTCATGTACAAGAGGCTAGGCTTAAAGTGAGCAGGAATTTCTAAGTTAGGAATTAAAAGATAGAACAGTATATATGAATAATACATTCCAAGGAGTTCTTGCTAACTCCAGCTGTCAACACAGCAGAAGAATTTGACTTTGAGACAAAGCATTCAAATTACAAACTTATTCACAGAAGTTATTAAAGGCAGTATTTTAATACTAAAAACTCTTTTGCTGTGAATATTGACTGAAGTAAGGAAAAAGGGGAAAAAATTCCACCACAGAATATAGGATGGTCTATGAATTAAATCCAAGACCTGTTATTTTATTTGATGCTACTGCTACATAGCTGGACAACTATCTATCACACGTTACATGTTAAGCACTGCATACATAGTACCAGTCAACAGGTTATATATCAGGACATCAGCAGTAAACATATTAACTCCAATGTTTTAAACATAAATTTAATTTTTAGCCTTCAACTTAAACAAAGGTAGCTGAAGAGCACTCTTTATTGAGCTACTTGAAAGACTTCCTTTACTTGGAGGCAGCGGGAAGAGCCAAATTCTAGAGAGTAAATAGACCTTTACCTGTAATGCCTGAACTCCTCATTTAAAATCGATAAGTCGATCAGATGATTGCACTTGTCTCCATCCTCTTTATCATTACAACATCCTTCTTGACCTGACTGTTTTTTGACTTCAGCATTTTCAGTTATACTTTTGCCCTCAAAAAAGGCAACTTCAGAACTCTCTGCGTTTTCACTAGACTTCCAAAGCACAGCTTGCCCTTCAATTTTGTCTAAGGCTGAACTCAACTTTGACATCTTCAGCCTTTGTGCATTTTCACAACTTTCATTGGTATCAGCCTCTTCATTGCTATATACAAAGGCATTAGAGATTCCGCTTTCGGACAAATCATCCACTTCATACGTGAATTCTGTATCATTTTCTTCATCTCTGCTGTAGAAGTCAAACTTATTCTCAGCATCTTCTACAATCTGTGATACCTCTGTTGTGCTATCATCCTCATCAGAATGTGGTGAGTAAAGCAGTTCATCATCTTCCTGCATTTCTTTTGTATAGCCGCTGGCAGCAATCTCTCTATCAAGAGAACACTCTTTTCTGTGAAAAAAGTAAAAGCACGTTTTCTTTTAATAAGCTGAATCATCAAGCTGCCAATATGCTACATTTTGGATTAAAAATACTAATTAAGCTAGACTACAATTACCCAAACTATTAACAAAAATGACCTATTCTGTTGAAACACAGAACACCACATGACATTGCTAAGCTTTACATAAAGCATTAATAGAATGTGATCCAGGAAAAGCAAACTTCTATGGAAGATGATTCCAATTCCATAACCAGCACTTGCTTTATTCACTTACAGACAATTATTTCATTTTGGCAGAAATGCAATCTCGCCTTAAGCTTATATGTAAGCAACAGAAGAATATAAAGTGTGGACCGACACACAGAGACTGATTCAAGTGTGGTACACTTCTGGAAAAGTGTACAGAATGAAATAAATCCTTTTCATTGCAAAAGATTCAGTTTTAAAACACGTGATAAATTAATTTTCAAAAGGGACGAAAGACGTTAGGAAAATTACTTTGAACATAATAGTGTCTTAAGAGGCATTTCTACTAGCATTTTAAAAATACATTTAATATTGAAACCTAAATTAATTCTCAATATACTGGAACTGTCAAATAGGCTTTGGGAAGTGGGAGAAACTGATTCTGCATCACCGTTAACACTTCCTAAATATTCACCATTTGTGGCAAGCTTTTGGATTGATCTCTCTTCCTTTGCTGCAAGAGGAAAGACAAAGGAGGCAGCTGCAGATTTGAAAGCACACTTTAGCTTTTGGAAACAATTTACAGTAACTTTGGTTAAAAAAAACACAACAGAAATGACAAAAGTAGAATTTAGAACTGCATGGTTGGGCCTATTCTTTTTCTATTTCTTCTAAAAGCATCTCTCACATGCACCCATTTTTCTCACAAAACCAACACAAATATCATAAATAGGAGAACTCATTTATCTGGTAGCTTCTACCTGATGTCTTTGAATGTTGGGAAGAGCTCACTCTCATAGTTGAAGCGTTTCTTAAAGAATTCTTTAATACAGTTAACATCTCTGTCAAAATACCTGAAAAAGAATACAGAATTGTACAAACACAAAATCAAGATATGTCTACTACAATGTCAAACTTTTACCCTAAATTTCTTGTCTTTCACCACATTTATTTGAAAAAATTACTTCTATTAGTGATACCAAGACAAAGGGCTAGGGAGACAGACCACATGCAGTTTATTTCTAAGCATTCCTTAACTGAACAACATCGATCTTTCTGCAAAGCAATTGATTATGTATTTATCCTAAAGAGACATTTCTACTCATTCATAAAACAAACTGTTTGGAACGTTATTATGCTACATGACAACAACGGTAGAAAGAGAATCAGAAACAGGCTTATAGAAACAAGTCATGGTTGACCATTTGCTGTCATTAGCACTCGACAGATTTACTTTGAAAGCATCTTTAAATCTGAACCTACCATTCAGCATTTGCATGTGATGTTGATATCATCTGAGGGAAATCAATCATAGTGACATGGTCATCATTATCCACTATGAGATTAAATTCATTGAAATCGCCATGAATCAAGCCATGATTGGCAAGTTTTACAATTAGATCCATTAATTCACTGTAGACAGATTCAGGATCTTCCATTTGGCGCACCTGGCACCTGAGAAGTTAAATAATAGAAAAAAAACATATTCTGACATTTGAATTACTTTATTTAATAATATAGGCAAAGTATACGAAATATATCTGACAGAATGACAGGGTAGCTCAAGTTAAAAGGGCCCTCATGCTTCTAGTCCAAAACCTTTCTCAAAGTCAAACCTGAGATAAGACCAGATTGCTCAGTGATTTGTCTACTTGGGGCCTGAAAAATTCCAGACATAGGGACAGACTGTGCAACCTCCTCAAGCATCCTGTGTCACTGCTTCAGTGTCCTCCATAGGAGAAAATGTCTCCTTATGTCCAGGCTAACTTATGCTCACTGCCCTCATCAGGCACCATTATCATAGTGAGTTATTTAAATAATGGATTTGTAAATTTTCATGTCTCTCCTGTTTTACACAATCTTATGGTCTCAGTGGGACATAGGTCTTCCTGTATTCAAATGTTCCATGCCATTTAATTTACAAAAATATACTTCCTAGATTAACTTAGGGGAGAAAAAATGTTTAAAAAATAATCCTAATGAATTCCTGAATGCATATCTGGGAAAGTAAAGTACCCCTAAGTGGCAAAATACATACCATCATCTCTTTAGAAACAAACCAACAAAAAAGGCAGTTATCTTACTGTATCATAAACTAGTGGTGAGCATTTTCAGTTACCATGTGAAATATTTTACTCTGGATGCAGCACTACAGATTCTGAAAATAGATATCTGTACAATACAAAGAACAAACAATGGTAGTCTACCTTCTGTTGAACACTGTCATATTGGCACCAAAATTAAATGGTAACATTTTTCATAGCCACAGGTCTGCATCACTTGATCTTTGACCGGGGAAGTCATGTTAACTGGTATCTTCCAAGGCAGGAATCTCAAGTCCCAGGAACCCAGGTAGACCAAGAAGATGTACCCTTGGTGGAACGGCATCAGTTCAGAGAATACTTAAGGCAAACTGGACATACATCAAGTCCGTGGACCCCAATGTACCCCTGGATTGCTAAGGAGGCTGGCAAGTGTCATTGTAAGGCCACTCTTGATATTTGTTTATCAATCATGGTGACTGAAGACTGGAGGAAGGCAAATTTAATCCCAATCTTTAAGAAAGGCAAGAAGTAGGACCCAGGGAACTACAGGCTGGTCACCTTCATCTTGAACCATGGGAAGGTAATGGAGCTGCTAATCCTGGAAACCACTATCAGGCATATTAACGACAAGAAAATAATCCAGAGTAGTCAACTGTACCAAGAGGAAGTCATTCTTGACCAACCTGATAAACACCTGTGCTGCAGTGACTGTTCTGCTAGATGGGGAGACAGCAGTAGTTATTATCTACCTGGACTTCAGTACGGTTTTGACACTCTCTCCTGTAAGACTCTCACAAAAGAGCTGTGGAATCATGTATTGCCTCTGTGTGCAGACAGTGAGGCTGACTGAAAACTGCCTGAATGGCTGGGTGCAAAGTCTAGTTGGAGGTCAGTAACTAGCAGTGCTCCCTAGCAGTCAAAAATGGTTTCAGTCCTGTTTAACAACTTCATTAATGAGATGGTTGATGGTGCAGAGTGACATATTACTCCCTTCTGAAGCTGCTGAAGAGGGCTACTGCTTTGCTAGGTTTGCAGGGTGGAGGGGAACAAGATGAAGGTCTAGTGACCACTCCACATCAGCAGCCACATCAAAGCCCATGTGTATAATAAGCACGAGTTTGGGAGAATAAGCTAGCTATTATGTCTCTGCCACTCATTTGCTTATCATGATGACCAAACTGGCCCCTGGTCAGCCCCTCTGCATTATCAGTGCAAGTATGCACATACAGCAGAGTAACACCATAGACACAGAACACAGAATCAGAGGTGATCCTCAAAGCAGAAGTATTAATAAGATTAATAGAAACCAATGTATGTTGTACTTGGATGACTTATGGATGTGGAAACTATGAGGTAGAACCGGATTGATGTATGACCCTGGAGTTTTTTGGATCCCTACAAGCTGGTGGAGGTTGCACCAGCAGGGAGTCCGAAGCAACCCGCCATGTCCCCTATCAGTGGCACCACTGATGAGAGGTAAAGAAGATAAGGAGCTGTGCCAATCAATACTCCAGATGTTATCACTCCAGAATGGACTATAAGAGGATGAGGAGAGTGGGTCATAATCAGAGCTCCCTCTCAGCCGGTCTGAGACCCCCCGGCAACATCAACATAACACCACGGATCCAATCCCTCCAAACACCATAGAATCTGCAAAAACTTCACCTGCAGCAAACTCAAGGAAATATCTATATAGAGTTTGTCACTGAACTCTGAACAGGTTGTATAGTCCCTCACAAACTCTTACAGGATGCTAATACTGGTCTAAATTTAAGCTTACACTCTTGACTTAGAATTGTAACATTACAGGTAATAAATAAACTGTTTAAGGGCAGTTCTGGGTCCTGCTCTGTCAGGGTGTGACATGGAGTTTACAGACAACACCAAACTGGGAGTGGCTGATAATGCCAGAGGGTTGTGCTGCCATGCAGAGGGACACCAAAAGGCTGCAGAATGGGTCAGCACGAACCTCATGAAGTTCAATGAGCAAGTTAAGAGGAGTCCTGCACTTGGGGAGGAACATCATTCAGCTGTACACACTGGGTGTCACCCAGCTGGAAACCAGCTTTGGCAGAAAAGGATGTGGGGGTCCTGGTGGATACCAATTTGAACATGAACCAGCAATGCGACCTTTCTGGAAAGAAGGCTAATGGTATCCTCAGCTTCAAGGATCACCAAGGAAGGTGATCCTTCCCCTCTTTATTCAATATTGGTGAGGGCACCCTTGGAGTACTGCATCCAGTTCTTGGGTCCCCAGTACAAGAAACGGCTGCACGAGAGAGAGCCCAATGAAGGACTACTAAGATGATGCAAGGACTGGAGCACCTCTCTTATATGAAAGCGCTGAGAGCTGGGACTGTTCAGGCTGGAGAACAGAAGGCTCAGGAGGATCTCATCAAAATAAATAAAGACCTGAAGGGAGGTTGCAAAGAGGACAAAGCTAGACTTTTTTTCAGCGAAGCTGAATGACAGGACAAGAGGCAAAAGGCATAAATTGAAACACAGGAGGATCTGTTTGAACATCGGAAACACTTTTTACAGTGTGAGGGTAACTAAGCACTGGCACAGGCTGCCTTAAGAGGATGATGAATCTCCCTCCTGGAGGTATTCAGAAGTCATGTGGGCATGGTCCCGGACAATCAGCTCTGGCCCTGCTCAAGCAGGGCAGTTGGACCAGATGAGGTCTGGAGGTCCCTTCCAACATCAACCATTTCGTAATTCTGTGAGATGTGAAATAAAGTGGACTAAGAAAAAGCTAAGTCCAGTTTGTCAGGAACTTCACACAACCCTGTACTTGTGAAAGACAGCATAACTATTGTGCATCACAAGTCACCACCTCTACACAAATTTTTCAACTCAGGCAATGGAAAACAGAAAAATTCTCAACAGGCTCCAGGTAGTCCTCCGTGAGCAGGATGCCGAATTATTTAACAAATGAAGGTGGGGAGACAGAATATAATAAAGACTCTTCCATGCTACTTTTCAACTGTTAAACTTCATGTTTAATTCCCTTTTGACTGAACTGCCAATTTGAGATCTTGATGACTATACAAGAGCATGGACTGGTTAGTTTTAACTAGCCACTTTAAATCTCTGCATAAGCACCCAGGTTATCCTAGGTTATCAAATATATAGGCTTTTTCCATTCTGCTCTGCAACTAAACCAATCACCCTCTTATATACAAACTTCAATGATATTTAATGTTTCTAGATGTTGAACAACCCAAGTAAAGTAATCTTCCTTGAAGAAGCAAAACCAGATTATATGCAGTATTTTACGCATACAGAGCAGAAGTTCTAAATGTATGATGTATAATCTTACATGAATTACCACAGCAAGGACCACAAACTGCAGATCAGAATGTGAAGGATATAATGTTAATATTGAATATATCCAGTAACACACAGTATATGTGATTTCAATGTAGAAAACAGTTACAGTACTAACCTGTATCACACTGTTCTTCAGATGTATTCCTTACCTAAAAACTTAGTCCAAAGAAGCAAAACAGACTAAGAAAATATTTCTCTGAGTAAAGAGATGAGAAGCAAGACTACAATAAGTAGAATGCTAGTAAGTGCGGACCAAAGAACATTATTCAGCATGATGAATTCAGAATTCACTCATGCAACAAGGAGAAACCCTGACCCTCTTTACCTCACTGAACCTAACATTGTTAGGATTTCTGTAACACAGAGAATTCAAGCTTAAGTACTTACAAAGGATAACCATCAATAAGTTCCATAACAACTGCATGCCTGTTGTAGTCTACAGGTTTTGGAACAGGAAATTTTCTATCATGTAAAGCCTGTGAAGAGACAACAGATTGAAAAATTAAAATGTAATATTTAAGAAAGTATTGCAAATATTGACAAACTCCCAGCTAAGAAAAGCAATAAATACTATTGTGGAAGCAGCATACATCACTCAAATTCTAACTGGAAAGGTTAGATCACATGCTTAAGAAGGAAGACAGCATAACAGCCATTTGAACTTTTGCTGCAGAGCCAAATGAAATTTGTAAGTTTAGACATTAAGTGGACTGCTGTATTGTCTAAAGTTTAGTTACTATGAATAGACAAGAAAAACACAGCAGAATGGAAAAGCAACAGAATCTTATCTGTCCTGTTAGCCCAAATTAAGCAACTAGGAATAGGGTGCCAGGCATTAGAAAAAAACCTCCACAATAATTTGCTGCCAATACAGTTCTGCCTGACTAGTTAATCCATACTCAGTTGCTCTAAGTTCATTCTTAAATATCAGTCACCAGCATTGCACCACAATAAAGGTTAACCAAAGGAAGGTCACAATATTTTGAAGCTCTTCTGTTTCCTTTTTCTAATGCAAACCTAGTCATTCACTTGATCCACTCAACATCTGTATGGGTTCATTTGCTTTTTACTCATACTCTTGTTACCAGTGAATTTTTCTAAGACAGAGTTTTAACTTAAAGCAACATAATTACAGGTTTCATTACTTACATACTACACTATTATTATTTTTCAGCACACAATGCTCACCCATCTGTCTTTTCAAGGAAACTGACCCCATGATCATATTCCTGAATACACAATGCTTTACCAGCTGGACCATATGGACCAATACAGAGGTTCTAAATGACAGTAATAGTTCTTTCTCTCTCTGTGGAGGCCACTGGTCAAGGTTTTTTTAAGAGTAACAAAACCCCAATATTTAATGTATACAGTTTTGTTGAAGAGCACAAAAGGAGAATGGAAAACTAGTATTTTATAGTTTTCCACTATCAACCTTCAATCACTGTATAACAGCTGCATATTTTTAAAGCAGGTAAAAAAATCTGGAAGTCAAGAGAAGCCATATACGCTTGGAAATGAAATCTTATCCCACAGAACAGAACAAAGTATGACTTTTCAGATCAGAACACCTATCTGGACTGAGAGATTTCTCTGAACAGCACTGCAACATATGAAAATACAGTAAGTTAAAAAATAAATAAATCAATTAAAAAAAATTACAGGTGAACAACAAAAAGAATTCTGACAAGTAACTGTAAATTTCCTTACTTTCTATAGTGTTTTTGCAAGCTTATGCAATAAATATTAAAAGAAAAAACATAGAACTGGTGAAACATAAGTTATCTATCCATAAATAATAACTTTATCTGAAATTCTTTAGCGACAGCTGTTTCTGTTCCACATGACTTTCATGGAAAAGCTTAATTTTGTCATTGTAAAGTACACAAAACATATAGTAGTGAAATTCTTGGAAATTTACTTTTCTAAGTCCATTAGTAAAAACAAAGGGGGGCGAGGGGGAATAAACCCATCAGTACTACCAATACGAACTGATCAAAAGACAAACTGAGAAGCCTATTACACTATTGCTGGTATTGTGTAAATTGCCACCTACCTTCATATAAGCAAACTCCTTCATTGCTGCTAGCCGGGACAAATACAGCCATGACATTTTATGCCTGTGCTTGTGGTAGTCACGTTTATTCTTCAGACTGCGAAAGGAAGTTCTTCCAAGCCTATGTAATTTCAATGCAAATTGTTGCTCCTCTTCATTTGCAACAATATAAATATCTAGAAGAATCACAGAATAACCAGGTTGGAAGAGATCCACTGGATCGTTGAGTCCAACCATTCCCACCATTCCCTAAATCATGCTCCTAAGCACCTCGACTACCCTAACCTTAAACACCTCCAGAGACGGTGACTCAACCACCTCTCTTGGCAGACCGTTCCAATGCCTAACCACCCTCTCTGTGAAGAATTTCTTCCTAATCTCAAGCCTAAATCTCCCCTGGCAGAGCTTGAGGCCATTCCCTCTCGTCCTGTCCCCTGTCACTTGGGAGAAGAGGCCAGCTCCCTCCTCTCCACAACCTCCCTTCAGGTAGTTGTAGAGAGTAATAAGGTCTCCCTTATTATCTTCCTGATACAAGCCAAGATGCCATTGGCTTTCTTGGCCACCTGGGCACACTGCTGGCTCATGTTCAGTCGGTTGTCAACCAGCACCCCCAGGTCCTTCTCCTCCTGGCAGCTTTCCAGCCAGGCTTCTCCCAGTCTGTACCTCTGCTTAGGGTTGTTGTGCCCCAAGTGCAGGACCCGGCATTTGGCCTTGTTAAACCTCATGCTGTTGGTCTCAGCCCAGCAGTCCAGCCTGTTCAGATCCCTTTGCAGAGCCTCCCGACCCTCCAGCAGATCCACACTTCCTCCCAGCTTGGTGTCATCTGCAAACTTGCTAAGGGAGCACTTGATGCCTTCATCCAGGTCGTTGATACTAAGACATTAAACAGGACTGGACCCAGGACTGAGCCCTGGGGAACCCCACTTGGAACTGGCCTCCAGCTGGATTTAACTCCATTTACCACCATTCTCTTGGCCCGGTCATTCAACCAGTTTTTCATCCAGGAAGAAGACACATAGTGGCAGAGATCTAAGAAATAAATTATATCTAACAAGCTACTATCTGATGAAAAAGTTTAGTGATAAGTTTCTTACTTCACTTTTAACAATTACTATTTCTGGTATGGCAAATTCTAGTACAGTTAGTAAAACCCAGTCAAATTTATATATTGTACATTATAGAAATGAAAAAAATTATTGTTAAAGAGATCATAATTATAAGAAATACTGATGTGATCTGAAACATCTTTCAGAGCAGGAGATCTTAAGGTTCTTGCATTCAGCTTAACATCCCCAGGCTACATGCACAGCAAAGAATAACTAAAAGCTATCTTTGAGAGGAATACCAGGGAGATGCCAGTGTTCTTGACTGCACTCTGGAAGAGTCATCTTCGTCCCGTTGAGTGGATAGACAACCTAAGGGACCAGCCTCTTAATATAAATAGTGTTAACGAATAGGCTGTGTTTCATTGCTATCAATTGTCCTCAATAACCCCCTTCTCATTCTTCAATAACACAAGTCATGTGCTGTGTCAAATTACAGTCTACATGAAGAGGAACCAAGATAGTACTCCAACTGTTTTGAGCCAATTTTACTTTACTAACTTAAGTGGAATAAAAAAGCTGAAATAATCTTTTTGCTAAAGTGGTTTGAAGCTCTTCACAAAGCATGAACCAAACAGCATTTGCCTATAATAACCAAGAATCAGATAAAAAGGTCAAAGCAGAATGACAGTCTTGTGAAGAAATATTCAAATGAAGTCAGAAACCTCCATTCCAACCAGTGAGTTGTAAATATTGGTGTTTGACAGATTAACTGATGTTACTATCCAGAGGAAAACTTACCTAGTGACTAGCAAAACATATGCAACATTACAATTGGCTTTTCCTAAAAAGGTATTTAAATTTTTTTTTTTTTATTACCTGATTCTTTGCCAACACCCATCTGGTTTCCAACGGAATTTATGACTTGTCGGGAAGACAGAGTTTTCAAAGCAAGGTAATCATATCCGGCATTAGTTAATCGATAACCTTGGACAGCTAGGTAAGAATAAAATGCAAAACATTTAATTCCTCATTATGTATATATTACACTTAAAGCAGGAACCAATTTAGTCTTTTTTCTTGTTTCAGCTTACAGTACACAACACCCAAGGAAAGATTTTACCCACTGGCTCATTAGCAACCCAATATGACAGAACGGTAAAGCTATTTAAAATCCTGCAACTTTTACGAAAATTGACAACTGGGCAAAATACAGATACAGCGTTAGTCCCTCTCTAACAGAGGCAATGGCAGTTCTTAAAAAAGCCTGGGAAAACCCAAGCAGCGTTTTGGAATAAACTCACATAGCAGACACAGTAGGGATCTGGGGTTGTGTTGAATGACAGCACCCATAATGCTCTAAAAAACTGGGACTAAAATGATATGAATTTCCTGTAGACTCCTGCAGTATATTTGCAAAGCCAGATGCAACTAAAAGGCTGAAGTAAACCACAAAAGGCCTGTATGACTACTACTTGCTGTATAACAGGGAATAAAAAATTACTTTAGTAGCTGTTTCTGCGCAGTCCATTCGAGTTGTGTACTCTAAGATCGTAACTCATGTGGGATGGTATGTACCTGGATATTGCCTTAGTTGATGACTCTTTAAATTTTCATTACTTTGGTGACTGAGCAAAAAAGTTAACTGTTTATCTCTTTCTGCTTGTCATCTTTATCATTTATACAACACCAGCACCTCAGCAGACAGCTACAACATGTGGTGCTACACAAATCCATTTTCCACAGGTAGGTCCAAGAGAAGGTAAGCCTAGCAAGTGCTCTGCTCAAACGTGCCAAACTGTGGTACTTCTGTGAGTACTACCCTGAAGCACTAAGGACAAAATGATAGAAGGAGCCCAAAACAAAACGCAAACCTACTTTTAGTTCGTTCATAAGCTAGTAGCTTGTGCTTCACCAACTCTCTCAAAATTTTATTACAGCCACCATGTTTAAGACTGGCAATGGAAGCAATTAAGCTAGCAGGAACTATTTCATGGTTCTTCATACCCATTTCCACCTAAAAGAGTAAAAAAAAATAGATTTATTAGCCCTTTCAACATTCAGCAATACAGTAATATCACATCTCAAGTGAAATTAAATAATACACCAGGATACAGAGCTGTTGGAATAGGTTAAGATGAGGGCTATAAAGATGACTGATTGTAGGGCGGGAGCACCTCTGCTAAAAGGACAGGCTGAGAGAGTTGGGCTTGTTCAGCCTGGAGAAGAGAAGGCTCTGAGTAGACCTTATAGTGACCTTCCAGTATCTGAAGGGGCTACAGAAATGATAGGACTGTTTACAAAGGCTTGTAGTGATAGGACATGGGGCAATAGGTACAAGCTAGAGAGGGGCAGATTTAGACTAGACATAAGGAGGAATTTTTTCACTGTGAGTGTGGTGAGGAACTGGATTAAGTTTCCCAGGGAAGCTGTGGCTACCCCGTCCCTGGAGGTGTTCAAGGCCAGGTTGGACAGGGCCCTAGGCAGCCTGATCCAGTAGGACGTGTCCCCACCTATTGCAGGGCGTTGGAACTGTATGATCTTTAAGGTCTCTTCCAATCCAAACCGTTTCATGATTCTACGATTCAACAAAGAGCAATTTATTTTTTTTAATGACTTAATCAAAACCTTTAATACGCCTCACCGCCCTCTGATATCCTAAGGACATTTCAGTCCTGAATCTTCTACAGTAACAGCCAGAAGATCAACAACTGACTGACTACAGTTCGGTCTCAGCAGAGACAAAAGAGCCGTTCCACGCTTCTGAATCAAGGCTCTTTCCTCAAATTCACACGAATCCACTCGCTTTTCCTGCCGTCAGACAAGCCACCCGGTGCGGCCTGTTTAGCACGCGGGTGGCAAAAACACTCTGCCACAGAGCCGGCACCTCCGCTCGGCCCTCCAAGAACCGGCGACGGCACCTTGCTCGATCCCTGCGAGGCCGGAGGAGAAGAATGGCGCCCCCCGGTCTAGGAAATACCGACACCGAGGGGAGAGAACTGAACCCAGCCCCGTCCCCCTGCCCACCCCGCAGCCCGGCTCCCGCCGGCGCCGGGACCCGCCTCACCGCTGTCAGCACCCTGAAGTGCTCCCTCGAGAGGTACCGCAGCATCACCACGTTCAGTTTCCCCATCGCTGCTGTCGCCAAAAGCTCGCTTAGCGCCGAAAAGAGCCAATGGCGGCAGCCTCCCCCCCGCGACGCGGCGCCGTATCCGGCCTATCGCGGCGTCCGCCCCTCCTCCTCTCTGCGCATGCGCGCAGCGCCGGCGCGGCTCAGCTTCCGGCGGGTCCCGCGCCGGATGTAGCGTCACAGAGCGGCGCCAGGAAGGAGGGAGGGACCGGAGGCGTCATCCAGTCCCGGGGCGCGCCTCGGAGGAGCGGGCTCCCCCGAGCTAGGTCCGACCCGGGCTTCCAAGGAGGGGAAACCCCCTGGGCAACCTATGCCACCTGTGCCAGCTTCATCGGGTCTGGAGCGGGACTACAAAGATGATCGGGGGGCTGGAGCACCTCTGCTAAAAGGACAGGCTGAGAGAGTTGGGCTTGTTCAGCCTGGAGAAGAGAGGGCTGCGGGGAGACCTTATAGCGACCTTCCAGTGCCTGAAAGGGGCTACGAGAAAGCTGGAGAGGAACTGTTTACAAAGGCTTGTAGTGATAGGACTAGAGATAACGGGTATAGGCTGGAGAGGGGCATATGTAGACTAGGCATAGGGAGGAATTTCTTCACCATGAGGGTGGTGAGGCACTGGAATAGGTTTCCCAGGGAAGCTGTGGCTGCCTCATTCCTGGAGGTGTTCAAGGCCGGGTTGGATGGGGCCTTGGGCAGCCTGATCTAGTGGGATCTGTGCCTGCCTATTGCAGGGGATTGGAACTGTATGATCTTTAAGGTCCCTTCCAACCCAAACTGTTCTGTGATTCTATGATATAAAAATGCCAGCAAATAAATTTTCCAAAACTCGTTTAAGAGTTTCTTAAAAAGCGAGCATCCTTTATCAGGCCTAGGCAACATGCAGGAGTGATCTCCATCAATCACGCGCAACAAGACAAGAGTTGGTTATGGAATATATTTTCCACCTACATGCATGTGAATAAACTTTCCCAGAAATCTTAGGCATATTCTGTTGTTTTCCAAGGACTAATTTTAATCTTATTGTGAACTTCACAACAGTCAAAACTTGTTGCTCATTTGGAGCTGGCTACAGCGCTTTGCCTGACCTTATGTTTCAGACAGGGAAAGGCCCCAAACAGATGATTACGGTATTAGAGATTTCTGTTCAACACAAATGATACTTCACACAAGGTGTTATCTTCAAAGAAAGAACAAGGTCTGGGAAAACACGCATTTGAAAGAAAACTTGATAACAGAGGGTCATTATGTCTAACTTCCAAAAAATGTAATTGCTAAGATGAAAGTTTAGTTAAATAAAAAACACTCCACTTTTTATAATAGGAACCACTTCTTATATCATTCTGTTTGGTGTTTTGGGTTTTTTTTCCTTATATGTGATAGAGCAGGTCAGATGTGTGGGCAGCCCAGTCACCACAGGATGGAGGATAGTCACTGTAGATGGAGTGAAATCAGAGCACTTCAAGAAAGTTTATTTGTGAAAAAATTCTGCTGGATCTGTACAAACATTTTGTAAACAAGTTCTTACCACTCCAGCCAAATTGGTTTGGTTTCCATCCTTTACACTTTTCCTTCATTTCCTACTCCCCAACTTTCAAGCTCTCTCAAAATTGTGGAGATGCCTGGGGCTTGCTAAATTGCTGTTAATAATTATTAAAGACTAGCAGACAATATTTTCTGCTAACCACATGTACGAAAATAGCTGAATTGCGCTAGCAGAAAACAAAATGAGAATTGGTTTGGACAGTCTTTTGGCATGGAGGATTTCAATGATCTGGTGGCTCTGTTGACTTCACAGGGAACTTCACTGCTTACTTCAGGCACCAGACTTAAATGCCTTCAGTTGGTGGCATGAGTGTATCCACGTATTTTACAGGACCCTAATTACTTATTTAGTGAGTGGGTAATGAGACAATGTGTAGATACATCTAAATTATGTATTTGAGAAACTCTGTAGAAATTGGGGCCTTTTACTCTTGGTAGATCCTCCACCAGATTGAAAGAGAAATGGGAAATTTGAATTAACTTCATAACTAGTTTTTACTAGGAAAAATATTATCTCCTGCACTGCTGCTGACCTGAATGTACACACGTTTATGTAAGGATTTGTTAAACCATGCAACTATGACTGTAGGTGCTCATTTTCATTTTCATTATTTTGCTGTGAAGCCTATTGTAGACAGTTTATTTTAAATTTCCTCAAAACTGGCTAGTTACTCTATAGGAATCTCCTTCAAATACAGCCTTGGAATACTAACACTTTCATGCCAGGGGTATTGCAGTTAATAGATGTTTTGCATAGTATAGGAGAACTCACATTTTTTAAAGACTAAACTGATTTCAAAACACACCCACAGCCACCAAGAACTACTGAGGCAGTCACACATTCAATAACAGACGGCTTTTGTGTTGGTCTGAAGGAGGACAATTGAGATTTGAATCTGTAACAGTATGGGAGTATGTATGCACAAAGAAGAGATAATACTGGAATATAAAACTTTTGAAAGTGCTTTCTCAGATAAAATGAAATGCCAGATTAAGATTCTTGTTTGAGATAATAAAGCTTATAGAAAGCTTAATCTCTCAAGTATGCAGATAGTTCTCAAAAAATAAATTGTATGAAAAAGAAAATACAGTGGTCTTGCTGCAGGAATGATAAATTAGAAATTTTATAGCAACTTTTAATCAAAATTCTGCATATAAAATTGTGTGTGTCTTTTTAAAATGAATTTAGGGTATTCTTGAAATATCTGAGTACGTTGCTAAGTGTTTTGTTACTGTACTTCAATTTGTCATGCTATTGGAAATCCAAAAAAGAAGAGTTGCTTGCTGGAGAGAAGCAGCATTTTTCTTAGGAAGCCTTTTGTCTTTTGCACAAGATGCAAGCTTTATGTTTTGCTCAGTTTTCGTCTTTACTGTCCTTCAAATTCACTGCTTTTAAAATAGAAGTATACAATTTTGGCCTAGTTTTTGGATCTGTGTGGATCAGGAGTAGGGTGTCTTCTCACTTATGGAATTGAGGTACTTAGCTCTCTAAAACATAAGCCCTATATGCTTATGATGAATAATATATTCTTATAAATTCAGTCTTCACCTTTCAGGGAAAGTCGGGAAATAGACTTTGTAAATCTTGCAGTTCTGGGTGCAGTGTAAATGAGACTTTCTAGTGCTGCAGTATGTTTTTTCTGACTCTGCTGTGATCTGGCCAGCTAGTCATGTATTAATCTTTTCACTAAAAGGAAATCTACTGAGTACAGTTCTGATTTTAATAAAATGTTAAGAATATTTTTCTATAAGGTATATTTAGAGCAGGAGGTGTCTGGGACAGTAGCAAGTACTCATTGCAGAAAAAATGCTAAAATGTATATTGGGGAAATCAGAAGATGGTTTGGCTCTTAATTGAGGAAGACATTCTCTGGATTTGAAAAGTGTAAGGAATTATGTGTTTATTGGAGACAACTATAACTGTTCTGTCCTCAAAGGTTAAAATGCAATGGTCAGGTCTCCCTACAAAGCTGGAAATGTAAAGGTCAAATACTGTATATTTGAATGTATTTGCTATACTAAAGTATGTCACTAGAACTCTTCCAGCAATGAGTTTCATCCTTACTATCTGATTTTGCCTTTGCATTACTTCTTTTCTTCTAGAACTTCCTGAGATTTTTTTATTTCCAATTTTTTTTTTTAATTTCAAGATTTGTGGAAGCACGTCCAGCATTTCTGCAGTACCTGTTCTACGTTCGAAAGTCTTTTTTTTTTTTTTTTTTTTTTAACCATGGATGCTGTGGAGCCAAGGAGAAAACTTTCTGGCACTCTCAGGGAGCTGCTGGAACAAATCGCCTTGTCTTCCTGTGAGAATAATGTCACTGTGGGGACTGAAAAAAATATTGCTTGTTCCCTGCAGCTCTTTTTAAACTGCTGCACTTCCATTGGAGGTGGATCAGTGAGGAAGCCTTTTTCATAGGCAGAGATTAAGCTACTGCTAAACCCGAAGCTTCTTGCATTGTTGCTACATTGTCTTTAGCCATCCATTTGTGGCTCTGGGTGAGTTCAGGATTGTTGACTGTATTGGGACAGTGGCCCAAGCCTTTTGCTCTCTATAAATAGAAGATGATCTATATTTCCAGACAGATAGTACTTTTCAACAGAGGAAACAGAGCAGCTGAGAGCTCTTCCTTACTCTAGTTTCAGGATGACTTTTTTTATTACTTAGTAATTATTGGGGTTCAAAAAGAAATTTTGTTTGTTACAAAGCTTCAACCTACCCAACCAGATTGGAGACTGTGTAACAAGAAATTGTTGGACACTCAACTTAGACACCTATTTAAGCCCACATAGTGGAAGACAGCACTGTCCACCCAGACCTGTGAAGAGCAGCACAACATGGGCTGCATGCAAACATCTGCCTCTATAACAGAGTTGTCCTGAAGGCGTTCTGGGGAATCCTTATGCCATTTCATGACAGTGATTGAGGAGAGCCATTAGGCTGCACACAGTTCTGCTGGCCTGAAAGGGTTAAGCTAGAACTGCAGGAGGGAAAAAAGGGGCCCCCCTCCTGAAAGGGAGGGGTGCCCTGGGAACTCTTGGCATGCCTGATGGTTGCTCCCTTATTCCGTGATTTAGAGCAAGTAAAGTTGCAGGTTGAGATAATGTGTTCTGTAAACATTGGGAGGACGTTTCGAGCTAAGTTGAGATGAGACAGTGAATTCAGCTGTGTTCCCAGGATATGAATGTTGATAGTGATTATGTCCAGATGCAGTTGTGTGTGTGAACCTATTTTTTGAACTACTATCTGAGCATGTATATATTGCCACTCTTGAAGTAAAGTTTCGCTATTTGCCACCAGAGTGGTAGCCCATCTGTTAATCAAGGCGTCCTTGTGAGCTGGTCTCCGTCAAGTGATGTGCCTTTTTTGTCTACCTGCAAAGAGCATTCTTGGCTACTCAAAACCTTAGGCTTTGGTTGCACCTTACAGAAAGACTCGTGTAACCAAGCCAGTTTTTTTCAAAGTGGGCTTAATCATGCACAGAGAAAATTATATGATCCAGTATTTTTTCACTGACTGTTAAGTTCCAGACTACTTGAAGGAAGAGGTTTGCATGGTGCATTTAACTGAGAAAGATGCATGCCAAGTATCATTTTTTATGTTTTGCAGCATTCAGAGGACACACAACTAAAGAGTCGCAGATGCTGTTTCTGCTTGCTGGAATTCAGCTTCAGGCACAGAAGCGGCCTTCGGAGAAAGTGGGGAGAGAGGGACCAGGGCCACTGGAGGAGCCCTGCTCACAAGCCTAAACCAGTCACCCCCAGTGCAGCACTGGTTCAGGACTCCCCTGGTCAGGACATCACAACCCACTTCTCTTTTCCCACCTTTCTTGACTGCCAGGTGCAGCAGAGCCAGCGGCTGGGCAGGGGAGAGCTCATCCTGACAGTGCTGTGCATGGTGGCAAAGGAGAGAGAGGCTTGGTGCTGCTGGGCACAGGGTTCTTCTCCCACCTCGGCTGCCCCTCAGCAGGGTGCTGATGTAGACACAGAGGAAAGGTACAATCTGGAGATCAATTGAAGTTCATTTAATCAGGGAGGGGAAGAAGTATGCATTAATGTGAAAATGAGTATTCTAAAAAGAGAGCAGGAAGAAGGGGAAAGTTACAACAAGTTAGCAGTAGGAAAAGAAGGTGCTACCATGAGCACTGTTCATGTCAGTGCTAGTAATACATATGGATCTTGCAGGTGTGCATAATGTGAATGAATAAACAGGAAAAAGCCCAAATCAACCAACCAAACTCTCCCCCATGGGCCCAGAAAAAAATCCAGGAAGTAAAATATATGTGGTGTTCTTTAAAACATGGGAAATGGTTTTCAGACAGATTTGATTTTTGTTTTGGGTGATCCTTTAGTAGGAGAGCAGGAGGAATTAGTAAAGGCAAGTGAAGAAAGAAGGAAACTGTAATAATAGCTAGGACATCATCTTTTTTGTTTCTGGTAGTCCTCCAAAATCCTTAACACAGGTGATTCTGAGAGGAGAATAGTATATGGGATACACTGGAAATTTCTGGCTTCGAGGTACATGTGCAGCCAGCAGCAAGCACTGTAACTAAACAGGCAGTCTACAATTTGCCGCGTGCTTCTGGTCATTAACCCAGTCTTGGCTTAGCAGACAAAGGGACGCTGTGACACAATTCCGCTTAGCACGGCTCAAACATTTTCAGTGTGGATCAGTTAGAATGTCCTAAATATTCTCCCACCAGGATGTTCTGCAGTTTGGTTGCTGTGACAACAGGAACTGCACCAAGCATCAGAGCAGAAGTTTGACTCAGTACTCAGAAATATGTTCCCAAAAATCAGCCAATCGGAGCAGAGGAGAAGCTACGCTTGACTGATCCATGAGTTCTTTGCCAGAGACTTTGGAGGTAATCAATACAAAAGACTTAAATAACAGAAGGATGGCCCAGAGAACTGCTGCTTGCTCCAAGGGCGATGAAATATCTCTCTCTCTCTCTCTCTCTCCCTCTCTTCTTTTTATCTCTCTCTCCCTCTCTTCTTTTTATCTCTCTCTCCCTCTCTTCTTTTTTTCTCTCTCTCTCATTTGCCCCATTTTTCCTACAAACCAACATGTCTTCTCCAGTAGCCACAGCCATAGCCCAAGACAATATAAATGACAAATGAAATCAGCAGTTGAAAAGGATTGCTGCTGTTGTTTCACCTTAATGTGGACCAATTGGGATTTGCCAGCCTTTTAGGAATTTTTAAAAAGGGACCCAACAAGTGGGCTGCTGTGAGCCTCTGTGCTAACCCTGTTAGGTGTGTGTGAGCTGCCTGCAGACACGATTCAGCCTCAAAGAACCCAGATGGCAAGAAAATGCTGCCAGGAGGACAGCTGGCTTTTGGAGTCTCAGGCTCCATTATTTACCTTGAGAAGTAAAGCAGCTTTGCTATGTCTCACAAACATTTGAAAAAAAAAAAAAGCCAAGAGGACAACCCAAAACTATTGCATTCCAAGTTGTAAGGAAATTTGGGAGCACATGCTTTATATTACAGGCTCTCCACTTCTTACCATACTTGAATGCCAAAATCTCTTTACCTACTGGGCAACACCACAGTGAGGCAAAGCTGAACTTCACTGCTGTTTGATATTGTGGACTGTATCGTCCTTTCATATCGGAGGGCTTGCATATGTTCTCCTCAGCACATGAGGGACTGAATGATTCTGAGGCATAGCCTTGGCGCAAAGCCCCCAGGAATCTCTCAGCCCCACAAGCTGCTACACTGCTCCTGCCAGTGGGAGGGATCCACAAAGTGTTTTGATGAAAAAGGAAATAAAATCTCACCCCCCTGACCAAGTCTCTGGGTGCTGCTTTCTCCCTTTTCTCCCCATTCCTTTCCCTGACCTACACACACAATTGTGGCACCAGCCTTCTGAGGAGCATGGCACATGTTGGTGGTGCCTCCTCCCATATGAATTCCTACTGCAGTCTCGCTCCTCCATGAGAAGGTGGAAGCCAGCACATCTGAAGCCACCATTCATGGGGATCCTGACCACCTGCTGTCTGCGCCTTTCCCAGCAGAGCAGCTCCAGCCGCACAACGAGCCAGAAGATGTGACAGCAGAAGGTCCCTCTGCCCAGGGGTGCAATCGCAGCCCCTCTGCTTTGGAGCAGGTCAGGGAGCACTCGCCCAAGGGGAACGTGGCACCCCCCAGGGACAAGGGTCCCCGTCCCCCAGGACTCTCCCCAGCCCCACAAGTGGCTACTCTGCTTCTGTCTGTAGTAAGGATCCATCATAGTGGGGTATAAACTGTTCAGGCGGGACAGGAAGGGTCGGAGAGGTGGTGTGGTTTGTGAGATTTGTTGCAAAAATCACAGTTTAGGTGTGTTTAGGTGATTTTCGGTGAAAATCAGCTTTTTGGGTTGTTTGCGAGGAGATCTGTGGCAAATATAATGTTTTTGGCATGCTAGTGACGGTACTTGAGGTGGAAGTCACATTTTGGGGTAGTCTGGAGGGGATGTGAGGAGACCTGGATGAGGGTGGTGCCGTTTTCTCACAAGACGTAGCCCCAGGGTTAGAGGACAAGGGCGAAGGTTTTACACCCTGGAATTGTAGAATCCCCCCTGTGACGACCCGCAAGGCCTGAGGGGGGTCAGGCCTGGGCGGCTGGGCCCGAACCTGCACAAACAGGAGACCCCTTGCAGCCCCCCAGTGCCCCTAAGGCTTTCTCCCCCTGCGCCCCGCCCCTCTGCCCATCAGGACCCGCCCCTTCACCGAGCCCCTGCCCCCTCCTCGGGAGAGGCCCCGCGCCTCTGGAAGGAACCTCCGCGCCGCTCGGGGGCGGGGCAACGGCTCGCGGCGTCCGGAAGTGACGCACTCTCTGGGCGCAGAGTCCAGCCGCACTTCCGGCGTGAGGGAGCGGCTGCGCCTGCGGCGTCCGGCGAGGGTCACGCGGCGTCTCGGCCCTCCTGTTGGCTTTCCCGGGGCTGCGGAAGCCCCGGCGTTGATCCCATCATGACGAGATGGGCCCGGCGAAGCGGCCTAGCTGGGGAGAGGGCGCTGGATGCCACCCCCTGGGAAGAGATGGCCGGCGGCCCCGGCCCGCGCGCTCTGAGAAAGGAACAAGAGAAGGGGAAGAAGAAGAAGAAGAACAGGAAGAAAAAGGACTATCTGAACGAAGACGTGAATGGGTTTGCGGCGTTCCTGAGGGAAAGCAGTCGAGGCGGAGGGGGCGCCGAAGCAGAGGGAGCCGAGCTGGAGAAGGAGGTGGCGCTGGCTTTGAAGAGGGACAAGCGACGGGAGGATAGGAGGCTGAAGAGGCAAGAAAAGAAGAAAAATGCTATGGTGGGTTTTGTCTTGAGTCATTTGGATTTGGCTGTCCGTGTTTGTTGTGAAAGATATTGGTAAAAGCTCGGTGTGGGAAATGCAGGCTCTTTTTTCTCTGCTCATGGTGTGAGGTCACACTGGAATCAGAGGTAAGGGTCGTTAAAAAACCGTGAAAGACTGAAGTATCTCAGCTTTGAAACAGGCAACGCATTTCAGCCTATGCCTTAGCCTTTCGAATGGCTCTTAAACTTTGATGAATTCCTATTCCCTGCGGGCACCTGGGTGAAACTAATTCAGTGATCTCTGTGTGTAATTCATCATGGTAATATTCTAGCTGGTTTGGAGCTGCTTTCAGCAATGTCTTCTGTTTGGGAATTGGAGTGAGATCTGGCACACTTAAAAGGAGACTCCATGAAAGCAATTATCTCAGCACAGACTCCTACTGAATATAATCTGGGTATGCAGTATAGAGTCTGTACTACTAATAAATGTGAGATGTTTGAATTTCACATGAGTAAATTGTAAGACTGGTACAGTGTTGCTTACACTTCAGTAAAGCCTTTGAAACAGTTTCTCATAGCATTCTGCTTCGGAAACTGTCGGCCTCTGGCATGGACGGGTGCACACTCTCCTGGGTGAAAAACTGGTTGAATGACCGGGCCCAGAGGGTGGTGGTAAATGGAGTTAAATCCAGCTGGAGGCCAGTGACAAGTGGGGTTCCCCAGGGCTCAGTCCTGGGTCCAGTCCTGTTTAATGTCTTTATCAACGACCTGGATGAAGGCATTGAGTGCTCCCTTAGCAAGTTTGCAGATGACACCAAGCTGGGTGGAAGTGTGGATCTGCTGGAGGGTCGGGAGGCTCTGCAAAGGGACCTGAACAGGCTGGACTGCTGGGCTGAGACCAACGGCATGAGGTTTAACAAGGCCAAATGCCGGGTCCTGCACTTGGGGCACAACAACCCTAAGCAGAGGTACAGACTGGGAGAAACCTGGCTGGAAAGCTGCCAGGAGGAGAGGGACCTGGGGGTGCTGGTTGACAACCGACTGAACATGAGCCAGCAGTGTGCCCAGGTGGCCAAGAAAGCCAATGGCATCCTGGCTTGTATCAGGAATGGCGTGACCAGCAGGTCCAGGGAGGTTATTCTCCCCCTGTACTCGGCACTGGTGAGACCGCTCCTCGAGTGCTGTGTTCAGTTCTGGGCCCCTCACCACAAGAAGGATGTTGAGGCTCTGGAGCGAGTCCAGAGAAGAGCAACGAAGCTGGTGAAGGGGCTGGAGAACAGGCCTTATGAGGAGCGGCTGAGAGAGCTGGGGTTGTTTAGCCTGGAGAAGAGGAGGCTGAGGGGAGACCTTATTACTCTCTACAACTACCTGAAGGGAGGTTGTGGAGAGGAGGGAGTTGGCCTCTTCTCCCAAGTGACAGGGGACAGGACGAGAGGGAATGGCCTCAAGCTCCGCCAGGGGAGATTTAGGCTTGAGATTAGGAAGAAATTCTTCACAGAGAGGGTGGTTAAGCATTGGAACAGTCTGCCCAGGGAGGTGGTTGAGTCACCGTCCCTGGAGGTGTTTAAGGTTAGGGTAGATGAGGTGCTTAGGAGCATGATTTAGGGAATGGTGGGAATGGTTGGACTTGACGATCCAGTGGATATGATTTAGGGAATGGTGGGAATGGTTGGACTTGACGATCCAGTGGATCTCTTCCAACCTGGTCATTCTGTGATTCTGTGATTCTGTGAACATTTAAAGAGTGCGGGAAGTGTGCTGTAGTCAAAATCACATATCACCATTCGTCCAGGATGTTTGCTTGTTAGTGAGTGTGGTATTGATGAAAGCAGAAAAGTACCCGTAATAATACAGTTTCATGGCATAGACCACTGATAATTACTTTGCGGCAGGGTACAGTGTCTCTTTTGTTTAGCTGTTTTTCCATGAAGAGAACATCCCTTGATATGTTTGCCTTCTGAAAAGCTGGAAGACATAATTGGACTGGAATGTTAAGGTCTTTGCTTGCCCTTTACAGTCTTGTTCTTTAACGTTAGAGTAACCTCAAATCTTGACACCAGTGATAAGGACCTAATAGCACCCTCAAGGTTTCAGTCAAGAGAAATACTGATCTAGTAAAAGTCTACTACCTATAGGTGGTAACTAGATAACTGGAGTTAGAGATATTTTTTTTTTGTACTGTCATGTGCAAGTGCTGTGTTTTGCTACATGAACTGCCTGTGAAAATACATGTACATTTTTATTTTCAAAGGTATGTTTCCACTGTAGGGAACCTGGCCATGGTGTGGCTGATTGTCCTGCGGTACTGGAAAGTCAAGATATGGGTACAGGAATCTGTTACCGATGTGGATCCACAGAACATGACATCAGCAAATGCAAAGCCAAAGTAGATCCAGCAGCTGGTATGTCTCAGAAATTTGTCTTTTTCAGGGTGCTTTCATCTGAGTTTTCTGACTAATGAAAAATGAACTTTATGTTTTAGTAATTTAAGTGTTGTGAGGAGATAGGTTAATATGTTTAAAGGAATATAACATTAAAGCAGTGACTCCAGCAGTTTGAGAGACAGTATAGTTTTTATGTTATAATAGTGTAGTAAACACTGTCATTATAGTGTGTTCACGGTTGTCTATCTCTTTACAATTTCTTTACTGTGGATCATAAACTGTATGGGATTCTGCAGGGGCGTTTCCATATGCAAAATGTTTCATCTGTGGTGAGATGGGTCATCTATCAAGGTCGTGTCCAGATAATCCCAAGGGACTATATGGTGAAGGTGAGTGTACTGATTTACTAAAACCGAAACATGTTTTTTGTACTTATCTGATATGAAACAAAATCTGATATGAAACAAAGTAACATTGCAAGTGAGTGACTAAAAGGAATTTCCAAATGTCTTTTACTCTTAGTAAAATAATGTAAATTCTGGGGAGTTTAGTGTGACTATTGACTCCCTAAGGTTTTCTGGTTTAATTATATCTTAGTGTAAAACAATGAGGCGAGATGCAAAGCATGAGAACTTGCTTGTGTTTACAGTATCAAACAGCGCACAAAGAAACACAATCATAATAGGCTGTGCATATGTGGACAGTGTGCATTTAAATGTACATATTCTACAGTACATAGTAAAAACATACTCATGCTATAGCTCAAGACTATGGGAGGTGTTTATGCAAAACCAGGGCTTTCACTAGAAAGAGGACATTTTCATTTTAAGTGACTTTAATGAGAAATGTGATCTGAGTTTGAAAATTTCATTCAGATTCTGCTCTGCTTTATTTCTGTGTTGGCAGTAACAAATAGCATTCTGTGTTCTGGTACAATCTTGAGGTCTGGCAAATTTAAAAGGGTGATCTTGCAGCACAGTTAAGTTGGAAGAAAAATCACTGTATTTTCAATGTTTGCTATACAACTAGAATCTGTGATATGCTTTCTGCGTGTCTGCTCCATGACGTTACATCATTTTGCCTAAGAGTGCAGGCCTGTCCACAGGGACATTTTCTTGTCTTGTTTACAGATTGTCACAACAGAAAACTGGAACTTATATAGGTATACCAGGAAAGCAATATAGGGGGATTGTTTTGTTTTGGGGATTTTATTTTCCTAGAAAAGTGACAACTTTCTCTTTTACCAGGTGGCAGCTGCAAACTTTGTGGTTCTGTGGAGCACTTCAAGAAAGACTGTCCGGAAAAACAGAACTTAGGTGAGATGCAGTGGAATGTACAGGGTGGCGCTTAAGTGCACAGCTGAGTCATGTTCATTTACTGGCCTTGCCTGGCTTTGGTCAAGAAGAAAGGATTGGAGAAGAGAACTTGCTAACAGCAAAGGTGATCTTCCTTTGGGAACGAGCACTTTTATTAAGGACTGTGTGTGGGAGGCAGTGCAAAACTTGATCTTTCGGTTAAAAAATATCTGTGGGTTTCTGAAGATACCCTGATGTGCTAATGTGTATTTGTTAGTCATTATTTTTGTTGCTGATCACAACTTTAGCAGCTGTGGAAAAAAACTGTTTTCTTCTGATGATGTTTTGTGTGTGAAGTGGGTGGAACTGGGTGTGTCATTTGCAGCATGGTGGTACTGGCAGCTTTTAAAAGCACTGTGTTTGGGCAAAGGTTCAAGGCAGGAGAGAAAGAGCAGGCAGGAGATCTGTCTAGCTGGATTCACCAGCCAATAAGCTGCTTACTTATGTGTTCTTCTGTTATCCATGTGGGTGGAAAAGTTACATTATATAAAAAAAATCCTGTGCCATGGAAGGCAAAAGCATCATACAAAGGTTTGAAGAATGATTCTCTTATGGAAGTGGTGTAAAATTTGTGCATTTTTCTACTTTATGTAGCCTACAGAACTTTTGGATTAATTATATGTCACTTTTGTGGAATTAGTATATAAATATTTATGGAGGCAATGGAGGGCTATACTTCAGATGTTTCCTGTATCTGATCTTGCAGGATACTGTTGCATCTGAGACCGTATGTAACTTTCCAGCTGTATGCAGATCCTTGGTGAACTAATGACGGGCCTTCAGAGGCCAAATCTTCCTCAAATGTGAAAGTTTGTTGTAATCATAATGCTTAGCTTTCACATAACATCTTGTCTCTCACTCTGCAGATCAAGTTACAGTTGGGCGATGGGCCACCGGAATGAGTGCGGATTATGAAGAAATTATGGAAACATCAAAGCTGCCAAAACCAAAAGTGAAAGTACCCAAAGTTGTTACTTTCTGAAGGCCTCTTGGCTTTTAAACCACTGATGGCTGCACTGCTTCACTCCAGCATAGTGACTGCAGGGTGGATACCTGGTTCCAGAAAATCAAGCAGGTTGCTATTGCTGAATTTTACTTTTTGCCCCACCTCCTTTTTCCCGTATGCCTCCTAGGCACCCCTAGCTTACTGAAAAGCTGCAAACAGCAGAAATGCAGGAAGTGGGTATTTTGGTTTTATCTCTGCCAAAATATAGCATTCCTTCTGATTCACATTCTCCCTCACTGCCAGCCCTCTGCAGAGGGAGATTGGCTTAATCTCACAACAGGGATGCGGTTTCAGTAACCAAACAGCATGTGTACATTTCATTGTGAGGGTCTGTGACAACTGGATTTCAATGATCAATATTGCTGCTTTTAACTGCTGGGTTTACGTATTGGGGTGGACACAGTCATGCTGGTCGTACTTGAGAGTAGTTCTGTAACTTGCAGAGCGGCATTGTGGGTATTTCTGAAGACTTTTTGGGTTCTGGTTTGGTTTTTCCTTCTAGGAAAATTTATTTCTTTCTCTATGTGTAAGCCTGAGCAGTCTTGCAGTGAAGTTATCAGGTACCCTGCAGCCTGTCGAGCTCAAAGGTGTAATTACCATTACTCAGCTAAATGTGTACGGGTGTTAACCTGGTGGTTTATACTTTTTGGATTACTGAGTATTTTTTCACTAAGAGAAGCAGAATCAAGCCCTTCTTCCGTTATCTGTGGTGAACACACCTAGAAAGAGTTGGAGAGCAAGTGTTTCTGTCTCTTGGGGTGAGTTGGGAGTAAACTTTGCTTTGTATTACACATACCTGCTTATTGGCAGATCTATTTATTTTTAAAAGGAGACTGCAGCCTTAGAAAAACTGATATGAAAAGAAATTATGAAACCAACTCCATATGGAGTTCCTCCAGCAGCTCTCTAAATGCTGTAATAATTCAGCTAGTGCAGGCAACGGTGGTCAGCTTTCCCCTGCTCCTGATCATCTCATCCAAGACAAACAAAGCAGCACGATGTCGCTGCAGAAATGCAGCTTGAGCTCATCTCACGTGCAGCCGTTTATTCTGACCTGTTGCCTTTGCCCAGACCCGGGCAGCGTGGACAGGGGCTGTGCAGGGTCTCAGTACACTGTGCTGCTCCTGCACTCTGTAACATCAAGCTCCTCTGTCCTCTGCTGCAGCTGTGGTTTCTGTTGGATGAAGACCACACTTTAGTGCCCCAGAAATCTTAAATCTGCCCCCTAAAAACTCCAGCTTGCCTTATGTAGTAGTAAGCAACAGTTCTTGCAGGAAAGTAAGATGGTGTGAAAGCTGTTGCTTCTAAAGAATTAATTAACCTTTTCAGTAGAAATGTCCTAACCACCCATAAATAATTGTGGTGAGAACACAGAAGGAACACCAGATGGCAAGCCTAAGCTCAGGGCTGGACCAGCCACTAAAATGATGGATTTGGAACATCCTTTTCTTACAGCAAAAAACA
This sequence comes from Clamator glandarius, assembly GCA_033459285.1. Taxonomy (NCBI): domain Eukaryota; kingdom Metazoa; phylum Chordata; class Aves; order Cuculiformes; family Cuculidae; genus Clamator; species Clamator glandarius. The sequence continues at coordinate 597,749 of JAUNZM010000679.1, read as the reverse complement.
AATACAGGAATTTAATTGCATGGATATAGATTATATTTGTACATGTTAATTATTTTTAATAAAGCACTGCTAGAGAGTACAGTAGTTAGAGCTCTTATTTTAGGTTTCATGGTTCTGCTTCTGGTATAAAGGCACATAAGGTGACTAATATCAGGCATTTGTATTCAGTTTTGAACAATCGGCACACAAATGGGGGAAAGGAGGGGATGAAATAAAGTATTAATTACAGAGTTTTAATTAACTTGGATTAAAGCTCTATGTAGTATCATTTTAATATGGACATTTTGCAACAGGCAACTCTGCTTAAAAGGTGTTTCCTTTTATATTGTTAAAAAAGCATATTTTTAGATAATATCCTGTCTTTAGGAATTTAACACTGTAATGTGTTCTTTTACCTATAGAATTGGAAGCCGTGCACCTTGCCTTTCCTAGTAGTACCAGTACTCCCCAGATGATGGATTGGAGTTGGTAGCATGGTGTGCAAGTTGTGGTTTCAGAGCACAACCTCTCCCAGAGCTGTGGGGCTGTGGTTCTGGGAAGATGTGGTCACCCAGTGGTGCTGCTGCAGCCTGAGGCCAAAACATCCCTTTGGTGGACTTCAAAGTCATACAGTGCATTATGTGGGAGTTGGTGGAAGAGGAAATTCTCTGTTCCCACAGCTGATTTTGCTAACGCTTTGTTTCAAGACTGTACCCAAGCTAAACCAGTCATGTTGAAAGTCTGGGCAGCTCACAGTGCCAGTATACCCAGCGGTTTCTAAGATCCAGCTGCTATCTGCTGCTGCACTGGGTAGACAGGCCATATGCAAAATGGAGCTGCTCTGCAGGGAAAGGCACAGACAGCAGGTGGTCAGGATTCCCATGGATGGTGGCTTCGGATGTGCTGGCTTCCTTCTTCTGGTGGTGGCGCCTGTTGCATTGCTGGGGTAGTCCTGGGGACTAGGTGTTTATGTCTTTCAAAGGTGCTGGTGCCTGGCCATGTTGTTCGTGATACAAGCCAAGATGCCATTGGCCTTTTTGACCACCTGGGCACACTGCTGGCTCGTGTTCAGTCGCTGTCAACCAACACACCCAGGTCCCTCTCCTCCAGGCAGCTTTCCAGCCAGACTTCTCTGAGTCTGTAGTAGTGTATAGGGTTGTTGTGCCCCAAGTATAGGACCCGGCATTTGGCCTTGTTAAACCTCATGCCATTGGTCTCAGCCCAGCAGTCCAGCCTGTTCATATCCCTTTGCAGAGCCTCCTGACCCTCCAGCAGATCCACACTTCCACCCAGCTTAGTGTTATCCACAAACTTGCTAAGGGTGCACTCGATGCCTTCATCCAGGTTGTTGATAAAGACATTGAACAGGGCTGGACACAGCACTGAGCCCTGGGGAACCCCACTTGTAACTGGCCTCTAGCTGGATATAATACCATTTCTCTCTGGGCCCGGCCATCCAACCAGTTTTCCACCCAGGAGAGCGTTCGCCTGTCCAGGCCGGAGGCTGACAGTTTCCGAAGCAGAATGCTGTGAGAAACTGTGTCAAAGGCTTTACTGAAGTCAAGGAAGAAACACCCACAGCCTTTCCCTCGTCCAGTAGGTGGGTCACTTTGTCATAGAAGGCGATCAGTTAGTTTGGCAAGACCTGCCTTTTGTGAACCTGTGTTGACTGGGCCTGATCACCTGTTCTTCATGACTGCACTCAAGCTCACCTGTTCCGTGACTTTTCCCCGGCACTGAGGTCAGACTGACAGGCCTGTAGTTCCCTGGATCCTCCCTGCGACCCTTCTTGTAGATGGGCGCAACATCAGCCAGCCTCCAGTCCAGTGGAACTTCCCCAGTCTTCCAGGACTGCTGGAAGATGGTGGAAATGGGTTTCTGAAGCACATCCGCCAGCTCCCTCAATACTCTTGGGTGGAACCCCACCGGCCCCATAGACCTGTGGGTGTCTAGCTGAGCAAGCAAGTCTCTAACCACCTCCTCATGGATTATAGGAGCTTTGTTCTGCTCCTCTAACTCCTGAGTGTGTACGCAGAGGGAACAGCTTTCCTTACTGTTAACGACTGAGGCAAAGAAAGCACTGAGCACTTAACTCTTGTCCTCATCCCCTGTCACAGTTGTTCCGTTTGCATCCAGTAGGAACTGAATATTCTCCCTAGTCCTCCTTTAATTGTTAATGTGTTTATAGAAAGATTTTTTGTTATCTTTCACTGACTTGGCCAGTCTGATTTCTAGTTGGGCTTTAGCCCTCTTGATTTTTCTTTGCACAATCTCACTTCCTCCCTATAATCCACCCAAGGTGCCTGTCCCTTCTTCCAAAGCTCATAGACATTCCTCTTCTTTTTGATGTCTCTCAAGATCTCCCTACTCAACCAGGCTGGTTTTTTTCCCTGCCGGCTCCTTTTCAGGAACATGGGGACAACTTTCTCCTGAGCTGCTAGAATTTCCTTTTTGAAGAATTTTTTTGAAGATTTTTTTTTAAGATTTCCTTTTTGAAAAATCCTACAACAGTAGATATGGTTGAAGCATGCTAGCAGCTGGGGTCATTCACCTATCAAGCACAGCTGATGGCTGCCACCCTGACTGTAAACCAGGACAGAAAGATGTTCTGTTATAGATGCAGCAAGGAGGATCATTTTAAACGAGACTGTCACATGCAATGGCAGGACAGAGGGCCTAAAATGTGCCCTTGACTTGGAAAAGGTAAACATTTTGCCACTTGGTGTAGATTAAAATGGGATAAGTACAGGAGCCCAGTTTTGGAAAACCTGTAGCAGAACACAGTTCAGAGGAGCGTGCTGACACAGCTGCCTCCTCAGTGAGCATCAGCTCTCACTTCAGAGCAAATTCCAGAGGCAGCACCAGGAGGGACCGTTGGGAGGTGGCTTTACTGCCGTATTATTAGGACGATCATCAATAACTTGCTTGGGAATCTTTGTTTTACCCGGGGTCATAGATGCAGGCTTTACTGGAATAATTCAAGCAATGGTATGGATGCTGTCTCTGCCAGTATTAATACCAAAGGATAGCCGGGTACCACAATTAGTTTTGTTTAAAACTGACTCTGGAGAGGGTGGCTTACACAGTTTTGGGTCCATGGGAGTCCCTGTGAAATACGTTGGCTTCTGTCCTTACATGCAGTGGTATAAGCCTTTGAGTGGCATCATAGTCCCTTTAATTTGGTTACAGAGTCACAGTATGTAGCCAGAGTGTTACAGTATATAGGAAGAGGATGGTTAAAACAGGTAAACAACGAGTGCTTGTTTTTACTGTTAAAGCAGTTATGGTTTCAAGTCATAACTGGAAAAGCAGAATTTTACATGATGCACGTTTGGAGTCGCACCTCACTTCCAGGATTTATAGTCAAAGGGAACAGAATAGCAGACAAGCTGACCGCAGGGGCAGTCCAGGGCCCACTACCAAACATTATCCAACAAGCGCTAATGTCACATAATTTTTATCACCAGTCTGCCAAGGCACTATGTAGAGCTTTTAAAATTTCATTAGAATTAGCCCAGAACAGAATAAAGATGTGCCCAGAGTGTCAACAAATAACCCCATTACAGCCTGGAGAAGCCAACACAAGGGGATTAAGTGCTTTACAAATTTGGCAGACAGATATTACTCATGTACCCAAATTTGGAAGGTTGAGATATGTACATGTTTCAGTTGACATGTGACATGTATTCGAATGCAATATGGGCAACAGCGCGTACAGGGGAATCTTCAAACAAATAGTGAAGCATTTTGTTAAAGCACTAGCAGCCTTGGGAATTCTTGCACAGGTAAAAGCAGACAATGGGCCAAGATAGGTAAGTGAACAACTTAGCTTTTTCAGACTTGGAGAATAACACGTCACAGGCATACTGCATTCTTCACAAGGACAGGCGATAGCAGAACAAGCTCATCAGACGCAAAAAAATATGTTATTAAAACAAAAAGAGGGAATGAAGAGTGAAACACCGCAAAGCAGATTAGGGAAAGCACTGTATGTATTGAATTACTTAAATGTGTGAGATAATCAGGAAATGGAACAATCATCTATAGTAAGGTATTTTTCATCTTTACCAACAAAGGGTCAGCAGCTCAGCAAGGAAGAGCCAAGGTATTTTTAAAATCTTTGGAATCAGACTGATGGGAAGGACCATATCAGTTAATAACATAGGTGGTCTAATGTAGAATTCCTGGCAACTGCCCCCTCTCAAGCGAGGATCGCAATCGTTCTGATGAATGAAAAGCATGAAGCAAAAAGTTAGATCTACAAGACATTCATTGCACAGAACTCTCTGTGCTGTTTCTAATTAGCGAATAAGCTCCCTCTATGGACCAGCACATGCCAGTTTCACCTGACATATCTAGCAAAGTGCAAGGAAGACCAGAATAAGAACTGATCCTACAGCTGAAAGTTAAAACAGTTCTGGTGCTCTGCAGTGCCTTGATACATCTTTCCCTTGGTTTCCCTGAAACACCGATGTCTGAGATGACTGAATATACAGGACAACTGCAAATTATGTTTGGGGAAAATGATTTGACTGTTAAAACAAGAAAGAAAAATATTCTTGTACAGACTTGGCTGGGAAGCTGCCTGGCAGAGAAAGGCCTGGGTGTGTTGGTTGGCAGACAGCTGAATAAGAATCAGCAGTGTGCACAGGTGGCCAAGTAGGCCAGTGGCATCTTGGCTTGTATCAGAAATAGCATAGCCACCAGAACCAGAGAAGTAATTGTGCCCCTGTACGCTGCACTGATGAGGCAGCATCTTGAATACTGTGTTCAGTTCTGGGCCCCTCACTATAAGAAAGACATTGAGATGCTGGAGCTTGTCCAGAGAAAGGCAATGAAGCTGGTGAAGAGGCTGGAGAACAAGTCTTATGAGGAGTGGCTGAGGGAGTTGGGATTGTTTAGCCTTGAGAAGAGGAGCCTGAGAAGAAACCTTATCACTGTGTACAACTGTGTGAAAAAAGGTTGGAGTTAGGTGGGTGTTGCTCTCTTCACCCAAGGGATAGGTGATAGGGCGAGAGGAAGTGTCCTCGAATTGTGCCAGGGGATGTTCAGAAAAAATAATTTCCTCTAGAGGGCGATGCTGCTCTAGGTTCTTGAAAAAGAATAAGAAAATATGATTTTTCCCAGAGGACCGTTGTACTTTTGACTTGGATAGACAATTTTTTCTTCTAAGCAGCTGTTCTTCTAATTAACTGCAGCATTATAAGTTTAGTGTGGGAATAAAGTTGGTAATACCTATTGATCTGATTTGTGGTTAAGCAATGATGTGAGGAATGCTATTTCCAAGGATTTTTCTCAGGTTTTCATGCTTTACAAGTGAGTAGGTGTATAAAGTAAGGAGGAGCAGATCCAAGGCAGATGACACAAATGAACCAGCTGAGATATCCCATAACATAGATGTCATGCTTAGTATAAATCAAGAAGCCTTACTGGGCATGCTGTTTTCCTCTTCAGACACTGCCCTGCTCGAGTGGTCCTTGTTTCCTCTTTTTCCCTTGGGCCATTTACTCTTGCCAACCTTCACCTGCGGTGCTCCTCTCTGGCTCCAGTTCTGTATTTGGCACTCTCTGTTCTGGCTGTAACCATCTTGTCCACTGGAGTTGCCTGTGCTCCCTGTGCCTGCCATGTGGCAGTCATTCCTAGTAATGTGCATTATGTGATTACTGCCAGGACTGCTGTGTATTTTGTATATTACCAGTATTAGTTGGTTCTGTTTTATTAAAAGCATCTTTATTTTAGTGCTCAGGCCTTCTTTTCTTTTCCTTTTCCTAATTCCTCCTCCCTGGGTGACGGAGCAGACTGTCTGATAGAGCAGCTCTCTGGCTTTTAGCTGCTGACCAGCTGGGGCTGAACTGGGACAGGGATAGGGAGCTACATCCAGTGCTGTGCCTGTCTCTTGAAGACTGCTTTTGGTTCATGGACTTAGGCAAAAGAGATTTTTTTAAGAATCAAAAAACCCTAAAACTTTCAAAAAAACCTTTGAAAGTGAAAGTTTTTTTTTGTAACTTTAGATTTTATTATAAATTATGCCTTTCACTGGGCTAAATGACGGGTTTTAGGTACTTCTTTCTCACAGCTGCCAGTTAATAGTTCAAGGAAGCCCTGTAACTCAAAATATGTTTGTAGCGGTCTTTGATCACTCTGCGTTATGTTTCAGACTGTAATGTTCTTCTTTCAAATCCTTCATGCTTCCAAAAATATTTATTGACAAAAGAAAACAAATAGCAATCAGATCAAAGAATGTAGAGAAGTAGTGTCTGTTGAATTGGTGCCTTTGGCAAACTTTTCTACACCTCCCTGTCCTCTAAGGCTTATTTTGGGGCTTGTGACATTACCTAGCTCATTATTGTCCTAGGGAACTTAAGGCCTTTACTGTCTGACCAGAACAGCTTGATAATTGTAGCCCCTGCTTTGGCCCTGCATGTGTCAGGCCTGGTAGACTTTCTGCTGGGACCAATGGTGTTCATTTGCTTTTAAAAATCACAGAATCACATAGACTCACAGAATCATTTAGGTTGGAAAAAAAATCTTTATCATCAAGTCCAACCGTAAACCTAACACTGCCAAGTCCGCCACTAAACCATGTCCCCAAGCACCATATCTGCAAACAAGGACATCAAAGCTTCTATTCGGTACATAAGACAAAACCAAGCTGATAATTTGTCAGAGAGCACATTTTAGCTTGTCAGACTGAAGGTGCAGACTTGTGATATCCTGAAGAAGGGGTCAATAACAGTGCATTAAAATAATATATTAAAAATTGTTTAAACTATAATTCAAAGTTTTATTTGTAGCCTGCACAATTACCATGTAGTTAAAAGACTCAAGCCCTCTAAAGCAAATCTGTGGAAAAACTAAATGCTCAATAGGCAGGAATCTTGGCAAAGACCTGCATACTTAGTTTGTGCAGAGAAACAGATCTGAGTCTTTTCAAAATTTTGAAATAACTTTAATGGGTAGAAATGGAGCTATTGGAATATGTACTGATTATTCCACTTAAAAACCAGATCCCAGTCTGCAATTCACACATATCATATATTTCTATCCATGGAAATTTAGATGGAAATACGGAGTCAGTGTTTTTCTGTGCTGGTAATTTTTCTCAGAATTTTTTTTGTTTTATTTTAAACTTCAAAGAAAATTTCACCTCATGGTAAACATGAAGTCTGCAATCAGTATGATTAATTTAGGATATGTATGGCATGTTGTCATTAATAAATAATGATTATTGGCACATCAAATATTTCGCTTCCCTTAAATTCTTTCTTTTTTCCTCCTTCCCTTTAAAGATAGGTATGTTTCTACATATAAGGTAAGATTTTTTTAAATGAGCTTGTTTTTACATGTTTTTTCATAGAAATACAAGCTTCTGGAGTGGCTCTTCAGTAGTTAATCAAATACACTCTGAATATCTTTTCCTAGTAAAGTAGTTAAAGAATTAATTAGACCCTTCTGTTCTCTTCCCCCCCCACCACTCCCTCTCCTTCTCCCTCCACCCAGCCCAGTGCCCCGATGCAAGTCTGAAAGTATTTCCTCCCATGGAGTCCAAACCTGACCCTCACTCAGCTGCTCTCTCACTCCCTCTCTTCAACAGGGCAGTGGGAGAAAAGATTAAAAACTCCTAGTTCAAGATAAAGGCAGTGAGATAATTTATAAATTATAGTCATGGACAAAACAGAATACACCTGAGAAAATTAATTTAATTTATTGTAAATTAAAACCAGAGTAGCATTGTGACAAAACTTAAAAATACCTTCTATCCTAGTGCCATCCGTATTTCCAGGTCCAACCTCATTCCTTTATTCCTAACTCATTCACCTTCTTCCCCCTCTAAAGGGCTTGTGGGGATGGGGAAATGGGAGTTGTGGATGGTCCTCAGAGTTCCTCTCTGCTGCTCTTTCCTGCTCACACTGCTACCCGCTCCAGGTGAAAACTGGGCACTGCCAAACCCCACTAGGGACTGGCTGTCAGCTTGATGTAACTCCATTTACTATACAACTCTTCTGAGCTGCACCCATCAGCCAGTTGTTCACCCAAGGTGTTACAGACTTGTCTGGCTGCATGCTGGATATTTTGTCCAGAAGGATACTGTGAAAGACAATATCAAAAGCTTTGCTCCTCCACCCCCACCCCCATCCCTACCCCCCATCTGCTAGTTTAAGTTGTAGGGAAATTCCTGATCTCCTGCTTTTAGACACTTCTTTCTAAAGATCAATTTTGAGTGCTTATGAATTTTAAAATTTGAGCATTCATCTCTGAAGATCCAGTCACAAATGTTGACACTAGCCTATATTTTTCAGTCAGGCTCTGCTAAGATTGGTTGACTGCAAGGTGGCAGTTCAAAAGCAAAGAAAGTGTATGTCCCCAGTGTTAGTAAGGGCCGTGAAAAGACTGCCAGGGAAGCTCCTAACAAGCTACATGTTATAGTCCTGTCCCCTTCCTTGTGGATGTTTGCAATTTAGGAGCCAGGCTGTCCTTGGAATGATCAGCATGGAGATGACATTCTACAGCAAAGCAAGTGCAGGCTCCAGTTTTGGTGGAGGCTGTGAAAGGTCTGAAAGAGAAAGTTTCTAGCAAGCAACAGGTGTTATTCCTTAGCACCTTCCCTGTAGGAGCTATCTCGGGACCTTTCCAGTTTTGCAGCTGGGCTCTGATAAGACTTGTCGAGCAACATATGACCATTCTACCATGAAGAAAGCATCAGTTCCCAGGTTGGTGAGGCAGGGGAAGCTACTAACAGGCAACAAACTCCAGTCCTGGCCCCTTCCCTGCTGCAGTAGTTTATGGACATTTCCAATTTTGCAGGCAGCCTCCACCGAGTAGCAGACACACAGATGACTGTTCTATAGCAATGTGAGGGCAGGACTCAGTTTTGGCAAGTGGCTGAGAATGAGTGGCCAAGGGAAGCTACTCTCTAGCCAGGTCTGCCTACCAAAAGGTTGCAGCCATATGTCTATAGCCAGAACCTGACCTTAAGTGCAGACCTCTCTATTTGTATTGTCTGTATTAATTTGAATTCAGGGGAAATTCAACACTGACTCTTAGGTGGTAACTGGGTAAATCACTAGGCCCTTGGTTAGTGCATCTGAATCCATGTTAATAACATCTTATTTTATAGCACTTTCTATGCTTTTTTCCTGCTGATGAATAAGAAAAAAGAAGTATGCTAAAAAACCTACGAGTCCTAAGAAACCTATAATAACTGTCAAAAAATTGTTATTTAAAATAACATCTTTCACCGTAAGAACTGTCATAACTACAGGAAGTTTTTCACCAGTATATTTTTATTAGGGATTCCTGCCATCATATCAACATACAAAACAATCAGGATGTTGACATATAGAAATGTGAAATTCACTGTACAAAGATAAGGCTCAAGTTACAGGTATATTTTCCCCTTAGTCTCCATGAAATAAAACCATTCATAATTCATCCCAGAGTTGTGTTTATAAATGTTAGACAAACCACAAAATAGATTTCAAGTACATAACATTTTACAATATAATCCAAGCACAGACAGAAATACACAATACTGTACGTATAGATGCTCCATAATCCATGTATGTCATCCTCACTAATAAAATATTAAGCTGCTTCTCTCTCTGAGTATGCTCAACCATACCCTTCTGTGTGTATTAGATAGTCCTGTCCTTTAAGTTATTGGACTCTCAGGACTTGCAGTTGAATTACTTTGACACACCAGAGAATTTTGGGAAAGAAAGGATGAATTTTAAAAGGCCAGGCCTGAATGTATGCACATGTTTAGTAAAGGCAGCCACATGTGCACACACACACTTGCATTTAACCCTACACAAAACCTTACTACACTGCACATTTTCTGAGATTGTGTTCTCATGCAACTCAGTCATTTTCTGACAGAGTTAAATTAAGCATAACAACGCTCCAACTGCCAGAATGCTGGAATTTACAGGGACAAGATTATATTCTGGAGTATAGGATCACCAGACTTCTACAGGAGTCTGTGTGGAACCACTTCTCTGTAGTCCAGTAGGATGCCAGCTCTCATAGCCTTCACCACTTGCAATGTCCTTTGTCACACCTTTCTTTAAAAACAATGCAAGTGAATATTCTCCCTTTAAGGCCAAATGTCTACTTTAGTTTACTCTCCATTTCTATTAGGCTGAATGATTACTACCCCACGGGAAAGGATCACTGAGCTGCAAGTAGCACAAGAAGAAATACGTGCCAAGTAACTAATCAATAACGATTCTGGGGAACAGATTGGAAGGACAAACAAAGGCAAGAGAAAAAAGGCAGTTGTTAAATTTAGCTTTTTTTGGCTGGGAAAGGAATAGCAACCTGAAAGTTTTTGACTGAGAAAAGGACTCCTAAGCCCTAAAAATGTTTTGCCCTTTAAAAGCTAGAGATTATTGGAATGGATGGAGAAATCTGCTGTGGAAATTGCCATTTTCAGATTAGACATTTGCGAAGGCTTACATGAGAAAAGCAAGCAAAATCTGCTCTCTGATAGGAGCATAAAAGTCAGTAGGAATTAATGATGTGGTTATAATGCGTTAAATGCACATCTAATAGAATAGCCTCAAATGTCTCCAACTCATAAATCTCTAAGCAGGAGAAAGAGTCTGAGGCCAAAATTATAGTTGTGTAGTTTCACTACGAAATACATCTGCACAAAGATTGAGGGGGGTGATGAATAAATTTCCTCTTCCTAAATACAACCTCTGTGCCTCCTAATTTTCTCAGCATTGACAAGATTTTCCTTTCGACTCCAAGCTATACTGGAATACTTTTAGATACACAAATCCATGTTACATGAAATAGCATCAGATCATGTAACTGGGCTCATAATAATGGGGGGAAAGAGGGTAAGTATGCTGCTATATGTGAAAGGAAGCACATTAATATGCACAGAAAATATGTTGTCTTAGAGATTAGTAATAACAGGCATCTAGGATGAAGCTGCATCTCTTTAAAGTGTTTAAGCCTTTAACTGTGAGTCAGTAGAATACTTTTATGTAAACTGCACAGCCTAATGCTTTGCTTTTAAAAAGGAATACATTTTTCTTCTCTATCATTTTAAAAGTAGGTCACTAACCTACTAATTTAACTAGGGTTTCTTTTTTTTTTTTTTCTACTTACTATTATCTTCTTCCCTGTTATGTACAGTATTCTACATTCAGACTGAAGACTCACTCTATTCCAAACATTCTTAGACTACCTTGTACAGACTTTCAACAGCAGTGATAAAAGTTTAAGACAACCTGACAGGTAAGAGGAAAGATCATTACTTTCAGTTCTGCTCATGCTCCCAAGTTGCTTTTTCTTCTGTGTACTTGGTGTCTTTTCACCTCCACCAGGCAACCTCCACTGAACTTGAATGAACTTTCAATATATCCCAAACCACAGTTCCTCTATATACAGCTATATTAAACTCATTCATTCTCCAGCCAGTAGTTTAAAAATCAATCATTGCTAAAACACTAAAAACACCCGACATGCCCTTGTGCATTATTATTATCAATTTGTACATTTAAATAACATCAGTAGTTGTCTTTTGCCAAAAATTTACCAAAATATTTTAAACACATAAAAATGTAAAAAACAAAAAGAAAAAACAAATCAAAACCAAAAACCCAGCATAAACATTGCTTGTATAGGCATTGGTTAGAAGAGTTTGGTGCACTAAGGAGTATATTCAAAACAGTTTTTCTTTCAGTTTCATCAGATTTAGTGTCATGAATTGAAAGGTTGAGGACAATGAAACTTACTATGACCCTGCCTTAAGATAGATGAGCAGGAAGTCCGAAACATAGTTGAAATATGCTTCTTTTTGCATACTGAAAGTTGACTGTATGTATCTGTAACTAGAAAGGCAATTTAAGCACGTAAAAGGAACTTAAGAAGCCTAAGACTCTGCAATGAACTGGATATGAAAACAGCTACTGACTGATGGCCCTCGGGGCATTATGGAAAGATGGCACTAACTGAAATTTTGAATATAGCCCTTAGTTGTATCATGTTTATTCAAAATTTAAAAGCTGCCCAGCATGTCACAAATGAAGTTTATTTTGCAAGCCACCCACTGCCTAAGGGGGCAGTAATATTCAATATGAAACTGCTGAAACTCCGGCGTCTGACGGATTTCATGGAGGAAAGAGATTTGAAGGTCCGACTCCAAGAGAACAAGGAGAAGAGGGAACACAAACAACAACAGTCCAAGGCCTACAAGGAGAAGTCTGGAGAAACTCTTCACAAAAGCATTAACCTCTATGTTGCCCATTAAAAAGTCATAGCTGCACCTAAGTGCTCTCCGAGCTTCTTTCAGTTCTTCCTCCTCCGCAATCAAAAATGCATTTTCATCTGCTTCCAGTTCCTCAAATGAATCTGTATCATCTTTCTCATTCTCTGCTCTTGGACAGGTATCAAAGAGCATGTCAATCTCATCATCAACAGGGGTAGGCAGCAAGCTGGCACTAGGACTGTATACCAGTTCTGAGATGGTTAAAGGTTCCTCTTTCATCTTCTCTTCCTGTTCAATGGCAAGATCAACATTCCCCCCAGTGTCTTTAACTGAGGAGCCTGAAGTTACAGGTACTGAAATCTCATCTTCCTTTGGCAGCTGGGTACCTGAAAAAAAAGGAGATAAAAATTGTGATCTTAAATTGCTGCCTTCCTGGTTCCAAAACTCGTTCTTCCAGTAATATCTATAGAGCTTGGAAAGAAGATTCTCCAATCATTTTGCATACCAAAACCAGACCATACACAGTAGCAAAAACTGGAAAAGCTTTTTGATAAGTTTCAGAGAAGTGTGAAAATCTTTTACAACACTGCAGTAAAACAGATATGCTTAAGTTTGCCTCATGCAGCTTTCACTAATAATAGTGTAATGCAAAACAGAAAAAGCAACAGGTCATTTTCTATGGGCAATCAGACTTCTGATAGAAACGAATACCTACTACATATATGAATTAGTGCTACTTGGTGTCTGACATAAGAACAACAACCACCACCTACCTTTCTTTCTTTGAGATAAATGAAGAGAAAGTGACAAGGAAATTTTTAATAAAGCACAACATCAAAAAGAGACAATAGATTACCATGATGAATCCATATGAACAGTAGAGAGGATAAAAGGAGAGGAAGATGACACACAGCCTGAGGTTTAAGTATCATTGAAACAGAATGAAAGCATCTCATCTATTTGAAAAACTCCCTCTCCTCATGTCTCATTTTTCTTCCAGTCATCTTTCTCCTATTCACATTCACTCACTTTTCTCCTTTTCCTTTAAATTTCTCTCTCCCCTTACACAGAAGCTTTTCTTAGTGCTATAGGATTCCTTGTTTCCTATGATCCCACTATTTGCCAAAACTTCCCCCCCTCCAAATTTACTACCCTTTTTCCAGTCTAACACTAGCAGCCCTAAGTGTGCAAAAAAGTCTAGCTGTTTTGCAGCTTCATTAATACTGCAGGGACTGTTGTTAGCTGTCAGTTGGAGGAGTGGAAAGGAGGATAGTTGGGAATAGAGCTTGGACAAAGTGATGGAAAAACAATTTTCAACTTGTCAACACTCATTACCATCCTCAGATGCTATCTATGTGCAAAAGGAACAGACCGTACACAGTACCATGTACAACAGTAATATAAAATAACACTTAGTACTTCTTATTTTGTGTGACTAGTAGCTCTATGTTCTTTACTAATGACTGATCCAAATGCAACACAAATAAAGATAGAGCAAGTAAACCAGTACAAGGTTACATGACTTGTCCAACAAGTAACTCAGGGAATTCATGTCAAGGTACTATTTGTAATTCAAATTAGCCTGATTCTTTGATTTGAGCAAGAGATCAATGTAAAACATAGTGAACAGACATAAAGTTTTAGTTTTAGTTCCAGTTTTAGTGCAGTAAAGATTAAGATTCAGGGACTTTAAAACAAGATGGTATAAAAAGAGAATGTACTATTACATAAAAACAAGCAAGCAGAAAAGCAGTACATCTCCAGTGCCAATTCCACTAGACATATAATGGTTTCCAGTGTGAATCACAGAATAACCAGGTTGGAAGAGACCTACCGGATCATCGAGTCCAACCATTCCCACCAATCCCTAAACCATGCCCCTAAGTACCTCATCCACCCTCACCTTAAACACCTCCAGGGATGGTGAGTCAACCACCTCCCTGGGCAGACTGTTCCAATGCCTAACCACCCTTTCCGTGAAAGTGAAAGAGTCTCAGCAAGCTCTCGAAGTTTTCCATTAAAGGGCAGCAAACATAAAAAAATCAAACTAAACAAAACATCCATTATGGCCATTTTAAGATGAGCGAAATAAAGCCTGACCTGAAGATGCTATAATGAAGAAATGCGTCACTGCTCTGTAAACATATGATACAGGACAAAAATTGAAAAGCAAAATTCTGAATCAAAGACATCAACCATATAGAAAGATACTCAGCTTTGGCACATTTTGGATCACAATTCTAAGTCATTAATTTCAATAGTAATTAAATTATCATTGACCAAGATTCTGCCAAGATCATCTTGCTTTTTTTTCCATTGTTAGTCGTAAGAATGTAAATACCATTTATTGTACTAAAATTATTAAATGATTAACTTTTTTTCCTGAAATCTATCTTCCCTCTGCTTGACTAGATAGCAAAAGAATATTCTTATGCCATTTGCTACTGATCATTAAATTAGCAGTAGGCATAACTATATTTAAGTGAGTTTGTGATACTTATCTCACCATACACTTTTTCATTGTTACAGATTTTGCAATCCTTGAATGAGAAGGTCTTACAATCTCTATTTTTAATTGCCTCCTCCCCCCCTCAGTTTCATAACTGATAACGTAACACATCAGTTTCATAACTGATACCACACTTCTGCACCATCAGGTCACTTAACAACAGATTTGCCCTGAATAAGGCAGAGGCACATGATCACATTTCTTCCAGGGCCCCAAACCACTCAGTATTTGCAGAAAAAATCTGCCAATACAAAGTTAACATGTCAAAATTTTGTAAATTAAATTAGACAAGCAGATTAATACTTTATGAGACGGGGCTGCTGCAGTGGGAATCTTAAAGCTTGTTACAACACTTCCTCACAAAAGTATCTGCCACAGTACCCTACTGTATGCCAGAGTGCCTGATAGTTACCACAAAATCCTTCACGTAACCTCTGCAGCTCTGTTAGTATGTTCACCAGACAATTGAATGAGTAACAAAGGCATGTGCTAAGTTACACCAGTTCACAGGCTTCCTAAAAACTTGGTTCGTTAATATCTCATAACTTCAAGACTATACTGAACATAATAGCATTTGGAAAGAAATGCCAATAAATGCACCATAAAATACATAATATTTTACAAATACTTCTAAAATAACTAAGCTTGATTTGACTGCCTATCTAATAATTCCTTGTATCAACTACTCCGTCCTCTCCTATCACAGCCATTTTAGAAAATCATCACCTTTCATCATGAAACATATTTCATGCTGGAACTTACTGTCTACATCAGCCTTTCCATTAACAAATATATTTGCCACAGTCATTAAGAGGAGGATACCAATAGCTTGAAACTAGACACAATAGTATATGAACACCAAGAGCTGAGAAAAGTTTTGATGGGATCTTTCTTCTAAGTGTACTGCAACAGCAAGTAATTCCGGATCATCAAACCAGAATCCGAGTTATTTGAGAATGCGTTTGTGATACCTTAACACAGAACAGGCAAATTTTTTAAACTCTGGAGCCCAACATTAAGCATCTACACATATGCTTAGATACACAAGTACTACAATTTGATTTTCAAATGTGCATTTCATTTTCTTTTAATAGCAGTAAAAGTTAAGTTGAGCCACTTAACTTAGGCACCTCAATATGGATTAAAGGACCTAATCTTAACCTCTTAAATTTGAGAATACTTGCCATAGACCTCTCTATACCTGCTTAGATGCAAGGTCAGTAATATATCTTCATCGTGTTTCTCATCACAGAGAGAACAGCTGCAGCTACTGCAAAGAAAGGTCACCCCAACTGATTCTTGAGCCTTCTCTACTTCTGAGTAATTCCAGTATGCATAGCATACATAGTGAACATAACAAAGAAAGATCATATTAACGTTCATTAAAAGCCTATTTTTCTCAAATAACAGGTAAAATTGTGACTTTGTGATTAACCTGTAGATGGAAGGCAGCAGAGGAATTTTTTCAGATCAGTGTTTTCTGAAAAAGATTGTATTAAAATTGGAATGTGTCACAGTTCTGATGAATACGTTAATTTTACAATCCACTTTTTGGTTTGCATAGATAAAAAAGATTTCAATTATATTATGTATTGTTAAAATATATTAAATCAAAGTAACTGCATTTTACATCAGCCAAATACAAGTGTAAATAAATCTTTTATTACTGAAGAATAGAAGTTTAGAATGGGCACTAACTGCTGTTGTTGCAAGCCCATTTTATGTTTAAAAAATTAAGTATGTAAAGCTTTTATTTTCATTTCTTCATATTCCTCATAATACCACAACATTTCTCAAGTCCAGGGCTGAAAATGATTAGCTACTAACCATGGTTAAACAAACTATTAAACAAGCCCACAGCAAACTTCATGTCGCAATATACAGAGAAGAACGAGTCACTTGGATATTTATAGTATCAATGGACTTAAGTGTAACACCGTTACGGGACATCACTTAAAATGCTTACACAGACATAATAATATCACATTAAAGCACTGAAATTCAAAATCATTCTACAGTCCAATAGATATACCAGTGATACAAATTTAAGAAGGGAGGAATTTTTTCAGATTATTTACTTTCTGAAAGTCTTCAAGGGAATCAGTTATCTGAAGGAAAAAAACAAGTTTAAAGAAAAAAAATCCTCTAAATTTTGGAAGAGAAGAAGAGAATATAAAAGCTAAAGCAAGGTCAACGGTAGTATCCTTTAATTACTCTGCAAAATTGCTACAATTTCTTTGCTTCTATTCATACATAATGATGATTTTGCTACTAGCTTTATAAGGCTATTTTTGTACAATTTTGGGGGGTCTAGATGTTGAAAAGTCTACGATTTCTTCAGTAACAGTTAAAATTTATATTGTGTTTAGATTTAAAGGACTATGACTTGAATATTAAATTATACTTGAGAACTTTTTCCTTCCAGCCTCCATTTCATATTTTTACTCGCAATTTGCATTCCATAGATCAGAATCTTTTAATACATGTTACTGGAATATCAAGTAAATAAGCACATTTTATTTTTTTGTATTATGTAACTATAGCAAACATTTGCTACACTTTTCTTGCAAATGGATGAATTTTACAGAGCCAGAGAGATCTCTTTATGCTAGCCCAAACTCAGTACTTCCCTTCCACCGAATACTGGGATTGCTCCAAAACTCTGACTTGCTACAGCAGATAGGAACATGAACAGCTGAATAAACACAAGTTTACAGTGGGCAGCTGCCGCAAACAAGAAGATGCAAGAGGTTTGACATAAATGCTGTCAGCTGCTAGTGTTTCTAAAGGAGCCAAACCTAGCAACTGAAGATTAACAGGATGAAGGGCAGCCTCAGCTCCACCATTCTTAAGAAGCTGCAGTTGCTGGAAATACAGCACCCAGAAAAATCTGTCTTCTGCTCTACAAAAATTTCAGTTCAAACCCTGTCTGGCATCTAGATATACTGCATACACCCTTACTTATCAGACATGCAAATACAAGTACAGACCTTTGTAAAGCCTTTGTATTGTGGAGAAAGGAACAAGTGTGAAGATTTCCTTTTAAACACACAATTGAAAGATTAGATACTGTCCAGAAAGAACAGTGCTGGGAATACTTCTTTTCTTATAGATGTGTAAATAAGCAAGGCCAGCTAGGCTGCCATTAGGACAGTTCCTTCCTATCCCTCTTACTACTTCCTCTAGGAATATTGTGCTTATTTTTGTCTGTTTTCAATGTGGACAAAATTTATTTGTACTACGAATAGAATGACTTTTGAAAAGGAAGGAGAAAGTGACTTTCTCACATGACCAAAATGCATAGATGTCACACAGAAAATGCAGTAAAAGTAAATGGATTCTAGAAAGGCACTAAGCTCAAAGATTCTCCTATGCAAGATCTACATCAAAGCAGGATCTGCATAATGGCCAGAAGAACAATCCTCAGAAGCAGGAGGCCATAGATCCGTATCTTACCCACCTCCCATGCCCATAGAAGACACTTGTTCCAGCTTTGCAAGGAGAGTAAATCACTGGTAGTTTATATTAACTCCCTTCTAGGCAGTGAGGTGGCAGTCCCGCTAGGCATTCCCATTTGTTTCAGTCTTATGGGAACTTATAGAAGGGAGCAAAGCCCTATCAACTCACATTAGTTGCATGCTCTGTGACTCTGCGGCATTCCAACTTGCCTCCCAGCTGCATTGTGTGTGACAGTATTCAGCTAATGTCACAGTGCAGTCATCAGAAACCTGCTTTTCACATCCCACAAAGCACAAAAAAGCCCAGAGATACAAGCAAAAAGAGCATGGAGCACAGAATGTGTTCTGGGGTGCCTGTCTCTACCCTCTGGCCTGGAAGGAGTCCACCTCAGCACAGGTGATCCCCTTCCCGAACTAAGATGAAGCAGCAAAAGGCTGAGGCAAGCAGCAAGGGGAGACAATTGTGTATCTTGGTAGCAGGAATGAAAAGGCAAGATATATCTGTCAGCAGCTTGGAGAAAAGGAAGGAGCTGGTGAAAGGATGACAGCATCTCAGTGTCTAGCATGAGGCCAAAGAGAAGAAGGCTGAAAAGAGCTGATCACTGATGCAAAAGCTTAGCATCCAAGAAAAGGACAGTGGGACATTTCAGCATCCCTGCTGAGCTTTGCTAAGCCCTCCTGGCACAAGTCAGTGTTGTTCTGAAGTGCTTGCAATCACAGCAAGGATCTTCTGTGCAAGGAGTTACACCCCCTGCCATGAGTTCTGCACAAGCTAAATCCAGTTCTTAGGTTTCATATGGTGATAAACCGAGTTTATGCACATGTACACCAAAAAGAATAACATCTTATAAACAGTACAGCAAAATCAAGTTTTTTAAGAATCAATATAGGGCCAACGCACAAATCTATTACTAGCCTGGTGTCACATTAAACCAATAAGATGGATTGTACCTATTTGCAGCTAGCATTTAATGTCTGAGGTGTAAGAATACGAATTCCATGTAATAGTAATGCTTTATCAGTTTTGCTGATTATTTTTTTAACAAAAGGATTTGTTAGGTGCATTCTCACTATAGTTTCCCGAGCAGTGAATTCATGAAGCAAAGCCATCCAGGAGCTGTTGTTACTCAGAGACAAGTTACTGCAAGAATAGGTTCTTCCAAATCTGCAGTGCTTACTGCCTCCTGATTTTCAGACACTGAAAGTATGAGAATATCCTGGTCTTTGCCTAAATATTCCATGTTAATTCTTCTGTAAAAACTTATTTCTAAAATGAAGATTCAATACAAAAGCACAGTTTTATATAGGTAAATGGAACTGAAATATATCAATCCATATATGCAAAAATATCAAAAGTAAACAGTACCACACAAAGGCAAAACAAATTTTGAAATGTCTAACTTCATTAAGGAAGCAGAGATATACAGATTGATAGGAAGGCCAATTTATCTTCGGCGAAAGAATTTGGTATAAAACCAAAGAAAATAAACCCTCATTTTAGTTGCTAGCCAAAGCAATATTGAATACTCTTTGTTCCTTCAGTTGCACTCCTGTTACATGTAGTGAAAAAGAGATCTGAATCAGACTCCTTTCTCCACCTATCACCCTCCAGTACTATTATCCCGAGCATGAAATTATTCAGTATCTAGAAAAATAAATAAACCAAAGTTATGATCTGGCTACCCAACCCACTCAGTTGCCATAAAACACTAAACTGTATCCACTGCTGTTTTCAGCTGAAACTCAAAATCTGCTACCAACCCATTGTTAATTTAAGAACTATTTTTTTTTCAGAAAATATCACAGATTTAAAGTATTTATACACCTCAATTCAAGAAAACTACAAGGACAAAATTCCAGTAACTCATTTGTTAGCTATTAACAAATAAACCCACAATGTACAAGATGTTACTTCAAATGTCATTTAAGTTTCATCTAATTCATTCCCCATTTGAAACTCTCCTCCTGTTAGGAATTAATTTTTATTCTCTGCCATACCCAATAAAACATTGTCATTCACAGTACAGTTCCTTTCCAAGAGAGCAATAGAAGCATAACAAACCAGGGGATGGGAGGTTGGGGGAAATTTGAATAAAATAAATGTAAATTTACCAGCCCTTCTGGCTGTGATCTTGGAGCCATGCCGCAGTAATCGAATACACACTTCCTTGTTGCAATGGTTAACCATCTTCAAATGTATGCTTCTCTTGGTTTGGATTTTTACAAGACATTTCACCATTTTGACTATTAATTCCTCTTCTCAAAGTCTTGTAAATGCTCTACCCATACCAGCTTTGACCTTTTATTGAGATCCCACTGAGTTTTAAGAGACCAACACAAGTCACTCTCAATGAATCAAATGACAAGCTTCTAACACGGCCAACAAAAATATCCCAGTAGGAAACAGAATGAGTGGTTATTTTTAAACATTTCCAAATGCCTCATAACATACAATACAAACTTCCACAGTATCCATCTCAGTTAGCAGTTGCTAACATAACAGCTGAACCACACACGTAAGTGCAGAGATATCCAAGGCATCAAAACATAATGCAGAGAAACAAAAGGTCCAGAATTTAAGGTCTGTATTTCACAGAACAAAATGACATTGTGGCCTTTACTCCTCTAAAGAGCTTCAATTTGGGCACTGATATCAGTTCCCCATCATCGCCTGGAAAATATCTGTGGAAAATGTATAGATACAATAAGAAAAATCCTACACTGTACTTAGTTAAAAGGCAAACGAATGAGAAGAAAATGCTTTCATCTTAGGTCTAGAATCAAAGCTGACCTGTCTATGCATAAAAAAGAGAAAACTGCTAAGTTTGGGAAAATGTCTTTTTTTTGTATATGTGCTCCAGTTCCCACTGGTGGACAACTATTGGACACGTTCATATTCACCAGAGAGAAATGTTACTTCTGAAGACTAGGCATTTCCATATCCTCATCCAGCAGAGACATACAGGCTCCTAAAAAAGGCATGACGCATATATGCTGGCTTCTGATAACTTGCTCCAGCTGGAATCCGGAATGCAACCACGTGCACAGCATCACACTGTCCTAGTGGGAAAGGAGCCCTTGCTGGGTGCACTGAAACCACAGAGAAGAGAGAACCTGGAAGGAACATACTACAGGAGAAGTAGTCTCTCTCTTCCCACAATACCTACCTTTAATGTTTATGACATATTTTGTCATCTAAGTCCTCATTATGTGACCTCCTTGTCCTCTCTGTATTGTAAAATTAATGATGTGCACACAAATACATAGGAGAAAAAGAGGTCAGGGGAGAGAGTCCTGCAAATATGTATTTTACAAGTGACTATTCTCATGACAGACATCTGCTTCAATGGAGCTTTTGGCAAGCATGTTTGTAGTGGCTCCTTTCCCTTGCCTGGCCCAGACAGTATGAACACCCAGCAGTGCTCCCTCTCACTCCTTCCTGCAGGACAAACATCTCTCCCTCTTCTTTCTGCCAGTACTTCCTTGTGGGTCTGAGGAAAGATGAAGAGCTTCTTCACTTTCTATCCCCATTTTGTCACCACTTCAAAAGCAAGATTCTGTCTGCTTTTCTAATTTTTATTCTCATGACTGTTGTAGATACAGAAGAAATCCTTAAAAACTCACTAAAAAGAGGTGAATCTTCTCTGTGTACACAGCTACAAAAGCTGCAAGGCATCAGTTCTTACAAAAGTCTAATGACCAATATGTTCAATATGCAAAGGAAAGCCTAATGGAGGACACAGCTGTCACCTGGGCAAGTTTGTAAAAGATTTCCAACAGGAGAATATTCAAGTCAATGAATAAATGCAAGTAATTTATTTTTAATGGGACTATGCTCATGCAAAAGTGAAATGAAAAGAGAAATGACTGTGAGAATTCAAGTCACTGCTCACAAACAGTGTATACAAAAGTAAGAAGAATTATGTTGAAATCTTGCAGATGAGTACACAACTCTGTGTCTCCTAATAACACTCAGCAAATTAAGGAACAGGCTTTGCCTCCTGAGAGAAAGACAACACATAGCCTGACATTAGGAGCATGTCCTCCATAATGGTTGGAGGATGTTTCACAGCAAAGATTTTCCAGACAGAGACTGCTTCTCTCCTACATAGCTGCTCAGGCTCTCTGTGTGTAGAAGAGTGCCAGCAAGGTAAACAGGTCGGCTCTCAGGAACTAATTTGTTTTGCAGCTCCTGTTATTCTCCTCATTCTTAAATTGCCACTCCAGATATTACATAGCTGAAAGGCTAATGATGGGTAGAAATTGTGGCAGAGACCCTCAGCTTTCATGCCCCATTGTGGAAGAGGCAGAAAACAGCAGAAGGTTATATAACTTTTCTTAAAACCAGAAAATATGGTTTACAAAAGCAAAACCAATCCTGTCTCAAACCCAGAAAATTAAAACTAATAAAACGCTTTTTAAAACTAATATCCTCCTCCAGCCAGCAAAAATAGTGAATAGGCAATATTTAAGCATAACAATTTTAATGTATTTGTGACAAGGAAATATATCACCTGACTTCTGATTTTAGAGGTACCTTACTATGGTGATGGGGGCCACGTTGTTTTGTTCACTACTAGAGTAGTGATCTTATTTTGTAGACACATGGAATGGTAAACACCTAGAAATATGAGTATTTGTAAATAAGTTACAAAGGAAAGTTGTCAGAACTAATTGTTGTTAGCATGAGGTATTGATATCTTGAAGTAAAAGATTTGTTTGTAAAAAAAGTTCTTTCCAGACATTGTAGGGCTCAATAACAAAGTTAGAGGGCTATAAATCCAAATAGTTTGTTGAACACTAACATGATGATACACAGACTGATGTTAAGATCTCCTGAGGGCTGAACACTCTTTAGGAGACTCCTAGAAACAAAGTGCACAGTAGAGGAAAAAACTTAAGATGACCAGACCTTATAACATAAATGAAAGAACAGTATCAACATTAAAACATTACAAAAACACCTAGTAGGGAATTCCATTGCATATAACCTGACCTATGGATGCTCACTTTTGCCTTTGCTAAGTTTAAAGGAATATTAGAGGACATTAATTAATCTCTGCAGATCCCAGGATTCTAAAATATTTTATATAGGTTTTCTAACATAAAATATTTTATTCAGAAAAGCTACTGAGAAATCCAATTTAACTCCTACACATAAAGATTTTTGTTATCACATACACCTATACACCAGGTACAATCAGCTAACACAAGTATTGCTTCTGCTAATTCCTCTGGGGAAAGCTGCTTGATGCTACATAACGAGATGTTTCATGATTCTTTCTATCTAATGTATTATGATTATTTTTCTCTCAGATTTCTCAGCAGGTATGGCTTCAAAATTACAAATGCTGACAAGCTGTGTATTAGTTCTATCTAGAGAAACAGCACTAAACCAGTATGTTTCTTTCCAATAAAAATTAAATGTAACAACTGAGCTACTGAGCTGTGCCCAGGGAAAAAAGTGGACTAGATCACCTGTTATAGTGTTCTTGCTGTACAAACATAATGTGTGTACATTTAACGTTATTTCATATTTTACTAGCATATTTTTAATATTGATTTATATTGCTGTTCAGAAGTGGCCAGTTTTTCACGTGTTGTTGACTGTGCTGTACCCACAAAAGCTCCATACATTTCTGCTGTAAAACCAAAGCTTACACAGATAAGAATTCACACACACAGACAGACAACTAGACTGGTAGTAGGTGACGTGTGTTCATTCACCTATGTGCTTGTAAGAGGCAAGAAAGACTCCACATTATAAAGACATGATTCATGCTAATTAATTGCCATTAATGCATTTCTTATACTTGAGTGACAGACAAGTTGCAAAAAGGGTAAGAGTTCTCCATATATAATTCAGATGCACAGGAATACATTCCCATAAGAAAACCAAACTTTTACAAGTTCAACAAGGACATCTAAAAAGTGTGGTACTCTCCAGGGGAGACAAAACTGAGGAACATGGGTTTTAAACAGAAGGAATTTAGAATGAGTCTATGCCACAAGTTCTGTCTTTTCTAATACACAGGATGAGGTAAATCAACCCACAGAACGACTGAAACATGCTACTTTCACTTTGATTGCTTCAAAGGAAAGAAGTCAATGTCATCAGTAAAATAATCCATGTATGAAACCTGAGGACATAAAGACCAACTGACTCAGAAGAAGCTCTCATCACTTTGTCAAAACCACATTGATGTTCTGTGACTCAGAGGTGTGATTTTGACCCTTTTTTCCCCCTGAAGTTGGACTTGTAAAATACATAAAGCCCTGAGGGTGTCTGATGCTAGACAATGATCTACCACCCGCAAAAAAAAATCCCAAGAGATCAGGACAAGCAATGATCTGTCTCACCATATCAGAGGGTGAAAGAAGGCAGCTACAAAATTCCTACAGTGATACCAAAAGAAATATAATATGTACAATTGCACATTGAGCACTGATCATGGAAAGGACCATTGGGACCATTCAGAAGGACCTAAGTTGGTCATCTGTGACAAAGATGAATTTTGCAATCATACATTTGGATACACTTAAACCTTTTGTAGCTAAGTGCCTTTTGAAGAATGTATTTAAGGTTCTAACAGTAGAATTGTTCTCTCCAAGCATACATGTGAAATTCAACTCCATGTGATAACAGTCTATGCACAACAGTAATGTTACTGTTGCACTGCCTCACCTTTTCCCTTCCTCCTGAGACAGAAGGGACATTAGAGTCAGTAATGAGGAATGTGAAAACTTGAAAAATCTTAAGTATCACACAGAATCACAGAATAACCAGGTTGGAAGAGACCCACCGGATCATCGAGTCCAACCATTCCCACCAGTCCCTAAATCATGCCCCTAAGTACCTCATCCACCCTCACCTTAAACACCTCCAGGGATGGTGACTCAACCACCTCCCTGGGCAGACTATTCCGATGCCTAACCACCCTCTCCGTGAAGAAGTAGTATCAACTAAGCACTGAGAGAACACCTGCAAAACCTAAGGTGCGAAGACTTGAGGTTAGCTTTTTTAATTTGATAAAATACGTATTGACGGGTGGCCAAGTCACCAGTAAGTCACTTATACAACTGTAATTTAAAACAGGAAGAAAGCACATTTAAGTAAGAATAATGATTCACATACGAATACTTTGATTAGTAATTGGACACCTGTATACAGCCTGAAAGTGCAGACTGAAGACTAGGCTCTTGAAGAACAAGATACAAGTAGACAAATTCAGGGTATTTTTGCCTGCCATTCTAATAAAGCATAAAGTGTCATTACTTGTTTCCAAATCCTCTTGTGTAAGTGCCAACTGGTAAAGTATATCTTACAATGACATCATGACATCATAGGCATACAGTATCTTTCTTCCCCTAAAGTCATCATTTATGACGACATTTAGTGAGCATGCACTTTCTTACATGTCTGAAAAACACTGAACAATCTGGGCTTTTTTGGAAGACAGCTTCACTTCAGCATAATAGCCAGAGTAGATCCATAAAATGGATTATTTAGGGGGAATAGGTGGGCCTTCGTTGTTTTTCAATAGTTGATTGCATCATGTTTATTTTCCACCTGAAAGGATTACCCTAAGGACAACAAGGCAGGCTGACACTGCTCAAAATCTCCCACAGCCTCTGCTACTATCAGCTCTGATGGCTTTGTCCCCTAGCAGCTATCAAGTAATGGGCACAAAATCTTCTCTCTCACCTTGCAGTTTCTCTTAGTTCACTTTCATAGCATTCAGGGTCTGCCAGCTCAGAGTTCATCTCTCCAGAAGTTTCAGGAAGCATAAGTATTTACTGAAGATACTGAGGCCACCATATTTTTGGCCATGTCTTTTGCTCATAACATATAAGGCCAATTTAAAATGAAGAACAAGAAACTTTTGCTCAGCTGAAGTAAGTTTTCCTCAGTTAAAAGACGGAGCTGTTCACTCTCCTGAGTCTGCCCAAGATTTGTGTATCTGACAGCACTATTATAGCCAGCTTTGCTAATGAGTTGCTTGGGCCTGTCTACACAGCACAGTGCAGCAGGTGGAATATCCATTCACATACCTCACAGAAACACAAATGCAGGTCCTGGAAGCTTCATTAGCCAACTCACACACTGTAGGGACATCTGGCTAAGACAGGGCTGCCCTGCCCTGTCAATGTCCAAGCTTTTTGGAAAGTACTCCAGAGTGTCCCCCACCTCAGGAACAGATATTTAGAGAGGTGCCAGGTCTGTTTCACATGTGTAGCATACTTAGAGTAGTTTCTCAGTTCTGTTTAGTCTCTTTCAGGGCTAGCTGCCTTCCCACTCCCAGCTTGCTGCTCCTCCTCTTGCCCTTCCATAAGATCTTGTCCGATCCTTTCTGGTAAGCCACTTAAAGGCTGAGCTATCCAGTAGTGGGACACTGTACAATTAGGGGGTTGTTGGTTGGTTTGGTTTTCTTTTTTTTACAGTTTTCATTTTGATTATTTTTTCAATTCCTCCCAGTTCACTCTGGAGAAGACAGTTCACAAGGGAAAAGACAGAAATCCACAGAAGCAGATTGAGTGTGTATGGGGAAGAGAGCCAGCATCAGTGTCAGAGCACTGTGAGATCAGTTCAGGCTGCAGTTTGATAACATAGCCAAATTCACTGCAGTAAAATTCTGTAAAAAAGCTAATGCTGTTAACTTAGCAGCTGGTGGTATTTAACTACGCATAACATATTCTAGAGGAAACCTACCAGCAAATATTTCTATTAGATGGTAGTAACAACAATCTGTCTGACTAAAAGAAAATATGACTCTCAAGCTAATGTAATACAAAAATTTGAAACCAGAACTCTCTGGTGAGCATATACAAATGCTAAGTAAGCAGTTTCTAATATTAATTTCATTGCCTAGAGTTGTAAGTGTGGCACAGCAGTCTTCCAAGCAGCAAATGGTTGTTACTCTGCACTGATGGCAACTGCCCGGCAGGAACACAGTGCTTGGTACCTGGCTGCCAGAAAGTGAATTCTCAGATACAAGTATTTCACAGCAGAGATAAACAAGTAATTGTTAAAATTAACTACAAGTCAGGCACTACTACTACTCATTATAATAAGCTAAGTACACAGACAATCTAATTCACCCTGTTCTTATCACATAGAGTGTTGAAACTTGGAAGAATGAACAAAACATAATTCTATGACTCTATATGACTCCTATAAAATGAAATTAGGAAATTGGGAAATACTCCCTTGGAAAAAAACCCCACACTTGCTCAGCTGTTTTCTGTTTCCCACCATAAGACCACAACAAAACAACAGCAGAAGTCATATTTCCCAGCTTCTTAAACATCCAGCTCACAACATCTCAAGAACGAACTATTGTTAGGTTTTGGTTGGCTGGCTTCCTCTTTTACAAGGAAGATTGCAGTTATCCTTATTTAAACTGGTGAAGATTTTCACACCATTCTTTGCAATGACTGCATCTCTAGGCGCTGAATATGACTTTTAAAATATAAAAGCACATGGAAACACAATAAACAAATACATAGGAAACCTTGTCCTACAAAATGGATTCATACTGATCTTCCAATACTTTTTTGTCAGTAGGATTAAATTAGCAAAGACTCTTCCCTAGATGACCTTCAAACAATGTCCCTTTTTGTCAATGGAATTAAATTAGCAGAGAGTTTAGAACAGAAAGTAATAAATGTAAAAGTAAAGGGAAGTAAGGGAAGAAAGGGAAGAAAAACAACATGCCTAGCACTCAACTGTCTGCTTTCACTCCTGAGTAACTACAGTTACTCTCTAGTAAAATGGTGTTGTGTTGAATTATTTGTTTCCAGGCGCGTTTCTTTCCCTCAACCACCTGAAAAAAAGATTTTTGAAACAGAAAGCTTAACAGCAGTAACTTTCCTCACAATATATCTCACATGAAGCTTGTGAACTGTTCCTTTAGCTAGCAATTATTTCCCAATATGATGTGCAGAGGCTTAATAGTGTACTCCTAATGGAAATTATTACATTTTTCCATATCCTGAGTCAGTAACACACCCTTTTGTACACATTTTTAATAAATATTGGTAGCATTTGGCAGGAATCAGTTATGTAACTCACCTTCATCTAAAGGGACCTCTTCCTCCTCACAGGGAGAAGGAAGGAGGGGTTGCAGAGGTTCCATGTTGATTATAAGTTGCTTGTTCAAAGAGGGAGAGCTGCGACTCTGGGTAATGCTGGTTCTAAAAGAATAGGGAAAAAAGAGTCAGTTTATTCACTAAGGAACACTTGCAGTTCAGTAAGTCTCAGGTCAGAATTGTTTTGCATAAATTACAATAGGCCCTGAGCTATCATAGCAAGCTCTGCACACTGAGCACTGTATTCAGCTCAGTTGCACCCTCAGCAGATATAAACCTTTCAACATATGAAGTGTAAGAGACAGTTTTGTGCTGGTTTACTTCGCTTTACACAGCCTGACTCCTTGTCATGTCATGCAGGATTTCAGTGTGTTGCTCCTCTCCACTTCAAAGGTGGAGAAGGTAGAGAGGATACAAATAATTTTTTCTGACGTTGTTCCATTGCATCTGACTGGGTAAAGAAGATGTTACAGTCTGAGCGCTGCAGACTAAATCAGGAACAACCATATCCCTTCAGTTAACAGATACACAGCGCTGTCATTCTGATGCACCCCAGATGGTGCCTCTACACCATGCCTCCAGGTGCTAAGGCAGGTTTTCTTCCTTGTCCTGCTTGGCTGTATCAGGCTCTCCTGGTAGTAGGTGTTGAACTTGCTCGGGAAAGTCTGAGGAATGCTGTTGATTTGCTTCAGTCATGAGACTCATTAGCCTAAAATCATATTACCGAGAAAATAAAATGGCTCTTCAGAGTAAGCTGTCTAGGACTTATATGGTACAGGCCTGAAGCAAGAGTCCTGCAACAAATCTGAACCATTACATTATAAAATATTTACTTTTGACAAAAGCAAAGATAAAAGAGAAGACGATTCTACTTGACTTCAAATAGTGTGTAAGTATAGTGCTGAATTTTCACAAAGTGCATTCCAAGTTTGCACAAAGATTAACTTACAATTACACATAGATCAAAAAAAACCTGCACAAAGCACTAATAGCAACTCAAAAGAAGAGACTGTATGTTGCTGAGGTTGTAGGTTAACTCAGGACACAGATATCCTACTTTAAGTTACATTAAAATTCTGTGGAGATAAAAAGACTTACTTTCTAACTCAGCTGCCCTGATTCCTTGCTCATTAATGTATGCCCAAAGCTACTTATATCCTTGCTTGCATTCTAACCATCTAGTTTAACTTGGCATTGCATTAATGCTGCATAACTACACACTCCAACAGATTTTCAGCCTGTAGTGTTTTAAGTGTCACACAAAGATATTGAACAGTATCCTCCTTACAACTGCATGTTTCTTTCTCAATGCAGCCATGGTACCACTGAATCAACTTTGAGGTAGAGGGCCCAGAGGGAGAAAACTATATATATGCATGTATGTATATGCACATATGTATATTTTTTTCAACCTTTAATCACGCAATTTCCTCTATATGTTTAGCACCTGAAAACATACCATTTCCTGTCTCCAGATCCTCTTTCACTGAGTAACTTGTTTCTTTTGGAGTTGAAAATTTTCTGTGCTTTTTGCCTACTTGTGCTATAAGAAGGACAAGCTATCTACCTCTGTCTCCCATTTCAAAACCTGCATTATAAAACCATTTGATATCATTAAACTTTTTTTTAATGTTTCTAAAAACCTGGAGCATTTTAAGAAGGTTAATAGTAAAAAACAAACAATACTATTTACGGATGTTAAATCTGTATGACATTGCTCTATAACCTTATGTGCCCTCATTTGTTTCTTTATGTACACTAATAGTTTTAAGTACTTCAAATACTGTAAGCAAAGAAAAGTAAAATATTAAATAATTTTACGTTAAAATCTTTTCCTACCCAATGGAAGAAAGAAACTCTATGGAAAGCAGACAATTAGCTATTTCCTTATGTGAATCACTATTTTCATTTAAGACGCATTTATGTGCTTGAGTAATCTACCCTGCCCTTGTATAAAAGACAATATGTTATTGTTAGAATTCTATAATACTGGTGACATATATTTCCCAAGGCCTGTATGCTTCATTGTGGAAGCTCAGAATGACAGACCTGACATCTCACAGTAAGGAAAGAGAATTTCTCTGCAGAGAACAACAATCCTCCTCCTTAAACTTTAATATCAAATGTGAAGACATACCTGTGAACTTCTGGAGGTTCCCTCTGGATTTTAGAGCTTGCCTCCACAACTTCTTTGGCTACTTTCCCACTGTATTAAAACATGAAATAAATATTCAAACAAATACCAAGATGAGCTCACTACATGCCAAGCACTATACATGAATGAACAGTGAAGTTACATTCAAAAGAAGAAAAGGAAAAGGCAAAAGAAAAAAAAAATCCCATGTAGTGGATATATAATGCACTAGGTTAAAAATTCTGCTGACTACTTGCCTGCAAAACTACTGAAGAAAAAGCAACATTTAGTTGTAGAAAGTAGACGGGAGAGGGGACTATCCTACTAATGCACCTCTGGTTCAGAGTGGTCCAGTTACAGGGGCCATACAACCTCTACACAAGCCACATCTCCTTGTTTTTACAGAAACTGCACCAAAAGGGAAGCCCTGTTCTGGTGAAACTACTCGTAGACAGAAGTCTGCATGAAGCCTCCAGTTTGTTTTATAAGTGACACTTAGGAGACAACAGCAAATCATTCAAATCCTAAACCTGGATTAAGTTGTGAACAGGTCGTCAAGAAGGAAAAGCCCTTAGTTTGCCATGAGTAATTATTGCTACCTTCTATTACTTTCTGGAATGGTTTACTATGAAAAAACAAACAGCAAACACCCACCTATATCGAAATCTACTGCCTTTAAAAAATATCTTGCTGCTGGACATGGTCTTGATCTGACTGGATTTTGCATACCTTGAAGAAAAAGAACAGAAACTGACATTTCCAATGTAGAAGGAACCTAGCAAACAAAAATGAAAAACACGAACTACAAGCTTTGTAATTTTTATATAATACAGTAATATTCAATAATTGAGCTTTCCAATTTTCTAATGCCTTTATATATAATAATATAAAGCATACATAAAATAATTCAGACATCACAGAATGACTGAACATAAACCAAGTCATTACCCAGACAGAAAAGCAAGAAAATTAAATGCCAACATTTGCTGCATCTCTAGGAACTCTCATTTACAGAATGAAGGAAAGATCATGGTACACCAAAGGGCCTTAGAACAAGTTTGCCCTACCACCACCTTGTTTGTGGGAAGATATAACTATTTCCACTTTCATAGAATCATGGAATCACCAGGTTGGAAAAAACTTCCAGGATCATCGAGTCCAACCATTTCTATCTGTCCCTAAACCATGTCCCTGAGCACCTCATCTACCTGTCTTTTAAATACCTCCAGGGATGGTGACTCAACCACCTCCCTGGGCAGCCTGTTCCAGTGCCCAATGACCCTTTCTGTGAAAAGTTCCTTTCTGATATCTAGTCTGAACCTCCCCTGGCACTGTTTGAGGCCATTCCCCCTTGTCCTGTCTCCTGTCACCTGGGAGAAAAGTCCAGCTCCCTCCTCTCCAAAACCTCCTTTCAGGTAGTTGTAGAGAGCAATAAGGTCTCCCCTCAGCCTCCTCTTCTCAAGGCTAAACAACCCTAGTTCCCTCAGCCTCTCCTTGTAAGACTTGTTCTCCAGCCCCTTCACCAGCTTTGTTGCTCTTCTCTGGACTCGCTCCAGAGCCTCAACATCCTTCTTGTGGTGAGGGGCCCAGAACTGAACACAGTACTTGAGGTGCGGTCTCACCAGTGCCGAGTACAGAGGGAGAATAACCTCCCTGGACCTGCTGGTCAAACCATTTCTGATACAAGCTAAGATGCCATTGGCCTTCTTGGCCACCTGGGCCACTGCTGGCTCGTGTTCAGTCGGCTGCCAACCAACACCCACAGGTTGTTCTCCTCCAGGCAGCTTTCCAGCCAGGCTTCTCCTAGTCTGTAGCTCTGCTTAGGGTTGTTGTGCTCCAAGTGCAGGACCCGGCATCTGGCCTTGTTAAACCTCATGCCATTGGTCTCTGCCCAGCAGTCCAGCCTGTTCAGATCCCTTTGCAGAGCCTCCCTACCCTCCAGCAGATCGACACTTCCTCCCAGCTTGGTGTCATCTGCAAACTTGCTAAGGGTGCACTCGATGCCTTCGTCCAGGTCTTGATAAAGACATTGAACAGGGCTGGACACAGCACTGAGCCCTGGGGAACCCCACTTGTAACTGGCCTCCAGCTGGATTTTGCGCCATTTCCCACCACTCTCTGAGCCCAGCCATCCAACCAATTTTCCACCCAGGAGGGTGTTCACCTGTCCAGGCCAGAGGTTGACAGTTTCCTAAGCAGAATGCTGTGAGAAACTGTGTCAAATGCTTTATTGATGTCCAAGAAGATACATGCACAGCCTTTCCCTCATCCAGCAAGTGGGTCACCTTGTGAATGGGTGTAACACCAGCCAGCCAGTGGAACTTCCCCAGTCAGCCAGGATTGCTGGAAGATGATGGAGAGGGGCTTGGCAAGCACATCCGCCAGCTCCTTCAATACTCTTGGGTGGATCGCATCCAGCCCCATAGGCTTGTGAGTGTCTAATTGGCCAAGCAAGTCTCTAACCCCCTCCTCTTGGATCATGGGAGCTTTGTTCTGCTCCTCAGGCTCCTGGGGATGCACATACAGGGAACAACTTTCCTTACTATTAAAGATTGAGGCAAAGAAGGCATTAAGTACTTCAGTCTTGTCCTCATCCCCTGTCACTGTTGTTCTACCATCTCATAAACACTTTGCTCCAGGTGTTCTCCAACAGACACATTGCCCACAAGGCCTTCTCAGTTCACAAACAACAGGTCCAGGAGGGCGCCTTCCCTTGTTGGTTCTTTCACCAGTTGTGTGAGGAAGTTGTCTTCCACACACTCCAGGAACCTCCTAGACTGCTTCCTCTCTGCTGTATTGTACTTCCAGAAGAATAAAATCTCCCACAAGGACAAGAGCTAGCAATCTTGAGACTTCACCCAGTTGTTTGTGGAAGAGCTCATCAGCTTCTTCTGTTTGGATAGGTGGTCTATAACAGACTCCCATCACAACATCTGCCTTCTTGTGAGCTTCTGTGATTTTTACCCAGAAACACTCAATCCTGTCATCACCATAATCAAGCTCGATGGTATCAAAGCACTCTCTGACATAGAGTGTGACTCCACCACCTCTCCTATCTTTCCTGTCCTGTCTGAAAAGTTTATACGCCATCATAGTAGCACTCCAGTTATACGAGCCATCCCACCATGTTTCTGTGATGGTAACTGTGTCATAGTCTCCGTGCCCTACAACAGTTTCTAATTCCTCCTGTTTATTGCCTATGGTGCATGCATTGGTGTAGATGCACTTCAGTTGGGCTGTTAATCCCTCAGCTGTCATGAAGGGAATAGAGTTCATTCCCAAATTACTGGTCTTTGGATTATCTAACCCACCAGTGCCAATTACATCTTTTCCATCGCAAAATGTGCTCACCCTCACTCACTCTGGGCCGATATACTGGAGGTCCTGACCAGTATAGCATCTCTCAGGCACTGGAGTGCTACTTCGAGGCTCAATCCTGTCTAGTCTGGCTTTATCACCCTCTTCCTTCAGATCTAGTTTCCCAGTAGTAAAGCAAAGAAATAATAAAGAAATGCTAAAACTTGTCTCCAAAAGTAGCTGCATTTCCAACGTTTCTATACAGTCCACTTCATGGTAGCCTACATCATATCTTACTGCTTCTCTCCCATCATGAAGTATACAGCAACCTTTTAGCATAGTATTTTACCACAAAGATCACAGAAGGGTATCTTAAACACACCACCTCCTTGATGTTCCCTGCCTTCAAAATGGTAAACTTATTTCCTATTGAGTCATTCCCAGACTCTAGAAGACAATCTTCTATGATTTATATCTACTTGCAAATAATTGCAACAGTTAACCCTGAGCCTGTGTTGAGACAGGACTAAAGTTCCATTTTTCAAGACATGCCGAGAGATGATGACTTTATCTTAAAATCAAAGTCTCGAACTCTTCTAAGCAGAAGAGAGGACCAAATCTAATTTAGGGAAAGTGTCATTATCATGAATTACTTTCACAACTTGGCTATGTCTGTTCTAATCTAAGTAGAATATTTTTGTTGCTATCATATAATAAACAGAACATAAACAGACAGGATTTATCTAATGCTTTTAAGTAACAAACAGTCAACACTGTACAGCTCACTATACAGCTCAGTTTCTCTGAAATGTAAGAAAACTTTTGCTGTTTCCAAACTACTATCCTAAGCCTTTATTTACAGAATGCTTTGGCTTCAGTTTCTTGTTTGGAGAAGTGTTGTTATTTTTCTGCTCTCCACATACTAACTACTACGATTTCCAATCTATTAGGCAGGCTTCACTGATTATCACTACCAATCTTCATTTACTAAGGCAGTCTTCTTTTAAGGCTGACCAAAACTGAAACAGGCTAGCATAATTTTAAACAATCATGCTAAAGAAATAACCCCACAGTAGTGTCCTGAAGGTATCTAGAAAGTAGACAAAAACGTGAGAGAAGTAGCTCTGCAGACACTGAGGTCACAGAAGAAAGAGGAGGAGGTGGTGTTCCAGGTGCTGAGCAGAGATTACCCTGCAGGCTGCAGAGGAGACTGTGGGGAAGTAGGCAGTTCCCCTGCAGCCCATGAAAACCACACCAGAGAAGATGTCCATATTACAGCCCACGAAGGACCCTGCACTACAGCAGGTAGGGATGCCTGAAGGAAGCTGGAATCCCTGGAGAATCCACAGGGGAGATGGATCCTGGTAGGAGCTGTGGCCTGTGGAGAGCAACTTCAACTGCAGCAGGTTTATTCTGAAGGACTGCAGCCCATGGGAAGGACCCATATGGGAGTCGTTCACGAAGAACACTGGAGCAGGGGAAAATTATGAAGAGGAAGGGTGAGTGGACAGAAACCACTGTGAACTGACTGTGACTCCCATTGCCTATCTCCCTGTGCTGCTCCAGGCAAGAGGCATATAGAGAAGTCAGGAATGAAGGTGTGAAATTAATCCTGGGAATAGAGAGGAGTGGTTTTAATTTTGTTTTTATTGGCATTTTGAAGTAAGAAGATGAGAAACAATTTAAATTAACCTTCCCCAAGTCAAGTCTGTTTTGCTCCTGACAGCAATTGGTAAGTAATCTTCCAGTTTTTATCCCAACATATGAGGTTTTTAAATATTAATTTCTCCTCTTGACCTGTTGAAGAGAGGGAGTAGGAGTGCATCCAGGTGGGCATTTGGCAGTAGTGAAGAGCAAAAACATCACAATCATCTATTTGTGACAGTTAATATTACAACTATTTAACCATAAAAGCAGAGAGATTATATTTCTATGAGTCAGATGTCTTTACTTCTAGCACTGATTTCTTTCATTTAGGTAGGAATTGTTTCCTATTCTCTGTATTTATTTATAGTAAAATAAAATAAAACCACCCAAACCACCATGCACTATTTTCTTATTTATATGTACTTCCTGTGGAAAATGCTTCCTGCTAGTCTTTTAAAGAATTCAGTACCAAACACAGATGATGTTAAAACAGAGAATTAATAGGTGTTTTGTGTCAGCTCATATTTCTCGTTTCTTTATTATTTATATCAATGTAGTAGATGATAACAATATATTATTGTGTCAGTGTTGAAACAAAAGGAGGGGTCTTCTCTAAAATAAAGCAGGCCATTTACATTTCCTAGTTAGTTATTATTTACCATTAGAGCAGCCCCCTGGTGTTGCTATTCTCCAACACAGAAACAATAGTTTTAATAAAATAGGCAAGGTGCTGTAAGAAGAGACTAAGTAGCAAGAATAAGAGATACTTGCCTAAAGGGAGGTGTCAATAACTTTACAGGGCAGAAAGAATACACAAGAGCTTTTTAAGAAGAAACGATTTTTCGATTCTCTTTTAGGGAACAGTAAGGAAGACACTCCTCTTGTCAATTTACAGGCATCTTTTTTTAAACAAGATGGCTGGCGTCTTTCAAACTGTATCCAAGAACATTTTAAAAAATCACTGCAGAAATATTTTTTCATACAACTCTTATTTTTTTTTCTTGCAGCTCTTACTAAAACTTGGATCTCAAGTGGGAGAACACTACCCATCCAGAGAAAAGCCCAGAGAATCAAGCGTAACAAATTGTTTCAATTATTCTCAAGGTGTTCCAACAGCAGGGCTAAGATTAATGACTATATTCCCAGACACGTGCAATTCTGTGTCCATCCAGTGTTAGACTACAGAGTGGCAAAAAAGCAATCTGGAAAAAAGTGTAATTATTCACTGCCAAAAGCCTCTTGCCTCATTCAGATTTTAAATAATTCATAATACTGGCTTGGAATGTAATAATATTCCCCATTAACTTCCATGTTCTCTGTTTGTATTTTGAATTGAACAATCTTCTACTTACATGCACTTTTTTTTTTTTACTTCTAGTATAGAAATTGACTTCATGTTTACATACTTGTAAAAAGCCTGGTTCTCCACCCCGCATTTCCAAAGATGCTTGCAGGCTGCTGGAGTAGAGGTATGGAACGACAGCACAGCCTTTTTCTAGGTACATGGAAAAGAAAGCAAATAAAAGTACTGAAATTGTTGAATTCTCAAAGGCTGAAGTAGCTGTACTATGGACCAAATACACTAAAGACCAAGTTTGCCCACATAGCCTTCATCCACAGAATTGCAACCATACAACATAGCTAGGCAATTGTTGCAGAAATGAAAAAGGGTGCTTGGAGGGGGCAAAAAAAAGCATACATACAAGTGGCTTGTAGAATATATCTGTACCAACTGTCTTCAGACAAAAATCAAGGGAGGGAAGTCACTATGTTCCATAGTCCAAATTGCACAGTTGCTGTACTACTTATATCCACTTCTCCCTTTTTCCTACCATCAAATCATACTTGCAATCACACAAACAATCCCTGATACCTCTGGCATTATTTCCTTCCTTTGTTTTCTGTTCCTCACCTAGCCACATCCAAAGCCATAATCTTGGGCTAAATCACTCTGCCCTAGGAGAGGAATTGCTTGCAGCACACTATAGTCAAAAATTTCTATGATTTTTGGTGGGAAGAGTCCAGTGATAGGACTCCTAACAATCTAATATATACTCCAGTTTGTTCAGCTGACCAAGATTTGAGGTGATGATTGCAGCTAGTCAAAAATACCTCACATTGATCCAGGTATCAATATTCACTTGAATTTTCAATAAGATTTATTTGTTGCTCATACTTTATAGGCAGGTTGGTATAGCATTAGTGCTTTAAAATCCATTAAAACTTGACTACAGAGACAACTAAAACCATGAGCAATCAACAGAACACTGCATGTACATTAAGTGAGAAATATCTCCAGCCTTTGCAAGTTAGACATTCTTTTGACAACAGCAATATTCACATTCACATGTAGTCTATATTTTAGTTACAATATTAAGTACAATTTTTGGTTGTTCAGAGTTTTGTTTAGTTTTAAATTTATGTTATATTTTAGTTGGCTCCAAATCTAATACAGAAGTTCTGTAAAAATAAAAAACCTGACCTCTTTCTGGGCTCCAAACACATAAAAAGTCTTCCCTTCAAATTTAAGTTTATAGACATCACACCTAGAAAGAGAAAAGTCATTTAAGTACAGAAAAAAATAGACCTACAGATAAGAAAAAAAATTTGCATGCTGATTCCCAAAGTCAAGCAGGCTGTCAAAGGACAGAGCCTCAAAGGAAATCTTACAGCTTCTGGTATAAAAGTATTTAATATTCTTATTTTCTTTAGAGTAGAGAACTTAAACCTAGAGCATTTCTTTGACAGCTCTTCACCTTTACAATTTCAAAGAATAAACTCCTTCCGCTGGAAAATTAAAAGTAGCCAGAAACTTATTTTACATTCTATTGATTATACAGTTTTTAATTCCTCTTGTATCTTAAAGTTTTGGAACATCTGGTGTAATTACATTCAGGGAAAGATGACGCACTCAGCCTGCATGTTGCATAAGAAGGCATACACTTTTCTAGATGCAGGCACATTTTACCAGCACCATCTTATCTCTATCCTTCTTTATTTGTGGTGTGCTATCACATATCTCAGTAACTGACTTCTTACAGATAGAACACAATACGAAGAAAAAGAAAATTTTTGACAGTACCTGTTACTGGGGCCTTGTGAGTTGCAAACCTAAGTAAAATTTAATTTAACCAATGCTGAAAGCACAATCTACATAAGAAATGGCTGTACACCACATTAAGGCAATACAAAGCCTTTGCTTAAATTGTAAGGGAAATTTTGTCACTGTAGTTTTTCATAAACATCTCAAAATTTTAGATTTCTATTGAAAAGGAAATATGAATGCAGTGGAGTGCAAATTTCTACTAATATCAGTTAAAGCTACTAGCACTCACTTTTAGGCCTTAGAAATAAAAGCACCAGTATATAACGGTCAGATAAATCTCACCAGACCAACCTTTTGACAGCCAGCATAACACTGAGGTAGCTTAATGACTTTTCTTCTACCACCATTTTATTTAGTATCTGAATTACATGCCAATGGACTAAATGAACACAGAGATCTTCAAAAGCACACATTATCCGTAAGTAGCCTTAAGTTATCCTTAAGTAAAATCTAAGTGCTGCAAAACTCATTTCCCACAGTATACTCATTTCCCACACATTTAGGAATTGCTGTTGGCTCCTCCTTGCATTGTATACTGACATTATAGTTACACCATCCTTATAACAAAAGCACAAACCATCAAAGCACTGTGACTGAGGCTACCTGGAATTAACCCTAGAGAAACTACAGTACAAATCTACAATCACAAATGCATGATATTTGGTGGACAGGACCTCAGAACTCCACCAGGAACACAATCAGATGGACAGGACTATACCGACATTATATCTCTGAGAATTTCAGGTTAGTCAGCTACCAGGGAGTTTTCTATGGGCATGCAACTAAAAGTACAGCTCTACACACAAAAACTTGTCACCATTTCTTCACCTCCTGCTCATCTTCTTTCAACAAGACAGGCTGGGAGCATTGAGGTGGAGCAGCCACATCTAAGTAACTGATGCTGGCAACCCTTTAGCAGCAGGGCTAAAATGAGATTTATCAACATCTGAGCACGACTGCTCATTCTGCACCACATTGTTGAAGGCATGGCCAGCTGCAGAAGCTCAGTTTTACCTCTCTCTCAACCATGACTGTGACTGCCCAATTGAGGCAAATAAAAGTAATGAAAACAGTGAATTCTTAAAGACTGAAGTAGCTGTACCTGTTTTCAAATTGAGGCTAGTTAAATGTGGAAATAGCAACATTTCCAAGATTCAAATAAAGATGCAGGTGGACTTTTGTAAATTCTTCCAGACACCTCTGCCAAAAAGCCTTAGTGGTGATTTACAGGATTGTTGAAAAATCAATTTACTCAACTCTAGCATTTGTGCATTATATTGACTAATATACTCTGTAGAATAATTTTCACTGGAAGAAGAATGAGACCAAATTATAGTTATTCCATTTCTCATCTAAGATCTTTTTAAACAAACATGAATTGGTCAAGACAAAGAATATTCATGTGGTTCGCCTTAAAGACAACAAATGCTGGTAAAGATAGTAAAAAGAAGGGAAGGCGTTGGAGAAAAGCCTCTTACATATTAATCTACTCTTACTTCAAATGCTTACCATTTCAACAAATGAATTCTTTTATTCCCCTGGAAAACTACAAATCCTGCAGCTGTGAATCCTAAAAATGTAGTTGTCCCCGTTGAGTCCTTTAAAGAGAAAAAAGAAATATATTTTTCCCCTCATCCAATGAGGTGTTTCTTACTGAAAGAATAAATTGTTACCCCACTATACATTACATCTATTTTGTTTTCCTTTTTAAAATAAATTTTGCCTTCAAATTACATGCTTCTAAAGAACAAAGACTACTCTTGGCAACAGAGGCTCTATTTATTTCTAGGCATTTAACTGAGTAACAGCATTCTCTTTGTTTCTGTCTATCTATAGATGATGATACAGGGAATTCTTAGGTATACCTGGTAATTTTGTTGGAAATATACTTCCGCGTATGTCATATTCTTAGTGTGCTGACTAACCACAAACAAGGGATTCATATCTGCCTCAACACTGATACTTCTTAAGATTTCAGAATATGTTGTTCCTCTACAAGATGTTGTGTTGGAAGGACTGCTGACAGACAGCATTTACTACAATGAGCAAGTACACTTGAGTACAAGCTAGAACATATGGTGATACTTGCATTTTAAAAAGGAAAGATAATTTACTATGTCATATGTTTCACAAATAAAATAAGAAACAGCGATGCTTGTGGAGTAGCAGCCACAGCACTGGAAAAAGTATGTTGTAAAGAGCCAGGGAAGCAACTTGCTTCGCAGTTAACTTCCAGAAGAATGAAAAATGTTCCATAAGCATGGGTGGTGAATCCTTGCATGCCCCTATACTGCAGGCCCAACTGTCCAAGAAAGGAAATTCTGAGACAGTTTTGACTCTGTCCTAAGTGCAAACGTAAGTCTCTGGTATGCCCCCTCAAAATCGACAGTATGGTTTTCAACTGAAGTTTCCTATGTTGCTGACCTAACTGAGCTGTCAACCAGAACAAGTATTTCACACAGGAGAACCATTCCTAGCAATCTGATATAATTCTAGGTTAGAGATGACTGTTTAAGGGCACTCACTACTGTTTAAGGGCACTCACTACCAGAACAGCTAACTGGGCAGCACTGCTGTTCCACTCAGTAAGACGGTACACAAGCCAAAGTAAAAGCAGCAGTAAAAACATGAAGGAAGTAACACAAACACCAAACCCTACAGATTATGCAGATAAAACCAAGTAATTAAAAATGCAGGTGTAAGGGATAATGAGAACACCTAACTCAAATCACCTTCTTCTAGAGAACACAAAACAGCAAAATAGAAGAATACGCATATGCACATCTGGTTCAACCCTCTGTACGTTCAGTTTGCAGTTCTTACTAAGTTTTCAATGTTCTGATGGTGTTTGAAAAACTAAGTTGTCAAGGAATATTTGTTGCATCTTCCGCACAGAATAATGCTGAATCCTGGAAATCCTGGCAAACACAAAATATTTCACACCTGGAGTATTTAAAGAAACCTTTGCATTAAATGCAAGGACATTGTGAAGTATAATCAAATTTTTGTGTCACAACACTCTACTACATTCTCTTATAAAGTTTTGTTTCCTTTGAAGAGACCTTTCCTTTGACTGATGCAGAAATGTCAACTAGTCTATGTTCTTGCAGGACTTAAATGCAGTTTGTAGTTCTAGGGCAAGCTCTTTTATAAATTACTCCCTATTTGTCCTTGGATAAAGAAACAGAGCTAAAGCAGTTGAGTTATGGCAATTTACTAAGTATTAGTAAAAATAACATTTTATTAAATATTAGCATAAAACCTCTCCTTTACCTTACAAGGATGAGGATCCACACCGTAAGTTTCCAAAGAATATGCTTTCAGGAGCAAGTTAAATTCAGCAACAGCTGGGCTCTGACCTCTGAAATTACAAAACAAACATTAGTTTGACAGCAAAAAGAAACTAGGAGAAAAAGTTTTTAACTGGAGAGCTTAAATGCTTAAAAAAGGAGGAAAGAAAAGCTTTTACTCAGCCAACTACTTCAACCATGTTCCGTTCATAATATACAGATAGAATACTTTTTACACATTTTCTCCTGCTGAATTGTACAATGCCTGATGTTTTCAGGCAAATTCCAATTGGTTTCTTTCAATTCTGAGGTAATAGTATGTCAGTTAACCAGAGTTATCCAATATCCTGCAAGTCTGTTATTTTGTGATATACACGGATATCACCTGGAATGGGAAATGCACATCAGCATCTTTTATTTTTCCACTAACTCTTGCTCCCTAACTCATTTAAAAGGATTGTGCAGATTAACAAACATTCCTTCCAGCACAGAGTATAAACACGGCAATCATATTACACTGTCTACTCAGATGCATGCCTAATTATAGCAGTGCCTGCTACCACCATGATAGTTCAGAATCTGTCAGCATTTCCATTATACATTCCTATTTTTAGGGTGTCTATAATCAACTGCGAAAACACACTAAAGCCTGAAACATGGCATGTAAGACTTAAGTCCTAGAGTAAGTTTTGTTATTTGATTTCTGCTCTTCTAACGCCTGCTGTTCCAATAAACTCTAACACAGATTTACAATACCTGTTTGTCAGTGAACTGTTCTCAGTGTTATTTTATTTCATTTATGTATTTGCATGAGTAGAGTAAGTGATTCTGATATGTAATATGGTTTTGTGACAATGAGCAGTGCTTAGGCCCTCTAGAATACCAGGCCTCATAAATGGTATCCAAAAACTGAGCCACAGACAACTCTTCAAGGAACACAGTAGTAATCATACTACATCTTACC
The DNA here is from genome assembly GCA_033459285.1 of Clamator glandarius. Taxonomy (NCBI): domain Eukaryota; kingdom Metazoa; phylum Chordata; class Aves; order Cuculiformes; family Cuculidae; genus Clamator; species Clamator glandarius. Next base: position 555,053 of record JAUNZM010000679.1, on the reverse strand, counting down.
CCTGCACGTAGGGGTCGACTCTCACACTGTGACCAATGGCACTCAGGAATTGGCATTTAAAAACTGCTCTGTACACTGGTGCTGAGTAATTTCCCTGTAAGTCTGTTATTCCTTAGTAGCCGGAAACCAACAGGCATTCACTTATGAGATGCAGTATCCAGCCCAAAGTTCAGTTTAAACAATAAGACAATGTCCAGCTTGCTTGTGGATGTCAAACCCTACTTTGAACCTATGAAGCTCATTCCCTGTGGCAGTATGTCAATAACCTTTCTTCTACAAAGTTTTAATTCATGCTTATTTGTACTTCACTGCTCACTGTCTCACAGTCAATCCCATGATACCTCTTTGGCTTCCTCCATATGTCTTTTGGTCCTGCTTAACACTATGCTACTTGCACATTATTTCAGATCACATTTCTATGGATGTGTAGCTTTAAAGGGAAAAAACTACACAAGATTAGAGAAGTGTCCTTCTTTCTCCCTACTTTTCTCAGTCTCTCTCTCACCACTTTCCAGTGAAGAAGAGCATGTATCAAATGGAACATCAAAAACTTCAAATGTGCATTTACACAGCATTTAAAGGGAAGACAGCATGAATGCAGCAAACAAAACAAAAATACCTATTTTGCCCAATCAACTTTCTGATGCCACTACTAAACTGGCTTTTTCCCTTTTCAATACACAACTGTAAAACCATAAATAAGCCCTAAAAAGATAAGTTTGTTTTATGTACCAAATAACTGCACAAGACAGAAGTAATTAACTAACTTGACCTAAATTACTTAGAACTCTTCTATTGCACAGTGAAAAGCCAAACAAATAGAATTTGATTGCTTTTCGGAAACTAGGCCAATAAGATGAAAAAATGCAACTTTTTCCCACCTTCCTTTGCTGGAACAAAGGAAATTAGGCAGTCGTCTTATCTGAAAGGACCAAAAAGTGACAAATAATTTGGAACAATGTCATTTGGGAGTTTTGGCTGTTCCAAAAGGGAAAAAAGTTATAAATAGCAATTATCATTAAAGAGTCACATTAAAAAAACCTAATTAGCATGCTGTCTTCATCTATTGTCTCTGAAACTAGGTATGCTGTCTTTGCGCACATTGAGTGGAACAAGCTGTGATACTTGGTAAAAAAAGCAGAAGATAGTGACAAGTTTGATCTGATCAAATTACAGGCTAATCAAACGGCTACTGTGCAAAATCTTAAAAGAATACCACAAAGCAGAAGAGTGAAAGGCAGTATCAAATGAAAAAATATTCTGTCATCCCTTATCAAGGGATTAATAGTCAAACCTTGATAATATGCTTCTCATCTGTAACGTGGCAATGAAATTTTCCTTTCTAAATAAAATTGTAATTATAGCAAATCCTATTAGCTAAGAAAAGTAAACATTTTTTTATTAGTCACTGATTCTATGATTCTATAGGCTTTTGACTGGCTTTGTTAAAAAGTCTTTAAGTTTCTACATGCAACCTTACACAAAAACATACAGTGTTTCCTCAATTATGCAAGTGTTTCAAGTAATCCCTCTTTTAATAGAAAAACAGGGAATATTCAGACAATACATCTTTGCTGCTTTGTAACTCAGTTCTCTCAGGAAAGTCATGTCTCAGTGCAATCACTTCTTTTGACCATATGTGACTTCAGCATTAAATGCAAAATATTTTCCCTTTCTGTATGTTGCAGCCACTAAGTGCAATGATTTTGAACAGGACCAGTAAAAGAATCACAGAATCACTAGGTTGGAAAAGACCCACTGGATCATCAAGTCCAACCATTCCTATCAAACACTAAACCACGCCCCACAGCACCTCGTCCACCCATGCCCTAAACACCTCCAGGGAAGGTGAATCAACCACCTCCCTGGGCAGCCTCTGCCAGTGCCCAATGACCCTTACTGTGAAAACTTTTTTCCTGATGTCCAGCCTGAACCTCCCCTGGAGGAGCTTGAGGCCATTCCCCCTTGTCCTGTTCCCCTGTGACTTGGGAGAAGAGGCCAGCTCCCTCCTCTCCACAACCTCCTTTCAGGTAGTTGTAGAGAGCAATGAGGTCTCCCCTCAGCCTTCTCTTCTCAAGGATAAACAACCCCAGTTCCCTCAGCCTCTCCTCATAAGACTTGTTCTCCAGCCCCTTCACTAACTTTGTCACTGTTTGTTCCGTTAGGCTCATGAGAAGTATGTACTAGAGGATATACAAGTTCTGTTTACTCCCCACAGAGCCTCCAACTCTGAAGCACTTCAAAGGCTTGGAAGCTCAACAGGGAATACTTCCAGGGTGTGCCACAGCAATGATCTACTTGGTTTGCTGGTTGCCCACACCAATTCACCTTAGAATTTTTTCTCCTTCACACCTTTTCTTCGAGGTATATATCTGCTACATACTGAAGTAGTGAAACTTAGTGAAAGTCAAGGATGAGATATCACAGGACTGAGCATTAATTCCTTTATACAAAGCAGACTATATAGCAATAGTAGCAAAGAAAAAGCATTTTCAGAGCTATTCTTTGTTTCTTGCTTCCTGAATAATCTTAGTCCCTTCATCTATCTTTTCTCATTCTCTTACTGACTTAAAAAGTGTTGTGAGACACTATTAATGTATTACTACTTATTTTAGAAGGTGTAATTATTGTCCATCCTTTTGCCTCATCCCTATGCCAAGTAAAGTTACTTGCTGTAGAATAAAACGGGAACATTGTACTAAAGCATGGCCCATGGAGGATTGATTTCCAGGTATTTATGGTCTGCAGGGTGTTTCAATGTAATTAATTCTAATAATAAATAAGTATATACATAGTCATCTGGCCTCTAGAAACATTATGTATTCATTTCCATGTAAAGCTTTAAATAACATATGCTCAGTCACCATCAAACACCCTTTGTCCTGTCCTGCAACCGTTGATTTACTTCACTGCGGTCTGAGGAGAGACAACAGTGGCTATTTCAAAAAGGATGTCCATCTATGAAATATTCTCCTTATTATATCCCAGATAATGTACAGGACACTTCTGTGCAGAACATGGTTACCTAGATACCCTTTAACCTTAAAAAAAAAAAAAGGTAGAATTCCGCATAAAGAATTTACACGTTTAGCTAGACCACGCACTGATCAGAGACCTATTTATCACATGGCTGAGGGTTTGCTGGTTTCTTCAAAATCTTTTTACAAGTGCTTGAGATTTCAATTGCTACACGACCAAAGTTCTAAAGGTCTTGAGTAGTTCTTACTTTTCCTCTAAACTTGGGAGATTTTGTTAGGCAGCAGAGATGTTTTTAAAAACAGTCTGTCTGCTAGTATTTTTAGTCACCATGAAGGTGCAAAGGAGGGCTCTGTGGTATAGAAAAACAAATCTGCTACACTTACAAGTGTTTTAGCTTTATGGGAGACAGTAGCAAAATGGTGGTGATAATTTCAAAGAAAAGCACTAAATGAAGACACTGGTAAAAGAAATGGCCCTGTAGGTTGTGGCTCAGTTTGCCAGATTAAGGAGGCCAGGCATTGCACATCACCTAGGCATCAGTGCTACACTACTCCCCTGAGAACCACCCAGGTCATGGGCAGTGGGGGTAAGCCTTTAAATGGGCCTGCACACCAGAAGAGACCTTACCACCTGGAAAACAGCTGTATTGCTAAAATGTTGCTGAAACACACAAAACTGCAAAACACTCAAATCTGTCTTAACTTGTACTGCAAAACTATTTTTTCTGTGAGTTAGACAGAATTCTAGGATAAGAAAAACCCGAATACTCACTTTAAAACAATAATCAAACTCTTTTACTGAGTCTATTATGGGTTTAATTTTATACCAGGTGCATCGCAATCCCATGTGCACTTACATAACTCCTTCTATCAGAACATTTCAAACTCCTGTGTGCCTTCACATATCAGGTTGAGATAGTATCTCTGAATCTGTGTTTAAGTATTTGTATTTCAGCTTTACTTCATAAACTGATGCAGACAGCTTTAAGCATATTCAACAGACAGAATACATTTACAGAGAGATGCAGTTTTAATTTACCTATTACTAATTTAATATCTATTCCCATAATACAGAGGCATCTATTGAGCTACCTGTTTTAAATATTACAGCAGAATCATGTTTTTGGTCCAGACACACATGGCCTGTAAAGTGTTCTCCCAATTAAAGGACACATGGGAAGGTAGAGAGGAGCAGAGGAAATGGGTCCTTCCAGCTAATGAAGAAATCTCTACACTGTAGAAATTCACACAGATATCTGAATTTAGCAATATCCTACATATGCAGAACAGGAATCCAAACCTCACCATGAGACAAGCAACAACTAGTTTGATAGAGAAAACAATCATATTCATGGGTTTGGGTGGTGGGTGGAGGAAGCATTCACGCACACACACACACACTTTTGAGAAAAGGGGAGGGAAGAGACACCTGTGTTGTCTGTGAAGTTACTTTCTCTCGACTACTACCACAACTGCATCTTCCATTAAAATAATGCCCAGATAAGGTGTTCCACATCATAAAGCTCCTGGAAATACCCTCTGTGGTGCACAAACATTAATCCAACAAGAAAGCATCTCACTATTACCAATTTGTAGTAAGTGCATCCAGAATTACAAATATGGTTCCTTAATTTTAATTGGTTTTGAGTACACTTCTGTAAAAAAAAAAATTGGTTGAGAAGAGCAAAGCCTTGAGGAAAGCAACACACATAATTTTTCAGGGAAATAAGGTAACCAGGAGCATCTGTTATTTCAAACTTCTAATAAATATACAATCCATCCATCTCTCTAATTCAGTCAAATTATAACTGTAAGAATTATGAAGTCAAAAAAATAAACCAGGAAAATATAGCAGAATTCACCTATTATGCCAAACATAATGGCATTTTAATACTAGATTGCTAAATTAGAGAGAATGAGATGATTTTGAACTTGCAGTGACATGTGCCAATATGCAACCTGATGGATAAATCTAAATGCCTAGAGTGGGAAATAATAAATGACCCAGCAAGCACTGTCAAGGCTGAAGTGAGGAGGACATTCAGCGCAGCCCAGGGCTGTAATGTAGGTGACACCTCAAGCAGATGTCACAACTACCTGCCTGTGATCTTCCACTATGCATCATCACCCATCCAGCTCTCTGAAGTTGTTGGTATACATTGTGCATTGTGTAACTGAGAACTGCAAATACTCTGGCTCCCTAGGCCTGGCAGTCAGCTATTCTTGCTGTAGCCCAAGCCCTGCTTTTTTTTGCCAAAATTCCTCCTTTCCTCCATGTAAACCTAGGTGATCTTCAGTCCCTGGCAAAGTCACTTCCATCTTCTGTAATGTGACTTAAAAGTTCTGGGGCACATGACCTTCCAATTAACTTCTGTTGTTTATATGAGGCCATTAGATACCAATTTGATTAGGGTAGTACAAGAAGCTAAATTTAAAGCATATACAAATGTGCTGCCAGAATTAAATGCATAAAGGGAGGTAATACATCATTTTAATAACAAGAAGCTCTTAAATGAAATACAAGATCCACCTTAGTCTGGACTTGCTGAATACGAATCTAGTTTTAGCATTTTTCAATGTATTCAACAGCATGCCAGAAGTTGCTTTAATCTTGACTCAAACTATATTAACACCTACAAAGAGAAGTGTTTTTTAGCAGCTATTGTCAAAGTGTTCTAAGACAGCCTCCCAGAAAATATGTCATTGGGCACTGGCATAGGCTGCCCAGTGAGGTGGTTGAGTCACCATCCCTGGAGTTGTTTAAGGCACAGGTGGATGAGATGCTAAGGGACATGGTTTAGTGTTTGATAGGAATGGTTGGACTTGATGATCTGGTGGGTATCTTCCAACCTGGTTATTCTATGATTCTATGATTTGTAGTTATGCTTGCCAAAGACTCCACTGACACTTCTTGTCTGTATGACAGCTGTAGAGTCAGATCAGCAGAGACTGAGAAATCCTGCACTCCTGCTGACAGCAGAGTCTGAGCACCCACAGTAACTAATGGTACATCAAATGGAATACAGTAAGAGTTAGCTAAGCAGAGGAAAGTTAAAAATGCTAAAACATAGACAGTGGAATCAAGTACACACTCAGCAAGCTTGTAGATAATAAGCTCATTGCTGCAGCTGACATGCCTATAGGACAGGAGGCTATCCAGAGGGACCTGGACAAGCTGGAGAAGTGGGCTTGTGTGAACCATATGAGAGGCAACAATGTTAAGTGGAAGGTCGTGCACTTGAGTCAGGGAACACTTGGTATCAACACAGGCTGGGGGATGAAGGGGATTGAGAGCAGCCCTGAGGAGAAGGACTTGGGGATACTGGTGGGTGAGAAGTTGAACATGAGCCAGCAATGTGTGCTCACAGTCCAGAAGGCCAACTGTATCCTGGGCTGCACAAAAAAATTAAAAAAAAGAGTGACCAGCAAGGTGAAGGGAGGTGATTCTGTCCCTCTGCTCTGTTCTGGTGACACTCCACCTTGAGTACTGCAGCCAGCTCTCAAGCCTTCAGCAAAGGGAAGACATAGAACTGTTGGAGCAGGTCCAGAGGAGAACCACAAAAATGATCGCAGTGTTGGAGCACCTGTCCTATAAAGACAGCTTGAGAAAGTTGTGTTTGTTCAGCTTGGAGAAAAGTAGGCTCCAGGGAAAACTTACTATGACCTTTTGGTACTTATAAGGGGACTTATAAGAAAGATGGTTTTGAGATAGTTAATAGCAGAACACTGCAGTGATTTTGTGTCTTCAGAGGAAAGGTTTTCTGCTCCCAAAACATGTTCTCCCACATACGACTTTTGCAAAGATTGGAGAATTTGATACACACAATAGGGATGACAACCAATTCAGTAGCAAGCAATCTTCTTGAGCATGTACCTACACTGGCTATCCCAGGCAATAATAAACAACTTATAAATACCTGTATGAGCTCAGCCTGGGAAAAAGACATTTGAACAGGTTATGCAAACGATAATTTACTAGGCAGGGTTAATGTTTGCATAGGGCTTTCAGGTAAACTAATGTCTGTTTACATAGCACTTTAATTTACATTACATGGCATAATATTTCATATCAGAAATAAGTAAAATTGGATCGTTAGTTTTCAGGTGGAATAAAAAAAACCCAAACAAATCACTATTTTCTATCACTGAGTCCCTCCAATAAAGAATAAATTCCCTTGACAGGGAATTGCATGGAGCTTTGCTTTGAAAACATCTATATTTTCAGGTGTCTGGCCTCAGGGAGATCTAGCTGACAGAGAATTTTATCAGAATAACATGTTCTGTTAAAGGACAAAATAGTTTATATAATTTCATAGGAATAATTTCACTTATGTGATTGAGAACCTTACAGACACCTACACAGACCCAACTGAAAAGGATAAATGATATGCAAATGAACAACCCAGGGAGGAAACTTAGCCTTCACTTCACTTGAAGGAGGTATACCAGAACACACTCACAGAACATCTAGATTTTTATGGCAATCCAAAATTGGCAAGGAAACTGAAATGCAAGTAGCTATTACTTCGGTAATTATCCTCTGTTGTAACCATAATATTTTAACTTATTTTGAATTCTTTTTAGAACAAGTGTCCAAGTCTCATCTGTTCCTAGTGAATCCTTGCATATTCTAAGATTTTAACTCATAAGAGCATTATCTCTTTGCCTCCCAGTAGTATATCATATTTCAAAAGAGGACTTAAATAGAATGACAGGAAAATGAGCACATGTATTGCGATGAAATCAAGGCAGGTGTTTGCCCCGCCACTGGTAAGGTTCAATGAAATTATTTTTGTACTTTTCCCTTTTTCAATTAGGGAAGAATAATTAATTAAAATTCACAAGACAACTAATCATAGCTTAATAAAGCTGACATGCATTTCTGTCTGTTACATTTCAATTTTTGCAATTAAACGCAGTGGAAAGCCAAATAAAAGGTCACGTTTTGCTAAAATCCAGTGATGTTGTCACAGCCACAAAGGATAAGAAATAGGGGCACCATGTCATACATCTGTTTTACTTAATAAGAAAAAGGTTTCTAAATGACACTGCCAATTGTCACAGTACCCTATCACAGCTTCCCAAGCATTCCTGTCACTGTCTTCATATGCCTTTCAAAAGGCAAATCCTTCCATCATGCTGTAGGTTAAAACAAAAAAATGTGCCCAGTAAGCAGGCCTTGAGAATGCCAAGACAGGGTCCAATGAAGAACTGGATCCTTCCAAGCCACAAGGGTTTGGTTACATCGGAGCCTGCTGTAGAAGAGAGATACCACAATCCTTGGTTGTTTACACATGTGAAGAAACAAAGAACCAGATTAACTTGCAGTGCTTAAACCCAGAAGTTATTCTGCTGAAAGTAGCACAACAGCAGTTAGATTAAAATGGCTCTTAGTCTCTTCTGCTCTCCTCACATGTTAGGTCTCAGCTAACATGCCACTCAAGTATGGTGTTAAAAAAAACACCAGGGGAACTTTTTGTAGCATTCTTAAAAAGCAAAGTATTAATGCTTATCAGAAAATTCAACTTGCCCAATGCAGTGAAACAGATGTGCTCGTCTATAACAGACAGAAGCACAGTGGTTTTTTCTAGTCGTCTTTTTCCAGCTGGATAAGGAGATCTGATCATCTAGCACTGGACCTTTCTATATATAGATCATTACATGACAGACATGATTTATTAATTGGTACTCCTAAAATAGAGATCCGCGTGACTAAAGCCCAGGAAAAAGGGAAAACTTGCATGTGACTAATGAATGTCTAATGTAAAAAAAATGTAATAGGATGATCAGTTTTGGGAAAACTGAGCTACAGTGGAAAATTGTCAGACAGCAGCAACCCAGACAGCTCTGAAACTCTCTTTGTAATCAGGCATACAGGTAAGGCACACCAGATGCTAACGTAAGTGAAAGAAAACAGTTCCTGAGAGCTACAAACAGCTATAAACCACTGAGCCTAAAATTCATAGCATACAAACTCATAAAATCTAGAATAGAAAGAGAATTAAGGAATACATACATGTAAGTAAGATATATAAGGAGAGTTTTGCTATAAATTACAGTCACGTCTCAAACACCTCCGGGAATTCTTTGCAGGAACTAGCAGATTTGCAAGCAAAAGAAGTCAGGTTTAGAATCATAGAATAACCAGGTTGGAAGAGACCCACTGGATCATCGAGTCCAATCATTCCTATAAAACACTAAACCATGCCCCTCAGCACCTCGTCCACCTGTGCTTTAAACACCTCCAGGGAAGGTGACTTAACCACCTCCCTGGGCAGCCTCTGCCAGTGCCCAATGACCCTTTCTGTGAAAAATTTTTTCCTAATGTCCAGACTAAATCTCCCCTGGTGGAGCTTGTGGCCAATCCCTCTTGTCCTGTCCCCTGTCACCTGGGAGAAGAGGCCAGCACCCTCCTCTCTACAACCTCCCCTCAGATAGTTATAGAGAGCAATAAGGTCTCCTCTCAGCCTCCTCTTCTCCAGGCTAAACAACCCCAGCTCTCTCAGCCACTCTTCCTAAGATTTGTTCCCCAGCCCCTCACCAGCTTTGCTGGTCTTCTCTGGACTCGCTCCAGAGCCTCAACATCCTTCTTGTGGTGAGGGGCCCAGAACTGAACACAGTACTCGAGGTGCGGTCTCACCAGTGCCGAGTACAGAGGGAGAATAACCTCCCTGGACCTGCTGGTCACGCCGTTTCTGATACAAGCCAAGATGCCATTGGCCTTCTTGGCCACCTGGGCACACTGCTGGCTCATGTTCAGTTGCTGTCAACCAACACCCACAGGTCCTTCTCCTCCAGGCAGCTTTCCAGCCAGGCTTCTCCTAGTCTGTAGCACTGCACAGGGTTGTTGTGCCCCAAGTGCAGGACCCAGCACTTGGCCTTGTTAAACCTCATGCCGTTGGACTCCGCCCAGTGGTCCAGCCTGTTTATACCATTTGATTTCTAAACAGCAGTAATGAACAGTGTACACCACCAAGACTAATAAAGAAATTCAGGAGACATCTTAGCATGCTGAGCAGTAACTGATAGGAGGAATCCAGGATTAGGAGAATCCCATAGGGATCTGAGTGCAGGCTTGTAACATTTACTGTCACAGAATCATGGACATTACATGATCAGGGAGGAGTTTAAAAAATAAGCTAAAAAGTGTGGCTGGTTATTCATAATAGAGAACCTAGTAGATTAAATTCACAATGGATAAGCAGAATTACGCACAAGGGAAAAACAACACAGGAAAATACACCTGACCCAGCGCTATCAAATATAAAATCCACTGGTTTTGGCTAATCACCCACTCTTCCCCTTCTCCTAACTTTAAATGAAGGACCAGCCTGTTCTTGAAAGAATGAATTGATCAATATCTATTCCACTGTACCTTAGTTTAACTGATAAAGCTCTTGGGTTTTTACAGTTGAGTTTATCCTTTGGAAATCTATGGTCATTTTATGGAACAATGCTGAAAGTGAGAGAAATTTTGTTTGGCTGTTGAATTGCAGCCTGGACTGCTCTAAAAACATCAGATATAGCTGGATTATTTAAAATATTATTTCAATGAAAGAGACATAAACAAATTATATAGGTTATTGGAAGGAAAACAGAGAAGACATACTAATTCTGGCAAGCTTACTGTCATAAATGTTGCACTGTGGTTAAACAACATATTTGATAGGCTTCTGAAAAAAACATGTTTTATGCTCTAACCCCTCTGAAAGGTAATTTTTCATTCCCTTCCCTCCAAGGAATTTGGTGTCTCACAATCTATTTTTTTGCATAAATGGTATTCACATATTTAAGCAAAGTACTGACATATATCATTGCAGGCATGAAAGATTTCACTGGGTCAAGCAGCCGATACCTTAGCATACCTGTGATATTAGTAGCAAGCACAGAGCAAATGGCTGCTCTTCTCATGCTTGCTAGTTTGTTGAGACTTTGGAATATTTACTAAGACACATGAGTTAATACGAAAAGAATGCATTAGACAGAAAACATGAAGATAAGGGGCACATCTGTGGTAAACAGTGGGTTGCACTCTATCGCTGTAACTGTGGGCTTCTCACAGGTGGAAATTCACCGGGGTAGCTGCTGACTGGGTACAGAAACACTACGTAAGGTTTGCATCCTCTCAATAAAGGTGATCTTGCTTGTTGCCTCATCGACAGGGTCCGTGCCTTAATTGCTACATATCATAACATGCGATTTAAGCACGCGCAAAGAACCTTGTAATCTTTGAATAAAAATTGTCTTTGATCTTTATATATTTAATAGTATTCTTTCATTTTATTTCCTTCACATCCTGTTTCTCTTCAAGTTTTCTAACTATCCTCAACCAAGGAAAACAAGCAGGGGATCAAGCAATCTACCATCACGACTACTGGGCATGTCATTCACTGACAATCCTGAAGAGGGTATAGTTGCACAACACACTGCACTCCTGCAACACCATACATCAGGTTTCAAAATTAAATGTGTCCCTGAAGATTGATTAATCTTTCTCCATTCCCCTTTGTCACATTATTGAAAGTTTAGGACAAAGAAAGAATGTGCAGAGTTCTGAATCCTATCTCCTTAGTCTTCTAAAGAAGTCATTTAAATACATGTCTGTGCAATTCACACTATGTTAACGACCTACAGATAAAATAACTTAATTACAGTTCCAGTCAGGTCAGGATATATCAAGAATTATAATTTCACTACATACAGAAATTTCACAGCAAAAGTCATAAGTGTGATCCCTAAATGAGAAATGTTGTTCCATTAATCAGTCAGAGCAGCACTCATGGTGTGAACTGCTCATACTAACCAGACCTACATTTTGAACAAATGCAGTCTAAATTACCAGCATGCATGCAAGAATCACCTATAATTAATGAATAACAACAGGAAAAGAAATCCCACTAAGATGAAACCGCATTTTCAAATACAGTGTATTAGACAACAGAGCATCCATTATAATCCAAGGACAGACTTCCTAAGTTAACATACTCAGAAACAGATAAAAGTATTTCTTAGCTGTCTTTTCATCAAACTGCATTCTAAATTACCTGAAGTCATTTTTATGCATTTCAGCTATTTTCTTCTCGAGCTTTTGTGACTGCTTGGGAAAAATTTTAAAGTCGCTGATGTAATTCTCTGGGTGTTCATCAGGATCATAATCACCAAGCTCAGCTAAACAGATCCAAAACACAAACCAAAACAGAATAAATCAATAGCAATGTTAGTTTAACCAGTAAGTATAGTGTAATTCAAGATAGTTCCATGATGAGTAGGAATCCAACATCTCTCAAGGAATGCTACTTTGACTGATAGCTAACTGAAATAACAAAATCCTTGTAACTGCCACTTCAATCAATGAGATTCAAGCGAAGTTCATGATTTATTAAGTGCAGCAATAATTGCACTCCTTAACTATTTTCTGTGTCAGGAACATGCTTTGTAAAACAGAGGCATAGGGAATGCTCCCCACTTGAGTATCCGTCATTCTAGTACCAGGTAGAACTAAAACAATGCACTTCAAATCTCTTTTTAATGCTGATTTATTTTCATTGATAGGGACTGGTTCTCTGTTCCAACAGAGAAATGCAGGCTGTTAAAATTATTTAAGGTGGCCTACAGTATTTGATTCCTCTTCAAAAAGATGGTACCCAAATTGTGGTTTAATTTTCTAAACAAATCTCTTTTAATAAGATCTACACTCAGTCTTGGTTTGGATATGCTGCCATAAATGCACTAAGAATTTCATTCACATTAAGACAAAATGAAAGAAACTTCCACACATACAAAGTCCCTAATCAGGCATCTAGCTAAGTGCAATCCAAGATATATATCTTAATCTGGCCCCAAGGAAATTATGAGGAAGGGAGAAAAGGAGAATCAAAAAAAAAGAAGAGAAAAAGTACCCTTTTCTTTGAATTACATATTTTATTTTTGCCAGACATTTCATCACCACACAGGCCTTTACCATAAGAAAAGACATTTTTTTTCCATATAGTTCAAATAAAATAGGCTATTCAGAATAGAATTTTGCTTTGTTTATAACTGGAAACTTATATTGACGTCATACTTTTTCACTGAAATGTTAAGAGAACCTATTGTTGTAAATTTTTTTTTTGATTTCTAGTTTGATTTTAGTTGGCTAAATGGCCAAATTACTGAAAACACTTAATGTGCATGTCAATGCAGGGAAACAGTACTACTGGGAAAAAAAAGTTATTGCTAGCTATATTCCCACAACAGTTTTGACTATCTTAACATTGAACACACTTATGAGCTAAATATTTTTAAAAAGCTGCTTGTACTTTCTTACCTTGGACAATACAGGCACCCAAGTAGGCAGCATCAGAAAAAGAACACAGCAAACGGCCATGGAAAATGTCCCTTTTTATTTGTAGATACAGGAGGTATCTGAAATATAAGTAAAGGAAACTAGGAAATTACGTGCCTTTTTTATAACAGACTGAGCAGCATGAAATCAGTTGTGCAAGTCTTCTGGATCTCTACATTGCTACTTTAATGACAGGAAAATGAGGCAAAGCACAACCACAGGAAAAACTAAATGTAAGTCTTTTTCTCAATAACAATCAAATAATGACATCAGAAGTGACAAAAAATACACTAACGGATAGCATCGAGAGTATTTTGTTTAAAATGTACAGCTGTTATGACGCCCATTAGTAATATTAAACAAATTTCAGCAATGTAAGTTTGCTTGAGTGCATCCTTTCTCATTAAACACAAGCTTACACAAGGACATCTCTCTATACCTGTAGACAAAAACCTACATCAACCACAATGGAGAGGACTGCTTTATTATTCTTTTGTAATCTGCAAAACATCCTAGGTGAAGTGTTGAGGCAGAAGGCATTCCTGAGGCCCAGAGGAGCAGCAGGCGCAGGGGACCTGCCTGAGGAGAACCCCTCCCATTCCTCTCAGAGCTTTTCTTCCTCTGTAGGAACTGGGGAGGAGAAAACAAAAGGCTCCTTCTAACTGCCACCTGCCTCCTACCATGGAGCAGCATTATTTCTCATAGCAAGAGGAGGGGCACAACCACGAGACCACAGCTTTCTCTTTCCCTTTCTCCACCAGGGAGCAGCCTCCCAAAGATGAACAAACTCCGGCCAGGGACTCACTCGCTGCTCCTTTTCCAACTACCTGGCTGGTTACACCCATTCGATTCAGCAGCTTCGCCCCTCTGGGAAAACAAACCATTTAAGCATTACTTTAGCCAGATACAGTCGACTGTCTAGAGGGTGCTCTCGGTATCAGTGACTCTACAGACCTTCAGGACATTCCTTGATGCTGCAGATCCTTTCCAATCCTGAGCTACAGCACACCTAATAAAACTGTGCTTTATGAATAACACTGATGTCAGACGTATTTCTGTGTGTACAATAGATGCTGCATCAAGTAGCTTATCTGAAGCTTTCAGTGAGCTCTAGATTTGAACGAGACTGGAAACATTATTGGAAAAGGAAAAGACATTTACCTCCTTGCCTTTGATTGTTACTAAATACTATACAAATAAGAACGCATTTATTCTCATTGCAAACACATCCCTTCACTGCATTACAGTATCACAAGTTTCTACCCTGCATTTCAAGCCCTTTTTTATTTTGCAACTGCTTTTTTTTTCCCCTGTAATCAGTGCCCAGTAACGGCTCACTAATTTGCTTCCATAATTTGGTACTGCTACCGTAAAGGTAGGTCCCACAGGAGAACTGCATCAGGGTGGCACAAAGGCCTCAGTGAGATGCATTAAACATTTTTTAATCTGTAATGGCAGCCTACTGCAAAAGGCTCAGTATATTGACACAGATACCACACATAACTCTGGCAAAGGAGCAGTCCCCATCCTAAACTTTCATAAGTCTTGCCAGGGGGAAAAAACAGGCTGGCTTTCTACCAAGTAATCATGAGCTTGAGGCCAAGTTGAGTTAACCTTTTAAGAAGCATCCAAAAAGCCACCTGTGACAGGGCACCTCAAGATTTCACACCATGGCTTGTTAGACAAGATAGAAGGTCAGCACATCTCCACTGACATTACACCTAGGTGGATTCTGAGTTTGAAAATTACTATAATGAGATACAAAAGTAAATAGGCTTCTGGAAAAGCATATTAACCCACTACTCCTAACCTACATTTGCAGACATAAGGCTGTGATGAGAACGAAAAATTTGGACTCTCAGGACCATGCTAGGTCCAACTCTCCAGTTGCACAGATGGAATCAAACATCATCAACAGTTACTTTCCTAAGAATATTTTTATATTTAAAAGAAGAAAAATCAGTTTTGCAGGAAATTCTCTAACATCTAACAGCAATAGGCACCAATGATGTCCTCTTGACCATCTCTTACAAGATAATGATTTTTAGAGCCTAGCGAGAATGGAAAGTCTTCAAGAATTTACTCAAACCACCTCTTCAAGAGTCAGGCAACCTCTATCTTTCTCTCTCTCAAATGCTATGCAATAAATTACATTAGATTCCTGAAGTGAGATGGCAGGGAGTTCTCCCTCCCCCCAATACACAGCTATTTTTGAGAATAAACCTGAAAACACATGTTACTTCACTAGAACTCAAAGCCAGTTGTTTTAATATAGGAGGACAGCCATAAATACAACAGTTTTGGTGAGTCACTAAGTACATCAGAACTTAGGATCAAAGACAACAGCAGCATCAACAGAAACCCCTCAGAACGAGGGCAAAACCTCATTTTAAAGCATTCAACTAAAATTCTTTAAAAATGAATGGGGGGAGTTTGGCTGAAAGCGTGCACACTTGTGGCATTTCTGAACACTTAGTTTGTTACAGACCAGCATCAAAGATCCTCAATGACATTATTAAATTTCTGCATCCATAATAGCCTCCATTATTTGAGCTAATCTTAGACAAGAAACACATGGTTTTATCTCCTCAGGAAAAAAATCAAACAGGAATAAAAAAAGATATTATACTATTTTTTTTGCTTAAGCCTGTTTGCAATATGAAACTACGAAATTTTGTCAAAAAAAATACCCTCCAAAGCTAACGTCATTAAAACAAAATATAACATATACTCTTTCAATCTAAACTGTCAATTTATGCATTTTTATCAATTACATTAAAGAAATGAAAATGTCTTATTACCCATTGCCTAAGCTAAATCACTGGCTCTGTAAACTGTTCAGAATAATAAAATAAAATAGAAGTTCACTGGAAATTACTAATATTCTTTTCCCTAAACTTGTGATATTCCTAGGAAGACAGAGCTTAACACAAGCTATCATGTAAGTTAGCTTCTGTCACAAATGTGGGCCATAGATGTCACTCATCTGTCTTTACTTTAAAATATATAATCCCTAGCACTTGCTAGTCTGACAAAGATCTCTGTTTCTCTCCCTTATGTGAAAGCCAGGTTGTTGTTGCAGTGCTTCATTGCCTGTTTGAGGGGCGAGGGAGGGTCTCTTCAATTGTTCATGTATTTTCCTGTTACCCTAAATATTTATGTAGAAATACTTAAATTATTTTTTTCTGTCACTAAGGTGTTAGCGAGTTGCTGCAGGCATTTAAAAATCTAAATCCATAACAAAATGGTTCAAAATTGCACTTCCAAAGAATTATTTCACTTCTTGGGGAAAAAAAAAAAAGAAAAATCTCCAAGACTGAAGGTAGCAGTCAAGAAGGAAGAGGAGGCAGAGAGCACGGTTCACAACAGCCACTGGAGAAATTGTTGGCTGGGACATAAAGAAAACACTTGCACTTAAAAGAAGGGCAGGGTAATACCCATGGAGAGCAGAATCAGATTCTGAATGTGTTTTTCAGAGATCACCTACACTGCAAGTTGTGTGGGATACTGTTCATCTTGAAGGCAAGAAGGGCAGCCTAGAACAAGAACAAGACATTAAGAAGTTCTTTTTAAATTAAGGTGATATATGCACTTTGGACTCAAAGACAACATTGCAACCTTTCCTGAAGGTTGCAACCTCAGACACTTCCTATAAATCCTGAAAAAGCAGTTTATGTCACAGGTCAGCAAAGACCTATAAATGCATATCTGTCTCCTGAATCCAGAAAAGTTTATGCATGTTCTTAAAATTGCCTACATTTATAGAACTAACTTGCAAAATTGGATCTGATTTTGCTGCTTCTTGTGTCCTTCCACCACAGCTGTTTTTTCTGAGCCCTGGCACAACTCTATATCCTGCTCTACAGCCCTAAGTACTCAAGCTTACCAGCAAGCTAGTAAATGTATGCTTCAGTGCTCACTTTCCTAAATGTCTGTCATTGGAATAACCTCATTTCCATCTATTATCTGTCCGCAACACAGATGACTCGACTCCAGGTTAGCCAAGACCTTCTCGCAAATGGAGATGAAAAGTCAGCATTATCTACTCTTGTTTTCAAGCAGGCTTCATGACCCTTCAGAGACCATGTTGCTAACTGCTTAACAGTCAATTTATTTATCTATTTTAAGATGTTCAGTAAGGTAAGAAAGCTTGGCCACAGCCATAATTTGTGGTTTGTCCATGCAGTTAAGTCGCTTCATACATTTTATTCCATTAATAAGCATTTCTCCCAGTGTTGTCACAGCCTTTCTAGCTGACAAGCATGGTCACCTTGAGATATCAAGCAGTGTTTCAAAAACTGTTATGTCAGCATGGTGTCTAACTTCGAACTGCACTGCTCTTTCCCATAGTATGGCACATACCCAGGTGCAGAGTAGAAGGGGACAAATGCACAATATTTCTGGTTTGGGTGCCCAACTCTCCAAACAGAATTTATGAGTTCTTTATGTACATTATTTTGGTCACTAACTTTGCATTGTGTCTTCTACAGTAGCTATCATCAAGCACGCTGCAGGAGCACTCGCTTCCTTACAAAGTCTATGAATCTAACCTAAATCCAAAGCACTACATACAAATATGTAATATCCCAACTAAGAGAGCATTCTTTTATGCTCTACAGTGCCACCTAGATAAGGCTGATTAAAAAAAAATATTCTCTAAAAATACTTTGCTCTTCTATGTACTAGTATTTGAGAAGGATTTTGATATTTTATAAACTAAAGAAAACCCACGACTCTATTAGCTACCAATAAAACACAGATCTGTAAGATAGATCATGGAGTCATCACAGACAGGTGTCTGAAATCATCAACCCAGTGTACATTAGCAGCCAAAAAAGCCAATAAAAAGTTGGACATCATCAGGAAAGATATTGTGAACAAGACAGAGGGGCATTTTGCCACCATTTAAAATTGGTTGCAATCACATGTTAAATATTTTACCTAGTTTTAGGCTCTACATCCTAAATAGGACATAGTTAAGCTCCATACAGAGAAGAACTAAAATGAGTAAAAGTTTCCTTTACAAGGAGAAACAATGACTAAGGGGTGTAAGGACTGCATCTTTTGAAATATTAAGGATAGGAGGAAAGGCAAACACAGAACTGGTACTCACTGAATACTGAGACAGCAGAGACAGGGGCAAGCCATTGAAACCATAAAATTGCTTAAGGAAGACAAAAAACAAAGACCAAAAAACCCTCCATAGCAAGTAGTGAACTAACTGCATCAGGAGGCTGTGAAGAAAAACAGTATCACTGAGTCCAGAATAAGAATGATCAGACAAATGAATGAGCCACAGATACAGAAAATAACACTAAAATGAATAGGCAGGAATGTAATTATTTAAATTCCTAATATAATAATTCAAGAAATGTTTTCATGAATTTGAGTGAGAAGATCATCTATTTGTTTTCTTGGTTTTTTTTTTTCTGGAACAGTATGAAAGTTTTGTTCACACTAGCACAGGTCAAACCCATCACAACATATATAAAACAGATACACATGGGAATAAGCATGCTACAGTGATGTCAGTACAACAGCTGCATTTTCAATCCACCTGATCACTCATAAGCCAAATTCTAGCAGAGGAATAAGGAACTAGGGGCACTGCATATTGGCTTACCCTTGGAATGATGAACATACTTGAAGGCATTGAGGGCACCCTTAGCAAGTCTGCAGGTGACACTAAGTTGGGTGGAAGTGTGGATCTGCTGGAGGATAGGGAGGCTCTGCAAAGGGACCTGAACAGGCTGGACTGCTGGGCTGAGACCAATGGCATGAGGTTTAACAAGGCCAAATGCCGAGTCCTGCACTTGGGGCACAACAACCCTGTGCAGTGCTACAGACTAGGAGAAGCCTGGCTGGAAAGCTGCCAGGAGGAGAAGGACCTGGGGGTGTTGGTTGACAGCCGGCTGAACGCGGCTGCCCAGGGAGGTGGTTGAGTCGCCTTCCCTGGAGGTGTTTAAGGCACAGGTGGATGAGGTACTAAAGGGCATGGTTTAGTGTTTGATAGGAATGGTTGGACTTGATGATCCAGTGGGTCTCTTCCAACCTGGTTATTCTATGATTCTATATTGATAGCCTTCTCAACTTGCAAATAAAGCAATAACAAGCAATAACAACTGCCTGGTTCTTCCAGCACAAGGCAATATCAAGCACAGCTGTTTGAGTGATGACTAGTCAAGCATTGCATGCATACAGCTGTATTGTTTTCCTTGCCCAAGATAGTTCACTCTGGGCTCTTGAAAATATCATGTTGACATACCCCAAGTCTTTGTCATTTTATGACTTCCAATTAAAGATTTTTGATCTGCTTTTGTTGTATGAAAGTACTCATTACACTGTTTTATGACAGCCTTAGTGATGAAGAACTGCTTCTTGAATTAGGAAATATGGATTATGTAAAAAGGGCATGATGAAAGCTAGATGCAATAATCCATCTTTGGTTAATTCTGCCAGCTACTCACTCATGCCCTCTTCTGGGTCTGTTTTTTCTACAACAATCATGGATTACAGCTGATACAGAATTATCTGTAGCATTTTAGATCAATCCTTTGGGACCTCAAATGACTTTATGTTCTCTCTTTTTAATTATACATACACAGTATAATGTAGGGATTTGTAGATAAGAAGGCATGAGGCCTTGAGCTGCTTTATTACATAAGAAAGAATAAACACTGATTTAT
Source organism: Clamator glandarius (assembly GCA_033459285.1). Taxonomy (NCBI): domain Eukaryota; kingdom Metazoa; phylum Chordata; class Aves; order Cuculiformes; family Cuculidae; genus Clamator; species Clamator glandarius. The sequence continues at coordinate 535,065 of JAUNZM010000679.1, read as the reverse complement.
TTGTTACCCAAACAAGAACACTGAAAAGAAATAGCATAATAAAAATCTGTGTGACCAGTCTTTGAATCCATCTGTTTACACTCCTTTGACTGTCCCTATTCTGTTCGTGCACAGCCTCTCAGACTTTCCTAGCTGTAGACCCTGTCAGGGCTCTGACCTGTGATCAAAGAACAGTGAAGAGAGGTACAGAGCGAAATATCTGTGCTTTCTAGAGAGCATAGTGCAATGCAGTGTGTACTGCAGATTGAATGGACTTCGTAGTTAAAACTTCCTTCATGGCAATTTTATACCTTTGCATGCTGAGTAATCTTGACCATCATACGGAACTCTCAAATATCCTTTTTTTCTGCATGTGGTTCCATGCATATAGGTAAAGAAAACCTCCTCTCATTATCAAGCCTATCATGGAAAACCAGCTGGAATGCACCAAAAAGATGGAAAAAAAGAAAATTAGGATAAAAAGAAATTAGTGGTAAAACTAAAAATGTATATGTTCAAGACTTCTACCCCAATCCTGTGTAATATCAGCCAGAAAAAAAGTTGCAGAGAAGACGCCTGTTTAACAAGAAAAGTAAGCAAAATTATGTTCTACAAGTATGCATGGCAGGGAACAAGGGAGATCTAAGGATCTGCTTGTCATGTTGATATTACCTAATTAAAAAGTAATACTTATTACTCGCATTAGGGCTGCTTAGTGAAGTCAGTTAAATGCTGGCATTTTTGAAACTGAAGTACTTTATTCTGACTTGGCACCACCTGTAAGACAGTCAGACCTAGAAAGCCACAAATGTACTAATCAGAAGAGTTTGACATCTTCCAGTTACTACACATGAAGCAGAAGTCAAACCCTCCGAGATGGCCACAGCACAGCGGAACATAACTCTTCTACTAAGGCTGAGTATCTATTTCCATTTAAAACACCAAACAAACTCTTAAAAGAAATCTACATTCACTGCTTGTATTGCAATCTGCTGAGCCTCTAGTTCACCTGAAATAAATTTGGTGTCCCAATCATTTGAGCAAAATAAGTTAAATCCTTGACACTTTCTCATCATAATTTTTTAAAAGACATTGGAAAAAAAATACTTGATTAGTTTACCTGTTAAAATGCGTGTCTCTAGTCTTTCTCAAATATGTTTCAAACATGTATGGCTTCACTGCCCCACTGAGAGAACAGCAGTACCAAAAATAAGGCTAAATCTTCTAAATCCATGTTGACATGAGTTAAGGAGATGAGTTAAGAAGGTTAAGCATTAAAGTACATTAAGACCGGGACTTTGTTGGCAAGCCAGGTTTCATACAGTCTGTTATTATTACAAAGAGTCTTTAAGGACCTGAGGAATCTGAACATATATAAGTCTATGAGACCTGATGAGATGCATCAGAGCCCTGAAGGAATTGGCTCACATGGTGGCCAAGCCATTCTCCACGATATATGAAAAGTCATGCCAGCCAGGAGAAGTCCCAGGTGACTGGAAGAAAGGTAATATTTTGCTCATTTTAAAAAAGGTAGAAAAGATGACCCTGGGGACTACCGACCTGTCAGCCTCACCCTTGTGCCTGGGAAGATCATGGAACAGATCCTCCTAGAAGACATACTGAAGTACATGGAGGACAAGGAGGCGATTAATGGCAACCAGCATGGCTTCACCAAAGGCAAATCCTGTATGACCAACCTAGTGGCTTTCTATGATGGGGTAACCACTTCAGGGGACACAGGAAAAGCAATGAATATGACCTGTCCGGACTTCTGTAAAGCCTTTGACACATCCTCCACAACACCATTCTCTCTAAATTGGAAAGATATTCATTTGATGGGTGGACTGTTTGGTGGATAAGAAATTGGTTGGATGGTCACATTCAGAGAGTAATGATCAATGGCTTGATGTCCAGATGGAGAGTCATGACAAGTGGTGTCCCTCAGGGGTCCGTACTGGGACTGGTGCTGTTTATTATCTTCATCAATGATATAGACAGCGAGATTGCGTGCACCCTTAGCAAGTCTGCAGATGACACCATGCTGAGTGGTGCCCATTGTCACAGCAGAAGGACAGGATGTCATCCAGATGGACCTGGACAGGCTGGAGAAGTGGGTCCATGTGAATCTCATGAGGTTCAACAAGGCCAAGTGCAAGGTCCTACACCTGGGTCAGGGCAGTCTTCAGTTTCAATACAGGAAGGGGATTGAGAGCATCCCTGCAGAGAAGGACTTGGTGGGGCTGATTGACAAGAAACTCAACACGAGCTGGCAACGTGTGCTCACAGCCCAGAAGACCTACCATATCCTAGGCTGTATTAAAAGAAGTGTTGAGGGAGGTGATTCTACCCCTCTATTCCTCCCTTGTGACACCCCACCCAGGGTGTTGTGTCCAGTTCTGGAATCCTCAATATAAGAAGGATATGGAACTGTTGGAATGGACTCAGAGGGGGGCTACGAGGATGATCAGATGGCTGAAGCACCTCTGCTATGAGTACAGGCTGAGAGAGTTGGACTTGTTAAGCCTGGGGAAGAGAAGGCTCTGAGGAGATCTTACAGCAAACTTCCAGTACCTGAAAGGGGTGCACAAGAAAGCTGGGGAGGGACTTTTTGCAAGGGCAGGTAGTGACAGGACAGGAGTGAATGGCTGTAAATTGGAGGGTGGAAGATTTAGATTAGACATTAGGAAGAAATTCTTGATGACAAGGGTGTTGAGGCACTGGCACAGGTTGCCCAGGGAAGCTGTGGCTGCCCCATCCCTGGAAGTGTTCAAGGCCAAGCTGGATGGGGCCTTGAGCAGCCTGGTCTAGTGCGAGGTGGTTTTGCCCATGGCAGGGTTGTGTGGAATTTGATGATCCTTGATGTCCCTTCCACCCCAAACCATTCTATGACTCTATTAAAGAAACCAGTGAGCTCAAAGGGACAACCCCCATGGCCACTGAAGCCTGTGAATTTTAACCTTAACACCAGGTGACTCCAGAAAAAACAGTGACCAAGGACCACACAGAACCTCCTGCAGCGAGAGGCAGAAATTTTATCCTGAGTCCACAGAATTCCTTATTTTGCAATAGTGTCTCAAAGTGCCTTAACATCCAGAGGCAAGCTCTGATTTTAGTTCAAAAGTACAGCTAGGGAGGCAGTCATTAATTAAAATGAGGGAAGATGAAAGTATGAGGCTGAAATGGTATAATGTGACTAACAATATTCACAGGCGTCCTTAGCAGTGGAACGAAATGCACTGACAGGCAAGCGCATAGCTCAATCCTCAGCCCACGGCACTCCTGGCCTCCAAAAACATTGTGAATATATTTTCAGGCTCTTAAGTTTGTTTCTTTTTTCTGGAATATCACAGATCAGCTATGTCATTTTCCATCTTAATTTCATAAAAGTAGTTCCACCTGTAAAACCACAGACTAATGCAAAGATTACAGTCCTGCCCAGTCTACAAAACATAGACTAGAAATGAAGCAGCAGTAATCTGAGGTAACAATTCTCTTCCTACAAGTGATATCTAAATTGTGACTAGTACTTCTATCTGTTATACTACTCTCACAGAAATCAAATTATTTACCCCATACATACACAGCTTCATGTATTAAAAGATGATTTTTTTTTTAATATCAGATAATTCCACAGAGGAGCAGGAGAAGGAAAACAGCTCTTTTTAAGATCTGTATGTCTCTCTGACGTCTCTAAGGTACTTTATTAAATATTCATTCCTATAAAGCTTTTACAAAGACTGTATAAACAATAATCGACATAAAAGATTTAGATAGGGTTAATTAATATCCTGAACCAAGGAGTCGTATAGCAATGCAACAGAATGAGTCTTACTGTATCTTAATTTCATTATCTAGATGAGGACTACAGACACTCATCAGATTTCTTGAAGAAGCAAGACAGCAGCTCTGTGACATGCCTAGGAATAGAGTGTAGCAATAATACAAAACACTGTTACTATAACTAACCTGACTGTATGTAGTAAAGATGGCTTTTAAGTCAAAGGATGACAATATTATTAATTTATTTTCAAATAGTTGTAAGCACACACTGAAAAAATAGTGATTGTCCAGTGAGCAGAGAAAACTAATAAAAACCAAAATAAAACTCCCCAAAAGCCCAACTAGCTACCAAGATTTCATGACTGTACTCTGTCAAATACTAGGGGACCTTTTTCTTCTTGAATTTCACCAATCATTGCAATTTAAGAAAAAAATCTAACTCAAAGAGCAACATCTCGAATCTGATCCTCTGCTTTAGACAGTGAAGCAAGTTCTCAGAATCAAGTTACGCCACTACGCTTCATTTGCTCACATCAGATGTATTCCCTATACTTTGTTATTGTGTAAGAGACACCTAACTCTCAGTGCTATAATTCAATAAAATTCCTGCGAAGGTATCCAAGTAGTTAAAAGAAAATCAGTTAATTACAGATCTTGAATGAGGAAGGTCTATATGAAGTTCATACTCTATCTCATAAAAAGTAAAATGTTCATCCAAGGAAAGTTTATCCAACACTAGCAAACAATGAAATTCCTTTGACTTCCTGGTTTACAACCTGTTTTCAGTATTTCACCCAAGATAAACAGCTATAATATGACCTGCACATTCTAGCTGCTCTATGTAGACTGTAAACTTTCAGTGTGAGACCAAACAGAAGGGGATCACTCCCATTCATTAAGTGACTTGTGAGCATAAGAATTTGCAGGGCTGGGGAAAAGCATTAATGAGGAACTCAAGGGAACAAGTGCTCAGGCACTCCATGCTTCTGCAATATGCAGCTACTGGATGGCAGTGTCACCTGCTAACTAAGACGGTAAGACATACATATAGTCCTGTACAGCTGGTGCAGAGGTCAAAAGAGCTGCTACTTTTCTACATTTTCCCCCCAAGTCCATTTCTTTAAAAATATCTAGAGCAACAGAATAGTCACAAGGGCAAGTAAGGACAAAATTCCCATTCATTAAATATGACTGATCTGTTTCACAGGTGTGTTTTCACAGCAAAGGCTGAAAATTTCATTGTTAGCTATAAGACTTCTTATCCTCAAGCAGCTGTACTTTAAAAATATAAATACATTGCACCTCTGCATCAGTTTGCTAAAGGTCTATCAGTACTTTAAAAATACTATTTTGCTTGCAGTCCTAAAGACACCCACAAGAAATTCAGTGAGGCTATTAATGTTCCTGTTGAAAGAGTTAAAGGCATTACTGAATTGAACTTCACACCTTGTTTCAAACAAACAAACAAAAAAACCCCAACACAAAAGAAACTTACTCAAGACCACAATCTTTGCCAAGGGAAGAGTCGAATAATTCTTGCTCAGTCGTTTGACCACTGCCTGTCTTTCTGAATGTTCTTCAAAAGCATTTTCTCTATGTTATACAAAAGTACTCTTAAACTGATTTTAAAAATTCATAGATATCACAATAAATAAATAAGCTATCAGTAGTATAAAATGTGTGTCTACTCCATTATTTTAGCATAAATAGTAAGAACCCCACCCTATGCAATAGTCTTATTTTAAGCTTGTTAACAATGTACATTAAATGCACAAACAAGCAAACAAACAAAATACCTGGTGAGCTCTTCTTTAATCTTCAAGGGTTCATGTGGGTAGAATTTCACTCTAAAGCACATGGTATATGGTGGATGAGCTGAAACATTATGAAGAAAAAGCATGAGGACAGTAGCAAACAAACATTGTTTCAGCCACTCTGAAGGAGTGGCCTCCTAGAGTCTCACAAAGTGGCCTATGTGATGGTTAGCTCTGCAGCATCAGGCAGGGATTCAAACAAAACCTATAAATGTTATGTAATTTTATATATATACACACAAAACCCCCACATATAACAAAGAAGTCCAAATAACATACAAACTACAGCTAAGCTATGCAAATCATTTTATAAATAATTTTGTACCTTACAATATTTAGTGCTTAATCCAAGAAGTTAAAAAAAAAAATTTGGTTGTTCTTCTGTTGGATTGGTTTTGGGTTTTTTTGGCAACTGATAAACAGGAAGCAATAGCATCTTGTCACAATAAGACATGAAGGTGTTATGTATATTTATTATTCCTGACAACGATAATGTCTAGACTACAACATAAAATAAATGGTTAATTAAATTACATTAATGAAGCTAGATACAATACAATATGGGAGAGAGGGAGAGATGGAGAGAGGGAGATTCACATTTTTATATCCCACTGTTGTGTCTTTCATAGCATTTAAGATATCTAATCCTAGACCAGTGATATTCCAGTGATTACAGGAGGGACAGAAAGCAAATCAAGGACTATTATTCTAATCAAGAGCCCTCATAGCTCTCTAGCCAGGTAATGTTCATGTTCTAAATTCCAGAAAGAAAATACTACATCTTCAAAAGAAAACGATGTGAGGAAAAAAGTCACTCATATCACACAGGCCATGGTAACTGGTAGATGTGCTGGTAACACATCAAGAGAGAGAGCACAGGGATGCAGCAAGCACCAAGGCAGACCTGTTGTACAAGCAGAAAGGGCCTCAGCACAGCAGACCATACAAGGGTCCTCTTTAGCAAAATGTTTACCAGCATACGCATTTTCAGATGGACAGAAACAGAAGAAAACCTGAGGCTTCAAACAAAATGGGAACATGTAATCAATGTAGTCATTTGGGAGTGTCCTACTTAAGTGTCCTAAGTGCAGAATTACAATCCTTTTATTATAACATTTAACTAGGAAATCAACTTTCTGTATACATTTACACTAGTGGTCATCATTTATAAAGCCTTACTTTTAACAAGGTGGAGTTGGTGTTTGTGTGTGTTTTGGTTTGTTTAAAGCAAAGCATCCATATAATTTAAATTTATTGTAAAGTGCAGACCTGTAACATTCTAGTTAGCATTAACACTCAATGTACATAGTTAATCTAACCTTCCTAAATCTTGAAGAGATGGTGCTTTTACAGGAGGAAAAGAAGGAGAGGCATAATATAAATAAAATGGAGGAAGAGAGTAGGTGGAAGAGATAATTACATTTTAATTATTGTAATCTATAACAGTAATCACCAAGCTACCAGAATGTTTTGCTGGACCATCTCCTCAAGTTTACTAGCTCACTGGCTTTTATAAGCTGCATGTGGGAATTAGTTCATCATGATATTCTTGAAGCTACTTTGACTGCCATATTTACCAATATGGGACAGTTTTCCAGAAACTCATCCCTAGATATCACATAGTTCCATATGATATACAAAAGCAACAGATAATAGAAATGCATTACATATCTTGTTATAGTTGATACCTTTTGGAGACTGTCTAAAAATGAAAGAACATTTTCCCCTCTCAAGTCCTCCTGCTGGACTTTAAAGTACCTTCAGCCTCAACAAAAACTGCTGAATTCACATTTTTTCATTTGTTTAAATAACTACGCATTTAAGACACAAGGTGCAACATCAGAAGAGATTCAGATGGAAAGGTGAAAAATATAGGGGGGGAAGGGCATGGAAACAATAATGAACAGAAACAAATGAGGAAATGGAGAAAGAAAAACAAGCCTTAAGTGTTCTCTAAGAATGGTTTGAACATTCAAGCAAATCAAATCTGGACAAGCCATATGAAAGCAAGAGAAACACTCAAACTGCTTTCTCTGGACATTAGGATCTTGCAATGACTGAAATGGGCTGTGAAACAGAAGAAAGGACATTGTTACCTCCTCCCTGCCCTGTAATGGCAAATCAGAAGGTAAACTGAATTTCATGTCCCAGAATGGAAAACACCCATCCAGAAATGCACTAAGTATGCTGCCTACACAAAGCAAAAGATAACACAAGTTGTCTTAAATGGTTCTGTCTCCTCTCTATAGCTTTCTTAAAACTGTACAAGGGAGAAAAACTTGCACTTTCAGAATACAGTTCCACTTCCAAGATGTGATGGAAAAGCCAGTCTGTATTAAATGAGTAAGAGCTCTTCCTCAGCATAAAAAGGACTTTAAAATGACCTGGCAGATTTTAAAATAGTTTGTGCTTGAAATAGGGCTGCAGAAGTAAAAAAAAAAAAAAATCTATTGACTGGCTTGGCAGGGCCCTAGCTGACACAAGCCTACTGCAAGATGCTAAAAATGTTTTGGATGTCAATAAAACAATTGAAACTTTGGCAGTGGTAAACAGAAAGAAAAAAAAAAGTTACAGTAGAAGAGCCACACACTGGCAGTATGTGGTAACCACAGGAAAGGATGACATACACATTCAGCTAACAGTAAAGGTTATAATAGGAAATGTTTTCCTTGTAGTAGGACACGAGTATACACCAATGCACAGAATACACAGGAGGTGTGGCAAGATGGATGGAAGCCTACTTAGCAAACCTCTTCCTAGACTGAAGCCTCTGTAACAATATTCCTCCTCACCAGCAGTACTCTTCCTGCCCTGTTAGAAAACCAGCCACAAACAATGAACAGCTGAAAGGGGAAAGAGGGAATCCCCAGGGCTTTCCACTTCCCTCTCCATCTTAATTTTAAAATGGATCAGAAACCTAATGTTCCTCAAAAAAGCGCATTTGATGATATGCAAATGTTTAGTAAGGCCTTTGTCTTACAGATTTTACAGCACTGGAGAAACACATACAAGAACCTCATATTCTTTCATTCATTGTATGCTTGTAATGGAAAGCAAGGAAGGATGGGAATTCCATGAGACTGTCAGGCCAGACAATTCCTCAATTCCTTGAAAGCAAAATTACTTTCTATCACTTATTCACACATTAAAGGGGAATGATTAACTACAAACCTTCCTAAAACAGAACTCAGTTTGCAAAAGGACATGTTCTCAGCACAAAAGTAGCCGGAATCAGTTTTATAATAGCTATGAGCTTTTCGTTTCAAAGCAGTCCTTTATCTCTAAGATAAGGAACAGCTGGTATACTGAAACATCCAGGGCTTTGTCAGAATTTTCAGCATTCTCACTAAAAAGATTCACAATTCTAATAATTTCAAAAGATTTCAGTGTGGAGAATAGTACTGACTGCAAACTCCATTGCAACAAGGCTATTAATTTGCCAGTCTATATACTAACAGCACATAAGAGATGAAGGCAAAAGAACAAATAAAACCATTGAAATTATATAAAACGTTAAAACCTGTCATGATCTACACCCTCATGAAGAGGTCTGTGCACAAAGTAGAAGGTTTTATGGCAACTGATTGTGCTAAGAGGCATGGTTTAGTGTTTGATAAGAATGGTTGGACTCGATGATCTGGTGGGTCTCTTCCAACCTGGTTATTCTATGATTCTATGATTTTTTTTAAAGTTTATTTCAGTTGTATTTAATTAAGACAAAATATCTGATATACATGCTCCTGCCAGTTATGAAACAAACATCTAACACCATAACCAAAACAAAGAGTGATATGGGCGCGCACCTCTTTGCATAGATACTAAGGTGTAAAGGGACTTAGTCTCATACACATTCATTTTTAAGCAAAGGTCAATGATTCAATTGACTTCTGAGTACACAGAAAGCTTACAGGTAATGATAAGCCCAAGAAAAAGTATACCTCTGTATTACCACTCTCAACACAGAAAGCCAATCTGAAACAACAGCAACAAAAAAATAGACAAAGAGAAAAATTGCTTTTAAAATCTGGTGGAAAATTCAGTTGAGGTTTTAGAAATGTGAACCAAATTGGGAGGACAGAAGATTCTCAGCTGCTGCTTTTGGGAAGGTTTCCTGTTTGTTTTTAACAGCCTGCTTTTCATTCAGCACAAATATTAGCTTCTGAAATGAGCTGTACTGGCATCACTTTTTTTTGGTTAATCATGGAGTATAGATGGATACTGACGACCAAAAGCAGATGTTTAAATTATCTTCTCTGCCCTTAGAATGCAACATTGCAGAAGACTTCCTGCACCTGTCCTTGGTGTTATGTATTCTCAGAACTACACTACCCTACCAAAAGTTAGTGCTCATTCAAAAAAAAAAAAAAAAAAAATCTCAAAACCACACACTAACTGCATTCAGCCTCTATATTCACTGATGCTGCAGAAGGATGGATCTCCAAGACATATGCTATTGTTGTCATGTAATTCTTCCCTTACTGAATGAGTCAGCTGTTCATCCATACCACTTGCTGAGCATGTTTAAGGCAGACATCTCTTATTTTATGCATGAGATACCTGATCCTTCATAAATCTCAAATTGTGAGGTCTTCCTAATTGCACTCAATTATTTATGGAACAACACAGGGCAGGGTGACTTTCTGTCAACTAGTTACAATAACACTTTAAAGCACATTACTAAATCTGCAGGAGGATCACAGGTAAAGAATATATAGTCTTGAGGTGAGAACTTCATGCCTGAAGAATCACACAAAACTTCCCATTTTTACTGTGCATGTATTTATGAACGTCATATTTGACTAAACTCTTTTTCAGATTTGTACTGAGACACAATAAATGATGACAAGTTTGGTGAGATTTAAGAACTTTAAAAGTTTTGCGCAAACCATCTCTGCATCTGGATTCCGATATCCCCTGACTCATTCCATCTCCTTTAAGATTTTATGACAGCACTAGATATGAAGAAGGTTAAATTCCAGTGGCCTGACACAAGAGGACATCCTTCTTGTATTAGTCTCTCAGATCATCTGAGGTGTAAGGCAGAAAGGAAAGCATATAGAATTTGAACTCCTGTGCATCACAGCAACAGAATTGGTTCTATTCCACTTTCATGAGGAGCATAACTCACGTAGTTGGATATTTCCCACACAGCAGGTTGCAGGACAGCTACATAGTTATTGTACATAATAACCTTTAAGACTAATGAAAAAAAAGAAAGAGTGCATGGGAAAACACTTTTCTCTACTTAAATATTAGTAGTGATGTGTCTGGCCAATAGGATTTACACAAAAACATTCCTAGACAGAAAGTAAGTTAAAAAAAGGTAAGATAGTCAAATGGAGAGGAATTTCACTGTCTGCATCTGGGAGAGTACAACAGTGTACTCAAAACTTGCAAAAGAACAGAAAAGCTGGTTTTAAAGGGTCTTAATATAGAATCACAAAGATGCAGCTACCTTATACAATCTTCCAGAGTGTTTTAGCACAATATTGGAAGCACGGTGCTCACAGTTACTGATCACTAACCATCAATTGGCTTCATACACTACAAACAAGACTGGGCAGTGGTCCAGGACATTTCTCAGAGACTAAAATTTCACCTCTTAAGCAAAATTAGTAGTAAAAAGGGCTGAAGCACAGACCTAGGCTTTATTCATTATGTTACACAAACATTTCAGAAGATAGAAAATGCAAAGGTAGATGGCAAGACAAAACAGATGGCAAGCCTTCATTCATCTTATGCTGCACCAGGACACACCTAACTATGGTTTCATATGTGATAAGACAAGAAATAAAATATTTTGGAAGATTATTTCATATCCCAGTATTATTAAATACGAACTATAAGCAGGCTTTGCAAAAGCTAAAGAAATTTAAATGGTCCTGTGTCACATATGAACTTATGCAGTCTTCAGAGCTTCAAATATACAATATTCTATCACACCAACAGAAATGTATAGCTGCCAAGTTGTGATTTCTGTACAGACTGACTATATCCAGACTATATATGCCTGAATGATTCATGTACTACTGAGGCCCATTTCAGTACTTACTGAAATTTGTATTAGAATGCTACAACCAGTCATTAATTTTCTGCTCTGAGTATTTTTAAATATTGAGCTGCATGAATAAATACACTGAAAAACTTGTTACTGTGCTGCGGGAAGTGAAATTTCCCACACACAGTAGCTGAGACCAAGCACAGAGCATTTTTCAAATTTTGCTCCAAAACTTATGTAAATCTAAGCATTCAATTGAATTTAGAATATTTTGAATCATTAGTATTAATGCAACATACTCTTGCGTCAGAAAAAAATGGAAGTCCCTTCTTACAAAACAGATCATTTCAATGTTTTCTGAATTCCTTAGTGGCAGAGAAAGAAAAGGAAACCTAAATCTAATACAGTCACTGTGAATAGATTTCTGCCACAATTTCCCTTAGGAGTTGTATACATAATGTATATTCTGTTAACCAATCACTTCGTTGCTTTGGTTTTCACACCTGCGACCAATTTCAGTGCTCACTCAGTTCACCTGAGACTCTGATGCTTTCCAAATGAACATCAGTAATTTCTTCCGCTGAGTCTAAAGCTTTTCATAATTAAACTCAGTATTTTTAGATAAAAATGAATAAAACTTGAAATTGTTTATTGCTCTACATCAATGTACCATATATTTAGAAAAATAAATCAAGAGGTTTCTGATGTGAAATACTTACAAACACATTCTTGAAACCCGGGGGGAGCAAAAGATATATATATATAAGTTAATGCATAGACTACAGGGATTCTACCCACATACAGATCTTCTAGTATTTTTTCTGTAGAGTGTTATTGTACCAACTGAAGTCCTTCCCTGTGGCAAAAGGTAAAGTCACACTGGAATTAAACTGAAGTCACTCATGAAAAGCCAATTGCATAGAAAACTTCCTTCCCTGGTCCACAAGACAGACTCCTGTCCTCTGATATCCAAACTGGTAATGATGATTTAGTTAACAGAAAGACTAAAGCCATCAAGAAAGACTTCAGGGCCATTGGGAAAACGATGGGGGGCTCTGGGGCTCAGATAGTATTCTGTTCCATCCCAAGGCGAAACAGAGAGGACCTGGAAGTCAGGAAGAACTCGATTAATGCCTGGCTCCGAGACTAGTGTAAGGAAAGGGGCTTTGGCTTCTTTCATCATGGGGTGGCTCATGCGCCCCCAAACTCTGCTGCTAAGGTTGGGACACGTGGGTCTCCTAGGAGGGCTAAAGCCCTTGCTAAGGACTTAGCTAAGCTCATAAATCAAGCTTTAAACTAGATGTGAAGGGGGAGGGGATTGAGACCAGGCCAGACAGGAGTGAATCTGGATGTGGGGCACTGGTGATTCGGAGAGGGTGTGCTGGTGAGGACCACCAGTACAGCACCACACAGAAACGTGGTGGGATGCCTCATATAACTGGAGTACAGATATGGTGGGGAATAAACTCTTCAGGAGGGATAGGAAGGGAAGGAGAGGAGGCAGGGTAGCCCTCTTTCTAAGGGAGGACTTGGACACTGTTGAGATGGATTGTGGCAATGAGGAGATTGAGAGCCTGTGGGTTAAAATCAGAGGAGCCCATAAGAAGGTAGATTTTGTGATGGGAGTCTGTTACAGGCCACCCAGCCAAGGAGAAGCAGCTGACGAGCTCTTCTATAAACAGCTGGGGTTAATCTCTAGATCAGTGCCTCTCATTCTTGTGGGAGACTTCAATCTTCCTGACATCTGCTGGAAGTACAATAGAGCAGAAAGGAAGCAGTCTAGGAGGTTCCTGGAGTGCGTGGAAGACAACTTCCTAGCACAGCTGGTGAATGAACCAACAAGGGAAGGTTCCCTCCTGGACCTGCTGTTGGTGACCAGAGAAGGCCTTGTGGGGGATCACAGAATCACAGAATAACCAGGTTGGAAGAGACCCACTGGATCGTCGAGTCCAACCATTCCCATCAATCCCTAAATCATGCTCCTAAGTACCTCATCCACCCTAACCTTAAACACCTCCAGAGAAGGTGACTCAACCACCCCCCTTGGCAGACCGTTCCAATGCCTAACCACCCTCTCCGTGAAGAACTTTTTCCTAATCTCAAGCCTAAATCTCCCCTGGCGGAGCTTGAGGCCATTCCCTCTCGTCCTGTCCCCTGTCACTTGGGAGAAGAGGCCAGCACCCTCCTCTCCACAACCTCCCTTCAGGTAGTTGTAGAGAGTAGTATGGTCTCCCCTCAGCCTCCTCTTCTCAAGGCTAAACAACCCCAGCTCTCTCAGCCGCTCCTCATAAGGCCTGTTCTCCAGCCCCTTCACCAGCTTTGTTGCTCTTCTCTGGACTCGCTCCAGAGCCTCAACATCCTTCTTGTGGTGAGGGGCCCAGAACTGAACACAGTACTCGAGGTGCAGTCTCACCAGTGCTGAGTACAGGGGGAGAATAACCTCCCTGGACCTGCTGGTCACGACTTTTCTGATACAAGCCAAGATGCCATTGGCCTTTTTGGCCACCTGGGCACATTGCTGGCTCATGTTCAGTCGGTAGCTACAGCCTTCGTAACAGGGCTTCTCCCCAGCTGAGCGGTCCTTGACTTAACTAAGGCCACAGTGCCAGTTTGCTGCCTACCATCCCCAGCTGCACTCACCCCCTCTTGCTTAGTGGTGATATACCGGCAGGCATCGCCAGCACACCACCCCTTTGCCTCTGAAGTCTCACCTCCAGGCTCACTCCCATCCTGTCTGACCTCCATCCCCTCCCCCCTCACATCTAGTTTAAAGCTCGATTTATGAGCTTAACTAGGTTTTTGGTGAGGGCTTTTGTCCCCCTAGGAGACAGACCTGTCCCATCCCTGGTAAGAAAGCCTGGGGGTGCGTGGGCCTCCCCATGATTAAAGAACCCAAAGCCCCTCTTCTCACACCAGTCCCTAAGCCATTCATTAAACCAGTTTCTTATTCCTCATTTCCTGCTCCTGATTCCTTAGTACTGGGATGGAGTTGAATATTACCTGTGACCCAGAGCCCTCGATCATTCTCCCAAGTGCCTTGAAGTCCGTTTTAATGGCTTTAGGCCTTCTACGTTCTATTTCTTCATTACCAATTTGAAAAACTAAGAGCGGGTAGTAGTCCGTGTCTTTGACCAGGGAAGGGAGCTTTCTAGTAACGTCCCTCACTGATGCTCCCGGCAAGCAGCAGACCTCCCTACGGAGCGGGTCCGGCCTACAGATGGGACCCTCCATTTCTTTGAGAAAGGAATCCCCCAAGACAATCACCCTCCTCTTTTTTTTAACCGAGGATGTTTTTAAGGCTGTGAGAAGAGAAGGACGCCTAGGACTAAGTTATCATGAGATGATAGGGTTTTCTGTTCTAGGCGAAGTGAAGAGGGTGGTTAGCAGGACAGTAGCATTAAATTTCCAGAGGGCAGACTTTGAACTCTTCAGAAAGCTGGTTGGCAAAGTCTCATGGGAGACAGTGCTTAAGGGCAAGGGAGCTCATGAGGGCTGGGAGCTCTTCAGAAAGGAGATCCTAGAGGCTCAGGAGAAAGCCATCCCCATGTTCTGGAAAAAAAGCCAGCAGGGGAAAAAAACAGCTTGGTTGAACAGAGAGATCTTGAGTGATATCAAGAAGAAGAGGAACGTTTATGGGCTCTGGAAGAGGGGACTGACCTCTTGGGTGGACTACAGGAGGGAAGTGAGATTGTGTAGAGAAAAAATCAGAAGGGTTAAGGCTCAGCTAGCAATCAAATTGACCAAGTCGGTGAAAGATAACAAAAAATCTTTCTATAAATATATAAATAATAAAAGGAGGACTAAGGAGACCATACAGCCCCTGTTGGACGCAGAAGGAGCAACAGTGACAGGGGATGAGGAAAAGGATGAGGTACTTAATGCCTTTTTGCCTCAGTCTTTAATTGTAAAGAAAGTTATTCCCTTTCTGTACAAACCTCGGAGCTAGAGGAGCAAAATGAGGCTCCCTTGGTCCAAGAGGAGATGGTCAGAGCCTTGCTAGCCTGACTAGACACCCACAAGTCTATGGGGCCGGATGGGATCCACCCGAGGGTATTGAAGGAGCTGGTGGATGCTCTGGCCAAACCCCTTTCCATCATCTTCCAACAGTCCTGGATGACTGGGGAAATTCCACTGGACTGGAGGCTGATGTTGTGCCCATCTACAAGAAGGGTCGCAGGGAGGATCCAGGGAACTACAGGCCTGTCAGTCTGACCTCAGTACCAGGGAAAGTCATGGAACAGGTGATCTTGAGTGCGATCATGAAGCACGTGCAAGAGAACTGGGTGATCAGGCCCAGTCAACAGGGGTTCATGAAAGGCAGGTCTTGCCAAACTAACCTGGTCGCCTTCTATGATAAAATGACTCGGCTGCTGGACGAGGGAAAGGCTGTGGATGTATCTTCCTGGACCTTAGTAAAGCCTTTGACACAGTTTCTCACAGCATTCTGCTACGGAAACTGTCGGCCTCTGGCCTGGACAGGTGCACGCTCTCCTGGGTGAAAAACCAGTTGGACGGCCAGGCCCAGAGAGTGGTGGGAAATGGAGTTAAATCCAGCTGGAGGCCAGTTACAAGTGGGGTTCCCCAGGGCTCAGTGCTGGGTCCAGCCCTGTTCAATGTCTTTATATCAATGACCTGGATGAAGGCATCAAGTGCTCCCTTAGCAATTTTGCAGATGACACCAAGCTGGGTGGAAGTGTGGATCTGCTGGAGGGTCGGGAGGCTCTGCAAAGGGATATGAACAGGCTGGACCACTGGGCTGAGACCAATGGCATGAGGTGTAACAAGGCCACAGGCCGGGTCCTGCACTTGGGGCACAACAACCCTAAGCAGAGGTACAAACTAGGAGAAGCCTGGCTGGAAAGCTGCCAGGAGGAGAGGGACCTGGGGGTGCTGGTTGACAGTGACTGAACATGAGCCAGCAGTGTGCCCAGGTGGCCAAGAAGGCCAATGGCATCCTGGCTTGTATCAGAAACGGCGTGACCAGCAGTTCCAGGGAGGTTATTCTCCCTCTGTGCTCGGCACTGGTGAGACCGCACCTCAAATCCTGTGTTCAGTTCTGGGCCTCTCACCACAAGAGGGATGTTGTGGCTCTGGAGTGAGTCCAGAGAAGAGCAACAAAGCTGGTGAAGGGGCTGGAGAACAGGCCTTATGAGGAACGGCTGAGAGAGCTGGGGTTGTTTATTCTGGAGAAGAGGAGGCTGAGAGGAGACCTCATTGCTCTCTACAACTACCTGAGGGGAGGTTGTAGAGAGGAGGGAGCTGGCCTCTTCTCCCAAGTGACAGGAGACAGGATGAGAGGGAACGACCACAAGCTCCACCAGGGGAGATTTAGTCCTGACATTAGGAAAAAATTTTTCACAGAAAGGGTTATTTGGGAAATGGCAGAGGCTGCCCAGGGAGGTGGTTGAGTCACCTTCCCTGGAGGTGTTTAAGGCATGGGTGGACAAGGTGTTAAGGGGCATGGTTTAGTGTTTGATAAGAATGGTTGGACTCGATGATCCAGTGGTTCTCTTCCAACCTGGGTATTCTATGATTCTAAGATTACTAATTCTACTTCTACTTCTTTGTCCTGAATCTCAAGGTGATGACAAAATGTCTTTGTTTGTTAGTGTCTCATTCTGTTTAGCTGTTGTTGTTGAGACCTTTCCACTATGATAAATAACCTCATACTAGCTGCATTTTATTTTGCTTATTTTCCTATGCATTCAATTTTCAGTCTTCAGAGTTTTCATTAGGATTCTACTCCGATAGCCACACTAGTCCTCTGATGAGACCATCACATCACTACATCTATTGAACTTATGGAGAACCATCAATCACATCTAGGCAACATTTATATGCAGATAGAGTTGTTTTGAATAAATCAAAATATTCTCAGTGCATCTGTTCCCAGAGTTCCTGAACAGGTTGTGATGCAAAGCACAGGAAGCACGAGCCCTTGCCCTTTGTTGGGTGAAAGCAGTCATACAGTTGCAGATTACAGGATACTTTGACGAAGCTCTGTTCTATGTTTGATAACAAATTGGAAGGAACAAAGAGATAAAGATAATTTTTAATTATTACAGTCCTTTTTTTCATTCACAAGCACTGCAGAGAAGCACAACCTAGTTTTAGCTTGATGTTCTTGAACTGACTCTTTACCAGACAACACTCCAGCTGAACACTAGATATAAAGAGTTCATACTGAATATGCTAGGTATATCTGTGCGTGCTTATATACATGTGAAAGCATATATTGGGATGTATACTATTACTGCATTAATGGAAGAATTTCTTGAAGTACTCCATATAGACCAGCCAACACCTAGGATTTTTATTTTATAGATGTTAGACAATCTCTTAAGCCTCATCACATTCTAGAACAAATATGTTACCTCCCACACAAAAGACACCTTGTACTTATGCTTAAAACAGAAAATTGTATAGAAGGGGTATGTAAGTAAAATTCTCCCTCATTTCACAAACAAAGTCTCCAGAACTGTCAAATAAACAGTTTCTTCCACTGCTGGATACAAACGGTGGAGTAGAAAAGTAGCTGTTTTCTGAGAAGTCTTCACAGTTGGCTCACTTAATGGAAAAAGTGCACCAGACCATAATATTTCAAAATGATAATTAAAATAATCATTCATATTTCAGGGAATCTTTTTTAAATAACAATTGTAATTTTCCACTTGCCTATGGCAGGAGCTCACCACTTAACCCATAGCACTTGAGTATGCTGGACTGTAACACTGACCTCAAATCAATGCTCTGCATTGTCAGGAAGCAGGGTGTAGTGAAAAGAAAACAAACCAGAAAGACCCAGAAGCAGATGGCCACACTCCATATTTTATTGCCACCTCACACTGGCTGATAATGTCCAACTGTGAATGAGAGATGGAATATACAAGTCTTCCCACCAGATCTGCCACCCCACACATATCACCTGGCCTCTGGCTCTAGTCTTAAGCAGTAAAGGAAGGCTCCTGATGAGCAGAGCACTGTGAGATAGTGAAATGAGGATAGCATGGAGTTCTTAGGAGTCCAGATACAACATGAAGGGCCTATTTGCACTAGGAAGCAGGTGAAGCATATTTTAAATTACTGCATGGAAGCACAGGAAAACCCTTGGGCATTTCAAAAGCAGTTTAAAAACATGAGCTCTCAACACTTACATTTCATTTGCTTGAAGATGGACTTGTTGGGCTCTAGCCAGTGCTGGAAAGGCAAAGCAGAGAGAAGAATTTAATATGAATCCTAGCGGACAATATCATTCTCAGTAGATGTATGTGGTACCAAAAAACAGGAACTAGGATTTTTATTTCACTGAAACATGCATAAACTGTAAAAAAAAAAAAACCCATACTGTTTCAATACTAGAATTGCACTGTATAAGCATATGTGATGTTACCACTGCTTATAAGACGCAGTTGAGAAAAAAAATCAGATAAATATTTCTAAAACAATTTTAAAGGAGACAGGCTGTAAAGATTAGTTTGCAGCAAACATTTCAGCCTTAGCACTTTCATCCCCTTTCTGCAGAACAATGGTCACATTGACAGTAAGACTGACTACCCAGAAATGCTAACATCATCTGTTCATTAATGCTGTCTTCTACAGTTCTTACAACTAAAGCATGTGTAAATAGCATATTCTCAATTAGCACCTTCAGAATGCAAGCTATTGTTCTTTTCTAGCAACAAATAATATCTGAAGGGAAAATGAAGAATTTTCCATGAAATGTTTCTGATATGGACAGCCAGCGAACAACACAGAAGTATGGATGCCTACCAGCTGTTGTATAACTTTCTAGGGAAAGACTACAATGGCAGGAAAACTTTCATTTTCTTACTTTACTGGGAAAAAAACCCTAGAAGTCTCAGATGCTCCTGTGATGAGAAGCCAGGCTGACATTTTAGTTAAGAGCCTTAGCACATCTCCTGCTGACACTAACAGAACTGTTCAGGAGAATGTTTTGATTGACAGAAGAACATGTATTCAACTGCCACTTCTGTCCACAGCCAACAGCATTTATACTAGGATTTTTCCCATAAGCAAAAAATCTCCACGCTAAAATGAGATTTGTGCTGCAGAAGCAGCTGGTCAAAAAGCTCAGCATTTATCTTCAATAAGCATAATCAGCACTGGAAGGTCTTGCGCTAAGGGGTTTCATTTTTAACCTTGTTCATTCTAGTCCTAAACCCCTATGGTCTACTGCAAAAAGAAACGTAGCATTTTTAAAACCATATTAAATACTTAAAGTATCATACATTAGCTAATATTGTTCCTCAAAACTTACAGTAATTCTACTGAGAAAGGTCAGTGCAAGATATTTTGTAGGTATTGTGATAGCTTACATAAACCTATTAGTTTAAAAATCATTACCTCTCAAGAATTCAGTCAAAATCAGGGTGATTGTAAGCTGGTTTTCAGAAACACAATTTTTGACAAAACAAAGACCCTGAAAAGAACATTTTCAAATATCTGTTGCTTATCTGCTATGGCTGCTCAGAATAAGCACTACTATGTATTTTTGTTCGAAGGTCAGTTACCACTGAGACTGATATGGAACCCGGGTACTCACAAACAAAACAAAAAAACAACTGCACATAATCTCCTCACTTCTTCCCTCTCCCCAGTAAATTTCTTTTTTAAGGGAAAAGAAGAAATAAACAGAATTGAAATAGTAATGCCTGATTCACCAGCTTACCAGAAGTATCTAGCTCATTTCACTCTTTTAGATCACACAGATACATTATTTATACATTTTGCTTTGAATAATGAAGGTGAAGGTTGTATAAAAAAAAGTAAGGTAATTTAAGAAATTTAATACAGTCTGCAGTACTTTATAGGACATAATCCAGAGTTAATTCACAGACAGGAAACCAGTCAAGGCACACAGATCATAGAATCATACCATGGTTTGGGTTGGAAGAAGCCTTAAAGATCATCCAGTTCTAACGGCTCTGCCACGGGCAGGGACACCTCCCACTAGATCAGGCTGCCCAAAGCCTCATCCAGCCTGGCCTTGAACGTCTCCAGGGAAGCTGCACCCACAACTTATATGGGTAAACCATTCCAGTGCCTCACCACCCTCACAGTAAAATATTTCTTCCTAATAGCTAATCTAAATCCCCTCTCTTTCAATCCAAAATCATCATCCCTCATCCTATCAAGGCACTCCCTGATATAGTCTCTCCCCAGCTTTTCTGTAGGCTCCAATATGCAAGCTTACTTTCCTTAACCTCTTCACATGCCCACCCCAACTCCACCAGGATATAGGCAGTCCTAGCTGAAAATTGAGACAGAAAAGAGAAAATTGGACAGCAAGTCATGCTGTCGAGTTGTTTCTATAGAACTGAAAGTTAAGAGGTATCTTACTAATTTTATCTAGGAGGAGCTTTTTTTGTAAGGCCAGGCTAAAATAATAGCACAGACCAGGTCAGCATTTACAACTGTTTGAAAAAGCCAATTACCTATTCTAACAACAACAAAAAAATCTGATGTAATAAAAGCCACTTCACAAATATGAAACCCTCATGCTTCACCATATGAAAAATTAAACAGCGGAAACTTGCATGACAGTCCAAATGTAGTGCATCAACCTCCCCAGGAAAGCAGATTTAGCTAATGTTCAAAATCAAACATGTTTCACTTCGACCTTACTTTCATGGGTTAAAAATTGATTGAAAAGACACTGAACAATTAAGCAGTCTAGACTGTCACTTGGATGTCAAGGAACTGACAGGCAGTCAGTTTTATAGGCTCAGATTTCTGTGGTGCCCTTCTGATGGCGGAAGATTGCAAATGTGTTGGCAATTCAGCTGAATATTCCATAAAGCTGAGCAGTTACTTTATAATTTGTGGAGATTTTCAAAGACACAGCAATTAGGTGCTTAATGCTCTATGCATGTCAAGGGAAGATAAACACCTAGTCATTGCTAGTACTTCTGAAAATAGCTAACCTTATGTTTGTTTGCTTCTTTCAATCTTGAGTTTTAGGAAAGACTTTCCTCTGGGTACTTATCTTTCAGCCTTGCAACACTGGCTATTAATAATTAATAACTATGTGACATCTCTACTATAGATTATTCATGCTATATTTAATCCAAGATTAATTAGCTGTTATAGCTAGGACCAGATAAAGGTTCCTATAAATTCATCAAAAGATTTCTGCACGAATTTTCAATTGAAAAGCATCTGGCTTGCAAAATGCTTTTCCCGTGTATCAATCTTTTCTTTTTTTTATTTTGCTGAAAAAGAAAAAAAATCTTCAATGAAAGGAAAACAATGATTTGAATTAGCTTGTCAGGACAAATTTTAACAGTATTTTGAACTTTCAACTGTAAAAAATTTTTATTACTAGTCTATGCCGCACTACCTTGTGGGAACAAATCATATGTGTTTCCAAATCTTTCTTGTCAGGCTATCTCATAAGATAAATAAATCAGAGAAACAAATCAGATGTACACTTGGGGTTCTATGACCATTCTATGATCTTTAATTCCTCTCCTGGCAGTAAAATGTGCAAACTGGGGGCAGGGGGAGGAAACCCCAACAATCTTCTAGTTTCATTTTTGCCTTGTCTATTTCACACTTTTGTCCATAAAGGTTGCTTTAATTGGATGACGGCCTACAACCTCAAGGCGTCTTGGCTTTATACATGATAGTACTTAACAGCCATTACAAATCATTCCTGCAAGGTCTGAGATTCTCATTTCCTTCCTAGCATGTTAGCATCATGGTTATTACCCAATGGAGAAAAAAAGACTTTGATCCTAATCCAGCTGACTTCAGCTAGCAAGGACCCCATGAAGAGATTCACGTCCAGCACTACCAGTTTCTAATCTTTTCTGCCAAAACAAGCATGGGTAGCAGCTGGGTATCAATGGGTATAGTCAGGCAAATATCCTCACAGAAGCAGAAGCAGCGAGAAAGACACTTACAGAACTAGAAGGTCAGTCCTGGGATAACTACAGAGTTTTGGTGCTTCAGGTGCCAGTGGTGAGTAAGCAAACTATTATAGATATCAATTTTTGTCCTGAGATCCTAAAATATGCTGAGAATTGCCTTCTGACTAACATTTCATTGCAACTGCATGCTGTGTTTCAGACTAGCGCAATTTTTACTTTGTAAATAAAGCCCTCACCAGTGATCAGCCTTTAAGTGGCACTGAGTAGTGATTAGCGAGACCAGGTGTGTTCTTGCTTACCCACAAATGCTGAGCAGCTGCTGTGTTTCCAGCTTCCTCAGCAAAAGCACAGGATGAGCAAGGACACCTTGCAAGGGTGAAAAAAATTCTAGGAAGTCAGTTTAACTCCCCAAACACTGATATACTTTATTAGTAAAGACTCTTAAGCCAACAACCTGTTTCAAAGTTATTCACTGTGAAGATCAGACAGGACTGAGCTCAGTCTCAATATAGCAAAGCACTAAGGGTTTTAGAATAAGAAGCATGGAGGAAAGAGGACATAGTGTCCCATATCTATTCCTATAGCCTTTGTAATGGATCAGATGCTCCTTTTCCCACCATTCTTCCTATAATTTCCAACACACATCTTACAGTGCAAAGATGTGTCCTCCAGTCTCCTCTTCCTATGGACTCATGCATAAGACTGGCATAAACCAAAGTCGACCTCCTAAAAACAGCCAAGCCAAAAACAGGTACTTGAGGCCTGGCTCACCATAAGTTCAGTTAAATCATTTAAAAGTCTCTCACTTCCTGCAACGTGAGAGGCTTTTGAGTTAGTCCCTGTGTTTGCCAGAGAATCAGTAGTGAAGGGGAAATCAAAAGTGGCCAAATGCTGTGAATATTTAAATCCTCCTCTGCAAGCAATGTTCAGTCAAGTGCTCAGATGTGCATACAGTAAAACAGAATCAGATGAACCTGCAGATGTCACAAGAATATTCTGGCTAGGCAAGGACTGGATTTGAAGACTTTTTATTGGACAGAAGAGAGAAAGAGAATGGATATGTACACTGAAGCACTAATAGAAAAGTAATAAAATTAATTTTATTTAAAACTCAGTCCTACATTAATCTTGAAAATTAATACCTAACCTTTCCCTTGGACAAAAAGCTAATTCAAAATCAATTTGCTTTAGCCTCAAGGCAGGGACTTACACCAGGTCACTGCCTGGCAAAAATCAAACTCAAAAAAAATAATAACAGTATCCAAAGCTAATGGAGGTTCAGACAGGTAAATTAATCGGGTGCCCACTCTATACCAGCACAACAGATGTCAAATAGACCAGGGCACCCTGCATGTGTCCCTTTTCATGCCCTGAGGCTGACACCATATTTTTCATGCTTTCAAGAACCTCTGTACCAAGAATATCAATATTGCTGTATTGCAGCAATGTAGCTGTTTCTCTGTATGGTTCCTAAAGTCAGGGCATCAGCTCTTGTTAGTTGTTTGCCAAATAGGAAGAAACATCATACATTGCCATCACAAAAGTTAATCTGGTCCAGAAAAATTGCCATACACTGGAACAGTATGATTCTGGAAATGTATGATTCTGAGCTGGAATTTATTAAAAAAAATTACAAATACTTACTTTTATCCCTATTACACTATAATATTCAAAGAAACTCCAGTGGTGTAAGCTGGAGTTGTTCAATTGATCCATAACCTCTAAATCAGTTGGACATCCAGCCATAACATCTGCATGTAATGATGTATGCATGAGCCACTAGGTTCACAAGTGATGGAAAAAACACCTTTATTTTCATTAAAATAGCCTCTAGAATAATTGATTTACAAGGTTACTGATCTTCGTACAAGATACTTACTATCATTACTGCTGTATTAAGTGTACATGTATATTCAAATTACTGTTCAACTATGTCAAGATTTTGTTTAGTACATAAATGCACCTTTACTGGTAAACACAAGTATTCATTTAACTAAGGAATTTTTCAGTGAAAATGGCCCAAAGCAAACATTTAGAAACTAAGTACAAGAGTAGTTCCCATTTTGTTCACTGGGCTTTTTCCACCAGCCTCTATTACAATTTCTTCATAAGTCTTTACAGATTTTCATCAATTTGTCTAAACACTTTTTTTTAACACTTTAAAAAGTATTTTTGGCAGCTACAACAATGGATTTTATTACTAGGTATGGTATTTTTAAAACTATTTCTCAATACCAATTGCTTCATAACTTCCTTAGGTGCATTTTAGTTCTGTTATAAGAATTATTTGACAATCTTTCTCTGATCACTGTTGCCAAGCCATTTTATATTGTATCATTCTCTCTCATCCTCTCTTGCTCCTTGTCTTGCTCTCTCTCATTCATTCACTTTTGCTCATCTCTTTTCCTAGATGGCTTATTCTAGTATAATCCATCTCTCTTCATGAGATTCATTTCTACTTGACACCATTCCAATGGTGACCTTTGTTCCTTTTCTATTTCTACTATATCTTTTTGAAACAGCATGACCTGAACCGCACACACAACTCACGGTGACAGCAAGACTTCGTGTAAAAGCACAAGATTTCTGTGATTACTCTGTCCAGCAGAAGAGATCCGAATGCACAGAGAAGCACTAAAATTTTAATTAACTCATGACTCAGTCACTCCAGTTTTCAGCCTATAATTCTTCAAAGAGAAAGAAGAACTCCCAGACAGTTCTCTTTATATAGCTGTATGGAGCCCTACAGATCATTAAACAAAGACATAGCTTTTTTAAACTGAGTTTGCAAATTATCGGTTGTATCCTTCTGCCAACCTTCACTGCCCTCACATGGGACTAAATGCACATATTTAAGAACATGTAATAAATAGCAGTTGTTGCTGAAGCAGAGATCAGCTGCATCCAAGACTTGCTGATTCTTTCAGCTCTCTTTGATGAGGCAGTGCTGTACGTTTGTGTACACATCCCATCAAAACCAGAATTGCTACTTTATCAGAAAGAAATGCATTACTCACTGACAACTCCAGTTTCCTTCACTAGTAAATATTGGCAAAATGCCGAACAACTGAGGTTATAGGATTAAAGAAATACTCTAGTTCTGTTATATTTTTTTTAAACAGTGTGACCTGAACTGCACTCCAGGATCATTGGAAGTGATGTACGCTAAAATACAAATGGGACCCTTCTGCAGCCTTACTAGTGAAATAAACATGTAGCCTGACAAAAAATTAGAATTGTTTTTGCAACAGTTCTCTAGGGGGAGTTTGGCAGGAGTTCCAGCAAATCTGTACTGCACAATGTCATCTAAAATGATACACAGAGCCAGGCTCTGTACACTGGGGAAGTAAGAAAATCCGAGTGTACTCAGAGCCACCATTCAAAATTGGCTGCCTGGTTCAAGTGTATTCATATAGCAGTTTCACTGATTTGAAAGCTTTGTTTTCATACTGACGGGCACACACAAATGGAGTTAAAACCACTGAGCTGCTGTGTTGCTCCTGGACAACACTGCAGCACATCCAAATGACAAAGCCACTTAAAGCTCCAGGGTAATTACGATTTCAAGCATTATGATTTCAAACACTTGTAGAGGGAGTGGTGGGACTTCACAGTTGCTTTGGGGCCCTACAAAGCCTTATCCTAATGCCTAATGCTTCCAACCTACCCCATGACTAGCTCCAAGCTATTTCTGCTTAACAACTACCTCATACTTTCACAATCAAAAACATGATCACAAGCACCTGCTCAAATCCAAAACACAAAATGAAGTGTTCAGTCAGTCCAGAGTACCTGGCACAGAATTAGCCATGCTCTATTTCCTCAAGAGACTGTGATATCTGGCCTCAATATATAACAGTTAGTACATGAAAATATACCAATAGGTAGTTCCTGGAGAGAATCAGTAACACCTCCTCCAGGTATGTCTCAGCCTTGAAACTACATATTTCTAAAAAATACAAGCTCCAAATTATAATTTCTGAGTTCTTACAGTCTCTCTCAGCCCTCTCTGAATTCCCTATGGAGTGATTTTGCCCTACAGCATTTCACTCAATTATAAGAATAATAAGGTTTTATCCACTGATGTGGCAGCTAATCTTCATGAAAACTTGCAGGAACTTACTGTTTGAGACATTATGCCCATCCAAATGTGACCAAAACTGGCTTCAGAAGTTGCTACAGTTGAAAGTCAAGGAGAAGGGCAATGGACTCCACATGCCTAATTTTCATAGAAATCCAGGTAAAAAATTCAACAGTTAATATATGAACACTAAGAACCCAATTGTTCCCAGCATAGCACCATTAGACATACAACAGTATACTGCAATTTACTATATACTTCTACTACAATCCTGGCTTTTCTGAAGCTACCCTAAGGCATAGTTTCTCCAAAGGAACATCCAAACATGACATTAGAAGATAAGACAGCAGATATGGTGTAGAGCCCAGAATTTTTAACTGCCAGTTAAATGTGAGGTCATTGGCATTGTTACTCTCTTGTATATCCAAATATATATATAAAAAAGCTGTTAAGAGAGTCTTCCAGATTCTTTTTTGGTCTGGAATAGAAAATGGAAAGCTATACAAAATTTTACAAAGTTTACATGTCTTAAAATATCCACACACATTTATTTAAGCAAAAAGAAAGAAAAACTATAAAATGGGGGCTAAGGGAAGGAAGGAGTATACATTATAAGTTACTTGAAAAATAGCCTATAAAAACAACAGCTGTTTCCCACCACAGTTTTCCCACATTTCAAAATTTTGTTCCAACCTAAGACAATTAGGCTAATTATCTACATTTTTCACATAGCCAGAAGTTCTAAATGTTCTAAACACAAATATTGAAACATTTCATTTGAAAAATCTGAAATACTGAAACATTTCATTTTTAAACTCAGTCAAGTGTTTCAATACTCTAAAGTCAAAATGCCACATTTTGGTAGCATATTCTGAAAGAAGACATTTAGGATGAATTAAAGCTGATATTTTTGCCTGCTTAAGCTCCTTCAATAGTTTACAAAACAAAAGGACTGCAAATTAGCTTTTGGAGAATTCTGCAACCTTTGCGCAAAAAAATTACATACAAACACAAGGGAGGAAAGCATCACTGGGGAGACTAAAAGCCAGCAGGAGTAATTCTGCATAATACTATATATATTTTTATGCATTTATATATATGTATGCATGTGTACACTACGTAAAAATATATTGTTGTGCCATACAGCTTTACTATTCACAGAGCCAATCAAGAATAATTCATTAAAAGCTAGAATTAAATGCATAATTTTGGCAGTTTCACTTAGAACCACAGATCTAGACCTTTCTGTGAAAAGACAGAGACTATGCAGTGGAATACAAACTACAACAGAGGCATTCAATACTTCCAAGAAAATAGGCAAAGTAACATGAATTGTATGCTACCTGCAGCAGAATCAATGGCAACTCTCCTAAAAAAAATCTCAAGCTTTCTTATTTCAGCTTTTAGTACATATTCTTTGGAAGAAGCTTCATATTATGGCACCTATTCTCTTATTTCAGTCAATATTTAATTTAAACTTCTTCCATAAAGTTAGAGAGACCTCTCTTAAAATTCATTACAAAACTAATTAAAAATGTTGCCCCATTGCCTCCATTATGGCTGTTCCAGATGCTGCAGCTCATGTTGGCTTAATTAATAAGCCATTTCTCTTGCTTAAACATTCTTTTTCTTTCCACTTTACACTCTGATGCATGTATAACCATATTCTCTTATCCTTTGTTTTGCTGCACTAAATGGGTGGCAACCTTCTTAATATCATCTCAAAAACAAGCCCTCCATTCTCTTTGTCTTTCTAATACTCCTTCTCCTGATTCAGTTAAATTGATCTTTCTTAAACGCAGACATCTAGATCAAAATAGCTGAGGTGTAATGACATTAATACTTCCCTGAAAAATACAATACTGAGAGAGGGCAAACAAAGTGTTGTCTTTCATCATTAGTCACGTGATGCTGGTGGCTCATTACCAAAACCAGATCAGGCAATGTATGTTTTATTCATTGCCCCACATCTCTTCATCTGTCTATGGGGCACTGAAGTACATTGTCACACATATTGTTGAACTGGCTTAGGACGAAGCTCTTGGTGAATTCCGCCTACAAATCTTTACTGAGCTACTGGTTTTGTTTAATGAACCCATAAGGAGATACTGCAGGAAATGTCTCTCACATTTTCCTTGGCGGGCCTGCAAAAATTCCACAGAGCTTCGAAATCTCTTTTATGGAGTTCTAAGTACTCTTTCCTGTAAGGTGACCATAATGATGTGACATTCCTCCTGTGACTCCACTACAAGTTATGCATGCTGCAGCTCATCTCTGTAACCACATACCTAAACAATTACTACTCTGTAATCCCAGGTGTTTTTGCTACGGTGAATTTCAGGCAGCTAAACTCACGACTACTACAATACAAAACTAAGAGAAGAGCCACCACCTGTGTCATCATTTCAAAGTCATAATTTCTTCCAGTCTTTTAATGAGCCGTTTACTGCAGAACTTCACCTAGCTACAATGCTTGAGCCCCAGTACAATTATTCATAAAGTCCCATGCTTGTTATGCTGCTAGGAAATTGTTAGTTATTATGTTTCTTTAAGATCAGAAAAACATCAGAACAGTCTTCCGCTGATGGCAGAATTGTAATTACAGATTCACAGTTTTCCTGCAGCTGACTGAGAAGTATTCACATATCTGTATTTGACACAGAAGTAACACTCTGGTAAGTTAACCTCAACAAGATAAGAGGTTCATAACAGCCAGATAACATAAACCCAGTATCCTTTTATAATAACGTTTGTTTACAGTTTAGTCCTTATGATGGGATTTGTTTCAGAGTAAATACCCACTCTGACGGAATGTATTTTATGTATAAATATTTAGAAGTGTAATCCTAAAAAAAAAAAAAGAAAAGAAAAAAAATAATGGAAGAAAGGGATAATAGAATATAAAGCACGTGAAAATAGCTTATTTTGATGAATAAAAAAATATCCCTTTTAATGCATATTCTAACTCATGAAAGAGTTTAAAACCCAGATTCCATACCCAGTTAGAGAAGTTATCCACATGATTAAAAATGTGAGAGTAATTAGAAATCAACATTAAAAATACATGTATGGAAAATGTAAGCTAGAGAATTTCACTTAACAAAATCCAACCAAAGAGCAGGCCAGTTGATACAAGCCATACTACTACACAGGACGGCCACTGAATTCTTAGTTGTTGGATATAAAGGGAAATGAAGACCTAAGATTTTTTAGATAAAAACATACATGTTTTCTCAGGTTCTCCTTTACTACTAACCAAGAGCAAACTTCTGTATAAACTTCCATAAGCTTAAGATAGAATTAGCGGTACTACATAATGTAAAAAAACCAGTATAGCCAACACAAATAAGATACTGCAGCAAAGCTGTCAATACAGTTAACAGCACTTTGAAACATGGGAGTCACATAAGGTATGATGCAAGAGGCATCCCAGTCAGAATGGGGTTGTAGAGTTTTTTCTTAAGCATCACTTTTTAAAAGTATGCTGCCAAAAGAATTAACTGTTTTACTTAAGAGTCTTGATTGCTGTTTAGTAAAATAAGTTTTCTGTAGCAATTTTTGAGTGACTGTCAGAGAAAAGCATAACAAAAGCAAGTATTCTTTAAGCTCTCTCTAATTATAGCCTAGCACTCCACCTACTTCTCCTATCAATTCCAATTAGGTGAACATCCCTATAATGTTAAGGATTGTGAAGAATTAAGCACACTGGTCAGAATAAGTGCTAATTATTTTAATTCTAAACAAAAGGATGTAATGAAAATGACCTGCTGCAGCTTTGCAAGGGTACTGCAATTCTATAAGGTTGAGCAGAGGGTGATTTCCTTATTCCAGTGATTTTTCACAAAACTAATTAGGGTGTAGCAACAGGCACCCAGCAAAATATTTTTCTTTCATGAATCATAGCAGCTTCAAACTGGTGATTGTTTACAGAGATTAAATGCCAGTATATGCCCCCATGATATTTGAAGCCATTCCTGTCTTAAACCCAAGACCAGCAAGACCTCACAGCAAAGATGCAGTTCTGAATTTCACTGTCTGAGGACTTCTGCTTCCTATGCTGACCATTCTTTCCTATTTTCAAACAGTAGCATTCATCTAAAACCAAGCAGGGAGTAGTAGTAGGAAATCACCTACAGAACACAACCTGCAGGACCACCTTCCGCTTAAAAGAGATTACTTATCACTGTGCACACAAAGGCACAGAACATAGCCCTGTAAATTTTGTTGCACAAATGTAAAGATGCTTCAAGGGACAACTAACCTGAAGAATCCCCCATGACCTGACAAATCATATCTGTTTTATTTATCATATCTGTTTTATTTATTACAGATATCTAAGTCCATGCGCCCTGTGAAAAAGTGAAGTACAATAACTACTTTTAATTGTTGAACTCAGTAGGATTCCTGCCCATATCTCCCAATCATATCTCCTAAGATATGACCATAACTGCTCATATCTCCTAAGAAGCATATTCTACAGAAAAACAGAAATCCTAAATTCCAGTGCATTGCTGAGCCTGGAGCTACCCTGCACTACCTCTGAGTACTGTCTATAGATCTTTTCTATTTTCAGTGCCCGGAAGAACTATACAAATCAGAATATATCAATTTACCTGAAACTAAATACATGAATTGAGGGGAAAATTCATTTAATACTGCCACGTTAAGAATTCCAGCCACAGTATAAACCCTCAAATATATCTAACTTTGCATTAGAACTTGCCTGCTTGTTGAAAAAGAAATCAATTTAGCATCACTTAAAATCAAATGTAGTGAAGAGTTCATATACGTACCCTCTGCTTCTCGGGGTCAACGTATCGAATGCCAAAATAGTCTTTTTCCAGCAAGCTGTAATAGTTGCAGATGTGATCTATGAGAAACTGACCTTTAGTTTCCCGCTGTAAAAAGAGAAATAATTGATATATTATTCTGAGTATGCTGAACTTGCTGTCTATAAATATTAAAAAAACTAATCCAAATGTCAAGGAAAATAGCACATGAAAATTTTTGTTATTCAGAGGAGAACAGCGACTTGAGCATCCCCTCTAAAAGATGCAGGATATTAGTGATCAATACGTTCCCTGTACATTCACAAATAGATTAATTAATAAAATATTGTCACTACTCCTGCCCCAGGAAAACTCTTGCTACTCTAGTAGCTTCGCATTTACAGCATTTAATATATTAGTAGTAACCCTAATTTCTCCTGATGCTTTAAGGGCACATGATATAAACACTTACATATGGAATTCCTAAACATTGTGTTGTTTTTTTGAATCCCCCAAGTTTGCAAGCAGTTTTGGAAGTGAATACTTCACTGGATCTTTATGCAAGGCCCACAGCAAGACAGACCAAATATTTAATTCCCAGACAGCACTACAATAAAAATGCCCAAATGACTGGTAGATATGTTTTCATCTTTGCATTGTCGGTGGGTAACAAAAGCTTTAAAGAAACTTATAGTACATCTGATATTTAATTAACAACCTCATTTTTTATTTCTGCTTGCTTCAGTCTCAGTACTGTGTTTCATCTCTCCTTAATCTACTGCATGATATGGAAAACCTACACAAATTTTCACATTTCTTCTGATTCAGCTTATGTGGGGTGGTTTGGGGTTTTTTTTCAGAATTGTGATGTGTACATTAACCCTGGGCTAAAGCTGTTCTCCTAAAACAGTCCACCTTAAACAAAGGTGCTTCGCTGTGTCACAGTGTTAGGTCTCTGTGTTTCTTTCCCTCTGTCTGACTACCCTGGTCCTGCAGTGAGATGCCGGTACTGTGGACCAGGTAGCAAGTTTGCAAGACTCTACGCTTTACTGACATGATACAACTTGAATCTAGCTCTTTAATGTCTACAAAATAGAAACTTCACAGGATACGCAGTTGTATTATATATTAAAAAATCATTTCATTGTACCTACAAATCACTCCTTGAAGACTTCAATGCTATGCCTTATTCAAACTTTCTTTAAGAACCTAACAGGAAATTTAAACTGTAAACAGCGTGGCTAGGCAAAAATGAACAGGTGACTTCTACATTTCCAAACATACTTCACAAAATTGGACATTGCATCTATCTTACAAGCAGCTGAGGCAAAAACAGGGTTGTGACCTTTCTGAGGTCAGTCTAAAGGACAGAGGAAGCAATGGCCTCAAGACCACCAATGTCCAGTGACACTTGCTGCTTCCCACAGAGAAAATGAGACACATTTCAAGACTGGAATATTAGAAAAAATGATACCATTCATGAGCTGCTGCTCTATTTTCTTATCGTTACAATTAATACAGAATTCTGTCATGGATAGAGTCGCTTGTCCTTTTGCTCCCATCACTGAACAAGTAAACTACTAGGAAGCACCTTCAGTTAAGGCACCAACAGAGAGCTGCACAGCTTTCCAGTGTGCTGGGGCTCTTGCAGCCATCCCCTTCCCTGTCACATGGACCTTCTCTCCTCATAAATTCACTTCCAGATACAAGGGAATTTATAATTTCTCTACAGACGTCCTTTTCGTAGATGCAGGGGACTCCTCTTCCTACTGTGCAAGCCATCTACTTTAATGGTGCATCTTGCTTTAAGAGTAACAGTGACAGAGACTGCAATAGGCTACCCACAGAGGCTGTGGAATCTCTTTCTCTGGAGATATCCAAAAGCTGCCTGGATGTGCTCTTGTGCAGAGCGCTCTAGGTAAACCTGCTTCAGCAGAGGGGTTAGACTAGATGATCTCCTGAGGTCCCTTCCAACCCTGACCATTTTGTCATGCTGTGATTTTGTGATTCCACTACTCCTTTAATCCTTCACCTGTAACTCCTACATATTTAGCCCTCACTACGTGTCCTTTACCCTTCCATATGCTGCTGCTTGCCTGGAGGATATCACTGCCTTGCCTGCACCGTGGTATTTTTGTACTTTGTTTTCCTATTTTTAAACAGGCAATGTCAAAGGATGTTAACCCAATGTCTATTTTCTGCACATGCTCATTCAACCTCATGCTTGGTGGCCTGCGCTGCTACTTTTTTCAGTGTAACTTAGCTCCAACATGTTTCTTTCTTTGATTGTTTCTTTTCAGGCTCAGGACATTTAAAAAATAATGTATTTGCTGCTAAGTGTGGTTAACACATTGACTTTTTTTTATACTGTACCCAGTTACAAGCATAGGCATGCTAGTGATAGCATAAAGAAAACCTTCCTCAAATGGCAAAGCTGTTACCAAGGGTTGAGAAGTACATAAAGAAAACTGCCATTCTCCCTGTGACTGGTAAAAAAAGTTCTGCACTTATATACTCATATCCCAGTGAAATCTTAGAAGTGTCTGCAAACTTTTGTGATTATACAATAAGCAAGGCTGTCAAAATATTAAGACAAAATTGCACAGTGATGTTTCAATACGAAGCCAGTAGGAAAAAAAATGAACACAGATGTAAAACTCAAGTTGTACAATTTTAAGATGAATCTATAATGAACTAAGTAGAACTGGGGAATAACAGCTATTAGGTGACTCAGGTATTGTCAAACATGACAATACATTCTACTAACAGTAGGACAAAAAGAAAATCAGTTTTTAAACCATTGGAAATGAAGAAAACAGACTAGTCATATTTTCATCTGACAACATTAGAGGGTGCTACTGGAAGAACAGTCAGTTAGTCTACTACTTTCTATAGGTTCACATTCTAATTCACTGATGTAAGAAGTCCTTTGCTTCATGCACCTAAATAACCACAGAATCACAACATTTTTTGAGTTTTTGAGGAATCTGATAAAAGGCTCAGGCACATATAGTGTTCTAGAACCTAGTAACAATGCTCTCCTTCTAAAATAAGTTAATGCCCTAGTTTTCTTGCTTGAAAGATAAATGATGGAAATGAACCAAACAAAAAGAGCAAACAAACAGAAGCCTCCGAGCTAAATTCATGCTCGAGGAATCCTTACGCCATACATGGATAAACAAAGAGGACTAGTTATTAACCTCACCGTTGGTTAGTATATACTTCAGTTAATAGTGCTGCTCAGTCAGGCTTTAAGTTCCATGTGATTCATTACTAGATATTAAACAACCGTAATAAAAGTCACTAAATTGGCACATGCATAGTATGAGTGTTCTCATAGGAAGCTCTGTTCTAAATGCACCACTATTATACTTTTAAAATACTTGTAATTTGAAAATTTTCAGATCATAATCGATACACAGAGGAAAATACTACATGGGGCATCTCAAGTCTGAATTCATAGTATTGTGGCAAGAAGGAGGGACAATGGTTGTTCAGTTTGTTTTCTGCAAACAGCATCCAGAAACTTTTTCTACATCTCTTTAACAATGCTATGAATTCTCCTGAGCTTTACAATCTGATGATCTTTCTCGTCTCTTGTGTTCTTTGATACACTTATTATAGATAACAGTACAAAAGAATATATTAAATCCAGAGCTTATTCCAATTTGTGGAAAAATATGGATAAATTAAATGGGGAACAGCCAGTCAGCCACAACAGAGCACAAGACTGGATTTGGGTCACAGAATAATGAATATAAAACATTGCCTGAAATTTCAGATAGTTGCTATATAGCTTTCCAATTACACAATCCTTTAAAAATAAAACAAACAAAAACAAATCACAAGCACTGCTACACCAGTAAAGTACTTTGCAGCAATTCAGAAAAACATTTTAATACTCCATTTCAGCATGTTTACCAGAGCACGAAAAAAGGTTACATGATTAAAAAAGCCATTATTTGAAACATTACTGAAAAACAACAACAACAACAGACTACAGGAAACTGAGACCAAAAATCAAGTCAGATTTTTAAAAGCTTCACAGATTAAATCTTTGATAATTGTACCATATTCACTTAGAAGTCATCAACTATTCTCAGGTAGAGAAGATCAACCCAGGCAGAAACAAGAGTCATAAAAAAGCTTCAGCAAGAGAACTAAAATGTCTTAGATCATAATCATTACGCTGTTTTTGATGAAAGAATAAAGTTAAACAAGTTACTTTTTTCTAAGTCCATTAATTCAAATGCAACATCTGGCTAACACAACTGAGATATATTCTCTTTCAGAATTCTGTAACCCATCTTCTATGAAAAATGTTTTTTTAAATGGCCTTAAATGAAGTCCTCTAACATGGCTGTTCCACATACTCACACAAATACAGGCTTTTGGAGACTCCTATAACTAATGTGAGGAATTACTTTGATATGCCTAGGTAAATAGGCACAGACAAGATGGGTATGTTTTTCCTAAAGCTGTATTTGAATATCTGACCTTAATACCACTAAAATCCTACAAAAAACTCTAGCACTCACCCAAGGGATATAATGCCTTGTAAATGACAGAATCCCTGAGTACAGAAGGTCAGCTTGCAAATAACTGTTAAACTCTGCTTTTTAAACTGGGTCAGAAGTTTTCTTTTCTGTTGATACAAGTATGCATCAAATTAAACTAGCAGCTGTTGCAAAACAATTAAACAAAACAAGGGAAATTTGCTACTGCAACAAAACATGAAAACACAATCATACAGAATCCTCCGTTGATGAACTCATGGGACAACCTGAATTTCTTCCTCAGCTCTAGGAATCAAGTAAAACACTGCAAACACACTTCATTTTCACTGTCACAATTATTACAGCTTCCATTTCTGCAGCTCTGCAAATTTATGACTGAGTAGCCCAATTCCTTGATAACTGCTCTGTTATACAGAAACTCAGCCAGACAAAGATCTCCATGGCTTTTAAGCAGTTTCAGTCTAACATAATATCCCCAATTTGTGCGTGCCTAGTGATTTGGGGTTTTTTTTCCTAGCTTCTTTGTGCAACATAAAAGGAAAGAGAGAGTTTATCTTGTTCTGCCAATTTAACTCTTCTCCGATGACGTAAGATGAGACAATAAAACACTGACTGTTTCACAATTCTGAAAGTGAGAGGAAAACCATTTATAGCAGTTTAAGATCTTGCATTCAGTGAAATGTCTTTCCTCTTTGCATCTGCTTCCCTGTGGAGTTCTGTGTCTATTTATGTGAATGTTGTCACAAGAAAGAGCAAGAGTCGCAGGTAGATTAAAACAAAATGCTTCTGCTCTGTCATCTAAAGACTGAAGTCCTACCAGATGTGCTTGCCTCTGTCAGGAAGCCACTGACATTACTAGGAAGGAGTGCAGTCATAAACACAGTATTTATTTTTACCAAGGACTTCAGTCCTCATTCCACAAGCATCTTTACTCTTGTGAATAGTTTCAAACAGTGACTCTCTGTGTAGCTGTTCACATACTTGTGCTAGCAAGACTCATGTAAATCCACCCCAAAACAAAAAAACGTAAATGAAAGAACAATTAAGCAAATATTTCTGTTTAAACAACTGGAAAGTTCAGGCTCTCAGGCAAGGCAAGGATAATTTCTGGTTTTCTGTGCTTGTTTTCTTTAGTGTGTTACACATTTTCAAGTTCTATAGATGTAAAAAGATTAAATAGATGAATTCAAGAACAGCCATATCACTACAGAATGAAACATAACCAAGTCAGAACTAAAATGTTCCTCTAAGGCAAAAATATAATTAAAAAAGCAGCTGTGGCTATTGAAAACAGAAATAGTTTGGTTGTCAATACCTGACAAACATCATAAAAAGCAACAGAGATTTACAGGGCTAAACTGCCCTCTACACTGCTACCTCTCACACTTCTGACTTCTCTTCAGACATACCCCTCCAATGATGAGACCGTATTTCCTCTAGGCTTTTTGTGACAGAAACGCCCTGAAGCCCAACAGGCATACATCTACAATTATTCTACAGTTCAGTATCAGGGTGTACTCCTGTACACAGAAGTGTGGCTGTAAAAGGACAATTGGGAACAATTCTCTTGTTCATGTCAATTTTGGGATAGCTGTCTTCACATTTGCTTTTGTTTCCAGTGACACGGCAAAGAAGTTCACTAAGCATCACCAATGGACTGGAGGATGTACTATGGGAACGGGACTAATTTAAATATCAACTCTTCAGAGCTGAATAAGAGGGAGTGTTGAGGGCACAGAGAAGGAATGCAACCCAGCATGCCCAAATTCCACAGTATCCTCAAGATGAATTTTTCAGTCCTGCCCAAACAGCAACATCAAGAACAGAATCCTCATTCTGCAGCAACTGAAGGCAGTGAGCTGGAACAGGCTCAGCCCCAAGCTGGCAATGTTGAGCGAGCCCTAATCCTGACAACTTCCAATGCCCTGAGCAAATTTCTTACAGCTCTCTAGATTTATCGATTCACTGCAATTACAAATGACAGTATCTACTCACAAGATGGATACACAGACAATCTCTTTGCCTTTTTTGCTCCATCTTTGGTAAACATAATAGGAATATACTTTTCTAGATGTTTCACAAGAATTGGACCTTGCATAATGCCTTCAAAATATAAAAACTAATTAAAACCACACCTGTTTCATTCCTAATCTAAAGTGCTATAACGTTTCAAAAGGATTTCCTTCCTGCTCATAAACAGCATCTTCCGGTATTTTAAACTACTTGAAGATACACTGATAGTCTATTACACAGCACTTAACTGGAATTTTTCGTCAACTGTAAAAAGGGTCAGCTGCAATTTACTTTTTTGTTGTTGTTAAAGTTTCAAAATAAAATTAAAAAAAACCAGGAAACTTCTGATAAAAACTCAGCCTGGAACACACAGATTTTATTTTAGGAGCAAACTATTTAACACATAATTTTCTTTTCTTTACAGCGAGGAATTAATCGTATCTCTACAAACTTCACAGAAGGGGTAAAAATATTAGTACTGACAATTTTAATGAAAATCACAAAAAATGCCATTGCAATAAAGAAACTGGCATTTACTTAATTACAATAATCCTCTTCATACGTTACATACTTCAACCACCCTGACATAAGCTGCAAAAGTAGCACGGCAAGCTGTAGGCAGTCCAGGAAGCTCCTAGAGTGCATTGAAGATACCTACTTAACTCTCTTAAGAGACACCCCAACCCTAGGGGATGCGATACTGGATCTGATGATCACCAATGCAAGTGACATCAAGATTAGAGGCAGCCTGGTCTGGAGTTATCATGCAATGGACAGAATTCAAGGTCCTGAGGGGTATGGGACAGGCAAGGAGTATAGTCAGGATCCTAAATTTATGGAAAGCAGTCTTCCAGCTCTTCAAGGAGTTAGTCAGTAGGACCCCCAGGGATATGGTCCTCAACAACAAAGCAGCAGAACGGAGCTGGCAGATATTTAAGGATACTTTACACAGAGGACAAGAGTGCTCAGTCCCCAGATCTAGGAAATCAGGCAGAAGAGGGCAAAGACCAGCCTGGATGAGTTGAGACCTGCTAATCAAACTGAAGAGCAAGAGAGAAGTACACAGACAGTGCAAGCAGGGACAGGGAACCTGGGAAGAGTGTAGAGGCACTGCCTGATAGTGTAGGGATGGGGTCAGGAAGGCCAAGGTACAGCTAGAGCTGAACTTGGCAAGTGAAGCAAAGACTAACAAGAAGGACTTCTAGAGGTGTGTCAACCAGAAAAGGAAGGTTAAAAAGAGCATACCCCACAGATGGTTTAAAATGGTGACCTCATATTAACAGACAAGGAGAAGGCTGAGGTACTCAACAACACTTTTGCCTCAGTCTTCATTGACAACTTCTCTCCTCAACCCTCCTGGGTCAATAGACAACAAGATGGGAACCAGGGGATAAAGCCCTTCCCACTGTAAGGGAGGATCAGGTTTGTGACCATATGAGGAACCTGAACATACATAAGACTTGACGAGATGCATCCCAGAGGCTTGGGGGAATTGGCTGATGTGGTTGCCAAGCCACTCTCCATGATATTTGAAAAGTCATGGCAGCCAGGGGAAGTCCCAGGTGACTGGAAGAAGGGTAATATTGTGCTCATTTTAAAAGAAGGTAGAAAAGATGACCCTGACAACTACAGACCTGTCAGCCTCACCCCTGTGCCTGGGAAGATCATGGACCAGATCCTCCTAGAAGCTATGCTAAAGCACATGGGGGACATGGAGGAGATTAATGGCAGCCAGCACAACTTCACCAGGGGCAAATCCTGTATGACCAACTTAATGGATTTCTATGATGGGGTAACTACATCAGTGGATGCAGGAAAAGCAGTGAACGTGATCCATCTGGACTTCTGTAAAGCTTCTGACACTGTCCCCCACAAAATCCTCCTGTCTAACTTGGAGAGATACATATTTGATGGTGGACTGTTCAGTGGATAAGAAATTGGTTGGATGGTGGCATTGAGAGGTAGTGGTCAACAGCTTGATGCCCAGATGGAGACCTGTGACAAGTGGTGTCCCTCAGGGGTCCGTAGTAGGACCAGTGCTGTTTAATATCTTCATCAATGATACAGACAGCGAGATTGAGTGCACCCTCAGCAAGTTTGCAGATGATACCAAGCCAAATGGTGCAGTTGCCACTCTGGAAGAGTGGATGTCATCCAGACGGACCTGGACAAGCTGGAGAAGTGGGCTTGTGTAAATCTCATGAGGTTCAACAAGGCCAAGTGCATGGTCCTACACCTGGGTCAGGGCAATCTGCAGTTTCAAGACAAGATGGGGGATGATGTGAATGACAGCAGCCCTGCGGAGAAGCACTTGAGGATACCAGTTGATGAGAAGCCAGACATGAGCAGGCAATGTGCACTCACAGCCTAGAAGGCCAACCGTATACTGGCCTGCATCAAAAGAAGTTTGCCAGCAGGTCAAAGGAGGTGATTCTGCTCCTCTACTCCATTCTTGTGAAACCTCATGTGCAGTATTGTGTCCAGTTCTGGAATCCTCAACATAAGAAGGATACGGAGCTGTAGGAATGGGACCAGAGGAAGGCTACAAAGATGATCAGAGGGCTGGAGCACCTCTGCTATGAGTACAGGCTGAGAGAGTTGGGCTTGTTCAGCCTGGAGAAGAGAAGGCTCCAAGGAGACATTATAGCGACCTTCCAGTACCTGAAAGGGGCTACAGGAAAGCTGGGAAGGGACTGTTCACAAAAGCTTGTAGTATTTAGGACTAGGGGCGATGGGTATAAACTGGAGAGGAGCAGATTTAAGGTAGACATAAGGAAGAATTTCTTCACTGTGAGGGTGGTGAGACAAGGGTATAAACTGGAGAGGAGCAGATTTAAGGTAGACATAAGGAAGAATTTCTTCACTGTGAGGGTGGTGAGGCACGGGCACAGGTTTCACATGGAAGTTGTGGATGTCCTATCCCTGGAAGTGTTCAAGGCCAAGTTGGATGGGGCTTTGCGTAACCTGATCTAGTGGGATGTCCCTGACCATGGCAGGAGGGTTGGAACTACATTATCTTTATGGTCCCTTCCAACCCAAACTATTCTATGATTCTATGTTTCTATGATTATAATATTAGCTTTTGTATAAAAAAGATTTTACCTGCATATGTTGAGATCTTTCTAAGCAACTCCACCACTCAGTCACTCCAGCAGAAATAAATCAAAGAATGTGCTCTCAGTAGAAAAGTTTTCCTTATCTTTGTTTAGCTGAAGGGAAAATGTGGTACCTTACTACATTGCTGGAAATCTGACCCCAATCCTATCCACTTCCAAGTGCCATCCAGGTGGAATTGACTGACAATACACAGGCTCAAGAAATGAGAAGACTGGATGGATGTATGGGAAGATCCTCCTCTGGAGAGGAAAGTGACAACCAAGCATGCTAATTAACTAAGTAGAAATACACATCATGGTACAAAAACATACTGAGGGAAGAACTGTATTTGTGCTTATTCAGGAAGATGCATCTCTTCCTAATAAGCCTCCTAATAAGACAAGCAACAAAAATACCTATTTCCCTTAGCTGCAACATGTTCACAACATAATTTCAGCACAGAGCTTCCCAGGCGTGTATACTGTAGAAATGCAACAAAAGGCAACTCATCTAAAACTAACAAAAACATAGCTTCAGATTTGAATTACTATCTTATTTTACCCTCATTTAAAGTGGGAAAAACTTTCAGGTGAAATAAAGAAAAGGATGTAAATACCGGAGTGAAAGCATTAGGGAGTAATGTTAACTTCAGTCCATAGGGAATTCAGCAGTCAATAGTGATAACCTTCAGCCACAAGAACATTTCATGCCTGAGGTACAAACTACCTGAACTCCTCTGGTTTTTAGAACTCACGGGCCTTGAAGTACCTAAGTTTTGCAAAGGAGAGAGGAGATTTAGATTGGATATTAGGTAGAAATTTTTTACTGTAAGAGTGGTGAGGCATTGGAACAGGTTGCCCAAAGAAGTCATGGATGCCCTCCTTGGAGGCATTCAAGCCCATGTTGGATAAGGCTTTGAGCAACCTGACTGCGTGGAAGGTGTCCCTGCTCATGGCAGGAGGGTTGGAACTAAATCATAGAATCATAAATTAGCCAGGTTGGAAGAGACCCGCTGGATCATCGAGTCCAACCATTCCCATCAATCACTAACCCATGTCCCACAGCACCTCGTCCACCCGTCCCTTAAACCCCTCCAGGGAAGGTGACTCAACCACCTCCCTGGGCAGCCTCTGCCAGTGAAAAAGGGTCAAAGGAATTCACCCTTTCTGTGAAAAAGGGTCAAAGGAATTTTTTCCTAATGTCCAGCCTAAATCTCCCCTGGAGAATGATCCTTAAATGATCCTTAAGGTCTTCTATAAACCAAACTATTCTATGATTCTACAATTATATATCAGTCTTTAACTCAAATTTCTGAGCACTTAGTTATCACTTGAATCCTGAGTGCTGTGTGTTAATTAATAGAACTGAATTTTAACAAAAAGAACAACAAACAAACCACAAACAACCCCCTTTCTACTGTTTCAGTTGAGCAATAAATATACAAATACATCTCTAAGATAAAGGGAAAAGCAGAAAAAAATAAAAGGGAGAAAAATGTCTATGCTTAGAAGAAAATGAATAAAGCAATAGCAGTTTCAACGTTGTATGGATTAATGCCACTATAGAAGCTCTTAATCTTAAATAAAACTGCATGCCTAAATATACACAGCACTGAAAATTTACCCAGAAATATCTGCTGTAGTGAGGTCAGGAATGTATTTGTCAAAGATAATTCCTCTTGTGTGCTACCTTAATAGGAAAATGAAGAGGGTTATTTGAGATTTATTATTTTTTCTTCAGTTTTGCACTATTTATTTGCAACAGGTGGACATCTTTGTCCATACCACAGCATATTTTTGCCCCTTCTTGAATTAGAGGTTATTGTAGGATGATAGTGGTCAAATAACAAAAGGGGAAAAAGAAATAATGACATCACAGAAAAATTACACAATGCCAGTCCTGTGCAATGGAAACTATCATAAATACAAAACCACATGGAAAATTAAAATTGTATTCTAGTAAGCCACAAAGCCTGGTCAGCAGGAGTGAAGACAGATAACAGCTTTCACACAGTCAGCTCTTAACCTCAGTGCTATTCTACAAGTAAATTACTGACCCTGGAGTAAATTATAAATGACAAAAAGAAATATTTATAGTTCAAATACAGCAGTTCTCAAAAGTCATCACTAGACAGGCAGGCGGGCACTAAAGAAACCACAAATGCAATATCCATTTACAGGGCTCGTCATCGACTTCAGTCCCTCTGTATATGGGCAACACTTGGCCATTTAGATTTTAAGTCTCGGAAGTGATAGCCTCACAGAGGGCTTGCAGCATTAACTGCTCGCTTCTGGTAACAGCTTCCATTAGCACAGCATTCATGATGCTATCTGATGCACTATTGATTTCTTAAAAGGAACAGAGTGCTTCTGTCAACAAAGCTATAATTTTATTCAATATCAGCACTGGCCAGCAAAGCTATCTCTGCTTTCCCTCTTGTATCCTTGACATCAAAACTAACTCGGAAGACTCAGCTAGGACACACTAGCATATCACACCTAGCAAAGTAGATGACAGATTTCAAGAATGCTTTCTCAGTTCCCACTTACGAAGCAACCAAGGAACCAAATCAGGATTTTGATAAAATTACCCAGTATCCCCTACTACAGGTGACAGTCAACAATCCTTTCTTGACCTTGTGAAACACCAAATCCTCTCCACAGGTTCAGAAGACCCAGAAAATGAGGACCCCCACACATTCTGCCTCAAGTACAGTTCTTTAATTATACCTTTCCTAACAGATATACAGAAGTGTGCCCTTTTTTTATACAAAAATAAGTATCTTAAAAAAAAATCCAAAAATGGTTCTGGCCAAACAAGATATTTCCCTGAACACAGGCAGAAGACAGAATCAGAGTGGCATGATAAAGCTTAGCTAAGAAGCTGATGGAAAAACAACCAACTGGTGAGGGGTAAGATTTGCAGGTACATTTCAGGGTTCAGCTGAATATGTTGAAATCCAGCCATGGTGAAGGTCATGCAGGAACAGCCACACAGATACTTCCACACCAAGTGGGAAAGTATGACCATAGCAGTGAAGGGGCAGTTGGAAGATGAGATGAGCAGAGCAGGGGAAGCTGCTGTTCCCATAGGGCAGCTGGTGACCCTGTAA
This sequence comes from Clamator glandarius, assembly GCA_033459285.1. Lineage (NCBI taxonomy): Eukaryota > Metazoa > Chordata > Aves > Cuculiformes > Cuculidae > Clamator > Clamator glandarius. The sequence goes on along the minus strand of JAUNZM010000679.1, from coordinate 491,014 downwards.
GCAGTGGTAATGTCACCTCAGCTGGTCTCCTCAACCCTCAGCTTGGGGTTACCCTCCATATTCATCTCCTCTCATTGGGAAATACATCACAAATGCCTGAAAATACAACATAGGGTATGCATGCACTGAGTAGGAAGTAAGGAGAAAGAAACTGAAGATCATGGAACACAATCCCCAAAGGGAGAGATTTCATAAGTGCTGAATTAATGCCCATTTGAAAGGCTATTAGAGTGATGTGTGAGGCTAAGAGCTTACATAAAGAACAGAATACGTGACCAGATATTATGGGAATTTGATCCATCATTATGTGGATTACTCCAAAATCATAAGCCCAGCTGTGCAGCTAGTGCTCTGGTAATATCAACCCTGAAGCACAATGAATTTCTACAAGTGCTGCAAATCAAAAATAATGTCTCCTGACAGACAAGACCCTCAACCACGGTGATAAATTCAACAGCTCCCAGTGAACAATCCAAATGTGTCACTCATCCAGTAATCTGATTTGATAAGGGCCTAGATAAAAACTTTTGGTAAACTGATAAATCCCATGTACGCTATGCCTTGAGCTGTCCCATAATCATATCATTAATGCCTCAGAGGACACCTGTCATAATATCTTCTGAGGCTATCCAAAAAGGTTTTTATGGATTGGAAGATGCTGAGGATGCACAGAAAGGTCTCCTACCATTTAATAATTTAGAATCCATCAACACACTTTTTCTTTCAAATACTCATCTTGCTCACCTGACCAAGGTAAGTAACTCCTTTCTGAGAAAACTGTACAGTTGTTATTAATATTGCACTACATACACTCACTTTTCCCACTTGTTTTGACTGCAGAAATTTTGTAACATGAGGGATCATGTTGTGTCATTTCCCACTTGCCAGAGTTTTTTATTCCTTTTCTCTCTTTGGGCAAAATTTTATTGTGAAAAATTATTTCCAAACTGCTCAACCAGTGATTTATAGAGACATATAGATACATATATTTTTCTTTCAGAAATACTTATGCAGAAAAGAACCTTTCTTAAATACAGCCGCCCCTCCCCTGATAATCGCAGGTGTTAAATACTTGTTGTGAAGGAAGACAAACAACATGAAATTTGTGATATTAGACATCCAGTCTTCAGAAAAGCAAATTTATGGTAGATTGAAAATACTAGAGAAAGAAGTTCTCTAGAAGCACCCTTGAACATAGTGCCTACACCAATGCACCCCAATGATATTGAATAGAAGCCAGCTGTTGGCATCAGAGGAGGAACTCATTCTCTGTGTAATACAAGCTTGTATCTCTATGTCAAAAAAAGTTACCAGTTAACAAATTTTTTTTTAGTAGGGGGAACTGGATTGATTTTTTGTTTTTTTACTTGCTGAAGGTCATTCAGTCCTTGGAATTCACGCGAACTGCCTCATTAAAAGCCTGAGCTTTAAACTAGATGTGAGGAGGGAGGGGATGGAGGCCAGGCAGGATGGGAGTGAGCCTGGAGGTGACACTTCAGTGGCAAAGGGGTGGTGTGCTGGCGATGCCTGCCAGTATATCACCACTAAGCAAGAGGGGGTGAGTGCAGCTGGGGATGGTAGGCAGCAAACTGGCACTGTGGCCTTAGTTAAGTCAAGGACCGCTCAGTTGGGGAGGAGCCCTATTTTGAAGGCCTTAGCTACGCCTGCCCAGCTGAAGTGCATTTACACTAACGCACGCAGCATGGGAAATAAGAAGGAGGAGCTGGAAGCTGTGGTAGGGCAAGGAGACTACGATGCCGTTGCCATTGCGGAGACGTGGTGGGATGACTCGTACAACTGGAGCGTACCCATGGTGGGGTATAAACTCTTTAGGAAGGACAGGAAGGGCAGAAGAGGAGACGGGGTAGCCCTCTATGTTAGAGAGGGCTTTGATACCCTCGAACTGGACAATGATCAGGATGGGACTGAGTGCCTGTGGGTGAAAATCAGCGGAGCCCATGGGCAGGAAGGGATTGTGATGGGAGTCTGCTATAGACCACCCAGCCAAGAAGGAGCAGCTGATGAGCTCTTCTACAAACAACTGAGAGTAGTTTCAAGATCACTACCTCTAGTCCTTGTGGGAGACTTCAGTTTCCCAGATATAGGCTGGGAGTATAATACAGCAGAAAGGAAGCAGTCCCGGAGGTTCCTGGAGTGTATGGAAGACAACTTCCTCACACAGCTGGTGAGCGAACCGACAAGGGACGGTGCCCTCCTAGACCTGCTGTTTGTGAACAGAGAAGGACTGGTGGGGGATGTGAAGGTTGGAGGGCGCTTGGGGTAAAGCGATCATGAGATGATATAGTTCTCAGTGTAGGGTAAAATGAAGAAGGTGGAGGTTAGCAGAACAGTCACCCTCAACTTTCAGAGAGCAGACTTTGGGCTGTTCAGAAGGCTGGTCAGAAAAGTCCCTTGGGAGCTGCTCCTTGAGGGCAAAGGTGTCCATGAGGGCTGGGCGCTCTTCAAGAAGGAACTCCTAGCAGCTCAGGAGAAAGCCGTCCCCAAGTTCCGGAAAAGTAGCCGGCGAGGTAAGAAACCAGCGTGGTTGAGTAGGGAGGTCCTAAGAGACATCTATAGGAAGAGGAGGGTCTAAGACCTCTGGAGGAAGGGGCAGGCATCCTGGGTGGACTATAGGGGGGAAGTGAGAATGTGCAGGGAAAAAGTCAGGAGGGCTAAGGCCCAACTAGAAATGCGATTGGCCAAGACTGTGAAAGACAACAAAAAGTCTTTCTACAAATACATTAACAGTAAAAGGAGCACTAAGGAGAATCTCCAGTCCCTAGTAGATGCAGAGGGAACAAGAGTAATAGGGGACGAAGACAAGGCTGAAGTACTCAGTGCCTACTTTGCCTCAGTCTTTAATAGTAGGGAAAATTGTTTCCTCTGTTCAGGGGTTGGAAGAGAAGTATGAGATTCCCAAGGTCCAAGAGGAGGTGGTTAGAGACTTGCTGGCCCGGCTAGACGCCCACAAGTCTATGGGGCCGGATGGAGTCTGCCCAAGAGTTTTGAGGGAACTGGCAGATGCGCTGGCCAAATCCCTTTCCATCATCTTCCAACAGTCCTGGATGACTGGGGAGGTTCCGCTGGACTGGAGGCTGGCTGATGTCATGCCCATCTATAAGAAGGGGAGCAGGGAGGATCCGGGAGACTACAGGCCTGTCAGTCTAACCTCAGTACCAGGGAAAGTCATGGAGCGGGTGATCTTGAGTGCTATCAAGAAGCACTTGCAAGAGAACCGGGTGATCAGACCCAGTCAACATGGGTTCATGAAAGGCAGGTCTTGCCAGAATAATCTGATCACCTTCTATGACCGAATGACTAGACTCTTGGATGAGGGAAAGGCTGTGGATGTGGTCTTCCTGGACTTCAGTCAAGCCTTTGATACAGTTTCTCACAGCATTCTGCTTCGGAAACTGTCGGCCTCTGGCCTGGACAGGCGCACACTCTCCTGGGTGAAAAACTGGTTGAATGGCCGGGCCCAGAGGGTGGTGGGAAATGGAGTTAAATCCAGCTGGAGGCCAGTGACAAGTGGGGTTCCCCAGGGCTCAGTCCTGGGTCTAGTCCTGTTCAATGTCTTTATCAACAACCTGGATGAAGGCATTGAGTGCTCCCTTAGCAAGTTTGCAGATGACATCAAGCTGGGTGGAAGTGTGGATCTGCTGGAGGGTCGGGAGGCTCTGCAAAGGGACCTGAACAGGCTGGACTGCTGGGCAGAGACCAATGGCATGAGGTTTAACAAGGCCAAATGCCGGGTCCTGCACTTGGGGCACAACAACCCTAAGCAGAGCTACAGACTAGGAGAAGCCTGGCTGGAAAGCTGCCTGGAGGAGAAGGACCTGAGGGTGTTGGTCGACAGCCGACTGAACATGAGCCAGCAGTGTGCCCAGGTGGCCAAGAAGGCCAATGGCATCTTGGCCTGTATCAGAAATGTCGTGACCAGCAGGTCCAGGGAGGTTATTCTCCCTCTGTGCTCGGCACTGGTGAGACCGCACCTCGAGTACTGTGTTCAGTTCTGGGCCCCTCACCACAAGAAGGATGTTGTGGCTCTGGAGCGAGTCCAGAGAAGAGCAACAAAGCTGGGGAAGGAGCTGGAGAACAGACGTTATGAGGAACGGCTGAGAGAGCTGGGGTTGTTTAGCCTGGAGAAGAGGAGGCTGAGGGGAGACCTTATTACTCCCTTCAACTACCTGAAGGGAGGTTGTGGAGAGGAGGGTGCTGGCCTCTTCTCCCAAGTGACAGGGGACAGGGCAAGAGGGAATGGCCTCAAGCTCCGCCAGGGGAGATTTAGGCTTGAGATTAGGAAAAAATTCTTCACAGAAAGGGTCGTTAGGCATTGGAACAGTCTGCCCAGGGAGGTGGTTGACTCGCCTCCCCTGGAGGTGTTTAAGGTGAGGCTGGATGAGGTACTTAGGGGCATAGTTTAGAGATTGGTGGGAATGGTTGGACTCTACGATCCGGTGGGTCTCTTCCAACCTGGTGCTTCTGTGATTCTGTGCTTCTGTGATTAGCACTACCTAAAATAAAGACCTCCATTTGGTACCACAGAATTAATTCCCCTTGCATTTGTAATCATCACCTCAGAAAATTAAAACTATGTTAAGTATTTTTTTACTCTTTTAAATATAATTAGACATATTTCAGATTTTAAACAAAAATTATTTCTGAACTTCTTTTAAGTACTAACTCAAAACACACAACATATTCTAAATAATCATTGGCAAAAATCCAAACAGAGGGTTCTACAGGCTTGTTACATTAACTACAGCTGCAGAGAAGATAATAAAGCAATATATTTTAAAGGTCCCTTAAAAATTAACTGCTTCTCCCTTATTATACCCTACCCTTATCCCTTGCTGTGTCAGATTCATCTTCCTCTTTCTGCCCTGTGCCTAGACTTCCTATTCACACAGCAGAGATCAAAGACAAACTGACTTAGCTTTTTACTGTTTCAGTAGTTGGTTTATCTCCTACATTTTTGAGTCATGGTACCTGTCCACACACTATTAAAATGCATTATTTTTCACTAGGCTGGGAACTCATTACCCTTGAGTCTTCTTAGGACTAGTTACTCTCATACCTCTTTTAAGATCCCAAAAATAAATCCAAGGGTACTGCAAACATTTCTCACACCTAGTAACTGGGAAGCAAAGCCTTGAATTACATACCAAATGAAAACTCACTCTTCCCAGTGAAGACTCTGATCTCACAGAAACACTGTATCCATCTGTTTAGTACACAATTTGCTGTCCTTAGTATTTATAACATTTTAGCCCTCTGCTGAAGCTAAAATAAAAAGGAATTAAACAAGAATTGAGAGTATACATTTAAACACTGGGAGTCATATAACATTTTCCAGAGTACCTGAAATTTAAGAAGAAAATTGTAAAGCCACTCAGTTTATTCCATGTGGTATGGGCGATGTTTATGCATACTGACCCATTTTTCTCAGCAGTCCACACTGCCTATAGCAATTGAATGCACTTGGAGAAAAACTCATTCAGACAAGAAAAATCCAGAGGAAGATACTGAACAGGACCACACATATTCATTTTATTACACATGGTGGTGGATAAGAAAGCCATGCAGTGAAAACTACGTTCTGTATGCAATTAAGCAGAGTGTGGTTCTCTCAAGTGAGTCTCTTCAGAGAAGTCTCATTCTAACATGGAAGATTTAAAATAAATAAACGGACAGATAGATAGATAAAGTGCCTTGATATTTAAGCACCAAAGCAAGTATTTTCAAATAAAGTCCTGTTCTCACACAAGTGTTTAAGATGGTGTAGGGAGATCTATGAAAACATACAATGTATAGCAAAGTTGCAAAATACATTGTAAAATTGGTTCCTACATCAGCAGCTACATAAAATACGTTTCTCCTTTCCTATGACATTTAGAGCAAAAGGAGAGCTACAGCAAATGGCAGTACAGCAACTGAGCAACATGGCAAATGAGTGAACACCCTTGAGTACTATCTCAAGATACAAAGTTTTCCCCACTAATTGTTGAAAGATCTGTCCTGAACCTCTTGTATTTTGGGAGCAAACTAAGGCCACATTTTCCCTTCTCTTCACCCAAGTCATCTATGGCTGCTACTGGCTTATGGGGAAGAAAAAAATCTTTAAAAGTCTCTTATGAAAAAGCTGGAGCCAGTACACAGCTGTGTATTAAAACAAGAAAAGTTTTGACAGCTTCATACCTGCTGTGCTGAAACTGACAGCAAAAACTCAACAGGTAATTATTTTATAATGATCCTCTTTTCAAAACTGAAGAAGTTACATAAATAAGTAGATGAGACCAAAGAAGGAAAAGTATCTTTGTCTTACAGCACAAGGTAACTTTCTGAATTTCTCTTTCTGCCTAACATAGTGAAGTAAAAGGGACTTAAGGGAAATAAAGTGAGAAACAATCCATCATGGGAATAGGCAAGAAAGCAAGCAGACATTTCACCACACTTGCATCCTTCCTCTGGGGTGCATAAACCATCTTCAGCCATGTGCCCTCAGTACAATTATGAGCAGCAAGCAGAAGGAAGACAGAGAAGCAGTGGAAGACTTCATCACCAGCTGCACTTCTGTCCATAACCCAAATCCACCCATCTTCACATGTTCTCCAAAGAGCTGTAAGGAAAGGACCAGACTCCCAAATTAGCTGGGAAAGCACATAAGGTGAGGCTGGATGAGGTACTTAGGGGCATAGTTTAGAGATTGGTGGGAATGGTTGGACTCGATGATCCAGCAGGTCTCTTCCAACCTGATTATTCTGTGATTCTGTGATTCTGTGATAAGTATATAATTCTTCCAGATAAGATGGAAGATCTCTTTTTTCCAAGGCATTAAAACCTTATTGTTTAAACCTGAATCTCTTGTGCCGCCCTGTCCCACCACCTGTTCTCCTCTAGCCCTTTCTAGTCTTGTCCATCTTCCTCTCTGCCAAATAACAGCAGGTGGCCAGCCTCAGTTCACACAGGTAGAAAGAGCACATCAAAATGCCCAGCAGGCAATATTGCCTGCAGCTTTGTCTTTGCCACTTTCTCTCAACAGAAAAATAGAAACAAACCCCAAAGTAAGTGAATGTGAGGTTCCCAGCTCTGAGCATTTGACTGTGAAATATACTGAGTTACAGGCAAGGCATGACAGCAGGCATAAGTAGACTAGATACAAGGAAGTATTTCTTCATCATAAGAGTGGTGAGGCACTGGCACAGGTTGCCCAGGGAAGCTGTGGCTGCCCCATCCCTGGAGGTGTTCAAGGCCAGGTTGGATGGGGCCTTGGGCAGCCTGGTCTAGTGGGAGGTGTCCATGCTCATAGCATAGGGGCTGGAACTAGGTGGTCTTTAAGGTCCCTTCCAATCCAAACTATTCTATGATTCTGTCATTCTATGATAAGTGGTTAGCTGTGCACAACTGGTCCAGCTGTCAGAAAGAAATTAACTTCTGAAGGACATAGCTCCATAATGTGGTCAAAAGACACTTCAATAATGAAAGGCTAACATTTATTTCTACATATGACTACGTATTTCAACAGTGACCCAACTGAGTCTCTACAGTACATACTCATACACTCTTGGAGAGTAGCAGATATTAGTCTTGAAATATTAATGTAAGATCCTCTAATAGCAATGGCCAATAGATCAAAAATTCTGACCATCATCATGTATTCAGCTCATAAAAGGCACTTCCTTTTCTAGCTTAAAATACATCTTTGATGCCTCTCATGCTTAGATACACTATATGTTTTTATGCGTAAGTGACTATACACATGAGCACGCTTTATGTATAAATATGTAATAAAGATGTCAAGAAAAAGGACTAAAGGATTCTAAAATTAGAGAAGGCCGTTAGATCATATGGCTGCCTGTATAATTTGGAACGTACAATTTTATCCAATTTATATCTCATACTAGCCTGCTTCATCTTTTGTCAAGCTCAATAATTGCATTTTTCTACAGCCTGTCTTCAGCCAAGGCAGTCAATTTTTATTTAAAGCTTTAAAAAAAAAAAAAGAGGTTGAAAACCTGCAGATTCTGTCGCTGGTTTATTTCACTGTATAACTAGCTTTACAAAATAAACTTGGAAAAATCACCCTTCAGTTAAACTGTCAGCATAGCACATGGATAACCATAATTTCCTATGAACATTTTTACTAAAAAATTTTTTTTTAAGTTATGTAACTAGAACAATCTCCTTAGATCATATGGATTTAATGGATAACCATGCGCTATTTGACAGCTTTCAAAAACTGTTATTTTAAAAAATGTGTATGCTGCCATATTTAATAATATCTGCTTTCTCACAAACCAAGAATACATTCCAAAGTTTTAAGCACAGCTTTTCTCAAAAAGTTTCAAAATATAGTCTCATCCTTATTTTACTGAGTCCCTAAAACAGCCACCAACTGGAAGCACTGTATTGGGAGCACCTTTATTTAAAGATCAACCAAACTACAGTTCTGATATCCCTTTTATACTGGCACTGGAAACACCCATTTCCAATAAGTTCATGACAGATTTGTGAAACAGAAGGCAAACATCTTGTCCTGGGACAAAATTGTGCTCTCCTGACCCTGGAATCACAGAGGACCAGATGTCAGCCCCAGCTGTGTGATGCTTGTGGTTCCCATCTCACTGTGTGACAACAACTTTCTAATGTTACCCTACAACAGCAGAAAAATAAGTGTGGTTACACCCTTCTGGCAGAAACAAGGGAAATGCTCAGAACCATGCATTACACTCTTTAGTTAAAATTTATATTTGTTAAACACTCTAAAAAAACTCAGCTAGGAAGGAAATAGGAAATCAATCCTGCCCAAGGTGTGTGGCAATTGCACCCACTTTGGACTGCACTGGGCCATTTCAGATTCTATTCTGTCTTTATTAGAACATTTCCAGGTTCACTTCACCCTCCATCATCCACTTCTCTGAGCTTTAGACTTGGCCAAAGAGCTTTGAAATTACCAGAAAACTTAAACATGAAGATTCCTCTACTTGCAAAAATACTACACATTTTAATAACTACATTTTAAATCTGAAAAAATACTCTGACAGACTAACATTCACATATTTTTTCTTTAAGATTCTTCCTGTGGTCACTGAAAGAAAAATCACAATATTCCAAAATAAGTGGTACAATAGGAGACAATCTCCACCTCTGAACTGCACAATCAGGTAGCAGCCATTCTACCTTTCTCTACAATCTTTACCTCCTATTGTACATCACCCAGTGTCAGAGATGATTTTAGGAGACTGAAGATGACAGCTCCCATAACTTCATTAAAATTGTTGAGATATTTGATGTACTCCTTAAAGCTTTAGCTGCCATAAAAGTGGGAAAGAATCTCTGGTTGAACTTGAAGAAAAGTAACAAGCAAAACAGGCACTTCAAGCTAAGGAAACTCACCAGCCCCATCTCAAAACATCAGAAAGTGAAAAAAGAGGCAAATTGCATTGTGTAAATGCAGTCTGTTTTATTTATAAGTTAATTTTGCAATTTGGGGAGTGATTTTCATATGCTTGCTGTTGGCAGTATTGGAAAAGAATGGCAAATGTGCTCTATGACATGCAGCAAATCAACTGGTGCAACCAAAACCATATCAATAAACACTTAGCCTTCAAAAGTATCCTGTCAGGACTACATAAATTGGACTCAACTCAGTTTTTCTCATGAAGTATTAATCCATGTCAGGGACAAATATTCAGCTTTCTTAATGCAACACACTTGTGCCTAGACTGTGAAAAAGCAAATATCTAAAGGTCATTTCCATCACAGATTTCAAATCTTAAATTAAAAAAGTCCATTTTACAGCATTATATCTGATCTAGGAATGAGTATACCATAGGATATTAAGAAGGTGTAATGAGTTCAAATAGTAAAATATAAACTCAAAACCCAATGTTATGGTGTGAATATCAACATTGCTTTCAACTGTAGCAGCAAGACAACACAGAAAAATATCTCCTATTGGAATGCTATACCAGCTGTATAAGTAGACTTTATTCTAATAAGCTATGATAAATATCTGATAAACTTTTCCATTTCATAATTTTTAGCTTGGTAATAAAAAAGTGATGAATTGCCTAGAATAAATTAATTATGTTTTGACAGTGTTCTACCTTACAACTTACCTCCCTATCAATTTTTTTCTTCATGTGCAAAAAAAGCTGTATTCCACATCCTCATGTTTTAATGATTATTTTGATATAGCTAGGAACAATGCACTTCCAAACTCTTTTCTCTTATGTTCTTCCAGTACTGAACATCCTAAAATACAACAACAAAATCATCTAGGGGCTTAGTTGTATTATGCAGCTCAACAATCTAATCATCTATCCATTCCATCCACTTAGTGCCAGTATTTCAGTCAAGAGTCTTGCTCCAGGACTAGCCTGAGCAATGAATCAGCTCTTCTGCAGAGAACCAGAGGGTAAATTCTTATTAACTTTTCATCTTAATAAGAGACATTATGACTGTCCTCTGGCAATGAGGAAAACCATAGGTTTTACATAACCTAACAACTCCGGAAATGAGCTGCATTAAGGATGGACCAGAAAATTTGTCTTCTTACAAGAACATCTCACAGTTGCCTTGCATATTAATGGAAAACATCTAAGTAATAAAGTTAACATATTTGTTTTCTTTTCAAGAGCAAATTTATTTACTCATAAACAGAGTAAAATGGACAAGAGCAGCAGCACTGAATGCCAGAACACATCTCCCCTCTGAAACATAACTATGAAAGAACACTAGCTCTTTCCTGCAGGCATCCTAAGCTAAGAAAAACACCTAACCCCACTCCCTCCCAAAGCACCACAGAGCAAATATAAAAGGCAATTCACAAACTTTCTTGCCTATACTGGCTTCTCAGAAAAGATCATAGAAAATGTGAGGTTTTATTCTGACCACTAGTCACAGTCCAATATATCCTAAAGATCACGTAAAGGAAATATGGACTACATTTGTATCATCCAGCCAGTCATTTGGGTTACATCCCAGGATGGGCAGATGACTCCACTACCGAGACACTGTTATACAGGGCAGAGGAAAGTAGAACTATTCTAGGTAATGGCAGAGGGAAAGATTACAAGGGCAGTAGTGAGATCAGCACAGTGAGGCAACGGAATCAGCATTAACCAACATACTGCCACTACCTCAGCAATGCCAGCTACTAGGGTAGCAAAGCAGACTTTCAGGCTACCATGAGAAATTTTTCACTGATTTCAGAAACACGTGAGAATTTAGAGATGTTCATTAAACCAGTCTAACTGAGTAAATAAGATAGTACAATGTACTTTCAAATTGTATTTTTAAACCATTAGCTGATTCTAGGGCATCCCTCTTGCAAAAGGCTCTGGAGCGAGTCCAGAGAAAAGCAACGAAGCTGGTGAAGGGGCTGGAGAACAGGCCTTATGAGAAGCGTCTGAGAGAGCTGGGGTTGTTTAGCCTGGAGAAGAGGAGGCTGAGGGGAGACCTCATTGCTCTCTATAACTACCTGAGGGGAGGTTGTAGAGAGGAGGGTGTTGGCCTCTTCTCCCAAGTGACAGGGGACAGGACAAGAGGGAATGGCCTTTTCACAGAATTACAGAATAACTGGGTTGGAAGAGACCCACCGGATCATCGAGTCCAACCACTCCTATCAAACACTAAACCATGCCCCTCAGCACCTCATCCACCCATCCCTTAAACACCCCCAGGGAAGGTGAATCAACCACCTCCCTGGGCAGCCTCTGCCAGTGCCCAATGACCCTTTCTGTGAAAAATTTTTTCCTAATGTCCAGTCTAAACCTCCCCTGGCAGAGCTTGAGGCCATTCCCTCTCATCCTGTCCCCTGTCACCTGGGAGAAGAAGCCAGCACCTTCCTCTTCACAACCTCCTTTCAGGTCGTTGATCTGAAGCACAGATCCTCATTTCTCTCATTGGAGACTTGGTGCTTGTAAATACATTTAAAAACAGGCAACAACAATAAAATAGTCCTCAAACCCAACAGAAATTGGATTTTGATATGAAACAGTTGCCAGGAAAATTAAAAATAAAACAGCACACCAATTAAATAATAAAACCCACGAAACTATATAATTTACTTTTAAAGATCTCTTTTTATAGATGAAGTGGTGATTATGACAAGCAAGAGATTTGAGCCTGCCGCTTATATCAAGCACATTCTTCTCATGTCTGCAGAAGTGTAACAGTAAGATTTTCTTCTCTGCTGTTAAAATAAAACTTGTAATTGAAAGCACTGCTGCCAGCATGACCCTGTTCCACATTTTCACTCTGTAATGTTACTGAATACTCTCACTGAACACTGATGACTTAACAGAGCTTTACTTACACAGACATGTGGAACCATAATTACAACACATATTTACAAGATCATATGGGAAATTCTTGCTCCCTTCCTAGGTAGGGACACTTCTGACCATTTTTATATATCACGTCAGTACTGAGGGGAAGCTAGATATGAATATTCTGTAAATACAGTCTAAATAATATGATGATAAACTATACACGCAAATTCAATCACAGCTGGTTTTCTAACTTTAAAGTCATCATATTGAATAAATATTGAAAGTGAACACAAAAAAGCAAAATGCATTATTGGGGGTAATAGGAAGTCCATCATAACTCTTCCCTCAAAAGATTCAGTCACCACAATGATGAACCATTTTAGTGTAGGGCTTTTACCTACATTTTCAAAGGACAGGCAACTTCCTTTCTCAGAGAAAGGAGTAATTTTCTTTAGAGCCACAAAAAATTACTTTATTCCTACTTAAACATTTATATCTTCTTTTCCACCCTATCAGAGAATGGTCTTATATTGTGATGCCCAAATCCTGATACTTCCTCTTGGATAGTGTGTGCTTAAAGCTGAATTAAAAAATGAGCTCTGATACCTAGATAAGTATCAAGAAGTCAAATTCTCATGGAAAGCAGGAGAAAAATTAAAGCCTTATCCCTCCTACCCCATATTTCTCCTTCAGTGGGTGGAGAAGTGACAAACTTTCACCTAAAGCAAGCGTATGACAAAATGCTACTGTGCTTCAGGCTGTCCTCATCGGCACCAGCAGAGTCGAGCCCAGGCACAAGGCTCAGCTCCTCACTGCAAGCCAGGAGCTACTCCACAGCCTCTGCCCCTGTACCACGCATGGTTTAGCAGCATAAAAACCCCACACTGAGATCCAGGCAGTGGCAGCTGATTGGAATAAACATAAAACCCAGGTTTCTGTGGTGGAAAATAAATGGATAAAATAAATAAGTAGATCACCTTCTGCTCAGGACTTCAAGCAGTCACCCATTCTGCACTCCAAGGCCATTCAGCACTACAGGCACATAGAGCATGGATCGAGGCCACCTGGGGTCTCCTGTTATAAAAAGGCAGGCTTCTGCCACAAGACCTAACACAGACACTTTTATCTGTAAGCAAGACACATACATATACAAGTATACACACTCACACACCAGTTACTTTTGACTTATTCATAATGCTACACCTACATACACTATCAAAGTTTCCTGCTGCTCCCTTTTGGTTCTGGTTAAGACACAAGGGCTTGAACAAGTCTGTAAACCAGCTGATACCCTCATTTTATTCTCCATCTTTTATTTTTTAAACTAAAGTAAAAAGTAAAATATTGTCTTCTGAAAATATCCACAAAAACTAGGCTTCCAAACAGCCAGCATTTTAAAATATTCAGACTATTAAATATCTAAACGAATTGCAACTTAAATCCTCTTTACTTCAGCTAGAGTAAGTTTGTTTTACTCTCTAGAAAAAGGCTGTGGACTTCTGGACACTGAAATTCATGCAACATTATGGACATGTAAGCAAATACTTCACACAACAAGAGGGGAGAACTACATATTAGTGAGTTGACTTGTTTGCCTAACACAGCTATAAAAGAACTGTCTCTTGGATACACACATAATTCATCTCCAGTCAGTTTGTCTCTAAATCCAGCTATTTAGCCCTGTGATCAGCACTGAACCATCGGGAATAGTGTGGTACAGAATATGATAAAAATATCGTTACAGTTTACTCTGGTCTGGGCCAGTTCTCAAAAAATTACAGTCACCATGGAAATGGAGTGAAAGCCTAAAGCAACAGAAAATGAAAGGGGGAAATGTCCTCAATGCATGCTCCCTTAAGGAAGTAAGATGAATAAGAAAGAGAAAAAACCCCTAAATTAAACATCCTTCTGGTTCATCAGAGAAATTCAAAGGTTGTCTGAGCAGTGGTATTCCTCCCTCCCTCCTCCTCTCTACTTGTGTATTCACCATACTAAGCTTTTCTGTGCACAATGATTGTTTAGTATTTTCTGCAACAAAAAATAAAGATAAAGGGGTTTGTAATCTTCCAATTTGCAAGCTGTGTGCTAGATTCTCAGCAATCTGTTCTACAGTTCACAGATTTACAAGTTAGAAAGTGAAGTCCTTGCTGTTGATGAAATATGTCTCTAGTAAAAAACACAACAAGAAATAAAACATTGCAGGAAACATATTTGCCCTTTTAAAAAAAATATTACATAAAATATGGAGATTTAAAACAAATGTACAAGTACTAAAAACTCGCATGTGGGCAGAGTAAATAGTTGAAACAGTTCCTACACAGACCATGGAAAATTCACTTCTTTTAAACACAAAAGTGGTTGCCTCAGAGATGAAAAGTTCAGCATGTGCCTGCAATTTCAGCTGAGTGAGAACCATGAACTTCCAAGGTAAAAGCAATCTGCACAACAGTGCCCCTTTGAAAGATCAGAGTATCAGAAGCCAGGTTAACCAAGGTCTCCACTTCATTCCTAACTTGGCTATGTGTCAAAATATTGTAAAAATTTACACAGAAAATTCTGCAATTCTCCATCTATTAATATAATATAAACACCATTGCATCAGAGCCCTTCCAATAAATATTAATAGATTCATTTATCTTGTAGCATCTTTGAGATGGAACTTAGCACCATGCTTCCTATTTCAGCCAGGAAGACAAGACAGCTGGACACTGGTTTGAGCAGCTGAGATTGAGCAGTTTGAGAAACTGAGTTTGAGAAGCTGGCACGCGATTTCACCTGCTTCTGGTGAAGGCATGTTCAATACTTTTCCTGCAACTCAACCTTGTGCATTTATACCCCGAGAATCTGAGACTTTCCAATGCTGAAAATGATAGCCACAGTACTTTGGGTTTTGGGCTTTTTCCCCTCTGAGGTGCTTTCATAAATTTAATGTAAGTGAATTAGCAAAGATCCATTCTTTACTCATAAATTCTTCCTTTTCCCCTTCTGCCTCCACTACAAATCTGTTTCCAGTGAACTCCACAAACATTTCCAATAGGATACCAATACAGACAAGCACGGGAGTTTAGGTTTATAATCCTAATATAATCCTTATAATCCTCAATCTCCATACAAATTTTGGACTCCATAACTCAGTGTACCAAGGCTGTTCAGACTACTTAAAACGAGCCCCGGCAGAACAACATTTTACAGAAATGCCAGTTTGTGTCCCCAGCTGACAATCCTGCTTGTTTCCCCACCAGCCTGGCTAGCAGTCAAATGATGTAGCATCAGCCTACGCCTTTTATTCATCTGCATGTCATTTTTCTTCAGAAACAAACATGAACAAGGAATCTACTCCCTGTTAAAAATTCCACAGAGGTTGCATTTAACAGGGATACCAACAGAAGTCCACTGTTCTCTAGCACGACAGTAGAGGCATGTATCCCGTTGCTCTCACACAAGCTCTACCAAATGTATTTTGGAAATTAAAACCTCCCACCACTCCTACAACTTTCTACTTGAATACCAGTTTTCATATGTATGTACAAGAAGTTAGCCCCTATAACACTGTGCTACAATGATGCCATTCAATTCATGGTGATAAACAGATAAATGCAGATTTCACAACTGCTTCAAGCTTTCCTGGTTCTTTTAAGAGAAAAGGTAGTTTATTACAACTAAATATTCTACATATTGTAAGATGCGACCTTATCACAAATACAACATGTACAAATGTCAATCTAAAAAGGCAAACTAGTTGCATTCCTGAAATTTACCTTAAATAAACCTGTAGTAAACAATGTTGGTCCATGCCTGTCTTCCAAGGCTGGAGACAGTATTCCAGGTGTGGTCTCACCAGAGCAGAAGAGAGGGACAGAATCACCTCCCTCGACCTGCTGGCCATACCTCTTCTGGTGCAGCCCAGGACACAGTTGGCCTTCTAGGCTGCAAGGGCACATTGCTGGCTCATGTCCAGCTTCTCATCCACCAGGACCCTCAGATCCTTCTCTGCAGGGCTGCTCTCACTCTCTTCATCTTCTAGCCTGTATCAGTACTGAGGATTGCCCCAACCCAGTTGCAGAACCTTGCGCTTTGCATTGTTGAACCTGATGAGGTTTTCACAAGCTCACTTCTCCAGCTTGCCAAGGTCCTTCTGGATAGCATCCCATCCCTCAGGGGCATCAGCCTCATCACTCAGATTGGTGTCATCCACAAACTCGCGCACTTTATCCTACTACCTATGTCACTGAGGAAGACACTAAACAACACCAATCCCAGAACAGACCCCTGAGGGACACTACTCATCACTGATCTCCATCTGGATATTGAGCCATTGACCACTGCCCTCTGGGTGCAACCATCCAACCAACTTCTGAGCCACTGAATAGTCCATCTATCAAATCCATCCCTCTCCAGTTTAGAGAGAAGGATGTTGTGAGGGAACATGTCAAAGGCCTCGCAGAAGTCCAGACAGATGACATCTGTGGGTCTTCCCTTGACCACTGATGTAGTCACTCCCTCACAGAAGACCACTAGGTCAGTGAGGCAGGACTTGGCCTTGGTGAAGCCATGCTGGCTATCTTGAATCATCTCCCTGTCCTCCATGTGCCAATCTCACTGAAAACTTAACGTAACCTTTCCAAAGGCTTCACAGACTACCAATAATGGAAGATTTCCCAAAACTAAAACTATTTTGTAAGCAGACACTACCATGAGGCACCACTTTACAAATTATTGTCACTGTGGATAGTATCAGCATACTCATGTCACCAATTCAAGAAAAACATGCATCATGTCACCAATTCAAGAAAAGCATGCATATACACAGATAGTGTCACTGAACTAACTTACCTGTTTTCACTTTATTTGCAAGTAGACCTGTGTAAACCCTACCAAAATCTGCACTAGGACTGTTTAAGTCTTTTTGAGAATTCAGGCCATATAAAGAACCACCACATGGAAACATAAGGGTCTGGGCTTCACACTATTGCAGAAAGCTTCTGTGGTCCTGCATTAACCCTGCCTGTGTGAATCTGGACAAATCTCTGAGCATCTGAGTCTTTGCTCTCCTGTAAAAGATGTTTAAGCTACCTACCTTTCTCTTAGAAAAACTCATATCCATTAGAGTCTTAAAATTTTTAGATTTATTTTCAAGTCTATTGTTCTAACCTTTAAAATTTTTAAATGGAGATAAGATATTTAGCCCTTTCCAGTCTGTAAGATGATTACCACAGAAGCGCAGCTATATCAATTTCAGTGAGAGAAGCGTAGGTGCAGGTGTAAAATGGAAGCAAAGATAAGGTGGCAAAGCCCCAACTCTGACTTTTACTGCTTGCATATTTTCCTTTTGGTCAGTTGTTGAAGAAAACGCATACTATTTATGTTTTCATGCAAAACTGGAGGGGCAAAGATATTCACCTCTAAATACCTATGTTCTAAGTAGGGCATTGGTAAACTTTAAAATCAGGCAACTGCTTAAATCTTTATTAGAAGTGTCTCTTGGGTTCTTTCTGTAGCAGTAGACCCATTGCTGTCAACATCTTCACACTTACTTTTCTGCCTCCAACACCAAATTCTGAATAGAGTTGAAAGTTCATATATCTGTAACTCATACAAGAAAAGACAGAAATGTACATGGGAGTAAAATACACAGGATTAACGCTGATCTCTCTCAGTAAGCAGTACTGTGATGATTTGCATCAGTAACAAACTACTAAAAAGATACACTACCTCTTGTTCCTTCAATTTCTTTCTGTATTTTATGAATTTATTGAACATGCTTTACTGTTTACTGTCCTCAAATCACCCCTTAAAAAAAAAGTGAACGTAGCAGCAAATCTTCTCCTTTACTGTGTAATCCGTCAGTCCAGGTCAAAACTGCACAACCCAGGCAGCTTTTAACTGAAAAGGTCTGGATGTGGTAATTCATCATGTCACTACAATTTTACTAACAAAATGAGTGAATAAGACTTGACACTGAGGTTACTGATCAACTGAGGAAAAAAAAAAAAGATAACAAAAACATCTGTAAAAATATTTCAATAAAAAATATATTGAACTATTTAAAGATCAACTATATTAAACTCTTTCTAAAAGAAGTTTCACCTTTTGCAGAATGTAGTTACAATTTTACTGCCAGAAAATAGTCCACATTAAGTACATCCCTGTTAACTAGTCTGAAGATGACTACCACTAAACTAATAAGAACCCAAATGCTGCCCTCCATTTAGTTTCCAGTTCCTACTGTGTTCTTTCAACAGCAATTTGGCTTAAAAGCCAAAGACTCCTCAGCCACAAGTTTATAGCTAATTTTCAGTATATTGGGCACATAATTCTTAACCGAGCTACTAAATCCTGAGTTTCATCTTAAGGTATAATTGTGTTTTATAGGATGGTATTTTATGTTTAGTTGCTTACTTTGTCTGTATTGATAAGTACACTCATTCTGACTCAGAGGTTTAACATATCTGAATGAATTCCTGTGGAGCAGCAGCAATTCACTGCAAACAGCTGTTCAGCTTCTGAGTCAACCTGTGAAATGCATCAAATCACTAATATACATCAACCAATATGATTAAAAATACATCAAAACAGAAACTCAAAATATAATTAGGCTGAAGAGGCAAATCTTCTCTCCTCACCCTCCCACTTACATTTTCAGGAGCTGCCACGAATTACTATATGCAAAAAGCACTTTCTAAGTATGGATACAGGAAATGTTTATCCCTTGGAAACATGTGATGAAGCCACATGTATACAAACCCTAAGGCATAAACAAATCCTTTCAGAAGCATGGTCGCATCACAGTTCCCCTGACTTGCAAATTTAACAACTGACAAAGGCAAAAGAATGAATGATTTTAGCACACTCCCCCTAGCTAAAGACAGTTTTCAAAATACTGGGTGAGATCTAGCCAGGAGAAAAGAAAAAATAGTATCTATTTAACGACAAAATAATTTTACTTCTGTTAATGGTGATTTCTAGAAAAAAAATAGTATGATGCAGAACAGCTTCTTTAATTTTGAGACACTTAAGGTTTAACACAAGATACATCCAAAACACATGATAATTTGAATTAAAAGATGAATGATAACTACCATGTTAAAAGAACTTCATATGTAGTAACTCCAGCGACTATTATAAAATATCACCACTGATTATAGGAGAACAGAATATACAGGACACTGAATATCCCTTTTGTACTGCACTTTCAAAGACAAACATTATAGGGTGAGATAATAACACATCCATTTTTGCAATTATGTTTGGTTTTCCTCTTCCGTCTCCTGTGCTCCCTCCGCTCTTCCTTTTTAATGGAAGGAACTAGGAGTTGGTCTTCAAAAGCATTTAATAACTATGACCAGGTAAATATTATTGCTTTAATAAAATAATACCACAGAGAAATCTTTGTTCTTAATTTAAGTCTCCTAGCAGCTTAATGCAGTTGAAGTTTTGCTGCAGAGCTTCATTCATAGAATCATATTCAGGGAACATTTTATTTTGCTTAGCATGTAGCATGACCAGAAAAGTTCAAATTCTTTTTAATAATAGTGAAGAGACCCACTACATGGCTTTTGCTGAGAATATTGTGCAAGATATCATCAATACACTTTAGAACATAAGAATTCTTATTTTCAGTTCTATTTTCTTTTCCTTCTCACAATATTTGAGGCTGTTCTTGCAGAACTGGTGAACAAAAGCAAATGTGCATTCCAGCTGGAAGCTTATAACCACAGCTTTCAAATGACATGTAGTGTTAATCTTCACTCACTCTAGATGCAAATGATAATATCAGCTAGAAGTATGGCGAAATTTTAGTGGTGAAAACAGTAGGTAACAGTCATACTGACCAATTCTGAAGTAAGAGCATTTTCCAGTGTGCTTATAACTGATTTTCTGATGTTTTATTTAATTCATCTCCCAGATCTTCTTAGCTGCTTTTAGGAACACTGGAAGTCACAAGTGCAAATGCGATTTCTCAGAAAATAACCACTTGAGCCCATGATACTTTAGCAACATTTCCTGTTTCTCCAGTCAAGAGGAGGTATAAAGGGAAATTACTGGAGCTAAGAAAGAAGATAATGAAATTTGGGTTTTGCTAACATCTTCTGTTAGCAGCTGCAGCTTCTCATTCTCTTTGTGGAGACAGGGAAGCATATGCTGGCTAGCAGTAGCAGCAAGGGACTCAGTCTTTGACGTACATTAAAGTAGCACAATGCAGTGCCAGGTACTCTGAATGGGGATCCTTCTGGCAGAAATGAAAGGACTGCCTGGATCAAATCCAAGTTTCCACCACTGGCTTAAAAGTAGGTATCCCATTCATCTGTCTAAGAAGATTCAAATACCAACAGATACTGAACTAAGCAGGGTGCCATTTTTGGAGTACACAAATTTTAAGTGTGAGGTGGAGTTTATAGCTGGAAAGCTAAATACACTTCATCTTGTCATTTTAGTTTTTATCAAATTTGTTTCTTTTTAATACAGGATTAAATCACATTCAGTATTCAAATTATATTCTTCCCCTTATCCCTTTCTACAATAAATCATTCAACTGATTAATTTTTCTGTGGGGCTATAGTAATTTACTTAAAGTACCCTGAATAGTAAGTTTATGCATTATTGCATTATTGTACCATCTTCTCCATGGGTTTAAGTGGTTACCCCACAAAGGCATTTCAGTCAATCCTATCAGTACCTGGGTTGCCTAGCTAACCTATTCTAACCAAGTGTTGACCACACCTATTCAGCTAAGCAAAATGTGAAAATTATCTCATGAGAAATAATGTTTCAATGAGATTAGCGTTGTCCTTCGACGAGAATTACACAGCAGATGCTGTCTTTTGCTAACATGCAACTTGGACACAGTTCAGCTGGTTATGTCTATGGTTCCCCATATGCTGTATTTTATTTAATGTTTTTGTTGAGAGGCTGACTAATACTGAGACCTGATATACATGACAGCAGATCTGGCCCTTCCTGGCTCTCTTCATCATCCCTTGTTCCCCACTGAGACAGAGTGAGGCCCTATTCACATAAAAGAAAGGAGTCAAGTTGATTCTGGTAAAATGGGCTTCTGAAAATTGCCCTGAAGGCAGCAACTGAATCACAGCCAGGCATTTTCACAGCTCACCCGACCTGCAGGTGCAACATTTACTCATGTACTACTGTAGTACACCAGATCATACAGAGAGGTATACACAAAATTAAACAAATCACCAGTTCAAAAAAAAAAATCTGAGGATTAATGTTTCATCAAACGACTGGCCTTACCCCCATGCTCATGCCATACTTTCAACTCAAGAGACTACACAAGAAAAAATGCAATAAATTGCAGCAATAACACCCCACCTGGCCATGAAATCTGAAATAACTTACAGAAAACAAGCAATAGCACATCAATTTGTAAGAACTCGTCCTAAAAGGTAGTGGAAGTTGTGTGCTCAGGTATGTCAGGGTGAGCTGGTAGTCTCAGTTTCAAGTCCCTCCTTGTTTAGTCAGGTGACTTGTCTAGTAACAACAATTGTAAGGCTTTCTTTCTGTGTCCATTAAGAAGCAAGATAATAACATTTTCCTAACTATGTATCACCCCAGACATGTATATACTCTCTTGTAACTTGCATGGACCCCCAAAGTCTTTGAAACATATCAACAAAATGCTTCACAGCTAACAGGTTACACTGTCTGTGAAACATGCTGTTCTGTACATTTCTTTAAAAAACCCCAACCAAACAAAACAAAGAAAACCATCACCTCAAACAGTAATTAATTCATTCAGGTTCATCACACAATTTGCATATTTGTAAAACTAGTTTTAGGTAGCAGACTTAATTATGGCCCTTTCAAAAGATCCTGAATAAGCTATCAGAAGTTTGAAGAAAACAATAAAAAGCTGCAAATAACCTTTAAGTAGATTTAAAAAAAAAAAATACAGCCTCTGACCACAGCATTATATTCTCCATTCTCCTCTATTTCTTACTTCTATTTCTTTTTCTCAGTCATCTGACCACATTGCTCTCTATAACTACCTGAAAGGAGGTTGTAGAGAGGAGGGAGCTGGCCTCTTCTCCCAGGTGACAGGGGACAGGACGAGAGGGAATGGCCTCAAACTCGGGCAGGGGAGGTTCAGGCTCGACATTAGGAAAAAAATTTTCACAGAAAGGGTCATTGGGCACTGGAACAGGCTGCCCAGGGAGATGATTGAGTCACCTTCCCTGGAGGTGTTTAAGAGACGGGTAGATGAGGTGCTAAGGGGCATGGTTTAGTGTTTGATAGGAATGGTTGGACTCGATGATCCGGTGGGTCTCTTCCAACCTGGTTATTCTATGATTCTATCTTCCCCTTTTCTTCTTTCCCTTTCTCCAAATAAGATTTATCAGTAAGCACCATTACAAATTTCTAAAAGGGGGCATCACAAAGGAAGCATTAAAAATATAAGAGAAAAGCAAATAGAAGTGAAGTTGACCAGCAGTAAGAGTAGGCTGCAGTTTATTTTTTAACAATAATGCCACAATATGTTGTAAAATGACAGCAGTATCTAACAAGCAGTGCAAACACAAAAGTAAACTTGCTATACACACAAGATCCCACACAGATGTTAAGATTTTTTTCAAATTAATTCTTCAGTATTTTGAAAGCAGCGGCTGATGTTGAACAATCCTATTTGCTAACTAGTTGCTACTGCTTAGGGGTTTCTAACATGCTAAAGCAGGCATAAAATGATTTTAAATGGCAGATTCTGGTCCACATCCAGCTCTGTACTTTGTCAAGGCTCCACTAGTGGCCCAGATATGCAATTCCTCTTACACTCTGGCAAAAATTCCTTCCCCTGCTCTCCCAGGGCTTTGCAAAGTAGCTGCAACATGCTGCTCTAGTTCCCAGTTGCTTAGAAAACACACAGTGCTTTTTGGCATTACAAAGCTAGAGTCAGCACACAGTATCTACTCCCTGATGCCTGACCTCGTGGACAGTGAATTAATCAAGGTCTACTTCCAGTAGACTCAAATTAATTATGTAGTCCTTTATTAACTATTATATTCACAGAGTAAACATCTCAGTGACCAAGTGAGTGTAATTCATAAAATGATACAGATCATCAGAAGGACACAAAATTTTCACTAAAAGCCTGTGAATCATCCTGGTTTAGGAATCTGATCCTTGCAAGCAAATCAGGTGCTGCATCCAGCCCTCAAGAAAGAAACCTTTGTAATCTATCTACAAATTGCCTTTTGGGAGAACTTGCATCAAAATAAATAATGTGTCTTCAGGTTTTTAGGGAAGAACAACTAAGTATTATACATGAGTTTGTGTGCAGGGAGGAGGAGGGATGGGATGAAGGAAGTGCAAGAGTGGGATAGGTTGAAAAAAGCTTAAATAGTAACATTGTACAGTCGGTGGCTCCAATGTGAAAAGCCAACAATAATGTGGGTAATGAGATAGCAGCAACTGAAAGAAGACATAGCGCAATTACAAAAAGCAAAGACAAGATCAGACCAAGCTCTGAAACTGAGCCAAACATGTCATTAGTTTCTGCAGCTGAATCAATTCTGTTACCTCATGCAACTCCTTCAAAAAGCAGGTGCTGTGGAGAGGGGTGGGCTGAGGAGCAATGCAGAGTACAAGAAATACTAATTTAAGGGAAAAGCTTCACTGCAAGCACAAATTAGCAGATGTGGTATGGGAAGAATAAAGTAGCACAGGTTACGGAACTGTCCATGGGGATTCTCAGTAGATTGTGTAATAATATGTTTACCTTTCTTATAGAGCCAGGATTATGGAAGCATGCACCATATTATTTAAATTACATAAGCAAGATGGAAGAAAGAAGTAACATTACCATTAGGCACTGCGTCCTAGGCCCCACAAGTTGTGCAAAATGCATAGCACCCATCAAACTTATCATCCAAGAGCTCTGTGTTTCTACTTAACCTGCTCAACATATTTGGAACCTGTCCCGGTATACCTAAATCGATAATTACAAAAATAAACCAGTACTATACACACACACGTTTATGATGATAAACTAATACTATAGCATCCAATATAGAAAGGCCATTGTTATAATGCAGCAACTTAATATTCTGACATAGCTACATCACAAAATAAAATATATCCAAAGGAAAATTTTCCTGCTTCAAAAATCAGAGATCTAACAGTTACTGTAAACACGTATATAGATCCCATAAAATGAAAGAACTGAGAAATGTCAGCTATCAATGAGAAAATCTGTTACAGACTAAACTAACTCCAGCAAAATTAACATCATAGATAGTCACATGTAAAACGCCATTTAGCCTTTTGTTCAGTCATACCTTCTCCTTGTAATAAATACATAGCTAGAGTCCTGATCATTCCTGTCTGATACAGCTCACAGAACAGAAGGGGGTTCTGGTTAACTTTTAAATAAAAGCAAATCTATAATTTTTTTTTAAAAGTCAGAAACATTAGTCATAACAATTTATTATTCCTGATCTTCAAAAATTAGCACAACAAAACCAGCATTTTGATATATTCAGTACACCGTTTAAAAAACCCAGCAACAATGGACAGTATGTGAAAAATGGAAAAGCCTAGAAGCAAATGCCTCTGGATTTCTAACTGATAAATCTGGAATAAGTTAGACAACTGAGATTAACATAACAAGAGCCCGTAACATCTGGACTAAGAGTTGTCCATAACACAGAGAGAGAGAGTCCCAAATCAGACTTGCTGATTTTCACCTGTACCATGTTACTCAATTTTCAGGCATTCAGTATAGCATAAACCAATGGGCCCATACAATTACTAAAGACCCATTTATACTTTAAATACATCCACCAGATATAGTAGTGATACTGGAGTAGAAAAACTTCCATGATAGTTTAATTGAAATGAGAATAAGAATAAGAATCTTGCACTGAAAGAAGTGTTCTATGCACAATCTTTTTTCACAGAACTTGCTCACTAGTGAACAATAATAAGTAAATAGCTTTTAATATTCAAATAACAACAATACCTTAAGACATGCTATTGTGACTGCAATGGAAATACATCAAGTTTGTACTTTGTAACTGGACTGCTGCAGCTTGAAATGTCAGAAATTACATAAATAAGACTAAAAACTTTATTCACAGTATTTTGTAGTTCCAAGGAATGAATACCCATACAATGAAAGTAAACACATAAAGAGGAAGGAATCAGACATAGCTCAAAGATTTCCACATAAAAGAAATCATCCTTTCCTTGTCCCCTGCATGTGCAGCAGCAACAGAACAAGTCCAGCTGCTCACCCAGCAAGATAAAGGAGTCCTAGACACATATGAACATGGACACCCCCATTGCCTGTTAGCAGTATGCAGCCAATTATCCCTATCCCATATAAACCCTCAGCACCATTCCTAGTCAACCCCATCCTTCCCCAAACTGGAGAGAGGCACCCTTCCCTGCCTTGAGGCAAAAAAGGAGCCACAGCAGAGGTCACTCAGTGGTACAATCATAGGTCACCACTGTCGGCCCTCCAGCAGATCATTCCCTTTTTGCTTGCATCAGCAGGGGACTGTGCAAGCAGAAAAGTCCCCACTCGTTGCCTACTTGGTGCCTCTGCAAACACAAGCATCTCCCAAAAAGCAGCTTTGAGACAATTCCCTGCACTGACACACAAAGGGACTTGCAAAGGGAAAAGACTTCCAGCAGCACCAAAGCTCCTGTTCTTAACACTACACTGCTGAAAACATCAGCCAGGGCAGAAGCTGGATCCTGCCTTCCGTCCCAGCAAGCCAGTAATTCATACAAAGAGTTGGGATGTGGGTGTGCATGAAGAGATTAAAATACTCTCTGAAACACTGCCCAACAATACCACAGATAGATAAAACTAATTCAAGACCGGAGATGTCAAATGTTTGAGACTTTCATCACACATGAGAAGATAACAGGCAAGGAAGGTAATTTTTTTAAACTACCAGCCAGTTCCTAAGTCAAAAAACTGAGCTGAAATTTTGTGATAATGATGATAGCAGGTTCTAGCCTTCAGGGATTTTCAGGACAATCTGAATACACTACCTCTAAATAAAATGAAATTAAAGCAATGGTCTTAAAAGAACAAAAAGCTTAAGGAATTAAAAAAAAACAACAACAAAACAAAACAACAAACAAACAGTAAAATATAGGTCCTTCCCATGCATGGTCAAGGCAGACCTCAGCATAGAACTGCCAAACGCTTAGGATATGGATAATGCTGTGCTGCTTGATGATGGTTTTTTTCCCCCAAACTAAGGCAAGTTCCACAAAAAAGAAAAAATTCTGCACAAGTGATGCCAATCTTGCTTCTCTGCTTTTCTCCCTGTGGGCACTTACGCCTTCTTTAAGATAAACAGATAGACAGACAAATATTTAAAATAAATTAATACATAAATTACAGCTGAGTAATAAAATGCACTAATTCCCATTCACTTAAAAATATTTGCTGACACAAGGACATCTCCTATGATCAGTAATACAATCTTTAGTATTATCATGTAGCATTCAGTGAAGAATTCAGTAGGAATCAGAAAAACCTTCATAATAATCCCTTTTATAAATTATGTTTCGTGACAGATCACATGGCTCCAAATTTCTCTCTCTTCAATTGAAATATATGTGTTTACAGTCTCCCACTTAATTAATACACTTCACTCAGCTTTTATTCAGGATAAATCAGGCTTATGTGACTGTAAATGGTAGAAGCTAGCTATCTGCTCTTAAAATAATTACAAAAATTCATATCCTTAATGGGCTTGATTCCTTCCAGGTAGGTCATAAAGAGAGTAAGACTTCCATCTCCAGAAACACCAATGTGCTATTCTGAGAACATTATCATTGTTAAAAGGAATTTCCAACCTAATGCTGTCTATTTCATTCAAAATGATTTCAAACATTACTTCTTTGTGACAAAAGGAAAATGATACAAAGTTGGGACTGTCACAGTTTTGTGGCCCTTCCGCAAAGAAACATGACCTACACTGAAAAATATATTTCAGTAAACGTAAATACTTAAGACCTCTAATTGCCTATAGTTGATAATCATTGAAAGCATTAACCAACACAACCACGCTATTGTATTGAGCATGCATACGTCATCATGTAGTCAACTGCCACCAAGCATGAGTTCAATATTCTATATCTGTATGTGTTGTTCTAATAAGATGGGAACTGGAATTCAACTGAAGAGTAAACACAATAATTGTCTACTAATTAAAACTAAACCATGGGCTGAAAAGGAATCCAGCAAGTGACTTTAATGTTTTAGATGTAAAAACAACTTACCGAAGAAAAGGAAAACAATGCATAGCTGGAGATATGGACTGTATATGGTACTAATTTCACACATGTCTGAACTTGTACCTTTTTTTTATCTTTGCATGCGGAGTGCTAAAGAGGAAAAAAAAGCCTTATTTCTTCACTTCTCCTCATCAGTTTCTCAAGTCTACACCAGTCATTCATATGAGTGAACAATCTGTATGCTTGTTCAAGGAAAAGCTACTGCTGTAAGTTGCAGATAAATAAATACTATTACAAAGTAGTCAACTTCTATAAGATTTGTAATTTTAGAAAAGCATTTTCTTATTATTTGGTACCATTACACATGTCAAGTTTTTGATTCCGCTATGTATTACATTATCTAATCCTTAACATATTGTGCAGAGAAAATGAAGAACTTCTATTAGTGCCTTCTTATGACAATGAGATGGTTTGCAACTTTCATTTTTAACTTGATTGCAGCTCAAAAAGTTTAGATAGATCTACCTAAATTCACCACAGGAGACTGCCGTTCATCATCTGTTTACATTAGACATAAAATCAGCTTTATTATAGCACATAAAGCAAATAACCTCAGTGTTCTGAGTGCTTGCAAAAGGCTGTCTTTGTGAGAGCTACGTAGCCTGACACAAATTATTCAGTCTGACAAGACCGCAGAGTTGTTATATAAAATTACCTTTCAAAGCCGATTGCGATGTTCATGTGATTTTGGTAGTACATTCTCAGTGATTCGGAAAAACAGTACTGAAGGTAGTAGCTGTAACATTTAAACCAGGATCTCCTGTTCTTGACCCAACTCCAAGGCTGCCAGTACATCTACACCAGCAGAGTCAGATATAATATTCCAAACCTCTGTTAACTTCAACAGAGCAAGCTGGAAAACCACTTACAGTATTTTGAAAAACAAGATGAAGTCATGCTTCCAAGAAAATTATTGTGGTCAGTGTAAGCATTAAAAAATTATAAGAAAGCACGTGTATTTCAGAGCAACTGCTTTTATGTACTGTGCATGTGTAGTTCTAGATTCCAAGCATGATTCCAGAAATAAAGGTAACTCACATATAACCCATCTACTTTCCACATATCCTCAGCTGCATCAATTCCACCGACTGCACTGGGATCACTGAGTTGGTTACATTCGCCTTATCACACTTCTGAAGATTTCTTGAAGAAGAGCTAACCCTTTCTCCAAACTAAAACTTCTGTATCTTAACTTCCATCTTCTCTTCCTACTCTGATCTTTTGAAGCACTTTACACTTGAAAACTGATCCATTTCCTGAAGGGTGTTTTGCATGAGAGATTTGTTTCTAACTGATGTCACTAACTGGTTAAACAAACAGAAGTTGTACACACCTTAATCTAAATCTAAAAAAATTGCATAAGTTTTGTGTATTATTCATGGCACAGTTTTGCCTAAAGCTGATGCAAATTATAACCCTTTTCCCACAGCAACAGAGATCAGCTGTCAAGTAGTACATGGAATTTATTACTTCCCCTCAAATCCACTCTGATAGTAGTTGAACTGTTTATTGAATTAGTCACATGCTAACATAAATGGCATCGATGCATTTTAAAGTACCCAAACTTCTGTACCTTCATATTTGAAAGCCTTGGTTCAATCCATCTTTTACAGTTAATAAACATGTGATCTGTTATATACCGCAGTTATAACTGATGGAAAAAAAATATAAGTACTCTAAAATGTAGATGTAATGAAAGGAACAGGTATTTACACATCCCATTTCACCAGCAATAGGGAAAGCAGTATGTACACCTGCATTCACTTCTGTTTGTCCAGTACAGTTAAGCAGAAATCTGTTGCAAATAAGAAAATCACTTCCATAATTCATGTATGCTGTATTAAAACTTACATATAATATCTCTGAGTAGTTCACAAATAATGGAGCAGGCATGCAACTGGTTTTCCCTTACATTTTCGGTCAGGAATTGAGAACAGTCACACACAGTCTGTTGTCATTCTTCACACAATCCTTAATCACATAAAACAATAATTTAAAAGATAACTGTGAAAGGTTCATTAAAAAGTATTTAAGTTCTTCAACTTATTAAATTTCTAACTGACATATTGCAGTCTTTCAGCCCTAATATTTGAGCTGGTTGCCTCATGCCAAAAGTCTGTTATCTAGTTTAATTTTAATTATTCTAGTTTAGTAAACTAATCTAGTCTAATTCAACTTAATCTAGTCAAATACATGTTATAAATCAGCAGAAGCATTTACATTATTTTTTCTGAATGGATTTTCATTTTCCCGAGTGACTTAACTCTTTTCTTCAAAGCAGCAAACGACACTGGAAGACAATAAGCCTGCACTTAACGTTATTTAACGTCTTGTTAAAACCTCTGAGTTTTTCACACTAAAACTTTCTCACCAGAAATTCCAGCTGGTTTTTATTGTTAAAGAGTATATTACTTTTTTAAGCATCGAAAGCTGCTCATCATATTGAAAATCGTATCACTCAAGGTCAGAGTGCACATAATTAGTTGGATAAAATTACAGAATTTTATAGACAATGAAGACATCAACAGTTAAGACTCAACTTTCAAGTCAGTGGAGAACATTACAGACAATCCCAGAACACATCAAGTTTAAATCTAGATTGTATCAGCCAGAAGACTGTGAGCCTGCCAGAACACAACTAAGCACTAACCAGTCATTCAGGATTCTCCATGCCAAATTAAAAATGAAGAAATATTAAAATATCATATTGATTGAAAATGAGAAGCTAAGTGTCTAGAGATTTATTACCATCTTGGAAACACACCTAAAACATACTACAACCAACTTCATAGCCCATGTATCCTAGTACTGTCAAAGAAGACTTTCTGAAAACTCTTACTTGCTGAATAATTTTGAAGTATGACAAAGCCAACGTTCTCCTGGCATAATTTGTTTGCTAAAATCATAGTCTTATCACAAATAATCATTACTCCTCCTAACCTCTGACAGACAAGGGTACAATAAAACAAGACATTATTTCAATATCATAATTTTGTGACTACATTATCCCAATATCACACCCTTTGGCCTGTCAAATTCCATTTTTGTTCCACTTGTATCTTTCCAAATAATGATGCAAAGATCTTTTCCCTGGACTACTGCTTCAGCATATCCCTATGTGCATCCCTCCAGTGAATTTGTTATTTCCACCAGCTATTCTTCATCGATCTGTTCCTAGTTGCCACTTAACCTTGCCTATCAGAAACTTTTCACCTTATGCCTCCTCGTCTCCTTCCTGCTAAGTGAGAGAATAGCAATCACCTACCCTTCTCAGCTTCCACAGTCCATATCTTAAACTTCAAAAATGACCAGCTTTAAATACCACTTTTCTTAGCCAAGATGACAATGTGAGGAGACCTCTACATTCCGTTGCCCAGTGTTGTTCTTTGTCTGCCCATGCCCACCTAGGCAACAGTCTTACATTAAGAATGTGGTCACAGGATATAACTCAGCTGCATTTCAAGAGTTACAGCTTATTGCCTGCCTTGGTGAACATTGTCCAATTGTAACATATGAAAATGTATAAGAGAAAAAGCTCCAGACTATTACTTTTCACTCCTAGTTGCCATGAACCAAGAGCACAGGCAGATTCAAGTACTACTTCTCATCTAAATGGCAGCAACCTCTTTTATTTATAAAACACTACATTCCACTAAGTGTCTCTGTCCTCCGTCATAACTAGGAAGTGTATCCTTGTGTTTGCATAGCAAAATGGGATCCTTGTCCACGCCTTAGGCTCTGAGGCACTACCATGATAACACAGTAAATACTGCTATCACTGCACATGGAAATGCACTCCACATGCTTCATTCTCTATGTCAAGTTGCCATTTGCATGGTGCCTCTAGGCTCCTTGTATTCATTAGATATACTGCGATAACTGAAACATCTGAGTTTTGGTTGTTCAGTGTGGATTTTTTTTTTAATTACAGAAATGAAACAGCAGACATTCTTAATGAAAGTCATCTGAGCTTGTAATACACACATTTACAATTTAAAAATGGCAAATCCTGCAAAAACAAAATAGTAATATGGTAGAGGAAAACAAATTACTAGCACAGAGGAATATTATTATCTGTCCCTTTTGGAAGAAAGCAGAAAAAAGGTACACTGAATATCTGTTACAATAGTAGCACTGAAGAACAATGGGATCCAAAAGAAACATAATTCAGCCTTCACCAAGTAATAGGCCTCTGAAAAGCATATGGTGTAATTTTTGGAAAACTGGAATGCTTCCTGTGCTGTGTTCTGTATTTGTACTCCCGAATAGTTATCTTGTAAATAATATAGAAAAACAAAATGCTTCAGCTGACCTGAGGTCTAGTAGTAACACTGATAAGCACAAAGCCACAGCTCTGCTTGTGAGAACTGCAAGACATAGGAAAGCCTAATGCTTAACATCTCTAGGACTAAATGACTGTCCCACGCAGTCCCTCCAGCTCTGAAGTAGCAGTAATGTAGCAACAGCCTGGAAAACTACTTCCCTCTTGAGCACTTTGGAGGGACACAGTGACCCTGCAAACCCGGGGAAGTGTTACAGCTACACTATGATCAACGCAAGCTCTATCTCCTCTCCCGCTGGCTACGGAGGCAGACAGTAAATATGAATGATAATTCATTTTCCCACACTACACATTGCAAAGCACATTCTCATTCATGAGCTCTGCAGATGAGTTCCAGTTCAGTGCAAGACACTCCACCCTAGACACTCCACCCTAGATACTCACCTAAGGAACTAAATGCTTCTTCTGAATCTCAGGGAAGATGCTCTCACATGCATGTATCTACATGTACAGAAGGGACAGCACCAGTATTTCTATCCCAGATTTCAGGATTCTGTAGTCCCTCATGCAGAACTCACACAATGCTTCAAATTAAACAGCTTCCATTACAGCCTCTTTTCCATTACAGCTTTTATCCTTAAAATCCAGATACACACCTCTCAGAGTACCCCAAAGGAACACTATAAATAGACATTTGTGGATGAATGATCCCACCACAATCACAGAAAGTCAGGGAAAGTATTTCTTGTTTCCATGAGGGACTGGACCACATCAGCGGGCCCATTTCCCAGGAGCAGCCCTGACTATGACCATAGGTGTTTGCAGCCTCACTTCAGGCATTTTCAACTCCATACTACAAACCAGTAAACATGAACTCCGCTATTGCTTAGTCTGATTAAACATTCATATTACCTCTGTTTAATTCTTCCCCTACTACTGCTGTGCTCTATCTCCCAAACCCTTCACCAAAACTCCAGATCACACAAGCCAAGATGGATGGAGAGCAACATGTGATTAATACCTCCACATGCTCTCATACTCCCTCAGGGATAAAGGCCCTGTATTCAACATACACCTGTACCATTATATCTTGCAACATTCTATTAATTGCCTCACTGCCAAGGAACTGTTCCAGAATTTGTGTAAAAAAATTTCTCATGCCATGTAAGCCATAGGATATGTCCAGTGCATAAAAATCAGAGCTAAACATTTTTTATTCATTTAATTGAAAGCATATTACATGGAAAAATTGTAGTCATAGTTCACATCCTTCCTTACACGCAGTCTTTACCATTTGTGGTCTCCACACATAAAGTACAAAATTAGACTAGAATCATATCGTCCGTTAACAAGGTGAAAGATGTTATCAATATTACCACAGATCTGGATCAGTTAAACCAAATCTGCACAGATGAAGAAGCAATCATCAAGGCTCTAGAGACCTGCTTTCCTCCATGGTGTCAAAAATCCTCTCCACAAGCCTTCAAGTGCTGGAGTTAGGTTTTGATCTCTGATTCAGCTGAAAGATGTGTAAAAGCAGGCACAGCATTATCCACTGACTAAGTGCCTGAGACATCCCTGTGTGTTGTTTATTCCAGTGACTGCATAAAATATCTTGCAATCATGAAATGTGTCAGAATGATGTTTACTTTGAACAGAAATATACAATTATCTTGCTCATAAAGCAGAAACCTCTCTCAGCAACAAAACTCAACTTATGATATTTCTGCAAAGAAATACTGCTACAGGAATCCCAGTGCACATTTGGGAGGATAGTACTTTCAGTTTTCCTTCCCTCCTTTTTAAGCATTTAGCTTTTCTGTTTCAGGATTGCATGGGAAAGGCTACATCATTCAAAACAAGAAACCCAATATTCTGTAGAAGCCAGTCCAGTTTTAATTACAAAGCAATATCAAACCTGTATGGACCCAATAAGAAAACAGAATTCATTGAACTGGCTTTCCCCTGGATTCATAACCTTTCTTCATTATTCAGCCTGCAGGATAAAACGCTCAGAATCCTCCTCCAGCAAACATTTTGGTTTCTGCGTAAGCAGTGAATCCTCTGGAGACACAGGAGTCAGAGAGAGGTTAGAAAATGCAATTCCTTCTTTATGCCTGAGAGAAGTGCTGAACATTATGTAGGGCACAGACCAGCTCTGCAGGTTCACCACAAACACAGCTCTCTTGTCTTCCCTGAGCACTGTCAAGTCAGTGAATTAGTAAATTCAAAAAGTATTTACATAACACCATGCATATCTACTTGTTCTTCAAAAAAACCCCAGAAACTAGGAGAGTCGGGGTGTGGGGGGGGGGGGGGGAACCACAGCTTTGATGCAGTAAACAAAAGAAAGAATTTCCTCCTCAACACATGAGCTGAATTGCCAAAACTGAAAGACGTTTGCTTCATAGAGGAAAAAGGGTTTACACAGTGTTGTTAGAAATACTCAAAGTTTTCTTTGCAACTTGTGCCTTTGTAGGGTAAGTTTGCACATTACAACATCAGGATAAAAAATAGTCAGGTACTAGTCTTGATTTTTTGGGGGTTCTTTTGTTTTCTTTTTAAGAACAATTCCCTTCAAAGAGAGTCGTTATGGGAGAATTATCATTGTGAGACAGTATGTTTGCAAGAAGCAAAGCATGTCTTCAGTGCAGATTGTTTACTTCTTCCTGGGGTTTCAGTGAACAAGGGAAAAATAACAAGTGTTTTTAATGAACATTTGACTCATTTAACATTTATCCAAAGGAAGCCTTTAAAAACCAGTCATTTTGCAGTCACTTATTACTTACGTTTCTTACTGTAAGTACCTTCAATGCCCACTTTTCCAATTATTGCAGGAGTTATTTCTGTTTGTGAACACTTCTGCTGAAAAAGAACTCATGGTATATAGCCCATACTTCCTCTTTTTTTGGTTGTGAGCAACCTTGAGAAATTTTATACATATTCTTAACCTTACACAGATCGGTATAATCTACTTTATCTCAAGTTTCCAGCATTACTTTCAGTAAGGGGAAACTTTTCCTCTAAGTGTACTAGAGGATCAATGCTCATTCTTCATTGCTGGCTTGACCTTAATCAAGTTTCTCAGCAACTCTAGGATGATTACTGCTCACACTTGGCCTACTACTGCCATAATTAACCATGACCTGGAGATCATCATCTCCGTTGACATCACACTGAAATGGCAAGAGCTCATTATCAACACACCTCGTCAAAAACAACACGTTAAACCCTGAAAAGAGGAAAACAGGAAAGCTTTTATGAACTGAGTGTCTGTAGCTGGAAAGTATAAAATAAACTGACAGTGGAGGAGTAAAGCAAAAGAGTGTTTGGGGCCCTTTTTTCCCAGTTTTAGACCAGAAAGAAAGAGATTTAGTATTAATTTAATTACTGCTGGACTGTTATAGTAGTGTTTTCACTATCAGACAAGTAATTCAAACAGTGTGAGAGTCTGTAAGATCTTGAAAGGGTCTCCAAG
This sequence comes from Clamator glandarius, assembly GCA_033459285.1. NCBI lineage: Eukaryota > Metazoa > Chordata > Aves > Cuculiformes > Cuculidae > Clamator > Clamator glandarius. Next base: position 455,703 of record JAUNZM010000679.1, on the reverse strand, counting down.
AAAGCAAGATTAGGGAAAAAAATAAAGCTATATTAAGCAAACAAAGGAACAGACATGCAGCCTCAGCTGGAGGAAAAACTATGAGGAGATATTTTCCATACGCAGCAGGGAAAGACGCAGCAGAAGTCATCTGGTAATTGGTTTAATTGTAACAGGAAGAGTTGAGAAAGATTATCTAGGCATTATAAACCTTGCCAACAGGTTGATATTATCCACACCAGGGAGTAGAAGGCAAATGCAAAAGGGGAGAGAGAGGGAGAGAGAGAAGAAGATGATGAAGAGAGATACCTTCAATTTGTTTGGTTTAATGTGCCAAAATATCCAGAAGGACAGATCCAACTCGCCTGCTTTTTTTTTTTTTTTTTTTGATGCAGAAGAGAACAATCAGCTGCTGTTTCCTATTCTTTAACCTATAGTTTAAATCTTGAATTTTTAATATACTGCCTGTTTCAGGGGTCAGTAATAACCATACCGGCAAAATCCAAGCTCCCTATTTCACCTTCCCATAGAAAGGGCACTAATCTATTCTTCTGTAAAAGGTAGTTTCAGAAGAACTCGTATATGTTATTAAATCACTCCTGACCTAACCAAGAAATTCAATCTAAGCAAATACAACTAAAGCATGAAAACATAGTACTTCCTCACCAATGCTTCATTTTAGCTCTAATCTTAGGCAAATTAATTCTACCAAACAATCGCTTCTGAGCAGCCTCCTGTATTAGACCTGTAACAGTGTGCTGAAGATGCCTAGACAGGAGAGAGCATCCCTAGGTGTGAGAAGACTAAGCCTCGTAGGCTGACAAAAGCCCTTGCAAGATGAAAGAATGCATAAAGTTCTTGCAAGCAGAAAGAACCCTGTACGTCACAGGAGCCCCTTTTGACCTTCTGGGATAAAACTGATGGTTTGCCGTTTGCAGGTGTGAGCTGTGCGGCATTGTATTACTGATTTTCCAGTGCCTTTTATTATTACCACAGCTCCACCCCTACCGTTCAGCCAGTGTCCAAACATAGATGACAACAAAGAATGTAAAAAAAACTTTTATTCAAAACTGTAAGAAAAATGAAAGGCGGGTAAAACTGATGAGATTGTACTTACATTTTAAATCAGTAACTATCCTTTTAGCTTGTCGATGCTAACTAGTTAATATTATCTTAAGATTCCTGCATTTTTCATGTTTTTTCCCTCCACAGCATCAAGCATCACCAGTACAATGAAACACTTATCTACGTTGTTTCTATTTACTGAAATACAGTTCATCTTCAACCTTGGATAAGGCAAGCCCTAAAGCACACATCTAAGTTCCCCCGCTTTGTCTTCTAGAGATCAAAACATGAATCACATGCCATTTGCAATACACAGGAAACACTCAGTTACAATAAAAGGTAAGAGTATCCTCTTTAGGATAGAGAATTTTCAGACTTTGTTCATTAATCAGACAACATGGAGCATGGAAAAAAAACCCTAATTCAACATCATTAATAAGCTTTATCAAACACAAAAGCAGTTCTGCTGCAGTTTAAAATATATTGGATAAAATCGTGCATACGTTAGCTTTGTAAGTATTTTCATTTGATAATGAGAAAGAACAAGAGTCTGTGAATCGGTAGCAACACACAAGTATTACTCATTCATACCTGCCTTTTCTCTACCAGACACAGAAACTGATGTTAAGCAAATACTAAGCTTTTCACCCTGTCGAAATCCAGCAAGACAATTAATTTCCCAATTTATAAATTATAACGCCGGACATTCAAGTAACTTTCTAGTAACACTTTCTACTCCTTGTTTCCTTTTCAGCCCTGGAAAGAGCACAACCCTAAATGCTACTAAAAGGAAAACATGTTACTGCAAACTTAATTAAACACATGAAATGACAGCAGAGGTAGATTTAACTTTAGGCTTAGTTTAATTAGCGACACACCTAATCTGCAACTCTCACTAAGAACACCTGTTTTAACTGTACAATCAGAGGCTCAAGCATGAAGTTAGAATTATAAACACTAGCGTGCAGTTTCTAAAATGATACAACAGAACACTGCACAGAATCCATCCTAAGGTGCATCCCCCTCCTTACCTCATCTTACCATTTTGAACTGTTACAGCATCATCCCAGCAGCTCAAGGTGCTTGCTGGTTACAGTTCTGACATTGCTTACAAGATAAATATAAATTCACTAAATCTCCTTCCTGCTGCTTACATAATCCCTTAACCTTTCCCTTTCACAGCTATGGTGCTCTGTCTTCGTCTCAACTTTGGTCTTTGCTCTTTTCATTCTCATGCTACCTTCCTTTTCCCAATTAATTACCCCAAATCATCGACATTCAGCATGTCTTCACAGTGAGATTCATGGACACTGCTCTTCTGCCCCACAACCTGCTTCAGCACATTGTTTTGTTTTTTACACTTTATTAAGAGATGGGAATTTTAAAGAGAATACTTTGGTTAACAGACTGAAAAAGAAAAAAAAGGTCAGACTAGTAAATTATTAGTCAAACTATAGGCAGCAGCATTTAAACTGCACAGAAATTGCTACTGAATTAAGATTAAAATGGCACAGGGCCATCTTACACTACCGGATAATCTGCGACAGAAAGAAATAAGATTTCTCAGATTCTCAGATTTTGTCACTCTCATTTAAGAAAAGAAGCTAAAAGGTCAAAGATCAGATCACAATTAAGTCAAATCTTTGATCTGTTTGTTTTCTTCTTGATTTCTTAAACAATTTTTAAAAACTATGTCTTGTCCTTGCTTAAAAGCTGGACACATAGAAATTCAAGTTCATTTTTTTCAAACAACAATCAAATAATCATTTAGACACATAAAAATTGTCAGTAGTATAGCCAGGTGATATTTAGGGGGACACCCATAAAGATTTTTGTTTGGGAAAGCTCATACGAAGCAAAACTTGTGTCATTATAAAGGGCCCATTACTACACAACTTTACGTACGGGCCGAGGGACAGGGAGATCCAGTCATACAGTATTTCTACAAATAAACACACAGGCAGTGAAGTTCACTACCACTGTCAGTAATAAGCTCAAGCTGACAGAAAAGCCTCATTCATGCCAGTCTTACCTCCAGAGAATCCTTACTATTTAAGATGTTTAGGCTTAAGTTTAATTAGATGCTTGAAAATTTTTGCATGCAGCTTGCAAAAATGGGAATAAAGTACTCATTATGTCAATGTCTTAGAAAATAAATCATTAGTTATGACTTATTTGTACCTCTAGAAAGGTCTTCCTGCCCCTCCAGACACATTTCCAGTAGTTTTGAAGACCGACTTCCCCCACTGCCCTGTTTCAAGCCTTGTTTCTGTGTTTCATCAGGCAGCCTGCACAAGCAGGTCACCTCTCCCTACTGCACATGGAAACAGAGAGTGGCTGCTGGCCCTTTAGGCTGTTTTTCATAACCATTTTAGCTGTGCCACTACAACTTCACCCTACTGCTGCTGTAAGACTGCCTGACATACACATGCCAAAGGTGCTTAACAAGCAAACAAAATATGTGAGAAAATAAACATCATCACAAGAATCAGTTAAGCTTCCCAGGCCCCAGCCCTTTCTTCTGTCTGTCACCACTTCAGCTAATTTGCAGTCACAAAATCTGTCAGATGAGGAGGACAACACACTGAATCTCGACCTTTGAGCTACAAACCTAGCCTTGAGCAACTTGGTGACCTACATGGCAGCTGCAGAGCTCGATAACTAGTTGGCTGGAGTCTGCAAATGCATGATTCATCTCTTATTCTCCCCACATCATCCTATTTGCTGTCACTAGACCATTTGCTATAAAATGTAATTTTGAAAAGCAGGCTTTATCAGCCTGCTGGCTTGATGAAACACTGCTTTGAAAGAACTTTATTTGTAAAAAGAAAAATATTGGGGTTTTTTTCCTACATAACCACTATGAAATTCAGACAGGGAGAAAAAAATACATACATATATACATACATACATACATACATATATATGCGGCACTAAAGTATATCTGCTTCTGCTCACTTCTCCTAAAACTACTTCCCAATGCCTTAGATGAGTAACATACAATTCTGATTGCACATTTTGTAGGGCCAAGGATCTACACTGCATCCACAAAGATTTTAACTAGCAGACACACCTGCACTGAAGTGGTAGGGGTACCCTCTGATACTAGCCCAGGTGTGTAAGCCACCTGCTGGAAAGATTTACTTGAAAAAGTAGGGTTTGGCAAAATGAGTGCACTAAAATACAGCAAGTCATTAACTACATACAGCACCATCCAGCGTGGCTGCATGTCTCCCCTTTTTTGCCCCTGAAAACACAGAGACAGAATTTCAGCCGTCTCTGTCCCTTGCTGCATCCCATGTCCTTAAGAGACTCTGTTGGCATTTCTCAGTGTTGTAGAATTAGGCTTTCTTATCCTCTTAATGACCAAAACACAGCTGTCCAACATGTTCCAGCTGGCCCAAGCCTAGCATGTCTGCTGTTAACCCAGCAGCATATCATCTGGGTTATTTAGTCCTGCTGAACATGCATCAATATGTACAACTAACAGGCAGCCTTTATTTCCGCACCCCCGCCCTTCACAAATAAAATTGTAGCATTGTGCAAGCTCCTAGCAAGTCCACTACAGGTCTGACTGAGAGGCTGAAGACAAAAAGTTGAGTGGTTTGGGATTTTTTAGTCTAGTGTCTTCATAGCTGCGCACAAACAAAAGGATAAATAAATTATACAGCTACATTCCATCTCTTCTGTATACATAGTGATTAGTAAGGGGTAGCTAGCTACAGAAAGGATTAAGCAGTTTGGAGCATGTGGCACGAGAAAGAAAGAAGGGTAAATCAGAACTATGAAACATCATCAATAATTGTGTGTTTCTGCTGCAGTCACCAAGAGTGAAGTGATTATACACATTTGTATCTACATTTACATGTTTAGAATTTCAGTATCTAAGAAAAAAAAACAAACAAGAGCCAGTCCTACCTTTTATATATGTTTGGTCACATGCAGACTCAGAAAAAGAAGCTCTAAATAAGTTTAGAACCTAATTCAATTTTCAGTATCACCTTTAGAAGTGTAATAGTGAAAACATTTTCAAGTGTAGCAAATACTTTTCCCCTGCATGTGTTAGCATTGGAATGAGCCACAATGATGCAATACAATTCAACCGGTTCTGAGCTCATGACCTCACCATAAACAGTGTAACATCTGAAGAAACTACTCTATTTTCTCTACCCTGTGGGCATCAAAGGGCATACCCTTAGCATGTGTAAATCTGTTGAATTGCTATAAACTTAACAGAGCTGTAATGACACCATCTCAGATTCTGACTTTAAATTCATCATTGTTCAAAGAGACTAACTTTTAAGGGCGCCAAATAAGTTATACAAAGCTTGCAACAATCTCAAAAAATAAAAAGACTCTTAAGGCCATTATCCCTCTTGTCCATTAAAGCTATGATCTCATAAACAAAATATTCATTAAAAGCTCTACAATGATACGAGCAGAAGATGTTTCACTAATTTCCCGTTACTTCCAGGCTACATGCTGTTTGACTGTAACAAGCACTTGAGGCATAAATTGGATGGGGAGTGGCTGGAGAGCAGCAGGGATCTGGGGGTGCGGGTCTATAGCAGGCATAGCGTGAGTCAGTGGTGTGTTCTGGCAGCCAAGAGGGCAAGCTGGGGTGCATCAAACACAGCGTAATGAGCCGGTTGAAGAAGGTGATAATCCCACCGTGTTCAGTGTCGATTTGGCCTCACCTTGAATACTGCTGCAGTTATGGGCCCCGGAGTTTAAGAAGGATGTAAAGGTCCTTGAATGCACCCAGAGGAGAGCAACGAAGCTGGTGAAAGAGCTGGAAGGAATGTCCTGTGAGGAAAAGCTAAGGACACTGGGTTCATCTAGTCTGGAGAAAAGGGGGGCTGAGGAGTGACTTCATTGCTATCTACGGTTCCCTGAGGAAAGAAAGTGGAAAGGGAGGTGCTGATAGGAGTGTGGGAACGGTTCAAAGCCATGCCAGGGGAAGCTTAAACTGGACATCAGCAAGAACTTCTTTACCAAGAGGGTGGTCAAACACTGGAACAGGCTTGCTAGAGTGGTAGCCAATACCCCATGCCTGTCAGTGCCTTAAATAGAGGCATTTGGACAATGCCCCTCATTATATGCTTTAACTTTTTGACAACCCAGAATTGGTCAGGCAGTGGGACTAGATGATTGTCGTAGGTCCCTTCCAACTGCAACTAGTCTTCTGTTCTTATGTAGTATTAAATGACTCCTTTGGAACAACTGAAAACCAGAATTTGGTTCAAGCAAATAAGTAATTTGCATCTCATGGCACTTGATTTTTTCAGCCACAGTCAACCTTTGTACCGGACCACCAACTAGATTGAAAGCTACGGATATTTCATACTGCCAGAGAGATAGGAAGGCCAACTATGAGCGACAAACAGCTTCCTAAAAGACCACTCAGATCTTCCAATCTGGATGCCAAGCTCATCTCAGCAATTCTTTGAATGCCACGGAAATTTCAGAGTAGCATGGTTTCTAATACTTGCAGAACCTGCCAGATTTCCATAACACATCGCAGTCTCAGTCTTGGTGGGAGACCTAAAATACTCCTGCTTGCATATACTATGAGTACTGCCACTCCGCCAGAAATTCACAAACTGCCTGCTCTTCATCTACTTAGAAGGGATGAAAAGGGACTAAATAATTAGGAAGAGGGACTGCAGCAAAGTTGCTTTCTTCCCAACTGCACAACTGCTATCACCAAAGATCCTTCCATAAGTTATCTTTTGCCTTAAATTATGAGGAACGGGGGCAGCACTTCGTTTTTCGAACTCTGCCCGCTCTCTTAGTAACAGCTGCTTCCCGACACCGCACGCCACGGGCCTTGCTCCCACGGCAGGGTTTTCCCGGCGCCGGGAAGCGGGTGCTCCCCGCGCATCCCCTTCCGCATCCCGACGTGCCCGCGGCGGGTGCGGGAGCCGGGCGGGATGAGGGCGACGCCGAGCGCAGCCCCGGGAGGCGGCAGGTGCGCCGAGCCTCGAGCGGGATGCGACCAGCTCCAAGGGGGAGGTTCGGAGCTCCAAGCGGGATGCCCAGAGCGGGATGCGCCGAGCCCCTAGGGGGATGCGCGGATCTTCAAGCGGGATGCGCCGAGCTCCAAAGGGGATGCGCCGAGCCCCTCAGGGGGTGCGCCGATCTTCAAGCGGGATGCGCAGACCTCCAAGCGGGATGCGCCGAGCTCCAAGAGTGATGCGCCGAGCCCCGAGGAGGATAAGTCGAGCCCCGAGGGGGATAAGCCGAGCTCCAAGGGGGATGCGCCTAGCCCTGTGCGGGATGCGCCGAGCCCCGAGCGGGATGCGCGGAGCCCCGTGCGGGATGCGCCTAGCCCCGTGCGGAATGCGCCGAGCTCCAAGGGGGATGCGCCTAGCCCTGTGCGGGATGCGCCGAGCCCCGAGCGGGATGCGCGGAGCCCCGTGCGGGATGCGCGGAGCCCCGAGCGCGATGCGCGGAGCCCCGTGCGGGATGCGCCGAGCCCCGAGCGGGATGCGCGGAGCTCCCGGCACGGCCACTCCAGCCGCCACCGGGGCCCCGCGAGGGGCCGAGCTGCGGGAGCCGCCTTCCGAAACCCCCGCGCCCCCGGTGCCGCCGTCACCTGGATGTGGCAGGAGATCTCGGAGTCGTCCAGCAGCCGCACGGTGCATTTCATCTCCGGGCTGAGCGACCTGATGCTGGAGCTCCGGAAGCGGATCATGCCGGCAGCCCGCACGCCGCCCCGCAGGCAGCCGCAGGGGGCCAGCCTGCAGCGGGCAGCGCGGCGCGGCGCCGCCCCTCAGCCCCGCCGGGCCCCGCCGGCCCCGCCATCCGCGCCCGCCGCTGCGTCACCCGCCCGCGGCGCCCTCCTGCGCCGCCCCCGGGGGCTCCGCGCCGCGCCCGCCCGCTCCCCCCGGCAGTCGCGGCCGCCACCGGGCCGGGGGGCGCGGGGAAGAGACGGCGCGGGGCGGAGCGTCCCCTGTCGCCTCGGTGCCGGACCCCCCAGCCCACCCGCAGCGTGCGGTGTTAAACCACAGAGCGGACGGCTTCCGCGGGGGAGAAAAAACAAACAAACCCCCCAAAAAAACCCCAAAAAACAAACCCCAACCCCACCCCCCCAATCCAACCAACCAACCAAAAAAAAAAACCCAGAAAAAAACCCCAAACCCAAACAGAAAAGCCAAAAAAACCCAAATAACTAAAAACAACAAAAAAAAAACCAAAAAACCCCAACCGCCCCCCAAAAAAAACCAAAACCCCACAAAAACTGAAAAGAACCAAAAAAAGGCCCAAAACCACACAAAACCCCCCAAAAAACACAAAAAACCCCAAAATCAACCAAACAAACCCCCCCAAAGACAAATAAATAACAAAAAAACCAAAAACCCAACTAACTCCCCCCAAAAACCAAAAAAAAACCCCAAACCCCACCAAAACTAAAAAGAACCAAAAAAAGCCCCAAAACCACACAAAGCAAAAAAAAAACCACACAAAAAAACCCCAAAAAACCAAAAAGCCCCAAAATCATAAAAACTCCCAAAAACACCAACCCAAAAATACCCAAAACCCTCAAAAAAAGCACACAACCCCCCCAAAACAAACAAAAAAACCCCAAAAGCCCCAAACATTTATTTTTTTGTTGTTGTTGTTATCTATATAACAGTAATTCTCAAAAAAGGTGGGCTTGCTGTAAGGAGACATATGAAAACACAATGCAACTTCTCTCTAAGAGCACAAGTCTTGGAAACTTCGTTTCCTCAAGTGAAAAGGAATGGCCAGTTATGGAGGAGACGCCTCATCCCATCTCTTGACTCAAATGGGAAAGAAAGCAGAGCATCCGGTGGCTTTGCTGTAATGTTCTTCACCACAAAAAGGGATGTACATTTATTAAAAAACCTTACCGCCATGCTGGAAAAGGAATTCGCCCTTTTTAAGTGTGGAATGAAATGGATGTGACTGGAAGTCGACAGAGAGGTAATAGGTACCGGCAGCCGCATGCAAAGTGTCTTTCAGTCATTTTGCCTACTTGTCTGTGATCACCTGTAAACTTCTATATTTTGGAAACAGCTCTGCGTGAATGTAATGGTATTTTGAAAATGCAATGGAAAAGCCTAATCACCACTAACACCATAAACTCCTCCTTTGGCTTTCTGCTGGATGCTGACAGCAGGAAGAACAGACAACCGCCAACAAATGAGGGGTATAGGATTCTCACTGCTGTCAGAGTAATAAATATGCAAAGCCCTTTAATGTGGAACATGAAAGAAAAACTATAAGTGTATGCTTCTTCTAAACGGTAAATGCTTCCAGTTGTGCATAGCAAATAGCTAAGCAAACCGGTGAGTACTTGAAGCAGATTATCCACTTCAATAGCCACAGTCAGCCCACAAAATTGTGGTAGAAGGCCCTTATCAGCCAAGACACCAGTTAGGGACACCTACTCATTAGTTACAAAATAACGCTTCTTGTCCTACAGTCCTGCAGCATGGGACCCAGAAAAAGGCAATTTTTCTGCCAACATGTGGACTGGCTCTCAGATGATCTGGATTTTCCTGTCTACAGGAGAGAAGGAATCTTTCCTTTCTAAGCAGGTCAAAGTCTGCTCAACCATTGCCATAGGTTTTTTGCTTTACTTTCAGGACCATATGGAAAGGGGAGAGCTTTCCAGAATTCTCAGTGTTACAGACACAGTGATGACCGGCAGCGTGAAATTCACATACTCTATATCATGTAGGCTTGAGATGCCCGAGAGCTCTTAAGACAAGTTATAGATTTCTATGTCTCAGTTACCACAAAAATATAGTCATTCTTAGCACCGTATATGGCAGCCATCTAGCAGGAAGACAATAAATAAATGACATGATCAAAAATCAAGTACTCCACCTCACAAAAAAACCCAAAAACAAAGACTACAACAAAACTGGCAAGGAAAGCAAACATTCTGCTGCTATAACTGCAAGATGTAAAACTGCCAGATGGATTTTGCTTCAGATATTAGGACTGCCATTCCTTACTTATACAAAAAGCATCATTAGCCTTCTTTTTTCCCCTAAATTAAGAGGCTCTTAAACATCTCATGCCATTACAAATTATGCGGAAAACCCCACAATCCTATTTAAACAGCCACGCTTGACTGTGTGCATCCCTTTTTGCCATATCTTGGCAGCCAAATAGTCCTTATGCAGCTAGCATTTGGAAAGATTACCTGATAAGTCAAGTACTTCGGGAACTGTCATTAAATAGTAGGGCTAATATTAGAAAATACAAAGCACAAAGGTAAGTTCAATTCCTTTACTAGTCAATACTGAGCTGATGGAGTATGTAAAAAGAAAAAAACAAAACACCACAGCTTCCACACCTATCCACTTCTGATAACCTTCAGTGGAAGGTTATAAGCTCTCAGCTCCCGGATGATTATTGCCATTCAGTGTGTCCTGGGACTTGCCAAGATGTTTCTACCAGTAGGGACTGAAATGTTTCTTTGGTACACACTTCACTTTTCAGGGAACATATAGCCTGTCCTGTTTTTCTAATACCATTGTCAGGAAAACTAAAGCAGGCAGTGTACTCTCAGCATTTCCTCTGCTGCCTCTCCAAGGAATCTCTTCTGAGGACCACGTTTGTTCCAAAATACTTATTTCACTACTAGTTGTCTCTGGCTGCTTTCATACAATCTGTGCAGTAGGCATCTAGGCTTGTTAACAGCCCCAGAGAAATCCTGCAGCTCTCACTGCTGAAAGACAAACAGGTTTTGCATGTGACACAACTGGTATTTTCAGCTGTCTACAGTTAATTCAGTACCTACAGGAATCTGATTATCTCCTGCTGAAAGCAGTGTGCCTAATGCATCCATGTGTCTCCCCAGTCTATGGTGTATTTATAAAACACTGCAGCACCAGCGACTTAGTCAACCAAATACAAGTTACACTGCATCTCCTTATGAAGCTGAAAATCTGAGCTCTGCTTTCCTGACTGCGTTTGTGAACAGATAGAGAAGATAACAATGCACATTTTCCATTCAAAAAAAGTTCATTTTTAAGTAGGTAGATGTATATTTGCAGATACTGTTGGCAGGTCAAGAAAAGAGGTATTGCCTACTTATATCTTGAACAGCTTCTCTTTTAGTAGTGTTAATCTAAGTGATTACAGCCTAATATTACACCTAATAGCTACACTTTTCCAACTTTATTATTGCAGGGGGGATAAAAATCATATGTATTATTACTGTAACACTAACACTAGTCTCGAAATACACAACCCCCCCACATTAGCCTCAGCTACCAGGCTGCCAGTCCAGCAAACTTCAGGGCCGGGCTTTGAAAAGCTCACATCATCCCAAAAGCCTTGCTTACTGAGTGCACAGAGAAATAACACGCACCACACACCTATTCTGTGTGTTCTTTTATACTGTGCTTGTTACTGGGTAGAATTTGGACGCAGTTTGGCAGAACTCGCTTGCAGTAATATCCTGTTTCCATGGCTGCTGCACATGCAGTTTGAAACAGCTGAAAGTGCTTAGACCAGTTTTGGCTGGTTTTATAGTTCCTTTTCTTCTTTTAGGGTTAGTCTGATTTTTAATATGCCTGTCATACAATTTGAATTTTACATTCTTTGTCTGTACTTGTAGTTGTCTAACCTCAAACATGTTAAAGCACTTTTACAACTAGGAATGATACTCAAACTTGAGGTCTGCATGAGGAAGCAGATTTTTACACCACATCCAATTTGCATAAATCAAGGTAAAGTCCAGCAAAGAAAACTTGTGCTTTGCACATGAGGTAAGTCAGGCTTCTACTACAGTTTGTGAACAAATTGAGTAGTAAAGGAAAAACATGTATCATATACTACAGGTATTTCAAGTTTGTTAATCTTACCAGCATCTAATCTCTACCCAGAGTCTGTTATTAAAGTAATTAACACTCTGATTTTAAAATAATTATATGCAACAATACTCAGTTTCTCATACAGCTCTCTTTACAGCTTCTGATTTTTGCCATTAATTCTTTCCCAAATTACTTAAGGACTATTGCTCTTTATTGATCTGGCTCTTTTAATTATGTAAGAGCTAAGAAGAACATGATTTAAAGTTGCAATTACCTTTGTTTCCGAATTTCCTTGCACATGAGAGTCTCTGTGACATAAGAGCTTAAGTATGCTTGTAAGTGATTGCAGAATGAAGGCTTGGCTACCCAGGGAAGAGATGTGGACTAGCCAATTGCAAAACACATCAGAGACACTAAGAAGGCATGCTCCAAAAGCATTCATTAGTAACTGCTCAGTAAGAATAATCTTATGACTCATTTGTAGGAGCAACTTTGTAAAATACATGTATTTTCCCCTTGCCACTTCCCAAAGCCAGCAGGTGGCTGCATTGTACTAACACATACGAGCTTTCAAAATTAATGGTTCTACATCAGTGTGTACTGTTGCTATTGCAAGTAATGTTGAAATAGAGAGTATGCAGCTTTTGCACCCTGGGTGTTAGGAGACAAATACAAGTTGAGAAGCTAAACTAATAAATCTCCTGCAGAACCTGTACTGCCAATAGAGGCCAGAAGTTTTCAGTGACAAAGAAATCCTGCAGAAGCTACTTTGAGTCTCACTTAGACTGGAATAGGAACAGTATGGCTCTCTTGACATCCCCTTGAGCTACATCTGATTTCTTTGTTAAGAGACTAAAGCAAAGCAAATTGCCTTTCCACAGCTTTGCAGACTTCCTCACTTCCACTCTGCCACTGCAGTAACATTGAAATTACTACAGATGTTATGTGGCTGTAGCTTGCCAGAAGCCCTCCACACCCAAGTGGGAAGATCTTGACTCTACTCTCTATTTTCCTGACTCTGCTCTGAGCATCAGTCACAACCCTTTGACTTTCACGATGACTTTTGAATTCCACTGCTGCAGATCTAGTTGTTCCTCTGGATTGAAACCACTGTTATTTTCCCTTTTTATTTACACTTCCGACATGGCGGGTGAATAAAATATTGTTTCATGACCTCAAGTTTTCAGATAGATTTTGATTTGTTGAGCACATCTCAAAATCCTTGTGTTAATGCATTGATTTTTGTCACATCATGTGGAGGACTTATATTTCTTATACACAATTAAATTTGTTAAAATTCTTTTACAAACCTGGGGTTGGTATTGAAAGATTTACTCCAGATACTCTCCCATAAAAAGATTATGTTATAAAAAGCTAGGGACACCCATGTAAAAAGACAACTAATCTTCCACTGCTTATCTACATTGATTTCCTTGCAAGTGAGTCAACTGACCAGTGCACAAGCATATTACAGTATTTCCTTTGCTGTTGCTGGAAAAAATAAAAATGAATTGACAATAGCTTCTGTATTAGAATTATGTATATTTAACTTTTAGGTCAATGGTTTCTTAGACTATTCTATATAGAAACAGGGAGCTAGGACCTGTACAGGTTATAATGAAGTATTGTATTCTTCTTTTACCTATAAATACGTTCAGTTAATTTTGTTACTTGTTCAGCCTCACAACCAAGCTGAGAACATATTTATGTCACTTAGAAGCAACAAAGTAAAGTCACTCCCATTCCTTCTAATCTGAGTTTTTTTGCACCACAACCTGGAAAAAATACTGAGTTATTTACAACTCCCATTTTTTATTTCATGAATATTGTACCCTAGAGCTCTGCACTTCAGTATGAAAAAACGGCTTTAAGCAGAATGAACAAATACTCAACTGATTTTTAAAACCCGTAACAGCTTTGGTTTGATTTATGGATCTCAGATGCCTGAAAGCTTGACAGATTAACCAAACTGACAATTTTTTTTCCCAGTATTGGGAAATCCTGTTGGGTACAGAGAACCAGTTCATACAAAGTTCTCCCCAGCCCTCCAGATATCTACAGTACAATCAAAAACTTTTCAGACAGCGTATCAGCCGATTTTGCATTGCATAGAAAAAAAAATCTGAAAATTGTTGATACAGTTTTGGTTACAGCCATAGCTCAAAGCTGACTTACTCCATAATAAGGGCTAGCTGTGGTGAACAGAACACCACCATATAGTCTATTTCAGCAGCTTTCCTCAAAGTGAATGCATCTTATTAACATTCTCTAACTTGTACTCACTGTCAATATATATCTAGGATTTAAATCAAACCCTTAAAGGTCTAAATAAATTTGGGCCTTAGCTGCTTGAAAGATTCCTTAAGATTCAGGAAGCTGAGATGATCCAATGTACTTCAGCCTTCAGTTTTATAAGAAACATCCATCCATGATGCTGGATGTTGCTACCAGGCTTTAAGAGGTCTGTACACTGTCATAGCAGTTCACTATTACGCTGTGCTCTGCTAAGTTTCAATTAGGGATTAGGGCTGGAATGCTTTTTTTCTATTTTGAATTTGGCAATATCTGAATACAACAGACCTTTCCTAGTATCATCAGGAAGGAGGCAGATACAGTAAAGGCAAATTGAAATGAATCCAGGAAAGTGAGATTTTTTTCATTCATATTTCGTGTTGCTCTTCTCTTAGGCAACTAAATAAGTAGATGATAACGTTTTACTGAATTCCACAAATCGAGTATCAGATAATTAGTCAAACCAGAGAGGCTCAGAAAGACACTGAAAATACTACAAAAACACTACATGTCATTTTTTAAAGGGTTTAAAAATACAGTATCTACAAAATTCTTCAGAGGCTGGAAGAACATGACAGGTTTTCTGATAGACATTTTTGAGGGGGTTTTGCCTTTTAATTCCTGACATTTCGTCCCTCACCATTCTATTCTAATATCACATGTTATTAGAAATAATAAATAAAACATTTTGGCTATATGAGTGTACTCTGGAATTTATGAAGTTGTACAGCTTTTTTATATAATCATATCAAAGCTCGAGAATCGAGTTATGTATTCTGCCAACACTGAAATAAGCAAGAGTTTTAAATGCTAGAGAGAAGGCACCCATGCCAATTGTAGCAAAGGGTCTTCAATGGAAGGATAGCATTGAAATAAATTTCCTGAGATATGCATGCATCGTTAAATGACTAAGACTAATATGAAGCTCCTCCACATTATTAAAGAAATAGTAAGTGGAATAAAATACTTGTTTTGCCTGTGATTAGGACAGACTGGAAGAGAAGTCCTCATCCAACTCCAACCAAAAGGATCCACGTACCTTATTAGATCCACAACTTAATTAAACATATCTTAAGTGGATACTGAAGTGAATACAATGTGATCCTGTTAGGTCAACCATTTGACTGAGTTTTATCCAGTTATCTCTCCAGCTGAGTGTTAACAGGGCCGATATCTGCACAAATCAAATAAACTACACCAGCAGGAAGCCTGAATCCAATTGCCTTCTTCATGCTGCGTATAGGTTCCTGTGTTAGTACAATTTGATAAGTACTTTCTTTCTCCTTTTCCGCTCCTCAGCGCAGCATTTGCAAAGTGCATTGCTGCCTGTACAGCTCTATCAACAAATGCTTGTGATTTGTTAGCCAGGGCTTGAGTAAAGGAGGAGTCCTGGCAAGACTTCGTGCAAATGCATTGATAAAAAATAGTTATTACACAACATCACAGCAGACTTGCATGGAGCCTCTCATAAAATGCAAAGTTATGCATTATGAAAAAAGAGCTGTCAAACAGAGAAACAGATGCTTTCTCTGCTTTGTAATACTAACGCTGGATAGAATCATGGTGATTTGGTGACAAAAGTGGTTGGGTGTGTAGGTGGGTAGCCAGTTGCTCTTGATGTTAACAAAATCTCAAGGATTTTTAGGACAGAGCAATTAAGGTTTTAATTCTGGGAACGGGAATATAAATTGTGATAATTCTTCCAGGGCCAAGTGACTGCAGGTATTTTTAGGTTTGTTCATTTGAATCTCCCAAAAACTCTTGTCTGAATGAAACATTTCCCCTGCCTCACAATTAATCAGGCAAAAGACTGCAAAGATGTAGGTAAATTCAGTTCCTTTAGCACAATCATACTGCTGTTTCAGAGTGATTTGTATTCAGTCACTGGGTACCTTCAAGGAATCATTATGGTCTGCTAGTAATTAAAGAACTGGCTTGTTTGAGTAGTAGCCTAATAACTTTGAAGGTTCTGGTCTTCTTTAAGAAATTCTTATAGGTGTAAGAAATACAGGGAGTTGCAACCTCAATTAAATGGTTAGAGACAGATCACAGTAAAATAGTTTATTGGGTGCTCCCATAACAAAGTACATGCATTGAAATATGAAAATTAGATTTTATGGGAAAATTCCTCCCTTCTGTCAATACTGAAGGTGTTGTTCAAATGCATTTTCAATATCAACAGGCTTAGCACCATGACTGCTTCCCTGGAGAGCCTGTTCCAGTGCTCCACCACCCTCTGAGGGACGAGACTTTTCCTAACATCCAACCTAAACCTCTCGTAGCACATCTTGCTGCCATTCCCTCAGGTCCTATCGTTGGCCAGAGAGAAGAGATCAGACACTTCCCTTGTGAGGCAGCCGAGTCTTTTGTACGTGCAGACATTTCTGTAATTTGAGCTCCTACCATGCTGCAGTTTTCTTTGCAGCACTAGCTGCAGGCAATTTCTCCACCTAGGGATAAGGTATGGTCCTGCAAAGATGAATTTTAAGAGAGGAAGCTGAAAACAAACAAAAACCACAACACCAACTCTATGAATTTTCTCGGTTTTATTGCAAAATACACACTTACAACCAGGAGAGGCTCTCCTTGTCTAACATGAGCGCAGGGCACATGCCATGCTCCCTGAAGACACTGAGTGGAGCAGCTCTCACAAGCACTGGGAATGTAGCTCCCTTCCCCAGAAAAACCTGTGGGTCGGTAGCAGAGCTGCATTCATGTGTACATGCTGACAGCAGGAACACTGTTTCTAAGGGAATTTCCCTGATTAAAAAATACAGAATCACAGAATAGTTTGGGTTGGAAGGGACCTTAAAGATCATCTAGTTCTAGCCCCCTGCCCTGGACAGGGACATCCCACTAGAGCAGGTTACACAAAGCCCCATCCAACCTGGCCATGAACACTTCCAGGGATAGGACATCCACAACTTCCATGTGAAACCTGTGCCAGTGCCTCACCACCCACACAGTGAAGAAATTCCTCCTTAGTCTAAATCCACCCTTCTACAATTTATAGGCATTGCCTCTAGTTTTGTCACCACGAGCCTTTGTGAATAGTCCCTCCCCAGCTTTTTTTGTGGCCCCTTCAGGTACTGGAAGGTCGCTATAAGGTCTCCCTGGAGCCTTCTCTTCTCCAGGCTGAACAAGCCCAACTCTCTCAGCCTGTACGGAAGGTGCTCCAGCCCTCTGATCATCCTTGTAGCCTCCTCTGGACCCCTTCCAACAGCTCCATATCCTTATGTTGGGGATTCGAGAACTGGACACAGCACTCCAGGTGGGGTCTTACAAGAGAGGAACAGAGGGGCAGAATCCCCTCCCTCGACCTGCTGGACGCGCTTCTTCTGATGCGGCCCCGGATACGGTTGAACATGCGAACGCACGTTCCTGGCTCACGTAGAGCTTCTCCTAAAACAGGGTTAGCCAGGTCATGGCCGAGAGGTCAGTTAAATTTTAAAGGCAGGCTCTTAGGAGCAAAGGTGGAAGCAGAGGCTAAACACACCGGCCCCGCGGCGAGTGACCGAGGCTGCGAGCGGCCAGGGGAGCTACGGCCTGAGAGGCCTGGAGAGGAGACCCCAGCGAAAGGAGCTGGGGACAGGACCGGGAGGAGGCGCTGCCGCCGGGAGAGGAGGAGGAGGAGAAGGAGGAAGAGGAGGAGGAGGAGGGCGGAGCGGGGCGCCGGGGTGGGGATGGTGCTCGTGGTGGTGATGGGGGTGAGCGGCTCAGGAAAGTAGGTACCGGCGGGCGGGCCGGAGCCGGGACGCGCGGCCGAGGCTCGCGTCCTGGGGCTGAGCCCGCGTCTCTCTGCTTCTCCGCAGGACCGCGGCGGGGGCGCGGCTGGCGGCGGAGGTACGGGGGGGACACCCCGGGGGGATACCCCGAGCGGCTCCTACGGCACAAACCCAGCCGCTCCAGCCCGAACGCGGCCGCTCCAGCCGGGATGCAGATGCTCCAGCAGATGAAATGCAGCCCCTGCGGCCGTAATGCAGCCCCTGCGGCCGAAATGCAGTCCCTGCGGCTGAAATGCAGTCCCTGCGGCTGAAATGCAGCCCCTGCGGCCGAAATGCAGCCCCTGCGGCCGAAATGCAGCCCCTGCGGCTGAAATGCAGCCCCTGTGGCCGAAATGCAGCCCCTGCGGCTGAAATGCAGCCCCTGCGGCTGAAATGCAGTCCCTGTGGCCGAAATGCAGCCCCTGCGGCCGTAATGCAGCCCCTGCGGCCGAAATGCAGCCCCTGTGGCCGAAATGCAGCCCCTGCGGCTGAAATGCAGCCCCTGCGGCCGTAATGCAGCCCCTGCGGCCGAAATGCAGCCCCTGCGGCCGAAATGCAGCCCCTGCGGCTGAAATGCAGCCCCTGCGGCCGAAATGCAGCCCCTGCGGCCGAAATGCAGCCCCTGCGGCCGAAATGCAGTCCCTGCGGCCGAAATGCAGCCCCTGTGGCCGAAATGCAGCCCCTGCGGCTGCAGCACCCCCCGCCCCCCTTCCCCCGGCGCTCCCTGACGCGGCGCTCGCCGGGCGCTTTCTGCTGACTTCGCAGTTTTTGCGTTGTGAATGGTGATTCACACCGGGCTGTGTCAGGCCTGTAATTTCTTAGGTGCTGCCTTTGTAGATTCTGTGATCCTAATTAGTTCACCTGCTTTGGCTGAGGGATCCATAACTTTACTGTTTTGTTTTTCGTAGCTGGGATGGAAATTCTACGATGCAGACGATTATCATTCCCCAGCGAACAAGAAGAAGATGGCAGAAGGGACACCACTAAATGATGAGGTAACTTGCAGTAACCCTGAAAGGTTGGCAATCAACACATTTACCTTTGTAATTTCTGACACGTCATGTTAAAGTAGGTTGTGGGCTAGGCTGACTGTAAGCAAAGGCTGAATTTATAGTTCTGCAAGTGGTAAGAGGGAAGAGCTTTTTGTGTTACATAAGATTCTGGGTTAAAACTAGCTGTTGCTTAAGATATTAATATTGTGTAAACAATCAATAGCTTATTCGGTGTGGTAGCTCCTAAAGGGTTAGATGCTGACTCAGGATTTATCTGAAATCTGTCCCACTGTATCAATATACAAAACCACTGAACGGTTTGGATTGGAAGGGACTTTAAAGATCATCCAATTCCACCCCCACTGCCCATGGCAGGGACACCTCCCACCAGCCCAGGCTGCCCAAGGCCCCATCCAACCTGGCCTTGAACACCTCCAGGGATGGGGCAGCCACAGCTTCCCTGGGCAACCTGGGCCAGTGTCTCACCATGGTTATGAAATTATTCCTCATGTCTAGCCTAAATCTGCCCCTCTCCAGTTTATACCCATTGCCCCTATTCCTATCACCACAAGCCTTTGTAAAAAAGAATCGAAGCTTTAGATTACATGTTGCTTCTTTGAGTAAAATAGTCGAAGATGGATAAAGTTTCTGCTGACATACATGTTATCATTTTCAGTCATTGCAGCAATTATTCCACTCTCTTCCGGTTTTTAAGCTCCTACTTAAAATGTCCTTTATTCTAAGTTTTTTTAGAAAAGTTGCAAGACGACACCTCTTGAACTTTTCCTGGGAAATCTATAGAAACATAAAGGTGAAATAAGGATTTTTTAAAAGCACTCTTGATAGACTGAAAAAGTATTCTAGATTCTTGTTAAAAATGTTAATCTTTCAGTAGTGTTTGGAAGTTCATAGAAGCCAATATGTCATCTAAAGCAGCACTGCACAATTGAATGACTAAACCCTTGCTGTATGGTGCCCAGCAACAGAGAAGCATCTCTTCTGAAACACGAGAGATGCAAAGTTGAGAAGGTGCTCTTGAATGCCAATGGAAAGTTATTCTATTATAATCATAGCAAAAAAATACTGTATTTATTTTTTCATGTTTTTGTTTGTCATGGTCACCCAAAGGAACCAGTATAGAAAAGTGAAAAGGAAGCAGTTGCTTAGTGCTTAATAGGTATGAAAAAAGTCTGAGAGCTTAAATTTTAAAACAAAGTTATAATGAGCTGATCAGTCACTTAACATTGTGTTTGCCTAACTACATGTTGCAAAATACTGGCTATGATTACATTTATTTGTGATTGCTACTGACATAAAAATAACTAAGTTGGATCCGAAGCATTGTGTGTATATGCCAAGATATAAGGAAAAAGAAATCACAATTCAGGCTGTACATTTGAATTGTATCATAGGAGCAAGAGAGAAATCAGCTGTCTTTCCAAGCTTTTTTTTTTCCCACTATTAGTATCTTATCAATAAAATGCCTCATTAGCCTTCAGACAGCGGTAGCAAAGCTGCGTTAGAAAGAAAGAAAATCAAAACTGAACTTCCTGTACAGTTTAATGCTAATTTTCATCTCTAGTCGAATGCTCTAGCTCTTAGAATCAATTGTTTCAAATCAATTCCATAAACAATTTTGAACTAACTTGTTTTCTTTCTAGGACAGGATGCCCTGGCTTTATACATTGCATGATATACTAAGGAGGTAAGAGAACATTTGGCTTTCAGGATTTTGCACTAAAGACAAAAAAAGTACCAAAGGTATTTTCCCCATTGCATTCCAAAGCAGAAATGTATGTAGCAGCATATGAACATTCTGCAGGTAGTAAAGCCATTCTGCCTTCACTAATCTAAGCTGCCATGGTAATTACAGAGTGAGATAATCCCTGAATAATAGTGTCAGGAAGATTGTTGGCTGTTATATTTGGGTTTCTACTGTACGTAAAAATAATTTCAAGGATCCAGTTCAGTAACAAATCTGACATTAGCTACTTATAAAGAATATAACAAAAGAGACACCTGACAGTAGGATAAAATTTTGTAAAATATTATTTGTTTGAGTAAGATACGGTGTCAAGTTTGCTGTCTCTTATAGGATCTTCATAGAGAAACTGAATAATAAGTAGAGAGGGAGATATACTGAAAAATGGCTCAACAGCCAGGCCCAGAAGATGGTGATCAGTGGCATGAAGTCTAGCTGGAGGGCAGTAGCTAGCAGTGTACTCCAGGGGTCAGTTGTAGAATCATTATGGTTGGAAAAGACCTCTTAGATCAAGTCCAACCATCAGCCCAACACCACCGTGTCTACTAAACCATGTCACAAAGCGCCACATCCACGTATCTTTTGAACAGCTCCAGAAATGGTGACTCTACCACTTCCCTGGGAAGCCTGTCTGAATGCTTCACCACTCTTTCAGTAAATAAATTTTTCCTAATATCCAATCAAAACCTTCCCTGATATAACTTGAGGCTATTTCCTCTCATCCTATTGTTTCCTACTTGGGAGAAGAGACAACACTCACCTCATTACAGCCTCTTCTCAGGTAGCTGTAGAGAGCAATAAGGTGTCCCTTTAGTCTCCTCCAGGCCAATATTGGGTCCTGTTCTCTTTGACATCTTCATTAATGATCACGGTGATGGGGCTGAGCGTATCCTCAGCAAGTTTGCTGATGACAGCAAACTGTGAGGAGTGGCTGTGCCAGAGGGATGTTGACAGTAGCTGTAGGAATAGGCTGACAAGAAGCTCAAGCAGTTAAAAAAGTTCAGAGTCCTGCCCCTGGGGAGTAATAAACTCAGGCACCAGTACAGACACTGGGGAAACACCCTGCTGGAAAGTAGCTTTGTTGAAAAGAACTTGGGGCTGAGGGGGCTTAGGTGGACACCCGAGGGGAACATGACCCTGCAATGTGCTCTTTTGGCTAAGCTGGCCAGGAATATCCTTGGCTCCATCAAACAAAAGCGTTGCCAACAGGCTGAGGGAGGTGATCCTTCTTTCTTCAACATTATTGAGGCCATACGTGGAGTGCTGTGTTCAGTTCTGGGCTCCCAGTTACAAGAGAGACATGGACACACTGGAGAGCATCCAGAAAAGGGCTGTGTAGATGGTGAAGGGACTGGAGCCTCTCCCAAAACAGGAAGGGCTAGGAGATCAGGGACTGTTTAGCCTGACTTTACACAGTGGCTGTTAACTTGCTTGTGCACATCAGGTAAGCATCCTTCCTTGGAGCATTGGTTAATTCACTGAGAAGTTTATCTGTTTGGGTTGTTATACTGGATCCATTCCTTAATGTTACATGCAAGATCAAGGCCACTGCCCAGGTCCAGAAACTCTGCAAAATCAATTATACTTTAAAGGAGCTTAATGCCAGTGTTTAATGACTATTACTTATAAGTAGTTGAGGCTGGCATTGGCCAGTGATAGTAGTAGGTTTTGTAAGTTCGTGTTTGCTTGTGAATGCAAATCTGATAAAGGTAGAATGATTTTTAAATAGGTTTACACCTAATTTTAATTTGATTGCAGAATGTATTTTCTTAGGCAGACGTTTCAGTCACTTTTCATAGTGACAACTAATTCTGGGTTTGTTTTTTGGTGGAACAGATACACCCACAGTTTAATGCTTGCTTTTTGTTAAGAAGCCTTGCCAGTAAAAAAAATACATATGCGAGGCATTAATTTATTTGCATCCTATTTCTTTTTTAACTTGAAGTGGGTATATATGCAATGCTGCCAATGAGTATGGTTACAGGAAACAAAATTTAACATTACAGTTAAATCTGAGACTGTGAAAAGAGATGTTGGAAGCATACCTACATATGTATTTAAGAACAGAGCTCTGTACTATTCAGCAGCCACTTACTCTCCAGACAAATTAGTATACTAATTTTATAGATAATGGATAGAAATATGTATTCAGTTGCTACTGTTGTCAGAAATTAAGGAAATGATCGTGACCCTTCCTTGTGCTAGAATTTATTTTAATTTAATTCAGGGAAGAATGATGGTTAATAAAGGTTTCCAGGACTGGGATTATACCAGGAGGCTGGCTAGCCCAACCTCACTTTGAAATCTTTGCCTGCACTGGTAATCTGGTTTCAAAATCCTGTCAAAATGATGAAAAATTCCCCAGGCTTTTCTCTGGAGGATCCAGGGGTTGCCTCCTTTGTTCAGTAGAACTAAGGAGACATGTTGTTACACCACATGCCAATTTTTTTTTCTTTTTGATAGAGAAGACTCATCTAGACAAGATGCAATTCTGGCCTGTTCAGCACTGAAGAAGATGTATAGGCACATATTAGTTAGTGGAGCATCTGCAATTGAAAGCAACCAGCCAGAGCAACTAGGAGAAAATGCTGCACTGAAGATCCTCTTTGTTCATTTGGATGGTCCTATGGAAATCATTGCTGGCCGCCTGGAGAAGAGGAGCGGACATTTTATGCCCCCTAAACTTCTCAAGTCTCAATTTGATACTCTGGAGCCTCCTAGTACACCAGAAAACTTTATTACTATCAGCATAGAAAAATCTCTCCCTGAAATAGTGCTGGAGATTAAGCGTGCTGTTTTTGAGGGTGAGACTTTCCTGGAGTAAGTCTCTGAATACATACAGAAATTCCCTTAAGGATATCAAGACTATGAAAAAGCATTTTAATTATTCAATTGATTATTAAATAAAAACAATGTATTTTTCATGATAATTAAATAGACTGCAGTGTTAAGAGCTGGTTTACTACAGTTGGTATCTTTATTAAGCTTTGTAAAAGATGCATAAGAATATATATTTTTTAAAAACCCTCAACTTTTTACACCCTTCACCGTATGAAGTGAAAACTCCCATTTTAGGAAGAGCCTGCTTTTGAAAATCCTGCCAGGGGTCATGCACAATAATTTAATTTCTTCATTTTAATTTTTACTCTGTCAAACATGGAGATTAGCACATCTGCTATTAGATAATTAAATAATTTCTAGCTTTCTTAGAAGTAATGTTTGGGTTTTTTCTAGAAGAGGCAGGAATGTAGACAATGAGGTTCTGTGCCTGATGCTACACTGTTTCACTACTGGGTTTTCAAGAACTTATAGATTCTGTGTTCAAGCCCTTGCTAACCTCACTGCAGCACTGATGACTTCCTAAGAGCTTTTGTGAACTCTTATTGTATGCATTGAACACCAGGCTTAAAAATGTGAGAAAAAAATGTAGTGTTGGTGAAGCAATATAAAAAATATAATTGTATGGAAAGCTTAGAAGTAAAAGATGACTGGCCTCATGTTGGCTCTGTGCTCCCATCTTTCATGTACAAAGTGTACTCATTGAAGTACAGCAGAGAGCAAGTCAACCAGTGACCTAGGATACCGCATACAAGATTGATAGAGGTTTACTTCTTTCAAAAAAACTAACTTTCACAGTTGGATCTTCTCCTCCACAACCCTTTTGGTTTTCTTTAGTTTTCCAACTCAGACAATGCTCAGTCCAGTATATGCTTACGGATAGGTGCTTATACAACTGCTTTAAAGCTTAACATCAAACTATTTCTAATACATTTTTTCTTTTTTTTTTTTTTTTATGATCAGAAAATTCCAAATATTCAGTTATCTGATTCACAGAGTTTAAGGTTAATGTTGAAATCCTTTATTAGTGCAAAAGTGCTTTTTGAAAGATTCTCTATGCCTTGTTACACAAGTGGCGGTTTTTTAAGCTTTATTTAATGAAAACTGGCGATAGTTTCTGTAAGATTTGAATCATATCTGAATAGTCATCCTTGTGCCACTGCATGTGGAGTATTTTTATAGTGTGGCAAGCAATTTTTTAATTTCGAGGAAGATGTATTAACTCCTTCAGAAGCAAAATCCAAGTTTCAAAGCATCTTTGGTGTAATTTTTACTGGGATAACTAGGTGTAAAATGCAAAATGTTCGCCTTGTTTCTCACTTCCAATGAGGAGCAAGGGGTCTGCGGTTTACTACACTAAATACTGTGCTTAGGCCACTGCAGTAAGTTGGCCTGACCAAAAGAGGGCATTTTTAGATACTGATTTGGGATTGCAGACATTAACACACTCACTTAGAAGAGGTCTTTTGAAGCTGATTCTTAACAACCTCAGATTTCAAAGGCTAGGCAACTCTTCAGACCAAATGATGTGTCAGAACTGTGCAAGTGAAAAAGAAACTGCACCCTCTTGTGGTATGAAGTCTCCGTATTTTCCCGACACCACTTTACAAGGAGCTTTTCTAATGTATCCATTATTAAATACAGATTTATGCTCACGTTTTTTCCCCTGACATAATAAAACTACATCAGGTTATGGTGCAGGGATGAGAAAGCAGTTGCAGCTATGATCAGACCTCCAAGTTTAAAAAAAAAAAAAAAAGAAAAATCAACAATTTCAGGTGTGAGTTCCAAAAAGGCTTTATAGCATCCTCACAAAGTGGCTGGCACTAACAGAAAATTGTACTCAGCACTTAAGAGAGCCTGGGTTTTAAGTACCTTGGGTTTTGGAAGTCTTTTATAAACAATATGTTCTTACATGCCGTTCATGCTGCTGGGTATTTCTCACTCCTATGATGGGAATATTTCCTTCCCTTAACCTTTTAGCATATTTTGCTTTTTGCCTTTAAAGCAAAACAAAGTATTTCCACAGGTCACGTGATGCTGACAGGACAACAAAACAACGATTTGAATTAACATGCTATTAATCTTGTGAGTGACAGGTACAGTTTTCACTACTGCGGTTCAGTACTTTAGTTTATTATGTTCCCATTAGCTGGTGCCTGAAGGCTGTAATTCCTATCTGCATTTTAGTCTTGGAATCTCAGAAAAGACCTTGTCATCACATTTAAAATAGTACTGAAACAGTGTTTGATTTGAATGTAAACATTTTAAATGTTTTAAATGGCATCTGCCACTTCACACCACCATGACTTCCAGCATTTTTATATTTGAAGCAGTTACTTGCTCTAGTAGTGGTTTGAAGATCAAGCAAGGTAGTTTTGTAGACAATCCTACCAGATCGTTTGGTCCATGTGGGGAGAAAAAAAAGAAAGTAGGAAAATGAAGAGACAAACTTCAGGCACACATACCCTTTTCTGGTCCAAAAGACAAGCAGCAGATTTCAAACAGAAGTTACTGAAGTGCTTGGAGATTGCTTCTGAAAAAAAAGGTATGTGATAGTTCTGAAGGCAGAACTTTTAAAAAGCACAGGGTCAAAGGGGATGTGGCGGGGGAGCAGGGAACATTGAACAGGAACACTGTAGTTATGCTTTCAGCAAGTCTTATCTTCCCTTTACTGGTAAAGATACAATAAAAAGTCTACCCTACGTATAAACCATGTTCTACTTAAGGTGTTTTCAGAAAAAACTAAATTCCTCCCATGCAAAAGATGACTCTGTTTTACTACTGCTTACAAGAAAGGTAGTAACTGTTAACAAGTTACCGATAAATACCTATTGTACTTCAAGAAGAAAACTTAGATTAAGGGTTCATTGTAGATTTTAGGTCAAACTTCACCTCTTGTTGTTTGGCAAAAAAAATTTACTTCAAATGTAGTGTGTCTCAGTTTGTAACGTGCAGCTGAAATACTTATACAGGTAAGATGAATATTGTCTCAAGGAAGTGTTCATGTTAGTTGGATTAATTGTTTCTGGCTTGGTAAAAAGCATTCCTTTGCCCCTCCTTGTCCTTCCATTTGACAGTAGCCTTCTTGGATGTAGCCAACTGTACTTACTAAATAACCTGCCTTCTAAATGATGAGGGCTCTTACTTTCTTAAAGGAAGGTCCCAGTAAGACACACTAAATTCAAGTCAAGTTAGTTATTTTGAAGATACTAATAAAGTCATTGTGAAAATAACTGCCACAAGGTAGTGATCAATCCACAGAAATCATTTGCTATCACTTCGCTATCACAGCCTTGTATTCAGTGCAATGAAAGCTACTCACCCAATAAAGTCACTGTGTAGGTATGATGATCATTTATAAAAATAACTTTGTACACAGATTGTAGATATTGTAAAAGTTTTTGAATTCAACTTACCAATAGATTCTATTTTAATTTATTGCTGTTTATTTAACACTCTGTGCTGCATTTAAGAGTTTGATCCAAAGGCAGAGGCTGCCAACCAAGACATCTTCTTGAACTTTTCCAAGTGCCATGCATCAGCAGTATTAGACCAATTCACTTACTGGCAAAGTAAGAGACCAGACTACTGTACAGGAAGTGAAACTTCTCTGTAGCAAGAATACAGCGCAGTTAATGCCAAAAAACCTGCATATGTGGCTTTGACAAAAGTTTTTAAAATTTCACTGTATGCACAAGTGCGCTCAACTTCTTCCTTTATATAGAAATGTAATTTTGCTTGAAACTGATTAACAACTTTGTTAAAATGGATAATTTAAATTTAATTAAAAAAGATGGGTAATGTTAAAAGCTAAACAATTTGCAAACAATGATTTTTAGTGCAAACTCAATTTATGCTTGTACCATCAAAAGAAAAAGGCTGTTCAAACCAAGCATTTAAGAAGCAGTGCAGGAATTCAGTCAGCATATTCACAACTAAACTGACACGAAGAGCAACAAAAAGTAGATGCTACTTAGTACCAAGCACTTCTATTACACTACACCCTCTTTATCTAAGCTAGGAGACTTCAACATCACACACATTTTACTCTCTTCCCTCCATCTCACACATCAAGAGCTGTTTACTAATCAGAGCCTAAACTCAAATGCTGATGCTTAAATCTGGTCAGTCATCTTGAATTCTACGTAATAATCAACTACAAACACACCGAGACAAGATGCTTAAAGATTTTTTAATTCATTACCTGTGCACAAGAGAAGTAACTACCAATAAAACCTCAAAAGATATACAGTATTTTTTACATGGTGGTTAAAAGTAAGTAGAATATCACATGACCATGAATTAATGTTTCCAATTACAAATCAGAATACATCAGAATCTCAATGAAACAAGCCAAAAAGCCTTAGAAGCAGTTCCAGAGCACAAGGCAGTGCCCCTCTAATTTGCACAGATAAAGGTAATTTACAGTTAACCTTTGTGAATATTTAGACAATGTTACAATGCAAGTTTCTGTACTGTTAGATGTAAAGAGATAACTAGAACAGTAATTCTAGTATATTTTAACTGAACTTGCTTAGGCATTTTTGCTGAGATGGTTACCAAAGATGCTGGAAAGTTCTGCACTAAAAACATATCTTATAGCTTCTTTTTTTATCCCCTGGCTTTTTTGCAGTGCTTGTAATTTCATTCTATTGCAATGTGTAAATCTCTAGAAATGAGCTGTCTCTGTGGTACTTACTGTGTTTATACTTTATACAAATTAAAGCAAAAAATGGAAATTACTTAAGTGGTATAAATCTTACAGCTTTTTGCTAGCAAAAAAAAAATAGATGCCAAAATCACAACAAGCAGTATTGGTACCCCCAAACTCCATCTTCACTTGTTTCCTTTTTAATTTGTATTCTACATAAATTACTACTGAAGGCTAATGTTTAAGCAGTAAATGAAGTGGACAGTTGTAGGTCAGATAAAACCTGTTCACCTAACTGTGAAAGCTGACAGTTTAGAAAAAAATAAAAAAATCACAAATAATGCATAACAAAAGAAGTGAGATGCATGCAATGGAGTGAAAATGCATTGATTCCCACTGTTTGAAGAAAACTACTGCACTCCACCTTAAAATGCATCAGACCAATTTTAGTTATAACAAGACAATCCCAAGAGTCAGAATGAAATAAAGCAAATATTTTAAAGATTTAAGAGCTGTTATCAAAAATAAATTACATTTTTTCAGGTTAAAGAAACACTGCTAGGAAGGCTGAGAGCCAAGGAGCCTTTCAATAGCTGCATTGATGTCTCCTCCTGTTGCTATTAGCGCTTGTAAGTTTGCTTCACGGTTCAGAAATCCCATTGCACTCAGCTGCTCCAGTTGTTGCTGAAATCTAACTTCTGGATTTTGCAACTGCTAAGAACAAAATTTCAAGCTATAAGAGCACAGCATAACACACATTTAGCAAAGTACAGGGTTTAAACATAGTTGGTTCTGCACTGTTCCACGTCTTTGCTAATTTCCAACTACAACTTTGTCAAGATACTAGAACTATGCTATGACATAAATTAAACTCACAATTGAATTATTTTTATCAAAGTTAGAGCAGCTTTAAATTTTTAAAAGTATCTACACTTACATGACATTCTTGAACTACAGGAAAAGCTGCCTGCTTGATAAAAAAAGTATTAAAATTAAATAGGATAAACTTATGTCCCATGAACAGTTTCTTAAAGATACACAGGGGGGGTTTTAATGAAAAAGAGTTCAACCTACTGATGTACAACAGCAAGGGATGCAATATCACTGTCAGCACAAAGAACGTCACAGGGTTCTTTTCCCCCTTGATATAAAGATTATGTCTTTTTTTTAATGCTCCAAGTATTTGTTGACTACAATACCAGAATTCTAATCATCAGTAAGCTTTGGCCAAAGGCAAAGGAGTGCTTTATGGGATGATCCTGCTCACAGCACCTCTAGGCAAAAATGCTGCATCGTTTCTATGGTATGATTTTCAGTTAAGAGGCATTTTTGATTCAGAAAAATTGTAAGACAATAACATGCTGGCATAATACTAAGAAGTCATGTTTTTTTACATCAGCAAGTCGATTTAGATACCAACACAAAATATGCACAGCTACTGCTAATTTTCCTTTTGCTCTAATTAAACAATTTCATACATTAAGAAATTAATACCAGTATTTAAAGTCTGCATATGGTTCCAAACTGATACAATGTAAATACATAACTTGAAATGTAAGAAATAGCCCCTACTTGCTCTCCCCAGGAAAAATTAAACATAATGCTGACTCAGTAGTGTAAGATTCAACAGCAGAAGTTAAAATGTATGAGATTATGGTTTTCTACAGTGACACCACCAACACCTCCTTGTGGCTGGATAACATGAAAAAACATTTGTCAGATGAGCAAGCTGAACTAACACCCTGTGGCAACAAAGCAGGAAAAAGCAGGACTGCCCATTCCACCAGCAGTCTGCCATTACACGGGGTATGTACCATACAGTGAGTCTAACACAACACAACTGAGAGTTAACAGCACATCTCCTTTAAAACCAGTGTTATTCACCACCCTACAACTACTGACAAAACTGTTCCTTCTACTTGACTTCTGGAGCTCCCTGGAAACCTTTATTCCCACTCAGAATGTTAATGCTGACAAAATGCACTGCAGTCTGGACATGCAGGATATCAGTGAAGCCATACAACAAATTCCGGCTCCAAGTAACCAAAGCGTGGGTATTCTGAAGTGTGGGGCAAAGGCTTAGTCACAGCTAGAGAGCAAACACAGCTAGAGACCAGCAACACAGACAAAAAGCAGTGGTAGCGGTGATGAATATGCTTAAGTTCTCTCTTGCCTAAGCCCACACTTCACTTGCCAGTGGACTTTATGACCTCAATCTACCTTAATCTTTCCCATCATTTCAGATATTTGAGGGTAGGAAATGAGTGTAAAAAAAAAAATCAATTGTTCATAGAACAACTTTACTCAAACTTTATGTTTTTCCAGCTGCTATCACTTTTAAGTGTCTTCTGCTCTCCTTTGATAAGAAGCACCCAAGGAGCTCTCCACTGAACTATCAGCCTCCCTTCTAGTGGTTCATAATGAAAAGGTAAGTAAGAACTGAAGTCTAGTGACATACTTTACCTGAGCATTTGCACCAGCAAGTGCCTGCAACATCTGCTGGACAAACTGCTGGTGACCAGGTTCAGCAGTTTCTGCTAAACTTGTGTTTTCACTGGGAACAGAACTAGGTGCAGTGGGCCCCGCAGGAGCTCCAGTACTTCCCAATCCACCTAAGCCAGGACTAAATCTGCATAAATGACAGAAAAAGAAAGACATCACTTGAATAATAAATACAAACTTGTCTCTTCTCATTCATTTAATTATTGAGAAAAATTCTGACAAGGAGGGGTTGACATTTGTACAAAGTACTAAGACAAAGACCAGTCATCACTGTTTAAAACTGCACAGCAGGCAAAAATGCAACAAATTCTATAAAAAGTTTAAGTAAACTAAAAAAGGCACATAGAGGAATCTTTCATAAAAGCTAGGTACATATCTACATGTAAGAATAATGAAAAACATAGATAAGAACTTTTGTCTTGTGTTAAATCTGTAAGACTTGATTCTTACCCCGGTATAAGCCCAGGTGCTTCTGTTGCTAATGTCTGCAAGCCCTGCTGAATCTGCAGCAAAGCTTGCATTGCTCTAGGGTTTGACATAGCTGATAACGTGTCAGGATTCTGCATCTAAGAAAAGAAAAGATATTCTCAATTGTATGCGGATGTTCAAAGTAAATCTTTATCAACAGATGTTTTATACATAATTTCAGAACTTGTTTTTCAACTTTATATTTCAACGTTTACACTAAATCCTTCAGGCACTTTTTCTTTTTTTTTGAAAACTTTGACAGGAGGTGATCAATGAACTCTCTAGATGTGGACAATGCCTTTCAAATGAAAAGTACACACGGAAAGTATTTTTCAATACCTCTTCTAGCAGACTTCATCATCTTTCAAAGGCATAGTTCAACATCATTCTAGATTTAACTTCCTATATAATGCTATCGGTAAGCAACAACACTGAACACAATGAAACCTGACCAATAGATACCTATGGTAGCATTTTGAGCATGACTATTTGTGCATCTCTTCATATCTGTCCTGCCCTCGCAGCCTAGAGAAATGCAACAAATACACTACAAAACATACTAGTAAGCAAATGTATAACATTCAGGGGCATTCATTCTAGTATGACTTCAATCAAAAATTGGCTTTCACATTAAAAAATAACTTAAAAGACAAATCTTTTTAATTTCTGCTATTAAATGTCCAGAAAACTATTTTAGGTACAAAAGCAGAACTAACAGCTTGCCCTCACTTCTGCTTAGAGATGTCACAAGTTAGTGAAAAGTAACATTTCAGTCACAAGTGACAGAAGTCTTGGTAGCCAGACCTACTTCATATAGCAAACAGGCTTATTAATCTTAGCAGCCTTCACTTGGCAGCTAGACCAAATTCCTTCTGCTGCAAAAATGTTTTTTATTCACACAGAAATGCACAAATTAAGATCAAACTTCCTCTGTTGCACAGCAAAACTGCAGAACAGAGCATGAAGAACTCTGGCTCAGAATATGGGTGCAAAATCAGACTTAAACACACAAAGTTGTTAACATTCTCCACTCATTTACTGGAATTCTATCTTCCTGATAGCTTAAATAGGTAACAGATAATAACTAAATATATAGCTGACAGTTTACTCGGATTTTAAAAAGGAAAATATTTTTGGTTCTCCAAATAAAGTTGCTGCAATTACTCCAAGAAAATATTTAAATCATGACTCACTACCTGATATTTGGAGTTGTTTTACAGAAATGGTGGCCCAGTAATTCTCAGAGTACTTGTGTGACCTGGATCTGGCTCCATTAATGTTATTAACTGCAGCTGTTAAGTAGCAGCAATTCTTGTTAAGACTTGTACAAAAGCTGCAAATGGAGTAGCTCACAGGTTTCTAGTTCTGCTTGACAACTGCCCTTTGTCACAAAAAGTGCCTTCCATTATGCAGAGGAACGCTGCACAGTTTCTGTCACCCAATCTCATAATATAAATGCCAGCAGATAAGCACAGAAGTATGAGCTGCAATATGGTCAACATCTTGAGAACACTCAGATATTTCTCCACTTTACCTGCTAATGCTGCTAATCATCTGACCTAAAATAGCGAATACAACAGAGAACTAAATGTGCAGATAAACACCAAGGTGATATTGACAGAAGGAGATATCCAACAGAAACAGAAATTATTCTGACTGTGCCTTCATTCATCACAATTTATTCAGAGATTTCAAAATATACATGTATTACTAGCTTCTTAGATACTAGTCAGTCATCATAAAGCAGTGGCATTAAGAAACACTACAGTCATTCATAGGGTAGAAACAATTTATAAACAATTTCTTCTGAACACTGACCCTACTGCTGTAATTAATGCACGTGTTTATTTTACTCAAAGCTGCTTGTGTGCAACCAGATCTTTGCACATATATATTCTCAGTTGCAAGGGCTGCCTAAGAATAGGATTAAATTATCAACTCTTAAAAAAAAACCCAAAACTTGCTTGGTCCTATTTAGGGAGGAGCTTACACACAGTGACAGTCAATATCAAGCATATACCTGGGCTGTAAATACAATGTTGTTAACAGGGGAAGATGGTGGTAGGGTAACCTTTATAGACAACAAAACTTCAGAACACACTTTTTTTGAATTAACTAATGACTTGGGCCTTTCAAGGTATGCTGTAACATCACTTTTCACAAATACTTGAGGCAGGTTTGAAGAGGTACATGAAAAGCACAGTGGAACCTTTTTCTAGTAGTAGGAAAAGTACTGGTCTATTTAATTTCCAAAACAGATCACATTGCAATCAGGTGTTCTCTGACTCGTGTGCAATAAGAACAATTATTTCTTTTAAGCAAAGAAGCAAGAGCAAATTTAAGTGGTTGTGCCAGCCACAGATAAAAATATTCACTGAAAATCTGTTTTACTGTGGGAGCAACACCAAGTATATGGAAGATTAACTGAGACTAAGATAAAGCATGAAGCTGATAACAAGCATATCAGAATAAATATGATTGAAAGACCAGGTGTTCAGAACAAGTCACACAGGATAACGAATCTTCAGTGTGTGAGAAAGCTAGGCTGGGAAAACTCACCTGGGAATAAGTGGAGTGGGGATGGGACTGCAGGCAATCACAAGTGTGTGGGTGTGAAAGAGAGAATACAAAATATCCTGTTTGTCATCTTAGTCTGTAAACCAAAGGGCTATATGAATCTGCTTGAAAAAGCGAAGCCAGTGTACTTTCTTAATCTGACTTTTGTACACTGTCCTGATTAAAAGAATATACGTAAGGAAATCTGAGAGGTCTGATGCTCCTTCATCGTCACAGTTTACCTTATGAAAGCAATGGAAGTATAAGCAAGAATTTGTTATCAAGAGACAGCCTAAGCTGATTTCTAAAGCTAATCGAAGAAAGACACCAGTTTATTGAAAATATTGCTCACTGACATGTAAACATTTATAACAAACAGCATCTCGTCTTACTTGCTGAAGGAAAGTAGGAAGTTGTTGTCTCATTTGTTCCTGAAGTTGAGGACTTCCAGCAAATAAAGGATTATTCAACATCATCTATGGGACAAAAATATTAACCATCAGAGATCAAGCAGTATAAATCACACAGGGTTTTAAGACAATCAAGTACACTGTAATAGTCAATGAGAATAACCTCACAGGAAAATAATCTTCTACTTTGGCCAAAACTTGTTATGAACCATGAACCTGAAGGGACCTGTTGGGGGAAGGGACTGTTGTTGTTCTGGTATTTTTTGGCTAGGCTGGGGGTTTTTTGTGTTTTAAGTGAGAAGTATGTGGCAACTCATTCAGGACAATCTTATTAATATTGGAAGAAAATTCTTTTCTTACCATCCACTACAGATCTAATGGAGTTTTTCTACAAACATCAGGCTGGACCGTTGGGCTGAGTCCAATGGCATTAGGTTTAACACGGCCAAATGCCGGGTCCTGCACTTGGGGCACAACAACCCTGTGCAGTGCTACAGACTAGGAGAAGTCTGTCTAGAAAGCTGCCAGGAGGAGAGGGACCTGGGGGTGTTGGTTGACAGCGACTGAACATGAGCCAGCAGTGTGCCCAGGTGGCCAAGAAGGCCAATGGCATCTTGGCTTATATCAGAAACGGTGTGACCAGTAGGTCCAGAGGGGTTATTCTCCCTCTGTACTCAGCACTGGTGAGACTGCTCCTTGAATCCTGTGTTCAGTTCTGGGCCCCTCACCACAAGAAGAATGTTGAGGCTCTGGAGCGAGTCCTGAGAAGAGCAACAAAGCTGGTGAAGGGGCTGGAGAACAGGCCTTATGAGGATGGCTGAGAGAGCTGGGGTTGATTAGCCTGGAGTAGAGTAGGCTGAGAGGAGACCTCATTGCTCTCTACAACTACCTGAAAGGAGGTTGTGGAGTGGAGGGTGCTGGTCTCTTCTCCCAAGTGACAGGGTACAGGATGAGAGGGAATGGCTTCAAGCTGCTCCAGGGGAGGTTTAGGCTGGACATTAGGAAAAAGTATTCCACAGAAAGTGTCATTGGGCACTGGCAGAGGCTGCCCAGGGAGGTGGTTGAGTCACCTTCCCTGGAGGTGTTTAAGGGACGGGTAGACGAGGTGCTGAGGGGCATGGTTTAGTGTTTGATAGGAATGGTTGGACTCAATGATTCGGTGGGTCTCTTCCAACCTGGTGATTCTATGATCATCTATAGTCAGACATTTTCCAAGTATTTAATCCAGAAAAGATAACTTATTATAATAAGTTCAGGATTTGACTTTAGATACTAGAGCCTTAAGGAAAATTTGAAAGCACTTCTCGGAGACCATTCATAAAACAGCATCTACATTTTCACAGTAAACATAGGTCACAAAAGAGAGGTTAAGCACAGAATAACACCTAGAAAAGGCATCAGCTTCCCTCCCTTCACTTCCCTCCTCCCAAGCTAGTGGCAGTATTTATTTACTGGTAGATCTACCCTAATGCACACCCAAAGCATTTGTGTTGTCTATCTGGTTCTTACACTGCCTCACAAGTTTAGTGCTATGCAAAACACACACAAACTTAGAAGTTATTTTCAAAGCACTCCTAGCACAACGTTCAACTAGAAATTGACAAAGGTCATTCCAGCAAGTTATTAAGTGGAGGTAAGTAATAATTTCAGTAAGCATTAACACTAAAATCTAGGCCGTTCACAAGAGACAGCTGTTGAGATATTGGCACAAGTGAAAATTTAACTGCATCACCACTTTTTTTCTTTTTAATTCAATGCACATAATAGATTACTACACCAAATGCATTTACCTGTACCGCAAGATCAGGATTCTGGCTTAATGACTGCATCATGCTTCTCATATAGGGTGCAGACAACATATTCTGCATAAGGTGTGGGTTCTCTGTTATCTGCTGTAATAAGCTCTGCATTCCTGGTGTGTTGAACATACCAGCTTAAAAAAAGTCAAAGGAAAAGCCAACTTTAGTAAGCCTTCTGACTATCACCACATGAATTAGACTACCTAAAACCAGGATTTAACAACTTGGTTTCTTAAAGTTTTAGTCCCTGATGTACACCTCAATATTGTTCTGCTTACACAGATGCCTCTATACTAGAAGTTAAGACACAGGCTGTAACCAACAAGCAATCCCACCAAGTATGTACATTATTAGCTGTTTTCACATTTGCCTCCGAACAGGACGAATACCATGTTTCATCTAGTGACAATCTACCTTTGTTACTTTAAGGCAGTACACATGTACTATCATCAGTCTCAGATTAGTTTTCATGTTTTTTCTGCAGAGGACTTTGATACTAGTCAAATGTTCTACAAAAGTAATAAAAACTTTGAATCAAAGACTAATGAAAGAACCATTTCAGCAAACTCCCAAGTACAAGTAAACACATGCATTTGCAGTAACAAACACACCTCCTAGTCCAGGTCCCACATTTGGTGCAGCTGAGTTCTGTCCCATGCTGCCAGAGGTGATGTTCCCAGCACTACCACTGCTACCACTCTCACCACTGGTGCTAGTATTTGTCGTGGAATTCTGTGAGCTGGAATGAGGAGCCCAGGGATTTGGTAGAGGATCTCTATTTTCTGTACGAGATGGCTGACTATCACCTCCTGCTGATGCACTGCTTACTAAAGAAGCAAATGGATTACCTCCAAACTAGAGAGGAAGGAAAGCAAACATGTATCATCTACTAAAGCCAACTGCTTTTAAGCCTGCTATAAACAGCAAGTTACTTTCCCAAAATGACACATGAAGACAGATGTTGATGGCTCTTGACGATGTACATTCACCAATCTACAGTAATTCACTGTAAATATTCTGAAAAGATTCCAAAATTGAAACATCCTAGCACTTCCAAAAAAAAATTAAATGATGTTTCTTTTTTGAAAGCAGTGTCATTACACTGCTATTTCAATCACAGTATATACTGGTTTCCAACTTCAAAGCCTTTCCCCCCCAATCTTAGGTTCCATGTTACTAAAAACAGCCTTAAAAAATTCCATGGACCTCAAAATTTTAAGGCAAAGAATCAAAAGAATTCAAATTTAAGTAATACAGAAATTCATTAACTTTAAAATATCTTCTGAAGCACAAAATGCAGCATGTGTATTTCTTCAAGCTTACAAGAGCACAGAATGTTTAAAGACCTTTCCTCTAAAAAGAGGCCACAGAGCATCTTCAAGCTTCAATTCATGTTTTGTCAAGTACACATTGTGAAATTTACATTACTTACACACTTCTATTTTTAAAAATATTTACTTTCAGCAACATCTGCAATATCTTCTCACCTGTTCCTGTGCTGCATTCAACATTGGCTCCTGAATATCTGTGTACATACGTCGCAAGGCATTGTATCCACCTGGTATACTTTCTAGGTTGCTCAAGGCTCGGTCTTGATTTCGCATCATTTCCTGCATCATTGCAGGGTTTCTAGCAAGTTCTAGTGTCTAGGCAAGTGGAACATTTAAACTGTATTAATAAGAAATCCATTCTAAAGTCAAAACCTAAGGATCTAGCACTTTCTCAGTTACCACTGTCTAACCCAGTCTGAAATTACGTTGAAAGCCAAATCAAGATATCAGCTTAGTGGGAGTCAACTGAATTGGATATTTAGCCAGTGTTCTACCATCGCTATGCTGGCTGGGTCAGGAAGCATTGGCTATACACAAGAAAAACCTTGAAGAAACTTACATTCTTTATTCATCGTTCCAGCACATTCTACTCCTACCATTTCTAACATTGTCACAGCAAGCGGCCTATAATATGAACTTTAAAATAAATAACTACATTTTCAAAAGTATCCATTTGGGGTTTTTACCTTCTGCCACACAGCATATTTTACATATCATTAAATTTTAAAAGCAAACAGGAAGCACCCATCTTTAGATAAAATGAAAATGTGAAGTATTTTTGAGCATTGCTACTTCTGGTAAATTCATTGTTGGCTAGATAACAGAACGTTTCCAGTACACACAGAGACATCCAACTTTAACCTCAAAAGACATGAACACACAGCCTTCAATGTCCTTCAAGATTATGCTGCAGATTTTCTGAATTATCAGTCTATTTCAGACAAACTACAAACATCAACTGCTTACAGAAAAAACATAGAAAAAACAAGTTTGCTGACAAGCCTAAACACATCAAGAATGCTTAAGCACTCAACTAAGCACACTCAATTCCTGCTCTGTTGTTCACAGTTACAATATAAACAAAGGTAATGAATTTACAGATAACCTTCTACATACCTGTCTCATTATATCTGGATTATTCAGCATGTGACTGATTTCTGGATTTCTCTGTATCAGTTGCTGCATTTGCGGGTTAGCCATAATTAACTGCCTCATCAGTTCAGGATTTGAAAGCATACTCTGAACAAATGGATTTTCCATTATCTGAACCATCATTTCTGGATTGGACATAAGTTGCCGTTGCATCTGACTCTGCAACTCTGAAAAGTTTGCTGTATTTAAGCCCAGGCTGCTCAGACCTGCCAAACCTCCAAGGCCACCTTTAAGAGGACGAAAAAAAAAATTGAACTTTCAGTGTCTACTCTGCTTCTAAACACACCCACGTTCTTTCCAAATATAAAATACTCGAGCACATTCCACACTTCTAAATAATGAAAACAAATGGAGAGTTGATCTTCACAAGGCTGTTAAGGAGTTATCCAGCATGAGTTTGCTTCTTCAAATAACAAGACATAACTAAAAATCCAACAAACTCCATGTGAAATAGAACTTGCTACAATTCTAACAGTTTTTCTTCTCAATTTTCACAGCTAACATAACAAGAGATGTTTCAGTTTTGGGGCCTTAGGTTTTCCCACCCCCCATTACCCTACAATCCTTTCCAATGCATTTATAATAATCACTTATTTGTCTCCTCATGGTTAGGCTATAACAAAGTGAGATCTCCCAATACGACTCACATGCTCTATTCCAACTAAAAGTGGAGATCTTCATACCAATGCACCAATAACTAATCATTCTTCAAATTCCCTGCCTTTGCTGAGTCCAAACAAAAACACTGCAGAAGGGACTGGTCAGTTTGAAGAACTGTTTATACTTAAGAAAGTAATTGCTTGCTGTGGTTAGCTTTTCCAATTCTACCTCTTCCCCACTCTCAAAAATCAATTACATGAAAAAGAATTAATCAAACCCCCCACTATAGTTATAGAAATAAATAGTATTTTTAACATTAGGCTGCAACCTCTTTATTCACAAAAAGGAAAATTGATAATGCTAATAGACTTGTAGCCTGTGGAACACTGAATTGTCAGATTGGCAGTAATTTTGTTACTTCTGTTCCAGATCTTGGCTTCAGATGCACTTTTAAGGAACGCAAGGACACTGGAAGAAGTTTTATTACCCATAGTGCCAGAATACAAAATCAGTGGCACCTTACTACTGTACATAAAATTAAGGAAACAACCTTCTGATACTTACTGATCCAAAACCTTATACAGCCAATACCATAGGTATTCATAATCAGTTTTTTCGGTGGTGTGTTTGTCTGGATTTTTTTAAAAGTTCTGTCTAGATTACAATATAGCTTCAGGAACAATTACTTTAATCCAAGAGAAGATACCCACCATGCCACCTAACAAATACTCTTACCCAAGCCAAAAGGGTTACTATTTGTTGAAGATGGTGTTGAGGTACTGCTGCTTGATGTTGATGTGGTAGCAGTACTCCCAGCAGTGGTTGCTTGTTGAGCTGGGTGGTCTTGTGATCTAAATAAGCAAGTTTAAAAGTTCCAGGTTAATTTAAATAATGCTATTAAATACAGGAATAGTATCATAATCGAGAATCTTAATTTACATTTTGATTCTTCTCATACTCCTGAGAGGTAAACAGAAGTTCATTCACCAGTAAGGTTACCTGTTTTGTGTTTTGATAACCAGGTGAACAGTGAGTCCGTCACAAATTCCATGCTGAGTCAAAGTGTCGTGATCCTTTAAAATTTTTCCAGCGAATATCAACACAAGCTGATCAGTGTGGGACTTGAAACGCTTAGAGATTTCTTCCTTGAACTAAACAAAAAAAGTTAGTGTTTTACATTTATGTAATTGAACACTGAACTATATATTTTTTAATGATTACAGACATGCTATTTTGTTCACATTTAATGTATTACATTTCCACACCTGTATTACACAACCTAGAAATACTGTATTCCATTTTCTCCACTTTTTTGGTTTTTGTCCTTAGGAAGATGGGAAATAGTTACTTCTTTTCTGTACAATAAAAATCACAAGAGTTTTGCATCCATCTCATTAGTCATAACCAGGAAAAACAAAAATCTGATTCCACTCAAAGACTGCTGTGGCTTCAATCAGGCATGCATCCATGACAATAAAGACATACTAGTATATATACAACATAAATACACAGATATACATACACAGTCAAGTATGTGTATGACTATAAACTAGTACGCATACACAAAAAAGATATATATACACACATGCTTGCCACTGAAGCCACCCACTGTTTTAGACTCACAAAACAATGTCATGAGTATAATAAATCTGTCTGAATTTTTGCTGGAATTGAACAGAGAACTATCTTCTCTTCTTAGATGTACTTTTGCTGCCTTCCATGTGTCAAAACTGGCATCCCTTTTCACACAGGGGGCTCTGCTTTCTCATGCAATTTGTCTCACAGCTACATGAAATGAGTTTGCAGCCCAGGGCATGGCAAAGAACCACATTCTGCAGCTGACCAGGAAATCATGCCCTCATGAAAACAATTGACCATGTACCTTCTTGCCTTCCTGAACAATAACAACTAGGTTATGCCTTCACTGAGTTACAACCAAGATTTATAATCTCTAAAAAAAAACAAAATCATAAAACTTAAAAAGGATAATACCAAGGTAAATGCTAAGGAATAACAAATAAGAAAGCCAGCTAAATTTATTCAACAAGCCTAGCCAGTAGGCTAAGTATTTTTAAAAGGATCTCAGATAGTTAGGTTGTCCTTCTTAAGTTCACCATACTTAACATTTTTGACACCAATTCTTATCTATACTTAGTGGAACAACAGGATAAACCCCATATCCTGCAAGTTATATTCCTGTTTATAAGAAAAAGTGAGAAATACATGTGTGAAAATACTTGTGTAATGGTACTGACATTTAACAGCTATAAACTCTAGACACTCTTCTGCGGATTAACTATTCAGTTGCTTCCCATTCTGCATTCTTCAGGTTAATTGTTCTTAATCTGCATTCCAAAGTAACACAAACCCAGTAGAAATACTCAGAACTTGGTATAAAGTTAATGCATTAAGAATAAAGA
Source organism: Clamator glandarius (assembly GCA_033459285.1). Taxonomy (NCBI): domain Eukaryota; kingdom Metazoa; phylum Chordata; class Aves; order Cuculiformes; family Cuculidae; genus Clamator; species Clamator glandarius. Next base: position 414,320 of record JAUNZM010000679.1, on the reverse strand, counting down.
ATTACCATACCGTGCCAAATGACTGAGTACTGTAATTTACCCATACTAATATATCATTTTTTCCATCTACAATTAATTAATAAAAACAATATTCATAGACTCACAGAATACCAAGTTGGAGAAGACCTGTATGGACACCACCTGTAAGGCTCACTGTCCTCAGTGTGCTGCTACAGGGGAGCAGGTGGGTGAACGGGTCGAGAGATAGACAGGAGGCACAGCAGCAGGTGCTGCCCCCACCCCTACTGCCCTGAAGCCCCCAGACCTACTGAAGGAGCTTTTGCACACACACAGCAAGACCACATCTCACATGCTAGTAGAGGATGGACTTGCCTTATAAATAATGATACCAAAAATGCCAGCAAATAAAACTCTAAGACTCGTTTTGGAATTTAAGAAAGTATCCTTTATCAGGCTTGGGCAACATGAGGCAGTGATCTCCATCAATCACATGCAATGAAACAAAGGCTGGTTACAAAATATATCTCCCACTTACATGCATACACATAAATTTCCCCAGAAATCTTATGCATATTCTATTACTTTCCAAGGTCTATTTTTAAGGTTATTATGAAACTTCACAACAGTCAAAACTCTTGTTAATTTGAAGCTGGCTCCAGTTATCTGCTTGGCCTTGCCTTTCAGATTAGAAAGGATTCCAAACAGAGGTGATTACAGAAAAAGAGACAGACGTCTGTTCAGCACAGATCATGCCTCCCACAGAGTGTAATCATCTTCAAAGAATGGAAAGAAACTGTCTTTAAAAACAAAACTAAACAACACACACACTCCCAGAAGACGTGAAGAAGAAAATATGCTATCAGAGGGACATTGCGTAACTTTCAAAAACCATAACAGGTTAGACAAAAGTTAACTCTACCCAACCCTAAATCAAAATATTCCACTTTTTGTATCAATAGAATCATGGTTTATGTTGGAAGGAACCTTCAAGATCATCCAGTTCCACCCTATCTGCCATGGGCAGGGACACCTCCCACTCGACCAGGCTGTCCAAGGCCCCATCCAACCTGGCCTGGAACACCTCCAGGGATGGGGCAGCCACAGCTTCCCTGGGCAACCTGGGCCAGCACCTCACCCATCTCCCAGGGACGAAATCCCTCCTTATATCTAGTCTAAACCTGCCCCGCTCCAGTTTATACCCACTGCCCCTAGTCCTACCGCTACAAGCCTTAGTAAAAAGGTCCCTCCCTAGCTTTCTCTTAGGCCCCCTTCAGGTACCATAATGTCGCAATAAGGTCTCCTTGGAGCCTCTTCCCCAGGCTAAATAACCCTAACTCTCTCAGCCCGTCAGCTGCTCTCAGACCCTGCAAGAAGGCCATTCCTGCCAAGCAAAGGGGGAAATCCAGAAGTTTCTTTAAAGTCAGACAGCAAAAGGGCAAGAGAAATGACTGACAATGGCATTCTTACTCCCAAAGACCTTATCTGTGTAGTTTTTATGACTCCTCAATGCTCTTATCAGCAAGAAATAACTTGAGGGACAGGATGCTACAGCTGCAGGGTAATGTAAGACAGCATAAACAGCGATGACAAGTATCTCCATTTTTTTTTCCCTAAACAGAACCATAAACATCAACCTAGTATGTATCACCTCAGAGCCTCAAGTGAAACATACAAGATCAACAGCAAAGGAAATAAAGGACTATTATTACGAGAATTAATGCATATTAAGGCAGTTGTAAGAAAATAAACTTAGGTATTGTTTAAACCATCAGTTTATACAACAGAACTAAATAACACTCTTAGTAATTTACAATTAAAATACTTTGACACCTGGGAAAACCAGAAGCATCACTGGCTAAAAATGATGAGCATTTCTGTCCAAATCTCCTTTTGTACTGACTCTTCCTTTACATTATTCCACTCCAAGCAATGGTGTCAGCTAATTTCTTTACTGGTTCTAAAATGTAATTTTTACTTCATTGTAATAATACCAGGCATTGTTGTTCAGTTATATCTGAGCACAGAAAAAGACCTGAAATTGTAAAAATAAAGCATGTTTCACCATACCTATCACCTAGCATATTCAAGGATATAAGTTCATTGTACTCCTTTAATTAAATACAATAATGTAAAGTTATGTTACCTTTAGACATGATTAGACTAATCATTGGAGAGAAACACAACGGCTATCAGACTGAAATCCAAAACTAACAACTAGAGACAAGGTTTCCCTAGGAAGAAAACGAGAAAGTACTCTTCATTAGAGAAAAATGAAGGCCATAGCCTCCGCAAAGCTTGGCTACTTGTAGATTTCACGTGAATTACAGCAAATCAAAGGTTAGTCTTCTGGAAGCAACTTGCCCACCTTACCATTTTACCTCAGGTTAACTTGTTTCTATTAACTTTTCTTTTTTTTTGTCTTTGAAAGACTGGAATGATGTAATTTTGGACATGAAGAACATGCACTTTTTTTTAGCAACACATTGTGAGTCCTTGTTTACACTCTCCATGCCAAATATCCTCATCTTCACACAACTTTAAAAAACTCAGCCCAATATTCCACTAACAAGAGTCAGCTTTTTAGTTCCACATTAACACACAAAAAGGCCCATAAAGCACCATACTGCACGTACCCAACCTGTGCTTCTAAAGTTTTTTGCAAGGTACAAGTGGATACTGTGGTGCTGCAGGCATGAATGATTTCACTGTGGCACTTAGGCTGGGACAAGCAGTCGATGCCTTGTCATACCCGTGATATTAGCAGCAAGCACAGAGCAAACGGCTGGTGTTCTCACGCTTCCTGGCTTGTTGAGACCTTGGAATCTTTACCAAGACCCGTGAGTTAATAAGAAAAGAATGCATTAGACAGAAAACATGAAGGGGCACATATGTGGTAAACAGTGGGTTGCATTCTACCACTGTAACTGCAGGTTTCTCACAGGTGGAAATTCACTGGGGTAGCTGCTGACTGGATACAGAAACACTACATAAGGTTTGCATCCTCTCAATAAAGGTGATCTCGCTTGTTGCCTCATTGACAGGGTCCGTGCCTTAACCGCTATATGGTGCTGATACCCAGTGTTGATCAAATGCATACTCATACCTGAGATAGTAAAAGTAAATATTTTGGCATTGAACAAAGCAAATGTCTAAATACACAAGAAATAGAACAGCTGACTAAAATGGAGACTGTTTTGCACTGTCATTTTGCAGAGCAGAGCCATACTTTAAACATTAACCTATTAATACCTGACCACATGACAGTCAGCCTAGGAAGGCCCTGGTAAAAAGTTATTCCAGGCAAAGCAAAAATCTTAACACACCAATTGTCCTTTCATATGTTACTACCACATAAAGACTCAAACGCTTTTGCTTACTCACTCTGACATCAAAAGCAGCAACTGTAATTACTATTCACACAACAAAGTGCTGTGAAAAAAGAATAAAAAGAAAAAAAAAATCTGAAAAAATATATTCCCAAATGCTCTCAAGTTTGGCTTAATAATATATATTTAAATTACACTAAATCTGAAAGAGGCTCAGGGAATTAACATCCAGTTCCCACTGAAAAGTAACAGAAAGCAGGCCCCTAAAAACTGCAGCTGCTTTGAAAATACTAAGCTACAACTTTTATCTAGATGACAATAAAAAAGCAAAGTTGCTTTTTTTGAAACTCTATTTTGAACATGGTAGTGGGTGACATGGAAGCAAAGGTCTGTATCTAAAGGGCTGAACAGCCATTCACATTCCCAGCAGTCTCTCAAACAGTTCTCCGACACAAAGATTTTTCACAATCACATTCCCTTGTTCAGCACTGCTGTTTAAAAATACATCCATGAGCACTTAAACTTCCAGCTGCCATTCCTAGTAACGCACACAGTTAAGCATATTAGCTGGACCCTAGTCTTTCTTAGGCCCACTCCCAGCAGTTTCAACAGCGGCTACCTTTGATAAGCTCCAGCTTTCTTTTACACAATAGAATTAATGGCTAGCTACAGGTCCTCTTGACCCAAGAAGTAAGCAACCAAACACACTCACGGCAATACAACTGCTGGTTGCTGAGATCTCCTTTCCTGAGGAATCATATCTGACAATCTCATAACTATGAATTAAAGTGAGTCAGTGAAAACAGGGCTTGATTGCACAACTCCTGGACACTACACGGAAAGGGGGACAAGAATTTGTGGTTTGGAGTAGGATTTTGCCCATAGCCCATGGTTTGCAGTAGATAAAGTATTGCTGGAAAGCCTATCCAAAATCAGGCTTCTTCTTCGGCTTTTGCCAATGACCCATGCTAGTTTCACAACAGAATAATTTCCTCAAATATATGCAACCAAAACAACTCACATAAACCTCATCTCAAGAAGCAAATGCCAACTAAGTCATAATGCAGAATCATACACCTTTTTTGTTTTTTTTCATTCAATCTCCAAATACAGCAGGTGTTGCTGGACCACCTGTGGCAACAGAATAAATCACTTGCTGATCCCAGATGCACTTAAAACAGATGTTCAACATGGTTTGTATTTGAGAATGACCTATTTTAAGACTGGCTCCAGAAACATCACATCTACCACTGATGCTTACTATTAACTTCTATAGTTTAACAGAAACAGCCAGTACTAGCCAAACTATGAGGACAGTGCACTTTTTAGTGCAATTAGGTGGAGCAGTAAGGAGTCTGACATTCTAGCCAAGGTACTAGCACTACTGCCTTTCACTTGGAAACCCCTACTTTGTCTTTTGTAACCCCCTCTGATAACCACACAATGTCCTTCAGCTCATTCGGAAGGAATGATTTCAAGCTCAGTATCTACACATAAGTGAAACACTCACACATGTAATGCCTTTTTGGTAAGATTACCATCCATACAAACAAAAACATGTCAAGTCACACTGAGCTGCCTCATTCAGAGACATTGTGGGAAGAGCATCAGAATGAAGCAAGCTCTGAATCTCCTTTGTGAACCTGACTACCCGGAGTATTTTGACATAGGTCTACATCCTTTACAAGCAGGAGAGCCTCTTAGCTTTGGAGAGCCTCAAGTTTATACTTTGATTACAACTTTTCCACGATTTGTAGCCTTCCAGTCTAAATAAATGCAGTTCTAATCAATACCTGCATGGAAGACTTTCAAGGAAACCAGAACAGTTGCAGGAATAATTTCGAGGATTTAGTAGATCATAGAATAACCAGGTTGGAAGAGACCCAGCGGATCATCAAGTCCAACCATTCCTATCAAACACTAAACCACGCCCTTCAGAACCTCGTCCACCTGTGCCTTAAACACCTCCAGGGAAGGTGACTCAACCACCTCCCTGGGCAGCCTGCTCCAGTGCCCAATGACCCTTTCTGTGAAAAATTCTTTCCTAATGTCCAGCCTAAATCTCCCCTGATGGAGCTTATGGCCATTCCATCTCATTCTGTCCCCTGTCACTTAAGAGGCCAGCTCCCTCCTCTCTCCAACCTCCCTTCAGGAAGCTGTAGAGAGCAATGAGGTCTCCTCTCAGCCTCCTCTTCTCCAGGCTAAACAACCCCAGCTCTCTCAGCCGTTCCTCATAAGGCCTGTTCTCCATCCTTCTTGTGGTGAGGGGCCCAAAACTGAACACAGGATTCAAGGAGCAGTCTCACCAGTGCTGAGTACAGAGGGAGAATAACCCCTCTGGACCTGCTGGTCACGCCATTTCTGATACAAGCCAGGATGCCATTGGCCTTCTTGGCCACCTGGGCACACTGCTGGCTCATATTCAGTCGGCTGTCAACCAACACCCCCAGGTCCTTCTCCTCCTGGCAGATTTCCAGCCAGGCTTCTCCTAGTCTGTAGCACTGCACAGGGTTGTTGTGCCCCAAGTGCAGGACTCGGCATTTGGCCGTGTTAAACCTCATGCCATTGGTCTCAGCTCAGAGGTCCAGCCTGTTCAGGTCCCTTTGCAGAGCCTCCCTACCCTCCAGCAGATCCACACTTCCACCCAGCTTAGTGTCATCCACAAACTTGCTAAGGGTGCCCTTGATGCCTTCAACCAGGTCATGGATAAAGACACTGAAGAGGGCTAGACCCAGCACTGAGCCCTGGGGAATCCCACTTGTCACTGGCCTCCAGCTGGAGTTAACACCATTTCCCACCACTCTCTGGGCCCGGTTGTTCAACCAGTTTTCCACCCAGGAGAGTGTGCGCCTGTCCAGGCCAGAGGCTGACAGTTTCCGAAGCAGAATGCTGCGAGAAACTGTGTCAAAGGCTTTACTGAGGATGCTTCTACTGAGTTGCAGGAACTGCAGGGCACAGACCTTCAGAAGAACACAAAGAGGACCCTAATAATTCAGAGCTGTCTAACAGTTTCTGCTTCCCTAAAAAGAAGACATATTGGCATAACCAACTCCATGTTTTTGAAGACTGCTTCAGATAAAGATAAGAACTGGCAACGCAGCACTGCAAGTGACTATGCTTTTTTCTGTAGTCATGTCAGCCAGCCTTGTCTCCTACCTGCAGGCTGAGTCAGGTCAGCAGGACAATTCACAATCAGAGAAAACGCTACATCCGCCTCCCCGGACGGGGAAGGAGGGAGGGAGAGACACCGGGGAAAGAAGGAGGGAGGGACGCCAGTGAAGGAGGGAGGGAGGGCAGGGAAGGAAGGAAGGAGGGAGAGATGCCAGGGATGGAGGGAGGGAGGGAAGGACAGAGGGAAGGAGGGAGGGAGGGAGGGATAGAGAAGGAGGGAGGGAAGGAAGGAGTGAGGGAGGGACGCCAGGGAAGGAAGGAGGGAGGGAGGGAGAGATGCCGGGGAAGGACAAGAAGCGGGCGGTTTCCTTGCTATCCGCGCCAGCCTCAGATGGCAGCAGTCCTCTCCCAGTCTGAGACTGAATAATATCATGGTTTGGGTTGGAAGGGACCTTAAAGATCATCTAGTTCCATGCCCCCTGTCATGAGCAGGGACATCTCCCGCTCCAACCCAAACTATCTGATCTCCCACCAGTCCGGGCTGCCCAATGCCCCATTCAATCTAGCTTTGAACACTCTCAGAGAGGCAGCATTCCCCAGGCAACCTCTGCCAGTGCTTCACCACCCTCACTGTGAAGAAATTCTTCATAATTCCGGAGCCGCCCAGGCGCGCAGGAGCTGCTTGGTCACCGGGAAGGCCCCTGGATATGGAATTCTGCCAGCCGCCTCCGCCCGCCTCACCTGCCGGATGCTGCTGCTCTCGGACACCGCGAACTCCTCCTTCTCTTTGGGAGTCTTCACCGTGACTTTGATGATTCGCGGCTCTTCAGCGCCGGAGCCCCGGCTGGAAGAGTCCTGGGGTCCGCAACCCCCTGCGGGACCCTCCGCGCTCTCCGACATGGCGAGAGAGAGCGAGGAAAAGAGAGGCGGAGGAGAAGAAAGGGGAGGCGAGACCCGGGCGGCTGCCGACAGCTCCCGGCGCACCCGCTCCCGCGGCGGCGGCCGGAAACAGCCCGGCTGGGGCGCGGCGCACGGTGATGACGCCGCGCACCGAGGAAGTTACTAGAAGGGCGACGCGGCTGTCTGGGATGACGCGGCGCGCCCGCCCTCCCCCAGGCCCCGATCCCAGGGTGCTCTGCGGGGCGGGCGCGTCGGCGCACCAGAGGCGCCAGGCGGCCGCGCATGTCCGGTTCGTCGCGGCGTTGAAAATGGCGGCCAGATCTTACGCGTATTCCATCACTTCCCAAAGTCTGATTTAAATGCTGTCATGAGCTTCGCAGCAGTCAAAACTCGTGCTCGTTCGGAGCCGGCTCCAGCTATCTGCGTGACCTTACATGATGTTGCCGTGAAAAAGGGCAAACTCAGTAATCGATGCCAATTTGATTATTAAGCCGGTGTTGCTGTAATACATAATATTACGCCAGACACATAGGGAATTATTTCGCCTAATCTGGGTCCGTGGAGGCTGGCTGCAGGACTTTTATACTGGTCAAACATACTTACTCATGGAATCATAGGATCACCAGGTTGGAAGAGACCCACCACATCATCGAGTCCAACCATTCCTATCAAACACTAAACCATGCCCCTCAGCACCTCGTCCACCCGTCCCTTAAACACCTCCAGGGAAGGTGACTCAACCACCTCCCTGGGCAGCCTCTGCCAGTGCCCAATGACACTTTCTGTGGAATACTTTTTCCTAATGTCCAGCCTAAACCTCCCCTGGAGCAGCTTGAAGCCATTCCCTCTCATCCTGTACCCTGTCACTTGGGAGAAGAGGCCACCTCCCTCCTCTCTCCAACCTCCTTTCAGGTAGCTGTAGATTCCGGGAAACACCAGTGTGAGAAACACTAATTCACTAGTAAAATACTATAAAGGACAAAGTCTTCAAAGATAATATTTTTATTTTATAATTCAGTGCTGAATTGGATGCCTTTCTAAAAAAGGCATAACCTCTTACAAAATCAGTGGGCATATATATTAGTTCTAGACAAAGAACCATATAAGTCTTCAAGAAATACTCATTATTTTTTTGGATTATCTAACCATGTCTGGAGACTTCCTTCAGGTTATCTCTTGACCTAAGACAATTACATCTTGCTAGAAAACTAAGCATATCAATAAATTCTTTCATCTCTAAGAGAGTGTTTATTCTTTCAGGTTACTTATCCATGTCTGGAGATTGTCTGCATATTATCTCTTGATTCAAAACATATTTATATAAATACAGATTTATATGACCAGATAATTAAGCATACAAACCAGCTGCAGTAAAACTTATCAATTCTCATACCAGTTATATATTCTGGAAATATTGGTTAAACAGAACTCATAGTATCTTATCAGCCATGCTAAAATATACATCACAGTTCCTTTGTGTCTTCAGAATCCTCTGATGTTCTTCATCTTACCTCCTTCCTCATTGTGTCCTCTAAGGATCTTATTTGAGGTAGGGAGGCTAACGAGGCATTTCACTGATTAAAACAAGAACTGATGAAAACACCACTGCTGGGCTTACCAGACACAACAAAACCCTTTGGCTATTCTCCTGTGAAAGGCAGGGAATAGCCTTAGGAGTTTTCGCCTAAAATTTAGGGCCATATAGAAGAGCAGTGGCATATTTTTCAAAGCAACTTGATGAAGTGAGCGAAGGATGGCTGAGCTGCCTGAGAGCACTAGCAGTGGTTGTACTTAACATACAAGAAGCCCAAAAATTCATGCAAGGCCAGAAAATTACAGTATTTGTATCACATACTGTGTCTGCAGTATTAGAAGTAAAAGAGGGACATTGGTTTTCACCACAGAGATTCCTAAAGTACCAAGCCATTATAGCAGAGCAGGATGATGTGGAAATACTGATTACTAACATTGTCAACCCAGCGTCTTTTCTTAGTGGAGCTACGGGAGATGCGATATTTCACAACTGTTTGGAAACAATTGAAGACGTACTCCAGCCACCTGGACCTGAAAGAGGAGCCACTGGAAGATGCTGAAGACTCCTGGTACACAGATGGGAGTAGCTTTGTTCAACAGTGCGTTTGTAATGGTGGGTATGTGGTGATCACCACAGATCAGGTGATAGAATCCAAAGCCCTTCCCCCAAATACCTCAGCACAAAAGGCAGAGGTTATAGCCCTGACTTGGGTGTTGGAACTGGCAAAAGGGAAAAGAATCAATATTTGGACAGATTCCAAATATGCATTCAGAGTAGTTCATGCCCATGGGGCAGTATGGCAAGAGAGAGGACTTTTATCTATCCAAGGAAAACAGATAAAACATGCTGAAGAAAGTTATTGGAGGCTGTCCAGTTGCCAGAAAAAGTGGCAATCATATACTGCAAAGCTCATCAAAAAGGATCAACTAGTATGGAAAACTGTATGGCAGATCGAGAGGCTAAAAGAGTGGCTGAGTTTAGCCCACAAGAAATAGAAGTGCAATCCCTAGTCCCTGATGATGAAATAGAAATCAGTAACTGTGATCCTAAATATTCCAAAGAAGATAAAAAATTGATTGAAGATTTAGGGGGAAAATTAGAAAAAGAGCAGTGGGAAAAGGCTCTGCAAGGGAAAAATAGTAATACCATCTACAATATTATGGACCATAGTTATGGCTGAGCATGAAAAGACGCATTAGGGAACAGAAGCCTTATACAAATATTTAATTCAAAATGTGGTTTCTCATAACCTATATGCCACTGTTAAACAGGTAACCTAGCAGTGTGAAATTTGCTTGCAAACAAATCCCTCAGTAAACTGAAAGATTAGGCTGGGAGAAACAGGAAAAGGAAGTCAGCTGGGACAGCATTGGCAAATTGATTTCACAGAATTTCCAAGGAAAGGGGGGTATTGGTATTTACTGGTTTTGATGGATACCTTTTCAGGATGGCCAGAAGCTTTCTCTTGCCAAACTAATAAATTTAAAGAAGTAACTAAGGTACTGTTACAGGAAATAGTACCAAGATTTGGGGTCCCAGCAGTAATATCTTCAGATTGAAGGCCCCATTTCATTGCAAAAACTGTTCAACAGGTCAGTATTGGGAATATATTGGCAATTACATAGTCCTTACAGGCCACAAGCAAGTGGCCAGGTAGAAAAGAGGAACCATTTGATTAAGTTGCAAATTGTAAAGTTAGGGGAAGAAGCTGGATTGCCCTGGCCTCAGTCATTACTTTTGGCCCTACCAAGAATCAGAACAAAGCCAAGGACCAAGGAAGGACTGAGTCCTTTTGAAACATTGTATGGTAGGACTTATACTGTACAGGCAGGAACATCAACACGGGTAGGGAATGAGATCTTGACTGAAAATGTAAAAGACCTAAAAAAACAGCTTCAAAAGATTGGGAAACAAGTTTTAGGTGCTCAAGCTAGAGGCTTCAATGGACCAATTCATGATATTGCAGCAGGTGACTATATGTATGTCAGATTAATCTTTAGAACTGAAGTGGGAAGGTCCCTTTCAAGTATTACTGACATCTCCTATGGCAATCTGGATTAAAGAACAGTCATCATGGATTCATTATACCTGGATTAAGAAGGCCCCTAAGACTTGATGGGGATCAACTGGACCCTTAAAACTCTGCATCCAAGTACAATAATCTGGGTTTGGCTTTTTGTAACTTTGACTTTGATAAATTTTAACCCCAAAACTGTGGGTTTTGATGTAAACGTTTACATATATCTTGTCAGGAGCACAGGCTAATATACTAATGTAAGTAATTGTTGGATATGTGGACAAGCTAATAATTTTAGCTCTCGACTGTTAGGAATCCCCTTGAGTAATTGGACAGTAATTGGAATAATACACCTCCCCTACAAGGGAGTCTGGTTTCATTTGACTGGACATTAACTGATTTTTCAATAATGTATTTGAGTAATGATTTTACATTTCGGACTTCAGAAAACTTGGATGTTTTAACAAATCTGGGGTACAAATTTGGATAAGAATAAAACTAGAAAATAAAGACAATAATAGCAGTTGGACAAACTTTTTACTGAAAAACTGTCCTTGAAAACGGACCGATTCAACCCATACTAAATTGTCCATTACCAAACGGATATTGGTGGCTATGTGGAGATCAAAAGGCCCAGAAAGAATTACCATGCCATTGAACAGGGGAATGTACAATAGGATATTTGGCTCCTCCATTACAATTGTTTTTAAAGAACAATATAAAAGGCATTGTACGAGGAGTTTGGAAGAAAGTTGAGAAATGAATTGTGAACAACCCCTTAATCAGATATAATACTGGATTCCACAGTTTCGTGAGGGCCTTATTCCCTGTGTTGGGAGTAGCTCAACTTGAGGGAGCTATAGTCAATATTTCAACAGAGATGGAAATAAATGCGAATTCAACAGCTGATGCTCTCTATCGTCTAGACCAAGAGATAAAATCTTTGCGAAAGGTGATTTTCCAAAATAGAATGGCCCTCAATATCATTACAGCCCATATGGGAGGAGCATGCACCCTAACCAACACTCATTGTTGCAGCTATGTAGATCAGTCCAGTCAAATAGAATATGACGTACAAAGAATTTGGGACCAAGCGAGGGTCCTACACCAAGTATCATTAGATGATACTTCATGGAGTATGGCTGATTTATGGGAAAAACTTAACTCTTGGTTACTCAGTTTTGCCTGGCTGAAACAATTATTTGTTGCTATGGTAGTTATAATCATTTTAGGAATTCTAATCTGTCTTATGTTACAATGTTTTATGCATTTTTGTTTGACTACTAGGAACAATTACAAACAATGGAAAAAGCATCAGCTACGACAGAGACTGGAGAGTGGTAAATATTTTTCCAAAACTCTTGAGAAAAATGGTATTATGTAGGCAAAAGAATTTGCTTAGGATAAAGGAAAGGGGGGAATTGAAAGAAGGGATTATTTGTTATAAGTTACTAGCATATTATAAATTTGAATATTATGTATACTTTCTGTGATTTTAGAACTAAAATATAGAATTAGCTTGAATAATAACTTCTAGCTAGCCTGCGCCTGGATACTTGTGCTTACATAAGGAATTTTAACAAAGCTGCAGTTAGAAAGAATGGGAAAGAGTGTGACTGTATCTAATTAAGCCAGATAACAAAGACCGGTGCAATGATAAGAGGGAGAAGAACCAGCTAAAACTAGATGCAACCTTGAAGAGATGCCCAGAAGTCTTAAGAGCACACACAAGAAGGAAGGTTGAAAAGTTCAGTGTGATGAAGATGAACTGCCTTCATCCCCAAAGACCCTCGTTGACCACTACCACTAGGAGGAACGCATGCGCAAGGAGGAGGAGATATATGTTAATGAATTCTTGGAACTAATCTTACTAACCCAACCCACTTTCCAGAAAAGTCATGACTATGTATACTAGCCTAATACATATGAATAATATAGCTCAATAAAAATGTGCCAGCTCGGATGCCTGGTGTGCAAGCTTGGAGGAAAAATCCCCCTTGCACCCCTGCATGGCCACATACCTGCACCTCACTCTGAGTTGAGTGTCATTATTCTGTAAGTCAATCACCTGCTCTTGAATGTATGTCACAGTTCCTTTGCATCTTCAGAATCCTCTGATGCTCTTTATCTTATCTCCTTCCTCACTGTGACCTCTTGGTGAGCTCAAGTCTGTCCTTTTATCTTGCTGGGGGACTGTCCTTGTTTCAACGAGTAAACAAGCTAAACTCCTGTTACAGTCACATTCTTTATTACTGCAAGTTGGCCAAGATTTCATTCTTATTAGTCTTAATGATATATTCCTTCCTTCAATGGGAAAGTCTCCAAACAAAGGTGATTACAGAATAGACATCTGTTTGATGCAGATCACACTTCACACAAGGTATTACTGTCTTCAAAGAATGGATAGGGTCTGGGATTAATACTGTAAATACTGGCAGTTTTTTAGAAAGAGTTTTAGAAAGCAAGTGTCCTTTATCCGGTCTTGGCAACATGCAGGAGTGATCTCCATCAGTCATGTGCAATGAGACAAGAGCTGGTTACACACTACATTTCCCACTTACATGCATATTTATAAATTTTCCCAGAGATCTTATGCATATTCTATTACTTTCCAAGATCTAATTTTAATGTTACAAAACTTTCCAATAGTCAAAACTCTTGCTAATTCAGAGCTGGCTCCAGCTCTGCCTGACCTTGGCTTTAAGAGAGATGAAAACTCCAAACAAAGGTGATTGGAGAAGACACATCTCTTCAGCACAGATCACACTGCACACAAGACATTATCATCTCCAAAGAATGAACAAATGTATGGAAAAGCACTGCTTAAAATAAAACACGCAATCAGAGGGATATTCTATATAACTTTCAAGAAATTAGATTAGATGAAACTTAACTGTACTTCAGCTTAAATAAAAAAATATTCCACTTTTTGTAGTAGTAGCTACTTCTTGTATCAGTCAGGGTGTGTAAAGAAAAGTTAACTCAGTGGAGCTTGTGAGCCTAATAATGAAATAAATCACACTGGTTGCTTGTGAGCCTAATACTTACTAGGCTTGTGAGCCTAATAATAAAATAAATCACACTGGTTGCTTTTAGGTTACATGGCACCAGCTAAAGAGTAGTAAATACTAAGTGGTACTACATCAAAAGTAGTGTTGCTACAGACCAGAATAACTTAGTCGCTGATTAAACTTATTATCACCAAATTAGGAGTTCTTCCAAAATATGAGTGATTTTCTGTCTCAGGAAATTTGAGACGCCTAGTCCTTTTTTTGTGAAAAATCTATGTATGGCTTCAAATTCTAGAGCCATAGAATTACAGAATGGTTTGGGTTAGAAAGGACTTTCAAGATGATCAATTTCCAACCTCCCTGCCTTGGGCAGGGGCACCTCCCACTTGATCAGATTCCTCAAAGCATCACCCAGTCTGGCCTTGAACACCTCCAGGGATGGGGCTTCCATGACTTCTCTGGGCAACCAGTTCGAGTGCCTCACTATCCTCACTGTAAAAAAAAATTTTACATGCAAGATGCCCAAAGTTTTGCTATGAACTATGCAAAACATTCCTTGTATCTCTGAATTTTAAGACCAAAACATAACACAAATAACAGTGATTTAGCAAAGAGAGAGATTTCTCCTTTTATATGACCTTAAAAAGATATTCTGTATATTGTTTCCCATTCCTGATTTGCCTGAACAAAGATTAGGACTCTAAGTAATTAAATTAATTTAATTAGATTAGATAAGTAATATATTATCTAATTAATTAGATAATTACACAGAATCACACACACAGAATAACTAGGTTGGAAGAGACCCACTGGATTGTTGAGTCCAACCATATTAATTAGATAAAGGGGTTAAATTAAAGAATTAATTAGATATAATTAGAAATAAATTAATTAGATAAAGGGGTTAAATTAAAGAAGCAGCATGCTAAAGTGTAACTTGATAGGCAGCAGTTACTTTCTGCTGTGGATATGGGTCTCACTGTGTAGATACTCTGCTTTTAGTATTACAAACCACAAGCACAGGGCCTTGTTAGCTCTGAACCAGAGGGCAACATCTTTGTCAGATCATCAGTAATTCTAATTCTTGATGTACTGTAGTCTTACCTTCAGTGGGGCTTGCTTTACTCTTTGGAAGACAGTACAATCTTCATAAAATTGTAGTTAGACATGAACAGATACCTGAGCTTCTTAACTGCTAGTGACTGCCAGTTCTTAATCAAACACTCGGAAGTCTAGGAAAAAACCCAACCATTCGGTTTTATTATCCTAATCAGTCAGCAGGTGTTTTCCAATTGTACTGTACTACCTGAGCCCTATTGCTACATGATTTTGCTGGCTTGATTCACAAAAATCTTATTTTAAGTTCTGTAGTTCTATTTAGTCATATCCATTCCTTAAATTTCTTTCTCTAGATCCACTCTGCATGTACCCTGTGCTTTGGTCTTGCCAAAAAGCAACCTCTTAGTGTCCTTAACCTCTGTTGTGTGAAGCTTTTAATTTCTTTGGTCAAATACGCCTCAGTTCCTCTAATTTCAGCTTTTTCTCCCCCCTAAAGTTTATTAATATCCCTGATTTCAGAATGGAGAACTTGCATCCAAAGTGTTGCTTTAGCTGCCTACTTTAAAGTTAGTACAGAACCTAAACAGTATAAACTCTTCATAATGTTCAGTAAATAGGAGCCTTTTTCTCTTCCTTTTGTTTATTCTGGTTTTCTCACCTCATCTACGGTTATGAGATTCTGATAATTTTCTACTTTTTTAAAAGAACTTTTTTTTTTTTAAAAAAGGGGGTTTATTGTGTTGCCACAAACAATTTACATGTTTCAAAGGAACTAGGACAGATGCAGAATACTGCTGAAGATTGGTGCAGGAAATCAGAATCAGAAAACAGGCTATAGCCAACTTACATATGCTCACAGTCTAAACTGGACTCATCATGGGAAAGTATAATCACAAGACAATTGCTAGATTTTTCAGAGGAAAGCATACTGGGAGTATCTCTCCTGAAACAGGCTGCAACAGCTATAATGAAAAATAGCAATTATTGCAAATGTAAAAGGAACTAGACAGAGAAAATACAATTTATTTTTTCTTCCAGGAGCCACACAATTTATAAGTAAGAGTGACATAGTGGAGAACAAACAAGCTGATGGAAGAATTTCTGCGTAATTTATAGAGGGCCAGCTAATACACCAAGGGCTAGAGAGAAGGGAGTAGTTTTGAACAGAGAAATGGACCCACCGTTGCCCAAATTAAAAATCTGCTTCCTTAGCACTTAAAAACAGAACGAGCTTTTTATGAGGATGTGAACATGCACTTTTGGAATACAACTTCTGTTTTGTTTTAATTCCTTTTGTTGTCAATCAGCAAGCATTATACAAACTGATTATCATTTATGTCAAACTCTATAGCACCTTGAAACAACACAGGTTAGTTCCACAGTGTTTGGACTTGTGTGGAACAAAGTTTTTACTGACAATTCTGAAAGAAAACAAAAGAACTTTATGTGAAATAAGGACAGATGGTCAAACGAGGACTTAAGAGGAAGAGAAATTTACAGGATAGCAGGTGGTCAATCTTTTTAGTTTTAGCTTCTAGACAGCTGAAGCAACATTTAATTATTCTTTCTAAATGTAACTTAGTGATTTAATGACACCTTGAAACAGACTGATCAGATTTTGTGAAAAGCTATATATTCTAGATTTCCTAATACAAAATTGCTTATGAACACAAACTTGTTGGAAAAGAAGTCACATCTTGAATTTACAGGCACCAGTGATTTGATGAGGAAAAAAAAGTCTTGGTCTTATTCTGCTAAATATTGCCTTTGAGGTAGCAGATAATAAAAAAACATACCACATCCCCAAATAAAGGGGTTTTAGTTTGAAACAGACTAATAACAAGATAGAAAGAAAAAAAAAAACCAAATGTACCAAACCCCCTAAGAAGCAGGACAAGTCAGTTGAATGGTTACAGACTACTAGCTACAATGTTTGATTTCCTAGAAAAGTCTTATTCCACTGCTAGCATACTTCCGAAGTCACTGCTAACTGTAAAAGCTTTACAGATTCACAGTAACTTTATTGATAAAGGTTTTTTCTTCTTTCCTCTCCTGCATCCCAGTGAAGCACTGTTTTCACACACACTTTCCTTTGGAAATTGCTTATTGCTACATTGTGTTCAAAAAAAGACTGGGTTCTGAGTCTTCTATTTCAGATCTACAGGTAT
Organism: Clamator glandarius; assembly: GCA_033459285.1. Taxonomy (NCBI): domain Eukaryota; kingdom Metazoa; phylum Chordata; class Aves; order Cuculiformes; family Cuculidae; genus Clamator; species Clamator glandarius. The sequence continues at coordinate 397,233 of JAUNZM010000679.1, read as the reverse complement.
TTCGCTTTGTCTCCTCCTTAGTCTCTTCTCTTGTTCTTTCTCTCCAACTTCAGTGTTCTCTGCTGATTTCCCAGGTAACTGGTGGAGATTTTCTAATGTTTTTAGTTAGCCAGCTCCTACTTGTACTTCTGTAATGATCCACTTCAGCAACAAACGCAAAATAAATAAGAGCCCAGGATTAGTACTACGTTCAGGGATGCATTTTTATAGCCATATAGCATTCACTGACAGTTAATGTGGAAGAAAAAAATGTTTTGAGCTTTGTCTCTCAGCACGAGAGAAATTACCCATTACTAGGTAAGCTCTCAAGAATGACACATGGCACTTTTCAAAGACAGCAGGTCAGCAAACTCTTTTTGCATGGTAGTTGCATATGGCAGCTTCTACATTTCACTGCTGAACTCCATGTACATATGAAGAGGATACGGATACTACAATTGAAGAATCATTGAGTGCTTTGGGTTGGAAGAGCCTTTCAAATATCTGTTTCCAACTTCCCTGCCACAGACAGTGTCATCTTTTGCAAGACCAGGTTGCTTGAAGCCCCATCAAGCTGGTGTTTACGACTTCAAGGAATGGAGAATCCACAGCTTCCCTGGGCAATGCATTCCACTGCCTTACCACCTACATTGTAAAACATTTCTTCTTATGTCCAATTTAAATCTACCCTCTTTCAGTTTAAAACCGTTGCCCCTTATATGCTGTCACTACAGGCCCTGTTAAAAAGTCTTTCTTATAAGCTCCCTTTGTATACTGGAAGGTTGCAATAAGGTCTCCCTGGAGCCTTCTCCTCTCCAAGCCGAACAACCCCAACTGTCTCAGTCTGTCCTATTAGGAGAGGTGCTCTAGCCCTTTCTGATAATTTCTGTGGCCCTTCTCTGGACGTGCTCCCAACAGCTCCATGTCCCTCCTTGCGCTAAGGGCTCCAGAGCTGGAAGAGTTACTCCAGCCAGGGTCTCACCAGAGTGGAGTAGAAGGACAGAATCACTTCCCTGAACCCACTAGCCACACTTCTCTTGATGAAGCCCAGGATACGATTGGCTATTTGGGCTGTAAGCACACACTGCTGGCTCATGGCTAGTTTTTCATCCACCAGGACCCCTAAGTCCTTCTTGGCAGGGCTGCTTTCAGTCCCTTCAGAACCCAGTCTGTGTTGATACTGAGGACTGCTTCAACCCAGATGCAGGATGCTGCATTTTGCCTTGTTGAATTTCATGATGTCCTAATACAGGGAGAGGAAGTAATGCCTGTTGACATTTCTTTTAAAAACTGATCTGGATGCATCAACAGCAAGATGCTTTTGCATGAGCCACCTCATTTTCAGTTTGGTGAAATGTTGACCATTTGTATACTAATGCATTTGGATCTTAATAGTTATTAAATGAAGTCTTCTCAACTGAGAAATTCCATGAAAACAAGAATTCAAGCACAGAAATGGAAGAGTAAATTTTATTCAAGGAAAAACTAATGGCATTACAGTTAGTTTCCACTGTACTGGAATAGTAGTTTTCTAATTTTTCTGTAGGAGGAAGTACAACAAATCAATTGTTCAGATTGTTAAACAAATGGTAATTGTTATTTTCTCTTCAAAAACTGCATAGTTAAGCAGTTGTTTAACAAAGATATACATCTCCACAAGACCCTGAAGAAAGATTTGATTTTTTTTTGCTTTGAATCTGGTGGCAGAGGATATCACATGCACTGTTCAGGTTCTGCCTAGTTTTTCTGTTTTTTCCCCTTCTGTAACAAAGAAATAAAACCAATGTTTAGTTAATATACTAGACATGACACTTTGTATCTGCAGTTATTTGGTATATACAAATTAACAAGGAAAACAGGAGTTAGATTGCATACTTTCGTGAAGCTATACAACTACTGTGGGATAGAAACTTGTCTGCACACACTTGTTATATCAATTAAAACAGTCAAAATACTTATAGGATAGATAGCTGAGATGTTAAATAAAAAAGCACACCAGTTCATTGCTTTTTTCTTTTCTTTTCTTTTCTTTTTTTTTCTTTTGTTTGTTTCTTTGTTTAACCTACAGATTTTGGTTACTTAAAGACATTCTTATATTACAAAGCTGTATTCCATAAACAAGTCAGCCTTGTTATCAAAAATGACACCACAAAAAGTCGTAATACAAGAAGCATTGTCCGGGTCAACCTGCAAGATTACAGCAGAGAATAATAAAAGCAAAACCAACAATCTCTACAAGGCAGGCAAGAGTTTTCCTAAAACAAAACACACATACAAAAAGAACTCAGTTAAAAAAATATATATCCAACCAGCCAAACAAAATACTCCATAGTGGTGAATTAAGAAAGAAAAAGCAGGAAAGAAAAGGGGGAAAGGCACAACAGAATAGCTAATTAAACACTAATTCCTAAGAACATAACAAAGACTATCTTTTGTAAATTTCTTACTATTCTTATTTTAATCCTGTTTATCACAGTTAACCACAAATTTATCTTATTCAAGAATTCCTATTTATAGAGAAAAATACTTAACATTTGCAAATACATGGATGGGAGGGGAAAAACAAAGACTGAAGTTGTAAGTCAGAACAGTGATGTGAATCACTGAATTGAACAAGAAATTTACTTTAGTTTCAACTAGTGGTATGAGCACTCAGTTTGCCTGTAAAGGACTGAACAAGCATGTGTATCTGTCAGCTGCTGAAAGACAACGTTAAGAAGGAAATTGCTCACTTGCAGTAAAGTGACAAGGAAAGAGAGATAACAGAAAAAGACATGCAATTATGTACAGAACATAATATAATTCTAGACAAATAATTTCATGTAATCTGAAAAGATCTGTTGCTTCAGAAAGAGTAGTAATGGCTTAATGAGCTAGGTTTCACATACAACGTGTTGCAACTTGAAATAGGATACCTTGCCAAAGAGTACATGGCTACCTTAGAAGTTTTGATTCTATACAAACAGGCTGTCATTGTAACTGATGCAAAAGGTTATAGTCAAAACAAACCAACCAACGCATCAAAAATGAACAAAAAACCCATGTCAAGTCATGCACAAGTACAAATCCTTATTGGTAAACACTCTCACTCTTTTAAAGAGAATCAAACAACATACTACTTATGCAAAAATTAACTGACATTCACTAACATGAGTTGTAACAGCAGCCAAGTTGCATAAAACAGTATATGTATAGTTAGCAGGACACAGATCTTATCACTCATATTTCAATACAACTTGCTGTGAATGTCATACAAAGATTTGGCTAAAGACAGAACCAAAGAAAGAATGTGCCAAAAGAAGCCATGAAATCTACAGTTAGTTTGGTTACACACAGTAAGGCAGACAAGTAAACCAACTTGTTGTTTGAAGTATATTTATTGACCGGCATACTTCAAGAAGTTTTCAAGTACAAAACAACTGGTAGACTTCAACTTGCCAAAATGGTGCTTTAGTTTTGCTGGTTTTTTTTCCTGCAATATGAACAGCTATATTTTTTAAACTAGAAAAATTGGAAGTAATAGGTCAGTTCAGAGCATGTTACCTAATGATAGTCGCAGCTACATCAAGAACAAAATTACACACAGAAAATAACTACCTGATATTTTGATAATTCTGCCTGCAGTAGTTTCACTTTGGATCTTTCTTGCTCTAATGCAGCATGAAGTCTAGTTACCTAAAAACATACAGAATAAGAATTTATAAAATAACATTAATGCTTGTGAGTTTACCAAGTCAATGTTGTGCTCCATTAGTGTTGGACAAAGAGGTAATATGTGCTGAGTTCAACAGTGATCTCCACAATCACTGTGTGTGAACTGACCATACAAGTAAAATATTCTTTAATTATTTTTATTTCCCAAGCAACATTTACTGGATTACCTGTATAATGATATAGAAAAGCTATAAAGTTCAAAACTCTTACAACTTTTGGACTCTACATCAGTTTATTCCATAAAATACTTAACTGGTACAGTATTATGCAACACAGATAATCTTATTACATCACCCTCAAACACAGTACTGTGTTATACACAAGACATTTGGACAAGTCAAAGACTTAGAACCAGTAGTCCCTGTGGACCTAAAACTAAGCATAAAAGTCTTGCATGCTCTATACTACAGTGGTTTGTTAACTGACATGATTTGTTTGTAAACTTGAGACTAGAAATAAAAAACAAGCAAAACCACCATCCAGGAACAAAGCATCTTCTGAAGCACCTGAGCTTCTCAGCTTGGGTTATCAGATATTCTGAGGTGCCTTTCATGGCAAAAATATTTTCAGACGTGCTGAGGATCTGCTGTCTCAGGAACAGTTCTCAGTGAGTCATAAGGGAGACGTACGTAATACATGTCATTGAATACACACAGTGCAGTGCTAAGGATGAAATGCAACTTTTTTGCTTCAAAAAAGTTTTTGTTTCAGCTTCCTACATTCCCTGCCTCTATAGCTGCCTTAAATAAATAGCATCTTTTAAATGCCCATCTTATTTTACATTCAGAAATCCTTGCTTACCTGTAAGGTCAATTCATTCTTCAGAATCTGAGATTCAGCAGTCTGTAGGAGTATTTCCGCTTTGTCTTTCTCTACAGAGAGAGGAAGACAGAGCACGAAGATCATTCTTCATCTGCAATAGCACTGTGACACCATTTCACTATTTTGTTCCCTCTGAATAATGCCATCTTCACTAAGAGAACAGTAAATGTTGTACATCAAACCAACCATTAGCTAACAATGCCATTAATATCAGCTGGAAAAACTCTAGAGATTAAACCACAACCTTGCACTCCCTACCCCACACTTAATCCTATAAGCAACATGGATTTTAGAGATATCTATTGTGACCAAAGTCAATTATAAAGCTGACTATTGGCAATGGATCAAGATTTTGGGATCATAAGTTCCTCATACAAGCTCAGTCATAGCTATGGAGTGTATATGTTTATTCAAATACAGAGATGTTTAAACTATTTAGCTAGTGCCTATGACATATCTGTGGATAACTAATAACTTTCAATAGGAAGAAATGAAGGTTTTCAAGGCTCAATTCTGCCAGGAACTTTCTTCTCAGAACACAGAATACTCAGTCTGTAGAAAAACACAAAATTGCTTGTTTTGTAACTTCACAACTTCAACTCTTTTTTCTAAAGATGAAAATATTTCATCTTGGCTCAGACACAGACCTGAAGAAATACATTTCCAAGTTAAAATTTGCAATGATCAATCAACATTATGAACATGTGTACCAGCTTAGAAAGAGATTTTGTAAACATACTTGGAAAAAAAAAGGAGAGCTCTTTTTTAGCATAAAATTTAGACCAGAGAAGAAACTACATTCAAGAAATGAATAAATTGAGAAGCAAAGGCAATTTTGTAACAAAATTAGTGTGGCTAGCATCATAAGCACCAACAGCTTCATCAAGCAAGATTAGGAATATTAAATTATAATTATGCATGAGTATAAAGATACTAGGCTATTTACACATATAAGTGCATATCTATAAGTTTTTTTCCCAAACCTTGTCAAACTGACTCATAAATACTCTGAATTTTTTTACAACAGAAGAAAATTATCACACAGTTGCGTATGTAATCCTGTGGTTTAGCTATCCCCATTCATAACGTGAGTAAGAGACTCGCTTAGGTGTAGAATGTTTCCATCAGTCCAAGCACAGCTTGCAAAGATGCAAGAACTAGTCAGTTTCCTCAAGTATATCTGAACAGATACTCAGATGAGATCAGTCCAGCACAGAGCTGTCACTAGCAAAAGAAGTCTAACTTGAAGAATCATTGTACTTGAAATGTAACTGAAGAGTTTATATTTCAAAGAATGATCTCAACAAGCAGCTCATTATTTCATTATGGAGCAGAAATGCAGTATTGTGTAGTTCACCAAATTCTGTAGCTCACTGAAGTGACTACAAATTAATAGCCTCTTAGTTCTTTATAACTGTCACCGATTCAAGTTATTTTCAAAAAGCTGCTTTGAAAGTTCTTTCCATGTTTGAAAAAGAACTTGTAAGTTTCCTCATAAAACTCTTACTTACTTTCCACTTCATGCATCATCTTCAGCTTTGCATTTCTTGCTTTTAACTCTTTATACTTTGCCTGTATTAAAAACATTTAATCATTACATGCATCTCCTACTAAAAAAGTATTCTGTAAAGTAAGCATGACTAAGAATCAGACTTAAGAGTTTAAAGTGATGTCCTCTGCAAAAAATCTAATAATAGAATCATGGAGTCATGGAACTGTTTAGCTTGGAAAAGACTTTAAAGATCACCTGTTTTAATTAAATCACAGCCAAAGCAAGGAATGCACAACTGGAGAAGTGTATTAATAACCAATAGTCAAGAAAAAGGCAAGCACAAGGCTTACAGCAAATTAAAATAAGTAAGTTATGCCAGTGCATTGAGTATGCAGGAACCACTATGCGGGTCCGCCTGAAGTATACAGGTCTGTTGCATCAAAGGCCTTATGATTTCTTCGCTTAAACATTAGAACAATTATAATGCTCTTTCTAGATACTAAGGTTAATCTAAACAGTTTGCCATATTTTTTTGGCAAGCAGGGAAAGGCCCCACTGTTCTATAGATTATTTTATTCAGCATTTGTTGTTATTCTGTTAGTTTCTTTCCTTTTCAACTATTTACATTTTACTACTCAAGATCCTATTTTTGCTGTTTTTTCCAATCTGGTATCGCCACAATTTCTTAAAAAGTCAGTCTTTTCCTCTTTCTAGGCCACTATATGTCAGTTCTAGTCATGTATCTTAGCTGTAAACTTATTTTTCCTGACAAATCTCTTCATACAGTTTGCTCTTGCAAGCTTCTGTAAAAGTTTGGTTTTGGACAAACTTTTTTTGTAATAAAGAAGGTTCCGTCTTCAACTTCAAGAATCACACCAGTCCTTTAGGATAAATAACTTACATTTCAGCTGGACCTTTCATGGCCATCTAAAACTGTATTAAGGTCTCTGGACAAGTTCATAACATTAAGCAGCTGTATCATCACCTCACCAGTGCGTACTCTGTCAAATGTGATCAAGTGCTTATAGTGGTAAATATGAATGGTTTTATACTTAAAATTTCTCCTGGGGAATCCACTCTAGCAAACAGTGAAAACAACAGTTAACAAAGTTTGTGTCTTTATTATTACAAGTAGAAGTACTACTTTGAAGTATCAGAAAACTTCCAATCTGTCAACCTACCTTAAGCAATGAATAAAAACAGCAATAAAATAGTCCTGTGCCAGTGCCAATTCCTCAGTGAAATTTTGCCCTTTCTGCTCTAGATACTCTCTAGATATGAACGACAACAGACACACACACATTTTCCCTAGCTACTCTGGTATACAGCAATAATATATAATTATTGAAGAGCAAGTATTTTTTTCCCCTGGTGTGTTTTAGCATATGCTGAATCTGATTTCCAAGTTCACCTGTATGTAATAGGAAAAGATACTAAAAAAAATACAGGACTCCATTCTTATTCCACTGCAGCTTCAAAGGAAAATCTCTTAAACTCGACAAAGCATTCATTGATCTCTTTAACCACTCCAAATATTGGACTTGATCTACCAAAACCCCCAACAATATGTAGTTCTTAAATGCAAGAAAAGCTGAGTAAAATTGAAAAACTAAATAGGCTGGAAAAGCTTCCAAGGCAGATCAGATTGCTCAGGATCTTGCCTAGTCTTGGATTACATTATTTATTTTGTTGACCCTGAAAATAGCAATGCAAGAAATCTGGTGTATCAGGCACTACGTGCTAAGAAATTTATCTCTGGATGCTTTGTCCTTATCCTTCTGATTATTTTTAGGCACCTAACTTACTCACCAAGAAAGCCCACTTCACATGGTGCTGAATGAATAATCTGCTGTGTAAAAAACAGTCTATGGCCAGTCAAAAGCATCTCTACAGACTGGTCACATTCTAATACATTATTTCAGATGTACAATAATGCTAGATTTTGTCTGCTATTTGAAGGTATTATCAGCATACATACCTCCCACTGAGTTATTATATTTTTCAGTTGCTCAGTTTCTGCATCTTTCTTTTCACACTCAAGTTTCAGTTGTTCTGTTTTCCCATCTCTCAAAACCCATTCCTATAAGGAAGAAAACACTGTTCCTTAATAATGCAGTCACATGAATTCAATTCTTGGCAACATATTTGTTTGTTAGAGAACAGAATTTTTGATCAAAACTAAAGAAGTATATGTGCACAGATACCAAAAGGAAAAGAAATAATATATATTGGCATCAGCTGTGAAGCAACAATTTCAATCACAAGTGTTTTGTGTTAAGAAAATGAAGTAATTTAAATACCTGCTCAGACAGGTAAAAATATACAATGTTGTGGGGTTTTTAATTCTTTAAGATTATCAGTTACTATTTGTGCTTTCTTCTACTCAGGTGCCCCCTTCTGACAATTTAATAAGCTTCCTTAGGCAAACTTCTTCACTTCAGAACAACTGCTGTTTTACATGCCTGCTTGTGTTCATCAGAAGTACAGTTAACTGTTTTGCTGCAACCAATATGCTGGACTCTCTTTTTCTCTCTTTCAAGTATTCTGTGACCATCATCTTCCAGCCTGTTGAAAAATCCTCCATCATGCAATGAAGACTGGGAAGAATTCTGTTCCTGTCAAAAATAAGTACTATAACACATCTTCCTTTACATGCAAGTTAATATTGAGCTAGAAATTAACATGTTTAGAAAATAGCTTAAGTCACAGAAAATAATTAAATCTAGATACTCTTTTATGTTGTACGTCCTGAGAAGTCACATACTGTGACTTCCACCTAGAGAATATGATACCAATGGAAAAGCCTAGAAATTGATCAAAAGTTAACATTAACTAATGGTTAATGTTAACTTTTTTTTTAAAAGCATGATGTTGGAATTTAATATTTTTGCACTAAGACTATATTTCTTTATGTTTTATTTAACTGCTAATTATTTTTCCCTCTAACAGCTTTAATATTTATGGACTACACCACAACATAGTAGTACCACCTCAATTTGCTTCTTTTTTGTACTACAACTTGTATTTTTTAACCTGCTTGTATATTTGCAAGTCACATCAAAGACTATCTGAAAACTAAAGAAGCAAGAGCTACTTCTAAGAAAGCAAATACTAAGTTCTCAAAATACAGGAACTGCAGACACACCTCTCTAGAACAGATGACCCTGGAAACTAGTGACCTGTCAGACTCACCTCTGTGCCTGGGAAGATCATGGAACAGATCTCCCAGAAGACATGCTAAAGCACATGGAGGATGGGGAGGTGATTAATAGCACCTGCCATGGCTTCAGCAAGGGCAAATCCTGTATGACCAACCTAGTGGCTTTCTATGATGGGGTGACAAAATCAGTGGACACAGAAAAAGCAGTGGATGTGATCTATATGGATTTCTGTAAAGCCTTTGACACTGTCCTCTGTAACATCATTCTCTCTAAATTGGAGATATATGGATTTGACGGGTGGACTATTTGGTGGATAAAGAATGGTTTGAATGGCTGCATGCAGAGGGTAGGAGTCAACGGCTCGATGTCCAGATGGAGAGCAGTAACAAGTTGTGTCCTTCAGGGGTCTGCTGGGATGAGTGCTGTTTATGACACCAAGATGAGTGGTGCAGCTGTCAGGCCCAAGGGACAGGATGTCATTCAAGGGGACCTCACAAGCAGGAGAAGTGGGCCTGTGCGAACCTCATGAGGTCTTACACCCAGGTCAGGGCAATCCATGGTTTCAATGCAGACTGGGGGATGATGTGATTGAGAACTGCCCTGCAGAGAAGGACTTGGAGATGCTGATTGATGAGAAGCTCAATATGAGCCAGCACTGTGCACTTGCAGCTTAGGCCAACCATATCCTGGGCTGCATCAAAAGAAGCGTTGCCCCTCTATTCCGCTCTTGTGAGACCTCATCTGGAGTACTGTGTCCAGTTCTGGAATTCTTAACATATGGAATTGTTGGAACGAGTCAGAGGGCTGGAGCACCTCCCATACAAGGACAGGTTGAGAGAGCTGGAGTTGTTCAGCCTGGAAGAGAAGGCTCCAAGGAGACATTATAGCAACCTTCCAATACCTGAAGGGGCTACAAGAAACCTGGGGAGGCACTAGGCTTGTAGTGATAGGACTAGGGAAGATGGCTATACACTGGAAAAGGACAGACTTAGACATTAGGAGAAATTTCTTCACAATGAGGGTGGTGAGGCACTGGCACAGATTTCCCAGGGAAGTTGTGGCTGCCCCATCCTTGGAAGTGTTCAAGGCCAGGTTGGATGGGGCTTTGGGCAGCCTGATCTAGTGGGAGGTTGGAATTAAGATGATCTTTAAGGTCCCTTTCAACTCAAACCATTCTATGATTCTGCATCTGTAAAAATTTTCCAAATTGAATTCAGCCAGCTGCAGAATTGTAACTGATTGTCACTACAGAAAGTGCCAAGGTTCCTCCTAAACATAAAAAAGAGATTCCTTCTAACTGTAAAAAAAACCAACCCTTCTAAATGCAATAAACGATACCTTCTAAATGCAAGAGGTAATTTTTTTTATTAAACTAGCGTGAAGGAGACTTACCTCATGTTTTTTAGCAATGTCATCTGAAAAGAACAGAAAAAACTGACATCAATAAGTTACTTAAATCTTGTGCAGCTGGCTATTGAAAAAAGACTTTGAAAAGTGGCAGAAAAAAAAGGCTTCTATTGTAGCTTTTCAGTATTAACTCTCCTCTCAAAGTCATAACATAAACTCACTGCTAAAGTATTTAGAAGTAGGTATTATAAACTGTGTATCACATTAATCCCTGTACTTGCATCTGCTACCAGATATTTCAAAAGCAGCATCCCATATTTGTTTGCTTCAGTTGAAGTGGAAGGCAATGTCTGTGGCACAGACAATTAAGGAACTTGTTGTGTTTTTAAATTTGTGAGTCAATTTAGGCTTTCTTGGCACGTATCTCATTGTATACGTGAATGCCTTCCATGCCTTCCAGCTTTACTTGCTTTCAATGTTTTTCCTCTATTCAGATTAGTTGGGGAAAAAATTGTTTATTAAATATTGTAGGTATAGATAAAAACATCCCTAAAAGAAAGACATTAGAGAACAAATTACTTTCTTCCTTTTATAGCACATACCTTGATTTCTTCACTAAAATTCAGAACCTCTGCTCTACGGACACAGATGAAAGAATTTTAGAAATAAGAATAATGCAAGAACAATACTGGGACAAAGCGATCATGAGATGATAGGGTTTAAAGTTCTAGGTGAGGTAAAGAGGGTGGTTAGCAGGACAGTCGCATCAAACTTCCAGAGGGCAGACTGTGGACTGTTCAGAAGGCCGTTTGGCAAAGTCCCATGGGAGACAGTTCTTAAGGGCAAGGGAGCCCACAAGGGCTGGGAGCTCTTCAAAAAGGAAATTCTAGCAGCTCAGGAGAAAGCCATCCCCTTGTTTCAGAAAAGGAGCCAGCAGGGGAAAAAAACGCCTTGACTGAGTAAGGAGATCTTGAGAGACATCAAAAAAGAAGAGAAATGTCTATAAACTGTGGAAGAAGGGACAGGCGTCTTGGGTGGACTACAGGGAGGAAGTGAGATCATGCAGAGAAAAAATCAGGAGGGCTAAGGCCCAAGTAGAAATCAGATTGGCTAAGTCTGGGAAAGATAATAAAAAATATTTCTATAAATATATTAACAATGAAAGAAGGACAAAGGAGAATATTCAGTCCCTACTGGATGCAGATGGAACAACAGTGACAGAGGATGAGGACAAAGCTGAGGTACTTAATGCCTTCTTTGCCTCAGTCTTTAATTGTAAGGAAAGTTGTTCCCTCTGTGTGCAAACCCAGGAGTTAGAGGACTAGAATGAGGTTTCCATGATCCAAGACGAGATGGTTAAAGACTCGCTTCCCCAGCTAGACACCCACAAGACTATGGGACCGGATGGGATCCACCCAAGAGTATTGAGGGAGCTGGTGGATGTGCTGGCCAAACCCCTTTCCATCATCTTCCTACAGTCCTGGAAGACTGGGGAAGTTCCACTGGACAGAGGCTGGCTGATGTCGTGCCCATCTACAAGAAAGGTCGCAGGGAGGATCCAGGGAACTACAGGCCTGTCAGTCTGACTTCAGTGCCAGGGAGCGGGTGATCTTGAGTGCTATCATGAAGCACATGCAAGAGAACCAGGTGATCAGGCCCAGTTAACAGGGGTTCACAAAAGGCAGGTCTTGCCAAACTAACCTCATCGCCTTCTATGACAAAGTGATTTGACTGCTGGATGAGGGAAATGCTATGGATGTATCTTCTTGGACTTCAGTAAAGCCTTTGACACAGTTTCTCACAGCATTCTGCTTCGGAAACTGTCGGCCTCTGGCCTGGACAGGCGCACACTCTCCTGGGTGGAAAACTGGTTGGATGGCCGGGCCCAGAGAGTGGTGGGAAATGGAGTTAACTCCAGCTGGAGGCCAGTTACAAGTGGGGTTCCCCAGGGCTCAGTGCTGGGTCCAGACCTGTTCAATGTCTTTATCAATGACCTGGATGAAGGCATTGAGGGCACCTTTAGCAAGTTTGTGGACGACACTAAACTGGGTGGAAGTGTGGATCTGCTGGAGGGTAGGGAGGCTCTGCAAAGGGATCTGAACAGGCTGGACTGCTGGGCAGAGTCCAATGGCATGAGGTTTAACAAGGCCAAATGCCGGGTCCTGCACTTGGGGCACAACAACCCTGTGCAGAGCTACAGACTAGGAGAAGCCTGGCTGGAAAGCTGCCAGGAGGAGAAGGACCTGGGGGTGTTGGTTGACAGCGACTGAACATGAGCCAGCAAAGTGCCCAGCTGGCCAAGAAGGCCAATGGCATCCTGGCTTGTATCAGAAATGGTGTGACCAGCAGGTCCAGGGAGGTTATTCTCCCTCTGTACTCGGCACTGGTGAGACCGCACCTCGAGTACTGTGTTCAGTTCTGGGCCCCTCACCACAAGAAGGATGTTGAGGCTCTGGAGCGAGTCCAGAGAAGAGCAACGAAGCTGGTGAAGGGGCTGGAGAACAAATCTTATGAGGAACGGCTGAGAGAGCTGGGGTTGTTTAGCCTGGAGAAGAGGAGGCTGAGGGGAGACCTCATTGCTCTCTATAACTACCTGAAACGAAACTGTGGAGAGGAGGGTGCTGGCTTCTTCTCCCAAGTGATAGGGGACAGAACAAGGGGGAATGGCCTCAAGCTCCGCCAGGGGAGGTTTAGGCTGGACATTAGGAAAGAATCTTTCATGGACAGGATCATTGGGCACTGGCAGGGTCTGCCCAGGGAGGTGGTTGATTCACCTTCCCCGGAGTTGTTTAAGGGACGGGTGGATGACACACTGAGGGGCATGGTTTAGTGTTTGATAGGAATGGTTGGATTCAGTGATCCACTGGGTCTTTTCCAACCTGATGATTCTATGTTTCTATGGAATAATGAGTCTATATAACATATTACAATATTTATTCATCTTGATTAAAGCCAGTATCACAAAGAGAAGCAATGACTTGTTACTCAGGAAACAGAGAAACTCAGTTGCCTGAGGAGTGCAAACTTAGTATAAGAAAAAAAAAAATCACTTAGATTTTTTAAAAAGTGATGTTAAGAGTGTTTGAGTCCAACATCCACTCCAGGAATATTACATTAAATTATGTCTCCCTTAACTTCCTATTTCCCTGCTGATCTAACTAGCACGTTATTATATGATGAACACTTAGTTTTGTACTTGATAAGTCGCACTAACTGCAACTCATTTGTGTTTGCTTGAACACTATCAATGCACACAGAAAGGAATGTATTTTGCTGTGAGCACACACACTAAAAATATTAGAAGTAGAATAGCTTATATGTAATGATAAGGCATACCTGTATTATTGTCTAGCTGAAAGCTTTTCAGAGTCATAGCCGGAGGTTTGTCTTTTCCTTGCCTTTTTTTTTTTTCTATCTTACTCACAGCCTTTGACTGAGGTGAAGTATTTTCAACATTTTCATGTACCTAAAACAATAAAGTCCCACTGGTATAATTTTCTTCAACACCCAAATATTTTTTCTTAACATTTTATAAAGGAAAAAAAATAGTGATAATACACTAAAGGAGATTTTAGCCTGAACAGTAATTTACAGGCTTCAGATTTGGCTAAAGACTGCAAGATATATCACCAATTAAGCACCGATTCTGTTCTCTGACTTAATACATCACAGTGAATGAACTATCAGCCTAATGCTTCCTCAATCATCAAATTTTATCCAGACACTCATGCACTGAGAATATAAGATAGTCAAATACAGGAAGGCAGAATGCTACACTGTACAGGTTAGTACTTTATACAAAACCAGAGGTCTACTGTACCTTCTTTCTATTCCCCAAATAAGCTGACTTATTCAGTAGAAGTCAGAGAGCTATTAAAAGTGCAGCAAGGTTCTACCAATTGACCTTACTCCTGTTGAAATCAGACAGTCCTGTACATGACAGCCATTTGAACCAGAGTCCCATCTCCACACACATCTACTTTAACAGTTTTAGCAAATCTTTCAATGACCCAGTTTTTAAAAAGAATCTTAAATACTAACTAACTAAAGATTATTTTTAATCTTAAATGCTAAGTAATCTTAAGAAAAAATTGTTATATAGAAAGCAAAATAGAAACTAAGTACTTTTCTTTCCCACAAAACAGGACTTGTTTGGTATGTGCAAGTACTATGTATCTTGAATATATTGTAGATGTTTTAAATTATTAACAGGTAATTCTCAATAAGTCTACAAACAAAACTATGCTACTATGCCTGAAGATTGTCTGCACTTAAAAAAAGAACTTCTAGTAAGTAAGTTAAAAATTTATCCTTGATTTCCGAGGACCATCATACCCTCCCCATCAAAAAAATTTAAGTACTGTACAGATATATATTGCACAAAAGTGCACATGCAATTTTTCTTTATGATGCATAATTATATTCAAAGTTACATATTTTCATTACATTTAATTGGCTCTTGGTTTATTGCAAATAGGAAGCAACTTCTTGTTAGAAATATAAAAAATAATTTAAGCATACTTTTCTGAACAATTCTTCAGTGTTCCATAGAAAGCACTCAGAGAACAGCATCCCGGCTAGCTAAGAAAATGCACAAGGCAAGATTTGACACAAAAAAACCCTAAGATTAACGCTACAGATCAGGAACCAAAAGTGGGAGGGGAGAGGCAGAGATGGTTATAGAACATGTCTTAGCCTGTCACATTGAGACAAGGCTCAATGTGATCGTTGCACTCACATTCACTCCGTGCAAGTGGACAGGTGTTCAAATATAGACATTTTCTTACTCTAGGTAGGAAAATGTCAGCGTACAAGAGTGAACAGCAAGTTAACATCAAGATAATGCCCTAGTTAACAATACTCTGTCTGTGAAGGAGTTTTTAGCTAATAACTGCCAATTCCCAAAAATCAAGTCACTGCTCAAAGGAACTAATTGTGTTGGTAAAAGATGTAAAAGTAAAAATTACACAGACCCTCAACAGCCTTTCAGAAAATAGGCTGTGGAATTGCTTTGAATGTTAGCAGCATCGTATGCAGTTGTGCATCAACTCAGAGGGGAACCATTTTGAAAGTGATCACAGATGATTTTCTTAATTTGTTAAATTAAAAAGAGTTGCAGGCATAATCTTTTTCTTATGTTGGACTTCATATACAGATTATTAGAACTAAGTACTTACACTCAAAACAGATAAAAGATTTTAGCAAAAATGTGCACGATTTAACAGTAACTAACACTCTGAGGCCTAAGGAGAAGTCAGTGCTTTGATTCTCTTACATTTCAAGTCTGCTGGATTTTTTCTGGGGAAGGTCATGATTTCTGTTGTACCCTGAAAACATTTCAGTGCACTTGTATGTCAGAAAATGAAAAAAGTAAAACTAATTTCGCACCTGTACAGGCCAATTAAAAAAAATCCTACACCACACAATATTATTATATAAGGCTTCTTTCAAATCTAGTACTTCTCTGAACTCCTAAGCTTCTGAACAATGTAAGCAGACAAAATATATGAAGAAAACTGTACTTTTAAGAGTTTTTTCAATTTATTTTTAAAATTCAAGCCTCCAACTTTTACATTAGGAGGAATCCTGCAAATACCTTTCTGTACTCTTCATATTCCAGTGCGCTTAACAGCAATGCTTTTTCAAGATCAGCTTCAAACATTTCAGATTCCAGCTGAAGAAACAACATTAACATATCTCATGTGATTAGGTTATTAACAAAATAAAAAAGGCAGATAAACCCACTATGACCACACTAAAATTCAATTTTCAATACACATATCACTGCAACTGCCAAAAAGCTAAGTTTCACTGATGTGACTTCTGGCATTATTAACAGCTAGTACACCTTTTTGTGCCGTAAGTCATAAAATACTTTGCTTCAGGAAACTTTGTAATGGATGTAAGCATATAAAAAGACATGGCACAACTTATTGCTACAGCTACCATCTTGATGATTTGTTTCCATGAAGTTTCTTCAAAATAATTTTTATTTTTAGTTTGAAGCATAAAAGCTAGAGGATGTTAAACAATGCAAATGGTCGTTGTAGACCACCAGAAAGCACTCATCCATCGCATAGAAATATAAACCTAAGCACACTTAATTTTTTTCTTAAAAGGAGAAGAACTATCAAAATCTGATTTAGTTCAAGACATTCTCTCTTTAATTTCTGAGAAGAGGAATTACACAAGTCTGTAAGTATGTATAAGCTGGAAAGAAAATTTGGAGCTTTCCAGCTGTGACCTATTAAGAAAAAGAACTAGGAACAACATGACAGGAATGAAGCATACTATATCTGGTTTTTATGCGTTAAAGAAAAAAAAGGGAAGTGCAAGTAAATCCAGCTCCTGCTGCACAGAAGGCTGTAGGATTAAATTGAGAAGACTAGCAACAGTTCAGTGGTGGGGATGTAGGTGCTAGGATGCTGTAGCAAAGGTAGAAACTAGACAATCTAAATGTATAAACAGCTAATAACCTATCCTACTGTTCACAATAAAGTTATCCAAGATTAAGATCTTCTCAAAGCAAAACTGTTCCTTTGAGGTCTACTGTCTTAAAGAATCACTACAGTCCCTTATGTGCTGCCAAATGGAAGCCTGATTCTTCAAGACAGCTCTCACCTTTTCGCCCCTAACTGAAAATTAACTAGTAAAAATAATTACTTTAACCATCACTTTTTTGTTCTCTGAATTTCAAATTGATGCCCTTTTCATTCACTCTAGAATGATCCACCATAGCTGTTAAAGTGAATAAACTATTTAAGTGATCTTAACGTACTTTGCTCAAACTAGGCTGCATGACATACACTGGCATTTTCTTCTACAGGAACCATGCTCTGGAAAAAAACTCACAAGTTCTTGTATGCTTTACCTATGTCCAAAAGTGATTCAATATATAGTGTAAAAGCACACACAGTCTTCCTAATTGTTTGTTTGATAATTCATACGATCGATCTCACATAAGAGGAAACCATAGAGTGGCTTCTTGTTTTTACCTCAGTAAACCGCACCTCTTTGAGCAGTTACTTAGAACACAATAAAATAGAGCTCTCAGCATAAACTGCTACAAGATTTCACCTAGACTTCAATTCCCAGCTTAGCATTGGTTTGTGGTTCAAACTCAGCATTAACTGGACTGCACTGCGCCTTGCTGGCAAGGTTTTGTAGCAGGAAAGCTCAGGAAGACCCACAGTAGGCAGGCTAGAGGCACCGTGGAAGCCCAAAGGGCTGCAGACATGGTGTGGGAGCGGGGCGGTAGGAGGAGCAATCTTCACCAGAGCACTATCAGTGGAGAGGCACCAGCAAAGAGACCTCATCTCCTGCACTGCCTGTGGCCCATGCTAAGGGAAATGGAGAACAAAGATGGGGGAGGAAGGAGTTTGCAGCTGCCATCAGTGGGGCTTTTTCGTAAGTGTTTGTCTTCTTTAAGCACTAGACTTAGTAATTAGAGGTTTGATAACTGGTAATAAACTAAAATGACAGAAATTACCACAAAATCTATAAAGTGGTTTTGCCCACAACTGTTGAATCCAATCTGACAATGATTGTTACCTAACAAAAATTAGGCCTTGTAGCCTACTACATGGAAAAACTCAACCTGAATATGATGAAAAAGCAAAGAATGGAGATTAAAAAAAAACCAAACTCCAAACATGAGGTAAACCCACAAGAAAGTTGAACTTCTTGATTTCAAAAGTATCAAAGAACTTCCTAGTTCTTTTTCTTAATAGCTCACAGCTAGAAAGTTTTACCTTTGTGTGTCTCAATCAACTAATTTAGCACAAAAGGTCCTAAAATTAAACTCCCACAATATTGTTATAAGTACTGAACAACTGCAAAAAATTGTGTTATGTGATCTCTAGTACAACAAGAATCTTATCATAATTTGCTTAATCAGCAGTCATTCAATTCAGGGCAAAACTGATTATTTGAAGGTGGATATAAAAAGGTTGCTATTTCTGAGCAGCAGCTGAGCTGAGAGCTTTAGACCTGAATATTCTGAAAGCCAGTCACCTCCCCCATAGCTTCTTAAGCACCTTCAGTCCCACTCCTCTGCACAGCCTAGCTATCTCATGCTAGATAGCTATGGGCTCACTACCACTTAAACCTGTTTATCATAAAATCTATAAACCATGGGTTCCTTTGCATAGGTATTCTGAGTGCGCATTTGATAGGCAAGCTCTGGAGTACAGTTAACAGTCCTAAGAAATCGAGAAATGCACAAAGGTCTTAACCCTGACTCCTTTTAAAGCCATGCTGAAGAAAGACTATGCTATTTACAGAACAACTCCATGGTTAAGACAAATGTGGACAAACCTTTAAAAGGGAAGTGCCAGAGGCAGTATAGCTAATTGGAGAGTAAACATGAACAGAGGAACTCTTCACGAACTGGGAGATGCTCTTTGAGTAGTGACCTCTGTGGAAGCAGGAAGACACTGTTCCTCATGAAATATCACACTCCATTGCAGTATACCACTTAAAATTTACTTTTTAATAATCAATATTGTATTACTAGACAAAGGAAATGACAAAAGTGACATGCTGGGAATCCATGCCTTCTTAATCTGAAGCATTTAAGCTCATGTCTCTCCTCAGATAATTATGTGTTAGTTACAGTTTGAACCTTTTAGCCAATCAGTTTGTCCAGCTCTGAGAAGAGATGCTCTTATTAAATCTTACAATACAGTCACTATGACCTTATGAAAAAACAACACAGAGACAGCAGAAGAGTTCAAAGCACTAATCAACATTTGAAGCAACCTTGACTAAATAAGGTATTCTGCCAAACCAGCCTTTCAAAGGCATTGTCATAGACGTGGAATAATGCCATTTTGTTTGAGAATTCAGCATTCTACCACCTGTGTCGGGGCACTCCATCATTTTCACACAGGCTAGGGGATAATGGGACTGAGGGCAACCCTGCAGAGAAGGACTTAGGGGTACTGCTGGTTGAAAAGCTGGACATGAGCTGGCAAAGTGTGCTTACAGCCCAGAAGGCCAACTGTAGCCTGGGCTGCATCAAAAGAAGAGTGGCCAGCAGATTGAGGGAGGTGATCCTGATGCTCTATTCCACTCTGGTGAGACTTCACCTAAAGTATCATGTTCAGCTCCGGAGCCCTCAGCACAAGAAGGACAAGAAGCTGTTGGAGTGGGGCCAGAGGAGGGCCACAAAGATGATCAGAGGGATGGAGTACCTCTCCTACAAGGACAAGCTGAGAGAGTTGGGTTGGTCAGCCTAGAGAGGAGAAGGCTCCAGGAAGACCTTACGGGAGACTTCCAGTACTTGAAAAGAGCATACAAGAAAGCTGGAGATGGACTTTTTACAAGGCCATGAAGCGACAGGACAAGGGGTAATGGCTTTAAATTTAAGGAAGGGTAGACTTAGGCTGGATACAAGGGAGAATTTTTTTACAATGACAGTGGCAAAACACTAGAACAGGTTGCCCAGGGAGGTAGTGGAGGCTCCACCTCTGGAAACACTCAGGTTGAATGGGACTCTGAGCACCCTAATCCAGTTAATGTCCCTGCTTCTGCTGGTGGGTTGGACTAGATGACCTGTAAAGTTCCCTTCTAATCGCAAGCATTTCATGACTCTAAGATCAACATGAATAAGAACTAATTGTTCGTATCTGAGTTTACCTTGTCTGACCATTTCACCACCCAGTAATTAGACTATAAAATTCTTCGTTACCTGAAATAATTGCTTCGTACCACACAGAACGAAAAAATGGCAAGTACTGAACAAAGAAAATGTTGACCTTGAAAAGCAACTCTGAACTTAATGAGCTCTGGAAATATTCAAGAGGATTATTAGGTCATTACTTAACTCTTGGGACATCTAGTAGCCTCCAAAGTTAAGAACTTGGGTATACTCTGTTTAAGGAAGCATCTACATCAAAAGCATCAGCAATATACAAAAAAAATCAAGGACAGTATCCAAACGTCAGACTTTTGTCAAAACATCTTTCTGTATTGTGTCGCAATTAGGACAGGAATCAGTTCAATACAATCTTTTGTGGTGAATCATAAGCTGAAAACTCTGTAAAAGAAAGTAACATCCTAGTAGATGACAGTTTACTAGCTGAACAGTTTCAGGGAACATTTAACTCCAGTTGGTGTCACTTATTAGCAATTTGCCTTTACAAAGTGTGTGCAAAATAAAATACTTGAAAGGGCCCAAACTGTCAGCCACAGTGAATGAGTGCATTACAGAATTATTTAGAAGGAATCTAGGAAAACACACGCTAAAACATTTCTTTAAATACCATCTGAAAAAAACCACACAAAATTAAATAATTTCTTTGACCATCTATGCTATTTTGGCCTACAATAGTTGGAGCACTGCAAACAATTCAGTTTTTTATTAGGTGCATTTTGCTGTAGAATTTCTGTTTGTGGTAACACTGGCAAGAAGAAATACAATGAAAACATTATTTTTGTCAGTCTTTGCTTTATCTCTAAGGTATTACTGAAGTATTACCCTACTAACAATATTATCAAAAGAGATGCTCTAACATTATAAAACAGATTTTTACACTGACAGGACTACCCTGGAGTGCTAAAGGACAGTCAGCACTCAGAGTCTGAGTGTTCATTGTTACCTAGAAAGGAACTAGTTATTTCATGCCTAACAGAACTTATCAAGCCTTATTGTTCTACTGTGGATCTGTATTATAGATCCATATATTGCACCACCAAAACACTCCCAGCTTTCCTCCCACCACAGCATTCCACCATCATTCCATAGCAGTACTTCTACTTGTCCAAATGATAAAAATTCTTCTTACCATACCTCAGTATTTACAGTCCAGCTATGAGGTGTGCAAAAAACAACATGTGCTGTAAACTGTTCTGTATTTGATAGAAGATGTGACTTGATATTCAACTGAAATTTTTCCTTCTATGTAGCAGTATATTGTTGCTTCCTCTCTAGTTATGTTTTTTTTATCCGTGAGATTTAACTTCATGGAGTAACACATTTCAGAAAAGCCAAAGACAGCTAACTAAATACACTAAGCTGTACCTGCTCATCTCTTTGTCTTGACTTCTGCCAGTTTTCTTCCTGAGAGTATTTCTGTACTGCACTGTGTAGGTTTTGTTCTTGCTGAGACAGACAGCTTCCATGTGAGCATTTCTGAGGAATCTTTTTAAAAGCAAGGTTTCTCAGCTGAAAAACAGTTATTTTTAACATTAATCAAAATGTTGACAAGTATATGGAAACAGTCTTAATGGACTAACAAAGGCATTCAGACGTGCAAGCAGACATGCATGTGCTTTGATTTATACCCTGAAATACATCTTTGTTTAATCATTTATGGCATAACACACTATAAAATTATGGAAAACTGTGGATCAATAACACCACGGCTACATAACACAGAACAATGAAAAAGTAAATACATTTTTGCCTGCTGAAAATATTCTAGATAAATCTGAAGAGGGAACTGTGTCTGGATAATTTCAGGACAGATCAGATATTGTAGTGTGCTCACACCCAACCCAAACTAAATATAGTGCCCAAGGAAAGGCGGTATACACAGATTTGGCATCTGCAAACAGAGCAACTAGATGTTCAGGCTGCAAAAGGATAACACAGACATTCCTTACAGTTTGTCAGCAATCTAAAACTGGTCACATTTTAACAACCTGCAATGAGAATTATTTTTAATTGTTGCATCATACAGATACAATGGTGCCATCTTAAGAATACCATACGTAATCATGAGATTTGATAGTGAGCAAGTAACCTGCAGATTTGGCATCTCTGAGACATTCCCTACTCAGGCTTAAACATTAACTGACACTCTGGTCCTTACGAGGAGTGAAAACAAAGGTACTAGTACTGTTTACTATTAATTCAGAGACAGCAATTTCCTTAATAAAAAAGCTCCTGGAAGGGAGAAAATACCCCCAGGCTTCCTTACTAGGGATGGGGCACGCTTGCCTCCTAGAGGGACTATAGTCCTTACTAAAAATCTAGCTAGGCTCATAAATAGAGGTTTAAACTAGATGTGACGGGGGAGGGGGACAAAGCCAGGCTAGTCGGGAGCAAGCCTGGAAGTGGAACTCCAGTGCCACAGAGATGGTGTGCTGGCAATGACCAGCAGCATGTCACCACAGAGTGAATGGGGGCAAGTACGTCTGGAGACAGTAAGGACGAAACCAGCACTAAGAGGTTAGATATTCCAAGCTGGAAGCTGTTGTAGGGCAAGGAGACTACAATCTTATTGCTATCATGGAAACGTGGTGAGACAACTCATATAACTGGAGTGTAGCTAAGGTAGGGTAGAAACTCTTCAGGCAGGAGAGGAAGGGTAAGAGAGGAGGTGCAGTAGCCCTCTATGTTAGAGAGAGCTTTGATACCCTTGAGTTCGATTATGGTGATGACAGGATCGAGTGCCTGTGGGTTAAAATCAGAGGAGCCCACAAGAAGGTAGATATTGTTATGGGAGTCCATTATAGACCATCCAGCCAAGAAGAAGAAGCTGATGAGCTCTTCTATAAACAACAGGGGGTAGTCTCAAGATCACTACCTCTTGTCCTTCTGGGAGACTTCTATCTTCCCGATAACTGCTGGAAGTACAATACAGCAGAAAGGAAGCAGTCTTCCTGGAGTGCGTGGAAGACAACTTCCACACACAACAGGTGAACGAACCGACATGGGAAGGTGCCCTCCTGGACCTGCTGTTTGTCAACAAAGAAGGCCTTATGGGGGATGTGACGGTTGGAAGATGCCTGGGACAAAGCGATCACGAGATGGTAGAATTTTCAGTTCTAGGTGAGGTGAGGAGGGGGAGTAGCAGAACAGTCACATTAAACTTCTAGAGGGCAGAATGTGAACTGGTCAGAAGGCTGGTTAACAAAGACCCATAGGAGACAGTCCTTAAGGGCAAGGGAGCCCAGGAGGGCTGGGAGCTCTTCAAAAAGGAAATTCTAGCAGCTCAGGAGAAAGCCGTCCCCTTGTTCCAGAAAAGGAGCTGGCGAGGGGAAAAGCAGCTTGGTTGAGTAGAGAAATCTTGAGAGACATTAAATAGAACAGAAATGTCTATGAACTGTGGAAGAAGGGACAGGCATCTTGGGTGGATTACAGGGAGGAAGTGAGATCATGCAGAGAAAAAATCAGAAGGGCTAAGGCCCAAGTAGAAATCAGATTGGCTAAGTCTAGGAAAGATAATAAAAAATATTTCTATAAATATATTAATAATAAAAGAAGGATAAAGGAGAATATTCAGTCCCTACTGGATGCAGATGGAACAACAGTGACAGAGGATGAGGACAAAGCTGAGGTACTTAATGCCTTCTTTGCCTCAGTCTTTAATTGTAAGGAAAGTTGTTCCCTCTGTGTGCAAACCCAGGAGTTAGAGGACTAGAATGAGGTTTCCATGATCCAAGACGAGATGGTTAAAGACTCGCTTCCCCAGCTAGACACCCACAAGACTATGGGACCGGATGGGATCCACCCAAGAGTATTGAGGGAGCTGGTGGATGTGCTGGCCAAACCCCTTTCCATCATCTTCCAACAGTCCTGGATGACTGGGGAAGTTCCACTGGACTGGAGGCTGGCTGATGTTGTGCTCATCTACAAGAAGGGTCGCAGGGAGGATCCAGGGAACTACAGGCCTGTCAGTCTGACCTCAGTGCCAGGGAGCGGGTGATCTTGAGTGCTATCATGAAGCACATGCAAGAGAACCAGGTGATCAGGCCCAGTTAACAGGGGTTCACAAAAGGCAGGTCTTGCCAAACTAACCTCATCGCCTTCTATGACAAAGTGATTCGGCTGCTGGATGAGGGAAAGGCTGTGGATGTATCTTCTTGGACTTCAGTAAAGCCTTTGACACAGTTTCTCACAGCATTCTGCTTCGGAAACTGTCGGCCTCTGGCCTGGAGAGGAGGACACTCTCCTGGGTGGAAAACTGGTTGGATGGCCGGGCCCAGAGAGTGGTGGGAAATGGAGTTAACTCCAGCTGGAGGCCAGTTACAAATGGGGTTCCCCAGGGCTCAGTGCTGGGTCCAGACCTGTTCAATGTCTTTATCAATGACCTGGATGAAGGCATTGAGGGCACCTTTAGCAAGTTTGTGGACGACACTAAACTGGGTGGAAGTGTGGATCTGATGGAGGGCAGGGAGGCTCTGCAAAGGGATCTGAACAGGCTGGACCGCTGGGCAGAGTCCAATGGCATGAGGTTTAACAAGGCCAAATGCCGGGTCCTGCACTTGGGGCACAACAACCCTGTGCAGTGCTACAGACTAGGAGAAGCCTGGCTGGAAATCTGCCAGGAGGAGAAGGACCTGGGGGTGTTGGTTGACAACCGACTGAACATGAGCCAGCAGTGTGTCCAGGTGGCCAAGAAGGCTAATGACATCTTGGCTTATATCAGAAACGGTGTGACCAGCAGGTCCAGGGAGGTTATTCTGTACTCAGCAGTGGTGAGACCACTCCTCAAATCCTGTGTTCAGTTCTGGGCCCCTTACTACAAGAAGGATGTTGAGTCTCTGGAGCGAGTCCAGAGAAGAGCAACAAAGCTGGTGAAAGGTCTGGAGAACAGGCCTTATGAGGAGCGGCTGAGAGAGCTGGGGTTGTTTAGCCTGGAGAAGAGGAGGCTGAGGGGAGACCTCATTGCTCTCTACAACTACCTGAAAGGAAATTGTGGAGAGGAGGGTGCTGGGTTCTTCCAGTGCAGACCATTCCAATTTACAGTTTCAGTGGATTGTAGCCATAGTACACAATGGGGTGAAGAACACGAGTGAACCCTTACCTGACCCTCTGCCACTGTAGCAATAAGTATGACTTCCATGCAAATGAATCTCTGTAGACATACGCAACACATACACATACATACAATCATTTTGATGATGTTAAAAAGTTCTAATGGTATTAAGAAGGCATAAACAAACATTAGACTATGTTTATTGAAAAGTTAATCATCAATATAAAAAGAACAGTATCAAAACTGAAAAAAAATCCCTTTACTTGACATTACTACATGTGCTAAAATTTCTATATAATGGATGCCAAATGAAAAAAAAAGATGGGTTTTGGAGTTTTGTTTGTTTTACATACTAAATTGGTTAAGAGATGTGCATATAGTTTCCCGCAGAAAGATTATTTCAGATCAGTTGTCAGATACAGCAATCTAGAATTCAAGTTCCCTGAATCCTGGAGCAATTCTTTCAGTCTCACTTCTAAAATTCCACATCATCTGAGGTGGAATTTTAGAATTTACCCCAACTACAGAAAATTACCACTTTTCTTCACTCCATCCCTCAGTTCACAGGAAAAAAAGGGGAGTGGGAGGGCTGCATTTGACAGATTAGGGGCTGGACTGGTGGATAAACATGAAAAGTACAATTTAGGAAAACAAAATATTCTGAGTAAGTATGTCTAACTATTTCCTAAAAAGCAAAAAAAACCCAAAAATAACTTCGAAAGCCCCTTTGAATTTTAACACACCAGCTGCCCAAACAGGCAACTACAATCGACTACTACAAATCCTGAAAAGAAGTTGTTTCCTAGCAATCACTTGCCAGAAAGGTCATTCCCTTCGTCAGAAATTAATTATTCAAGTGGTGTAAAACCTACCAACTACTTCACATTGAAAAATTTCAACTTGTATAGTAGGTAGTATCTTACTTTACATAAAGAACTTTTAATAAGGCAAAGGAAAAAATGCAGCCTTGTGACCAAATATAAATTGTTTCACAAAAAAAAAACCCCAAAACAATGACTTGTCAAGGACAGCCAAAATTATTCACTAGATGAGAAATTCACCAACTACTGAAAAATACAATCACTTTACCTCACTGATCTCACACCGCTGCTGTTCTTTCTTTTTCCTCCTTTTCTTGTTTTTCTTACTCATAGCTGGTATCGCCTCTGAAGCCCAACACTTATTGGCACCTTGGCTTCTTCCTCCTTTTCCAGAGACTGAATCAGTATCGCTTTCAACTTGTAGTAAAGCAAAACGAGAAGCAGTAGTGGCAATTGAACTGCTTACAGTAGATGCCATTGCCATACCTGAAATTCTACTGAGCTGGCTTCTTTTTAAGTTTCCTAGGAAAGTGACAGAGAAATAAGAATGAAAACAGTGTTTAACCAAACAATCAATAATTCAGATCTGTTAGCTGCAGGACCAATATTAAATGCCCCCCCCCATATTATTTCATTGTATTTTTACTATGTTCTGTTCTCTTAATTGTGACTCTTACAAAAGTAAAGAATACTCTCAAAAACAACAGTTACTTTAGGGTAATACATTGGTCCCTGAGAGATAATTTTTAATGGAAAAAAACAAGTGGAAGGCTCTAAAGAAGTTTGCCTTTGTGATCTGGAGAGTGAAAAGACAAAATCAGCAGCAGTGTAGTGCTCCAAAACTGTTTCAGATGCCATGCCTGGAGCCTACCAAACACAGGACTTAAGGAAAGAAACAAGTAGGTATTACACACATGTAGGCTCCAGTTTGGGTAAACAGTTTTAGTTGTAATTTCTCAAGTAGTATCAATTTGCTCCCGAGTCCATGGAGATCCAATAAGGATCTCTACAGGAAGCCAAGCCCAGCACTGGGTTCACCAATTCTTGCAGCACACAGAGGATGTTGGGGATGGGCAGAACTGGGAAACACACTGTCTGTACCCATAACCAACATATACATCTCCATGACACCATTCCAAAATATACATTATTTATATAGTGTAAAAGTTAAATTTTTTAAATGGTACATACTTCCTAAAGGCACTGTTTGAAAGAAATCCTTACAGTTTGGTAGTTTTAAACATAAGAAGCAGAATGTCTTCTTCGATGACCTACAAACATGTATATGCTTGTTAACTATTATTGCAAGAGAACACAAAAACCTATAGAAATTTCAAGAGATTGTTTTTATTGTTGAATTCTAGACTTTCTCAAAGACAAACCCGTACAGGTGTTCTAAAGACGCTCAGACATATCAACAGGAAACAATACTGTATCACCAATGCTATCGCTATTGGTCACCACAGAGAACATTACCCAAAAGAATGGCTGCGTGGGAGTATTAACATTTCATTTCTCAGTGGTGAAAGAGAATAAGCAAGCAAGCTAGTACCGCTCCTAATTGAGTTTACTGAAGACAAAGGTTAAAACGAACAGCATTCTTCTCATACACAAGTTACCTACTCTTTCTTGTAAAAAAGGAAAATTAAGCTGATTAAACGAGCTGCGTTGTACCCTAAGAATAAAACAAACTTGACATCGAACTGTGAATCCACCTAATGCTGATGCTGAGACCTTCAATGAGACTGCAACCACGTATCTAAAAAACCCACACTGATTGCATCTAAGACGCCATAAGCAGTTCGTACTTGTTACTCTCTTTAAACGGTTGAATAATCAGGTATGTTTGGATTTTCCAGCTTAGTTACAGCTGACAAATGTTGTGCTGTTACTACGCGTCAAGTCTGACAGTGCATTGAGCCCGGGATGCCAACTGACAGCTAAGCTCCTTGCATTCCCTCTCCCTGAGAGGGAGATCTAAAGCCTCCATCCAGCGACACCCAAGGAGACTCCCAGAAGGCAGAGTGCGTGCACCAAAGGGACAAAACTTATGGAAATAAATTCCAGGGACTCATTATGATAGACACACCTGTTCCAGGAAAAGTGATGAATACAGAGGCACAGATTCATAGAATAGTTTGGGTTTAAAGGGACCTTAAAGATCACCCAGTCCCCCCCAAAATAATAACGATTAAAAAAAGCTAAGCTTTAAATTTGGGAACTTTTAACGAGCAGCTTCTGAAGCCGCACGCTCCGTTTACTGCGTGTGACAAGAAACCACCAGCTCTCGCCGACACCAACACAAACCAGCAACCCCCCCGCCCCAGGGGCGTCCCGGCCGCTCCGCGCGACCGGCGCTTTCGCTGCAGTCGAACGGGCTCCCACCCACACGCCCCGCCCAGCGCCGGGAACAGGTGGGACGAGCCCGTGCTCGGGAGCGTCCTTCCCTTCCCTCCCCAGCACGGTCCGCGCTGCCGGCCGGCCCCGCGGGCCCCCGCGGGCCCCCTCGGGGCACTCACTGCGGCGGCGGCGGAGGGAGACGCAGGGGGAGCGGCCTCGCGGCAGCCGCGCTCCGCGGGCGGTTCTAACGGGCCGGGGCCAACGGCGGGGCGGGCGCGAGGGGGCGCGCGCGACGCACACCCACGCGCCACCCCATGCGGTACGGGGGCCCGGCGGGGTCAGAACCAGCTGCGGGGGTGGGGGGCGGTTCGCGGATGGGAGGAAGGAATTCTCTCTTATAGTTTGTCAACCTATTATGTACTTGAATGTTATGCATGCGTGAGAAACACGCATTCACTGGTAAAATATTAAAAAAGACAAAGTCTTCGATATGAGTGGTTGGAATCGACGATCTGGTGGGTCTCATCCAACCTGGTTATTCTGTGATTCTGTGAGTCTATGATTCGAAGCAAAGGCAATAATATTTTATGTTTTACAATTCAGCGCTGAATTGGACGCCCTTCTAAAAAGGCACGATGCAAAGTCTGTTACAGCAGTTTTCTACATGTTCATGTAAATTCTGAGAAACACTGGTTACATATTCAGGGAATATTGGTTAAACATACACAGAATTCATATCACCCACTCTTAAATGCACATCACAGTTCCTTTGTGTCTTCAGAATCCTCTAAAGCCTGGAGAAGAGGAGGCTGAGGGGAGACCTCATTGCTCTCTATAACTACCTGAAAGGAGGTTGTGGAGAGGAGGGTGCTGGCCTCTTCTCCCAAGTGACAGGGGACAGGACGAGAGGGAATGGCCACAAGCTCCGCCAGGGGAGGTTTAGGCTGGACATTAGGAAGAAATTTTCACAGAAAGAGTCATTGGGCACTGGCAGGGTCTGCCCAGGGAGGTGGTTGATTCACCTTCCCTGGAGGTGTTTAAGGCACGGGTGGATGAGGTGCTGAGGGGCATGGTTTAGTGTTTGATAGGAATGGTTGGACTCGATGATCCAGTGGGTCTCTTCCAACCTGATGATTCTATGATTGTATGAATGCTCTTTATCTTATCTCCTTCTTCATTGTGTCCTTGGTGAGCTCAGGTCTGCCCTATGTTCCTGGTGGGGGGCTGCCCTCGTTTCAACTAGTAAACAAGCTAAACTCCTGTTACACACATTCTTTGTTGCTGCAAGCTGGCCAAGATTTGCCTTCAGTCTATATATATACTAGTTTTAGACAAAGAACAGTCTATATCCTCAAAGAATATTTATTTAGGTTATCTAACTACTTCTGGAGCTCTTGATGTGAGACAGATTTATATCACAATATAATTAAGCATACAAACCAGCTGCAGTAAAACTTAGCAATTAATTCTCACACATGGATTTTGTCATTTTAGTACTAAAATGTGGGATTGGCTTGAATAATAACTTCTAACTTACCTGTGCCTAGATCCTTATGCTTAATTAATGTTTTTTAGCAAGATTGCTGTTAGAAAGAATGTGGAAAAAATGCGACTGTATCTAATTAAGCCACATAATAGCGCAATGATTAGAGAAAGAAGAACCATCTCGGCCCAGATGCAACCTCCCACTAGGTCAGGCTGCCCAAAGCCCCATCCAGCCTGGCCTTGAACACGTCCAGGGATGGGGCAGCCACAGCGTCCCTGAGCAACCTGGGCCAGTGCCTCACCACCTTCAGAGCGAAGAAATTCTTCCTTATGTCTAGTCTAAATCTGCCCCTCTCCAGTTTATACCCATTGCCCCATGTCGTATCACTACCAGACTTTGTGAACAGTCACTTCTCAGCTTTCTTGTAGCCCCCTCCAGGTACTGGAAGGTTGCTATAACATCCTCCTTGGCGCATTCTCTTCTCCAGGCTGAACAACCCCAACTCTTTCAGCCTTTTCTTGTAGGGAAGGTGCTCCAGCCCTCGGATCCTCTTTATAGCCCTCTCCTGGACCTGTTCCAACACCTCCATAGGCCTCTTATGTTGAGGATTCCAGAACTGGACACAATACTCCACATGGAGTCTCAGAAGAGAGGAATAAAGGAGCAGAATCACCTCCCTCAACCTCCTGGCCTCGTTTCTTTTGATGCAGCCCAGGACACATTTGGCCTTCTGGGCTGCAAGTATTCATTGCCAGCTTATGTCGAGCTTCTCATCAATCATCACCTCCAAATCCTTCTCTGCAGTGCTGCTTTCAATCATGTCATCCCCCACCCTGTATTGAAACTGCAGATTGCCCTGACCTAGGTGTAGCATTTGGCTTTGTTGAACCGCATGAGGTTCACACCTCATATATGCTTTGACTGTATAAAACCTTTGTGGATTTTCTTGGAAGTTGCACACACATTGAGTACAACACCACATTGCGCTCCACATAGGTGGAGCTATCCCCTGAATGCCCAGCATTGCATTGAAGAGTACCTTACTTAATAATCAAATTGGCAGTGATTATTGAGTCTGGCTTTTCATGGCATCAGCATCCTACTGGAGCGCGAGGTGCTCCTGCAAGCGAGTCCTGCTCCAAGCTTATAGCTGCAGGCTATAAGCACCCTGCGGAGTGGTCACTGGGGGTGGAGGAGCCTGGTCACTTCAGGAAAATTGGCATCATTTCCTTCAGGTAGTGCACGTAGGATTAAAGATCATTGCACAAATAACCCAGAGTTATGGGTTTATTGTTTGCAGTGTAACAAAGTTTTCTGTCACGTGTTTAATGTTCACTGTTAAGTGAGATCTACTTCTCAAACATGCAATTAATGTTTTCACAAGTCAGAGAACTTCCACAGGCTACTTGCATGAGGGAACTCCGACATTAATACCCCTTACTAAGCAGAGCCTGTAATGGAAAGGGCAAGAATCTATTCCAGAAATGCAGCCATCACAGTGTTCAGATAATCATAATTGAGAATTCAGATCACAAGCAAAGTTCGTTTGCGTTCACAGTTGCTAGCTGGACAACAGATTATATGCACAGTTTTGGTTTTTTTTTTTCCCCCAGTTAGTTTTCACAGGACGTAGCAAGGGAAACAGCTGTTAGTAAGTGAAATAATGGCATGGTGGGTCACTGCAAGTTATCTCCATATTGTTTTCACCCCCATATTGCACATCAGCTAAAAGTCCATGAAGGTTGTAAATGCTAGTGAATTACACCAAGGAAGTAAATCAGACTGATAATAAAAGCCTATTGTATAAATTCTTAGTTTTAAACAGCAGAAATAAGAGAAGATACACACCATATGGAAGAGGTAAAACCATTTTATTTGTTAGTTCTGTAAGAGTTATATAAAAGAGAACATGAATCACTTTTTACTTTTTCCTTCCCTGTATGACTGCTGTACTGGCCTTTCCCATTGTTTTGCTTATGTGAGGTCCCTCTCATGGTCAACAATTCTTTCACTTCTTCAAAGATCACAGATGCATCTGATGTATGGATCTACCTCAGCATTAGGTGACATTGTAATCATGTCTTGAGCCTGGTACACGTGGCACACAGAATCTAATGTTTGAGCAACTATTTAATCTGCAGTGTCACCACTACAGAAACCTCCAGAGCACCAGCTGACTTCTACTAGTGATTGAGTCATACTTTCTTATATTTTCCCTTGCTTATTTTGTATCCATAAGGAACATGTTTTTCATTTGTGGAAACTTCAAAAGAAATGGAATAAATGTTTATTGATAGGGTAATATGAAGTATGAAAATACACAGTATTATCTTGAGAAGAAATGCCTTCAACAATTCCTTCACTTAATACAGAGATGTTGCAAATAAGTACACATTTGAAACTGTATTTACTTCCTTCTGTTTATTGCTTTTTAACTAGAAACATTAAGTGAACTATATATACACTAATATTAAACTTAACATTCATTAAGAGTCCTTCCATGACAACCAAGCCCAGTCCAAAAAACAGCCAAAAAACACTCCAATCATTATCTCACAATTCAGCTGAGCAATAGGCAATAATTACATGTAATTGTGAAAGATACAATCATTTGACATGTTAAGCAGTTTATCTATCTAATTAGAATGAAATGCTTTGCAGCCTAGTCAGAAAATTCTAAAATGTATCACAAGACAATATGTCTGTTTGTCAAGCTGTAATAGCATTTTCATAGTCTGAAAAGATTTGAACTGTGTTTGCTACATGGAAAAATGCAGTTCCTTCATACCTATAACCAAAACACATGCTATACATGAAACCTTACCTAGACAACAACAGAAAGCAAAAATTCCTTTCCTAAGTACATCTAAGACAACATTTTCATACATCCAGGACTAAAATAAAACTAACCTTACTTTCAGTCCTGTCACATTTTACGTAGGAGAGAGTCAAGGTTAGAGGTGTTAATCTCATTTAGATGTGACATTCTAGTTTCTCCCTTCAGGTTGTGCAGCTGTCAAGTGTATGCTTCTCAGTGATGACTGTACTTAGACAAAATAGATTTGATTGCAGTACTAACAACAGTATAGCCATAAACTAAAGGATATGTGTAGCTGTGCTTCCTCTGAAGCAGATATGGAATCCAGAAGAATAATTTTTCTGTGAAAGGACATGACTAATTAGTACAAATAAAATAATACATTGGGCTACCCGGCTTACCTGGGAGATGCTGAATTTGGTCCTGTTTTTTCCATTTTAGTAGCACAGAAATAAATATCACACTTTGAGTTACCAAGTGTGACTCTTTAAAAGCCCAACAAAAAAAACCTGAAAGTGAAATTAATAATTATTGTAATTTCATAAATAAACTGTAAATAAAAAAAAAAAAAGAAAAGTAAGTACTTTTATGTTCCTCTTCAGGAATAAATTTATCTTTATGTACTGATTTCAATCTCAAACATGGGTTGTTTAAAATGTTCTTAGATAAAAAGCATACAGAAGCCACTCGTTATCGATAGTAGGTGACAGTCTTGCAAATAAATTTTCTAGCTATGTGCCAAAATAAATTAAATAGTTTGTTTTTCTTTCTAACTCAAGAAAGAGAAGTACGATATTGTTCTAGGAAAACTAAATTACACAAGTGCAGTGCACTTCACTGCAGTTTTTGAAAAACTTCTGCAT
This sequence comes from Clamator glandarius, assembly GCA_033459285.1. Lineage (NCBI taxonomy): Eukaryota > Metazoa > Chordata > Aves > Cuculiformes > Cuculidae > Clamator > Clamator glandarius. Next base: position 363,682 of record JAUNZM010000679.1, on the reverse strand, counting down.
TTTTGAAGTTACTGCACAAAAACTCCAAACCAATATAAATAATTCTTTCCATGTTAAAAGGCCTTTGAATGAAAGTTCTTAGAGATCGTGTTAATTAAAATCCATCTCATATTCACTGAAACTGTGTGAGCATAACACCTAATGACTTGAGAGTGAGCAGTAAGAACTAAAGTACATTTACTAATTTATCCATGGTTGATACATAACAAACCATGAACAAAGAAATCTAATACAGTTGCTTTAGTAGCTGTATCTGTAAAAACTGCAATGAAAAGTAACTATGTCTTAGGGACACTAGACTTTTTGTCCATTTCAATGGATTCTGGAACAATACAACTGACACCGGCTCCAAGGCTTGAGCGTCTCAGAGATAATTCAGAGGGAGGAATATAACGTAGCTCTCGGCGAGATAGTTTTACTGGAGTTACTCCTTGAAAGTGTGTAATGGTTTCTCTTCTCTGGGTGACAGAAGGTAGATAAGGATGAGATGCTAAAGGCTGATCTTCATCTGTTCCTGTTTTGTCATCACTACTGCTTGACAAATGTTCTTTACTGCACGCAAATGCTGAAACATCTTCTCCAAGACTGTATGAATTCTGCTGTGTTCTTGAAGTATTTGTTCTGTCTGTTTCTTTTATTTTCCCTGGTCGACTACTGGTTTCAGAGTTAGCTGTTGACTTGAATTCTGCAGAAGCAACTTCTGCTTCATATTGACTGGATGTCTTGTCAGCAGTGCTGTTATCTAAAAAGAAATTTATCAGGAGGTAAGTAGCTAAAAGTTACAACTGTCCTGAGTGCTTGCCATCACGAAATATTAGTTAGTCAATACGGTTTTGCAGCATCAGTAACTTGTAATGTGGATGTGGTAAAAAATTATCAGCATCTCACATTTTTTCCTTTCTGTTAAAAAAGTTTGTTGTCTACAAAACATCAGAGGTATCAGCTGTTATTTCACCCTGACCAAGTGCTGTTAATACAAGCCTCACCATTCTAACTTGTAATCTATCATAACTGGCAGTCTCAAAACACCTGAACCATGACAGTCAAATATGAAATTATTCGTATATTCAAAACCAGTCAGCAATTATGCTAGGACAACAGACAGAACGCACTCTGCAAGCTGACTGTAATATACACACACAGCTTTAAAGTTCAGCATAAAATTATAACGTGCTTTTACTACATTGTATTGCAGCATGGCACAAAACATATTCAAAAGAAAAGTAGCTAAACCCAAAGTATTTCTCACAAAACATACAAACATATGTATTTGCAAAAGTTTGAAATTCACAGGGATCGTGTCCCTTCTTCTCCTTGCTACAGTCTGGCTAGGATGGGTGTTTCCCAACATGGATACATACCCTGAACTACATGCTTCTTTGTACACTAGACACAGAGTAGTCTTTCCCACGATCATTTCTAATCTAACCTCTACAATATTCATGTTCACAGCTCAATAATGTACTTTATAGTAATGAATGTGTTGGCTCATCTAGAGGGCAAGGGCTGAGCCTTAATTCATTATGGGAGCAGCAGGCATGTGATTAGCATCTACATGTGAGGAAAGCATGGCACTGCCTGAGTGGGAAGAAGCCTTGTTGGGAGGAAGCACCAGTCATGCTGAGAATTACAAAGAAAGCCAAGAAACTTGTATTGTGCGTGTGGGGTACAGGTGATGACATCGAGGAGTGTGAATCAAGGAAAAGAGTGACTGAAGTTGAAGCTTTATTTCTCCTTCACCTGCAAAGTTCTGTTGCAGGTTAGGATTTGGGAAAGTAGGATAAAGAACAATTAAAAACTTACAGTAGTAGTTGGTTGTTCATTTGTTTTTTTTGGTTTGTTGTTTTCTTTGTGTGTGTCAAAGCACAGAATCATATTACAAAGCTCTTTTTTTTCCTACAGGTGTATAAATCCTCTTACTAAGTAATTAACTAAAGCTCATAACTAAGCTAGTAACTGAAAGCTGAAAGTATGGAATTCTTCACTGACAATCTCACAGTAAGTAACTTCTATGAAATCAAGTGCTGGGAGCATGGCATATGAGAAAGCTATTAGTTACATCATTCAGACCCTTTCAATTAGTGAAATTCTTTTTTCTTGACCACAATAGTTTGAGGATGGAGACACTGTAATTATGTTAGAATCCAGAGAAAACAGAACAAGAATTTAAACTACCAGTATACCACGGCTACATCTATAAGCCAATGTTGTTTCTCCTTTGAAACTGTGGAACAGTTAGTTCAGTAAAAGTGATTTTTATGTCTACCTGATATACTTGTGTGTTCACCACCCTTCAAATGGTCTATTGACAACTGCATAAGTATTATAAGATAATACACTTACATTTAGCGAATGCCAATAATTGATGGGATGACTCTCCAAGGAGGCCCTTCAATTTCTTCTTCAGCTCTCTGCTGGTTTTCTTATAGAAAAACAAGTCTTTTTCCAGTTGCTGCACTTTGACTTCATATCCTTTCATGGCTTCTGCAATACCTTCACTATCTTGTTCTAGGACAAGTAAAAGTAATTTAAGAACCAAATATCTTTGTGCAAAGATGCCTAACTAGCATTAGACAGAATATGTCATGTATCCTGCTGACACTTTGCTTGCAGTGTGTATTTTAACAAGTGTGACACAGGAGTCATGGTCATAGTATGACACATGGTCAAAAAGACCATGCCAACCTTGCTTCTCAGTTTTACTAGAAGTCTTTATAAGATCAATATCATCAGGACCACTACCTTTCAGCTTTCCAAAATCAGCAAGTTCAGTACGAAAACACTACAATTCTGATACTGCTTTAAAAAAATATTCAATTTTCTGTTCATAGACACTATATGTCTATTCCTCAGCATCTTACACAACGTCAGTTAGTGACAGCCAAAATGTATCTCTGAATCTTAAAGGTTTTTTTTCAGTTGGAATATAATATTTCTCAGTACTGACTGAAGATAATACTTGTCATACAATCCTTCTCAAGAAGCAGATACCTTGAAAATCATGCAGTATTAGCTGTAGTTTTTTCTCATGTTCTTTTTGTTGTAGGGTCAGCTGTCTGTCACACTGCACCTTGACATGTTCAAGTGCAGATTCTAATTCACGTATTATGGATTGCTGGTCTACGACCTTCATTTCCTGTTCTTCAATCTGCAGTTGTAATTTACGTACTGACTCACGTAGGCCAACAATCTAAAAAAGAAATACACTTTTTTTGATTTATCAAACCATTTTCATATAAGTTTTCACCCTTCATCTTAATAGATTAAAGCATACAAATGCAATGGTCTCTATGATACATAAACTTATATTGGAAGCAGACTTACCTGCTGCTGTAAGTTCACACTTTAGAAATGAGCTCAGAACACTTTGAACACATGGACTAGTGGATTTTCCTAATACCCTGTGTGGAATTTAAACTGAAACAACAGTGTTCTCCATATTTTGCAAGATCACCAAAGGTTCATGCAAAGGCCACCCAAGATGCACCATGTCTTTCTACATTTCACTTTTATATTTTCAGACATCAGTGTGATTCTTTAGTATTTGGCTGTACATACTGCAGGCAGTGTAGGCAGAAAGAATTTATACTGGATTTAGAAATAAAAAAGAATACTAGCCTAAGTCTTATCGAGCCTGCAGCTGGGAAGAATTTCAGTACATCACTATTTAGATATGTCACTGCTCCAAAAGTAAGCAATGCAGAGCACTGGAAAGGACCAAGGAAATTTCCAGATTTGTAGCACTTTTTAAGCTAATGTCCCTGAAACCAGATATACAAAGTTAAAAAACAAGTATCCTATTTAGGTTAATAAAAATTAAAAAATAGGTGAAATAATAGCATAAGTATGTAATCTGAAGAGATTTTCTTCAAAAGATTGTTACATTTATTTTTATTTCTTGACACCATTTTGTTTCATTATCTAGAATAGTAGGAGAAAATAGGATGAAACGTTACTCATTAGCCAAAACAAACCTTGCTGAAATATCTGACGAGGATAGCTCTGAGCTCTGCAGCAGACAGGGAAACCAGTTTTCCTATTACATTATTCTCACTTTGTGAAAGAATCTGAGCAGATGACCTAAGCAAGTGCTTGCGATTCTCAATACTTTCATTCTTGTATTCAATAGCAGCCTCCAGGGCTTCAATGCCTTCTTCCAGCTGGAAAAGGACATGTTCTTCCTACAGAGAAACATGAATGAGAGCTTTTGAAAAAAGTATAGAATTAATCTTTCTATATATTAGACATTCTTTAACTTCATTCTGAAGAATTATACTAAACTTAAGGGTAAGATAAACTACTAGTAATAATACAGAGAATGGAACAGGAAAAATAAGAACTAGATCACAAATCTGGAACATTTGTCTTTTTCTGCCATTGTACCCCTTCCATGATACAAAGGTCAATCAAGTGGTTCATCACAAAACCAGAAATTGTTTTCCTTTTCAGCCTTCCCTCATCTTCCTCACAGTTTGGCTTCTACAATTATTTTTTTCAGTTGTGCTAGTTTTCTGTTGGGTTGACGAATGGATCAGGTCAGTAAGGGGTCTGGTGACCACAGCTTGTGTAGGAAAGCAGCAGAAATGCATAACCTGAAGCACTGCACAAGATTTTAAGAAGTGAGGCAAGTAGGGTTCTCTCTGGCACAGTATTACCCCAATGACATACTCATACTGTTTTTCAAGACTTAAAACAAATACGTGCATTCTTTATGAATATATTGTATCTTCAATGTAATTATATTGATCAATTCAAGTGTAGACCATCCAAGTAATATGACTTATTTTCACTGTAAGAATACGGAGGCCTTCAGGTGAAGTTTGCTTTTTTACAAAATCCTACGAAAAAAACCAAGGGGCATCGCTATGCATATACATTGCCTTGTTCTATGTCCTGACATTAAAATACCTGCCTCTGGTAAACCAATGAACTTCTAGTTCCCTTATTTCTGATTGTATGATCCTTGAGCCAGTGGAGTTCATCAAGGCACTGGCTGAGTTAAGTTCCTCTGAATGTAAACTTTGTTCACTGGTATGCAAGTAGTGCTCTCATATCAGTATTTTACCATTGCTATTTTACGGAAGTACCCAACTTCAGTTCCTTGTTTCCAGCTTATCTAATATTTGGAGACATTTTAGCTTCTGATTGGAATTCTTTATTATACAACACTACCTAAAACCTATATTTATCTCAGTGGTGCTTACTTACTTCACTTGACAACACTTTACCATCTTTCAGTTTCTCATCCACGCTATTTCTTCTTCTGAGCAGCTGATCTCTTTCCACCTGGAGTACCTGAATTTTTTCCAAAATGTCTGTCTTATCTTCGGTGGTGCTGCCCTGAAGCTGCATACTTTTATCACACAGTTCCTGATCCAGCATACTTAAGCGAGTGGACAAGTTCAGGCTATCTGTTTTTAAAGCCTAAAAAAACCACAGCAACCACAGATATAAAACTGAGATACTCCATCCAGTACAAAAAATGTAGGTAAGGAAGACCATTACATCCTGCCGTGAAAGACTTGCCTGCTTCTTGCAGTGAGGCCTCATCTATTTTGAGTGGGCAACTACCATAAAATTTACTATTTACTCAAAAGATGAAAGAAAAGAAAAATGCTGAGTGTGCAGTTTTCTAAATACTAAAAATTAAAAGGCCTACTTATTATAACTGATAATGGTACTTCCATATCTATTCACTTTTTTAACTGAAAAATACCTAATGCAAAATGTTTCCCTGTTATGTTCTCTAATTTGCAAAGGGACTGAGTAATTTTTATATACATTATTCAATGCTAATAACAGAACTCCACAGTTCAGATATTTTTTGTTTAGTTATTGGAATTTTGGGGAGAAAAGGTGAATAAAAATTATTATTCTGTGTTATTCACATTTTAAATGTTGCTTTGCTCAAGCCACACAGTAGCAGTGACCATATGGCTTGAGCTTCTTCTGCTATCTATCTGCGCCCCCTTGCCCCGAGTCTTTCAGTCAGCACTATAGCTGTGGTGTCATGTTTTCCTTAAATCACCTGGCTAGATCTCAGTTTCTTGACTTCCAGGTGGCTTTTCTCTTGCAACAGTGCTTCTTTTTTGGCTACAATGTCTTCTCTTTTCTTTAAATCTTCTTCCAGTTCTGCTAGCTGTTGCTGCTGTTGGAGAATTCTTTCTATTTCTTCATCCAGCCAATTCTTTTGCTCTTCTAATTTCTGAAGTTTAAATACACATCCAGAAAGCATTAATTCAGCAGGACTTTTTGTGACAGAATTTTATCATTAAAGTTTTCCATTTTTAGAATAACTGATTAAACCGTAGAAGGAACTGACATTTCTAATGTTAACATTAGTTCTGCAACAAAATATTGACTCAGAATAATAAAGAAATTAGACTGAATTAAAAACAGGCTCAGCAATATTACATTACTATATCTTGTACAAACAAATTTGCCCTTAATGTAATGTATTCATTTTCTAAGAACAATTATATAAATAGACATCTTCTATATAATCACAGCAACTAGGTTTGGAAGGTACCATGAGAATTCAGATAGCCTATCCTCATTGCCAAAGACCAGCTATTTGTTGAAAAACATTAAGTGACAGAAATTACAATGCATACAGAAAGAAAGACTTTAAATGAGAACTCTGATCCACCTAGCACAGTCCCTTATAAATTTATTCTGAAGTCACAGTTATCAGTGGATATATTCGTGGTAAGGCTAAAAAGTTGTCTTTATTTAACTTCTAAAATTTCATTTAATCTTTAAAGACTTTGGGTCACTCATGAAACTCGTGTTCCAGTGTCTACACCTAAAATACTGTGAGCAGCACTGCTGCATAGGACACCTACTTTTCTAACCCCGTTAGGAATAACCGAAAACATAGACCTCTGTCACTCATATCAGAGGGGTAAACAAACAAACTATAGAATCATAGAGCCATAGAACAGAATCACAGAATGGTTTGGGTCGGAAGGTACCTTAAAGATCATCCAGTTCCAACCTGCCCTGCCATGGGCAGGGACACCTCCCATGCAATCAGGTTGCTCAAAGCCTCATCCAGCTTGGCCCTGAACACCTCCAGGGATGGGGCAGCCATGACCTCTCTAGGCAACCTGTCTTCAGTGCCTCACCACCCTCACAGTAAAGAATGTCTTCCTAATATCCAATTTAAATGTTTCACCTTTCAACTTAAAACTATTGCCCCTCATCCTAGCACTACAGTCCCTGATAAACAGACCCTCCCCACTGTTTCTGTAGGAGATGTTCATAACATAGATGATCAGGACCACGCTCGAAACTACCAGACAACCAAACCTGAATTCTTCAGTCTTTGACAAATCATAGAAAGAAAGGATATCAGAATTTCTCCTTTCCTTCATTTAAAAGAAGTGCAAGAGTTGCTAGACTATGCTTCCCAGTTTTTGCTACAACAACAACAAAGAAAAAGACAAAACTATGACGGACTACTCTTCTAAACACTTTATAAAGGTTACTATGCATGAAGAATTTTTTTTCAAGGCCCACTCAGATTCGGAATAGATTAGCTACCTGAAGCTTCTGTGTACTGCCCATTGTGTTATCTGTCTTCTTTTTAAATGCAGCTATCTCTTTATCCTTAAGTTTAAGGATCTTCTGTTGTTGTTTCATCTTCAGTTGAAGTTCCTGTGAAAGAAAAAATCAAACCATTCTTCCTGCATAGGTCTGTTTGTTTTTAAAATGCTTTTAATGTCAGAGTCCACACAAGGACATATGCTGAAATACTGACCTTACACATAAGTTTATATGTAAAATTGCAACTCAGGGCTAGGCATCATGTAATAAAAAAAAATAAATGCTGAAGAAAAAGCCAAACTGAAGATTTCTGTGAAAATGTTTATAGATTATTTCTTCAGTGCATTTACCAAGAAAGTAATTACTTAAAACTACAGAAAGTCTGGCAGTATTGTTTATTGTCTATAATAAATAAAGGCAAGATTTGTTCGTCTCATTCTTTGTCACAAAGAAATAGGAAGAATCCTACTTTAATTTGTTGCTGGTCTCGCTGAACCTCTGCTTCAAGTTGTTTCTTCTTTTTGCTCTCCTCACACAGTCTCTTCTGTAGCTCGGTCTGCTGACGCTTCATCTGGGCCACATTCTGCTCAAGTTCTGATGCTTGTCTCTCACTTTGGTTAGATAATGAAGCCAAATTCTTAGTGTCTTGCTGCTTCTTCTGTAGGGCCTGAATGTTCATAGAAAAGCTCAGCTTAATAGGAGGAAAACTTGATTACGACTCAGCTTCATTCTTTATTTCACTGAATTCTTAGAGTCAAGAAAACTTACTAACTTCTTTCCAGTCACTCATTACTTCTGTAGTTTCTGAGCTATTTGGTAAAGTCAGCACAAGTAGAACTAACTTCAAGCAACATGAAAGGCTAAAGATACCTTTCATGCCTGGAAATGCCGTGAAACTAGTAAAATCTAACACAAATCGCAGCTCTGTGCAGAGATACAATGGTGCCAGAATGCTGGTCCTGAGCTGAAGTCAATAAGCCAGCTACCTCTTTCTCTACAGTGCTTGTCTGTCCCACTGTTCTAGGATCAAAAGGCACAGAATTTAAACTTAGCTATACCAGAATTTAAAAGCAGGAAGTCCATACCAAACAAGTATGACTGTGTTGGGCCTGATTCTGCAAACCATCATGATGACTTGCTTAGAGCTGGAATTTATACAGTATTTTCATAAAACAGCTATTTTATTTATGGCTGGTAATAAGCTTGTAATCATCTCCTTGTGTAGGTTCTTTTATGGTACTACATACAATGGTGTATGAGCACGTCATATCACCTACTTCTTTCTTGGTTTCTTACCTACAAAGAAAACAGTGTATCTATCTGACCACATATATGAGGTGTGACACAAAATAAATGAGACTATGCCTGTAATTCTTTTTATTTAACAAATTAAGAAAATCATCTATGATCACCTTTAAAATAGTTCCCTTCTGCGTTGACACACAACTCCATACAATGCTGCCAACGTTTAAAGCAATTCTACAGATCATTTTCTTAAAGGCTATTGAGGATCTCCATTGTTTCTTTTGCACATATCCTACTGACCAAAAATGAGTTCCTTTGAGCACTGACTGAGTTGAGTTTTGTCTTACTGTGACAGATTACAATATGTTCTGTAACCATCTCTTTGCTCTCCCCTCCCACTTTTGGTTCCCAATCTCTAGGGTTAGTCTTAGCTATTTTTGTGTCAGACCTCATATGCTGAATAGAATTCCCATTACAATAGAATAAAGTTTCTCTTTAGCTACTTCAATCCAATTAACTTCCAATGTGTAAAACTGGTGAGAGTTTTAACAAGAGAATTAAAGTTCAATGGTGATAGTGAGGCAGAGATTTGCAAACTTAATGGTCAGGTCAGATATACCTGCACTTTCAACTTAGCTGTGTCTATCTTCTTCCAGAACTCTTTCTGTAATGTGGCTTTCTCAGGAATGTCTCTCAGCTCCTTACACTCTAGCTCCTGAAGCTGCTTTTCTGTTTCAGCCAGTTCCATTTTGGCCTGCTCAGATTCTTGCTCCAGTTTAGTTATCTTCAAAGAATATTGCCTGCTTACAGACTGAGCATCCTTACCTTAAAGACATCATATCCAAACAGTTTAAAACCAGCAAGATAATTAGTCGAAATGCACTAAATTCTGTAGTCTAATCATCACTTACTTCATTCTGACTAAACCAACAATTTCTGAGACATTTTCCAACCCTAAAGAAACACACAGTTCTTTCTAACCCTGAAATGCAGATGAGCAAAGCAGTTTTAAATCTGAATTCTTCATGAGTCACATGATGTCACCAAATAAAGTGCCACCTGAGTGCCAAAAAGGTGAAATTCTTCTGCCTACTTCAGTTTTTGCCAAAATGGCTCCTCTGCATTGAATATATTTTTCTTCTCCCAGAAGAATGTCATATGTCTATTAATCAACCTTGATATTAATTATTAGTATGCAGCTGTGGATTGTGTTTCTACTCTCTGACTTGCCCCATTTGGGCAATCTTTCCCAAAGTGCTGTTTTGAGGGGGAGGTCACAGAATCTTTCTCAGTGCCAAAAGACAACCCCAAGAGCCAGTATGCAAAGTAGAAAAATGCGGCTGAAGGGGTTCTTCCTTCAATCCTTCAAGGAATGAAGATCCTACTGTCATCATAAGATTAGTTTCTGGCATGCATATATATAACAGGACATATGTATAAGGGATGTCAGCTAGCAGGGACACTGACCTTTTCCCTCATTCACTTCTGACTCCTGCTTCTCTACTGCAGTGCTAGGAATGCTTACATTCCCAGCACAGTGATGCATCTTCTCTCCTATCCCAGACACCATGCGACAAATACATGTCCACGAAAAGAACAGTAGCACTGAGCATACATGAAAAATACATTATTGATTAACAAAAGCAATAATCTGCAAAGCACAAAAAATGTTTAACAAACACATCTGTGTATCATAGCAGAGTGCAACTATAGCAAGTAATTAATGAAAACTACAAATCTTTAAGTTATTAAAGGTATTCTTGCATAAGATAATTGCATAAAAACTAAGACATGCAGGACTTCAGAAATTTTGTGCCTTTTCTTTTGCTTCTGAACAACTTCATTTTAATTTTCTGTACAGGAGCCAGTTACCTGTTCTTACTAATTCTTTAATAAGCTCCTCTTTCATTTTGATACTAAGTGCAAGTTCTCTCAGTTTTTGCTTGGCCTCAGTGAGTCTCAACTCTGAATTCCTTAACTTCTGCATGTTGACAACATGACTTTTCTGGAGGCTGTCAATCTCTTCACCTTGAAAGAAAACAAAGCAATATGAAAAAATCTGGAGAACACTTTGTATCCAAAAGATAGTGCTTTGGAACGTTGTATGTGAGTTCTTCCTTATGAATTAAAAGAATCAAAAGGAGAGAATAGCACAGAGTCTCTTCCCTGCCACGTGTCCAAAAAGGAAAAGAAAAGATGGCATGCACAAGCATTTCAAGACCCTAAGTGGGAGGAAAATACTGCTGAAACCACTTCTGTGCATCTCTGATAAGATAATAGCAACTATTTTCTTTCATTGAAGCAATACTAAAGATTTGCACCTAAAGAGCTTTTTACTGTATGAAGTGCTTTCCGGGTAATAAGTATTAACTAAACATTGGCATCAGATTCAGAAAGAGGAAGAAGAAGACAATCTCAAAGACCTATGTTGAACTGTAACAACAAAAAATATTTGTACCAAATACACATATTTGCTGGGAAAAATAATTACATGTGCTAAAGACATTCTTGCATTCTTACATTCTGATACTGTAATAAGATTTGCTTTCATGACTTCTGTTTTACCTGTGGTTGTGCCAGTCTGTAGCACAGATTTATTGGATAAATCAGATTTGTCTGCTGGACACTTCATGTCACTTAGGTCAGGAAGACAGCACAGAGAAGCCTGGTTTTGTGTCCATGGTCGGTTTGCGAAATGCCTAAGGAAGAATGAAAAACGTGCAACATTCTAAACACACAGGGATTTTTTTTCCTTAAGGTTCATGTAAAGTACATGACCTCAACAGAGGACAATCCCAAACTAACATAAGCATTTGTACTTTCTTTCCCATCTACTCCCCAGCCACCCACCCTCCCCCAGTCTTCACAGAAGATTCTAGTCTCAAAACAAGGACAACACAATCTTTATTAAATCAAAAACCTATTAAATTTATTTTGTAATATGCCCAGTTGGTCCTATAAGTTTACTACATGAACCATTAGAAATGGCCTCATATTACGGCAGGATTAGGAAAGTAATACTACTTTTGCTATACGTTTGTCTGTAACAAAAATTAAAGAATAAAAAAAATTTACTTAAATGAAGTTTTCTTTTTGCTGCCTGTATTTTCTTCCTCTTCATCACTCTGATCAGAGAGATGGCAGTGAAGAACCTTATCCTGATCTTCTATGCTGCTGAGCATCATCTGGCTGCGAGTGCGGAATTCTGCCATTACCCTGGCCAGAGAGAAGGCAGGGGGGCTCGTATATGTCTGCCAATAACACACACACAAAAAAGTGATGAGTAGAAACACTTGCAACAACGTAGCAATTCTTTACTGATATTTAAAAGAAAAAATCAATTAAAAAGTCTGTCATCACCTGAGCTTGTAAGCAAAATTACAGAGATTTTCTGTAGCAACTGTTAATACCTTTGTAACAAAAGGTTCTGCATGAGCTTAGAACGCTTGTTCCAAATATTAAAGAAGGCACGGTCAGCTACTCAATATCCAATGTAGTCAATATGTTGGTAAGAAAAATTGTTCATTTTTGATAATGCTTTATGTCTGAACGTGCAAAAAACTCATGAAAACACCGAAAAATACTACAGCTCTAGCACTTGTAAGTGATAATTTTAACCCTGAACATTTTGGACAATTGTGGCATGGTGTATTGTAAAAAGTAATTGAAAAAAGTAATTTTTCAGAGTCTTCAACAGAAAGTTAAACAGCAGTTAAACAGCCGAAATAATTTGTCACCTCAAGTCTAATTATTGAACATTACAAAGTAAAGGAAAAAAAAGTAGTATTTATGTATACCTTACCTTTCGAGTCTCTATCCCTGAAGGTGGATGAAGGGAGCGCAGCAGGCTCTTTGTGAGTGGAACACTATATGGCCTTCTTGCAGATGCCACAGCAGTGGGCTCATTTCCATAAGCATTTGAGAAGTCACAAGTTTTCACATCTGTAAAATTCTCTATTTTTTCTTTTAGGTGATCAATAAGCATTTGCTGTTCCACCATCTTTTCATTCTCATGGGGGGAAAAAGCAAAGGAGAACTGTTGCTGATCATGAGCTCTGTATCATATTCACCATTTCTAAATTCCTTACAAAGGTCATGAATCTTGTAAATCACTCAGTGACCCTAAATTCTTCTGCAAATTCTGCAACAAGCTGAAAATTCTGCGACATATCATTGGTCTAACACACACCTCAACTCCAATAAAGTTTAGACACATTTTTGTTAGAAAGACCTATCCCAGGTAAGTGATGTTAGCCTATCTAGTCAACTAGTGAGAAGTACATGGTGTACTTAGCCTGTGCTTGCTTTATATATGTGTTTATGGAGAAACAAAACGGTAATTCAACAAAAGCATTCAAACTAAACACATGATCTGAGTGTAATTAATTGAACATGTATACAGATCACTTCTATGGGCTACATTTTTTCCTTCTATGCAGCCTCAGCATCGCTAGTAATACTAGTTTGGAGAATGAACTTACCCGCTCCTCCTACAGCAGCGTCTATACATTGTCCAAATCTACTTATCTTACCTAAACTGATTCATCCCTAAGACCAAGATTATATCCATTTTCAACTCTTTCTATTTCTTTCAATTCCCTTCAAACTACCTTTAAAATCCGGCCTAGTAATGACAGGGAAGTTGAAGAGCAGCTAGCAATAGTCAACTGATAGTATTCAATGAAAGATATTTTGCATTCACGTACTTTCAATAATACATTCTTATTCATACTTTATATATTGTCCTCTTAAACTGCAAGTTCCTTTCAAACACACATAGGCAATGCCTTGCAAATTGACATTTTGTTTGAGTGAAATAAATAATATTCTTGTGTCATAGGCAACAGAATATATATATGAATATCATATTTGTTATGATTTTGGAAGCAGTAAAGCCTAATAGATCTTCCTTGAAGCTATTATTTAACCTTTTTAAGATTCTTTGTCAGTGATAACCTTTGTATGTACAATCCCAGAGTGCAACAGCTGTTACATAAATACATATGTGTATAAACATTTATCTAATACATGCTACCTTTAAAGTTGTTATTCTATCATGTACCACTAAATCATGTATTCCTGTGAATACAACTTAAAAAATTTGACAAAAGTGCTTGCTTGTCATTTTTCTAACTATTTTATTTATTTTTAAAGAAAAATAGTAGTTAAGTGGATTAAGTAGCAAAATGGCATCTGACAACCCTCAAGCTTCTCTCTTGTCTCTGATACTGAAACAATCATGATCTTTTGCTTGCAGTGTGACTGCTTCTATTCATTACCTCTACCTTGTATTCTCTAAGATTTATAGATACATTATGTCTGTGTAATAAGTTGACACTACGCTGTATAGGTTAAAAAAATCCCAAATCAATCTAGCCAGAGGTGACAGAAAAGAAAGAAAGTGACAGGGGGAAGAAAAAGATGATGACTAGCATACTTACGTTTCATTCATTGAGTCTTCCTAAGCCATCAGCAAAGAAATGGATAAAGGAGAAAAAGTAGAATAAGGAGAAGAGTACCAGCTAGCCATGCTCATTCTTTTATCTTTTTAAAATAGACAATAATTTATCTATCATCCACATGACAGGCAACACCAGGAGTATATTAACTATTCTATTTATGCTCTCTGGATCTTGAAATGCTGTACACTTACAACCCATCATAATTTCATTAGCAAGCACAAGATCTATAGAAAGAAGGAGGCAGAATCAGTTTTCTCTAACAGTAAATGCTCAGAAAATTAGGATTAAATTCTGTTTTATAAAGTCAAAAAGGAGCAATACTTTAATTCTTAACAAAGCTATAACAAAATACATTTCTATTGAAGCTTTTAATTAAAGTATTCTATAGAATCTCTAGTCTTTTTCAGATTCTAAAGAATCTTTAAAGTCTTTCAATCTTAATTCATTAATCATTGTAAAACTACTTAGCCATAATACACATCTAGGGGGAGAGGTGTGTGATCTGCTTTAGGAAGCACAGACAGTGTGAATGATTCACCTCGTGGTATAGGAAGGCTGTGGCACAGCTAGGCTCATATACAAGCACCAGGAATCACACTGTTGTGCTTCATCCAGTAGATGAACTCAACTCATTGATTGATACAGCTCTAATTCAAACAAAATCCCTGTAAGACTGACAGGATACTCAAGGAAATCCTGTGGGACCTTTCTTGAAACAATGAATGCATTCGTATAGTGGAAGGTTGGTTCAATACAGATATATGTAATGTATCCCAGAGAAATACCTGTAATCTATGTGTTTCTTGAGCTTCTGTTAAAGATTTCAGTTGCTCTTCATTTTTCTGTAGTAATGTCTTTATCTGGTTCTGCAGTATCCGCAGTTCATGATCTTTCTGGATAAGTAACTCTTCATCCATAACTACAGCCTGCTAGATAAAGAAAAAAAATAGAGTTCAGGTCAGAAGAAGAGCATATAATTGTTATTATGGTTGGAAAATTAGAAAAAAAAAATCAAACCCCAACTTCATTTGTTGTTAAAAGACATAAGTAGAACTGCAAAGTTCCAAGTTGTATATGGCAAATGGTCTAAGTGGTTATCTGTGGTTTCTACCAATTATTTCTTCACTTCTGTTTCATCTATTCTTCTAACAAATTTCTCTCTTCCAAAGGGAATAATGTTTTCATAACCAAAGCTACTTTATTGAAGTAAATATCTAATTCCAATTATTCTCTTTACGATGCTGTAGGATGTAGCCACAAGATCTCAGCATCAACCATAAGATTAATATCTTCTCAAATGAAAAAATAAGGACAGCTGTCCTCATTCTGCAACACAGATAACAGCCTAAAGAAACCATAAGAATGCTTCTTCAGCTGCTCTTGTGGATAAAAAATCCAATACTGACTGAAGGAGATTTCCAAGTGTCGTTACTCTTCCAGAAAGCCTGTATTAGCTAAATACAAAATATGAAAGCATCATGTGTTATTGTTTTAAAATTGGATGCTACTGTATAACTAGCTTGCCTACAACTTCCTTCTGAGAAAAGACAACTCTTAATAGCTTTTAACAATGCAATCAAAAACTTAGTATCTCTTTAGAGATAAAACTTTTTCCAAAGTTTATGTACCAATGCAGATGTTTCTACTAAATGTAGTTGAGAGGTGTATCCTGTCCTCTGCTAGGGCTGCATCACTATGCAGAGCTAAGCCAAATGCAGGAAAAAAAGAAGGTTCACAGGTGGTGGAGCAGGATGAAGCAGTGGAAAACTAAGTAGCATATTGTCTATATCATATTATACATACATATCTAAAATCAGAATATATTTGTTCAGTTGTATTGGGTGTAAGTGTAGAGGGTTTGGTGGGGGCGACAGCAGGAGTTGCAACTGTGAGAAGAGACCAGAGTTGCCTCATGCTTGACACAGCCTGCTCCAGGCAACTCCGGTAGACCTACCACAGGGAAGAACTGAGCCCCTTAGCCAAGACGGTGGTGCCTCTGTGATAACATATCTGAAAAAAGGCACAGAATGCCAGACAGGCAGAAGAAGAGGGAACCAAAAGAGTGAGAAAGAGCAGAGGAAACACCTGGAGGAAGAGGGGGAGGTGGAGCAGATACTCACACCGCAGCCTAGGGAGGACTTGAGGTGGAGCAGATGGGTGTTCCTGAAAGAAGAGCTGGCCACACAGAGCCCATGCTGAGCAGAGAAAACAAGTGAGGAGGAAAGAGCAGAAGAGAGAAATCACTATGTACTGATCATGAACCACCCCACTATGGTCCTGCACCACTTGGCAATGAGGGACAGGAGTATAGAGTGAAGCCTTGAAAAGGGGGGCAGGAAAGATATCATTTTTGTGATTGCCTTTTTGTTCCCCACTACCCAAATGAGTAATTAATTCTTTTAATTGGCAATAAATTAAATAATTTCTCCTAGAGACTGTTTTTTAATTGGTAAGCAATCTCCTCAACCCACAAGCCTTCTCATTACTGATCTTCCTGTTTTCTCTCCCCAAGCCCTGCCGATGAAGGTGTCAGTGAGTGGCTGGGTGAGAGTCTGGGCATTAGCCTTGGCTAACTCACTATGCTAGTATTTTTGTTTTGTGCAGGACAGTACTACCCAGGCAATCATAGCTGTCAGCGATGAAATACATATGTACACACACAAATAGGTCCACTATTAGCTATAGAAACTGTCCATACATAAGCCCTGCTGTAGAGTCCATACTGTCTTGTTTATTCTAGCTTCTCCCTTGCCATACGCTCTTAGCTGTGCAGACCATATCTGTATGGGGAAATTTAAGTTTAAACTCTGCTTTTATACTGCTTTGAACGTGGGAAAGAGAGGTTTAAAATAACCTACAGAAGGAAATCAAGACATAAGAAAAAAACCTGTGATTTGAATTGACTGAGAACAAAGAAAAGAGAATTTGTATATACAAGTGCCTGATAACAATCTAGAGTCTTATCACAGTTTGGTGTGCAAACTGAAAATAGGTGGATGTTATAAAATTCTTACTTGTTGGAGAATGTTTCCTGCTACAAGACAGACTCAGTTTTCTGAGCTGTTCATCTTATCTCAGAACTTCACTCAGTTTCAACATAGCGTACAGGTATTTTAAGTTACAAAACTGGTTTTCATTTGAGGCTCTACTTAATGTACACTAATCTGCATTATTTTGGATTGTTATTCATAGTCAATATTTTAATTAAGTACATTCAAAATATGCACTTCTTAAATGCATACGGGGATATCCTCAAAAAGAACTATCTATCTGATTGTGTCAATTCTTTGAGGAGACACTGTCATGCTGAAGATGGCTGAGAGCTCTTTTCCCCATTAGGCCATTTTCTAGCAATATCACCTGCTGTCTAAGAAAGAGCTTATCAGAGCTGCCACCATGACAAGATCCTCATGAGCTATCTGTATGCTAAGAATCCCATATCTTGTTTTCAAAATCTCACTTCAGCTGGAAAACTAGAGTGTGATGCCACCAAAAAGCAGAATGCTGATGTATAACCCAATAGCAATTGTTAGAAAAGTGATGAGACAGAAATCTTAAATAGTTCAGAAAATCAGTCGGCTGAAGGCATGATAATGAAATGGAAATGCAGATGTTCTTGGTGAAGACATTGCTGAATAAATACAGGTTAGGAGATTACTTAACGGTAATAGATGAGGTACTTGGAACTTCATTGTATTAGATAAGTAGTATACTACATACATGGTATTAGATAATATTAGATATAAGTTGCAAAACTTAGCTCATGGGTATTCAGTTAAGTACACTGATAATTCTGATATCACCTGCACTGTAACATTTGTTATGCTGACAGACTAATTAATTTGCATGATTCAAAATGACTTCTGAGTTTACAAAACAACTGGAAGTAGTTGTTGGTTAACCCCACATCTAAAACAGCACCCTAGGAGCTGCTATGAAGAAAAGTAACTCCGTCTCAGCCAAAGCCAACACAAGCTCCTCCAGGGGAGATTTAGGCTGGACATTAGGAAAATATTTTTCACAGAAAGGGTCATTGGGCACTGGAACAGGCTGCCCAGGGAGGTGGTTGAGTCACCTTCCCTGGAGGTGTTTAAGGCATAGGTGGATGAGATGCTAAGGGGCATGGTTTAGTGTTTGATAGGAATGGTTGGACTCAATGATCCAGTGGGTCTCTTCCAACCTGGTTATTCTATGATTCTACTCTCCACTCCACATTGCATACCATTTATGTCATGCTCAATTCCTACTCTATTCCTATTCCTATCTATACCTCAGCAACCACTCTACCCTCTCCTCCTCTGATTTACAGACAGGTATCATGCTTTTAGTCTGCTCATCATTTCTGAAAAATATCTGTACTATGTCATTAAAATGACAGAATCATAGAGTGGTGTGGATTGGAAGGGCCCTTAAAGATATCTAGTTCCAAGTCCCCTGCCATGGGCAGGGGCACCTACTACTCAAGTCAGGTTGCTCAAAGCCTCATCCAACCTAGTCTTGAACATACCCAGGGATGGGGCATCCATGACTTCTTTAGGCAACTTCCAGGGCCTCACCACCCTCACAGTAAAAAGAGTCTTCCTAATGTTTAATCTAAATCTCCCCTCTTTCAGCTTATAACCATTCCCCCACTGCCAACTCACGTTAAGCTTCTCAT
Source organism: Clamator glandarius (assembly GCA_033459285.1). Classification (NCBI taxonomy): domain Eukaryota; kingdom Metazoa; phylum Chordata; class Aves; order Cuculiformes; family Cuculidae; genus Clamator; species Clamator glandarius. The sequence goes on along the minus strand of JAUNZM010000679.1, from coordinate 344,770 downwards.
CCATCTGCATCCTCAAGTTCTTCTCTTCAGGGCTACTCTCAGTCCACTCTCCACCCAGTTTGTAATTGTGCTTGGGATTGCACCACCCCAGGCCCTGGCGCACCCGGGGCCCTTGCACTTGGTCTTGTTGAACTCAGCAAGGCCTTAGGTCAGCACAGGACCACTTGTCAAGTCTGTCAAGGTTCCTCTGGACGGCAACCCTTCCTTCCAGCATGCGGATGACAACACAGAGCTTGATGTCATCAGCAGATGGTGCCCTCAATCCAACTGTCCATGTCTCCATGGATGTAAAACACTCGTCCCAATACTGACCCCTGAGGAATGTTGCTCATCACTGGTCTCCACTTGGACACAGAGCCATTGACCACAACTCTTTGAGTGTGACCATTCAGCCAATCCCTTACCCACCCAGTGGTCCACCTGTCAAATCCATATCTCTCCAATTTAGAGAGAAGAAACTCATGCTTTCCACCAGTGCAGCTAGATGATGTCAGTTACTCTTCCCTTATCTACCAATGCAGGAGCCCCATTGTAGAAGGCCACCAAATTTGTCAGGCACAATTTGCCCCTATTATTCTGTGTTCCTCAGAAGTTTCCAGGAGGATCTGCTCCGTGATCTTGCCCAGCACGGAGGTGAGACTGACCAGCCTGTAGCTGACTAAAACCAAAGTAAGTCCACTTGTCCCTTTCCTTCACTTGGCCAGAGGGAAGGTTCCCCTATTCCCAGTCCGAGAAGTCTTAACATCATGAAAGGAGCCTATGTGCCTCTCTTGCCCAGGCTATCCTACCAGAACTGTTCACGAGTGTGAGTCTACTACACATCAGCATGGTCTTTACATGGCAGAGGCATGGGGTTCAAACCCACATGGACAGATCCCTGCCTTCTAGTTACAGACTGTTAGCCCCATTATCCAGCACTGGAGCAACTTAGTAGCAGCTCACTCATCCTGCTGACAGCCGAAATCTTTCTGCACAATAGTCTGCCTCTCCTGATTCTTCCTCTCTCCCACTCTCAGGAGGAGCTGCTTCTTCTCTCACTGAGTTGACCGCTGCTTCTACTGTTTCTTCCTGACTACAGGAGCAACTATAGCAGTTGAGAGTTCATTCTCTGGTTTACTGTCCCTTTGTGTAGCCTCAGAGCAAGAGAATTTTGCAATGCCCATTTGTGGGCTCTTAGGTCAGGAGATCTTCTTACATCTCTGAGAGCACTGGAAAGAGCCTTAATAGGCACTCGCCAGATCCCAACACAGCTTTAGAAGTTCTTTCTAAGTGACTTTAGAAATCACTTTTTCAAATGGTGTCTTTGCTTGATTAGTTTACAAGCCTGTTCAGGCACGAAATCCCAAGTTACTGAAGGCAGTACAGTCCTACACACCTGTCCAGCTCCTCCCATACACCCTGCCACTCCAGGGACCAGCCAGTTACCTTAATACATGTTCCTGTGAGGCATCACCAATAATTTGCTTAACCTTATAAACAACAATCAAAGTCAGAGCACACAGAGCATGACCAGCATGACTGCATGTATTGAAGGAACTGAGAAGCCATTACCTCATGGCCATGAAAACCTGTCCTGAGGAGAGGAAGTCATAGATGCCATTCCTTCCTCACTCCACAAAATGCCTCTTGGAGGAGAAAAGGGGAAAGGCACAGTTTCTGGGTTTGTCCATGAGATGGTTCTTGGAGGACTGGGACACCAGTGATGTTGAACCCAAAATCAGACTATGCTGAAGGTCAGTGGTTTTAGCATAACTATCCCAAGCAAAGGAAAACAAAGTGATAACACACTAAATAGCAAAATCTGAAAACAATCATTAATGCTTCTTGGAGCCTGTGAGATGGCAAGAAAGGAATGAATCATCAGAATACTCGAGGAAACACATAAGTCAGCACCCAAAGAAAATATACCAGCATAATGATCTGCAACAGCAACTCAAATGACAACTTACCTAAACAGGTATAATAGCTACAAGTTTAATCTAGCACACTCTAATCACACCTGTTATTATCTTGAAGGCCTTGAGCCCCACAATGGGTGCCAAACAGGACTGTTGTAGGTTAATCCCAGTAGGCAGGTAAACATACACATAAGTGAGCTATTTGCTCACTTATTTCCCTCCCTCCCCAGTCCCCACGGGATGAGAGAAGAGCAAAGGAAGAGTAAAAGCAAGAAAACTTGTGAGTCGAGATAGATATTGTTCAGTAAGTAAAGGTGAAGTGGAAGAAGAGAAAGAAAACAAAACAAATGATGCAAAGGCAATCACTCAGCACATCTCAAGGCTAACTGATGCCAAGCCAGCTCCCAGGCTAAATACAACTAACCTCCCTCAAACTCCTCCTCTCCCTTTTAACTGCTAAGCATGATGTTATGTAGCATTAAATCTCTCTTTGGTTAGTTCAGGTCACCTGCCTGCCTGTGTGTCTGCCCCCTAAACCTTTTGTGTACCCTCCAGTATATTCTCTGGGAGGCAGAGGCAGAAACAGAGAAGGCCTGACACTTTGCAAAAACAGTTCAGCAAGATCTAAAATGTTACTGTGTTATCAGCATTGTATTGGTCACAAATCTAAAACACAGCATCCTGTGAGTTGCTATGAAGAAAATTAACTTCAGACCTAGCACACTTGCATAACTAAAACCAAAAATCTAACAGATAAGACAGCTCAGTCTCATAGAATCATCTCAAAACCGACAAGCCAAAATATAACATTACTTTACCTATCTCTATTATGACTAAGATAATTGTCTATTCAATCATCCGTTAAAATAAAGCCATGCTCTAGGGATTAGAGAAATAAAATTAAATAAGATTGTGAATTAAATTCAAATTGTTAAATTTAGTACAGGTAAGTGTAACAACAGTGCATCTTTTGAAATGGAATTCCAAGATTCAGCAGACTGCTCTTTCACATAGTTATTTAAATAACCAGCTTATAATCAAATACCTGGCATTTATTTAGTTCCCTCTTTAGCTGAAGAATTGTGATGTGATGTGGCTCTTGGCTGGTCCACGTCTCTGTGTCAGTTTCTCCCATGGTAAGTATTTCCTTTCTTACATCCTGTACCATAGAGATCCATCTCTGCAACCTGTCCCGCTGACTTTTTTCTAAGCTAACATCATTATTCAAATCAACCAGAAATAGGAAAGCTTCATCTACACAATTTCTGTAACTGAAACATTGAACTTGAAGCCGGGTGAGCTGCTCCTCAAGTGAACTGATACGAGTTCTTTCTGGATTTAAATCATGTGAACACTGATTACTGATATGCTGGTTCTGCAAAGCTTCCCGTAGCAATCTGATTTCAAGTTCCATTTCATTAATCCGGTCTTGAACAGGGTTGTAATTTATAACTGGTTTATTTCTAATATTTTTGGCTCTGTTGGCATATTTGAGGGAATTTAAAGATTCATCAAAGTCTGATGAGGATGGACTTATGCAAGTTATCATGACAGTCTTGGCATTTCCTCCAAGGGAGTCTTTCAGAATACGAGTGATTTTAGCATCCCTGTATGGAATATGTACACTTCTCCTTTTAGGGTCTCCAAGGGCACTGATGACATTTCCCAAGGCAAACAGACCACTGTTTATCTGAATTGATTCTTTGAAGCGTTCACCAGTATTTCCAGTCTTTGTCACTCTCTCTGATCCTGCCAAATCCACAAAATGAAACTTTGAAGCAATCATCTGGACTGATTTCCAAGATGAATCCTGTGCAGCATCAGTATTTTTCTGGGACTCTGCAGACTGTTTCTGACAAATACTGATGGTAAAAACGGCATGAGACCGACTAGAGTGCTCATTCATTTGTGTTGTGCCTGTGTGACGAGCTGCGTTGCCACTTTCCAACAGGCTTATCACTTCATCTGCACATTCTACTTCAACTTCCTTAGCACCGACGATTACTTCAAACACCAAAACAAAGAAAGTATGAATAATTCTATTAATTCTAAACTCTTCAGCAACAGTTTACAGCAATTAGGAACAGTCAAACTACAAAACAAATTAGAGAAACATACAAACCCACTTTATTATGAGGTTACAGCATGTAGCTAGAGAAAAATAAGACATCAGTATGTGAAAAGCCTGAGGTACAACACACCTGAAACCTGCAGGTATTTAATATGTATGTATTGTGTCACAGCATTTGAAACAATATCTTAAACACAATATACAGCTTTACTCATTTACACATTGCCATATGCAGTTTGCAACCTAGCTCTACCTAGAAAAAGCATGGGCAAAGTAAGCTAGAGGGATATTTTGCTAGCCAGGAAAAAAGACTAAAAATAAAGATGTTTGTAGCAGAAATGATTTCTAGCCTAGGGCAAAACCAAAATTTCTGTTCTATATAGCTTCAGTAGGTGGGCCTTTTGGATAAGTACCTGTTAGTGATCTATTAACATGAAAGTGTGCTTCTACCAAGTACCCCTACCAAGCATATTTTCTGTCCTTTGTTTTAAGGAGGGATGGAAAATGCCCAAGAACAATCAATCGAAGCTGACTTGTACTGTACTGAAGAAGAGTATTAGTTTAAAAACATTGTGGAGTCCTTATGAAGCAATGCTATTGTCTGCAAGATTTGTGCTAAATTAGTCCCTTCTTTCAGCTACAGATAAAAAAATACATAATAATCTACATCTTAATATTAGAGCAAATATAATTAGAATATAAATAATAAGGAAAAAAACAACAAGCAACACAAAACGAATTATACATTTTCAGAATAAAATACTTCCGCAGTGCATTCTTCTAGAATTTTCATGTAGTGGACAGGAGAACTACAGAGTAAGTTTCAATTTCAAATGCATACAAGATGCTACTTTTAATTAAACATTCTCTTCTGCTCATTTCACAGTAAAAGGGGTCAGATATTTAACAGTTTAAGTGGCTTAACAATTATAATTATGAAGGCAGAAGCAAAGGTTTAACCTTGAAATACTTAATCAAGTGAATAATCACACACTATCGTGTTTCTAGACAGAATCTGCAGAACCAATAACTGTATTTCTACTTCACGTTTAGTTTCCATTTCTGATGGAACATCTATATCATTCACAAACATCTAAACCCAAAATTACTTCAGTTCAGCTAAAATGAGTTTATGTTCTGAAAACTTAACTCTTTTCTAGTATTAATAACGAATGAGTTTTTTCAAGAGAAAGCCAGAATAACTTGGGCACACAGGTAAAACCAAACACACCAAATTTTAGAGCTGAAATCCTACCTGTATTTCCCTTTTCATCTTCTCGGATATGTAATTCTTTCACAGAGGTGTCCAATTCCAATAAATCTCGAAGATCTTCCTTGTAAACCTCTATATAAGATACTTTCACACAGAAGTCACTATTACAGTTTTCAGCAATACGCTGAAATAACTCCTGAACAGCCCGTGGGATTATGCCCTTTTCATCCTCTGCAACTGATGCTAAAATATAAGCAAAGATGTCACAGAAGTTTGCAGTCAGTCTGCCACATAAATTACAAGGACTGAAGACTGAGAGAAGTCTGTGCGATTTGCTATTCAATATACTAAGGAATCCAAAGAGCTCAATGCTCCTGGGGATTTCTGTAAATTTTTATGAGGGTTCAGGATATTTGTTTGCATCCATTTCTAATAGGATGCAAAGTTAAGTTTTAAATTACATAATATTAAAATCACAAAAGTCAAGAAAACTTGGAGCCTACTATAAATCTACACTTCTCAATGTATAGTTTTCTTCTTTATTCCTACTCATTATGGCAATGGCATCACAAGGGTTTGAGAATTCTGAATTTCACTTAAATACGGCAAAGTAGCCTAGCGGGTCAAAATTTATGACCAACATGTACAGTAATTTCCTTTTTTTTTCAAGGTAGATAAGGAACACTAATGCTAAGCTCTATTGGTTTTAATATTCAGTATAGGATAATGCTTCCGTAAATGATTTTTATTTTTTATTGAAGAATATGGAAACTGTTTGCCCATGAGAGGATAACAAGAATCTTTTATACCAATAAAATAAAGGCTTGCTCACATTTCATTATGAATGTAGCAAATATATGCATAAAAATAAAACTACTGAGCTATGAACAGCCTTAGGCTGTGACATCCACTACTTAAAGAATTTGACTAGCAATGGTACGTACTAAACCATTAAATAACTAATAGCAGAAGAAAGAAAAGTGAAGTAAGTAGAATTAGGAGGCCAACTGTATTTACTACAAAAATGCCAAGTCCTGCATTTGGGCCGCAACAACCCCATGCAATGCTACAGGCCTTGAGAAGAGTAGCTGGAAAGTTGCCCATTGGAAAAAGACCTGGTGGTGCTGGTTGAAAACCAGGTGAACACAAGCTAGCAGTGTGCCCAGGTGGCCAAGAGCATCCTTGCTTGCATCAGAAATGGTGTGGCCAGCCAGAGTAGGGAAATTATTGTACCCCTGTACTCAGCACTAGTGAGGCTGCACTTGGATACTGTGTTCAGTTTTGGGCCCCTCACTACAAGAAGGGCATTGCAGAGCTGCAGCGTGTGCAGAGAAGGGCACTAAAGCTGGTGAAGGGGCTGGAGAACAAATCTTATGAGAAGCAGCTGAGGGAACCAAGGTTGTTTAGTCTGGAGGAGGCTGAGGAGAGACCTCATTGTTCTCAACAACTACCTGAAAGGAGGCTGTAGCAAGGCAGGTATTGGTCTCTTCTCTCAAGTAGCTAGTGACAGGATGAGAGGAAATGGCCTCAAATTGCACCAGGGAAGTTTTAGATTGGATATAAGGAAAAATTTCCTCAGCAAAATGGTTGTCATGCACTGGAGCAGGCTGCCCAGGGAAGTGTTGAGTCACCACTCCTGGAGGTATTTAAAAGATGGGTAAATGTGGCACTAAGGGATGTGGTTTAGTGGTGGACTTGCTGGTATTATGTTAACAGGTGGACTCAATGATCTTAAGGGCCTTTTCCAACCTAAATAATTCTGTGATTCTATGGTTTTAAATAAAACAGAGTTTAACACCTACCAAGTGATTTAGAATAATCTGTTTACAGGCATAAGCAAACAACTAATTGCCTAAAGCAGACATTTTCAAGTACGATAAATGTAGCAGAAATGTCCAAAACACTGCCCTTCAGGAAGAAATTCTAGTTTAAGTTGCATGTTAATATGGTGAATGAGAAAAAGCACTTTATAAATTTTTTTTTTTTCTTAGGTAATTTGGTTTTAGAACCGTTTATGACATAAATTATGAAAGCATCTTTTTTTAACTATACCTTTCTTCTTTAGCCCTTAAAAATTCTGTAGCATCATGGGCTATGTATTAATTGTTTAATTTGCACAAGCACACCACTCACCAATTTAGAGAATAAACTGTCTTTCTAAAACCTACCAATGTGGCCACCACCAATGGTGTAAGTCTTCCCAGAACCTGTCTGTCCGTATGCAAACACTGTAGCATTGTATCCTTCAGTCAAAGACACTAGAAGAGGCTTAATGCAAACAGTATAAACTTCTTCTTGGGTCGAGTTTTTGCCAAACACAAAATCAAAAGTGAACACGTGGTCTTTCCCAATGATAATCTGTTGTGTATTTGGGACTACTCTCACACACACTTGGTGGTTATGAAGTACTTCTCTGGAAAGCAGAGGTCTGATTCGAATGGCAACTTTAACTGGGATCTCCTCCATGTCAGACTCCATCCTGGTGCTCCTCACGCAGTATTCATATAGTCAACAAGAAATCTGCTACCACTCCTGTGTTCATCTTGTTTGCGGTTCTCTGTAACTAGGAAAAATGTTTTCTATGTTATATAATAAATAAGAACGCATTTCCTGCTCAAGTAGAAAGTAAACATTTCCTAAAGAATATATCAGCCCTGTTGCACTTCTGATAAAAATCATCTATAACAACTGTTGAAACAATTCATAAATCAATTTTGCCTCTATTACTTTCCAAGCTAGCAAACTTAAACTTAAGTCTAAAAGTTGCTTGATTTGCTGTTTGAACATAACATAGCTATATGAAGTTACAATATCATAAGGGCTTGGTAATAAACACTGCTGATAAAGCATATGCTTACAATAAATCACCTCATTTTCCTATTCATGCTGCATAGATGACATAAACCAGTAAAATAAGACCTTTTCCTCTGAAAGTTTTATTTATACACACACATTTTAAAAACTTCTTCCACTTACATGCCATTTCTAACTCAAAAAGTATAGAGAAGGCAGTTGTGTTACCTACTAAGGAGTGATTTTAAATGTATCCAATTACTATACAGAAAGCACTCTGCTCATTTTAATCTGCATCTTTAAGGACATATGTTATTATTTTTAATTATAAATGTTAGTTTCCATGGTTCCTTATACTGCTCTCTGCATATTCATTCTTACAATGCAAGCACTGTGCAGCAGCACAAGGAACAGCCTTTCTTTCAGGAACATTCAAAAATTGTCACAGGTACTACTAGATATATATATTTTTTTTTGGCTAATTCTAAGAACCTTTGCTCCTGCTTGCCAGCCTCCCATGCATTGTTCCTTAGAAAACTGTATTACCACACCAACAGAACTCACAATCTAAGTACCCAGAATTCCAAGTTTGTTGAAAATAAACTGCTTTAAACAGTTGTTGCCTAGCAGTTGTAAAGAGAAGAGTTTTTGCATTTCATTTTGTTCCATTTAACTTGAGAATCTGGCCATCCAGAGCTGACAACCTTGAAGATGACAAAAAAAGAAAAGCCCTGTTTCATTAAGTGAGCAGAAGTAAAACAAATAAGGAAAGCATGACACCAAAATCAGGCTTTTATATCATAAAGGGCAGGGCAATCAGAAACATCTACATAAACTTACTAACCACAGACTCAAAACACATTTTGATTTCAGATTTTATTTATCCAAGTGCATTATTTTTATCCCCTACCAAGCAGCATTTAAAGGGCTGACATGCCCCCCTCCCTTTTTCTATTAAAAAATAAAAAATAAAACAAGCCACAGGGGAAAGGAGAGAATCCTAGAATCTCAGAATGGTTTGAGTTGAAAGGGACCTTAAAGATCACCCAGTTCCCACCCACCTGCCATGGGCAGAGTCACCTCCCACCAGCCCAGGTTGCCCAGGGCCCCATCCAAGCTGGCCCTGGATGGGGCAGCCACAGCTTCCCTGGGCATCCTCACCATTCTCAGAGTGAAGAAATTCCTCTTTATGTGTAGTGTAAATCTGCCCCTCTCCAGTTCATACCCGTTCCCCCTCATCCTATCACTGCAAGCCTGTGCAAACAGACCCTCCCCAGCTTTCTGTAGCCCCTTCAGATACTGGAAGGTCGCTATAAGGTCTCCTCGGACCCTTCCCTAGTCCAAGGTGAACAACCCCAAGTCTCTCAGCCTGTATGGGAGGTGCTCCAGCCCCTGATCATCTTTGTAGCCTCCTCTGGACCCGCTCCGTGTCCTCCTGATGCTGAGGGATCCAGAGCTGGACACAGGAGTCCAGAAGTCAATCCTAGACATTTTCCCACGTAGGAACGCGGCGCAGCGCGGCCCTACCGCTCTCCCGGCGGCTGCCGGCCGCCGGCCGCCCCCCGTCCTCCGCCTCCGCCTCACGAAGCGCACGTTTAACGCCAAATCTGGTCCAGAGCAGGGTCGGCGCCCAGCAGCGGCGCCTCCGCCCGCCCCGCAGCGTACCGGCGCCCTCGCTAAGCAACCGCCTCAACTTCCGGGCGGCCGCCGCCGCGCCCCCGACGGCCGGAGGGGCGAGCAGCGCCGCCGCCGCGCCCCCTGCCGGCCGGGCGGAGCGCTCCCCCCGCTTCCCCCACCGGCCTATGCTGACCGCGCACACGCCAGTGGGAGAGAAGGACACGGTTCATGCGGCTTTAGGCACAATTTATTGAGTGAATGCAAGGCTCGGCTCTATGAGCAATGTGAGGGAGGGTGTGACGAGGTACCTGCTGCCTGGGGGTTTCAGACACATGCAAATGCCTGCACGGAGCCCGACGAGGGAGTGGTGAACTAACACAGATTGTCCCGCAAAGCATACAACAATCATTCCAGCCACAGCGAGTGAAAGATTACAAGGAAAAAAAAAAAAAGAGCTGTTAATACATCATCAGAAAAGTAGCATTTGATTTAACCGGTTACAATCAGCGTATGACAAACAACCGTATGAAAAGAATTATTTTGATTATAAAGATAAAGCGTCAGTAAAAGAGCTATCTAGCTGGATTTAGTAATATATACACCGCACTCGGTGGAACGGAATATCTTTCATCTCTTCCCTATGATCCCTGGCATAGTCCCAGAGATAATAATCGAGTAAAACAGCATTGATCTTCTCACGCATGTCCTGACCCTTCTTCTCATAGAGCTCCAGCAGGTGTTTACAGATCAACGCACAGCACCAAATGGAACAGCCACGAATCTCCACCTCCTCTCTATCTCCAGACTGGAAAACTGTTCCTGTGAGACACAAAAGACAGTAACACAATTATGTTCAAGAAACACAAGCCCCAGGATGGCCTGAATTTGCTTATTTTCCTCCCCTCCACTCCCCATTTACTCTGTTCTAGGACTCCAATCTTTATCAACATTTTCCATGATTGCACTACACAAGTTTACCTCCCATTCAATTGTAATGGCATCCTGCATTCTAAGAGAGTGGTTTAAGAAAAGAATGGGTGTTCAGATTATACTGCACATTACATGACTATTTCATGTATATTTTCTGCCAAGATAACTCTAAAGTTTAAAAATTAAAATAAAAGGGAAAAAGCAAACACCAAAAGCTATAAATTGAAAAATATAACAGGACCCAGTTGTTTGAATGTCCTCATTAGGATTTGTGGAGAAAATACATTGTGTGCATGATACTTTTAATGTATAGAGATGTACAGACATACATATATGTATACACACACAGAGTCATTCTAGTAAGATTCACGGACAATTGCATTCATCTCTTTATCTTGCGGTGTAGTTTTAAAACTGCATTAATAGCAGTTCTACCTCTAAACATGGTCATTTTACAGTGAAAACCAGAATGATTTATGTTTTTATTCACTGGATTTCATAGTTAATAAGTACTGGAAGATGTAACCATGCTTATAAACAAGACTCAATTCTTATGAAATTAACTTTTTTTTAATAGATGCTTATAATATTACCTTACTTGCCACTATCAGTTCAGCACAAAGACAAATCCCTATGCTTTTACATAATCTTTGAACCAACAAAGAAATTATTACCTATTCTACCTAGACCTCAAATATCACAACTAAACTCCTGCTGAAAAGTGGTTTTGGCCATGGCAGCCCTTGCAAAGCTTGGGGAAAACTGGCTGAGAGTCTTTTTAAACCTTCCCTTATCAATGTTTAATCCAAGGAACAGTTAGATCTTTATGAAAATATAACCTTAAGATTCTCATTCAAGATAACTAGAGTAAGTTCCTTCCTGTTATTATCTCATCACTATGTAAGAAGTCCTTGTTCCCTGAAGAAAACAAAAAGAATACATATAAGCCCTACACAGACAAAATATTACATCTTAAAAGTACCTTCGGCTTATGACACCAAGGGATAGGACAACTTGACATCAGTAAGGGAAAAACAAACCTTCATGTAGTTTCTTCATCAGTTCTTCAGAATATTTCATTGCTTTTAAGTGAACAAGAACTTGAGGAATTCTGTAGTCAGCAAATATAGTCAGACTGGAGATGTCATCAAAAGAGCCATCTCCTTTGCCTTCTAACACACTCCATGTATCAGCCACAAGTATTTGTGCCCGTTTGTAGAAAGACACCTTTTTTTTCTGATGGAAAGAATTTACAAATTATTTAAGTGCCTGAAACTCCAATAAATACAGCAAAAGACAAGTGCAGAGAGAGACAACAAGTAAGAGATACATTTTTCTAGGAAACAGAAATTATTAGCTGGTTAAGCAAACATATTAGTTAACTAAATAGAATAAAAGCATAACACTCTTAAACACCTTAAAATCTAAACAATATTGAACCACAAACAAGCATCATACAGAATGAAATAAAATAAAAAACATAGTAGAAGTGACTGCAGGGGAATAGAAGTTGTTTAGATTCCACTAGGATCTAAAAACACATTAATGCTAGTTTACTATTGCTTGGCAAACACTGGAGTTCATTAATTCTTTCAGAGACTCTAGAGTCCATTCAACCTTTTATCTTGAGAAGAAAACTGTAAAAAGCATGTACTGGATGAGACAAAACATTTTGTTAATCAATTTATTCAAAATGTTAATAAAATAAAATTCTAATGAAAACTTCAATTAATGTTCCTGTGTTGTGTAGTATCTTCCTCTCTAAAGAAGAGAGAGGAAAATTAATTCCAGTAGCAGGTGAGTTCACAAATATAAGATCTTCTTAGATATGATGCATAGTTTTAATTTTCCCATAAATATTTTTGCTGGTACTAGTCATGCAAAGATTTACATGATTTTATGACTACTCACAAGGGGAAAACTCAAGCTGTGCTACAATCTGTATGCTGTCAGGGTTTTCACTCTACCATGAACACCGTGTGTGAATGTAAATCCACATCTTTAAGAAAGAACATATTAGTGGGTTATGTTTTCTTTTTCCCTTGATAGCTAGATGGGATTTTCAACTTTTGACATGTGCTAAACGACAATATGTAACTGGAATGATTAATTTGAAATACAAGTAGGTGCAGATTCAACTTATTTCGAGTTGTCTGCTGCCACTCTTCAAATCACCACAATTTACCAATGGCATTTTTTAAAGCTAATTTAATTTTACTTTATTGCCAAGACATCACTATCCCTGAGAGCAAGGCATATTTTTGTCACTAAATGCTATTCTCTGAAAACACTGAGAACAAGTGGTCCAACAACTTCTGCAAACATTTAGAAAACTCATTTCCCTGTGCTTCACTACCCTAGAAAACATACAGTTTTTTTACGTTAAGTAATAAAACACCACTTGAAACTCCACAACAGGATATAATTAATAACTAGTAAATAATTAATAGACCAAACCCCATTATAGCTCCTAGTACCCCAGAGATAAAGGAAACCAAGGACATTGCTCTTTTACAGCACTAACATTTTTCCAATATAGCAGAGAGCTGATTGTCTCCAGCACCATGGCATTTTGCAAGAGCAGAGAAAGGGAGAATTCGAAGGTACACTTCAACTCATGCTGCGATTTAATTTGGAAGACAGATAATGTCTAGGACTTGTCACTGAGCACATGAATTTATAATTTCACTGCTTCCATTATTGTTAGTTTTTACCCTGGACAAAGCTTCTAAAGTTTACATAAAATTCTCTATATGAAAAAGAATGTCAAGCATTCCTAGTGAATTTCTCCACCATTCTCTTCAACAGAAAGCAAGGAAAGCATTAGGTGGATGACACTGGGTCTCAAAGACAGTTTCATTTGTCCAAAAATGGAACATGTTGCCAGATAACAATGTAACTACACTTCTTTTTTTTTTTCCTGCAACACCCTCCCTTTCCAGGAAAAGGGACCACATAGCGCACTTGTGTCTCCTCTCCACTGCAATATCAGTAGTATCAAGAGACATAACTAGTTATTACCTAGTGGTATTAAAAGAAAAACGGTGTACTGTATTGGCAAAGAGCAAAATGGGACAGCACAGCCAGTAAAAAAAAGCAACAAAGAATAGGAGGATGAATGAGAATTTTACATTTGTATCCCAGGGTCCAGAGGGAATTACCCAATGTGGTTGTCAAGCCACTTTCCATGATATTTGAAAAGTCACGGCAGCCAGGAGAAGTCCCTGGTGACTGGAAGAAAGGCAACCTTGCGCCCATTTTTAAAAAGGATTAGGGTAACCACAGCAGTGGATGCAGGAATACCAACAGATGTGATCTATCTGTACTTCTGTGAAGCCTTTGACATGGTACCCCACAACATCATTATCTCTAAATAGGAGAGATATTCATTTGATGGGTGGACTGTTTGGTGGATAAGAAACTGGTTGGATGGTTGTATTCAGTGAGTGCTGATCAACAGCTCAATGTCCAGATGGAGATCCATGACAAGTGGTGTCCCTCAGGGGTCTGTACTGGGCCCAGTGCTGTTTAATGTCTTCATCAATGATATAGACAGCAAGACTGAGTGCATCCTCAGCAAGTTTGCTCATGACACCAAGCTGAATGTTGCAGTTGTCACACCAGAAGGACAGGATGTTATCCAGAGGGACCTGGACAAGCTGGAGAAGTGGGCCTGTGTGAACCTCAAAAGGTTCAACAAAGGCAAGTGCAAGGTTCTACACCTGGGTCGGGGCAAAGCCTGATTTCAATACAGGTTGGGGGATGATGTGATTGAGAGCTGCCCTGTGGAGAAAGGTGGATGAAAAGTTGGACATATGACACAGTTTCTCACAGCATTCTGCTACAGAAACTGTCGGCCTCTGGCCTGGACAGGCGCACACTCTCCTGGGTGGAAAACTGGTTGGATGGCCGGGCCCAGAGAATGGTGGGAAATGGAGTTAACTCCAGCTGGAGGCCAGTTACAAGTGGGGTTCCCCAGGGCTCAGTCCTGGGTCCAGCCCTGTTCAGTGGCTTTATTGATGACCTGGATGAAGGCATCAAGGGCACCCTTATTAAATTTCCAGACAACACTAAGCTGGGTGGAAGTGTGGATCTGCTGGAGGGTCGGGAGGCTCTGCAAAGGGATCTGAACAGGCTGGACTGCTGGGCTGAGACCAACGGCATGAGGTTTAACAAGGCCAAATGCCGGGTCCTGCACTTGGGGCACAACAACCCTGTGCAGTGCTACAAACTAGAAGTCTGTCTAGAAAGCTGCCTGGAGGAGAAGGACCTGGGGGTGTTGGTTGACAGCCGACTGAACATGAGCCAGCAGTGTGCCCAGGTGGCCAAGAAAGCCAATGGCATCTTGGCCTGTATCAGAAATGGCGTGACCAGCAGGTCCAGGGAGGTTATTCTCCCTCTGTACTCGGCACTGGTGAGACTGCTCCTTGAATCCTGTGTTCAGTTCTGGGCCTCTCACCACAAGAAGGATGTTGTGGCTCTGGAGCGAGTCCAGAGAAGAGCAACAAAGCTGGTGAAGGGGCTGGAGAACAGGCCTTATGAGGAGCGGCTGAGAGAGCTGGGGTTGTTTAGCCTGGAGAAGAGGAGGCTGAGGGGAGACCTCATTGCTCTCTACAACTACCTGAGGGGAGGTTGTTGAGAGGAGGGTAATGGCCTCTTCTCCTAAGTGACAGGGGACAGGACAAGAGGAAATGGCCTCAAGCTCTGCCAGGGGAGATTTAGGCTGGACATAAGGAAAAGATTTTTCACAGAAAGGGTCATTGGGCACTGGCAGAGGCTGCCCAAGGAGGTAGTTGAGTCACCTTCCCTGGAGGTGTTTAAGGGATGAGTGGACGAGGTGCTGAGTGGCATGGTTTAGTGTTTGATAGGAATGGTTGGACTCGATGATCCGCTGGGTCTCTTCCAACCTGGTTATTCTGTGATTCTGTGACTCACAGCCCAGAAGGCCAACTGTGTCCTGGGCTGCATCAAAAGAAATGTGGCCAGCAGATCAAGGGAGACACTGGAGTACTATGTCTGGTTCTGGAATCCTCAACATAAGAAGGATATGGAACTGTTGGGACAGGTCTGGAGAAGGACTACAAAGCTGACCAGATCGCTGGATCAGAGGGCTGACAGAGTTGGGGTTGTTCAGCCTGGAGAAGAGAAGACTCTGAGGAAACCTTATAGTGACTTTCCAGTACTGGAAGGGGCCCCATAGGAAAGCTCTTGAGGGTTTTTTCACAACGCCTTGTAGTGACAGGAGAAGGGGGAATGGGTATAAACGGGAGATTCAGACTACACACCAGGAAGAATTTCTTCACCATGAGGGCAGTGAGGCACTGGCACAGTTGCCCAGGGAAGCTGTGGCTGCCCCATCCCTGGAGGTGTTCAAGGCCAGGTTAGATTGGGCCCTGGCAGCCTGATCTAGTGGGAGGTGTCCCTGCCTGTGGCACGGGGATGGAAATACATGAGATTTAAGATCTTTTTCAACCCAAACTGTTCTATGATTCTATGATTTACAACTTTGGTCCCAGGTAATACGAAATAAAAGACTAATAGACACAAAATCAGCAACTGGAAGCTCAGAAAAGACTCCACTGTGCCTAAGTCAGAATATCAAAACCCTGATATGCGAGTATGACAAAGGCTAATATTCAAACTTCTGTCAGGACTCATATTTAGCATGGTGTCTAAATATGAAGCATTCACCTAAGAGACAAAAATGTTTTAGCGATTTAACTTTACTGAAGGCAATTTCTTACCTCTCACAGCTCAGCCTGCTGCAATAAAAAATATGTTGATATTGTGATTTGTGTCACCTCACATTAGGTGCTAACATAGATTGAGTGATTTATTACACATGTAGGGTGTTATCTTGGTCCATATTATTTCACCCACTTTCAAAAATGCACATCTTGCTTAGTGAAAGCAGTAAACCAGTTCTCACATTCATGCAACAGGCCCTACTACTATGTCAGAGCTTACGGTCTGAGATCATTTTGAACACCTCTTCATTCTACAGTCGGCTGTTGTTTTTAGGGAGGCTTGCTTTATAAAGCACTCAGCATCATCTCATGAAAGACATTACACCAATGAGAACAATCACTATAAAGATAAGAAAATAATCTATCACTTTAATTTGAAAATATTTCCTTTTGATCATAAAAATTGTCAAAAAATACTTTATATGTAAAAAGTCCCAATAAATTAAGTGAGTAGCTCCAAAGATTATTTAGAAAGAACCTCTGGGTTTTTTTTCCATGCAAACGTATTTTACATTATAGCAGGAGACAAAGGAAAGTAAAATCATACCACTTAGTAAAGGGTAGATCTAAGAGATATCAACAGGTCCAGTGACTGGTGTTCTAGGGAGTTACCTTGGAAAGACTGCACAGACTATTAGTATAGGCTTCACTGCCACTAGAATAACATCTTTTGGACATAATGATGTAACAGCTGAATACTGCTGCAGATGTAACTGAGCACTGGAACAGCAACATATGTTGCTGATGCTAAATAAAGATCATGCATGTATAGACAAAATCAGACACACAGAAAATTCTGGATAGTCTCAGTTTACTTCCCATCAGTTTCTCTCGTGAGAACTGTTCCAAAAAAATTCAATATACTGTCAACTTTGCCAAAAGGATGGGTTAATTTTGGCCTGCATTTATTTGTGCAACTCCTGTTGAGTCAATAACAGATACAGTAAGGATTCCCAGTAGTTGTACCTTTGCACAGTTCTACCAGAGTTTCATTTCCCTCATTAGCTGTGGAGATCCTTAAAAGTAAAA
This sequence comes from Clamator glandarius, assembly GCA_033459285.1. Lineage (NCBI taxonomy): Eukaryota > Metazoa > Chordata > Aves > Cuculiformes > Cuculidae > Clamator > Clamator glandarius. The sequence goes on along the minus strand of JAUNZM010000679.1, from coordinate 327,472 downwards.
GAAGAAAGAGTGATGGGGGAGAGGGAAGTCCCGGAGCAATTCAAGTTGGGGGGGTGAGGGGGAAGGAAAGAATGGGAAAAAAGATTCTCATCTATCAGGCAGAACTTATACCAAATATTATGCTTTTGTAAGAAGTTATGATCTAATTGAGAACTTGGAGTGTATCAAAATAAATTACAATAAAGTGATGAAGACCAAGACAGCACATGAAAAAAACAGCTCTCCTCTAGCAAAAACGATGACTCTTCTCATTAGAAATACATTCCTGACTAGTTACAAGACTTCAGACAATCAAGATTCTTTTACTGTTAATAACAGTTAACTGTTTACTGTTAATAAATTATGTGATCTTGTTTTCAAAGGTTTAGACTGATAGAAAAATGAAATCTCATTAATTTTACTACAGCTTAAGAAGAAAAGAAGAAAAGTCCAAAAGAATTATTTAAAAAACCTTCTTCCCTATCCGTATGATTCACGGTAATTTACAATATCAGCTGCTTCAGAGTCTGACTTTCCTTTCATTATACAGAAGGAATATCTTTACTGAGTTGAGGCAAAAATATTAAAATAATTTTGTAATTTTCCTTCTTATTTCCCTTGAGTTTTACTGTGGGAATGTATGCTGGTCTAACGATGTGGCCTTATCAGGTCATTAGGGAGAAGTTTGGAATACATCAAGGTCGAGAAGCAGTGTGAGAACAAGAAGGCGGTCTACGTGCAAGATTACTTATATAAAAACTTCTAGGGGAAACTTTGGGCTTTAGCCAAGCACTAAGTAAACATTAGACACGATAGCAGAAAAGCACAAAAGGCTTGCTTGCTAATAAATAACTTGATTTCCAATCATATTGATTGTCTGCGATCTTGTCTGGGTTACCTGCATGGGTTCGGTCTCCCACAAATGGTGACCAGTGATGTGATAGGAACGCCGTGGTAGGACAGCAGTGTGGAGCTACACTCTCCAAACTGGAGATCAACAAGGCAGGTGGAAGGGATGCTGTAGTATTTAGTAAAAAGAAAAAGATGAAGAAGAAGGAGAAGAAGAGGGCCAGCAAGATTGGGGAGCCGGCGGCGTGCGCACTTGAAGTGAGCATCCATGGGAATTGCGGTATCCGTGGAAGATAAGTCGATCCATGACTTCTTGATGAAGCTTGCAACTCGACAGGGCATGAGCCCAGAGGCACTGTCCCGACTTTTAATATGGGGATGGTGCAAGGACTTTTTCACGCGTCCTAGTAACGTTTTCAATTTGACTGTTTGGGAATCCTTGAGAAGAGATTTATGGCAGTCAATTACCATGGGAGATTCCAAAGCATTTGAGGTTGCATGAACTTGAGGGATTGTTGAAGGGATGTTAGAAACTATGATGGCAGGGACAACAACAGAGGCAGCTGTTGCTTGGATGTTCCAGGCGGCAGCTGAGGCGAATATGCAGGAAACTGAAAGCAATATTCCTGCAGTGGATCTTTCTCCACCTCTGGCTTTGCTGGTGAGAGCTAAAGAATTTTTTGGAAGACCGAATCCAACCATGATCCCTCTGGCAGAGAAGGACAGTAATATTCCACATTCAGAGACTGATGCAGGGCCATCAGCGACTGCTGATAATCCCTTTGATCCAGGGCCAGCAGCCCCTAAGAGAACTTTGATTTACTTTCATCAGTGGAGGTGCAGTGACCCTAAACAGCTACAAACTTTTCCTGGGGTTTGTTTGCGGGAGGCCAGAGACTCAAAAACCTGTAGAGAAAGTACTAACTTCTCCGCTACCACTGGGGGGGGGTGCCGCTGCCCTGGGCTGAGGGGCGGGGGCCGCTCGCCACCGCTGCTGCAAAACCCAGGCAGTTTCGGCATTACAGAAAGGACTGTTAACAGATATGATAAGAAATTACTTGATTAAACAACGTTGGTAGCAGTTCAAGAATCAAGACAACTTAAATAATGCGATTTTACAACAGGTGCAGCTTTTTGTTTTATCAAACACTTATAAAGATCCTGGATGTTGGAAAGTTGAAACAGGCATGACCTGTATGTGGTATTTATAGACAGATTGAAGGATGTGCTCAACAAGCAGGTAGACAACTGAGCAGTTACAGAAGCCTTAATTTTGCATTCAGTAATAAAAAATCCTAGTGATGAATGTAAAAAGATATGGTGCAGTCTGAAAAATCCTACAACATTAGCTGGGATCATTTACCTATCAAGCACAGCTGATGGCTGCTGACCTGACTGTGAACCGGGACAGAAAGACGTTCTGGAGAGACATTTTAAAAGAGACTGCCACATGCAGTGCCAGGAGTGAGGGCCTAAAATCTGCCCTCGGTGTGGAAAGGGTAAACATTTTGCCAGTTGGTGTAGATCAAAATAGGATAAGAACGGGACAGTATTGTCAGAAAACCAGGAGCAAAGCATGGTTCAGAGGCGCGTACCGACACAGATGCCTCCATGGCAAGCAGCAGCTCTCATCTCAGAGCAAGAACCAGAGGCAGCACCAAGATAGACGTGATTACCACCATCGCAGTAGTGCTGCAATCGTCCGCACTTCACACAATACCACGGAACGCAAAAGGAACATTGTGGGGTGGCTTTACTGCCTTGTAATTAGAATGAGTATCAATAATTCGGTTGGGAATCTTTGTTTTACCTGGGGTCATAGATGCAGGCTGTACTGGAATATGTCAAACCACACTAACCCCCAAAACCAACAGTAACTAGAATCAAAATGATTACAATGATAATCACCAAGGGAAGAAAAGGTAGCATTCAGTTATTAGGCCAGGACCTGACAATCATTTATATCCCAATGACAAAAGAATATGCTAAGTGTTGCATGGCAAATATTTTCAATTTACAGGTAGCTCTAACAGATTATCCAGGAAGTATTGATATCCACTTACCGAGTCATAAATTGTTTTCCTCTCTGCAAACATTACAAATAGAACAGAAGCCATTATGTAGAGAGTGACCAGTTGACGGCCCTACAATATTTACTGATGGCTCAGGAAAAACGGGAAGAGCAGTACTAATGTGGAAAGAAAATGAACAGTGGGCAAATAAAGAGTAGTTTATATAGTAGAAGGATCAATACTAACAGTGGAATTATATGCAGTGCTAAAGCCTTTGAACGGCATCATTGTCTCTTTGATTTAGTTACAGATTCACAAAATGTAGCCAGAGTAGTGCAGCATATAGAAAGAGAATGGTTAAAACAGATAAACAATGAGTGATTATTTTTAAATGTTAAAGCAGTTATGGTTTCAAGTTACAGCTAGAAGAGCAGAACTTTATGTGATGCATATTCGGAGTCACACATCACTTCTAGAATTTATAGTCGAAGGGAACAGAATAGCAGACAGACTAACAGCAGGGCCAGTCCAAGACCCACTACCAAACATTATTCAACAAGCACTAATGTCACATAATCTTATCATCAGTCTGCCAAGGCTCTACGTAGGCAACTTAAAATTTCATTCAGCCTGGAACATAATAACACATGCCCAGATTATCAACAAAAAACACTACTACAGCTTAGAGGAGCCAACCCAAGGGGATTAAGCGCTTAACAAATTTGGCAAAAAGATACTATTCACATACCTGAATTTGGAAGACTGAGATATGTACATGTTTTGATTGACAGGTATTCAAATGTGATATGGGCAACAGCACATACAGGGGAATCTTTAAGGGAAATAGCAAACTCACACAGGTAAAAACAGATAATGGGCCAGAATATATAAGTGACCAACTTGAGAAGTTTTTTCAAACCTAGGGAATAAGACATGTCACAGGGGCATTCCACATTCTCCACAAGGACAGGCAATAGTAGAACGAACCCATCAGACACACACACAAAAAAATGTTATTAAAACGAAAAGGGGGAATGAAGGGTAAAACACCATAGAACAGATTAAGGAAAGCACTGGATGCATTGAATTGCTTAAATGTGAGAGAGAATTAGGAAGTAGGAAAATCACCAATAGTAAGACATTTTTTTTAATCTTTACAAACAGAGGGTCAGCAGCTCAACAAGGAAGAACCATATCAGTTAATAACATGGGGTCAAGGATATGCTTGTGTTTCCACAGGTCAAGCACCCAAGTGGATATCAGCACAGTGTGTCCGTCTGTATCTAGGCAGAGATAGCAATTATGACAAAGATGACAATGATACTACTATGGACAGTAATAATGGACGGGGCAAAGAAGCTTGAAGATGAATGATGATTGAAAGAAAAAAAATTATTATAAAGGATTCTTAAGTCAGAAAGGTAGTTAAAGGCCTTAATCAAAATTGCTTTTCTTGCATTAGTATACTTCTGTGTATCTGTAGTAACATATTTCTATGTTTAATCATGTGTCAATCATGTTTTCTGTGAAAGGTACAACAAACAATTGATAGTTTATATAGTTTATAATGTTAATAAATAAAAGAAGGGGGAAACGTGGGCATAAATATTCCAGTATTGCGTGTCTGCTGGAGCAAGTGGCTGATGCCTTGATGTACCTGCAATATTAGCGGCAAGCACAGAACAAATGGCCAACGTTCTCATGCTTGCTAGCTTGTTGCAACCTTGGAATCTTTATTAAGACCTGTGGGTTCATACGAAATGAATGCACTAGGCAGAAAACAGGAAGGGTCAAATCTGTGGAAAACAGGGGGTTCCATCTCATGGATGGAAATTCACTGGAAATGGCCCAAACAGGGAAGGGCAGAGGACCTGGACAACAATGGCAAATTGATTTTCACCCTCAGACAGTATGGTTAGTATGATCAATCTATTTGGTTGATGTGGCAAAATGCAACTCCCACATTTACCCCTGTAAATGAAAGTTGGTTTTGTGGAGGAAATGGTTATGGAAATGCAATTGGAATGTATTTGACAGAAAAGGGAATATGAAACTATGGATCTGCGAAATTGTTGCCACCAGGCTGTTTTTTGATCTGTCATGATAAGGCTTAGGCAGGAATCCCCAGTAAAGCAGTAGGGGGTCCATGTTATCTTGGCAAATTGACCCTATTTTCTCCTGGTGTGGATCGTTTCAATATTTCAAGATGACCTCGTGTGAAGCACTCACACAGAGCTTACATCTGAGTGTAAAGATAATGTGGAATTGTGGAATAGGGGCGAGATTCTTACTGCAGCCATGTAGGCCTCAGGAGTAGGAGTAGCTCATGCCTTAACCACTTTAAGAAAAATGGCCTGTTGGGAGTATCAAGCAATTCAATTTGACTTCTAAAATGATATCAAACTTGTTAGTGGATGTCAATAGTGTGAGACATGCTGTTTTACAAAATAGAGCAGCCATAGATTTTTGTTGCTAGCACAGGGCCATTGTTGCCAGGAATTTGAACGTATGTGTCATATGAATCTTTCTGATCACTCTAAATCTATCCAGAAGCAGCTTCAGCAACTTCCAGAAAATATGCACAAAATTACTCTGGTTTCTTCACCTTTTGATCAATTCTTAGCAAGTTCAGGATTGCCAAATTGGCTAACTAGTTTGCTACACACAATTTTAGTACCTTTAATTGCAGCATGCCTGTTAATTTGTTATTTACCTATTTTGTTAGGACGCTGCTAGACTTGGAAAATAGCATGGATTCTATTTTAAAAAGAAAGGAGGGAAATGTGGGAATGTATGCTGGTCTAACGATGTGGCCTTATCAGGTCGTTAGGGAGAAGTCTGGAATACATCAAGGTCGAGAAGCAGCTACAGTGTGAGAGTAATAAGGTGGTCTACGTGCAAGATTACTTATACAAAAACTTCTAGGGGAAACTTTGGGCTTTAGCCAAGGCTTGCTTGCTTGCTAATAAATAACTTGTTTTCCAATCATATTGATTGTCTGTGATCTTGTCCGGGGTACCTGCACGGGTTCAGTCTCCCACATTTTACTTTTGAACATAGCGAGTTTCAGAGAAACGTTTTTGTTCACCTTCCATTTCCTGGATTGAAAACCTTGACAACTCACAAGTTTATGAACTGCCCCAGAAAAATGTACATGGACAATCTAAGAGTTATCTTCTAAAGTCACAGTCACTGAGGAGTAAACACTTAGCCTAAGAAATACAATGTTAGAGCCAGCTTACCTCAAATACAGCTTCATCTCTGTAAGAAGGAAAATTTTCCAGTACCAGACGCAGTAGTTTCTGAGCACTTTTACCACTCATTTTCACACAGGTGTGGAAAGAGCCTCCAAACTTTTCTAACAGAACGGTTCCACTTTCATTCAGCACCCGATGTCTTTCTTCAATCAAAGGTATGGGCACTTCGGTGTCAGAGCGAAACACATGCTTAACTTGGTCGAGTGTCATGGTGGCAAAATATGATGCACTTGTAACTGGAATTCCTTCAGAAAAGTATAAAAATAAGATCTTTAGGCTATCACAAAATGCCACAGAACAGAATCACAGAATGGTTTGGGTTGGAAGGGACCTTAAAGGCCATTCAGTTTCAACTCCCTTGCCATAGGCAGGGTCACCTTCCACTATCCTATGACCTATTGCAGTCACCCACTACAGATGAGAGCACTTAACTGGCAAGACCTACAGAGTCTATAAACTCTTAAAAACAACTGAGTGCTCAGCGATAACAGCACTCACATAACTGTTTAAAACTAAATTTGTGTTTGCACACAGTGTTTCCTACTACAAGTAACAGCCTCCAACATGCAACCATGGAACGTTTCTTAATTTTTATATGCAGATTTTCCCCAGCTGCTTAGGTCTTCATCTTTGCACGTGGCCTTTTCATCGTCCACTGGCAAACACACTTAGTACACACTTATTACAGTTAGCACAGGCCTGTTTTACCTTAGCTCTTAATCACAGAATAATGGAACGATAGAATAGTTTGGGTTGGAAGGGACCTTACAGATCATCTAGTTCCAATTACCCTGCCATGGGAAGGGACATGTCTCACTAGATCAGGCTTAATCCCCTTGTGCAGTTTACAAAACGTATCTTAACACAAGCTTTTCCTTAATTTACATAAAAAGTAAGTAGGAAGTTAATTAAAATTGCCATCCATACCCACAAATACATGATTTTCTTCCTTTTTTTCTGATGCTAGCAACAAGAGTGAATACTAAAATACTAGGTGTGGAGTCACATGGGTTATCAGACTTACTGGAGCTGCTTTGGTCCTAGGTTAGTCCAGGGAATTGTTGGTGTAAGCCTGGCTTTCTCACTGACCATGGAAATATGCAATTGATGTCAAGAACACAGGTGAAATAAGAGAAGTCGGGAACAACTGACAAGAGACACCCCTTTATGTGCTGAGGGAACAGCCTCGGGCTGTGCATGGGCAGGTTCAGATGGGACATCAGGAAAAATTTCTAAAGGGCAGGGGCTGTGAAGCACCGGCACGGTTTGTCCAGGGAGGTGGCTGAGCCACCGTAACTGGAGGGACTTAAGAGACAGGTAGATGAAGCGCTTGGGGATACTGCTACTGAAAGCAGTGGGCAGGCACGGCTGGATTTGATCTCGGATAAACACATGCTGCTTTCCCAACCCAGGGATTCCACGATTCTTAAATTCTTTGTGAGGGAGCAGAGAGAGCCTCATCGAAGGGCCGCGCCACCCCCGCCCGCCGCTCGGTCCCCGCCGCGCCCCTCACCGCAGTCCAGGGCCCTGTTGACGGCGGCGCAGAGGGACCAGTACCCGCTGTAGGTTTTCCCCTTGTACTTGACCAGGTACTTGCGCTCCTCGTGCTCGGACCAGAAGGAGAAGTTGAGGGTGTCCACCAGGAACACCCAGTCCACCGCCTCCTCGTCGGCGGTCTGGGGGTTCAGCTCGTGGAGGCTCTTCCACCCTGCCAGCCCGAACTCCGCCGCCGAGGCTTTCTCGAACAAACTCTCCGCCACCCGTCGCGCCCCGTCCTCGTCCACGAAGACATCCTTGCTCTTCCCGGCGATAAACTTGGCCGATTCCAACGGGGACAACGGCGCCTCCATGCTCGGCAGCTTCTCCGCGAGTAGCAAACGCGCGCCGCGCCGAAAAAACGCAAGGAGCGCCCGCCCCGCCGACGGGAACTACCCCGGGGAACCGCCTCCGCCTCGCCCGGCGGCGGCACCGCCCCTTCCTTAAGCCCCGCCCCTTCCTTAAGCCCCGCCCCGTCTTTAAGCCCGCCCCGTCTTTAAGCCCCGTCCCGCCCATAAGCCACACCCCCTGCCTCTAGGCCCCGCCCCGCTGCGCGCCGCCAGGGGTCGTTATACAGAGCGTGGGTTCTTTTAGGTTTAAGCCGAAGTAAACTTGTTTAGTCTAACTAATAGCGTTTCTTTTCCGCCCCCCTGCCCCGAAAGTTAAATGGAAGGGCGTATTTTCTTTCATACCAAAAATGCCGGCAAGACTCGTTTGGGAGTTTGAGAAAGAGAGCGTCCTGTATCAGGCCTGGGCAGCATGCAGGAGCCATCTCCATCAATCATCTGCTATGAGACAAAAGCTGATTACAGACTAGACACAAGAAGGATTTTCTTCACCACGAGGGTGTGAGGCACTGGCACAGGCTGCCCAGGGAAGCAGTGGCTGCCCCATCCCAGGAGGTGTTCAGGGCCAGCTTGGATGGGGCCTTGGGCAGCCTGGTCTAGTGGGAGGTGTCCCTGGCCATGGATGATCTGTGAGGTCCCTTCCAATTCAAACTGTTCTGTGATTCTATTAATATATCTCCCTCTTGCATGCATATGTATAAACTTTCCCAGAAGTCTTTAATTCCGTTGCTTGAGGGGACACAATATCACTGCCCACGCCTGCCTGAAAGGAGGTTGTGGAAAGGTGGGTGCTGGTTTCTTCTCCCCCCAAGTGACAGAACAAGGGCCAATGGCCTCAAGCTCTGTCATGGGAGGCTCAGATTGGACAACAGGAAATCTTTTTTCACAGAAAGAGTCATCAGGCACTGGCAGAGGCTGCCCAGGGAAGTGGTTGAGTCACTATCACTGGAGATGTTTAAAAGACGGGTAGACGAGGTACATAAGGATATGGTTTAGTGGCAGACAGATATGGTTATATGGTTGGACTCAGAGGTCTTTTCCAACCTGGTAATGCTACGATTCTAATTTTGATGTAGTTATGGAACTTTGCAAGTCAAAACTCTCGCTCATTCAGAGCTGGCTCCAGCTCTGCCTGATCTTGCATTTCAGATAGGGAAACGCAGCAAACAGAGGCCATTACAGAAGAGACATCTGTCCACTACAGATCACACTTTCACAAGACGTCATCATCTTCAAAGAATGAATGGTGTCTGGAAAAAACTGCTTGAAAGAAAACATGTTATCAAACATTCTATCCAACTTTCATAAAAATAGTTACTTAGATGGAACCTAACTCTACTGAGCTTAAATAAAAAAACAATCCCACTTTTTGCAATAGTAACTACTTCTTGTATCAAATCCTGCCCACTTGGAGCAGCGCATATGCTCAGCTTCTTGGTGAGGAAGTTCTCTGGAAGATCCAGTTTGTTCAAAAGGAAAAGGAAAAACCCTCAGTGGTGAGGTGCTGCAAATAGTCCAGAGAAGCTACGGACACCCCCTGCCTGGAGGTTTTCACAGCCAGGCTACCCGAGGGTTTAAGCAACCCGGGTGAGTGAAAACTGTTCCTCTGTGTGGCAGTAAGGTTATGGCTTTATGATCTTCAAGGTCCCTTCCAATCCAAACTATTCCATGCTTTTGCTGCCAGGGATCTCCTCCCAGTTTAAAACAAGACCACTGCCTACAGCCCACCTATCAGCATGTACTCAAATCAGCAGCACACAGAAAAATGCAGCATGTGTTTTAATTCACCTGCATGTTGCTGCGAAGCTCTGCTTTGATGGCAGGATCCCCTCTCCAACTTAGGTTCAGCTTTTCCCCAAGCAAATGCCAGTGTCATAGGTACATTTTCCTACTAAGCCAACTGCCACCCTCCTTTTCCGCAAAAAAACCCGAAGGTGGCAGCGGTGTTTTCTGGATTAATCCAACTTGAAACATTATCTCTTAGCTCTTCACCTTTCCAATTAAATGCTGAAGAGTAGCTGCTTGCTAGGATAGGAATTACGTGGCACCATTAAAGTGAAATGTTCTACAATCCAAGGGCAAAAAAGCCCCACCATTGAGTAAAAGAACCAGGCTTAGTACGGACACAGCGTAACTGTATGTGCAACATACGATTTTAAAATGCTTTTATTCAGGAAGTGAAATTCAAACTTGTAAACTATAAATACAAATGTCAAAGAATTACATGAGAGATCCAGAGGCTTTGTTTTTTAATTTCTCACAAAGAATGCCTATGGAATTCAACATACAAGAGGGAAATCAAACAAGTTAAAAGTTTTGCATACAATGAAAAACAAGTTAAGAGTTAGATAATGCCAACTCACCAATTCCTAAGAATTTCTACCTCATAGATATGAAAACTCAGAGAACAACTATAATTCGTTCAGTAATAGTACAGCAACTGTCATTTCTAGCAGTGTTATCTGCATTCAGCAAGCTGCCTATAACCAGGTGTACTTTACCATTGTTTACTCAGTGACATCACAAAGTTTTAATGTATTTTATTTATATACTGTCATCAATATATATATGTACTGCAGAGGGCCAAACACTTGCAAAAATGCCGAGTTTTACACGTTTGCATGAGTATTTTTGCATTTTTCCCCAAAAAGCAAAGCTGCGTCTTTGTTTTCACACAGTTTAACTTGTCAGAAAAAACCCCATAGAACTCCTTTATTTCAGAGAAGCAAAACAGCAAGCTTAACAGTACATTTATTGTGGGAGGGGAAGAAAGGGTGTATCCATTTTATGTATTATCTTATGTATATCTGAAGAAAAATGACAACCAAGAATAGGTTCACTAAATTTATTTAGAATTTATGAAGTGTTTCTTACAAAAGAGCATTACATTCTGCACACTGCTCTCAAAGGATGCCAGGGACATGGGGACTACCAGTATTCTCCTGCCCTTGAAAAAATACAGTGTACATAAGCAGGGTGTTCACAACAATTACATAGAAACATTACAATTTACCACCAACAATGAATAAAAATAATATCACTCTCTCTGCTGCTGCTTCAGATTTTCAATGTTAGTCTCATGCGCCCTTTCCCTCCCCCCACGTATTTTTAAGGAACTAAAACATTACATCTGGTGGACAGCAAAGATTCCACTACACCTCAAATGCAGAACACCTATGAAGCAGAGGAATGTTGGCTTTTTAAACAGAAGCAGATAAAAAAAAAAGGGTGCAGGACTCCTTCAGTTCTTCACTAGTCTTAGAAAAACTTTCCAGAATACTGCTTCACACTATAAAAAAGAAAAAATAATCTTGCATTAGAATCCTTCAACATCTGCATACTGCTTCACACTATAAAAGAAAAAGAAAAAAGCATGTATTAGAATGATGGATCATACATCTTTCATCAACATTCACAATGACATTCTTAGAGCACATTAAATTATAAATTCCCAATACATTTATAAGTAATAATTCCTAAAGATTAATGGCTAATAACTATAGGTGTATTAATGTATTTTAGGCATATCATATATTAGTAATCTAAAACCAAGCATTCCAGTTAAAACATTGAAATCTACTATGGGAGCCAACATGTTAATAAAGCAAAAGAAATCTGAAGCTGTTAACATTTGTCAGAAAAGAAAGTAATGTCAGCAAGGTGTGAAATGCTGCATTAACAGCACCAAATCGATTTCAACTTGTCCTGTAGAGGCATGGTCTGTGCCATATGGCAGACTGTGGTTTGTTGTCAATTTAGTTATCTAAAAACAACAAAATCACTAGTCTTCCACACAGAACTAGACCAACATCCACTGAAATCTTCTAGATTTTCTACAGGCTCTATGTAATTTATTACAAGCAGTTTTTTTGCAGCAGTTTTCACCAGAGAAATAAGAGCTGCTTGGTTAAGGCGTCTTCCAGCAAAATTAGTTTAGAGGGCAACTTCATTTTAATTAGATTGGAGAACAGAAGATAATCAAGACAGAACTACCATTGGAGATGTTAGATTCAAATAATTACTTAAACCCTGCCTTCTAGATACTGTATCAAACAGAAGAGCAGGTTTAGAATGTACAGGTTGGATTAAAATTGATAGCAGGGACAACACTGAACTGTAACTTGCCTGTTCTGCAGTAAATACTGTGCATTTTGTATCTGGTCCTGCGTTCCTGTAATAGTTATTATCCGATCTTCTGAGCCTTCTAGTGGTTCATCAATTTTGATCGAGGCTCCTGACTCATGACGTATTTGTTTGATTCTCTGGCCTCCCTTTCCAATAATAGATCCCGCCAACTAGGAAGAAGGCAAAACAGTCATTTCCTGACACAACTTTCTCTCTAAAAATGGTTACAAAAAAACACAGCAGTGCTTAAGTAGCTTCCATAAGTTTAGCTTTAACAGTTCCAATGGAAGCTTACTTCTTTAAAGCCTTGAAATAAAACTGACAGAACCTGTTGTTTATTTGCAAAAACCAAGTTACACAGACCATTTCAATTACTGAATATTAACAATTAAGAATGTTGTTTCTTATGTCTTCAAAGTGAAGACAGAAAACACAATTAATAAACTTCTAGTGATTTAGTAATAGTTATTTTATATTCATAGTAATTATTAAGCACCCTAAATACTGATTTACTTATATGGTCTGTGACTTCTTTTTTTGAAGAGAAAACACAAGTTGAAAGCAAGTCAACTTTACTTACATCTTTGGGAATTGTTACTTGTGTCGTGATGATAGGTCCACCAAGATCTCCGTATGAACCACGCCCCCCTGCGTAAGAATAGTCTGATTTAAACGTATGCATCAAGTCCTTTAGTAAGTACATAATGAAGTACATGTAAAAGTTTTGTATAAACACTTACCATATCCAGAGCCACCCTCAAACTGTAAGAGAAAAAAGAAAATTAATTAGTGGATAACCACATTTCATTATCATGTTTTCATTTTAAGTATCATATCATTAGGTACTGGAAGGTCGCTATAAGATCTCAAAGGCTTTTTTCCTGTGCCTGAAGAGGGCCTACAAGAAAGCTGGGAAGGCACTGTTTACAAAGGCTTATACTGGTAGGACTAGGGGCAATGTGTATAAACTGGAGAGGGACACATTTAGACTAGACATACGGAGGAATTTCTTCATGCTGAGGGTGGTGAGGCACTGGCACAGGTTGCCCAGGGAAGCTGTGGCTGCCCTATCCCTGAGGGTGTTCACAGCTAGGTTGGATGGGCCTTGGTAATCTAGTGGGAGGTGTCCCGGCCCATGGCCTGGGGGTTGGAACTGAATGACCTTTAAGGTCCCTTCCAATCCAAACCATTCTATGATTCTATGATCATTAAGCCTGAGATCATTTTATGCAAAAATCTCAACCCTAACCTTACTATAACACCATTGTGCCATCACTGAGGTGAAGAGGGCAGATCAGAAATAAAAGGGGTGGCTTGGGGAAATCTCACTCACCTCTTATCTGCCCTCTCAGCGCCTCTAGGAGTAAGTAAGGCATAATATGGTTTAAAAGATGCAGCTGTACCAGTTTACCAAGCAATCTCACTGGTTCAGCTGCTGGTAGACAGTTCTTGATGCTGACCTACTCTTAACCCTTGGACTAAACTAGCACTCAAATCAAAAGATCAGAGTACAGCCTTATATGGATAAAGAGACTCAAGCCTCTAGTAACTGTCAATCCTCTCACTTCATCTACATCTTCAGGAAAAAAAACTGCAGTCCTACAACTTGTCTCTCAATCCACACTATGCTAGAAACCTTTTGTATCATGTACCAAATAAAAATCGATGGCCGTTTCTTGGTTTTGGCATTTCTTGACCAGTTTCATCTAACATCTTTTAAGCATGTGAAATCCCCTTGTTATACTTTGCTACAGAAGCAGAGAACATGTACCAGTTCTCCAGAATTCAACTTCTGGGAGACAGTTGGGATGACCTCTATGAGAACTGGCATGCTGCTTTCGTGGCAGACAAAGCCAGTCAGTTCTAGCCAACAACAAATTGGAGACGCTGCTGCCTAAAGCCAAGCCCACTACCAAAGCTGGTGACACCTCTGTGGTAACATTTAAGAAAGGGTAAAAACCCCTGCAGTCTGCAGCAGCTGTGAGAGAAAAGTGGAGGGCAGGGAGTAGGAAGTGAGAGAAACAAACTTGCAGAAGGTTGAACTACAGCAAGAAGGAGGGGGGAAGGGTGCTCCAGGCACTGGAATAGGGGTTTTCCTGCAGCGTATGTAGAGAACCACACTGGAACAGATAGCCACACTGCAGCCCATGGACAATCCTAGCTGGGAGCAGCAGGACATGCTCCAGGAGAAAGCTGAGAGCCCACAGGTGCAGCTGCCTGGCAGGACCTCTGGGGGACTCACACTGGGGGAGTCTGTTCCTGAAGCACTGTAACCCATGAAGAGAACACATGCTGGAGTAGTTCTTGGAGAACTGCAGTCCATTGCAAACACCTACATTTAAGCAGCCTGAATTACTGTATCCCATGGGAGGGACCCCGCACTGGAGTAAGGGAGCAGTGAGGAAGAAAGAGCAGACGCTCCCTCCACCCAGCAACCCTCATGGCAGTAAGAGAGTAATCAACAATGAAGGAGTGAATTTGAGCCTGATGAAGACGCTAAGAGCACGGGAAAGGTGTTTTTCATTTTCCTCTTTGCTTCTCACCATGCTTCTCTATTTTTAAGTGAAAATAAATTAATCTTGCCCAAGTTGACTCTGCTTTGCTGATGTCACTAACTAGTAAGTGGTCTTCCAGTCTGTTACCCTCAGCCACAAGCTTTTCCACCTTACATTTTCCCCCTTAATCCTGCCAAGAAGGGGGAGTGAGAGAGCAGCTAAGTGTGCACCTGGCCACTAGCCAAGATCAACTAACCAGGGACTACTTGTTTGAAAAAGTTGTAACAAAACTTCTCTCTAAATACTATTTACATACATGTCTCTTTTTTAGAAGACAAAATGTGTTCCTGTTGCTATCTGACACAGGATTCCTTTTTGGACTAATTCGCTTTAATGAATAATCCTTTCCTTGATCATTTCTGCCTTGCCAGACTACAGGACAGCAAATTAACTTGGCAACAGATGAGTTATTAAATTCACTGTGCTTATGTAAGCTAAAAACAGATGTTTAGTATTTGGTAGCATTTTGCCAATTTTCAGAGAGCATGAAGACCTGCCAAGTCCTGTAGCTTCCCTTCTCAAAACCTATCAAATCATGTATTTTCAAATTCATTGATAAGTAAAGCATAATTATTTTATCAAAAAAACTAAGTCACAAGCTGGTTTTAATATTTGCTGTTTGAAATATGAGAAAACACATTTATTAAGTTAATGCAAAATAAATATCCTAAATGCATGCATCTTCAGTTATCAATTACTGAGAAAGTTACTATTTACAAGATGAAAATGTGGTGTAGAAAAGGTTCAGAAAAGCTTCTCTTTTGGCTGTTCTACTAATATTACGTACTTGCACAGAACATACTGTTAGGGCAACCATCAATAAATTTTGAGTTCAGAAGGACAGCTTCATGATTTTTAATAGGCACAAGCTGCTACTGACTACACTCAACAGGAAACTCCTGTTATCACTTAGACTGCTCAATCAAGTTGTTTCTGAAAAAAAAGAATACTGAGCACACTTACCAGCTCTGGTGGCTGCATGTCATCACAGGCATCCACATGACACTGCATCATCTTTCAAATACAAGATAATAGTAGGAAAAATGGAAATAGATCTAAATTAAATCCATGTCATGCAGACTTATAGGTAACTTGGCAAGTAAATATAACACATAGTGGTACAGAGAAATATTTCTATTACGAAGACTTAAATGTACATGAATTGGACATTTTCAAGACTCGCTCCCTTTTAATTTCACTTTCAGGGAACTGTAAGTGTTCACATTCAACATTTTCTCCTTTCTGTGGTGTAAATAGATTTTCTTCTAACAAAGAATCAAGACAGGTAGCGGCAGAGCAAAACTTGAACAAGTTTTTTTTCTTCTCCAACACCTTCAAGTGCTATTATACATAAAAATCTTTTATTTCTGTGATGTGTTAGAAAATGAAGGTTTAATAAGATTAAACAAGTAACTGTTGATTATTTCTATGCCAACAGCAGGTGAAACAATGACTGCTTCTCAAGTTCTACCAATTCATTTCATTGTGTTGTATAGCATTTCTTCCTTTCAGAATTGTACAGTTTCAGCAACTGATGTTTATTTGTGCACTCTAAAACCAGCTTCTCAAACAGGATATATCCTAACAAACATCCTATTCTACACTCTTCTGTACTAGTGACCACTGGTACCGGAATCAAAAACAGATTACAAACTGGCTGGATAAGGCAAACTGCTTAGTCTTAATAGGAATTTTTTAACTTTTACATTTAATGAAAGAAAACGCATGCAATTCTGTCTAATGTCAAATTTGTTACTATCTTTCAGCATCTGTGTGCATAAATAGAAGAGCTGTCATACCTTCTTCCTTTACTCATTTTTCTACATGCTTGTTATATCAAATCTGTTAACATGAAGAACGCTTAGTATTCTTTTTAAGTGTATGTTCCTTTATTCATGGAACATATGCTTCTATGTCAAGACAACGTATGTACACATAGGTTAAAAAACAACGACCAAGAACTAGGAAGGATGCGAAAGAGCAAAAGCACCTTAGAAATCTGAAGACATTCATAGTTATGAAGAGACAATCCACATAACAGGAACCATGGCTTTATATGCTTGTCCACTTTGTTTTCCATGCTTTCCACCAGGTTCTATGTGCATTTATATATTTGAAATCCCTCTGATGAGGATGTTCAATAAATAAATCATGGAAAAACATTAGGGTAACTGCCAGAATAGCCCTTAAGGTCCACAGGGATGTGATCTGGAGTTACATACTGAAACTCATACCTCCATTAGCAGAGAAACAACAGAAGTTTGTCCTTCATGACAAAGCTTTGAAACAACGATCCTAAACCAAGTGACCCCTTTCAATAGCAGTGAATAATCAAAACTACAGTTGTAAGCCAGATTAACAGACAAGTATCCTCGTATGTGAGTGTCTCTATGTGCGTAAGGGGAATTCACGTATCTTAAAAATCAAAATGTTTTTCTTCATCTTGGTATTTACAAGGCTGTCAGTGCTGTCCTATCCCTGTCATATTCAGTAATCAGTTTTGAAGATCCAACTACTGAGTCAGTTGGCCTTTAGCGTAAGAAAATTCTGTTCGGTCAACATTGCTATGATTCTGGAGATGTTCATCTGAGAAAAGCATCTATTCTTACTTATTTAATCTGTGTAAAAAAGCACTCCTGCTGCATGACAGCAGCCCTTCCCCTGCACTACTCAGTTCACAAAACACAATGGTTTGGTTTATTTCAGTTTATATGTTTCATATAGAAACCACTGTCTAGCAAAACAAAGGGTAGCATAGGAAAAGCTTACATTTCTGGCATGATGTTTCCAGCCTCACAATCCATGTGAAGCCTTTCTATCCTCTTACACAATTCAGGTTACTAGGATCATGGTTAACTAAACCTAGATATTGACTACAGTCTTTCTTGGAAAATAGTCTTCTCTTCAAGCAGGCTGATATTTGACAATAAAGGAGCCAAAGCCATGAGCTGCTTTGCCATGAAGAAGGAATAAAATTGCTTTGTGGAATGAAAAAAATGAACAGAGATGACTTCACTTCTACAAACTCTTGTCAAGAAAGCAAAGGTCACCCTCATAAAAACTCAGGCTAAAGATAAGTCAAAACTGATTTTTTATTCTGACTGGAATGGAAGAAAAATAGAACTGGGTGCTACTGCCCAAAAGACAAGTTAAGTAAGACTGTGTTCAACCAGATACCTAGGAAGGGCAGGCTGCTCAGTTTACATGCTCTAACACTGGCTTTATAAAGCTGAAAAATACAGGAACACAAAAACTTAGCTTTGAAAACACCTATATGCAAATAAGGAATCGTGGAGATGTAGTTCTCCATTTTTCCATTTTCTTACCAGGTAGAGTAGCATGACTAACACTTTTCTTTGCAACTGTGTGCAGATTTTCCTTTCAATACTTCTACTAAACAAGGGACATTCTTCCAGTTACATACTTCCACTAGCTTCCTTCCAAGAAGCAACATCTAAAAGCCCTTTTAGGTAGACCATTACATAACTCTTCTTCATTCCTTTCTTCTCTAATGTAAAACAAACTGCAAAAATTTTTGCCTCGCAAAGAAGGTACCACACTAAGTCAGAGGAGAAAAGATTTTTTCACTATAGAGATCTACGTCCTGGACATATATGATTGGTCTTCCGAGGAAAGAGGAATTAGTACAATAGCAGACGAATGCCAAGAAGCAGCATTTAAGAATACAACACAGAAGACCAAAGGCTTTTTTTTTAAGCTTCCATATACTGTGATTTTTTTTTTTTTTCTTAACAAGTGTTAGTATTAATATGGTTGAATGTGTCTAATTTAATGTGAGATTTAATGTCCCCAGCTCCAATATATTCGGAATTAAAATACATTTTTCACAGAGAAACCAGCAAATATTAAGAATTGATCAGAACACCCGTATTCAAGATCAACTAGAGCTCTTCACTGATACTATTCCACCACCTGTATTATTCTAACTATATTCATCCTTTCTAACGTTAGTGTTAAGAATACTTGTAAAAATCAAAGAATTTAAGAGAACATTGTTCTGATGTGATTTCTTTATATGAAAAGCCTACCAATATCCATTTCTTTCATCCTGATTAAAAAAAAAAATCTAAAAGATGGCCAGTGCAGGAAAACCTGCAGGGTAGCGCACAAACTTTCTGTATCATTTTTGGTGGCAGGGAGGAAAGCAAGAACGATAGATCATGACTCAGATACCACTTAAATCCCAAATATTCCCCACAGGAGGGAACATTTGTATGGACAAAACATTTTGGTTCTATCATCAGAACCATGCACGTGTTCAGTAACATTATCTTCAGACAGTCATAGCATGCTAACTGTGCTTATGAAATAGAACAAGGCAAACTTTGAACTCGTACCATGCCATCGTAGCGGTCTCCTGGTCTGCCCCTTCGGTCATAGGACATAAGATCCCTAAAACAAAAAAAAGAAGCAAAATATCAATTACATTATAAATTACATTATGAACTAGTTTATTTATAAAATCATAGACTAACCAGGTTGGAAGAGACCCACCATATCGTCGAGTCCAACCATTCCCACCAATCTCTAAACCCCGCCCCTAAGAACCTCATCCACCCTCACCTTAAACACCTCCAGGGAAGGCAAGTCAATCACCTCCCTGGGCAGACTGCTCCAGCACCTAAGGACCCTTTCTGTGAAGAATTTTTTCCTTATCTCAAGCCTGAATCTCCCCTGTCTGAGCTTGAGGCCATTCCCTCTTGTCCTGTCCCCTGTCACTTGGGAGAAGAGGCCAGCACCCTCCTCTCCACAACCTCTCCTCAGGTAGTTATAGAGAGCAATGAGGTCTCCCCTCAGCCTCCTCTTCTCCAGGCTGAACAACTCCAGCTCTCTCAGTCGCTCCTCATAAAACTTGTTCTCCAGCCACTTCACCAGCGTCGTTGCTCTTCTCTGGACTCACTCCAGCGCCTCAATGTCCTTCTTGTGGTGAGGGGCCCAGAACTGAACACAGTACTCGAGGTGCGGTCTCACCAGTGACGAGTACAGGGGCAGAATAACCTCCCTGGACCAGCTGGCCACGCCGTTTCTGATACAAGCCAAGATGCCATTGGCCTTCTTGGTCACCTGGGCACACTGCTGGCTCATGTTCAGTCGCTGTCAACCAACACCCCCAGGTCCCTCTCCTCCTGGCAGCTTTCCAGCCAGGCTTCTCCTAGTCTGTACCTCTGCTTAGGGCTGTTGTGCCCCAAGTGCAGGACCCGGCATTTGGCCTTGTTACACCTCATGCCGTTGGTCTCTGCCCAGCAGTCCAGCCTGTTCAGGTCCCTTTGCAGAGCCTCCCGACCCTCCAGCAGATCCACACTTCCACCCAGCTTGGTGTCATCTGCAAACTTGCTAAGGGAGCACTCGGTGCCTTCATCCAGGTCGTTGATAAAGACATTAAACAGGTCTGGACCCAGCACTGAGCCCTGGGGAACCCCACTTGTCACTGGCCTCCAGCTGGATTTAACTCCATTTACCACCACCCTCTGGGCTCAGTCATTCAAACCAGTTTTCCACCCAGGAGAATGTGCGCCCGTCCAGGCCAGAGGCCGATAGTTTCTGTAGCAGAACACTATGAGAAACTGTATCAAAGGCTTTACTCTCATTTAAGCTTTCATATTCATGCTTCACACACAACGTTATTCTGAACTACTCTAGCCAAGTACTGCATACTGTAAATGTTTCGGAACTACTGACTACAGGCCTAATGAGATTTCCACAGTGCAGCAAATAATTAAACTCCAGTACTTTTTGAAACACTCTGGCCTAATGTACACTTAATCCTGCAGAATCACTACTAACCTGGAAGTGTGGAAAAAATAAGGTGAACATGTCTCAGATTGTACATAATCCGATTTCTTTTATAATACACTTCCAGAACAACTTACCCGCCACGAGGAGGTGGCGGAGGAGGAAGAGGAAGATTACGAGCTCTGCTGCCACCTCTACCACCACGACCTGGTGGAGGTGGTGGTGGTCCTCTGCGAGGACTCATATCATCATAGTCTCTTCTTGATGGAGGCATAGGTCGCCCACCACGGCCAGGGGGCATTCGATCAAAACCTCCTCTTCCACGCATCGGAAAGCCTACTGGACGTCCTCTTCTATCATCAAACATCATTGTAAAGCCACCATAGTCATATGTTTCATCATAGAAATTGGGATCATAAGGCTGGGCCCGTCCTTTAATTGGAGACTGAAACAGACAAATAACGCCCCCAGCATAAGAGTCTGCATATTTAACTGAATTAATGTAAGGGAAAGGGTGATGTATTTCCTATGAACCTAACTATGATAAACTGCTGATACCTATCAGCAGCAAATAAATTTTCTATCACTTCCTCTTTAATTTTTGCACCTTAGTGATATGCAAGGCATCAAAAATGGCCCATTAATACTAAAAATTGTTTTCCACCCCCATAAAGTGCATCCCAGTTCAGGAAAAAGGAAATGGTTTCAAAAGGTGCTAAAAGTCACTTTGTTATTAAGAAAGGAGGAGGTGAAACCTGAAAGATTCCATTACTTATTCAATGATCCCTAACAATCATGAATGCCAATGAAGAATAAATTTAATAAATATTACCTCAGAGATAAGATCCAAGATAATCTTGATACATTCAACAACTCTATCAGGTTTTCCACCAATAAGTACCACTCTGTCAGTAGAATGAGGACAACACTCTTGGAAAAGCTTAATGGTGGTCTGAGTATTCTGTTGAAGAAGAAAAAAAAACAAACATGAAAAAAAAAATCATGTATTGTCTAATATAGGCATTTCAAACAACTTTATAAACCGATTAAAACATTTTCAAAGAAATAATCCAAAAGACCATCAAGAGTCTAAGCCATGCTTGCTTCCAAGTTCTCAATAAATTTACTTTTATGATTATATATATTGGTATTTTATTACGATATGTGCTGACAGTTTTATATGAAATGGAGTAAAACTGTATTTATGCTCTTTTAATTATAGCTCATCTGCACTATCACTTAATTAAATACTAATAAGAGGACCGCATATCCATTGCAAGCTGACAGACTGTATTAACCTCCACATGTCAAGAAAACATGCTTTGGATCCAAGACAGCAATGTAGCCAGGACCATGTCTAGTCACTTGCCTTCCTCAATCCACACAAACGTTTATCAGCTTATATGCAAACTGACCTGAAATTGCCTCTGACACAATGCCAAGAAAGGACAGAAAGCATCTCAGAACACTGAAGTCACATATGCAGTAGGTTTTGAAGGAATTGCTGCAGAGCAGATAGTCACGCTTGTCCTTTACAACACAAAACATCAAGCTCTTTATTGAACAAAAAAACCCCAAACCTTCAAGGAACATGAGACAAGTACCTCTCTGAGTTCTTTAATTTTGGCACCCTTGACACCAATAATTCCTCCTGCCAAACTTTGGTGAATAAGAAGTCTTAACTCGCAGTCGAAGTCACTGCCTTTGTAGTGTTGGTACTGGAAATCACATGCATGCAATGAGAATAGTAAAGTTAGTCTCATAAAAAATGAAAATATACGGGACTTTGAGAAGATTTTTTTTCTCCAAATACAAGAATATGGCTCAATTTACTGCTGGACGGTAATCCTCTATTTCCTTTGATAGGATCACAATGACATAAGCATCTAACCTGAACACGAACTGACGTCAAATTAGTTTTTCTCATTTATTACATTATATCACACAAGTTTGCAGAAAGATTTAAGAAGATACCTAAGAGTGCAACACTTTTATTCAAAAAGCCAATGCAGGATACAACTATGTCAAACTGAGGACTAAGCGACCCAGCAGGCAAATATTTTTAGAAGGGGAACGTGCCTCACAACCTTCATTTAATAAATAGTGACATGTCCGTCATATATCAAAACAATGCCAACATGTTATTTGAGAGCCAACCCCTTCTTTAAAAAGCTTCTCAGTTTTATTATTTATTTTACTGAAAGAGCATAAATCATTTGTTTCAAAAAGAGCAGCAAAATATTTGTTTCAAAAGCTGATCTTTCTACCTCAGAATAGGAAAACATGTTAAGAGACATACCTCTTCTAAAGTAGGGATAATCTTCTTCAAGATTTCTCCAATTGTCTCTATATCTGCACTTATACTCAAGATGCTGTTGGAGGCCACAATACCAGACAATATGGAGAACGTGGAAAAGAAGAAGTAATTTTTTTTAATTGTCATATACAAAGTTCTAGCAAGATTTACTACAGAGAAGAGCTTACGATAAATATTCCCCATTTAAAGTAAACCTGTTTGCTCAATTTATAACACATGCATCTTTGCTTATGCCCAATACATGTATGATAAATTTAAGATTAGGTAGGTCTTGCAGAAAGAGAAAGAAAAGACAAAATGGGCTTTTGGAAGGGCTCAGATTAAGTGGGCAAGAAATTGACGCAGAACTGAAAGCTGAAGTGAATATTCATGTTCCCCGCCACCACTAATTTAGGATACCCTTGCTATTACATTGGTAAAACTGGCACACCTTCTCATCAAAAAACTGGGGATATGCAAGTGGTGAGCATTGTATCTGGAGTAAGGCTATGAGACCAATTAGAAATTAGATTACTAATTTTCTCCAAGAAAACAAATATAAATGCAAGACAAAAAAAAGACAAAACAAATGAGAAGTGAAGGAAAACGAACCAGAGTTAGCGCTTCATCAGAAATAATTATGAACAAGCAATGCTGAGGGGAGCAAGGTGGGCCACAAAGACAGAGCAAGAGACTGTTTTGGAACAATTTCATTTACAATGCAGCGAATATGCAACACTTGAAGCTGTGCTCCTTCCATTGAAATAAAATTAGTGGATTGTTTCGGTGGGCAACTCACGTAAAAGTTCAGTGACAAAAGGACTTAATGGGGAAAATAAGACAGAAAACTTGGAGAAAAAAAAAAACAATACACCGTCTATAAGGGGACTATTTAATTATATCAAAGGCAGGTAATAAAATACATTTCTCTCTTTCTAATCAGGCAGTGAGGCATAAACTGTTGGGACATACCGCTCGGGGCCACTGCTGTCTGGGACTGAAACACTGGCATTGTACTGCATTGGTCATTGGCGTTCGTGGATGTTGGCATTGGGCATGGGTATTCAATCAGAAGTTGTCAAGTATGGTACCCGTTTGGCAACGAGCACATTTTTGGGCATAGCCAACCAGGGTTTTCACATGGGCGTTCAGGGGCGGATGGGCCAACGTCATGGTGGGCAACGCAGGGGCAAGTCGATCCAGTACATGGGCAACGGAGATATATGGCCAAAAAAACAAGGAGAGGGAAAAGGGGGAAAAGCAATAAATTTTAATTTAATACAAACTATACTCATTACTCTCAATTAATGAAACAAGCCTAAGTTGTTCTGAAGACTAACACAATCACGGATTGCTATACCGACTGTGGCTTAACAGTATGGACCTTAAAAATGAGTCACTTGATCTGACTAAACTAGTGTTTTACTTTTAATATATGACGTTTCAGTAGTAGGCTGGCTCATGAGGGTAGACACAAAACCTGTCAAGATTGATATGACTAGAACCTTGGGAAAATTGGGAAAGTTAGTTTTCCAGACCCATCTACAGGATCTGGACTTAGGTGATGTATTGATTTACTTGGAAAAAAAAAACCCGAAAACGAAAAAAACCAAGAAACACAAAAGAAAACCACCCTAAAATAAAACCCAATTAGCTGCTGAAGTAAGTGAGCATGTATATGATTCTTGACCATTTCAACTTAAACCTCAATTCTAGCTGCAGTAGTTTATAAACTTAGTTGGAACTGGTTTGTAATGATATGTCACCAAATCTTGTGTTGAACAGTCTTCTTCATCAGAAACTTACTGCTGGAACTGTAGCTGATGTTAAGTACAGGAGTGTAAACAAATGGAATTTAAGAAGCGTTGCCAAGTTTTATAAATACACAACATAAATGCTGAGCATGTGTCTAATCACAAGAGTCAACCCACTGTAAAATGTGAATAGGCAAGTAAGTCATGACCGTATAAAAAAAGTCTTCAAATAACAGAACAGACTGTTCCTTTACCATTCTATAGCCCTTAACGTTAATGCTTTTGTGCTTTGAGAACAGATGGACCATTTTGTTTGTTTGCTTTTTTTAAAGGAAGTTAAAGAATTCCTCTGTCACTGGATTAAGCCAGCCACCTGCAATGATTTCAGTAGTACTATAATTGATTCACACATACATATGGGAAATGGTTCAATTAAGGGTTTTAAGCTTTGTCAATATTTCTAAGTAGGTTGTTAACTCATTTGAAGTGTGTAATTTAGTGGAATCCTATTCAAAACTGAAAAGATTTAATATAAACCTCTCCTCCCACGAGTCAGGCTGGGTTTTAATTACAACAGAAAGCGAAGAACTAAGTTATCTGATCTAACAACCATTATAAATGGCTTGTAACTAGGCAACTGATGTCTAAGAGTTGAATTGCTCCCATTTCTAGAAATGCACACCATCAAGTTTATGATGTAGTGCTCTGAAAGAATTGGTGTTAAATTAGTTCAAATTCTTAAATACTCACGTCTGTACGAAGTGCCTTAATATTTTTGCCACCTTTTCCAATCACTGCTCCAGCATTCTGGAAAATAGTTTTCAGAAATTATGCGATGCCAAAACAGCACACTATGTTTTTGAACTCAAGCCTAAGAACAGTACATCTATTTTCACAATATTCTGTTAGCCTGGGGGCAAGCAAGAACTACTTCTGAAAGGTTCAAATCAAATTTAAACAAACTGATATATTTTGGAAAAAAATGACCAACAGCTCTTCCCACTGAACTTAGGGAAGACAAGGACATTCCGTTTTCCTACTCATATTTCAATTCCAAAAGGAAGTTTCCAGGCAATTCTGCCCGTGTTAAAACAGTTCTACGAACTACAGGTGTCAGCAAAAATATGCTGTACGAATGTAAAGTTAGTCAATGACTTCCCTAATATATTTGAACAAAATTTTTTTTCTTAACATTCGTTAAAGAATACACTTTCAAACGTTATGTTTGCACTCCAAACATTTATCGATGATAAATGTGCTAATTTTGGTTTGTGCCTCTGTAACTCAGCTGAATTTTCTGAGCAGTATATTCTGAAAAAGGTGAAAACCTGCGTTAGTAGTCCCTAACTTCAAGCTTCTAACATCAACTGGAATAAACTGTCAAGACAGTCAAGAGAAGTACATCTTTACCAGGTTATTTTTAGGATTACATGTAAAAGTACTGCAATTATTACACAGATCATGCATTATTCTAACACCACGCGAAACATTTAACGATACCCTATGTAACTAAACTATTGTTCAGATGTGTCATGTAGAGCTGAAGTAACATTTCCCTATGCCAGCACAGAAGATATTTCAAAAAGTACAATTCATCTATAACAACTGGAAACATCAAAGGAAATTCATACACAGCAACTTTACTGTAATGATTTACACTTGTCAACAAAACCATTGCAATCCCTGAAGCATTACTACCACACTTCTTCCTGTTAATATATTTGAGCAGGTTTAGTAATCTGTTCGGGAGTTACCAAAATCCTAAGGAAGTTCTCACCTTACCTCTCATAATTTACAATTACTAGCTGCTGACCATGCTCTCAACTGCTTCCTTTCCAAAGGCCAATATACTTGTAACAACAACCTTCCACTCAAATGTAAGAACACCCTGTAATCTGTATTGCTTAATTTTTTCCACAAGTACATAGTTTGAAATAATTTTATTGATCCTTAAGGACTTACCCTTTGAAAGAACCACTGAAGAAAACTCCACCACATAACAGTGGACACACACTCCACACAGAACATTACTGCCATTCACGCACACTTATAATTATTCCTAGTAAGCATGTCTTATTAAGTAAAGCACGTATTTTTTTCTAAACATATATCCCAACACACACTTCATCACCACTGCCTTGAGCAATGCTACAGGCAAAACCAGTAAGTGAAAAAGCATACTTTGCTCTGAAGCAGGATGCGCAATTCAACCATCTCATCTGTGTTCCGAGATCTTTTGAAGGCCTGCTCTTCCTCCATATCTTCTGCAGGACGTTTGCCTGTAGAGAGGTCCATAGGGGGAACACACAAACATTTATTTAACTTTCTAAGTTGTAATAAAAATGGAGCACATGCCAAATTTATGCTCTGTATTCTTAACACATTCTTTCCTATTAGCCCAATGCTAATTTCTGATGCCTGCTCTGAGCATTCATAGCACAGAAACAGGTCTTTATCAGCTTACATACTGATTGCCTACAGAAAAGCCGCTAAAATTCTATGAACTATGGTTTAAATGTGAATGTTGCACATGCAAAGTGAGAAATTCATGATACACTGTTTAAAGTGATGCACCATCACCCATTTAGTATTTATTTATAATTTACAGTTGGGAAAACCTTTCAAGGCAAAAAGTTCAACCACAGTTTGTCCAACACTGAACTTCTGGTGAAACAATAGTAAAGTAGCACTTCAAATACTATTTGGAAAAAACTGGCAAAAATCAACAACACTAATGTCCTAACTTCCTCAATAATTATGCCAAATAAGCTTCTGATGAAGCTCTTTGGAAGTATTTCACAGATTTATTATCCTGTGTAAAAAGACTGCAACAAACAAAATGCAGTTAATGCATACACCTGATAGCATTCTTACATATTCACATTTTCCACACAAGTACCGAATATTTAACTATGAAATACTTTTAAATCTTTAGTTGTAACTCTCAGCTATTCATTCGATGTCTAAAACATACCCATAGAAAGATTATGCATTTGTGCTTCAAAAGCACATGTACAGACACAGTCTAAATAACAAGTCTTCTAAAGACTTGATGCAGAATACAAAATTAGTGCTGATACAAACATCTGAGACAGTTAAAGCATTACCACATGTTTAGGAACATTAAAATTTAGAAGAGAATCTTTCTAAAAAGAAATAGTCCTTTAAAAAATTTACCATTTGTCTCTGTGTTGGTAAAGGTCTCTTCCTGTTGTTCAGTCTCCATTGACTTTTTTTCCTCAGGTAGGCAAGCAAAACCTGTCAGAGAATAAAAAAGGTGGTATATCTACATTGTAAAAAGGCGAACTGTACATAATGCTTAAGAGAAAAAGCAAAAAGAAATGCCTACTTCTAGAACTTACCGCTATTATATACCCTTGCAGAGACAAACTCAAGTATTCTGGGCGGGATCAAAATCCAACAGCCTATTGCTTCAAGAGCCTATGAAAACAGCATATATCAGTCATGACTCTGCTCACTTGCAGCTCCAATTCTCTATTCAGCCAAAAAAAGCAAAGGTTTAACTTGAGTTTTTGCTGCAAAGTTGTTCTTGTTTTAAAAAAGAGCATACCCATGCCAAACACACCACTAAAAGAAGATAAGAGACGAGTCTGCACACTTGTAGATAAAAATTTACTGCCTAAATGATAGGTTTTGGGCATATGCTAGATTTAAGAAATTTAGAAAAATTATTTCCAGGCATTTAAAGTGAACATGCATCCTGCTCCTATTTTCAACATGTTACACCACAACCTGGGGTGTATTTACTCTTTAAAGAGTACTATGTAACAATCTGCTCCTACTGTATAGTTCTAAACAATCTAAACTGAAAAAAAAAAGCCCTATTACGGTTAAACAAAAACCAAATAACTTCCAGCCATACTGGGGGAAATATTTTTTTAAAAAATACCAGTCTCTGTAGTTACATATAATCCTCTGCGCACACACACAAGCAAGAATCTCTAAAGCAGCTTGACTTCACTACAGCTTTCTCTTCAAAAAATTACACGATTATATATATATTTTTGTATTCTACTTATTTCCACTGCCCTGACAAATGGTAGGCACTCATTCTGGTAACCATGAAGAAGAAAAGAACCAGATTAAGTCCATCTAACTTTTTAAATACATTCCCAGTCAGCCGTTCATTTGCAATTGTTGCTCTGCTTCTCCAGGCTAACAGCAGGCACTCGCTTAAAGCCAGCTGCTGCTGGGCAACTGTCTGCCCCACACACTCTGGTCTTTCCAGTCGTTTAACCTCAGGTAACGGACACACAGGCTTAATGATAGCGAAATCTTAAGACAGACGCTGCCCAAACGCTATTACGCAGGGGAGAGGAGGGAAGGGCCAGTCACATTTTTACACAGTCTAAAGAGCCCTCGGGGCCTTGTTATTCCATTTCCAGTTCTGGAATCCTCAACGCACAAAGGATATGGAGCTGTTGGAATGGGTCCAGAGGAGGGCTAGAAAGATGATCAGAGGGCTGGATCATCTCTCATACAGGCTGAGAGCTGGGGCTGTTCACCCTGGAGAAGAGAAAGCTCCAAGGAGACCATATAGTGACCTTCCAGTACCTGAAGGGGCTACAAGAAACCTGGGGAGGGGTTGTTCACAAAGGCTTGTAGCGACAGGACTAGCGGTAATGGGTATAAGCTGCAGAAGGGCAGATTTAGACCAGACATAAGGAGAAAATTCCTCACAATGAAGGTGGTGAGGCGCTGGCACAGGCTGCCCAGGGAAGCTGTGGCTGCCCCATCCCTGGAGGTGTTGTTCAAGGCCAGGTTGGAAGGAGCCTTGCGCAGCCTAATCTAGTGGAAAGTGCCCCTGCCCATGACAAGAGGTTTGTAACTGAATGACCTTTAAAGTCCCTTCCAACATAAACTATTCCATGATTCTATTATTTCCCACCATCCCCTGCACGTTAGGGCTGCTGAGAGTGATCTGTAATACACCCTTCAGAGCTTGGCCTCCTCTAGCCGCATGACTCTCCCCAGCCGCGTGTATCTAAGCCGCTTGCTTTCAGTGACCGCACTCAGCTAGGCAAGCCGCGGTCGCCGGATTGACTCAATGCCGCGTTTTTATAGGCATCGACAGCATATAGGCGAGAAGAGGACCAGCTACCATGGAGAGAAAGACCCAGGCAACACCGTGGCTGCTGAGCCGCCCCCCCCCACACCTCAATCCCCCGCCGCGGAAATGGCGGCCGCTGCAATGGCGCCGCCACAGCGAGGCGGAGCCGCTGGCGGAACAAGCCGCCCCCATCACGCGGCCGCAGCAAGATGTGCCCCTCTCGGCCCGGGGGAAGACACAAAGAAAGCAGCCTGAGCCCCGAGCGGACCTCCCAGAGCCCTCCGCCACTCCCAAGCACCGCACTTTGGGGAAGGGGGGGGGGGGGGCGGCCACTCTCCTTGCCTCCCCCTCTCGGGGCCCGCATCGCGGCCGCCTGCGCCACCCCCACGGGAGCGAGTTTCCCGAGCCGCTCCCCACCCCCTCCCGCCACGGCGCCGGGAGCGAGAGCGCGCGGGGGAGGCCGTTTCGCGAGGCAGCCCCCACACCCGGTACCTGCAGGCCCCTCCGCGCGCGGAAAGAGAAGAGACAGCGACCCCCGCCGCCCACGCGCACGTCCCCCAGCGCCGCGCCGCGATTGGCCCCCGCCACGAGGCCGCCCCCGCGCCATTGGGCGAGGCTGCCGCCCGTCAGCGCGCGCCGCGAGGCCTCCCCCTCCCCCACCGGCCCCCCGCCCCGCCCTCCGTGAGAGCCGGGGCTCGGCGAGCCCGGCCGCCGCCGGGAGGGCGGCGATACCCCCCCCTCGCCCCGGTTAGTCTTTGTTGTTTTTTTACCTGCCCCGCGGGAGCCGCGAAGGAAGGGGTGCAACGCGCGGGAGGGGGCGGATGGAAAGCGAGGAGAGCGACCTCGGTCGCTAACAGAGAAAATGGCGTCTGTAAAAACCCCGCCTTGTGTGTTCGGGGGACGGGGCGGGGAGGGGCGGGAGGGGGAACGGCTCTCGCGATATTTCAAAGCGCGCGCGCGGGTCGCCGGGCTGAACGTGTTCCCCCGACCCGGCAATCCGAGGCCGCGGTGCCCTGATAAGTGCGGGGAGAGGTGAAAGGGCTGAGTGGAGCTTCGTACTGAGTCGAGCCTCCCGCCTCTCACCTCGGCCCCGCAGCATTCCCCAGCGGCCCGCCAAGGTCTGGCCCCGAGAGAGACAGGCAGGAGAGCGTCTCTTTTTGGTGGGGGAACCGCGCGGTGCCTTCTGTTCGGGGACAGCTGGGAGGCGGGGTGGGTTTTCTCCGCTACAGGCTGTAGTGGCAAACACCTCTTCCCCCCCCCACTCCCTCACCCCCCACCCCAAACCTGGCGTTTCTTAGCTATTACAGTAAATTATTATTTTTTTTCCTCTGTGTGTTGTAGGGACATTGAGCTCCTCGGACAACCCTTTAAACGGGATCCAGACACCCTCAGGCAGCTTAGTAGCTCTTCCATATTTGTATCAACGATCTGCAGAAGTTGAATGCACCATTAGCAAGTTGCTAATGCTGATGATGCCAAACTGAGAGGTGCTGCTGACTCTCACGATGCCACATAGAGCGATTCAGATAGATTGGAGCGTTTTGCAATCATCAGCGGCGTGTAATTGAATAAATGACAGATTCTGCACATGGGATTGAATAGCACCAGGCACAAGTACTGGGAGAGGAGTGGCTGGAGAGCCACCCTGCAGAAGGGGATCTGGAGCTCCTAGTTGACAACAGGTTCAGTGTGAGTTGGCAGTGTGCCCTGTAAACTTCATCCATCCTGGAGAGCATCAAACACAGAATAACCAGCTGGTTAAAAGTGGTGGCTGTCCTGCTGTATTCAGTGTTGGTGCCTTCTCACTTTGAGTACTCAGGTGCAGTTCTGTGCCTGAGAGTTTAAGGATGTGAAGGTCCTTAAAAGCATCCAGAGGAGGGGAACAAAACTAGTGAAAGGACTTTAAATAATGTCCTGTGAGGAGTGGCTGAGGACTGGAATTTTAGTGATAGGATGTATGGGAATGATTCAAAGGTGCACCAGGGGAGGTCTAAATTGAACGTTAGGAAGCATTTCTTTACTGAGAAGTGGTCAAACACTGGAACAGGCTTTCTAGAGAGGTGATTGCTGCCCCAAGCCTGTCAGTGTTTAAAAGGCATTTGGACAATGCGCTTAGGATCACTCAATAACTTCTCGTCAGCCCCATATCAGTCAGGCAGTTGCAGGTCCTTTCCAACTGGAATATTCTATTCTGTTGTACACTGGAACATATATAAACTAACAAGAGCCTAGAGCTTATTAGCCACTGATGTTTCTGAGATGATGACTGTCAAGAGTTGGTACTGTTGTAGCCAGACCCTGGACTGAGTTTCTTGACAACAATGGTGTTTCGAGTTAGCTTTCTGTTATTGGGGTACAAAACTTTCTTCCTGTTATGGTGTAAAAATCACCCCTGTCATACAAGTGCTGACAAATCCCAGATTATTTCTGTTATAGATGAGGTCTCTGACTTCTGTTTATAGCAGTGCTAATGAAATAAGAGAATAGCTTCTCACTTCACTTTCCAAAGTAAACTGAGTGTTAGTGGCAGCACACGCAGAAATAAAACAAACAAACAAACAAAACCACGACATTTGTATAACAACCTACTTCTGTGTTGTTGTTTGTTTGGTTCCTCTCTCCCTTTGCTTTCCATCTGTGACAAAATAATTTCAGTTGTATCTTTCTAATTAAATCAACAGAAAAGGAGAACTCACCAAGCAGGGTTGCTTGTAGGAGACTCCATACTTTCCTGGTACTCCATGATCAGTAAACTCCACATACTTTTTATGCTGATTGAAGCTTTAAATTTTGGAAATGCATGTTTATTTCTACTATCTGTAAAATTGTTTTTAATTTAATTAGTTTCTGTGTTGTCACATTTAATGTAGCTGAATTTTGAATTGAGATCAATTCCTTTGTAATACAAGCAAAAATGTCGTAACTTCACCTGTTGTCAGACGAGTGAATATGTCTTTTTGTTTTTTTTTTTTTAGAGAGAATTCATTCTTTTAAAAGACAATGTCTCCATCTAACATTGCAGCAAGAGTGGAAACTTGGCTTTCATCCACATGGCACGTTAAAGTTCCTTTGACATGGCTGGAAGCATGTATTAGTTGGATCCAGGAAGAAAATAGTGGTGGTAACTTAACTCAAGCTCAGATTAACAAGCAGGTATTTGAGCAATGGCTTCTTACTGATCTAAGGGATTTGGAATATGCCGTTTTGCCCGACTGTGTCTTAGGTGCTCCCAAGGGAGAGTTGTCAGGGTTCTACTCCATACAGATTGATTCACTGGTTGATGTTAGCCAGCCAGCGTATTCACAGTTGCAGAAGCTGAGAGGGAGAAATACTGTAAATGAAGAAGTAACAGCCAGTACTCAGACATTCCAGAGGCCCTGGGAGGCAAAGCCTACTCGAATGCTGATGTTGCAACTAACTGATGGGATTCATCAAATTCAGGGCATGGAGTATCAGCCAGTTCCTGTCCTCCACAGTAACCTTCCTCCTGGAACAAAAATCACTGTACAGGGTAATATTGCATATCGTCTTGGAGTCCTTCTGCTTAAACCAGAAAATGTGAAGCTGTTGGGGGGTGATGTGGATGCTCTTCTGGAGGAGTATTCTCAGGAACGAGTCCTTGCTAGATTAATTGGAGAAACCGAAAACCCTAATTCAGTTGGGCAAGCTAGTCACAACCAAATTGTTCCAAGGCCTGTAGATGAATTAGAACAAACTCTTGGCCCTTCAGATGAGGAGCTTTTAGCCAGTCTTGATGAAAATAATGAATTTGTTTTAAACAACGAAACATCTTTAGAAAGTGGATACTGCAGTAGAAGCAACAATTTTAGTACAGCCACAGGTTCACTGGCTGCACACAATGGAAATATTTTGCTACGAGAATCTGAAAGTCCTTTGCCTCCCACAGAGTACGTCGATGGCTTTTCAAATTCATTTCCTTTAGAAAATGACTTAGTTCTGGAAGAAGAGGTGCAAAGAGAGCTGGAAGAAGTGTCACCAGTTGTCATGAACAGAAACATAGCTTTAATTACTGAAAAACTTCCACATGCATCTAGAAGCTGCTGCAATTCATCTTTAAATGGCACTTGTGAAAAAGATGATGTAATTGAAATAGATAAGCCTGTAAAACCTACCAGCAAGCAAAAGACTTTTGGAAGAATGGGATTTGGTGGAGATGGAAATAGTATGAGTAGCTTTCCACAGAATAGGAGCATACATAAGACCAGCAGTTCTGCAGATCTTTCCTTGGAAAATCCGCTTGAGGACAAGTGGGATGATACGGGCCTAGATGAGAGCAGGTGTGAATCCCAGCACACTTATGACAGCAGGCTGTTAAATTACGATTCTGTATTTTTCTCAAAAACAGATTCAGAAGCAAAGCAGCAGAAACATGATTCACAGAGCTTTCCTTGCAGAGCAGTAGAGGCACATTTAGATTTAGATTCTCCCCCTTTCACATATATTTCTCTTTTCCTTGCAAAAAAACCAGAAACTGTTACAATCTTTAAAGTTAAGTGTTTTATTGTTACTCTCACTGGAAACCTCACAAGCAGCAATGGGTCCTGGGGTGTAAAGGCAAAAATTTCTGATGGTTCAGCTTATCTTGAAGTAGATTTTGCTGATGATATTCTTACAAGTTTGATTGGCTTTTCAGTGCCTGAAATGAATAGGCTGAAAAAGGATCCAGCTTTACATCTCAAGCTTAAAAGCGGTTTAGAGCAATGTCAAAAACAACTGATAGATCTCTGTTGTTTGATGACTATAGAGTTTAATCCACTTCTGTCTAAAGCCACTGTATTAGTTCTCCAGGATGCCGAGGCAAGGCATCTGGAACAATTGAAGAAACGTTTGAATAAATAATGTGTGCAAACATGCAGAGTGTATATTAGGAAAATTTTAAGTCTAATTTCCCCTGAAGGACAGTTGAAAGTTAAATTTTAAAGTTAAGTGGAATATCTTTTCTCTTATAAGGAAAAATAATGGAAAACTTGGAGGAGGAGGTGACTTATTGGAGCAAGATATAGCAGTTTGTTTCTTGTGATGGTAGCATTGAAAAAAACTTTGACTATTTCTGTCTTGATTTAAAATATGTATGTGTCATTATACTTCTGCAAAATCCTCTGTGTCCTTGACTAGTGATCTGGAGTAGCAGAACTTGTCAGGATATGGATAATAACAAACAATCTCGTTTTTATACTTTTTCAAGAATTATTGCTTACTCGATTTTCAAAAGTTAGCTATAGGAAGGAAAGCTAGCTATAAAACAACACCTAGCTATACCAGTATTTTCTTGGAGGAAAGCAGCTGAGTGAATTGAAACAAAGAATTATTGTTTAAATGCAGTCACTTCTGAGTGTGACAACCTCAAAATCTGAATACGTATTCGGTGTGCAAGAAAGCAAAGTGTTGAGAAATGAAAAATTGTCTTCTAAATATTCAAGAGCAGAGCAGAACAACCCTGTACATACATGAGATAAAAAGCTGCATATTGCAACAAATAATTTTAAAAAGCCAAGTATTTTTATATTTTTTATTAACAGAAAAGAATGATAAAATGTAAAAGGAATCCATTGTTTTGTGATGGTAATCATTGAGAGTAGTTTTGAAGCCACAGGCAACCTTTTTAATTAACTCTTACGATTACTGGTCTAACCTTTACACAGAGTAGTTAAATACTTGTCGTACAAAGCTGTTGTGTATACATGTTTGATGTTGGTCTTAATTTTGATTATTTTTTAAAATTTCTGCTTTTAGAAGAAATAAAGTTTTCATTAAATTTTGGTGGAAGGTGTTTAGTCACTTTAACAGAAAAATACACACCTTGTTGAGTACATAGAGAGTCAGAAATGATTTGATAGGTTTTCTTGTGCTTCTTTTTCTTTCTTCCTATCCTTTTCCCTGCTCTTTCTTTTTTTTTTTTTTTAATTTTACTTTTTATTTTTCCTTCTTTGAAATTAGAAGAATTAAAATTCTGCCAGGGGCATGAGACCACTGGCAGGAGAACTCTGCACAGCATTGATTATGTTTGCAAAGGTTGTTGGTGGCCAGGAGAGGGATTTCTCAATGGGATGGTCAATATCTTTTTTTTTTTCAGAGCTTTTTCTTTTTTTTGAACAATGTCTGTTAGACCCTTAGTAATTGCTGTGAGAAACTATCTGTGTTGTACTACTTCTCTGTCTCCAGCTGAGAAGCATCCTTTGAGACTTGAAAGTGGCCTATGGAAAACTAGAGGTAATTTGCTGAGTAAGGTAAAAATGGAGGAAGGTGGAGGAGAGGGAATATTGAGCTTTTTCAGGGTCAAGGCATGAACATATTTAGGCTTTAATTTATACAGTTTAGAAATGCATAAATTCCTGTCTCCCTTCATCTTTTCCTGTTTCCCTCCCCACTCTGAAGAGAACCTGAGAAACCATAATCCTGTGAATCATCTTTGGGTTTATTTTCTGAGGTTGTAGGGAATTGTGCATTGTTTAGAGCTGCAAAGGTGTGAAACATTGCTGGATATTTAGTTACAGTTTCAGAAGTAATGGCTTGTAGGTAAGAAATTGACCAAACTTAATCACCTGTAATCCCTGTAAAAACCAATACAGCTGACAGTAAACCTTCAGTGCAGTTCTATAGAAATATCTGTGATGGGTTGTGGAGACTTCTTTGAAGTTTTGTCATTAACACCTAAATGAATAGGAGTGCTTAAAGTTTAATTTTAATGAATAATCCACAGATCTTATTCTGCTTGTGCAAAGACAGAGGAGTACTTAAGCAGAATCAAATAAAATGTTGTCTGTTTCAGGTAGTATAATAAATATATAGTAATGGAGATCTTGCAAAACAATGGCCTTGTAGATGAGAATTAAATATTACAGCCTCTGTTGCTGCTTCTTTTAACAAAGTTTTTTCATCTGCAGACACATGGAAATGTGTAATAAGAAAAAAATCTTAATATATCGATAATCTTAAAGTGACTTAAATGCACAGATCAACATTATTTGTGCAGACTTGTTTTGTGACATAAATAGTTTTGAATCTAAACCCACAATATTATGTCTTCAATGTAATTTACCACTTTAGTTTTTCCTGAGAAATACAGTAATTTTGTTCATATTGTATTACATCAAGGATTTAAAATGTTAGATCTTATTTTTTTTTTTATGTTAGACCTTTCCTGCCCTTGTTTTCATGCTTGCACCCCATCTTTTTCTGTGCTGGGTTAAAAACTATCAAAAGTGTTGCAGTTGGGGTGGTCAACGACACAGAAGTTGTGAGCAAAAAGACATCTTTATTGGTTTTACAAGGCTTTTTATACCTTTTCTGGGACTGTGTGTTCATATATGATTGGTTTAGCCAAAGACCAAGAGTTCATAATTGGATGACTCTTTCTCTATTGTAGTTTCATAATTTGATGATTCCACCTGCAGCCTGGCAGCTTCATAATCTTGTTTACTCGGCTCTTCTTGGCACATTCCAGCTTCATCAAGGATACATGGGTATCTGTTCAAGGCCAGTGTTAAGCTCACATTCCGATCCCTCGGAGCAGTCGAGGTGTCCCACAAAAAACATCACCATAATACTGCTGCATTAAATAATCTCTTTAGCAGCTGGTTTGGAGTTTACCTTGAATCAGTTCCCTGAGGCACAAAGGAGGAAATGGTGCAGGGGTGGAAAGAAGTAGGGGAGGGCCATAGAGAACTGCATATGCTGGTTTGATGTGTGTGAAACTCCAACCAGTCACAGTTACAGTTCTGCTGATAGACAGCAATGGGTGTCCTTTGGAACTAGCAAGAGGAAACTGGGATGAAAATATAGGAAGAAGCCAAATAAAGAACAGAAGGGAAGGAAGCTAAGCTCTGAATATCACAATGAGAAAAAGCTTACTGTATCCTCTGTTTACTTCCATGAATCAAAAAACTTTGTTAGGAGCACTAAAGAATAATAAACAAAGGAAAAAGGAAAAAGGGAAATTCGAAACTGTCCGGGATGTTGAAAAACAGTAAATGATTGCAGAAAGCCCAATTCAACTTTAAGAGAAGCTAAAAATGAAAGCCAGACATATTTGTACTGATTAAAGATACCAATGACGATATGCAAAATAATTAGAAAAAATTGCTCAGTTTGCAGATCCCTAATATCTACATTGTGTTTTCCTAGCCAAAAGACAAATTAAAACATAATGGATCATTATTTTCTCATAAGTGTTCCATTGAACTTGCCTTTCTTACATCTGGAAATTAAAAATATGAACTATATGTCTGTGAGTGCACAAATGATGTCTGCATAGTAGTAATGTCTTTATCTCTCTGAGGGACAGTATCATGTGACAACATTCTTTAAACTGTCTTGAATGACTTCATTTTTCATGTCAGAATTTGGGAGGGTGTGCAATGCAGGTGGTACTTGAGCAAAAGGAATTGTAAGTTTAATGTCTTTTTCCTCAGAAATAAAAGGTAGTGTCTCAGCATATTTTGAACCTAATTCTATCCCTACCTGTTGACTTGGTGCACTAAATGAAACATGGTGAGTATAGGGCCAATTGTAGCATTCTGCCTTTCTCTCCACTGGTTAGGAGTATAGCTTTCTTCTAGGCACCAGTATCCCAATGTATGCCTGTAAGATGCTTAAGTATAGAACCAATTGGTCCTATATGGTTGGCTCCTTAAGTAATTAGGAAACAGACATCCATGCTGGGTTTTACAGCATTACTTACAACACCAAAGGCGGGGTAGGGTAGAGGATGTTCAGTGCTGAGTTTTTCCTTGATGCTTTTCAAGTGAAGCATTTATCTGTTCTTTATTTCTCTAAGTATCTTTTCCAGCTGTGCAGTTATAATTCAACAGTATCATGTACTGTCACTTCTGTGTTAGTAAATACCTGGGACCTGCTGAGTAATTATGAAATAAACTCATAATGAAATGCAGCGAAGTGTTCTAATTAAATTTTAAAGTTGCTTAACAATTCTACTTTAAATGGGAATTTTCTACACATATGTCCTAACAGGTTCTCAGAATACATTACTAAAAAAATATAAATGATATGGTAAACACAAAATATGATTTTCCACACCTTAACTGTGTAGAAAACCATTTGTAAACTAGATAAACTCATACACAAGAATTCAAATATTAACTTTGTTGGGATTCTAGGGTGACTACATGAAATTTTAAATAATACTTTTTCTATTAAAAAAATACAGGAAGCCTGTAAAGGTAGGCACCAACAGCACATACAATTCAGTATTTTGTCCTTGAAAATATCTAGTACTAATTGTGGATGGTGGTATGGCAAGCATACAGTGCTACTTCTCTGATTCTTTCAGCAGTCTCAGTCTCGTGGACCCCTTCAGCCATAGTCTGTATCTTTGCACTTAATAGTTACTGGTGGAAATTAAGAAAATGCAATAATTTGGACTACACCCACACCAGAAGGTTTGGTGAATATAAAATGTTGGCTAAAAATATAATTATTGTATACCCTCTGTGTTTCAGGGACTACAAAATTTATATTTAAAGAACAAGTATTTTGTCAACACGGGATGTGGTCCTTGTTTGCTGGCATTGCTATCCCTTTCTGCTACAACACAGGCTCTATTCAGCATAAGCTGTTTTTAAAAGTCTGATATGCTCACGGTCACTAACAGAAGTACAAATAATGCCATAAACCCCGTATCAGTATCATTTCTTAAACCACAAAAACAACCCAAAAACCCCCATCAACAACCAAAAAACTCCACACAAATGAGTCTGTCTAAGCATGAAAACCAACTGATTTAAAACACTAACAGAACATTTGTAAGTTGCATCAGATTATTCATCATGATATGAACTCATACTTGCTTGGAATTCATAGCAATGCTATATGAAATGGTGATGATAGTATTTTTTTGAAAGATCTTTTTGAGAAATGTTAATTTCAGAGAGGTAATATAGAAACAGTTGAAGGGAAATCTTAATGAATGTTAGAGAAATAAATACACAGAACTAGTGATATTGCTAAGAACATGTATCTCAATGACTCAAGAGACTTATCAAGAATTTGTTCCTGTCTTCCAGTTTCTCACTGTCCTTTCCTCACTCATACTTTTTCATCCTATTCTTTAAATTTTGTTTTCTTGAACTGTAAGTACATTAGGATTTCTAGTATTTTTAAATAAAGTGCCTAATATTGTTGGTCCTGTTCTCATTTGAAACTTCTAAGTAAGTCATAGCACAAAGCATAAACCAACATTTTACTTAGAATTATAGAAGCATAGAATTATTTATATTGAAAAAGCCCCTTAAGATTATCAAGTCAAAATCTTAATCAAACACAACCAAGTCCACCACTAAACCATGACCCTAAATGCCACACTTATATATTTTCTAAATACCTCCAGAGGTGGTGACTCAACCACTGCTCTGGGCAGCCTCCCAAGGCTTGACAACATTTTCAGTGAAGACATTTTTCCTAATATCCAATCCAAACCTCCCCTGGTGCAATCTGAGGCTGTTTCTTCTTGTCCTGTCACTTTTTACTTGGTGAAGAGACCAACATCTGCCTTGTTACAACCCCCTTTCAGGTAGTTGTAGAGGTGCCCCCTCAGCCTCCTCTTCTACAGACTGAACAACTTCAGTAGCCTTAGCTGCTCCTCATAATACCTGTGCTCCAGACTCTTCAGCAGCTTCAATGACCTCCAGACATGCTCCAGCCCCACAATGTTCTCCTCATATTGAGGGACTGCAAAACTGAACACAGTATCCAAGGTGCAGCCTCACTATCCAAGGTGTGGCTTCACTGAGT
Organism: Clamator glandarius; assembly: GCA_033459285.1. NCBI lineage: Eukaryota > Metazoa > Chordata > Aves > Cuculiformes > Cuculidae > Clamator > Clamator glandarius. Next base: position 287,167 of record JAUNZM010000679.1, on the reverse strand, counting down.
ACAGGGATACAATTATCTCCCTAGTCCTGCTGGCCATACCATTTCTGATACAAACCAGGATGCTGCTAGCCTTCCTGTACACATTGCCAGCTCATGTTTAGCTGGCTTTCAACCAGCACCTCTAGAGGTACTTTTCCACCAGGCAAATTTTCATAGAATTATATAATAATAGAATAATACATAGAATCATAGAATCATAGTATAGATTGGGTTGGAAGGGACCTTAAAGATCGTCCAGTTCCAAACCCTTGGCCATGGTCAGGGACTTCCCATTAGATCCAGCTGCTCAAGGCCCCATCCAACCTGGCCTTGAACACCTCCAGGGACGGGGCAGCCACAGCTTCCCAGGGCAACCTGTGCCAGTGCCTCACCACTCTCCCAGTGAAGAAATTCCTCCTTATGTCTAGCCTTAATCTGCCCCTCTCCAGTTCATACCCATTCTCCCTCATCCTATCACTGCAAGCCTGTGTAAACAGTCTCTCCCCAGATTTCTTGTAGCCCCTTTCAGGTAGTGGAAGGTCACTGTAAGATCTTCTTGGACCCTTCTCTTCTCCAGGCTGAACAACTCCAGCTCTCAGCCTGTTCTCATATGAGAGGTGCTCCAGCCCTCAGATCATCTTTGTAGCCAGATGAGGTCTCACAAAAGAGGAACAGAGGGGCAGAATCACCTCCCTCGACCTGCTGGCCACATTTCTTTTGATGCAGCCCAGCATATGGTTGGCCTTCTGGGCTGTGACAGCACATTGCCAGCTCGTGTCAAGCTTGTCATGCCATCTTTGATATCCACAGCTGTATACTTACTGCATGTATCGCTTTGAATCATCAATGCAGTTTTGCAAGTGGAGTCCTACTTATGCTAAGGAGTTATGCTGCCACAACTTCTGTCACTGAGCAATCATACCACTTCACATATAGCAGACATTTCTAATATAAACCAGGCTTAATTTTGGTAGTTCTTGCTTTAGGATTACCATCTGTTCAGTACAATAATAAGAAACGGTCACTGTAGCAAAACCAGAAACTTGAGTTATCCAGAACTGAATCCATAAAGAAGTTAACTGTTGTTGATTACCTCCAGTACTAGAAAACCAGAAGTTTTCCAGTTTTCAAAATCATGATTTTGAAACACTGTATATCTTAAGTTGTTTATTTAGTAAATTGTTTTTAAAAATCAAAAGGCAAAACACCTGTATTATCCACAGTGTGCAAGTCTGAAACCCAGCTTACAAGAGTTCCTTTTGCACCTTAAAAGTAGCATTTGTTTTTGCTGCTAGTTAAATATGGTTGTTGCTTCCCTTTGTAGTTTTCCTGATATAAATCAGTTTTAAATCTAACAAAGACAGTGAAATTATGCTACAACAGAGTTTAAAAAAAAAATCAGGAAATAATTTAGGGTGCGATTTTCCTTACTCAATACCAACCACTTGCTAGGAAGGGTCTCAGGAAAGTGCAAAAGTGAAGGGACTTCAGACAGAATTCACAGGCAAAAAATTACAGCTATCCTGCCTAGATCCCACTTTGCTATTACATGGTGGAACTGAACCTGCAGCTGGGCTTCCAGGTAACTTTTAGATTTTGGCTGTAACAGCCATAGGTACTTCAATTCTTATTGTTCAACTATGAGATCGTAGCCCATTTTTCACTTGTTCCATGGCTTTCCTGGCACAGGTCCTGAATGGTGTACAGCTTAGGAGTCATATTCTTTCGAAGATTGATTTACTTAGCTCATTTCATGTTAATCTTCAGTAAATCCCATATGTGTAGTGTGACTACCAGCCCATGCAGCATGTGGACTGTGATTACTAATGCTTTTTCAAGATGCTAACTATTTTAAAAGCATTATGCTCTGTCTTTATCAGGATGTGCAATATATTAATTAAAACACACCTTTATAAATTATATATTTACTATCTCCTTTCTTTTTTTCCCTAACACCCTAATCAGGCCACTGTGAGGCCAGTTTTAAAACCCTAGGTACTTCTGAATACATGTGAATTCTACAACACAAATAGATCCATGCTGGACTTGCTGTGACAGTATCTAAATAGTACTTCCAATTCTGTCTAGACGAGTAGCAGATATTTAACATTTGTTTCAAATTACTGAAGTTAATGTTGTTAATACAAATTTCAGGAAGTGGAAGGTTTCTCTAATTATGTTTTAAAGCAGAACATTAAGCAATGAGAATGCTGTTAGCTACATTAATATGAAGTAGTGTTGCTGTCATTAAAAGAACAAACTGGCATTTCTAGTTCTTCTGTGTTCTCTGTACACATCTCTTGTATCCTACAGCAAAAGCTGTAAGAGTTTTTCAGATTTTGGAGACATCTGTGTGTGTGTAATGCAGAATTAGAGCCATTACTCCTGAACCAATCTTTTAATTTAGTTTGGCTATTACATAGAAAATATTTTGAGATAACAGTGTCACAACACCTCACATTTATTTAATATATTTCATCCAAAGGTCAGAAGACATTGTATAAAAGCATATCAGTCTATTAGGAAGCTATGTATAGCCTGAAATTGTTAATGGTTTCATTTGCTTTTATTGTGAAATAATGAAGAATGCTTTCTTCAGAGATAATTCATAGAATCATAGAATAACCAGGTTGGAAGAGACCCACCAGATCATCAAGTCCAACCATTCCTATCAAACACTAAACCATGCCCCTCAGTACCTCATCCACCCGTCCCTTAAACACCTCCAGGGAAGGCGACGCAATTACGTCCCTGGGCAGCCTCTGCCAGTGCCCAATGAGCCTTTCCGTGAAAAAATTTTTCCTAATGTCCAGCCTGAACCTCCCCTGGCAGTGTTTGAGGCCATTCCCTCTTGTCCTGTCCCCTGTCACTTGGGAGAAGAACCCAGCACCCTCCTCTCCACAATTTCCTTTCAGGTAGTTGTAGAGAGCAATGAGGTCTCCCCTCAGCCTCCTCTTCTCCAGGCTAAACAACCCCAGCTCTCTCAGCCGCTCCTCATAAGGCCTGTTCTCCAGCCCCTTCACCAGCTTTGTTGCTCTTGTCTGGACTCACTCCAGAGCCTCAGCATCCTTCTTGTGGTGAGGGGCCCAGAACTGAACACAGTGTTCGTGGTGTAGTCTCACCAGTGCCGAGTACAGAGGGAGAATAACCTCTCTGGACCTGCTGGTCACGCCGTTTCTGTTCCAAGCCAAGATGTCATTGGCCTTCTTGGCCACCTGGGCACACTGCCGGCTCATGTTCAGTCGGCTATGGACCAACAACCCCAGGTCCCTCTCCTCCAGACAGCTTTCCAGCCAGACTTCTCCTAGTCTGTAGCACTGCACAGAGTTGTTGTGCCCCAAGTGCAGGACCCGGCATTTGGCCTTGTTAAACCTCATGCCGTTGGTCTCTGCCCAGCAGTCCAGCCTGTTCAGATCCCTTTGCAGAGCCTCCCGACCCTCCAGCAGATCCACACTTCCACCCAGCTTAGTGTTATCCGCAAACTTGCTAAGGGTTTCCATTCTAGGAATTTATGAAGATAACTTTTAAGACGTGGGTTTACTTCAGTCAAGTATCTTAGAAGCACTGCACAGAACTAGCTTCTGCTCCCAGGGTTGTTTTTACTTATGATATTTTTTTAATGCAGTCCCAGCAATTAACAGGAAGTGTCATTAGAGGAGACACCTGGAACAAAAAGTTACTTATTCTGTGTACTCTGAATTGCTATAATGGGTGGAGCTAAGGGTGTATTTTTTTCTCTCCAACAACATATTACATATTTTCATGTGAACTGTACAGAAAAAAAAGTCCTGTCTTGATTTAAATAGCAGTTTGTCCATTTCCTATTAAAAACCACCCAAACAATTCTTAAAATAAGTTTTGCAGCACCAGGGACAACCACAGTGTAAATAGTCAGAAAAGAATAGTCACTAGATTCTTGTGTGAGAGAAAATAGAGGAAATGTTCTTTTCTACTTCTGAAGATGGGGATTTATTAAACGTTTTAGCAAATAATTTGGTTTTACAATATGTTACTGGGAATTAGTGAGATTGGTTATGTCCCTGTTTATGTTTTTATGTGTTATGTCCTTAGTCTACTTCGAAAAATTTTGAAGTGGACCTTTATTATGGTTACAAAATTGTATAAAAGAGCATTGCACTCTTAAAATGAGGGCCACAGGTGGAATGTAGCAAGGCTAATATGAAAGATAATGGAAAAATCCACTACTTGTGTTCGCTACTTAAATTACATGACTGGGTAAATGGATTTTTCTACTTCCTAGGAGTGTGCTTCTACATTAGTCTAGCAGCAATTAGAGAGAAGAGGTTGCTCTGCAAATTGGCTTGGTGAACTGTAGTTCATATTTTTATTGTGTAAAACATAAATAATTGCTCCTAATCAATCCACTTCAAGTTTCAGTCTAAAAATTATTTATCATCCCTTTCAGCCTAGAGCACTTCTAAAATGTTTTCCTGAAATTTACTAAAAGGAAGTGGTATTTGTATCAGTAAGCCAACTGTGGTTATGTGAAGTAAATATTACTGTGGTAGCAACAAAGAGACTACATTATTACTGAAGAGTTCTTAACAAATTGATTAATGCTTTTAGAATAATTAGTCCGCATTTCAGATGTATTAGTGGTCTCTTATCTAATGAATAAATGATGCATCGCTTGATGACAATAATACTGAAACAGCTCATTTTTAGAAAAAGACAATAAATGAGAGAATTCCTTATTGACAGATAGAAAATAATTTACTAAAACCAGATACTTTTTAGCTTTTTTTTCCTCCTCTGAGACCTACAGTGTGATTTCTGCTCTTGTGGGTAGTAATGCTTTGGATTGATTTAGTAATAGCCACTAGTTTCCACAACTTGACAGTATTCTTGTGTTCAGGTAAAAGGGCTAGGAGTAAGGAGATATGAGTTCCATGGCAGGCTGCTAGTATGACAGTGGGAAATTATTTAATCTCTGCTGTATTTTCTGTAGTATGTAGACATGGTGTTCATGCCTGGAGTACTATAAAGCTTAGTATTACTAATTAATTAATTTCACTTGAGGCCCTCTGATGAAAGAGGCTCAAAAAAGTAATGTTATCTGAATGAATACAGGTATAAAAATTCCAGCAACTTTCTTAAAAATTCAGCCTGAAAGATATGAATTTGGATTTTTCTCCCTTTGCTTGCATGGTGTTTGCCAGACTAACCTTGTAACTGAAATGTGGATTTTGGTTGCCCACATCTACATATGAGTCAGAATGGAACCTCTTCATTTGTTCACTGCTCTGGTCTCTGGTGCCAGAAGCAATAAATTACTGCAGGCAATAAGTCCACACAAGAAAATTTCACTTGCACTGTACAGAATGATTTCACTAATTTACTTCTTAAACAATTACAGAAGACATCTACCTATCTTAATGGACTTTCAAATTCCAAAATTTATTATTGCATACCAACAGGAGCATTCTGATATTCTGAATATGATTTATTGGTATTGCCACAGCTTACAGCAGAACAAAAAATTTATATGGAAGTCACAGTTGAATTTCTTTGGAAACTTGTGCAGGTACATCACAGGTAAGATATATTTGATCACTAAATGTTTAAAATCAGTAAATCTTGTTACAGTATTTTCAGAATGTGTATTTGTGAATATATCCTGATTATCCAAGCTGAAACACTTAAAATACTCTAACTTAACTCTACAGAGCTTTAGTTGAGAAGATTTTATGGTATCCTTGGTCAGATAGTTTTCTCAGATCAGAGAGGATGAAATTGAAAATCTTAGTGTTTTATTCAGAAATTGATATTTCAATGCAATTTAACTTGAGAAAATTCTTTTAAAATGTTGTGTTTACTACAGCACAGAGCAGAAACAATCAAACAGAAATAAACTTGACTGTTGTAATGAAATAGGATTCTTATCTTTCACCTACTCTAAAAATTTTATTATTTTCCATTGGACTAAACCGGATTACAATTTCTGATTAGAATGGGTCTTCACAGAGATGGTCTTTTTTGTAGAAGGTGTCCTAGAACAACAGCAGGGATTTCTGCATTCTTCCAAACTTATCTTCACAGCCAGCAGAAAAAAAAATGGGGAAAAATCAGACTCTAATCTTAGGAGACCTCCTATCTGATACTGATACTGAGAAAAGTTGCCATTAGTGTTCTGCAGGGTTCCCACAGATCCGCTGAGTCAGAGAATGTGTCTATCTAGTTCTCCAGAATTCTGGGAGGAGAGTTGTGGGCTGGCTAGTCAATTGTGTTACAAAAAAGTCTCATAGTGCATGCTTGTTGTATCACACAGCCTCCAAATTTGGGTCTCAAACATCAGATAAGAAATACAGTTTGTTGACCTTTAACAATTGCACTTACAGCTCCAGACAGGCTACTATATTGCTAATGAGTGTGGGAAAATATTTTTCCAGAATATTTGGGGAGAGTTTGCTTTTATGATTGCAGATAAGGGGCTGGCTGAAGCAGAAACAGAGTTTGGAATATAAAGAATAAGGCAATGTTAGCATTGCTTGCACCAAGGTAGAAGACTGCAGGTCTGTATTATATTAGTTCTGTTTATTATAAGGTAGCACAAGAAAAGTGAGAAGGTAAGTAGAAAAAAATAAGAGTTAGTACCAGTATTACGGAAGATTTGAAAAATTTTATGACATCTTTTGTAAGTCATGGTAAATACAGATGTAGACTTAGCTTAGCGACCACCATATTTATCGCCATGAGAATATGGATTTCTGTACATAAAACCATGAAGGTGTATGTGTGGACATCTTCATATAAATACAGATGTGTATATTTTCCTCAATCTCTTCTGACTGTGCTCCAGCCCTTCCCTGCTCGCCCAGCCCGCTCTAACTGCCGCTCGAACTGCCTCGTTTAATGAGCCTTGTTTAATGAGCCCCGCACCTCTTTGCCCCACTCCTCTTAGCCTGTGCTCCCTAAGGGTCCTTTAAATCCCTCGCGGAAGCTTCCGGGACCGCCCACTCCCGTCAGGCACCGCGGTGGAGCGACCGTTGAGCCCGGAGCCCAGCGCCATCCTCCCGATCGATTTTTTTTAGGGTTTTTCCCCGTTCAGGGAAGCACCCAGCCGCCTATGGGCACCCCTATTACAGAACTCACCGTTCTGTCGCTGGATGCAGCTGAATAAGCTTATTGCAAGACCTTATTACTCTCTACAACTACCTGAAGGGAGGTTGTGGAGAGGAGGGAGCTGGGCTCTTCTCCCAAGTGACAGGGGACAGGACGAGAGGGAATGGCCTCAAGCTCCGCCAGGGGAGATTTAGGCTTGAGATTAGGAAAAAGTTCTTCACGGAGAGGGTGGTTAGGCATTGGAACAGCCTGCCCAGGGAGGTGGTTGAGTCGCCGTCCCTGGAGGTGTTTAAGGTGAGGGTGGATGAGGTACTTAGGGGCATGATTTAGGGATTGGTGGGAATGGTTGGACTCGACGATCCAGTGGGTCTCTTCCAACCTGGTTACTCTGTAATTCTGTGATTCTGTGATTTTTTTCATTTGTTCCAGAAAAGCAACAGGGTTATGGAACTGAATTATTTTCCTGTTTACTGATATGCAACTATCAGCCTCTGGGAGGGGTGGCATGTTTTTTCACTTAGAGACCCAGGTTAATGTTATCTTCAGAAGAAAAGCAACAGCTTTTTTCCAGGCACTTCAATATACTGTGCCTGAAACCCCACTATGTACCGCATAGCTTCCATTCAGAAGTGACTGCAGATGTTCAGTTTCTGTGACTTTCTCTGCTTCTCAAATTCCGAAACTAATTAGAGCTTAGCCAGAGACTCAGCCTCACAGTGGCTGGCACTTGAACAGCCATACTCTCTCAGTCTTCTGCACTCATCTCATAGGCAGAGATATAGGAGATCTTGTCAGATCTGCATGTTCCTAGGAATCTCTGAAAAAGCAGGAATCAAAATGTATTGTATTTTGCAGTCTCTCTCATGTGAAGGAGGGAAGATGAGCACATTGGTGAATCTAACCTTAGGAAATTAATTCTTCAAATAATTCAGTCAACAGACTTCTGACAAAGGTCTGGAATTTCCTGTGAGCTACTTGTATGCCCCAAAGAAGATAAATAATTCAGCTGGTGGTCAGGCGTCAGAAGTTCCCAGCAGATCTGTGACAAAGAATTCAGACTCTGATTAAATCTTATAGTCCTTCAAGGTCTCTCGATGCTTTTCTTTACCAGTGTGGACCAAGTAGAAATTCACTGGCTAATCACAGCTGTCATTGCTCTGTGGGAGGGAGGTGAACTGAGAAGAGACAACACGGCACCAGGTGTTAGACTTTGGACAGGGTACTAGGACTGCTGGTAAACACTTAAGGTTTAGCTAACAGGAGTGAAAACATATGGTGTTCACTATGTGACTGTGTGATTTGTCCATGCAAATTGTTAGAATAAATAGGGCTTAATATGACACCAACATCATCCTCTAAGATGCGATCCTCAGTAAGAGGCCAGCCACATAGGTTGTTGGTTGAGAGATTTGTACCAGGGGTAATGCCAGACTGAATGACTGCTGTAAGAAGACACCTTAATGGTTAGCAGTGTGGTACCGCACAGGAAATGACTGTTCTGCCCAAACCATCTGGAGGCAGGTAGTTTGAAAATATTGGATACTGAATTCACAGGAAAAGTCTATGATACAATGACTAATAGAAAGACCAGATGTGGAATAGCTATTACTTTCAACATGGTTCAGTCACAGAGAAACAGCTGAATTTTTGTGAAATATTTTGGGGTTTGGAACTGACTGTCCCCTGCTTTGATATTCTGACACTTTACTTGAACAACAGAAGGTAAAAAAGATCAGAGGCTCAAACAGAGCTCTAGAGAGAAGAGGCAGGTCCCTCTGCCCAGGGCTGCAGGCAGTCCCTGGGCTGGGGTGTATGGAGGCATTGTGCTGACAAGACCTTCTCCACCTACAGAGCTGCAACTCTGATAGTGTCAGCCCTGATAGTGTCAGCCCTCCACTACCTATGAGAAGGTCACTGAGAAAATGAACCCAGGTTCTTCACAGCAGTCCACATCAGGAAGTTGAGGGACAAGCTCAGTAAGTATAAATTGAAAGGAGAAGTTTATAGTGGATATCAGGAGAAACACCTTCTGTGTGAGGAGAGCCAAGCAATGGGCCAATAGCCTGAAGAGGTTGTGTTATCTCTAGCCTGGAAAGTTTTCCTGGATAAAGCCCTGACCAGTCTTGTGTGATGGGAAAGCTAACCCTTCTTTGGGCAGGAGGTTGGACTAGAGACCTTCATCACTGCCAACTTAGATTATTCTATGATCTTGGAAAAACAAAAACTTGCCAACCCCTGTTGCCAAAGACCCAATAACTTCCTTCTGTGAAATATCCATTCTCCTTTTTCTTTTACATTTATTTGCTGTTCTGACAAGATATTGCTTTTATATATATTTATGACAAGCAATTTTTTGAATGTCATTGTGAGGAGATGGTCTTTTGAAGCCACAATAAACAAAGAATTTAAAAATAAAACATTAATGAATATACTCCTGTTGAAAAGGGGACTGCAGCTACAATAGATGAAGTGTTGGTGCACATAATAGTAAGGTACTTCCTTCTATAGAAGCATGCTGTTTACATAATCAAGAAAGGATGTACTTCTCAACAATTTACTTGGTACTTCAAAAGCAAAGATTGCTATAGCAACACTGAAACAAACCAAAAAGAATTGCAAACAGATGAATCACAATGTTATATGCAATACAAAGAGTCAAATCTTTTCTGAATTGAGCTAGCTTTGTATTATAGTGAACAATTTAATAAAACATTTCTTAATTGTTTCATACTTTATGACAGGCAAGGAAAGTAAGTAAAAGAAAGAATTATGCTTCATGTGCAGAGTTTCAGCAAAATGCATTGTAAGGATAATAGCATCAAACTACCACATCCCAACACATCCCAACTCATCCTTCTTTCTAGAGTGAAGAGTCTGTGTTATCTTCCAGAGCAGCTGGTCTATGTACTCTAATGTCTTCCTGTATCAATGGCTAAGATTTCCTACTATGAATAAAATATTTGTTAAGTACAAAGGAGGACTCACGACAATGGTTTATAAATCTCAGGCTCTTTTCAAACTGTATATGTGGATTTTCCACATGTAAATGTGTAACATATCAAAATATGCCAAGTCATCTTCTTAGTAGTAAAAGCATAACTTCACTTTTAAATTGTGAGTAACATATGACTATTTTTGTTGCTCAAAGTAAATATGGATAAAGTCCATATGTCTGGTTTCGGCCAACTAATTTAGGCAAGCCAGGGATGCAATAATAAACAGCAAACGTTTTTTATTTCACAGCTTATACCCTGAGTAAGTCCATAAGGACTGAGACTAGGAACAGAAAGACCTCTGTTCTGTTCCCAGTTTTATCACTACCTTGATGCTACTTTATTTTTCAGTTTCCTCCTCTAAGCTTTGAGCTTCTCTCTAACACAGAAAATTTTATTCTTCTATCCATGTTAGTATCAGAGTAAAAAGGAATCACTGATAATCAAACACACCTTTGTGACACTGTAACTATCGTACAACTAAACTCATACTTTGTTATAAATGCTAGCGAAACAACACTAGCGATGCCAATCACAGGTGGAAAAATCAGGACCTACTGGGGGAGGAATTCTCTAAATGGAAATATTTGCTTTGAAAAGTCACTTGTTAAGTAAGTAAGGCTGTGGATGTAGTCTTCCTGGACTTCAGTAAAGCCTTTGATACAGTTTCTCATAGTGTTCTGCTACAGAAACTGTCGGCCTCTGGCCTGAACAGGCGCACACTCTCCTGGGTGGAAAACTGGTTGAATGACCGGGCCCAGAGGGTGGTGGTAAATGGAGTTAACTCCAGCTGGAGGCCAGTGACAAGTGGGGTTCCCCAGGGCTCAGTGCTGGGTCCAGCCCTCTTCAAGGTCTTTATCAATGACCTGGATGAAGGCATCGAGTGCACCCTTAGCAAGTTTGCGGATGACACTAAGCTTGGTGGAAGTGTGGATCTGCTGGAGAGTAGGGAGGCTCTGCAAAGGGACCTGAACAGGCTGGACCGCTGGGCTGAGACCAACGGCATGAGGTTTAACAAGGCCAAATGCCAGGTCCTGCACTTGGGGCACAACAACCCTAAGCAGAGGTACAGACTAGGAGAAGCCTGGCTGAAAAGCTGCCTGGAGGAGAAGGACCTGGGGGTGTTGGTTGACAGCTGACTGAACATGAGCCAGCAGTGTGCCCAGGTGGCCAAGAAGGCCAATGGCATCTTGGCTTATATCAGAAACAGTGTGACCAGCAGGTCCAGAGAGGTTCTTCTGCCCCTGTACTCAGCACTGATGAGACCGCTCCTCGAATCCTGTGTTCAGTTCTGGGCCCCTCACCACAAGAAGGATGTTGAGGCTCTGGAGCGAGTCCAGAAGCTGGTGAAGGAGCTGGAGAACAGGCCTTATGAGGAATGGCTGAGAGAGCTGGGGTTGCTTAGCCTGGAGAAGAGGAGGCTGAGGGGAGACCTCATTGCTCTCTACAACTACCTGAAAGGAAATTGTGGAGAGGAGGGTGCTGGGTTCTTCTCCCAAGTGACAGGGGACAGGACGAGAGGGAATGGCCTCAAACACTGCCAGGGAGGTTTAGGCTGGACATTAGGTAAAAATTTTTCACAGAAAGGCTCATTGGGCACTGGCAGAGGCTGCCCAAGGTGGTGATTGATTCACCTTCCCTGGAGGTGTTTAAGGGACGAGTGGATGAGGTACTGAGGGGCATGGTTTAGTGTTTGATAGGAATGGTTGGACTCGATGATCCGCTGGGTCTTTTCCAACATGGTGATTCTATGATTCTAAGTATGCAATAGAGTGGAAGAGTCATATATAGGTGATTACAGAATCACAGAATCACTAGGCTGGAAAAGACCTCCAGGATCATCAAGTCCATCCATTCCTATCAACCACTAAACCATGCCCTTGAGCACCTCATCCACCCATCTTTTATATACCTCCAGGGATTTAAATACCTCTAGGGATCAGCAGCATGGCAGAAGAGCCTAAGGTCCTCTTCTCTTTTGTAGGCAGCAGAAACCATCTCTGTTGTTTTTCTGCTGCATATATTTTGTTCTTGTGCAGCTTCACCAGCAGAACCTTAAAAGTCTACTTTCCTGATTAATACTTTTAGTTTCACAATGTTATCGGAAGATTGCAAAATCATCCTAATTGGTCACTGAATTGCTCTAGTTGCTGATGCCAAACTTTGGAACCATGTGGCATTAGCTACTCATCTGGCTCTCCTTCCTTCCCTGTTTCCCCTTAAAAAAATAGCCAGACAACCTGTGCATATTAATGCTAAGAGCTATCTTTTTTAAGACCATTTAAACCCACCATCATCCAGACTCTAATCAGCAGAATCAGTAAGAATGAAAATCTCATTTGCCTGGCTTGAATCTCCCACATAATAACATTCAGTAAACTTGAAGAGTTTAATTTGGAGATGTTAAGTTATATATAATTTCCAGTTACCTCGTGGTTCAAGTCTAGGTCAGATCTTTCTCCCCATCTTTTAGTAAAAACCAGTGTGTGGTAGCTTGCTGTTCCTTTCTTGCTAGCAGATTCAGCCCTGTTACACAGTTGGACCAGATGATTTTTGTAATTCCTGTCCGACTGAAATAGTCTATTCTATTCTCATCTGTTTTAATCTTTTTCTTCTCTGCCTAAACAATCTATACACCCTAGTAAACTCCTTCCAGGACCTGAAGGAGGCCTACAAGAAAGATGGGGAGGGACTTTTTACAAGGGCATATAGTGATAGGACAAGAGAGAATAGCCTTAAACTGGAAGGTACAAGGTTTACATTAGATATTAGGAAGAAATTCTTCATAAGGAGAGTGGTGAGACACTGCAACATATTGCCCAGGGAAGTTGTGGATGTCCCATCCCTGGAAGTGTCCAAGGTCAGGCTGGATGGGGCTTTGAGCAGCCTGATCTAGTGGGAGGTGTCCCTGCCACATGGCAGGATGGTTGGAACTGGATGATCTTTAAGGTCTCTTCCAACTCAATCTGTTGTATAATTCTCTATATGCACTTACACTGATTTAAATGCTAAGGGATTGCCTCCAACACTGATGGCTTCACAATAAGTCAAAGAGGATAGAAGCTACTACATTCTTCTCTCAGTCCCTATCACCTGAGGTTCTCTGTATTCAGCACTAAAAGGTAGGGGGACAATTGCTTTTACATTAATTACAACTATAAGTAACCAGAGAACATTTAAATCCTTTTCACAGAATCACAGAATGACCAGGTTGGAAGAGACCCACTGGATCGTCGAGTCCAACCATTCCCACCATTCCCTAAATCATGCTCCTAAGCACCTCATCTACCCTAACCTTAAACACCTCCAGGGACGGTGACTCAACCACCTGCCTTGGCAGACTGTTCCAATCCCTAACCACCCTCTCTGTGAAGAACTTCTTCCTAATCTCAAGCCTAAATCTCCCCTGGCGGAGCTTGAGGCCATTCCCTCTCGTCCTGTCCCCTGTCACTTGGGAGAAGAGGCGAGCTCCCTCCTCTCCACAACCTCCCTTCAGGTAGTTGTAGAGAGGTGTGTGATTCTGTGATTCTGTACCTCTGCTTAGGGTTGTTGTGCCCCAAGTGCAGGACCCGGCATTTGGCCTTGTTAAACCTCATGCCGTTGGTCTCAGCCCAGCAGTCCAGCCTGTTCAGGTCCCTTTGCAGAGCCTCCTGACCCTCCAGCAGATCCACACTTCCACCCAGCCTGGTGTCATCTGCAAACTTGCTAAGGGAGGACTCAATGCCTTCATCCAGGTCATTGATAAAGACCTTGAAGAGGGCTGGACCCAGCACTGAGCCCTGGGGAACCCCACTTGTCACTGGCCTCCAGCTGGATTTAACTCCATTTCCCACCACTCTCTGGGCCCGGCCATCCAACCAGTTTTTCACCCAGGAGAGTGTGCGCCCATCCAGGCCAGAGGCCGACAGTTTCCGAAGCAGAATGCTATGAGAAACTGTATCAAAGGCTTTACTGAAGTCCAGGAAAACCACATCCACAGCCTTTCCCTCGTCCAAGAGTTTAGTCACTTGGTCATAGAAGGTGATCAGATTACTCTGGCAAGACCTGCCTTTCATGAACCCGTGTTGACTGGGCCTGATCACCCGGTTCTCTTGCAAGTGCTTCATGATCGCACTCAAGATCACCCGCTCCGTGACTTTCCCCGGTACCGAGGTCAGGCTGACAGGCCTGTAGTTCCCCGGATCCTCCCTGCGCCCCTTCTTATAGATGGGCACGACATCAGCCAGCCTCCAGTCCAGCGGAACCTCCCCAGTCATCCAGGACTGTTGGAAGATGATGGAAAGGGGTTTGGCCAGCACATCCGCCAGTTCCCTCAAAACTCTTGGGTGGACTCCATCCGGCCCCATAGACTTGTGGGCATCTAGCTGGGCAAGCAAGTCTCTAACCACCTCCTCTTGGACCTTGGGAATCTCATACTTCTCTTCCAACCCTTGGGGTTGTGCACAGAGGGAACAATTTTCCTTACTGTTAAAGACTGAGGCAAAGTAGGCATTGAGCACTTCAGCCTTGTCTTCATCCCCTGTTACTGTTGTTCCCTCTGCATCTACTAGGGACTGGAGATTCTCCCTAGCCCTCCTTTTGCTGTTGACATATTTGTAGAAAGACTTTTTGTTGTCTTTCACAGTCATGGCCAAACATTTAAATCCTTTTAAGGTCTATAGTATTTTTTAACTTTTGGAATGTGATGTTACTGTAGCGTGCCTATCCAATTAGGTGATATTAGGAGATTAAAAGTCTTTGTGAAACATGGACATGGTGTTTAGCGAACATGAAACGTATATACTTATTCATGAAATAATAGTCAAGATCTTAAGTTAACAAGTTTTAAACTGTGAATAGTATGTCAAAGCAAATTCTGTAACTGCTTTAAAAAGATGATGTACTATTTTTCTTATTGCCCTAAAGAAGAAAACTTATTTGGGAATGTACTTCAATGTACTATGTTACTTAAACCTCTACAGCAGCTCTAGTGAGATATTTTTAAAGACTCTGGAAAGCCCTGCATTCAAGTTTAGGAAATGTTCAACCTTATAGTATATTTAGCCTTTTTTCTGCTGTTTCGAGTGCTGAAAGGGTACTGTTTTAGAAAGTGTTGTCTTTCAAATGTTATTTTAAAGTGGAATATACTTCAGCAAATAGATGATATATCTTCCAGGCTGCAGCTTCCTATCTTGCTTTTGTATGGTCCTAGTCGGCACACACCCAAATGTGCAGACACTAACATAATATGCTTGACACATGACCACAAACAGATCTAGTGAGTGTGAAGAGCAGTTAAAAGGCAGCATTATTTAACTTTGTGGGGTCTAGAGGGAAAAGCATTTTTATTTGCCTCTTTGCAATTGTAGAATCATCAGAACTTGCAGTAAATGGATGTCTATTGACTTACACGAGACCATCACTCAGGAGGGCATTCAGGACAATCACATCCACTTATTGAAGGGCAGAATTTAGTATACGTATCTAAAGCATTATCCTTATTAATCAACCAGTCAAAAGCTAATGTCTTCATGTGCATTTCCTCAGATGAATTTGAGGCTGAGCACCCAGGGGCTAAGAGAACAGTGCATGCAATCTTGCATCTCAGTCTATAGTGACTTAATTACTATAGTGAGTTTTCAGAGTCTGTATCCTGAAGAAGTATTGTATAGAACTAATCTTCACTAGCCTTGTTTTGCCTCCATGAGCCATGGGAATACCCTCTCACTATGTTCTTTTGTGTGTCCTTCAATTTTTTTCACCTGTAAAAAACATGATTTCACTGTAAAAGTGTTAGCATTTTCCCCAGTTCACACACTGCTTTGAGGTGTGGCAATGCACTTCTCCCATCAACACAAACATCTGCAAAGTAAAGCTAGGACAACACTTGCCAAAGAACTAATTTCAGTCAGGGAATATCAGAGAATCTTGACTTTTGGTACCATTTAAATACTGAGTCATTGTTAAGCATATATTAGCTTCAGCTGACCTGTAGAACAGAAGTTATAAAAAGAGTTTGTTAAAAATTTATTGTCTCATGAACTTGCATTGATACTAAAGCCATAAAGATGACGGTGCATATGCATTTGAGTTGTCAGAGGGAGATGCAACTTTTGTGGCATGCTGTATATAGAGTAGAATGGGAGGCAGGAACAAGAATGGAAACCAAAAACATGCTTTCTCTTATGAGATGGTAGTATAAATGTACTGCTATGTTGTTGGGCACTAGTACAATTTATGAGCTGAAATAACATAAAGCTGATCTTCTCACACTGTCATTTTAAGAGATACTTATTGTGCAAAACATTTCATGCGTTAATGTTTCATGGTTGACTGTTCCTTGTTTACTAACTCGGTGGACAGTTCATGCTTTATGTAGACTGGCAGTATGAATGAGTCTTTTTTATATTAATATTTGTAACATATTCCTTAATGCATCTTTCTTTTTTCTTCCTTGTGATATTTAATACACCTTTCTCTTTAAATCCTTCTCTGACCATTCCTTCTGGAAAAGCATTCTGGGTTACTTTGACATATGTATTGATCAAAAGATCAACACTCTCAATAATTATAGTACTTAATGTCTGAGGGTCATGTCGCTTTTAGTGCAATGCATCAAGAAATTCATTCAGTGCTGAGGAAAACACACCCCTATACACACTGAGCAAAAATAATCAACATCTTTGTCCATAAATTTTCCTTTATTCCATGAAGACTAGTTAAAGTTAAAATAATTATTTTAATCTGTGCCATTTGTTTTACTTGTAGACTTAGTTGTGAATTTCTAGAGGTTCAAAGGCTGTTTTAAATGAATCTCCTATTCTCCTTAATTTCATTCAACAATTTTTTTATAAGATACTTTGATTGACAAGCTTGATGTATCCATATGTTCCTTTGAAGTTTATAGTTAACACATTAAAATGGAAAATATTAAATCTGGAGACCAAGAGCAGGGCAGCCAGAAGAGGTCAAACTGACATTATCAAGCTTTTCATGTCTGTGATTTACAGAAGAGATTTTGTAAAATTATATTTGAAAATCAACTTGATGCAGCTCTCCTGGATAATATCAGCTAGACAAAACAAAATGTTCTTTTTCTGACCATACCTATCTGCAGTGTTACACCTTCCTGACCCAACTTCTTATTATTTTGTAGACTTGAAACAGACTGACCTTTCACAATCCTTATTAGTCTTGATTCAACTCTATAAGGAAGCCTCATATAAATGATACTTTAAAAAAAGGCTTGTAATCCATAAGCTTTAAAGTTAACATTTCAATCTGTATTTCTTTATATTAGGTAAAATTATTTTTGTTTCACATTTTTATTTCCTCTAAAATGGCGATATTATGATGCTTTCTGGTTCCTTTTGGAAATCAACATTAATACTTACAAGAAGAAAATGACCATCTCACTTTCCCAGTGCCATGTGTTCACTAATTGTAAAACTGAATAATGGATAATAACACATCCTAGTATATTTATCAATCCACATATGCTTTTACAATGAAAAGAGATCATTTGAGACTCTTCGTAGGTATTTTCAGCTCTTACTATTCATTAACAAGGAGCTGCCTGTGAAGGCTACTGGGTGAAAAGGAGGCTACATTACTGGTGAACAATAATGGAGAGAAACACCATATGAAATAGTAATTAGGTTTGGCCAAGGCCAGGATACAGTTGCTATAATATGTATTACTCAGAATTAATTTCACAGTTATGAAAGGATATGAGTTGAGATAGATTTAATGGTGACCAAGCTACCCTTTTTTCCCCCATGAACTCCAAGACTTTGAAACAAGGGAAAAATTGTCAGAGATGGTCGCTATATTATTGGCACCAAAGTTAGCAGCCTTGTCTCCTTAAAAAAAATGCATTGCCATTTTAATGACCTCTAAGAGAATAATAATAGGATAATTATTTTTTGAACACCGACCCCTACCACTGTACTGGCTGCTAGGTTTTTAAGCTAAAAACACAGTTAAAACGTTAAAAATATTTTTTTAATCCCTTCAGAAACTTCACAGAGACAATCAGAATAATGACTGTGAAAAATCATATCCTAATTCTCAAAGAACTGCAGTGCAGTGGTACATTAAACAAAGAAGGGAGGAAATTTAGTGTGGAAGTGCTTGGCAGGCAGCTAAGCTGCTCATCTTTGCCATGGCAAGCTAGCTCTCCATTGCTGTTTGCTGACTTTGCATTACTTCTGGTCCTTGATTTTCCACTGGAGCAATAATAAAGTTCTTGTTTTTCAGCAGTGGAAAACCAGCTGCCCAGCAATAACCTAGAATGAGTTTTGTGCAAATTTTAATATATCCCTAATTGGAAATTTCTGGTGGAAGGCTAAGGGAAATTTGAGGGAGAGAGAGAGGAAAATGAAATGTATTTTAGTTTTAAGCTGTGGAACTATTATATCAAGCACTGTGTTACACCTGGCATCTGTTTGTCTCTTTTCTTTCTCTTTTTCAATCTCCCTGCCAAGTGACTACTAATAAATAGATTTAACCTGTGCCATCTGTTGTTGTACTATAGACCTATCCACAGCAACCTCCTGTTTACTATAGCATTACATTTAATCAATTTTCTTTTGCCAATGACATTTAAAAAATACACATCTAGGCGAACCAGACATTTCAAATCACTGTTAAAATGCAAAGAGTGAGCACCTCCTCATGCATATGTTATACTGCCTTCCCTTTCATTAGCTAGATGCAGTTAGATCTGGAGTGCATCTTAGCTATATTTGTTTAAGGGAAGCTGTTCAGTACTGGAAAGGGCAGGGTAAGCCCTATACTGTACAGCTGATTACGTAATTGAAGATTTGTTCATGATGTATTGCCTCTTTGGTTGTCTACCATGGTTAGATTTCCTCCTTGGTTTCACAGAATCACAGAATCACTAGGGGCAAAATACTGCTGTCGTTGCAGTTCATGACAAAATATTAACAACTTCAAAGACGTTAGAAATTTGCAGCATTAATGTTTCTTTTGCTTAGCTGAATGGTAGACTGTAATCCTGTCACAATCTTTCTGCCCTCGATGTAGGAGCAGGAACCCTGTAGGTAGCAACAGCAGTTTATTAAGGTGATAGACAAGAACTGAAAATGAATCTGTCTTGCTGTCATGTATACAAGGGTTAGTCACACATGAGTAAATACACTGCTTTCTTTTCTTTTCCAAAGTTTTTAGAGTCTTAACTGTCTGTGTAAGGAAACACAGCTATGTTCTTGCCTGGCAATAAGATGAGATGCTGCAGACGGGCAGCACTTGGGCTGGGTATTGGCATTATGATGTGGAACTGTTTTAGATAATTTTAACAGTAAGTGCTGAAGTTTTAAACAGGTATTGTTTCAGTCCTGCTGTTAAAATAAATCTACTTAGTGAGGTTCATGACTTGAAACCTGGCTGTCTGATGAGCATTTATTTTATTTTATTTTAGAAACTAAATTAAGATAGCCTGAGTTTAAAAACTTCCAAGTATGCATAGGTATTGCATCAGTGAACTGGAAGTGCGTTGCATGTACTAAGAGCTGTCAAACAGAGGAAATCAAGACATGGAGCAGCAAACACACTTGTCCCTGCATTCATAATGAAAACTGATGCTTCCTAACTTTTACTCATTTCAAGTATGAAAACTGATGGTAAAGAGATTTGGCAAAAGATCTGGTAAGCAGGTGGTCAGAATGAGTAATAACAGCAGATTTTTCTGAGTTCATGGGAATGCAGAGGTTAGCAAGTTCTAATATTATTTAACAGCTAATTAATGAGCTTTTTTATGTAATACAGAGAATAACACTTCCAAAGACAATGATATCAATTCAACTTGACAGCTTGTACTTAAGGCCTGTGTATTAAATGTAAATTGATACTTAAAACCATATTAAAAAATGGAGCCATATTAGTAAATACTGGCTTAAATTGAAACCTCTGCATATTGTTTTCTCTTGATTCTCATTTTTCAATGTCATAGTGTCCTGGATGGCATTTAAAATCAATTATCTTAAAAGTGATGTAAGACTTGACCTACCTTTTCAATTTCCCATCCTTTTACTTGATACTGCATTATGAAGGAAATATGTTATTTATTTATTTATCTATTTATTTATGCATGTATTTTACTGGTAAATGATGATTTTGCAAGATCAAAATATTGCACAAACATAAAAGCTTAATCTCCCAATCTTTAAATTTTAAAAAGTGCGAAAATATTAAGCTGAGAACTATTAGGACTGGAGCATGTGAAAATGTATAAAAGAAGCACAAACTTAGGTTAAAGCCCCACAACTGCTGTAACATTGTTATAGCTCAGTGTTTGAATTTTAGCACTATTTAAAGTCATGGAGTTACTTTGTTAGGCACTTTTTAAACAAAGAGAGAAACAGATCTGCTTTCTAAGAACCTAATAGTCTCTAGCCCGTTTTCTGCAAATGAAGCTTACAGACACTTTTCCCTGTTTAGCAAATAGGACTCCTTGCTAGATAAAGGACAAAAAGATGTGAAAAAGGAAGACCTACATTCATAGATTGCCAATGTGCAAAGGCAGTGACAGATAAAAGTCCTCAGCATCTTTAGTCCTCCCAAAGGTTTTTCTTGATTCTTGAGTAACTCAGTCCACAGACAAGTCACTTTCTTTCCATTGGCTTAGGATAACATCCACCTCTTCTCTTATCCTGTGTAATCAATTTTGTGCACAAAATTGTCACTCTTCTCCTTCACAGCAAAGTTGTTCTCCTAGTGCTTTTAGAAAAAATGATGGATGCTCCATTTGTAAGACATTTTTTGAACCACATTCTGAAGCCATTATTATTCTAACGGAGATAGAGATTTAAATAACAACTGTGCTGTTATAAGACAATAATTTTCATTTGTTTTCTTTATTTAAAAAAATATACACTCTGAAGTCTATACTGAAGACTAACAGTCTGTGAGGTATAACTAACACTGAATGCTGTTGATTTCCAAGGATCCCCTCCTCCAAGCTCAAAGATATGTGAGAATTGAAGCATTGGTGGCAGGAAGTCTACACAAATGAACGAAAGTCTTGAAACAAAACTCAGACACATAAAGGAAGCATTCAAGAGGTGAAATCAGCATTGGGTAACTCAAAATGAAGAGAAAGATACTGCCCAGACATGTAGGAATGGGGCCAGCAAAGCCAAAACCCACTTGGAATTGAATCTGGAGTGATATGTGGAGGACAAGAAGAATTTGTAAGAGTATAGCATCAGCACAAAGAAGCCTAGGGAAAACATGAGCTTGCTGCTGCTTTGCCTCATTTTTTCCTGGTAGAGCCTATCTTCAGTGGTCCCAGGCTCTTGAGACCCCTGAGCAAGTCTAGAGCTAGGAAGATTTACCCTTGGCAGAGGAGGAGCCAATCAGGGAATATTTAAACAAACCAGACGCATACAGGTCCATAAGCCTTGATGGGCTGAATCCATGAATCCTGTGGGATCTGGCAGATGTCATCGTGGGGCCACTTTTGCTCATCTTTGAAAGACTGTGGGAAGTAGGAGAGGTTTCAGAGGACTGGAAGAGAGCAAATGTCACTCCTGTCTTCAGCAAGAGCTAGAAGGATCTGGGGTACTACAGAACAGTCAACATCACCTCAGTCCTTGGAAAGGTGATGGGGGAACTAATCCTGGAAATAGTTTCTGCTTGCATGAAGGACAAGAAGATAGTTTGGAGTACTCAGCATGGATTTGTGAAAGGGAAATCAAGCCTGACCAAGCTGATAGACTTCTAAACCAAAATTACTAGCTCAGTGAGTGAGAGGGGAGCAAAGGAGATGAAGCTGTAGTCTCCTCTGTGTTGCCCAGCAACAGAACAATGGGCAAAAATTTACATGTAGGAAGTTTTGTTTAGATGACAGAAAATACCTTTTCTTTTACATGGTCAATGCTGGAACAGCTTACTCAGAAAGACTGTAGGATTTGCATCCTTGCCAATATTCAAAGGTCGACTGGACAGAAGTCCTGGGCAACCTGCTTTTGGTGACCCTTTGAGCAGGGATTTGGACTGAACAGTGTCCAGGGGTGTCTTCCAGCCTCAACTGTGCTGTGATTCTGTGATCATTAAAGCTATATACCCTTGCAAAAAATCCAACACTGAGAAGAAACAAGGACAAGTTATGGTCATTGGTGATACCCTCCTGTGCAGAATGGAGTGCCTGTTTACAGACTGGAGCCTCTTTTCAGAGAAGTTTGCTGCTTTTCTAGTCCTGAATTAGAAATGCATTCTGGTTTTGGCTGGACTAGAATAAATTTTCTTGTCAGAAAACTGTATTTTTAAGTAAGTGTGCTTTTCAGCATCTAAACCATTAATTTTAGTGTGGAAATAAAGGTGATAATACATTCTTTTTTAGTTATATGTTCATCCAAGGAAGACAGTTCCCAGAGAACCTAAAGACTTTTTCAGTTACACATGTTTTACAAGTAAGCAGTTAAAGAGCCAGGACAGCTGATCCAAGCTGACCAGCAGAAGAATTCTATACCATGAACATCGTGCTCCATATATAAGCACATTGGAATGCTGGAGTGGAGGGCTATAGGGCATTCAAGCAGGACTGGCAGGCAAAATTAAGGTACCCCACTATATATATGGGAGATGTTTGACTGCACAGCCCTTGCAGTTAGCAAAGTTGTGGTTGGGAACTTCTAGATGAGGATCAGGGGTATGGAAAACAAAGGGTTGCAGTGAGTGTCTACTATTGATCACCCAGCCAGGCTGTAAACATTCATGAGTAATTCTATAAGCAATTAGAAGTTTCTGGATCAGTAGCCCTGGTCAGTATGGGAGATTTCAACTTCCCAGACGCCAAGTGGGAATATCATATTACTGCGTGGAACAGGTACTCGATATTCTTGAAGATTGTAGGAGATTATAACTTTTCATCACAAGTACTCAGTGAGATTGCTGCGAAAGCTGTCCTCCTTGACTGGCACTTGTGAGTAGAGAAGGACTTGCTGGAAATGTGATTGTAGTTGGCTGTCTTGGCCACGATGATCATAAAAAGGTTGAGTTTAAAATTTTCAGTGTAATGAGAAAAAAAAGGACAACAGAGCTGTTACCTCAGATGTCAGGAGAGCAAACTTTAAGCTATTTAGAGAGGTATTTAGCAGAGTGCCCTGGGAATCCTCTTCTGAGGTCTTAGGAGTCCATGAGTGCTTGTCAGTCTTTAAGAACCACCTTACAGAAGCACAGGAGCAAATAATTCCACCGTATTTTATGTCAATCAAGCAGGGCAGAAGACCAGTTGGCTGAAGAGGAAAAGGAACTCCTCAGGGAGCTCAAGAGGAAAAAGAAATGGTATGAAATCTGGAAGAGAGATCAGGCTTTACAGGAAAAGCACAGAGCTGTAGTTTATATGTGCAGGGACAAGACATGAAGGCCAAAGCTCAACTAGAGTTGAAACTGGCCAGTGTTGTACCAGACAAGAAGTGCTTGTTAAAGTATGTTAATAGCGAGAGGAGGCGTAAGGAAAGCATCAGGTTGATACGTGCTGAAGATGGTCATCTGAATAATAAGGATGAAGAAAAAGCAGAGGCAGTCTATGGGTTTTTTTGCCTCAGTCTTTAACAACCCTGACAGACCTTGGACTGCCCAGTCCCCTGAGTTGCAGGACCACAGCTCTGGAAACAGTGACTTTCCAGTTGACACTGTAGTTGTAAGGAACCAGATGTATGGTAACAAATCCATGGGTCCTGCTGCAATTCACTCAGAGTTCTGAATGAGTTAGCGAATGTTACAGCAAGTCGCTTTCAACCATCTGCTAGAGGTCTGGGGAGTTTGGGAATTCTCTGCTGACTGGAAGCTATCCAGTGTTATCCCAATCTACAAAAGTGATGTGAGGAAACACCCTGGGAACTAAAGACCTGTTAGTCTAACCCTAGTAGCCGGAAAAATTGTGGTGAATATTATACTGGGTACTATTGAAAGGCATTTAAAGAATAATGTAATCATCAGACACAATGAACATTCACAAGGTTCACAATAGGAAAGTCTTGATTAAGTAATTTGGTATCCTTCTATGATAAGGTCACCTACCTAGTGGATGAAGAGGAGGTGGTGGGTGTAGTTTTTCTGGATTTTAGTAAGGTTTTTGACATTAGCTACATATTCAAACTAAAGATTCCCTGATTTGATGATCATCAGTCGCTGATGCATTGATCTGCAACATTAATGTACTCTAGGTCTCTTAGTTTGTGGAACTGATATGACAACAACAGTACTTACATTGCAGGAAGCCTCCTGTTATTGGAAGACAGAATCCAACAACCCATATTTAGCTTTGTCTTGCTCTGCTTTCTCTCATTCTGTCACGCACAAGTGGTGCCAGCAGGAGAGGAATCTGAAAATGATAGCTCTGTACTCTGTTTTCTGGCTTGTAGCTTCAAAATAGCACCTCATCAGGTGTTAAGCAGGACAGCCTTTCTTGCCACTGTTTTGGGAGGAATTCAATCATTATTTTCTGCTTATGTAAATGGAAAGCTTCTTAAAAAGAGCATTGTTAATGTTGTCACTCAAGGATTTTAGACAAATAGAGCTCAGTTAAGAAAGGGAAAGTTGACACCTGATCACCTGAACTGTCCGTCTGGAAATGACTGCTGATTCGGTTTCTCCCTTCCTCTGGCATCTTCCAAAACAAAAGTGACCTAAATGAAAGGTATGAAAGTAAGAGAGCCTATGGAAATGCAGAAGACAAAATTCTTTTCAGGCCTCTTTTACTGAGGATGTGCTTTCTTCACTTTTAACAATACTCAACATTTGAACATGTCACTAAGCATGAAGATCTTTTACTGCATACATTTGAAAGATTTACTGAGTAAAAGGCTACTCCTGATTACAGCTGCCTGTGGACGAATAAAATATTCCTGCCTGGGCCATTTTCCCCCCTTTTGGTAGCATCCAATACAGTGAGGATATGACACATCTGGGAACTTTGTTAGCAAGGCACACAAATGTTTACATGTGGAGAAAGTGTGTAGATGAGGCACTTGGTGATGGGATGCAGAACTGTTCACCTCCATGACAGTGCACTGAATGTGGTCCAGGCTGCCTGAAGCTGAAGCTGTGGGTGGCTGTATAATGGGAAAGACTGAGGCAATTTTATTTCAATTTATAATAATAAATACCCCTTTTAGAAGTAATAAGCCATCCTCTCCAGCACACTTGATGGCTAAGATGAGTTGTTCTGCGCTGGAGTGGGAGGTAGGGGTGAGGTAAGAGCCTGCTGGTGTGGGGATCTTTCTCAATCTCAGTAAGAAAGGCTCAACAACAAATGACTTAATAAGATAACTGCTTTAATGAGGCAGAATAAGAAGATGAATACAGTCAATGAAGAACATTTTATGTCCCTTCAGATTCTGGGCACTGTGTGTTCATGCAGCATCAGACAAAGCCTCAGTGGCTTTTTCCATTGCATGCTGTGCAGACCAGATCCTGTCTGTGGGAGAAACTCTCCCTTTTGGTAGTTCATCGTCATGTATAATTTCTTTACCAGATAAGAACTCTATTTCTGAAGGATGTTCTTATGAGAGTTCCTTGCCATACTGTTCAGTGAGTGCAAGGCAGAGTGTGTAATAGTGGTGCCAAGCAGGAGCTGCCTGCAGGTTCCTCCAGCACCATGTGTGGACTAGGATCCTCCCACCACTGAGGGAAGCCTGGATCATGCCATGGCATGACTTGACACAGCCTGAGGGACAAGTGTGTGTGACGCTTGCCTGGATTAGGTGTATTGTGGATCTCCTGTGCAGCAGGGTCCCATTGTGGATCAACGCAAGGCCTAAAAGAGCTGGCAGCATAAGCATAAACTCTCCCCTGGAAGGATTTACTGGCTTCATGATGTACATGTTACTGGCTGGCTTGTTTCAAGAGTACTGCATCTGCTGTATATAAAATAGTTTATTCTGTGAAAGTTCTCATAATGATATATTTTTTGTTTCCCCAGGCAAATCTTCTCCCTAGGAATTTAGAGCTTTAAACAGACTTTAAAATATCTGTTTAAATTTGAGGGTGGATGAGGATTTAGATTATTTGCCTTTTCTTCTACTTGTTTTTTAAAGAAGGTCTTTAATGTGTATTTATTTTTGTAGGCAATTTACCTGTATGACTTATCCAGAAGCAAGTTTAGATAATTGCCAGAGTTAGTAGTTCCTGTATTTTGGTATTATAACTTCAAAGTTCTTGGAATAATAATAAAATTAGCTGGCTTCATTGTGCATCATATCTTTCCTGCTGTTATCAAGCTTTCCCTAATATGTAAATGTTTATTGATAAGTCAGAACCACTCCTCATTTTTCATTCAAAGCTATACCACACCAGTGTTAGATGTTCTTAAATACAAAGTAGCACCCTGAAGCAGAAGAGAAGGATTCTGTTGCTGTTGCAGTTAACAAAGCCGAAGGTGCTAAACATTGTCAGCAAGAACCATGAGGTTTTTTTATTGCAAATGAAAGTCTAATTAACTTCTAAGTATGTACCATGCTGAAGACTGCTGTGTTGACTTTCAAATTTCCATCTGTCTTAGGGGCAATTTACATTTTTGTTAACCAAAAGAAATGAAAACCAAGGTAGTGGGTATCTTGTACTTGAATTTGTAAGAGTGAAGCAGAATTCTTATTATGTTTCAGGAACAATTTATGTATTAGGTGAAAGAATTTTTCATTATGGCAGACACACTAGTGCTAATAAGGTGACAATTTTGTAATTAAATTACAAATCCTGCATTTAAAGAAAAGAAGTGGTTGTATCATTCACTTTTCAAAGCTATTTGTTATATAGGCCTAACAGTTCCTATGCAGAGAGCAATTTGCATGGACATTGTAGGCATGTCCTGTGAGTGAGAGTAGAGACGGAGAAGGCCTTCTGCTCTCTATAGGTAAAGAGGCTCAAGGATCCTTGCTTAGAGCCACGAGAAAAAGAAAACTGAATTACACAGGGTTGGTCTAGCAGGGGACTGCATGGCCTTGTTTTTCAGCAACTTCACATGAACGTACACATTAAAGCAGCATTATGCCACTGCTGGGCAGAGTAAATTCACTAGATAATTCATGCTACAAAATAGTGGATTAGGACAGTTCACTGTGATAATGCTAGAGTTCCTGCCAGACTTTTGGCAAGAAATATGAGGACCATGGCAGAACTGCTGCACCAAAGATTTGCTTCCCTGCACAAACGAAATTCTAAGTTTTGTAGTAGCTAAAGGAAATGTAATGAGAACCCCTTCTTTCTCCCCTCATACACTCCTCTTGCAAACATGTTGCTCTCCCTGGAACACAGTGTGGGCCCTCAGCCTTGACAAATCTCCCAGTCACCCTTTAGTCCCTGTGTCTGATTGGATCTTCATCCTCAATCCTACCGTCGGCTGCCTCTTGACAAGTTGTAGCTAAGAGATGAGCTGTTGCGTTTTGGTATCCATGACCATATGCTGGGTTTCTGTCATCAGGGACTCCTGATAATCATGATCCCTGCTTGTCATGGACCTGTGTGATTTCTATTCTTCTTGTGTCTTACACCAAAATAAAAGGTCCAGCAATTTCAGATGCAAGTCACTAATGGTCCAGATTTCTCTCCACATGATGCCTTCTGTGGTGACTGCTAAGGCATCCTGAACCATTTTCATAGCAGATTCACACAGATATCATCTCTTCATATCTATGAAATATATTAAATTCATATGCCCCAGACATGTTTAAGGTCTTTCAGTTATCCTCATGTTTAACTGAAAGAGACTGGAGGAGATATCAGAATATTGATTACCAGCCAAAAGCTTTCATAGGCTTTTTGGAGAGGCAAGGAGCTCAGCTGCCAGAGTTGAGAGCTGAGTTGCAACGTATAATCTTGTTTGTAAATGATTTAGAGGTTACAACAGGGAAAGACATGCAGACATGTAGGTTCTAGAAACTCTTGCAAGAGCAATCTGGCAACTTTTGCTGTGTTGTGCTTCAATACACTTGGCTGCCACTGTATTATTACCATTTCTTTTTGCATCAGTGCAACAAGATATGTTGCATACTGTAAGAAAAATTACTTCACTAGAATTAATTTCCCTCATTTTTCCCATGCAACAGCCCTACTACAGATTGTACAGAAGAAGTATACAACTATCACAACGTAACAATATTCAAAAAAACCCAGTTTTTAGAGACATTAAGCTTATAAAGCCTTTGAATTCTTTGAAAATGCACTTTGCTAGAATTCTCAAGACTTTCCTAAATATTAAGAGATATACAACAGGGTTGTGTAAATATCACTTAAAATATGGCCAATAGTAACTGAGAAAAAAGATGAGAAATGTGGTACAGATCTCTATAGCAAAAGTATTTCTGAATTATTCAGCTGCTGGAGCATGTAAAAACTCTTCCAAAAGCTGTTATAGTTCTTGTCCAAACTCCTAACATGATTTGTGAAATCATATAGTTCTGCTTTAATTTTAGTATAAGAGTAACTTCGTAAGGCTTAAATAATTCCTGAGAACCATGAGGAAACTCCTTGAGTTAAAACTAATCTTTTTATAGTCTTTCTTCTTTCACATGTTACAGAAGTTCCAGAACTGGATTTGTATGTATTAGAAGCTAGAGAGAAATAAAGCAGTTTATAATTACAGTTTACTTATTTAACTTCAACGCTTATAAAAATGGGATATATGTCTAAACTGCATAACAGAGAAACAGCAACTTTGTGCTTCCTGGCACCAGTGCATGTAAACAATATGAATGATAACCTGCAGGTAATTTTTACTTTCTTTACAAAGAAGAGAAATTAAGAGCCTATGAAGGATTGCAACTTCAGATGAACTCATCACATGCACCTGTCTTTATTTGAATGTGTAATACAAACGTTAAACCTCATCTATGTGTGAATATATTGTATACAGGTAAGTAGATATTTATGTAAAAATCACTGACTGTCTGAATCAGACTTCTTCACTTAATAGTGGCTGACAGGCAGGCTGCTAAACAATAACCTGGGAGTGTGGGAACCCTCTTAACTTTTGTCAGTGTAAGCCACACTCCTTTTTCACAGCCTGGCTTGAAATGCCAAACATACAAGTGAATACCGACAAACTGACACTGCTACACCACTGACCCCGGGCACTTCTTCAGGTCAGAAGGGGTTTCTAAAGCATCACTTCACCTTCTTCAGGCATAGCTGTTGGTATATGCTAATGCCCAGTGGTCAAACACCTTCTACCTCTACATCATTTTGGCTCCCTTTAATTTTGGCTTTTTTTCAGTGACCATTATCAGATTACAAAAGCTTGATTTCCCCAGACAGGATTCCATTTGGCTGGACACACAGCAAGTTTTAATACGACACAGTTCATAGCCTTCTGTGAAGATCAAGTTGCAAAACAATTTTTTAGTAAAGAGAGTACTCAGAGAAATACTACAAGGTTTCTGTTTGTAGTCTAAATGCAAATGACACCATTATTGAGATTAAGAGGGATTTAACTGAAGCAAAGCAAGATGACTGATTGCAAAAGAGTGTGTTATAGTCCCTAGGGCAGAAACTTGAAGATGCACTTTACAGTGAGAAAACATAGAGAACTCACAGCAATTTCTTCTCTCCACTCTAAAAAAAAAAGGAAGCAAACCGGTACCATTTTCATTTGGAAAATTTACCCCATTTCACTAGTCAAATTCCTGTTTCGAATTTTAGAACCAAAGGGAAAGACAATCAGTTTTATTTGATAGAGTTTAACTGAAGTTCTGAGCTCAAAAGCTAAAAGAGCTGTTGGTCAAAGGAAGACAGAAGTACAGGAGAGCCCAACAGCAACAGTGTGGCAACCTTGATGTTCTGTTTGGGATTGAGCTTCACTGCCTTTCTCTTCTGGTGAACAAGAATTTGATGGTGTATCAATAACATAAATCACAGAACCGTAGAATCACTAGGTTGGAAAAGACCCACTGGATCATCGAGTCCAACCATTCCTATCTGCTACTAAAACATGTCCCTGAGCATCTGTTCTACCCATCTATTAAATGCCTTCAGGGATGGTAACTCAACCACCTCCCTGGGCAGCCTCTACCAGTGCCCAGTGACACTTTCTATGTAATTTTTTTTTTCTGATATCTAGTCTGAATCTCCCCTCATGGAGCTTGAGGCCATTCTCCCTTGTCCTGTCCTCTGTCACTTGGGAGAAGAGCCCAGCTCCCTCCTCTCCACAACCTCCTTTCAGGTAGTTCTAGAGATCAATTAGGTCTCCCGTCAGACTCCTCTTTTCTAGGTTAAACAACCTCAGCTCTCTCAGCCGCTTCTCATAAGGCCTGTTCTCCAGCCCCTTCACCAGCTTCGTTGCTCTTGTCTGGACTCGCTCCAGAGCCTCAACATCCTTCTTGTGGTGAGGGGCCCAGAACTGAACACAGTACTTGAGGTGCGGTCTCACCAGTGCCGAGTACAGAGGGAGAAGAACCTCTCTGGACCTGCTGGTCACGCCGTTCCTGATCCAAGCCAAGATGCCATTGGCCTTCTTGGCCACCTGGGCACACTGCTGGCTCATGTTCAGTTGCTGTCAACCAACACCCCCAGTCTTTCTCCTCCGGGTAGCTTTTCAGGCAGACTTCTCCTAGTCTGTAGCACAGGGTTGTTGTGCCCTAAGTGCAGGACCTGGCATTTGGCCTTGTTAAACCTCATGCCACTGGTTTCAGCCCAGTGGTCCAGTCTGTTCATATCCCTTTGGAGCCTCCCTGTCTTCCAGCAGATCCATGCCTCCTACCAGCTTAGTGTTTTCTGTGAATTTAATAAGGGTGC
The DNA here is from genome assembly GCA_033459285.1 of Clamator glandarius. Lineage (NCBI taxonomy): Eukaryota > Metazoa > Chordata > Aves > Cuculiformes > Cuculidae > Clamator > Clamator glandarius. The sequence continues at coordinate 256,379 of JAUNZM010000679.1, read as the reverse complement.
CCTCAATGCCTTCATCCAGGTGATTGATAAAGATGTTGAACAGGGCTGGAGCCCTGGAAACACCACTTGTGACCAGCCTCCAGCTGGAATTAACTCTGTTTACCACAATTCTTTGAGTCTGGCCATCCAAACAGTTTTCCACTCAAATCCTTTCATGCAAGTTTTTGTGGAAGTTATGCCACCTCTATTTTCAGAAAACATAGGACCTGGTGGAAAATGCACCTTATATGCTGAAGACCTGAAATTTTAACTCTCTCTTATTTCATGTCAAATGTTATGTTTTTTAATATAGCAGCATTTATAATGTGCTTTTGCCTTGCCTATTTGCAGTCGAGTCCTGGCAATACCTGCCACCTGTAGAGAGTGCACAAATAATATTTTACAAAGAAAACATTTTAGGAGTTTAATCCCTACATAGTAAATATTAATTAGACATTTAAATTATTGGTTTAAAACTGCTTTTGTGATATGGAGGGCATGTTTTTCTGTCAGCTGCTCAATATTTATTTTAAGTGTATTAAACCACCTCAGGAATATTCAGTGCACGAAAACCTTTTTATGTTTGAGTGGATTAAATTTACAAGTCCAAATTAATGTTATAAATTACATTTACATAATTCATTCTCCACAAAGAATTCATTTTGCATGTATAGCTGTTAATATATGCAATTGAAGACAAAACCACAACATGTGATTTTTGCCCATGTTGGTAATTTGGACTAAGAAGAGTTTATGGACTATTTCAGCTCCTTTTTTGTCTGCCTGTTGCATCTTTCTCTTAGTAGCTGTGTTTCACAATTAAGTAGCACATATATGCATTCCCAAAGAAAAGGCGTCTTGCTAAATAAACAGCCCTTGCTTTGGTTCTTAGGAACGTAACAATGCTTAAAAAGCTACTATTAATATTTTGCTTATTAGCATAAATAGGAAAAGGCAGCTGGGGAGAAGCAAAAGAGCTGAACAGAGGATTGGGCACTAGTGTTTTTCCTTGCTGATTTGAAACACCTGTAACAAAAGCTAAGCTGAGATCAAATACTAGTTAGTATTAGGCTTTGATTTAAAAAGACAAAAATTTTACAAAGTTAACCAAGGCATGTTAGCATTCAGCTATCTTTGAAATTAATGGAAGTTGTGTGGCTAAGTCCCTGTGCCATTTTGAAGCCCCAGATCCCATTGTAATTTGCAACACCTGAAACTGTTCATTCATTTGGCATGGTTAACGTTAGCAATTTGTTTTGCAAATTGTACACCCATATTAGCCTAATTCTTGCTGTCAGAAATCTTGTCTTGTGTCATACTAACAATTAATGGTACTCATAACTGTAAAGTCCAGGTACTTTATATACCACTTTATGGTCTTAAGTGATTTGTGTTCATTTAGATATACTCAAGAAATGAGACTTTGTTTTTTTTCCCGTCATTTACTGTTAGCTTTTTAAATCAATAGAAAAATTGAAATTATCCTCTCCTTCTTCCTTTAATAAGTTTGTTCACTAATTAAGAAAACAAACTAAACCCCAAAGTGCCTACAAGCACCTACCTGCAGAAAGATAAAATAATTGAACCCCAGGAGTTATTTGAGTGAATCTGAAGATGGTATTTAAGCTAGGCTATATATTTTTACTTTGTTGACCTCTGCCTCTTTCAATACAGTATTTGTATACGAATATAGTTATTTGAATATAAAATTATGCCACACACAGATTTATGTCCTATTCATCCACACAGACACATAAATTGAATTACTTCTTATGATGTACGTAATCAAATGTTCTTGAACTGTCATTATTGTTACTATGATTATTCATTATCACAGCAACCATTTCTAGAATGTGGATTCTCCTGCATTGCCTTGCTTCAATGACTGGACAGATTTTATTATTAGTATCACTCATTATTTATGATTTCATTCCAAAATCTCACCAAAATTATTCCTCTCTCCCCCCCAGCTAACACAATTTTCTATATCATAAAAGAAAACAAAATCAGACAAACTCACTACTTGAATTACTTTATCTACTCTCAAACCTAGCACAGTTTAAGAGGCACAGTGAGGCTGGGCAGAGGTTTCAGATGGTGAAGAGAAAATGATTTATGTCAATAGAGTAGTAAATGGACAATTTGACTCTATACTAAATCTATGTGCAGGTATAATGACTGGTAAGAAGTTTTGCTACTGCTCAGGCAAAGAGAAATGAACTTGGAAAGTACATCTAGATCAATAAAGGTCAACCATTGTGACCACATTGTGTTAAAGTCTGGTACTGGGGAAGGTGTAGACATGGGACTAAGAAACAGCATAAAGTACTCTGGCGTGTTGCAGTCCCTCATGAGAAAGATCTACAAGGTCTTTCTCTCTCACTCCTGTCTCGAAGGACAGTTTGACTCACACTGGAGTTCTTCCGGCGTTTATTTAACAAGTTGTATATAATAAGAATAACTTTTCCATTTTTAGAGGTTAAAAAGAGCCCATTGGACAGAAGTTGATTACCAACCAAATCATGTTTTTGTTCAACTTGTGTTATCTCTTAAGCCACACACAAAATATAGACTGTGCTCTGAATGCCATTTGGCTTTCTGATCCTCTGCATCCTGCTGATGCTTTCACTCCCTTTCTTTGTGCTGGAATATCAGATGGCTCCCACTCTCAGCACAACTGCTGGCATTTGGCCATTTGGAATAAACAGCCACATGCAAAGAGAGGCTTCCCCAACTTGTTACTAAATGGATTTCACTGGACAAAGAGTTATCAAAAACTGGAGTTTTCCTGGGCAGAGAAATATTTTACAGAGGTTACTTATCTTTTGTTTGGGGAGGAATATTATGTGTTTAATAATCCCTGTATTTTTCAGTCCCACCTCAGTTTGCTTGTTTACTAAACAGAGCTGCCCCTGCATTCTGATTCCTTAAAAATGCTTATAGTTCAGCGAGAATGCTCCCCTGATTCAACAAATGTAAATGTACACAAAGGAAAGCTATCAGTTTTACAGTTGTCATAATGCATTATGAATAATGTCAGTACTGCTACTGAAGGCCGTTTAGAGTAGTATGTGAAAGAGAAGAAAACCAGTGAGGGTATAAACATTGAACTTTCTGGAAATAGTTTAAGATTTGCTCTTTGATCTATGGGAGGGGCAATACTGCAGCCCTACTGCAGGAGCATATTAGTACCAAAAACAAGTGAGCTCACCAGGAGAAAATCAGTTCAGCATAAGGGCTGCAGAAATTACTGCCCAAGAAAACTCAGCTACAGAAATTAATGAATAGTTTGTGGTAGGGTGGAGCAAAAATATTTGGATAAAAAAGCGTGGATTTCCTGAACCTAATTACTAAGCTCAGCTCAGCAAATATGAGTGTTCAAAAGCAAAGCAAAATGAGTTAGCCTGTCATCAGTAGACTTATTTTAAGATGTAATCAGTCCCATTCTCAAGGGCGTTTGTTTCTTTTCATTTGCCATGCATAGGGCTGACATTGCTTTCCAACTACTTTCTGCTCTAGATCTGTGAAATCATCCAGGGTAAAAATCTGACCATGAAAGAATAAATTACATAAACTGGATCTCCCATATATCTCAGCTGCTCAAAAAAAGCATTTTTGCTTTAGGGGGTTGTGGGGCCAGATACTCATATTTTTCAGCAGCTTTTTTCAAATCAAGGATTTAAACTAAAAAATAGGAAAACCCTCACATTTTCTTCCCCATCTTTTTTTTTTCTTTTTTTTTTAACAGTGACATTTTTTTATCAGTGGATTGACAGTTGTTTGAAAGCTCTGAATTAAATCTTTTGCAATGACACATAATATGATAAGTCAAAATAACATTTGGAGCTCAAGTGGCTGCTTAGAAGTATCAACTAACTTAATGTTCCAGTTTAAGAAAATAAGTAAAAGGAGCTGGGCATCAGAAAACAACACAGATATTGTGTAGGTGTGCTGCAGATATAATGAGAAAGGCTGAGGACAGTTTAATTAAAGGATATTGCTGAAATAATGTTGTTCTAACAAATGGCAGGCTTTTTCCTGCAACTGCTTTCCTGTACTTTGTTACTGATGTAGAATAACCCTAATCCAAACCCCACAAATCCTGCATCTGACCCTGATAGCCCCTTCTCCCCCAAAATTCCACATATGAACCTCTTCAGCACCCTTCTTAGTTGTTGAACTATGAACAACCACATCAGCTTTTTTTGCTTTAGTCTTAGTACTGCAGCCAAACAATGAGTCAGTAGGACATGAGTGGAACAACAACAACAGCTCAAAAGGAGGGAAGAGGGATGAGGAGGCAATAAGTAAAATGAGAGGAAGTTGAGAAGGCTGCAGAGGTTTCTCAAGCAGATGAACTTCCCATCATTCTCAGAGAATGAAGAGGATGGAGGCGAGTTTTCAATCAGCTAGAGATGACAGAGACAACAGTGCAAGTATGTGCCTGTGAAAGTTTAGACAAAAGTTGGAACGACTATTTAGTTGTCATATTGAAGCTGAAGGTTTTCTAGAGATGGGTGTTTACAGTAGTATACTTCTTTGGGTTTAAGATTGATGACTGCAGGAAACCTACTTTACAAAAGTGAGTGCAGTTAATAGTTTACCATCTTCTCTCAAATGCTTTTGTTAGTTCTCTGATGGTTTGAGGACCTGAGCTTGGAAAGCTGTCAATGAAATAACAGGAAGTGTAGAGAGAGGTCATTCCCACAGAGTGATTGGTCTACAGATACAAACCTTTCTCAAGATCTCCTTTGGTGTCCCTCATCACCAAAGGTAAACTCTAGCTGTGTGAAGAGATGTTGTGGCAGATAAAAAAGCCCCCCACAAAACTGTGAAGGAAAAAAGCTGAGAGATTAAACTTTAATTCCATCTCTGAAACACTTTAGAGGCCATCACTCTTCCCATTTTTCAAGTACAAAATGGTATTTAGGAAGCCAGATGACACTAGAGTTAAGGAAAACACCAGGAAAAAAAAAAAGTTTATATACATATACGAGAGACTCAGAATGAGAGACTGAACAGTCAAATTTTCAACACTGGTGTGAACTATTATAAATTTTGTGGACATGCCTGTTCTTAAGATATTATCCAAAAGCTAATTTTGAAATGTAAACTTTGCTTCCTTTTGACTCATGGAAAAAATATAGCTTTAAGTGACTTGAATTTATCAGTTAAAAAAATGAACCTACATTTTTTCAATGATAAGAAGCCCAAGGAGCATCAACAAAAATGAGTATCATGGTCTATACACAGGAACAAAAAGCCTGCTTCAGAAAATAACAGCCACATGGAAGTTGTAAGAGCAGCACTCAGAGATTTTAATTTCCCATTGTTTTGCATTTTTTACTTCAGCTCCATTTTCTAGGCTTTGTTAAGGGTCTACATCTTTCTCCTTTGGGCTGGTGAGAAATTGTATATACTTCTGCCGACAACCAGAGGACACAGTACTAAAAATCCTCTTTGTGGTACGACAGTGCGCAGCTTGTTGGTGGTGTTTAGGCCTTTTCTTTTTTGGCAAAGATAGGTTTGAATTTTGACGCTCCACGTGTGTACAAAGATCGCACTCCTTCCTGCCTGATGCTGCATGTCCTGCAGCTCCTTAGCTCACACCCCTTCCTTCGCTGCTGCATCACTCTTCCTCTTTCCTTTTCCCCAAAAGGAAAGCAGCTGTATGGGAGGCAGCAACGCACTCTCTGAAAAGAGGGGCAGGGAGACACAGGGGAGCACAATGGAGAGAAGAGAGACAGAAAAGCATTAGAAGTAGAACAGAGTGTGGAAGAAGGGAGTATCCACCCTCAGACGTAAGGAGCAAGCTCACTCATCCACACAGTGGGGAACCATCTCTTTGATAGTTCCCTTCACAAAAGGATCAGAGCAGATGTGAATGGCAAAAAAAAAAAAGAGATCTGAAAATCTCAAAAAATTGCCACAGACCCAGAGAAACATATGCCAGAAATGCGTATACTCAGGTAGGAGAAGGCATCCGTTGTGCCTGAAGATGCTCATTCTTCTATGTCTCTCCATCTTCTTACTCCCTAGAGAGGAGTGCAGCTCGTATGTTTTCACAACATATGGCACAACATATGTCAGTGTGTCACCAATGCTGAATGGATCATTACGATGTCACAGTGCAAACAGCGGGGGAGGGGAGATTTTTCAGATCATTGTAGTAAATTACTAGGAACAGCTTAAAAGCATACATATGAGTTATTAGTGGCTAGGACCTTTCAATCTGGGTATTTCACACTTTTATTTCACTTGTAGCAGTCATCTTTAGAGAGTATTCTGTAATAATAAATTATGTAATATAGTGAAGCTCTACATTCCCTTCATAAATCCTGTGAACTGTTGCTGTGTCCTTGTCTAGACCTGAAATCCAGAACAGCAAATGGTACTTTATGGAAAGACTCAGAATCATAGAATTGCTTGGTTGGAAAAGACCTTTCAGATCAAGTCCAACCATACCACGCCACTAAACTATATCCCTGAGTACCTCACCTACCTGCCTTTTAAACACCTCCAGGGATCATGACTCAACCACCTCCCCGGGCAGTTTGTACCAGTGCCTGAAAATCCTTTTGGTGAAGAAATTCTTCCTAATGTCTAATCTGAGCCTCCCCTGATGCAGCTGGAGGCCATTCCCTCTCATCCCATTGCCTGTCACTTGGGAGAAGGGACCAACACCCACCTGGCTACAACCTCCTTCCTTTCAGGTAGTTGTAGGCACTCATAAGGACTCTCCTCAGCCTCCTTTCCTTTAGGCTAAATAACCCCAGCTCCCCACTTCTCACACATAAGTTAGCATATATTTGGTGTGGGAGCTTTTTTTGCTTGATACCTGTGTGGTAGGATTTTGGGAGATGTTTGCAAAGACCAAAGACCTTCTCTCAGAGAAGAAATAAAAGTATATGTGACTGAAAACCCTTTCCCATTGCTGTTTTAGGGACTGTTTAAGAAGGGAGTGAGTGTGACTTTAACATACAAACAAGTTCTGTACAATTTTACCAGCCTAATGAATCATCAAGGAACTGCAAAAGGCAGTATCTTTATAGATTAGAAAAGCAATGATTTGATAAATAATTGTATTTTTCTACCTATTGCTATATACTTAGACATGGAGAAGAAAGTCCTTCCAGTTGGCACTGGTATTTTGAAGGAACTTCAGGCAGCAAGCTTCATGGGATGGAAAGTTATCACTATTTAAAGTCCTGCATTTCCTTGGAAAGAAAAAGACTACAGAGAAAACACGATGGTGAATTAGACCAATACTTCAGTTTTTTCCTTTTGGTCATAACTTGGCAAATTCTTCACTGGAAATAGTTAAGTTAAAGTCTGCAGGACAGTAATGTATCTTTTGGAACTAGCTGAAAGTATCTTTGGAGAATGTGTTCCCTTTCACATCCAAGTGAAAATGCTTTTATGAGCAATGTTCCATAAGAGAGGGCTTTTTCAAAGCTAGGCAATGCTGATAAAAGCAGCATGACCACCCACCCTTCTACAACCCACACAGGCTTTAGTTAACTTCGGTGGTAAGCAGATACAACCTTTATAAAATTATAATAGGAAATAGGAGGAAAAGTTGATGTAAGTAAGCCATGTCTTCCTGAATCTGTCTCAACAGCACACTCTCTCCAGCTTTGAGACTTTCAGGTTTTTCAAGGATGTTCTGGGGATGGTTCCAGTTCAGGTTTCTGAAGGATGGGTGATCACATCCCTTTGCATCTCTGTACGCCTTTTCAAATGTTTCCATTAATATAATCACAGATCTAAGAGATTAAGAATAGCCCAAATTAGGTAGTAAGTCTCATACTATTTGATGAAACATTTCTCAACTGGAGTGAAAGTAATGGAGAGACTGTCCTTATTTAGGCCTTAAGGAGACATACCCCTCCAGTTTCTTTTAAAGAGCCTTTTGAATTCTGTGCAAGCTTTTGCAATTCACTGTAGCAAGGTTACTGTTCTGCAAAGTGGATTACTTTGCCATATTTAGTAGTAAGTGTTTAAGCTCTTGAGTAGTGGTTCTAGCATCTCTGGAAGGCAAGGGAGCCTCTTTGTTCTTCCTTATTAGCTGTAAACCAAGAGGTTGCCAGACACTGCAACAATTGATACTCCAGAAACAAGCCATTTACTTAAGTCACATCTCACAAGGATAGCTACTCATTGCTTTCTACACAACATACCACTTCCCTCTCCTTTTCAAGGGTATAATTTGCTAGGGCTGATACTCATGGTGTATGTCATCCTTAATATGTTTTTTCTTAGCTCTCTACCACAATGAGCTGTGTCGTCCTGCTCCCCCTTATCTCTACAAAGTAATTAAGGAAAACCATATTAGTGTGTGAAATGCCTTATTGTGTTCAGCAAGCCTCAAGGCACAGGACCTGCTGGGAGCTGGGACAGTGATAGATATTGCAGTAAAATGAACTTTGGTACTGTTATTGGTGGTGCTATTCTGGCCCATGCATGAGTTTTAGAAACCTTCAGTCCCATATTACCTGCAGCTAAGTACAATGGGGGTATTGTAACAGGGTGCGCAGATACCCTCCCTATACCACCATCTGTTGCAAGTTTTTGGCAGTATTTAAACCTTTAGTCCATAATTCATTCTACTACTTTCCCTAAGGTTACTACAGACAGGTATTAATACCCTTCACCACAATCTACAAAGGTAATAAGAAATCCAGGGGGAGCAGCAGGCAGCCTTTTAGGGAAAGACGATTTTCAAGAATGGCTATACAGCACTCTGACAAGTGAAGCTATTGAAAGGGCCCACACAGTGGCCCCTTAAAAGCAAACCACCTTGGCCAAAGGATATGTTTTATTTTATCTGGAACTGGGGGATGGAGGTGAGGGTGGTAGTTACTAAAAGTTTTTAACTTAAATCTTGAGCAAGAAAAATCCCAAGTAGGCCATATATATACTTACATATATATGTATGTACATATATATGTATGTACATATATGTGTATGTATACATAGGTACACGTAGGGATACCGATATCCAGACTTCGTGTTGTTTTGGCAAGAGCTTTACTGGTGGTTTTCTGCCACCTAGTGATCCGAGAAAGGAAAAACTCCAGCCCACGTGGTGATGCGTGAAATCAAAACAAAGGCGATGAGGAGAAAAGCAGCAGGTATAGAAAGCAGGATGTGAACAGCTCTCTACTAAAGTCATAATGTGGTCAGAAGGAAAAAAGGACAAAAAGAGGGAAGAAAGAGGCTTGGGAATGCACAAGTTACCCGGTAAATGAAGCTTTGCCAGAAATATCTGGGCTCCGCCATAGTATAATTATGGCAGTCAAAGTAGCGCAGGCAGAGAGTGCTGATAGCTCTCAGGGAGTTTTGCAAGCTTTCCTATGTGGTTTCAGGTCAAGCTATATACTGTATGCAAGGTGAATTTATAGTACAGAGAGTCACTCAGTTACTTCGGCTGAGCTGTTTGCAAGAATAGTATGAACTGCAAGGACAAATTAATTTTTATTTTAAATGCTTAGGAATGATTATTCAAAAAACTGTGGGAGCTGCATATCTTCTAAATGGTATTTGTGAATTGAAAACAGATAAAGCTTTTTATTCAGTGACTTCTTGGAGAAATATTTGTAACAGTAATTATAAATATGTCATATGTTATATGTTGTTGTTGTTATTATTATTATTATTGTTATCATTGTTATTATTATCATATCTTCATCAATAATATTGACAGTGAGATTGAGTGCACCCTCAGCAAGTTTGCAGATGACACCAAGCTGAGTGGTGCAGTTGCCACACTGGAAGGACGGGATGTCATCCAGAGGGACCTGGACAGGCTGGAGAAGTGGATCTGTGAGAACCTCATGAGGTTCAACAAGGCCAAGTGCAAGGTCCTACTCCTGGGTCAGGGTAATCCCTGAATTCAGTACACAATGGGGGGTGACATGATTGAGAACAGCCCTGCAGAGAAGGACTTGGGGGTGCTGGTAGATGAGAAGCTCAGCATGAGCCTGCAATATGCACTCACAGCCCAGAAAGCCAACTGTATCCTGGGCTGCCTGAAAAGAAGCATGGCCAACAGGGTGAGGGAGGTGATTCTGCCCCTCTGTTCCTCTCCTGTGAGACCTCACCTGGAGTACTATATCCGATTCTAGAATCCTCAGCATAAGAAGGATATGGAGCTCTTGGAACAGGTCCAGAGGAGGACTACGAAGATGATCAGAGGGCTGGAGAACCTCCCATCCAAGGACAGGCTGAGAGAGTTGGGGTTGTTGAGCCTGGAGAAAAGAAGGCTCCGAGGAGACCTTATAGTGACCTTCCAGTACCTGGATGAGCTACAAGAAAGCTGAGAAGAGACTGTTTACAAAGGCTTGTAGTAATAAGACTGGAGGAATGGGTGTAAACTGGAGAGGGGCAGATTTAGGCTTGAAGTACTGCTTCACCATGAGAATGGTGAGGCACTAGCACAGGTTGCCCAGGGAAGCTGTATCTGCTCCATCCCTGGACATGTACAGGGCAAAGCTGGAGGGGGACTTGTGCAGCCAGATCTGGTGGGAGTTGTCCCTGCCCATGGCAGGGGGGTTGGAACTGGATGATATTTAAAGTCCTTTCCAATACAATCCATTCTATGATTCTATGAAATTATTCAAGATAAACAAATAAGAGACTTTGCCATCCTTCCCTGTGTGATATTTGAGATATGGTCAAATACCAGCTAGAGTCAAATGAGAGTTTTATAGCAAGTTCAGTCAGCAAGTGAGACTTCCTGGAATATTTAGAGTCATAGAGATAATAAAGCAACTGTGGAAGGTGGTTGGAACAGTGTGATAGAACAGCAGCGATTTGTTACGGGCACGGATTATTTTTGTGTGTCCCTGCTATTATTTGAGCTGAAATACTACAGCACGCAATAGAGTTTCTTTAGAAAATGGGTGTGTGGAGCTGGGGGTGGAAATAAATTTGGTATGAATTTATCTACAGGCTTCATCCTTAATTTGCGTCAGATCTGTTAGTTTAGGAAAAATGCCATACTGGGGGAATTATATCTGCTTTTATCCATGTGTAAGAGCTTCTGACAGAAACTAAGCATGTAATGCACAGTTTGTCATTACTTTTCAGCACAGAATCAGTCCAGAGGGAGCTCCCTGATGTATAATCCCACAACTCTATAAGTATGGCTCTCCTATTTTTGCTGTCTAACAATTTTTGCAGTACTGCAACTGCTAAGAACACCTCCAGGCTATAGCGATTTAGGCACGGACCCCGTCAATGAGGCAACAAGCGAGATCACCTTTATTGAGAGGATGCAAACCTTATGTAGTGTTTCTGTACCCAGTCAGCAGCTACCCCAATGAATTTCCACCTGTGAGAAACCTGCAGTTACAGCGATAGGGTGCAATCCACTGTTTACCACAGATGTGCCCCTTATCTTCATGTTTTCTGTCTAGTGCATTCTTTTGTTGTTAACGCACGCGTCTAGTAAAGATTCCAAGGTCTCAACAACCTAGCAATTGTGAGAACACCGGCCACTTGCTCTGTGCTTGCTGCTAATATCATGGGTATGCCAAGGCATCGGCCGCTTGTCCCGGCACACGTGCCACAGTGAAATCTTTCATGCCCACACCAAGCTACTGCTTCACTTTATAGATTGGGCCAGAGACATCGCAGAGCTGAGAAACTTGCCCAAGTACACATGGGGCAAAAATCACAATTGAACACAAATCTGAGTTTATTATCCTAAGCACAATGCCATTATGCCTAATACAGGGGCTCCAAATACTGCAGTGTAATTGCTGCTGAGGTGGGAATGCTTCTCTAGCATGTGGAAATCAAGTAAGCAACAAGTCCTGGTAACATGCAAGTTTTTGCACATAAATACACTGTATTTTCTCATTTTATCTAGACAAACAGGGCCCTGAACTGTTGTCTATACTTGCCATGCAGCAATCTCATGTGTGGTGCTCCCATCTCCCTAACATTTCTAGCCACCTGTCTTTAAAGGCACCAATCAATATAGCAAAAAAAAAAAAAATCTGCTTTCATTATGGCAACCATAGCAACACATGCATTTCTGATCAATGCCTTTTGAGGTTGCTATAGCAAATCACTATACTGCAGAATGCCATAGCAACAAGCAAATACTTTGATTTTTCTTCCTCTGTAAAACCATCATGAAGTAGTTCTGAGCTAAGGAGTAATCCGATTTTCACCAGTTTGTTTTTCTGAATATTCTCAGATTTCAGGTTCAGAGCTCCATGAGGTGAAACAGAAGCAAGTGTACAGTTGCAATAATTGTTATACAATATTGTATTAATTGAAGTATTTCCATTGGCTCCTATGAACTGTTAGACTCTAAATCCAGCTTGAAATCAGAATCAAATCCAAGTAAACAAATCCTCATCTGATTTACACTGTCAATAAGTCTATGGTAACTCCATCTTCAGTGAAGATCCCCCAAGTTTAGACTGATGTAAATGAAAGAATATGATTCAGCCTCTCAAATACAAGTTTCGTAACCTGAATTTGTTTTTGTTTCATATCAGACAACAGCTTAGGATAGTAGCAAGGCTACTTTGTGTGTCTGCTTGCAGAGGCAGGATGGTGCCACATGGGTGGACAGTGCGCACAATCCCCAAACCTGGGGCCTCAAAACAGCTGCCCCCAGGGTATATCTGCCTGTGCCACCTGCTGCCAAGCAGGGCTCTGTGCTCCTCATGCCATGGACCTCACAAGGGCAGAGATTTTCCCTTGCCCTGCACCAAGGGCAGGTGCAGATTTGTCTTGTATCACTGCGGCTGAGGCTGAGGTTCAGAACTAACTTAATAGCTACCTGTCACTGCTGGGTAAACATGCTTAACTGACTTTAAAGCTGCCTGTATCTAGTTGAATTTGGAGATCTATTAGTGATCTACAGACACAAAATTTGGGAACCATGGATTTTTGGCAGTACATAGTGGGAAACAGTCTGACTGCTGCACAGTAAATGTTTCAGTTTGCAGAAGAAAGAATTGGTACTCACATTCTGTATATTTAGCATCTTGAATCTCTCTACTCATGTCTTTTGTGAGAATCACAGAATCAGAGAATCACTAGGTTGGAAAAGACCCACTGAATCATTGAGTCCAACCATTCCTATCAAACACTAAACCATGCCCCTTAGCACCTCATCCACCTGTCTTTTAAACACGTCCAGGGAAGGTGAATCAACCACCTCTCTGGGCAGCCTCTGCCAGTGCCCAATGACTCTTTTCATGAAATTATTTTTTCTGATGTCCAGTCTGAACCTCCCCTGGTGGAGCTTGAGGCCATTCCGTCTCGTCCCGTCCCCTGTCACTTGGGAGAAGAGACCAGCTCCCTCCTCTCCACAATCTCCTTTCAGGTAGTTGTAGAGAGTAATGAGGTCTCCCCTCAGCCTCCTCTTCTCCAGGCTAAACAACCCCAGCTTTATCAGCCCTTCCTCATAAGGCCTGTTCTCCAGCCCCTTCACCAGCTTTGTTGCTCTTCTCTGGACTCGCTCCAGAGCCACAACATCCCTCTTGTGGTGAGGGGCCCAGAACTAAACACAGGATTCGAGGTGCGGTCTCACCAGTGCCGAGTACAGAGGGAGAATAACCTCCCTGGACCTGCTGGTCACGCCGCTCCTGATACAAGCCAAGATGCTATTGGCCTCCCTACTCTCTGGCAGATAGACGCTTCCTCCCAGCTTAGTGTCATCTGCAAATTTAATAATGGTGCCCTCAATGCCTTCATCCAGGTCATTGATGAAGATGTTGAACAGGGCTGGACCCAGCACTGAGCCCTGGGGAACCCCACTTGTAACTGGCCTCCAGCTGGATTTAACTCCATTTCCCACCACTCTCTGGGCCCGGCCATCCAACCAGTTTTCCACCCAGGAGAGTGTGCGCCTGTCCAGGCCAGAGGCCGACAGTTTCCGAAGCCGAATGCTGTGAGAGACTGTGTCAAGGGCTTTACTGAGGTCCAGGAAGATACATCCACAGCCTTTCCCTCATCCAGCAGTCGAGTCACTTTATCATAGAAGGAGATCAGGTTAGTTTGGCAAGACCTGCCTTTCATGAACCCATGTTGACGGGGCCTGATCACCCAGTTCTCTTGCACGTGCTTCATGATAGCACTCAAGATCACCTGTTCCATGACTTTCCCCGGCACTGACGTCAGACTGACAGGCCTGTAGTTCCCTGGATCCTCCCTGCGACCCTTCGTGTAGATGGGCACAACATCAGCCAGCCTCCAGTCCAGTGGAACTTCCCCAGTCTTCCAGGACTGTTGGAAGATGGTGGAAAGGGGTTTGGCCAGCACATCCACCAGCTCCTTCAATACTCTTGGGTGGATCCCAACCAGCCCTATAGTCTAGTGGGTGTCTAGCTAGGCAAACAAATCTCTAACCACCTCCTGTTGAATCACAGGAGCTTTGTTGTGCTCCTCTAACTCCTGGGTTTGCACACAGAGGGAACAGTTTTCCTTACTATTAAAGACTGAGGCAAAGAAGGCATTAAGTACCTCAGCCTTGTCCTCATCCTCTGTCACTGTTGTTCCATCTGCATCCAATAGGGACTGAATATTCTCCTTGTCCTCCTTTAATTGTTAATGTATTTATAGAAATATTTTCTGTTATCTTTCACAGACTTGCCCAATCTGATTTCTAGTTGGGCTCTAGCCCTCCTGATTTTTCCTCTGCATTATCTCACTTCCTCCCTGTAGTCCACCAAAGACAAGTCCACCCAAGGTGCCTGTCCCTTCTTCCAAAGCTCATAGACATTCCTCTTCTTTTTGATGTCTCTCAAGATCTCCCTATTCAACCACACAAAGCTCTCTCTAACACAGAGGGCTACCCCACCTCCTCTCCTGCCCTTCCTGTCCTGCCTGAAGAGTTTATACCCCACCATAGCTGCACTCCAGTTATACGAGTTGTCCCACCACGTTTCCGTGGTGGCAATGACATCGTAGTCTCCTTGCCCTATGATAGCTTGCAACTCCTCCTGCTTATTGCCCATGCTGTGTGCATTGGTGTAAATGCACTTCAACTGAGCCGGTGAAACTTCAGCCCTCATAAAGGGAATAAATAGTGTTCATTCGCAATTGACTGGTCCTTGGAATATCCAACCTTTCAGTGCCAGTTTCATCCTTACCATCCCCGGATGTACTCGCCCCCACTCACTCTATGGTGACATACTGGCCGTCCTTGCCAACACATCATCTCTCTGGCACTGGAGCTCCACTTCCAGGCTCACTCCCGACTAGCCTGGCCTCATCCCCCTCCCCCTTCACATATTGTTTAAAGTTCTAATTATGAACCCTGCTGGATTTTTCGTAAGGACTTTAGTGCCCCTAGGAGACAAGCGTGCCCCATCCCTAGTGAGGAAGCCTGGGGGTGCATGGGCCACTCCATGATCAAAGAACCCAAAGCCTCTCTCCTCACACCAAGCTCGGAGCCAGGTATTAAACAAGTGCTTTTTTTTGACCTCTTGCTCCTCATTCCTTAGCATTGGAATGGAGCTAAGAAGAAAGGTGACACTTGGTTTAGAGGACACTTGTTTGCCTTCATAACTTGCTGTGTATGACTTGCCTCTTTGACATAGTCAATTACTCATATGTTCACGATGGTTTATATGTTGCAAGTGCTGCTGTGATATGTAGAACTGGAAAAATAAAACCTGTTTCTAAAAGTGCCCTTGTTTTTTCCAACTGTCTCCAAGCCAATTAAAATAAAAATACTCCTGTTACATACCAGCCTTGCCTCATTTACATATGCCAATGTTTTTCTAGACTGGGGCCAGAGAGAACTTGTCTTACATCAAGTGTAGTTTTCTTTCCTTGTATGTGCTCTGAGCACGATGAAGGCTTCACAGTATGTTTCCTGGAACTGTTGTACACTGAAATGTGTAAAACATTTCCTGGAATCATTACCAGTGATTTTTAGTGACTAAATAACACCCTGTGAACGGTACAATACAAAGCTCCACAAGGGTATTATACACATACTGCCATCCAGTGTGTAGCTTCTGCGGGTGACAGGTCAAGTCATACCACCTGTGCTTCACGAAATTGTCATCTGCATTAGTTATAACCTATTGTGCACTGCTACTCTAGCATCTGCAAACCAGGCTAAGCTCCCATTTTTTTTGCAAGACCTTTGAAACAGAGATACCTCCATGTAGGCTTCATCCATTATACAAGCCATTATTTCCAAAATGCTCATGTAGCTCTTTGAATCTATACAAGTCAAGAATGCTAGGAAGCATTTGATTAAGTCAAATGTTCCTTCTCAGGTCTATGTTGCAGATTCATTGTTGCTGGCAATCATATTGACAGAAGTGTGTTCCTGGATGCTAACAGTTGAAGGTCCAAGCTGCCAGGCTAACCCCAAGGAGGTGAAATGCACAGTCACATTTTTGTGTTTAGAAAGACACAAAGATCTCTATGCTGAAATTCTAGCACCATCCCAAGGACAGAGGGAAAATCACCACCTGAAAACATGGTACTTGTTAGCAACCCTCTCCTGCTTTTGATGCTTTTTTTTTGCAACATTTAGGATGCAACGTTGCATCTACTTCATCTTCCAATTAAGTCATCAGCAAACCAGATGGACAATCTCTTTGGTCAGTTGTAGGTAAAGCAATGTCATGTATCCACTACTAAAACTGCCTTCCATGTAATCTGACTAGAGACAAGTTCTAAAAAAGAAATCAGACACACCACATCTCTTCTGTGGAAGGAAGGCAGCTGCCTCATGCTACATGAGAGGGTTTTTTCAAAGTTCATGCATGATTGTTTTTACTAGCTGGAGTTGCCCTTTTAAACAACTTACAATCATGGGAATGGGAAGAGCAGTGATTTCAAAAGGCTAATATTATACAGAGGATGCTAGAGAGCAGAAAGTAGTGAGTGTGCTAGTGATGACTTATTAGCAGGAGTTTGAAGTGTGTTCTGGACAGTGAAATGTAATGTTTCTAATCAATTTCCTTTGAGAAAATGCATTTCTCTATTTCAGAGACTAAACTTATTTGAAAACTAAACCCTGCTGTAACCAGGATGCCAGCTAAAAACTGTGAACCAAACCCATGTAGCTTATTTAGTACAAGTTTGCATAAAATATTTGAGCATTTACATACCATAATCAGCATTAGCAACATGCTTTAAAAACATTAAAAACTGAGGTTGACATGCAGTCTTCTAAATGTAGGTGGATGAGGCCAAAGAAAAGCACCTAACAATATGAAAACTGTGATAAAAATCACAAGCAGTAGTAATACCAGCATATATAATTTTTCAGAGAATTAATGAGTTTTACAGGAAACTAGCATATTTTAAAATAAGTCAAATAAATGTCCTTGCAGCTGTCTAAATTAATGAATCTGGATTTCCCAGAACAGATTATTCAATAATTAATGGTGGACTGAAAAGTTAGTTAAAACAATAACTATTAGAACAGACTGGTTAATTTCCACCTTCACAAGTTTTATTTGGAGGGTATGTCAGAACTTTCTCATAATTCTGTATTACAGTTCTTAGCTTTTTTTTTCCAAGTCTTCACAATTAACAATGTCATAGGATAGGAATGTATACACACACATACATCTTTTGCAAACAATCTGCAAAGAACTTTCCGGTTTTTGAAAGATCTGAAGCTTAGAAACATAAAATACATTCTTCTTCAAGAGGATCTTCTAGAGGTCTTTGGTAGTACTTAGATTATAACCTGATTTTATGCACATTTGATTGGCAGCACAGGTCTATTGGTTTTGGGACAAATACTGCTCTGATTTCCTGTTTGGCAACTCCAGAATCACCTTTCACAAGCGTCAACAACAAAGACTGAGAAGAATTTATACAAGAAACTTTCCTTGGAGTTTGGACATTTCCATTCATATGAGTTACCTCTAAAGAGGGACCAAACTCCTGGATCAAAATATGTCCTGGATACCTCTGTGGGCAGAAGGAAGGTGGCTGGGGGCACATAATGATTAGTTCCTGATTTGGATGCTTCAGTGACCAAGCTGGGAAGGTGCACCACATATTAGCACCTCAGTACACATGCAGCCATAGTTACCAGAAGAAAGGTGCACAGATTTCTGAGAACAGAGTAATATATCTTTGTGTGGTAAAAAAGTGTAAAAGTTACTAGTTAAAAAGTTAGTGAAAATGGCAGTCAAAACCTTGAATCTGATTTTCTTGCCTACACCAGTTTAACTCTACAGATTCATCAGTTTCAGGGTAGAAATGAAGTCAGGCAAATCAGGCTCAGGAATGTTCTCCTATTCTGATGCGAGAATAGGTCTGCAGCAGGTGTCGTCTTGCATTTATCCCACTTTAATTTATGTTAATACCAAGCAAGTCAGAGGAATTGGTCTGATAAGAGATGGAAAATACAGGCGGAGGGTGAGACATGTCATACTTGTGGAAATTTGTTTATTACCTTTCTACCAAGGAACATAGCTCTTATTTATGATGTATCCTCTACAAAAAAGAAGGCTTAATTCAAGTGCAAAAAAAGGAAGGTGGATCCAGTATTTGGCAACATCCTTTCCAGGAACTCAGGCTGTAGTTTCCTCCAAGGAAGATCTCCTGTGAATGGTTTACACTAGGGAAGGATATAAAAGCAGAAATAAGATACAGCCCTCTTCTCTATGGGAAACAAAAAATATACCCACTTATCTATATATCTGTAAGTATATGTAGTACATGTATATATACACATACATGCACATGCACACAACTATGCACATGTGCGCACAAACACATGCACACACTTTCTTCAAAGCAATTTGAATGTGTTAAAATTTAAATGAGAACTGAAACAGAGAAAAGACTTTCAAAACATTAGTCATATGCCATAACCGGCGAGTCTCCTTTTTAGTTGTGGTGATGCCTAGTTTTCTGTGCCTTAGGTATATCTTCCTAGATAACTGAAATGATTGAGGATTTCACTTCAGTATTCAAGGTTTTTACATCTTCAAAACAAGTGTTCAACTCTGAATCTGGTGAAAATAAAGCCAATTCTTGCCTTTGTGAAAACCTAGTAGAGTTAAAATCCGTGTGATGAGGAATGTTGGAGTAATGAAGAAACATGATGAAGGAATGTACCAAATATCACAGTTAATTTTTACTGTGCCAATAAGTTTATGACACTGGTTCAATATCATAATAAACTCATTTGGAACATAAGGAACCAGAAATTCCTTGCAGTGATATGCAAGCGCTGATATTCAACTAGAAGCTGGTAATCTTGATACCAACATGAGTAATTTTTTTTAAAATAGTTTTTTTTCTGAATCGTTGAAAACTAAATATATTACATAAAAATAAGGCCACCTTACATATTGTACATACCAGTATGCAAAGCTACATTTTATGCCAAGACAGGGAAGGAAGGAGTGTCAAAGGAGTAATACAGAAAAAATAATCACCTGAAGTTAGAATTACATTTTAATTCCTGACACTAGTCTTGATGCTAAGAAGATGTAACAAGATCCCTCTCTACTATTCTACTTCCCCATTTTAGTTAAGTGAGGAGGTGTGGAAGTGGTACAGTGAAATAAAAGCAATTCTGAAAAATTTCCCCATTCGAAGATTTTTGCCAAGAGAATTCTTGCAAATTAGATTATAGCAACATCACTGTTACATTTAAGTGGTTTGTTTTTATTGTAGACAAATGCTTAATCTTAGAGCATTTCCTTTGCTAAAACAAATACGAAAAGAAGGATGAAGTTCTGTTTTCAACAGCATGGAAAAAAACCTACGAATTAGTGTTTACTTCTAAAGCAAACAGATGTGAAAATGGAAAAAAAACAAAAAAGCAGCATATTAGGACAAATTTTAAAAGTTCTTGCCATAGCCTAAATATGTAGCCCCTTGCTTCTTTTTGAGATAGTATGAATTCTTTCTGAATATATTCCTTATCTAATACCATTATTTATTTTTTCTCTGTCTTGACAATTTCCCTCAGAATATTTTTCTACTTCAAATGGGTGTAAAATGTTATATACAGGGCACAATTACTATCACCTTCAGCAAGATTCATAGTCAGCAGAAGGAAAAGATCCTGGTTTTTTTTTCAGCTAGAGTTATCCTCAGATATTATGTTAACAATATATTAGTTCAAACATTATGTTAACAATATATTAGTTCAAACATTTGTTTTATTTTTTGATAATATTTGAGATGGGTTTCAGCTAGACCACTCTACATAATAATCTATCTTCAGCATTTCAGGAAGCTCAAGTTTGGACAAAGATGTTTTGAGATCTCTGTTGGTTCCATATTTGGTGTGAGAAAAGCCCCAAAAAAAGTAAAACACTTCGGCAGCATTAAATATTATTTCCTTTAAAAGATGCAAGCTCATGGAAAGTAGATGCTTAATTAAAAAACCCAAATGCCAAAGATAAAATTAAGCTATTACGGAATATATGAGCTCCCTAAACTATGCTGTCAGAAGCATAAAGAGTTTCTCAATACCTGTTGAAGAGCTGCTGGCAGCATTCAACTAGCTCTGTGCTGTTGGCAGAGAAGTCTGTGGAGTTGAAGGCATTTCCTAATAAGATGTGGCAAGGAACTTCCAGAACAGGGACAGTCAGCATTCCTGTGAAATAAGTAACAATTTTCCTAATAAGTAATGAACAGGAAGATAAGACTTTGGGATGTCAGTCACTGGGGCATGGTCAGATGAAATGTTCTTGTTGACACAAAATCACCCTCTGAGATGGTTCTGTAAAGGTGCAAAATTAAACCCCTTGAACCACGACCATTTTGAAAAATTTGAATAATTTTACGGAGCTGGATTAAAGAGTGACCACAAACATTTTTTTTGGCACATGTAGAAATTAAACTGTGGTAACCTATGACACTCAGAACACTTAGTTTTTCTGCCTCTTTTAATGCTAATAAAAAGGTATGCTAATGCTTTTTTCACTACTGGGCCAGTGAGCTTTCATTTACTATAATGGAACTATGCTGCACTTATAGTAGTGCATGAAAATATAGGACTTTTTTTTTGTTTTAAATTGAGATAGTTATAGTCTGTCTTTGCTTTGCTAGATGTTCTCCAGAATCTCCTATAAACAGTAATATCAGCATTCATTGTAGTAATGGACACACTAAAACATGGAAGTGACAGCTCCTTATCATACCTGTTTTTGTGGAAACTGGGCACATTTTTAACACGCTTGTATCTTAATGGGGTAGCAGAAATTGCTGGGCTCTTCCTCCTTCTCTGGGCATAAGGAAAACATCTGCTGTGGCAGGATGAGTGGAATGTAATTTTCTCTCCAAAGCAGATTTTATTATTTTGGAAAGATTTCTCAGTGGCTGTTCACAATTTTGTTCTAAAAGGTCAGGGCTGTGAAATGACACATTTTTAGTAAGACTTGCTAATTCCACAGTTATACACAGTAGTGTCACATATTAAAACATAACAGAGGGCTGTGAGACTAATGACATTTCTAGTGTTCTATAACCTTCAGAAAATAGTATGGGCCTATCCTTAACACATAAGTTTCTGTTGCTGCAGTGAACACAAAGGTATAGGGAAGCTGTGGTAGAAACAAGACATGCTGCTTTCAGCTATATAAAGTACTAATATCTATCGTTACTGGAGGAATACAAGTGCTTTCACCTTCACCATGCAATTCTGCATGCTCAGAAAAGAAAGCTAGGAAAGGGATCGTTAAACACTGGGGATAAAATGTTACCTGCTGTATCATATCTGGTCAACTAATTAAACTTTTGAATCATTAATATTATGTTACCTTTATTTTCCTATCTGAAATGGCTGGTACATTGTGACTCTTTAGTCAGCTTGGAAGCGAGACTTCAAAAATAAGGATCTGCTGTTGAGTCCCACCTTAGGACAGTTTCATTAACTTAAATGATCTGTGGGAATGCTGTCAGCCCAAAATATCCATTTAACATTAAGGCAAAAAGCTGTTCAGCTTCCCCCATGCTCCTTCTCTATTACGCTGTTCTTTCCCAACCATATCCTGGGCTGCATCAAAAGAAGTGTAGCCGGCAGGGCGAGGGAGGTGATTCTGCCTGTCTGTTCCTCTCGTGAGACCTCATCTGGAATACTGTGTCCAGTTCTGGAATCCTCAGCATAAGAAGGATATGGAATTGTTGGGATGAACCCAGAGGAAGACTACAAAGATGATCAGGGGGCTGGAGCACCTCCCATCCAAGGACAGGCTGAGAGAGTTGGGGTTGGTGAGCCTGAAGAAGAGAAGGCTCCAAGGAGACCTTACAGGGACCTTCCAGTACTTTGAGGGGCCACAAGAAAGCTGGGGAGGGACTGTTCACAAAGGCTTGTGATGATAAGACTAGGGGGAATGGGTATAAACTGGAAAGCGGCAGATTTAGACTAGCCATAAGGAAGAATTTCTTCACCATGAGAGTGGTGAGACATTGGCACAGGTTGCCCAGGGAAGCTGTGGCTGCCCCATCCCTGGGAGTGTTCAGGGTCAGGTTGGATGGGCCTTGGGGAGCCTGGTCCACTGGGAGGTGTCTCTGCCCATGGCAAGGGCGTTGGAACTGGATGATCTTTAAGGTCCCTTCCATCTCAAGCTATTCTATGACTCTATGATTCATAATTACTTCTTTATTTCTGTAGCCAGCAGTTTGGAGTAGTAGCAAGTATAACTTGCTTTGCTCATGAGTAGTGTGACTAACAAAAAAAAAAAAAGACAGAACATAACGGAAGAAATAAAACAACTACTTTCCTATTCCAGTTTTCAGGAACACCTTTCCTTGCACACTGTCATTTCTGCCAAACATGAGACTCCCGTGACACCGCGGTGCCACCCTGCGGTCAGTGGCTGCATGCGACACCGAGCCCGGGCACCATACCTGCCACACAAGCCGTCATGAAGCAGGCGACAGTTCCCGCAATCATTGCTCTGAAAGCACCACTTGCTATCTCCTTTTTTTTTGAAGGAGCAAGGCTTGCTAGGAAGAAAAACAAAATGTGTGTTAAACATAAATACTTACAGATAAAGATACAAAGAAGATGAACCTGCCAGTTCTCCCACCGCAAGAGGAAATTCTCACCCTGCAGTTTGAACCAGGAGATACGAAGGAAAATGAGACAGAATTTAGCGGGCCACTTGAAGGCACAGTGCCAGCATTGGCTCTTTCTTTTAAGAAGGTGGCCTGTATAAAATGACAACTTCTGTTTGCTTTAGCAGTTTGCATGTCTGACTTGGCTGATGGTGAATTTCAGAAGCAAACCACGGGTACGGCACTAGTGTCTGACACAGCAGCTGGATCTTGCTCCTCCATGCTGGCCCATTGCTGGTACTGCAGAGCCCATCTGGGCTTCAGGGTAGAAGCATCCACCAGCAATTCTGGCCATCTGGTGAGGAAATGGTTTCTGAATTTTTCTTTTTCCCATGAGATCTGGAAAGCCTTTTTCTTGTTTTCCCTATAAGCACGTATGTGACACTTTTGCTGTTAACAGTCAACTCTGCCTTTCAAACCAGCAGGCTACAGTGACGGCTTGTGCCTCCCGAAGCCTGAGGATTGTAGTAGTTTAGACCTGCAGTGTGAGGGCTGGAGAGGGACGAGTATCAGCAGGGCTCGGTCCCCTTGCCTTGCCCTTAGACCCTCTCCCAGTACCTTACAACACAGCCTGTACCCCTCTGTGAGCCTTTCCATGCAGAGTTGGGTGCTGTGTCTTGGCAGAGCAGCTGCTCAGCCCCTAATGCTGACAAGCATCACCAACAGCCTGTTCCCTTGCGTGTTTTCTTTGGGATTTGCTTTGCCAAATAAATTGTCCATGAGAAGTGTTCTTACTCAGGCCTCCTACTACCAGTCCCAGAGAGCCGAAGTTGGCAAACCCACAAAGAGCATAGGTGGCAATGACTTCAGAGCGAACCTGGAAGACAAACACACATACCATTGAGTAGTTTGAGACAGATTGTGTTGATCTGGAGGTCTGAAAACATGACATTGTGGCTCAGGGCTATAGGTACTAAAATCACTCTGGTTTGCTTAGTTGCTGCCTAGCTTGTGGCTTTCAACAAGGTAGTCTTAATCCCCTGCTGAAAGGTGCAGGCTTTCATGCCCTTTGCCTATGTGAGGACTCATGTGGTGGTTTTATTTTTCATGTATATGGCTGTGCCTTGTTGAATTGAGTACTAGTAATTAAAGAAAAAAAGTATTACTCGTAAATTAGCTGCTGGTTTTTAAAGGTACAAGTCAGAGAGCTTTAGCTCATCTTGTTTATAGCTGGACTGCCTCTATAACACTGTTGAAACCTCACATTTTGGTATGCATCTGTTAGTTCTTCATCCCTGAACAAGCAGAGTGCTCCATGTGCAGAGCTGCTCTGTGCATATTCCACTCTGCACACAGAGGAAGAAAAGAGGAATGATTCTCCTAGAGAGTGTGTGCTTCGATGTGTTAACAGGTAGAGGGACATTATAATTTTGGAATCCCCATTAGTGGCTTATTTCCTTCCTGACTTCAGCCACCTTCCTCCCCTTGGGATACAGCAACTCAGTCTAGACTTCAGAGCAGAGACAAGGCTGGGTTGCTGCTATACATCTTGCAAAACCTGAGAAAAATGTAGTTCAACCATTTTGGAAGAGGAAGCAACATATCTCAGCAAATGTACTTCTGTACTCATGGCAGCTCTGGGCTCCTGTTTCATGCTCAAGCTGAAGATGCCTGTGTATTCTAGTAGGCTTCCTGTTTATTAGAAGTTTCTCTATTTCCATTACTATTTTCTCTTGTCTCCATTTCTTCTTGTTTTATGATCTACCACTTGCGAGAAGAGACCAACATCCACCTCTCTACAACCTCCTTTCGGATAGTTGAAGACAATGATAAGATCTCTCCTCAGCCTCCTCTTCTCAAGGCTAAACAACCCCAGTTCCCTCAGCTGCTCCTCATAAGACTTGTTCTCCAGCCCCTTCACCAGCTTCATTGCTCTTCTCTGGACACGCTCCAGCACCTCAGTGTCCTTCCTGCAGTGAGAAGCCCAAAACTGAACACAGTATTAGAGGTGCAGTCTCACCAATGCCAAGCACACGGGCACAACCACCTTGTGTACTGTGATTTCCCTGCTTTCACTTGCACTTTCCTAGCTTTCAAAACAGGAAGCCTTATTATTACTGACTCAGGTGAGGGAGTTCAGAAGACCGATTGTTCGCTTGCTCTGATTGCATATCTGTGTCTGGATGTATTGGAGAGCTCTGAAGCTGAAGAGGAATTAAAAGTGGAAGTCAAGCACACTCTCACCTGAACTGTTATGACATCATTAAAATGGTTACTGAGCACTTTTTACTAGTGTTATGAATCAAAATGATTTATATTTCAGAGTTTTTTACCATGGAAGCCTATATAGCTCTACATTGGTATTAGAAGTGAACATGGAAGTTCTATCTGACACCTTAGTTAAAAAAAAGAAAAAAAGAAGAAAAAAAGATGGAATACAGTTGATGGATCTGAATTTTAAGGCTGACTTCCAGACTGATAAAAAACATATGTTCGCTCACTTAGGAGTTGAGAGCTTTATTCCCTTTGCAGAATGTAGCATGACTAGAGCAGGGCAGATCAAAGGTCCACTTAGCCTAGGATCTAATTCCCAGGAAACCCAGGAACACAAGCAATGGATCCTTAGGCAAGCGTGTGTGTATTTGGTCAGATCACCCAGCTTTCTACCTCCCATCGAGAAATATGTCCTGGCAATAAGGAATTAAGTGGTTAGGAATATATTTTTAGGTTTTATATGAGGCAATTATCCACAACATCATGCTAGATTAAATTAAGATTAAAAGCTATACAAAAGGATACTTCTTAGATAAGGGTCCCCTATAGTGACAACTTTTCCTGATTTGAGGAAGAAAGGCCAATACAAGCACAAAGCTAGCCACGACGATTTTCGTTGCCTTTGCTTAGAATGAAGACAAATTCAGCCCAGGCTGGGTATGCAAATACTAGATGTTGGAGAAGCAAAGGTCGGCCTTGATCAGTGGATGCTCTTTCTGCACATACCCAGCACGCTTTCTGTATTGCCATTCTCTACGCATTGTCCTCAGTGTTTTCTAGTAGGAATTACGTAACCTCCTGGGTGAATCTGTGAGGATGTGCAAATGAGAGGTGGCCCAGTATTTGACTGGTAATCCTCATGCAAACTAACTTTCACTGCCAATTGAAACAAACTGTTTGGATTCAATGCAGCAAGAGAGGTGTAAGCCATATAATATGTGTCTTGTATTACTGCCCTCCACACAAGGGACAATAACCTCCAGCAGAGGTGTGCCAGTAATATCTTAAACACCATCAGCTTGATGGATGCCTCCCTTGAAGCTTAATGCTTGGCTAAACCTCTGCAGTTCTTGCCAAGGATTTTCCCGGGAGAGTACCTCATAGGGAAGTGCTAGCTAAGAATGAGGTAAGAAAAAACTCATCCTGAAGACGATCTTGGTCTTATGTGCTGTGTCCTGTGGGACACTGCATATTCCTCAAAAGTACGCTTATCTTTTGCTATGCCTGTTTGAGACAGCTAGTGTGATATCAGCTGTAGCAGCTTCACAAAGCAATACTCTCTTCATAATTGAACTCTATTACTGAAGCATGCCCTTTAGAGTAATGTGCCACCATTTTGTCCTTGTGCCTACTTACAAAAATAAGTTGAGTTTCAGCTGAAAAGTACTAGATCAAACAAATCTTCAGAAGAGAAAATGTTACTTACAGTCATATATTGTTTCACACCATTAACGTACATGATCCCACCCTTTTCTCGGTTGTGAATCAGTTTTGAGAGGCGCTCGTAAGCCACAAATTCATTGAAGAAAGTTTTGTAACCTAGTAGTCCACCGACAATAAAACTGTCTTCCCAGTCTACCCCCATCATGAAAGAGAATGGCATGAAGAGATAAGCACAAATATTCTGCAAAATACATAACACAAAGCAGGTCAAAAGATATGGTTGGTCAAAGAACAATGGTATATCATAAGCTCTCTAAATTTCAAATAAGGATGGTTTTACTTCAGCAGGGCAAAACTGGCCTTGGAATTCTTTCTGCCAACATGTCTGGGAGATTATTTCCTGGTAGGGTATGCTTGACTGAGTAATTTTCAAAACACTAACACAACATCTATATATAACAAAGGAATCAGATACACCCCTAATTTTGCACCTAGAGCAAAGCAAAGTTCCTGTGCTTTTTTTTCCCCCAGCAATGGCTTCAGTTTGCATAGTGTTTGAAACAAAGAAGCAGGGTTCAGTTAAAAGAGCTGATAAAGAATATTGAGAAGTCTGTTTCTTCTGCTGATTAAATCCAGTGTATTACTGAACATGCTTAATTACCAGGTTATTGGACTCCAATTGGTGTAAACAAAAGACTTGCCTCTGCATAAAAGCAGTGCATCTGACATAATTAAAGCTGTACCATTTCCTAGTATAAAAAGTATTATACAATTTTTCTTTAAAAATCCCACATCACATTATATCTTATTTTTACAGAAGAGAGAAAATGGCTGCAGTTGTGAAAGAGTTTGGTCAAATTGTCTTTAGTGAATGTAACTGAGGTGTTTAGGCAATTACTGTTCCTGTTTGGTTTCTCTGCCTGCAAAAAGCTAGAAGTTAGTATCTCTGAAAAGGGATGGCTGGCTGAACACAATGTGTCTGTGGGCATCAACTCCTTGTGGGTTACCTATCTGTTGAAATCTTACTCCATCCCGGCGGTTACTAAAATACTAGCCCTTGCATAAGTATGGCTGAAGTATGTGTACTTGTGCCTTTCATCTGCTGTAGGTGTCTGTGTAGTGAGATAATCTGTGGAAGCTGCGCAGTGCAGCATCTTAATATTGCTGAGGCCACATCTGCTACGAATGACTATTCACTTCTGCAACACCTTTATCACAATCTTATTATCCATGTTTCACATGGCAGTTCTACTAGGAGCTTGCAAAACAAAAAGCCTAAAACTATTGCGACAAGATCACTGCATCGAGCCAAAAATTGAAGTTAAAAAAAAAAAAAAAAAAGAAGTACTGTCTAAAACTTGTTTGCTCAGCTGAGTGATTTGGGTGCAATTTTACAGGTTAATCATGTTGAGAACACAGGCCTATTAACTAAGTGGCTAGTCTGGCCATGACCCATTGTCCTTACCTAAGTGAAGCTAGTGAGCATTAAGGACTGGGTGGGGCTCTCTGAAGCTAAAGCCAATGTAATGTTTACACTGAAAGAGAAGTTTATGACTTGACAAGTGTGTGACAGCTCTGCTGCACTGCCAAGTCAGTGGACGCAGGTATTAGCATACCTGCCGTAAATATTCTGTAAATATACTCTGCTGGTCAGCCAAAAAACACAGTGGAAAATTACATGGGACTATTAGATACAGAAATATTTACATGGCAACAATTTTCCTTTGGCTGTAAAGACATTTCTGAAAAACACGCACATAAAAATATACAGGTTTATATCATTATAAAACCTACAAAAAATCCACAGGCACTTAATTTGAGAAAGAAATTTACACATGTATTTAGTCTGCATGAAGGACCTGAAGACTTTACCTCAAAGTTCAGGTGGGGATAGTCAAACAGATTGCCCACCCAGGAGAGGGCTGAGTCAAGGAAAGCCAGCAGGGCAAGGAAGGCAATCAGATTCACAAGGATGTTTGCCACCAACAGTATGGAGGTAGAGGCACCTTGACTGGCTGCTTCCAATAAGTTCTTGGATTCACTTTATGAATGAAAAGAAAACCAGAGTGTGAACATTTTTAATTCAAGAACAAATTATAGAAGTAAGAGTTACATAGACTTGATTAGAAATCTTCTAGTGAAGCTGTTTGTTGACTCATAGGGAAAATAATGATCAGGTGGAGCAAGCATTTGCTCGCAATCCTCAGAAAAGCCACTGGGAGAGTATACTTTTTGTGCCCTGAAGATCAATTCTGGCACATTCAGGCTGGGCAGTCTCTGAATCAGGTCTCAGTACTGCAACTACCTGTGGCAGCACTGGGATGGGGGAGTGGGCACTGCATTTCTTGCAAGCAGACCTTATAAAAGTGCTTGGCCTGTTCATAGAATCATAGAATCACCAGGTTGGAAAGGACCCACTGGATAATCAAGTCCAACCATTCAACCCCAGCACAGTAAATGTTTCAGTTTGCAGAAGAAAGAATTGGTACTCACATGCTGAATATTTAGCCTCTTGAATCTCTCTAGTCATGTCTTTGACTCACAGAATCACAAGGATGGAAGAGACCCACTGAATCATTGAGTCCAACCATTCCTATCAAACACTAAACCATGCCTCTCAGCACCTCATCCACCCATCCCTTAAACACCTACAGAGAAGGTGACTCAACCACCTCCCTGGGCAGCCTCTGCCAGTGCCCAATGACCCTTCCTGTGAAAAATTTTTTTCCCAATGTCCAGCCTAAACCTCCCCTAGTGGAGCTTAAGGCCATTCTCTCTTGTCCTGTCCCCTGTCACTTGGGAGAAGACGCCAGGTCTGTCCTCTCCACAACCTCCTTTCAGGTAATTATAGAGAGCAATAAGGTCTCCTCTGAGCCTCCTCAAAGCTAAACAAGCCTTACAAGCCTTTTTGCTTTTCCTGTCATTCTCAAGGTGAGTTTCCCTACAGATAGGCAATAAGTTCACTGCTGTCGTTTTTGCTTTTGTATGTTTGCACTTACAGATTTCTTACCACACAAAGACAGCAACAGAGCAAATGGGAAAACTCCTTGTTGGCTAACCTCAGGTAGGCATTTCCCTCTCTTTGGAGGGTTTATTGTCTGCCCCAGGTCCTTGGCATCTCTGTGCCTGTCCCAATGGGCAGTGATACCTCCATTCATTGTAATGAGGCACACTGCATCAGAATTCACAAACTAGTCATTTGAGGTATATTGGTGTGCAAATAATATAATACTTGCACATCTATCATGTAGTGAAATGAAAGCTCATGTTAGTTGTTTTTCCATATCTCACTTTTGCATGAGTATTACTATAAACTAGACCTAGACCAGCTTACCCTTTTGTCATCTGTGGATCACTTCTCAGAGTTATTGTAGGCTTTTCAGTTTCAGGCCAGAATAGTTTGGAGGTGGCTAATGATGCTGGTGCTGACATGACAGAAGCAGTCAGTAAGTGGGAGGCAGAAACCTAGAATTCCATGTGACAGAGAACATGCTGTGATAATGCACAACCATAGAGGAAAGCAATTAAAATTATAAGATGCTTGGATGACTTTTCTACAGGGAATCATTGAAAAGTTCACATTGCTTATAAGGACAAGAAGAAAATGAGCAATACAGGAGACAGAAGAAGTCTAAGTAGTGAGAAGTATAGAGTAATCTTTCCAAGAGGCGAACTGCTGCACTTCTCTCTAATGGCAAGCCAGAAAGCAACAGAGACAAAAAAAGCCAGATCTGTCAAATGCAGCTGGGGGTAGCAAAAGCAGAGCAGGTGAGTGAGAGCCAGCCCTCCTTAACACCTCCTGTATACCTTGAAGTAGCAGCAAATTGACTTTATTAGCTGATGTAGAATTAAAAAAAATTACATGGCCTAACAAATCCTTCTGTTCTCCTGTTACCCCTTCTCTCACAAACTTCTACACAAAATAACTTCTTTACTAACTTCTGCAATGTTTCCATCTCTCATTTTCTTCTCTTACTCCCTCGGTCTTTTTGCCTAATCCTCCCTCCTTGCCTCTGCCTCTCCACAGTATTTCATTCAGATATAGAACTAATATATTTATTAGCCATCCCCCAATGACTCTGATCATAAATCACATCTTCAATCTCACTTTTCTGGCTTTGTGCTGCTAACCCCTTAGCAGACAAGATGTTTACTTCCTGTACTTGTATGGGATCACTAGAATCTCAGTCACAAGTCAGCTCTAGGCATATATGACTGGCAACAATTCCTGAAGGACTTCATCTATGTTACTGCCACAGCAGGGGGAGGGTTGATCAGTTAGTATATTCCACATGTCGGTTCATCTGGAGCGTATAGATTTGTCACTTCCTTGCAGCTATAGCAGTAAGCCTCTGTATTATTTAGATAGATATTTGTGCTATTTAACAGTATCTCCATGGTCAGATATTGCTATCCTTTTTACTGTTGAAAGACAGGCGATTTTTGTGGTTAATTCCTTCAAGAAAAAAAAGAAAAGAAAAATAAGAAAAGATGGGAATGACTCAGGTATGCTTCCAAAGCATTTTAGCTGGGCTTCTCTACTTACATGATTTCAGATAAATGGTATTATTTTCCATTTCTCTTCCTCATCTTACCCCAAAAGAAATATATGCTCCCAAGACACTTCCAGCAATAGTTGAGAATCCGGCTGTCATGACAGCATGGAGTTCAGATTTGGTGATGTATGGCAAGTAGGGCTGTACCAGGAGAGGAGACTCTGTCTGAAAGTGAAGAACAACTACCAAATTAATAAATGATAATAAACCCTTAGACGCTGTTCGTATTAACAGGGCAGAAAACTTAGACTGCATCACACTTTCTTATGTGCCTTTGACTAGATAATCTTAGTGCTAGTGAGTGCTCTGAATATTGATAGGTTGGAGTTTTTTACCTCAAGAAGGAAAATTGTACCAACATCTATCGTGTTCAAAGACAATACTTGTTGGTTTACTATCACCCTCAAAAGCTCAATGAAACTGCCGAGAAATCCCAATCCGATTCTGAATGAGTTAGAGACAAGCACAGGTCTGATCTGCAGGTAAACCTATGTGTCAAGAGAAACATACATACCAGACACTACAGACAGCTTAAAGCCCTTAGCTCCTCCGTCACGTCTGCGAGCACATCCCAAAGGCGGTGTTAAGTGGAGGTACTAATTTAAATCTTGAAGCAGTGTGATGCAGTTATGCATCACTGCTAAATAACTGACATGCTGATATTGCTTTCAGGCTTGAACACTACTTTGTGATCTTTCCACATTGCTCTGAAGCCTGGAACAGATACTGCTATGCTGCTGGTTTAATGGATTTACCATTACCATGGACTGCTAGATTCTCTCCCAGGCCTTCTGGGTTAAGGCCTTTCACAGCCAGCCCTCGATCTTAGTTTTCTGCATTGTCTCTCTTTGTCTGCCTCATGTACCCTCTTTTCATCCCATTTATCTTGTCAGTTGAAAAAAAAGGCTGAAGTTGTTATTGCTTCATAGCCTTGAAGCAGTTTGTTAGTCATTTTAAGGGAGATCTATCACCTACAATTATGGTTGACTTTCCTTTAGGAAAACATGCGGTTCCCCAAACTAACCTCATTGTACATCAATGCTGACATATGGATGTAGTGGAGTTCTGGAAATTGCCCACAAGTTCTGTACCTCTACTTCAGTCCTAGCTTCACATGAAATGATAACTTTTTTAAGCACAGATGCTCACTGTGCAGCAATATTTCACAATATTCAGTAATCCTGTAATAGTACATTTTGCAATGCTCCAGCTTACCTGTCCTACAAATATATTACCCGCAGCTACCAGAGACTCAACTGGAGTTGTCCCCATGAAAATCTGCATTATCCAACCAACCTAAAATTATTACAAAAGAAAAAAAAAATCACCACTTCAATTAATCAAAGCAGTGTAAAAGTTCTGAGACACCTTACAGTATTTTCTGAGTTAATTTTTTCAGTGTCAAGATATTATGCACTCATTTAATAGTAGCATATTAAAATAAGCCAGAGGAAGAATAATTTGACAGAATTGAGAGTATCCCAGGCTAACCTGGGCACTAAATTGTTAAACTAAATTAATCAATGCAGATACTTTGATGTGTCCTGACTGCTTATGTAAATGTCCAAAGGAACCTGGATCATAGGAAAAGAAAGAAATTAAGGTTTAACTACCATCATGTAGGGAGATATTTTCCCTCATGTGATTTCATTGGGTGGACAGGACAGTAAGTGGTCCTCCTCTGGACTTGCTCTTCTTTTAGTGGACACTGTCACTGGCCCTAGGAATGAACTCTTAGAGTATGAGATGAGGAAACAGGCTCTGATTTTATACTGGAGATTTTTTATAGGAAGGCACACGCAATTGCTACTATAATATTTAGTAGGAAGCAGAAATACTCTGTCTGTGATGTGACCTCCATCCTGCACTTTGGGGACTGGGAGAGGGCAGGCAGAAAGGAAGATTTAGGCATTTTATGGCATATGAGCAACAGCAAAGCTATCCAGGAAAATCAACCATTGACTACGATGTTAGCAATAAAACTAGGCTGGAGGCGGGAATGTATGCTATGTCAAGTCAATTAGGATTTTGCAGTGATTGTATCTGGTACAATTCTCAGGTTAAAATCAAACAAGTACTTTTCATATGTCTACTCCTCAGCAGCTTGATCATGGCCGGTACTACAGTTTGTCTGCATGTGTTCAAGGTTCTGCACTAGGCAAATGAGTGCCTATTGGCAAAAATTCATACCTTTCCAATGAGCCACTGCATGAATCCAATGTGGTAAAGCATAGACATTACTGTGCTGAAGAAAACCACAACTGGCAGGACCTAATTTAGAGACAAAAATCATTAATACTTTTTTTTTTCTTTTGTTTTTTTTTTCTTATGGATTTTGCACTCCATCTGAAGTTTGAAAAAGATGCATAGTTTTGGAGATACACTTAAAGGTATTGAAAACTCATTATTAAGTTTACACTTATGCTGTAAAATTCTAATATTCCAGACTCTGTGCTTGTGTTGTAATTATCTGTTTTTCATGTAACTACATAGTTTTCTACCAGGACTGCGACAGTTTTGAAACTGTTTGGTCTAATATAACATGCATCAATTTATAGTAACGTTTGAGTCAGCTCAAAAATTTACTGAGCAATGGCATCTACAAAGACTTGGATATATACATCGGTAGACTTCAAAAACCATGAACAAAAATATATACAACGGGACTGTGGTGTAGAATTCAGAGCTTAACTTTACTGTGTCTGCATTTAAGAAACACATTTTAGACAGCTATATAAGTTGAAGGGATTTTGACTGTGATTGTAGCTAATTAGATTTCACAGAATCAAGGTCAGCTTCCTTAGAAAGCCCATACTGTGTAGTTGTCCTTTAATAAAACATTATAGAAAAATCCTCTTATATTTTACAGTATTTATAGTGTTGATTATAATGCCAATATGGAGTACTCAAGAGCTCTGTAGCTGTACACAGAGACAGAATCTGCTTAAATACAACAAATTCACATGTGTATACTCATTAAATAAGAGGCGAACATAAGTCTCTGTCAATGGAGACTGAAGATAAAATATTTCACTTAAACATAATTTAAAAGAATAACTTGAACCCACTGTCTGATGGGTAATTAAATGTATTGGCTACTTATCCTGAGTAAACCTAGTATCACTTGATTATCAAGTTTGTCAAATACTCAACATTTCTATGCTAGTATACACAGAAAGAAAATTCCATCCCACAAAAAGTCCATAATTTGGCAGACAGATTAGTTTTAACAGTACCACTAACAGCAGCAAGATTTTATGTATGTTTGACATAAAAGAAGGAACAGAATAAAAAAGAAGAAAACATTTTTGTTAGTTCAGACTTTTTCAGCAAATAGAAGATGTTCCTTTCTAGAGGAGAGTTAATACTATCAGCTTTTTTGATAAAGGTTTGGAAACTCAATTTAGATGGTCAGAAACTTTCACTGAAATAAGAGAATACAATTTGCAGATACTGTTGTGCTCCTCAGCAAGTTAATATGAGTCTGGTTTCTGTAGTTTGATTTTCTGATCCTGTTAGTGATCTTCTTGTGGTGGTTTGCCATGCAGTAACAGAATGCTTAGTTCAGTAAAAGTAACATCTCTCTTCTCTGCCTTTTCCCTCCTGCCATTTCCCTTCCCTGTGCTAGGCAGAGTGGGATCTGGTTCCCAGCCAGCTACAGGGAAATGGGTCTGGAGAGGCAGTGGGCAGACAGACAAAGGTTAACTGTCTCTCCTAGATGGCCAAAACAATGAGTGTCCTCCCATATTACATTCTGAATGGATGAAGCCCTCTCAGCATTACTGTGGTTTGGTTTAAGCTAGAGGAGTGAGAAAAAAATTTTCTGCTTACCCTAGGTGATGGCAGGCACCTTTTGGCCTGTTTCTTGTGCATATTCCCCTGAAAATACATGCTTCTTCATTTTTGTAGTTGCAGGCATTTATGGATGAAGTAGTCATCTTCACAAAACAGGGAGTCTGTTTTCCAGTTGTGGTCATTTGTGCCTTGACTGCATGAGGAACTTGGGGACTACTTTATGACTGAACCCTTCTGCCTAACTCTCCATTGATTTAACGCAGTGTCTGTTATGTCTTCATCAGAAAAGTGTAGCAGACATTTAATAGGTAAGTAATTTCAATGTTTTGTCCTATCCAGGCCAGCTTTTACCAAAGGCATAACAAAACCATGTGGAAAACACTGGCAAATTATTACTCTAAAACAAGCAGAATGCAAATATGCTACTTGTAACACATTGCATTGAAGAGAGTTTTCAATTGCCTTGTCTGCAGAAATAAATGCAATGAAAAGCACTTAACATGAGATAACTAGTTAAACAGAAAAAACAGGTGTTCTAAAGAAAGAATCCCCCAGCTACTACACTGAAATGTTAAGGCAGTGGTTTTGAAACTGGGGAGACAGGAGGGAACAGCCTTAAGAAAATGGCTTCTGTCCCATGTCTGTATGCAGAGGCCACCTCCTCTCTACCAACCTTGAGTTTTGCCTTCATGTTTAGCTCATGTAGAGTTGCATGTTGTGGGCTGGACAGAATTGGGAAACTTCTAAGGCAGGAATGTCTTCTCCTTTTCTCTCTTCGCAGTGCAAAACCCAGGAGAATATGTAGCACAGGAATAAAAATGCCAGAAGACTCCTTACGGCGTGGGTAGAAGGGTGTGCATGTCACCTTAGTGACAAAGAGCTGTGTAGGGGCGTGGGAGAGGAAGGGGAAGGCTCTGGTGGTGCTCCACAATTGATAAGGAAAAAATTCTTCACGGAGCGGGTGGTTAGGCATTGGAACGGTCTGCCCAGGGAGGTAGGGAGGTGGCTGAGTCACTGTCCCTGGAGGTGTTTAAGGTGAGGGTGGATGAGGTACTTAGGAGCATGATTTAGGGGTTGGTGGGAATGGTTGGACTCGACAATCTGGTGGGTCTCTTCCAACCTGGCTATTCTGTGATTCTGTGAAAGTACCAAGAGAGACCAGGCTACGAGCAGTTCTGGAGAAAGCAGAAGGAGCCCAGCCCTGGAGCTGCGAATACAGGGTCTGGGGAGGTGAAGAAGGGAATAGACTATGCAAACCTTTGTATTTGAGGAGTAGTCTGGAGGGCTAGGGGATTAAGTAAGACAGGCACATGTACTTGGAGGCAGGACTGTTAGGAAAAGAGGAGACACAAGGATGAACCAAGGAGTTTGAGAACAGCTTCCTTCTGTAACTATGGAGCTATCACACACCCTGTGTATGCAGGAAAACCTGCACCACATAGAAATGTCATGGTGGAGTATCAGCCTTAATTAGCAATGTTTTCTGTGCTGATTAAATGCATTTGGGAAGAAAAGGTCAAGAGTTTGCTTTGGGCTTTTTTTTCAAAAAAACATGCAATGATTTTATGAAACTGCTTTTTCAGGGAAAGAAATTCATTCTTCTGACTCATGGATTGCCTGTTGCCACTTCCCTGCTGCAGTGCCTTATTCTATGAGCACAAGAGTCTGCCTCAAAGACGTGGATACTCTGAACAGGAAGCAACACAGACATGGTCTCTATCATGCTTCTGTGATTAAAAAAATCACCATTTTAACATGGAGATGCACACACTATTACAGGCTGTAGGTGGAGACAGCTGTTAACTCTGAGAAAAGTGGAAAAGAGAACCACAGAACAAAGTATGACAAGGAAGTCAGAGGGACCTAAGCTGCAGCAGAAGCTTACTCCTTAAAAAGTGCTAGCATGTGCTGGCCAAACCCCTTTCCATCATCTTCCAGCAGTCCTGGATGACTGGGGAGGTTCCGCTGGACTGGAGGCTGGCTGATGTCGTGCCCATCTACAAGAAGGGGCGCAGGGAGGATCCAGGGAACTACAGGCCTGTCAGTCTGACCTCAGTGCCAGGGAAAGTCATGGAGCAAGTGATCTTGAGTGCGATCATGAAGCACTTGCAAGAGAACCGGGTGATCAGGCCCAGTCAACACGGGTTCATGAAAGGCAGGTCTTGCCAGAGTAATCTGATCACCTTTTATGACCGAGTAACTAAACTCTTGGACAAGTGAAAGGCTGTGGATGTATCTTCCTGGACTTCAGTAAAGCCTTTGATACAGTTTCTCACAGCATTCTGCTTCAGAAACTGTCGGCCTCTGGCCTGGACGGGCGCACACTCTCCTGGGTGAAAAACTGGTTGAACGACCAGGCCCAGAGAGTGGTGGTAAATGGAGTTAAATCCAGCTGGAGGCCAGTTACAAGTGGGGTTCCCCAGAGCTCAGTGCTGGGTCCAGCCCTCTTCAAGGTCTTTATCAATGACCTGGATGAAGGCATCCCTTAGCAAGTTTGCGGACGACACTAAGCTTGGTGGGAGTGTGGATCTGCTGGAGAGTAGGGAGTCTCTGCAAAGGGATTTGAACAGGCTGGACTGCTGGGCTGAGACCAATGGCATGAGGTTTAACTCAGCCAGATGCCGGGTCCTGCACTTGGGGCACAACAACCCTAAGCAGAGGTACAAACTAGGAGAATTCTGGGTAGAAAGCTGCCAGGAGGAGAAAGACCTGGGGGTGCTGGTTGACAGCCGACTGAACATGAGCCAGCAGTGTGTCCAGGTGGCCAAGAAGGCCATTGGCATCTTGGCTTGTATAAGAAATGGCGTGACCAGCAGGTCCAGGGAGGTTATTCTCCCTCTGTACTCGGCACTGGTGAGACCGCTTCTTGAATCCTGTGTTCAGTTCTGGGCCCCTCACCACAAGAAGGATGTTGAGGCTCTGGAGCGAGTCCAGAGAAGAGTAACAAAGCTGGTGAAGGGGCTGGAGAACAGGCCTTATGAGGAGCGGCTGAGAGAGCTGGGGTTGTTTAGCCTGGAGAAGAGGAGACTGAGGGGAGACCTTATTACTCTCTACAACTACCTGAAGGGAGGTTGTGGAGAGGAGGGAGCTGGCCTCTTCTCCCAGGTGACAGGGGAAAGGATGAGAGGGAATGGCTTCAAGCTCCACCAGGGGAGATTCAGCCTTGAGATAAGGAAAAAATTCTTCACGGAAAGGGTCATTAGGCATTGGAACAGGAAAGGGTCGTTAGGCA
This sequence comes from Clamator glandarius, assembly GCA_033459285.1. NCBI lineage: Eukaryota > Metazoa > Chordata > Aves > Cuculiformes > Cuculidae > Clamator > Clamator glandarius. The sequence continues at coordinate 218,186 of JAUNZM010000679.1, read as the reverse complement.
TTGGAACAGTCTGCCCAGTGAGGTGGCTGACTCGCCTTCCCTGGAAGTGTTTAAGGTGAGGGTGGATGAGGTGCTTAGGGGCATGGTTTAGAGATTGGTGGGAATGGTTGGACTCGACGATCCGATCCGTTGGGTCTCTTCCAACCTAGTGATTCTATGATTCTATGATTCTATGATTCTATGTTTCCACATGGGATCCTGCAGTGTAAAAATACCTGCACCATTAAACTCTCAGAATTGTATTTCTGTCTGCAGACAAACTTGCAAAGCAGTTTAATTTCCAATATGTATAGTTCCAGATATGTATTAATATACCTTTAGGCAGTCAAGCTTTAAGTGATAAATAAATTTAATGAGCACTCTGAAAAATCCCACAACATATTGATGAAGAACTGGTATCCAAAGGCTCTTTAGAATTACATCTATATAGTTACAGTTCATGTTTCCCATAATACAACTTCTAAGAAAATAAATTCTTTAATTGCTATTTTTATAAACTGGATTATTTAATAGCTACTATCAATTCTGCAATATCGTTTAACATTATTTAAGAGCTAAGTTCTAGATGATGGTTATTGTCTATACTACATGCAAGGTAGGGAGTTCAAATAGTTGGCTGCTCACAACTCCTCTCCCATTCATGGACTGATGTTCAGCTTTTTCTGTATGTTCCTTTAAAGAAGTTGCTATTGTTGTTTAAGGGACATCTGCTTTCAGAAACTCCTAAAGCCTGACCTTCAAAGCAAAGCCTTGCTCAGGAAGCCATAATCCTCCTAGTATAGAAAAGAAACTACTGATATAACAGACATCTAAATCCCTGCTTGCTCGAAGCAAACTTTGCTTTTCATAATCAAAAGTATGACATAGTACTAGGAGTTTTTTTCCAACTACTTCAGTACTTGGGTATGCTTGTTTATACAGATAAATTTTCTTTTCAGAAATCTGAAACTCTACATGCAGAGAGAAATATGCATTTAAAATAACACTGTTTATGCATGTGAATGCATATATTTTATGACTTACTAGTGCTTCCAAAACTGTGAGCTCAAAGGCTACAGTGGGACTGCCCAGAACACCCAATAGGTGTACTCAAGGGATGTATTTGATCTGGTAACTGTGTCCATTTAAGTTAGCAGAAAACTGAGTTGACTCTGCATACTGTTAAGAATGCAGTATGGGTACAATTGGGCTCTGACAGTTTTCTGTGAAGGCACACCCTATCACTTTTCTACTCTCTTTCAAGGGCTAAGCCAAGATTGAGATATTTCTCTTTTGGACAGTGCTTCAAAATAGTGTGGGACAAGATCTGGACAGCTCAGTGCTACATGCAAAATTCATAAAATATCTGAAAGACACAATAAAGCTATTTTGACCATCTTAATCTTGAAATAAATGAGAAGTGTTTCCAGAGAGAATAGGCTGGCTGTCACTCGCTGATGCTGGAAGAGAGAAATCTCTTTCTACAGGAGAAGCAGATGGAGCACCTTTTGGTGTTGCTGTGCACTTGTTCGCCACTCTGTTTATCATATATATTCCTATACTAAGACATATGCAGCTCTGAAAATCAACTCATGAGTTTTGCCTTCTTGTTTTTCAGTAGGAAAGTAACCTACTTGTCCCTGTTCTCCTCTTCTAGAAATTTCACAGGTCTTTTGCTGTTTTATCTTCTAGAATAAAGCTTATGGATGTATGCATTCACAGAAGCAAACTTTTGATTGTCTGATCCCTAGTTACAGCTTTAGTTAGTACAGTATCTTGCATCATCACTGAGGCATTAAAAAAATCATCTTGAAAAAAACCATACTCATAAGGTGCCATAGACAAATACAGGAAAAATAGCTTTGAGGGTGGGAATTAAGCCATTTTACCTCCCTCCCCAAAATGTAATTGTGACTGCAAGTTGTCATCTGAGTGCTTAATAGAGAAAAGGTAGGAGGAGACTGGAAAGCGAAAGGTACAGAATTACTGCAGTTAAGCTGTAATTTATATATTTGCTGGAATACCTTTTTTTTTCCTTCTAAGATGCTCTGGCTGCTACTAGCAGTGTAATTTACAACTAGCATCTTCTTTCTTAAGCACTTCTACAGGGGTAATGTCTGGGAGGCAGTGCTCTGCACAGCACTTTAGGACAGAACAGCAGAGCATGGTATAGCACCTTTACTTGCAGAGAGGTGGGGAGGATAGGCTGGAGGTAATATTTCTTTCAGTGTCCAGGCAGGAGCCTTTTAACCTGTTCCTTGTAGAAACATATCCCAAAGTTCTGTCTACATGTAATATGTGTTACTGCAGTTAGACTAAATAAGTGTAACTTAAATCAGCATATGGCTAAAAATGAAGGGTTTCATGTGGGGTTCCCAAATTTTCTTTTCAGTGTGTCACACATTAAGAATAGCTTACCTTTATCTGATTTTTCTGGTGACTGCATTAGCATTACAAGACATATAATGAATTTTTTTCCATTCACACTGTTCCTTTTACTGCTGTCTATCTGCCATCTACAGTATATATAAAAAACATGTCTTACCTTAAAAGCAAATAAATGATCCGTATATTTCTCACCAAACACAAACTTAGCACCTGTATCAGAATACTCCAGAAAAGTCTAGGGACAAAAAGCAAAGTGAGTTAGCAATAAGCTTTGTGTCAGTGCCAAAAACTAAGCAAATATTGCTAGTTGTCTTGCACAGATCTGGTTATTTCCAAGTAGCTTTTGCTCTGCTATGTATGAGTCCAGGCTTTGCTGACTGTGTCTGGCTGCGCTGTGGGTTCCTGCTGTACTCTGCCAACAACGCAGGCTGCTTCTAACAGCAAAAGTATAGGGACCATTCTCCTACAATACCCAACACAATAGAGGTTGCAAGAATTTATTTTTTAGACCCGATACTGTGGTTTGTTTCTACACCTCTTCTCATGCAAATAACTGCAATAAACTATACAGTTTAATATGGAGATTTATGGCTGAAGTAATGGGCTTTGAAAGGAGTAGCCAACAGCTAGTCTAAGAAAATCATCTATTTTTATACTCCTGATGCCAACATGTGCAATTAATGACAGTTTAAAATGGAGATGTAATACGTAAGGTAACCAGTTATGACATGAGTGACTGGGAGCTATATGGACGTAATGAAAGGGGGAGCCAGGCCTGCTTCAGTCAGAGATGAAAGGGAGACTTGAGAACCTGGTTACAAAGCCCAGATGACTCCCACTACCTGCAGACTAGGAGTCAGACGTCAGACCTGTGCCTTCGCTCCAGCTCAGAGACAGTACATTCTGCACTGTCTTGTTTTAAATGCAGTTAATCATTTGTACTGTGAAGAACAGCTGTGTAAATAGTATCCCTGGGGCGAAAAAAATCTGAATGTCCTTAAGATCAGTACTCTCTGATCTACAGTTTGGGTTTCTTTTATTTATTATTTTATGGTAATGGACTTGGTAAAAAAAAAAATAGCACCTGTAGACTGCCTGCAGGGACAGCTACGAAAGGACTCTAGAGATCCTTTGCTGCTCACAGCTCTGAATTTTGCCATGTGTAGTTGAATTAATTTTCTTGAATGTTGTGAGAACTATGAAGTGCCCCTGGGGCCAGGAATGCGGCTATTAAGTAGACAGCAGTGTTTCTGACTTTCCAAATCTCAAGGCTTTTCAGCATACCAGGTTTGTTGCAGGGATGCTTTGGAGCTGGGCCAGGTTTAAGTTTTTGTGCATGCCCTAACACAATAGTGGGTTTGTGTTTGGAGGGTGCAGGTTATAATTTCATCCCAAGGATGGTAAAGCCATTGAGAAACAGGGTCACTCTGGCCATTAGTCATCAGCCTGTCCCACATGGTCTTATATTTACTGGACAATAAAGAAAGAAATTATTCAATTCAGATAGTCTATTACCTTTCTGAGAACCTAGTTTTTCTCAAGAGGGGAAAACATCCAGGGGCAAGCAGCCCCTTGAGCTGCGTGGCTCTTATGTAAGATTCTCAAGATAGAAAATAGTGCAAAAAAATTTTTTTTGTCCAGTATCTTACCTGGATCTGAATGCCTAGCCAGTTAAAAACATCAAATCCCACTTTGGTTCTCAGAATAAGAAATCCAAGGAAAAACTGCATTCCTATTCCTGAAAATACTGGTCTCCAAGCAATCTTGATGGACAGAAAAATAAAAACAAAGAAACCACTTGTTACTTAAATAGATAATTTACTTTTGATATTCGTTAAATTAATGTGAGGGGATTGTCTGACTATAGTACAGGATAGAAGCAGGTGCCAAAACAGGCTGTATGGGACTTGGAGCATGAATCACCTCTCCTAATTTGCGAGTTCTTCAAGGTAGATGTCTCCATCTGAGATAGCTGCAGAAAGCCTTGCTAGGTTTGTATGGACAAGCCCATTTCACCATCACAGACAGAAAGTAATGAAGTATATGGAAAAGGAGAGACACTTCATCCTGTGCTACAGTTCATGAATACACACAAAATACATGATGGTAAGAGATATGATTTTATTTTTTTAAAAATCTGAATGGAAACATTAAAAAAAAAGTAATAACCATGTGGACTCTTCCTTTACCTGAACTGGGAACAAGGAGGTTTTGCTACATATTCCTTTTTGTATGCTTGGGTAATCTTAACTCTGTTTCTGTTCCCCACCTTTAAAGATGTGACCTACTCAGTTAGATTTTGCGATTCATATCATTGAAAGGCAGCTGTAGGAAAACCTGTGACTGCCTGTGATCAGTCCCAACTACACTGCAGATATCTGCTCTGCTGCTTCAGAAAACATGTTTTGTTTTCAGAAAATTGAATCTGATTATTTACAAGGCAAAGCTGAGATGGCATTCTCTAATTTATTCAGGTGATGTTTGAATAACGCAAGCCAATTAGATGTAATGCCAACCCATGAGAGACTACAAAGCACTACATGAGTTTTCACCTCAGTTGGAGACAGAGGCAGTTGCAAAGGATGAGGAGTTACATGTCCATTAGTCCCTGCTGAGGGGACTTTTTCTATTAAGGAAACCTCATCGCTGATGCAGAAGCATTGAAAAAATGTTGGTGAAACTTGGTGACCTGGACAATGGATTAAGATATGATGAAAGACTGATGAAAGCATGTACTGTATGCTAGACATGCACAAAATAATAAAAGCTATGGGGGAGTTGTGGTGGCTGAAATAACACCTTTGTAATATCACAGAGTGGACATCTCACCTGGAAAATTAAAATAAATGGTATTGGCAAGCCTATGGGACTGGATTAGTGAAAAGTGAGGATATAAGCTTGGCCTCAGCCACTACATTTGCAATGATAGTAAAACTTGTGAGGGATTGAGAGATACTTGAGGGAAGCACATCTCTGGTCCCATGCAACTTGTACTGATGTTACGAGTGTCTTCAAATAGGTGCCTATGATGTCCTGAGGACTGTGATGGGCCTCCTGTCGGTGGAAAGCATGGAGCGGGCCTGCCTTAGCTTGCACTGATGCTCCAGAAGAAAATGTATTCCAATCTGTATCAGGGCTAGAACAAATGATGGGCAGCAGCGCCTCAAAATAGTGAGACCCACGTGCTGGAACAGCCCCACCCATGCTCCCCAAGATACTGGAGCAAGACAACTTTCCTCAGAAATTAAATATATCACTGGAGTTTGGCAAGTCTAAATTTTGATGTTCAGAGATTTTCTCTTACTTACTGAACTTGGTGCTAGGGTAGAGGAATAGCTTTTGAGATACTGAACAAAGTCCTGAAAAGAATCAGCATACTCACTCTTGTTGGATGTTTGGAAAAGATAAACATCAAGAGAACATACATCACAAGCCCACCAAAGGAGATCAGATGGCGGGATCCCTTCTTTGCTGTGTCAAAGATGAGCCAGCAGATGACAGTTATAACAAAAAACGTACACAACAACCTAGGGAGAAAAAAAGTGTCAGGTATGACATCCTGAAACAGGCCCTCCCCCTCCCAAAACACTCGTATCTCTGTCTATAAAAATAACTCCACTGATCAATGTATTAGGTTGAAACGTGTACTGCTACACAAGCAGGAACCTGTCATTGGTGATACAGCTCTGATGACAACATCCCTTGGTGGAATCCAGAAGAAATGCCCTCCAACCGTGTCCCAAAAAACAGAGTGCGGGGGAAACCCAATAAAGAATAAGTGACTCTTGTCTGGGTGTTATTTCTATTAAATGAAGTGTGAGACCATACTCTGTTTACTCACTACTTCCTCTTTCCCTTTTCTTTCTACTTTATTGAATATTTTCTTGGCTCTGAGCAAGACAGGCTGTGTTTTTTATGAATTACGCTGTACTGTTTAACTGGTGGGCCTATGAAACACACTGTTGCAGAACACGTTATAAGCTGTCTACTGCTTCAGTAGGTTGTAGTCCATTTAGAAAAATAACTTTTAATCACAACAATTTTAGCTATCTTGGGAGCAATTACTGAAGCCATGTGTAAATCTGTGTTCAGTGCTTCTGCGGTCCTCACTGTCACAGAACTCAGTTCAGTTTGCATATTGAAGGTAATTATCACAACAGCCTGAAAGGCAAGGAAACACCACCCCATTTATAGGGGGAAGAAACTAAATGTAGTCCCAGTTCTTCAGTGTTATTTGTATCTAACAGTTGTCTAGCTTCCACTGATTTTAGTGGTAGCTAGATAGCTAAATTCTGTTTCTAGACCTGGAACAAAAGTATTGCAGGCTAACACAAAATTACTCGGTCATAGCAATGCTGAATAACACTTCTTGTAGCTGAGAGATTTTCTGTCTTCTAGAGGAATTTGTGACCTACAGTTAAGCTCTTAATCTGCAACATGTACAATTTAAGGACTGTAGTCCAGGTAATACAGCACTTCCTGCCCCTGGCCTGTTCATCTCCTCATCGGGGCTCTCCTGTTTTCTTTAGTCCTTCTCCAAAAGGGCTGCCAGATCATGTAATGAGGGTGCCTGCATGTGACTGCTCTCTAATGTGGCTCTTGAGGAGAAGGACCACAGTCTTTGTAGCTTCTTTCTAGTAAATTCCAGGTCCTGTGGCAAAACCAATTCAAAATCTTAAGAATAAGTCTGGACATTTTCCTGAACTCAGGATGATGACTCCTTAGAGCTTCCTCTCTCAGATATAAGGTGACCTAGCTGAAATAGAAAGCAGCTGGCTAATTTCCTTTTCCTTTTTAATGAGATTTCTTTTGGTCTTTTCTTTGGTCTGTGAGCTCTTTCCTCCCTATTTTCCCAGAAATAACTTAAATATTGCTGGTAACTGCTCAGCAATACTTGGAATAATTTTCTATCAGATCTAAGTATCTACCATTTATCTTGTAGATTAATGTCTTCCATCCCAAATAAGGTTGTAAGACCTTATTACGACACTAACTGTGGCTGGCATGTTTTGATTTCTGAAAGTCAATTAAAATTTGCTATGGGGATACGTGAACAAGTAGTGTCGAGATAACACACTTCAGTCTAGCAGCTTGCATATCTTAGAATTAAGGTTTTTATGAAACTCACATCTTTCTCAACAAGTGACAGTGAGGCACCTTCTAGCTGGTAGAATGAATACAGAAGGCTACATCACACCTGAATTTCTGGAACATGTTCTCTTGCAACCACAAACCTGTCATATCTCAATTTCAGGATTTATTTTATGCTTTCTGTCAAGATTTTTGATACCTAGCTACTGTATTACAATCTTAAAGGTGTGCCTGACATCTATAAAATGGAAAACACTGAATTATTCTGTATGTATTCTTTCACCTTATTGCAATTTATGTGATTAATCCACCTCCCTGTGCTTATAGAGGGGTAAGCTGAAATACAGCTGCAAGGGTAAATTGACTAATGCTCTGTGCTTCTGCCTAAACATCAAGTTATTCATATTTACCATTTTAGCCAAAACCAGTGCTTTTCCATGTATCTTTCTCCAGGGGAAAATAATGCAGCAATTCTGTCTTCATACTTAGCTATTAAAAAATCCCAGCAGATGAAGAAAATGGCTAGGACAGTGATGATGAAAAGTGGTAAAGCTCTCTGAAAATTCAAGTTGCAGGCTGCAATAGTTGCTGCCAAGTATGCTGTCACGGAAACAAGAATATACATGTCAATTGGGTTGGTCTTTCTAAAAACAACATAAAATGTCACATTTAAAGGATATGGTTGAAGTCAGGCCTGTGTATTTTTTAAGTGCTTGGTTGGCTCTTGGCTTAAATACTGAAAAATTTTGCTTTCACAGATAGTGTTGTTACTTATGATACATGCTCATCAATATGAAAGATGTCTTTCATCCCATTGAAACAGGTAATATGCTTTGGCCAAGCCAAGTTTGTATAAAACATATTAATCACTTGGGAAACTGAAATACATTTATAGAACTGCTTTTTTCTATGTAAAAACTTTGAATTCATAACTATGGGTCTTGTTCTTTCATGCCCAGGAAGATGAGTATATCCAATAAAACTAGAAGAAACACTTAGAAGTATTTGAAGTACTTGACTTGATGGCCCTCCCAAGTAATTGGGAAGCTTAGAAGTAGTTTATGTTGTAAAGTAACCATGGAATGATTTGTCATTTGGCAGATTTGTTGGTAATACTGCTGGCCAAATAAAACACTCAGTTCTTGTAAGTAAGAGTCTGATTTTGTTCATGGCAAATAAGGAAGAAAAATAATTGATTTTTATAAAACAAGCTGTTTTTTTAATGTAATGAATGTATGAAACCTTGATATATCCTTAGCACTCACTTATTTTTTTGAGACAGGATATATCTGTACTATGACAAAGCAAGAGGGGTTGATGATAGGAGGGTGTGATATTCGGCGTTTAGGCAGACCTTTCGTAATCACTTTATAGTATGCTGATGCCTATCGACAGAGATATTTTAGGTCTACGTATTCTCAGTGTTAAGCAGGTGGATCTCAAAACAGAAACTACTTAGTGCTAAGTGGAAGTTAAAAAACCCCAAATGTAATGGCTAATTACAAAAGGGTCAAAGAAAAGTATCTGAATGACTTTGCAGTGCATGCTGACATAAAATATATTACCTCTAGCATATGTTTGTTGTGGAGATCTAGTGATATGGGTCAGAATAGAAAATTTTCATTTCTAAATGCTGACTTAAGTTCAGTCTAAGTTGGTCCCTGATCTTTTTTAATGTGATTTTATGGTTTTGGGCAAGTTCCTTAAACTCCAGCTTAACAGGCCTCTTGGTGATAGAGAATACACAAAGGCTGAACTACTCTTTTATCGCAAATGTAATTGCTAGTTAGAGTTGAAATACACTGGAGGAGCAGTATAGCAAGATCTGTGCCTTCATTAAGTTTGGAAGTAAGTGGAGAACTTGAGATCTGGAGCTTTCCCTCAGACTAAATTAACTTTTGCCTCCTTTCAAATGCACTCTTTCAGACAGTCAAGGGATTTTGTGTTAGAAAAGACAGGCATAGTGTATAATCTCATACAGGGAAATAAATAAGGCTTCAGAAACCCTGGTTGTAATATACTGTACCTGTTATTAAAATTCCATAGACTATACAGTGAATTCTGGTTTTATGTTTCTTGCAAAATTCACGTGCTTTATGATACTTCTTTTCTAAATGCCTAGAAAAATGCAAAAAAAAACCCAAAAAACAAAAAACCAATCAGAACAGAAAATTCAGCTGTAGATAAAGAAGAGTAATCTGCACAGGACGATCAGGTCACGTTGATCAAAGTTTCTGCACTGGAGTATGCTGCACTTTGTAAGGGTTACAAAGTGCCAGAGTGCCAAATAAAAATTAAAATACGACAACATCTGCAGAGCTTTTGGAGGGCATTTCTTAGGTTTAATGTTAGATAAGTAAAAAAAGAAAATCTGGCAGATACCTAATGGGCCAATCTGTCAACTAGGTAACAGACAAAGGTTAGCAGACCAGTTCTGCTCGCCTCTGAAGTACAGCGCTTCTGTGAGAAGGTCTGCAAATTAGGTAGCTAGTTTAAGATTCAGTATCCATTATTAGACCCACAAAAACTGTTAAGGGCAGCCAGTCCAGCACTGCTATGTGAAGGAGTATGCTGATGACATGGACATATTTCAGTTACAAAAGCTGTAGCTGAATAAAACCCCTTGTATTGTGCAAGCTGAAAAAGAAATCACAGCTATAGCTCTGTCTCTCTAAAGTGGTGCCTCATACCCTACAGTCTATAAAAGCAACATTGTCTTTAGAGATTCTAATTATTGAGACTGTTCTTGTTTGGGAACGAGGTACAGCTGGAGTCAGATGCACAACAAAATTCAGCAAAAATATCCTTGTTTTCTGCACTTAAAAAAAAAATCAATGTAAAGGAAGTGAGAGAATCAAGGAATATTAACTTAATTCACATCAGCACTTAAAAGAACAGAGCAACACACTTCTTCACCAGTATCACAAAGAGTAACAGGGTGTCTGAGAAATCTTGATTGCTTTTGACATTTCAGTTTTAGTTCTGGGAATTCCTATTGCCTTTCAAATAGCAGCTTTTTTATTTTTACTTGTAAGAACATTAGGTTATCTACTCAGTGTCAGCAGAGAGATTAGATACAACAGGAAAAGAAAGAAAAAGAGAAATGACAGACTGATGCATGAATAAGCTTGAGTTACTTTATCAAATTTATGCCTAATTCATCAGCAAAAAAGTATTATCTAGTGTCTGTTACAGCTATGTATGGATCCTTTGGGATTTACAATTGTTATTTTAAGATTACAATTCCTTGCAATATCTTCTTTGCTCTAACATGTCTCTCTCCCTTGTTATTTTATTATTTTCATTGATTATCATTTCAGTACCAGAATAGCTTCAAAGTTTAGGCACGTATGTCATAAATATGCACTCTGTTTTGAAAGATGCAGAAAAAAAATCTTCCTATGAAATCTGGTCAATTTACTAAGGAAATATTTTTATAAAAGGTGATCATATAGGTTTAAAGTGGAGCACATTGCTGATGGCTTTTACTTAATCAAATATGTTGAAAAAGCAGGTATCACTTAAGCACATTTAAAAACTTTAATGTGAAACATTTGTATATACCGAAACTCTTCTTGCTTACATTTTGCACCTCTGAAATCCTTTTTCTGGTCTGCTGTACTCTACAAGTGAATGTTAACGTCTTGTACATGTAATGAATCCTTGTTATCAAAAGGCAGCTCTTTCAAAGGGGTTGTGTCTCATACCACAGATTATTCAGTACTATCCGTTGAAAAAAATCAATGACACTTGCAAAACTGAGACACACTTTGTGAATGCCCCTTTTAAGCAGTTACATTAAAGACATTAGATTACATTAGCGTCTACTTTTAGGAGCTAATTTGAGAAACGTAACTTGGTAGATATACCATTGCCCCTGCCATGTACAAAAAAAAACCCCCAAAAAATCCACAAACAAAAAACAACCTAAACAAATTCCAAAAATAAGTACAAAACTGGAGAGCACTGAACAAGCCATAACCTGACTGTAACCAGAAAAAAGCAAAATCCTCTTCAGATTCTAGCCTATGACGAACTTTCACTCCCCCAGGCAGTGGTATCTGCTGCTGATAGAAGAACAATGGGGCTTCAGGAAGAGTATAACTGTAAGCCCAGTGAATTAAGCCTATATATGGTACTCCAAGGGAGTACAAATAAACAAGAATGAATAAAAAACATGCAAGTTTCACCTCTGTCCCAACTCAACTCATCTCTGTGCAGAGATGCCTTGTTGAGTCCTGTGAGCCCAGGTTTGAGGAGGAAAGGACTCACTGACCTTGTTCTGATACAAGAAATAGTTACTATTAAAAAGCGTGGAATACTTTAATTTAAGCTAAAGTAAAGTTCCATCTAAGTAATTGTGTTCTTTCAGAGTTAGATAGAATGTCCCTCTGACAGCATGTTTTCTTTAAAACAGTGCTTTTTCAGACGTTCTTCATTTTTGAAAATGATAATGTCTTGTGTGAAGTAAGATCTGTGTTGAACAGATGTCTCTTCTTCTGCAACCACTTCTGTTTGCAGTATTTCCTTATCTCAAAGGCAAGGTCAAGTAGAGAGATAGAGCCAGCTCCAAATTAACAAGAGTTTTGATTGTTGTGAAGTTTTATAATAAGATTAAAATTATACCTTGGAAAGCAATGGAATATGCATAAGCTTTCTGGGGAAATTCATACTTATGCACATAAGTGGGAAATTTATTCTGTAACCAGCTTTTGCCTCGTCACACATGATTAATGGAGATCACTCCTGCATGTTACCCGGGCCTAATAAAGGATCCTTGCTTTCTAAAAATCCAGAACTAGTTTTACAGAGTTTTATTTGCTGGATTTTTCTGTATTATTACGGTGATTTGTGTGCTAACACTTCCCTGTACAATTTCTGGGGAGATGCTTGACACCTCCCACTGGAAAGGCCTATCAAGCTTGGATGTTTGATGCATCAAATCTCATCTTTTGGTTTTGCTAGACAAGGCCCTGAATGTTTTTAACAATAAAGCATTTCATGTTATGTACTGCTAAAGGAATGAAAAATCTCCAAATAAAAGAGAGGAGAAATGAGAGAATATTTAAGTGACTTACAAATACTTCCGCTAGATTTCTGAAGCAGTACTTTCTGTACAGGTTGGATGGGTCCTAAAGCAGCCTGGCCTAGTGGGTGGTGTCCCTGCCTATAGCTGTGGGGTTGGAACTAGATGATTTTTAAGGTCCTTTCCAACTCAAAACATTCTATGATTCTATACTTTAATATGATGATATCAGTAAATCTGATGATATTAGGAAGTCATTAAAGCATAATTAAAATAATCACAACTACTTCTGTATACAAGCACACTGTTTGTACAGGCATGACCTCTTTCCAAGTAGACCAATTTGAGTAAGACAAATTTCTACTTGAGATATACAGTCAGTTGCTAGAGTCTGCTGATACAAAAATTGGTTCAAAGCTCAGATGAAGTTCCGTATAAGAGAATGCAGTCATAGAAATCAGGGTAAAAGTACAGTATTTTTGTGAAGGTGTATATGAAGATTCAATATGAGAGAAAAATAGTAAGAAAATAAAATATAATTTAAAATATATCATCTTAATATTTTGAATGTCTTACATAGGTTTAGTAGTTTTTGCCAAACAATCTTAACACTCAAGTAAAACACAGGTATTTGTTTTCACTACATGGTCACTTGGTAACAGTGCTTATGAAGTGTAAAAATTCTGCTCCATCAACATGGCTTTGTTTACAGCTATTGTATTCTTATTTTGCACTGGGGTATGGTAGCTATGCAAACAGAAGGACAATAGTGAATCTTTAACTTCCTGAAAGGGATCACCATTTAAGACCTCTATTTAAAAAAGGCTATTGTGAAAATACTGGAAAAGTAGTTAGTGTATAAAAAGAAAAAAAATTACTCCTTTAATTACCAAGGCTTTAGAAACATAGTTGCATGATAATATGTTAGTTGAATAGTATAAAAATTTTAAATACAATTTGTTTCTGCATTACAGAAATTTCCTGGCAATACAAAGGTCTGTGCAGCATAGGGCTATTGCAGGAAAACTTGGAGCTGTCACTCCAGAAGCAGAAACACTGGCAGCTTGTTGCTTGAGCCAGGACAAAGTTAGTGAAAAACTTACTCATCCAAAAAGACATTACCTTTTCAAGCGTGGTTGCTCATGATCTTCTGAATCACGTTTGTTTTCACTCAGATTGCTCTCCATAACGATGTACTCATCGTTCTGGAAAAAAAGATCAATACTGAGGCTGTGAGAAGGGTGCATGTTTGTTGAGTAAGGTGCAAAAAACCAGATTCCCACTGGCAGATGGCTGAAGCAGTCTTGAGACTCTCCTGTCTGCACATGCATGGCTCCAGTTCTCCTGTCGGCCACCAACATTGTGATCAGTTTCAGGCAAACCCATTGGTTAGACCATGACTGTGAACTTTTCCAATCCATATCCACACCATTTTGAAAGGAGAAAAAAACACCAGCATTTGTTTCTTAGAGCTGAAGAGAGCTCCATGCACGATACCACTATATATGCACTAAAACAAGAGCCACAGGTAAAGATCATAGAATCATTTAATCCCTGGGATGGAAAAAGACCTTTCAGATCATCAAGTCCAATGCACCTGTCTACTACTAAATCATATGCCTAAGTACTTCACCTACCTGTGTTTTAAATACCTCCAGGGATGGTGACACAACCACCTCCCCGGGCACCGTGTTCCAGTGCTTGACAACCCTCTCAGCGAGGAAGTTTTTCCTAATGTCCAGTCTGAACCTCCCCTGGCAGAGCTTGAGGCCATTTCCTCTTGCCCTATCACCACTCACTCAGGTGAAAAGACCAACACCCACCTCTCTACAGCCCCCTTTCAGGTAGCTGTAGACAGTGATAAGGTCTCCCCTCAGCCTCGTCTTCTCTAGGCTAAACAACCCCAGTTCCCTTAGTGGCTTCTCATAAGACTTGTTCTCCAACCCATTCAGCAGCTTTGCTGCCTTTCTCTGGATGCCCTCCAGGACCTCAGTGTCTTTTTCATAGTTAGGGTGCCCAAAACTGAACACAGTATTGAGGTGCTGCCGCACCATTGCTGAATACAGAGGGCAGAATCACCTGGTCCTGCTGGTCACATCATTATTATCAAGAAATCACAGTGAGTGATTTCTCAGTCAAAAGCATTTTGGGCCTGCACTAAGGGAAGACCACACTTCACTGTTTTGAATTAAATTAGATACACTAACAGAATCACAGTATCACAGAATCACTAGGTTGCAAAAGACCCACTGGATCGTCAAGTCCAACCATTCCTATCAAACACTAAACCATGCCCCTCAGCACCTTGTCCACCTGTCTTTTAAACACCTCCAGAGAAGGTGACTCAACCACCTCCCTGGGCAGCCTGTTCCAGTGCCCAATGACCCTTTTAGTGAAAAGTTTTTTTCTGATGTCCAGCCTGAACCTCCCCTGGTGGAGCTTGAGGCCATTTCCTCTTGTCCTGTCCCTTGTCTCTTGGGAGAAGAACCCAGCACCCTCCTCTCTCCATCCTCCTTTCAGGTAGCTGTAGAGAGTAATAACGTCTCCCCCTCAGCCTCCTCTTCTCCAGGCTAAACAACCCCAGCTCTCTCAGTCGCTCCTCATAAGGCCTGTTCTCCAGCCCCTTCACCAGCTTTGTTGCTCTTCTCTGGACTCGCTCCAGAGCCTCAACATCCTTCTTGTGGTGAGGGGCCCAGAGCTGAACACAGGATTCAAGAAGCGGTCTCACCAGTGCCAAGTACAGAGGGAGAATAACCTCCCTGGACCTGCTGGTCACGACATTTCTGATACAAGCCAAGATGACACTCACCTTCTTGGCCACCTGGGTACACTGCTGGCTCATGTTCAGTCACTGTCAACCAACACCCCCAGGTCCTTCTCCTCCAGGCAGCTTTCTAGCCACTCTTCTCTTAGTCTGTAGCACTGCACAGGGTTGTTGTGCCCCAAGTGCAGGACCCGGCATTTGGCCTTGTTAAATCTCTCTGCCATTGGTCTCAGCCCAGAGGTCCAGCCTGTTCAGATCTCTTTGCAGAGCCTCCCCTTGTCCAGGTCATTGATAAAGATAGTGAAAAGAACTGGACCCAGCACTGAACTCTTGAGAACACCACTTGTGACTGACCTCCAACTGATACTGAAATATTGTTTATTCCTGTGCTTAAATTTGGCATATATTGCATTCCAGTGATTCCTACAAATTTTTGAACC
Source organism: Clamator glandarius (assembly GCA_033459285.1). NCBI lineage: Eukaryota > Metazoa > Chordata > Aves > Cuculiformes > Cuculidae > Clamator > Clamator glandarius. The sequence goes on along the minus strand of JAUNZM010000679.1, from coordinate 202,498 downwards.
TAAATTATTAATCAAGAGAGTCCAGCCCTCTGAGTAGAAGAGCAATGCTTCCATACTTGCAGGCAGCTGTGATCCCTGTTGCACTGTGTCCCCTCTACTCGTCACAGACTGAAGCCCATGTCCTACACTTCTTCCATTCTCACCATGACCCCTCAGTGCCCACATTCATGTCCTGCCCAGTCCAGACTGTGCTACCCTACTGCTCTCCTCCATGCCTCAGCATTCTCCCCAGGCCAGAAGCACCCCTAGATAACCCACAGCCTGGGGTCTGGCTCTTTGAATTTGTGAAATATAATGTCTGCCTTTTCATTTGAAGTTTTCAATATAAAAAGCATCAATCCGCATATTTTCACATTGTCTACCATGTAATTATTATATTGTTGTTATAATGTCACAAACACTCTCCTACATCTACGTTAAATGGTGTTAAGAAAACCTGAAGTCTAAGATCACTTAGCATCTAAGTGTTTGCAGATACACTAGGAAAAAGGAGAGTGGATCCAAACCCTTTTTCTTCTTTTCCCATGGCCAACCATTATTGAAGATTAGGCTCCTTGTGATCAATGGCCTTAGCTGAGAGTAACTCAGAGGCTGCATGGAGCATATAGAGTGACGCCAGAGGGGGCAGAACGAAGTCTATACTCTGCAGAGCCACAAAATAAACCCTTCTGTATCAGCCACAGTGTGCCTGAGAAAGTGTCAGTGCGCATATACGTATTTCTGCTATACTTACACAAAGTAGTAGCTGAACCCTTTCAGTTGAACCTTTTCAGTGGGAAATTAGTTTCTTCTATTTCAATCTGTTCTGAAAGTATTTTTAATTATTTTTAACATTTTCCTTTGTTGCTGGCTTTTTTTAAAGAAGAAAGTATAGGCACTGTCTACCACCTTCCTCTCCTTGGATTTTAGACTCTGGTGTAGTTTCTAGGAGTGCATATCCAAACAGCTCCAATGATCCGTTCCATCACTGTAAATCTGGAATCACTTCAACTTTGAAAGCAGAGCATGTCTGTGTCAGCATATCTTTACTGCCTCTGATCATATCCAAAAACCACTGGAAGACAGAAGAGAATATCCAGGAAAATCATACTTCTTTTGTGATGCTTCAACTACTGTCACCAAACCTGGTAAGTGGATACAATTACAACAAAGGAAAGTACTAGGCGTTTTTAATGGAACTTCTAGAGTAGCAGATTATTTCTGGAGAATGAATGTGAAAATATTAACACATGACACTACTAAAATACCTGGGGTTTTTTTTAACCTGACTTTCATATCTTCATAGTGAGGTACTCACTACGTAGACTTAACGTCCACTCAAATGAAGTCAAAATGGATGTATTTGTTATACAGTCACCTGCACTGTATTTTCCTCTTTTTTCTCTGGTTAGTTGTATGTCAGAGCTGTTGCCTTCAGTTTGTGTTTTTCTGAAATTTGCCTTATTTCATATGAGTGGATATTTAATAATATGTATACCCTGCCTGACTGAAAGACTGTATCACTAAAACCAATGTTTCCACTTTCTCTTTTCACACCTTCTCGGAGAAAATGCTTCTATAGCAACTCCTTGCTATAGAAGCCACTATGACATTAGAAATGAATTCTCTGAATCCTACACATTCTGTCAATTTTTGTATTTTTCCTCAATGTATTCCTGAGAACAGAACTTTCTTCCCTGTCAGTTTATGACTTTTAAATCAAATTCAGGTTTTGTTAAAATATCTATCTTGGATGTATTATCGCAACCAATTACTCATACTGAATTTGAGGTTTATGAATTTACATAAGGTTATTCAAATGAAAGAAGAAAAAAGAACCCTGATTAGGATGTACAGTTTTCTTATTTTGCAACTTCCTGATTTTCTGTGAATTGTCCCTGAGACCTCTTGGATTTAAAACATCCACACCTTTATTGTCATTCTGAGGCTTGACAGGACCAGAAACTGTGTCAGTTCGAATCAAAAGCTGAAAGCCTTTCTGACGTACAGTAAGAGCTGATTTAATACTCTGCTGCCTCTGCCTCCGTGTTCTACTTTACTAGCACAGGGAAACCCAAATCACAGTGTACAGAGCCCAGGTGTTCAAGTTCCTGCACTATTACACAAAGCTACATCAGTCATGGATGGTGCTTAAATGTAAATCTGCTGTTTTCTTGACACAGACTCACATGTCCTGGTGCTGCCCATTGCCTCAGGACTGGTTAAACAAGTCTAGGAAGAGCCAGCCCTTCTCCTTGCCAAGGGCAAAACAGCCTACCTGGGCTTTCCCCCAGGTTGTTAGTGCCTGCAGTAAATGCATATTTGTAAAAAACATGTAATTCTATCACTGTTGGAATAAAACTGAATAAAGAGAGCAGTTAATTTTACCATGTTAATTCTCTGTGGTATACCTTTTATCAGACTGTATGAAGTGTTTAAGACTCTCTCTCACTGGCTCCACTATTTCTACTTATTTTAATTCTGAAGTTGAGTTTTCTTGTTTTTTAATATTTTGAAGGGGAAATTGCTCCTTTTTAATGATCCTTGAGGGGCTAGTTCTTCTTTTGGTTTCCTAAGAAAGCTGCTTAGATGAAATATCAAATAACTTATATCTGCAGTTGACATAAATGTTATATATTTCAGTGATTTCTTATGGCAGCAGTTACGGTATGGTCATTGCACTGTATTCTGCTGTATTAAGTATCTCATTATTTATGTGGTAATAAAATCAGTAAACTAGTATCTGCATTTAGGTTTCTAAGAAAATTGTCATTTACAAATGAACAAAACAAAGTAAGTTTAATCATAGCTTTGCTTTTAGCAAAAGCAGATAGTCTAAAGTAGCTGATTTTCCTGCCCCTGCCAATTACTGATGAAAACAGACCATTCAAGCAGCTGCTAAAGTTGTTTATGGTTTAACAGTAGGTCATTACATTAAACTGGATGATTAGAACTAGGGTACTTAAGGAACTCACTGGAAAACAAATGCTTCAAAAGCAAATGTTCTAACTTACCCTGCTGGATTTAACTGTGTTTCAGATTCCATTCAGTCAGATGAATCCGATTTACAGTTCAAAACTTCGCTACTCCTTTAATATTCAGTATAACCAAAGTTCACCCAACTAAATTTTCCCCAGTGTACACATGACAGTGTACTACTTTTTTCTAGTCAGTGTCATGACTCTGAAGGAGTTAAAACACTTTTAAACACTGAGGAAGATTTTTTTTAATCAATAATCATTGCATTCATAAATTCCTGTCCAATAATAAAATTCAATGCACAAGGCAGGAGGGATGAATGTTCATTATCCATGTACTAAAATATAGTAAATTCTGTGAGCAACTATGGTCATCCTCCAGCTGGTGTCAGCGGAGACAAGTTAACCGAACCACACTGAATGCAACAGACATGACAGTGTTTTTATATATTACGTATGACATTATTGTAAATAAGGATATAGCATGTACTATATTGGCATGTGGACTCTTGATATAAGATCTTCTGAAGAGTGATAATGAGGATGATTATTTAGGTTCCTTAAATTGCATGACATATTTAAGGGACACGTCCCCCCAAATAAAAAATCTGAATGTCTCAGTATAAACAGTGTGACAATCTATTCATTGTAGCTGCAATGCAGCATCCAAAGCAGCAACTTTAGCATGTAGGTCTTAACAATTGCATTGGGGCTTTACTAAGTATACGTTGCGCAAAAGAGTAGTAGTGTGCTTGAGAAGACTGTCAGTTTGGGTAGAGCTATGTATCTTCTTAAAACCAATACAAGAATCTTACTTATTGTAATAGACCCAAATGGCTGTTTGTAAATGAGATGTCCCCAATATTAAAAAAAGAAGGAGAGTGGGATACAGTGAAGCTGTACACCTGAGTTTTGTTGTCCGGGGTTTTTTTAGACTATTTTAATATGTTGAAGAGTTAAAGAGTTGCTTCTGGATCTCCCAGGTATTGGCATTATAGGGAGGCAACACTGAATCTGCAGTTTTTGACACTATGTCTTTAAACCGTTGAAGTGGAATCTGCATTGTGTACAAAAGCAGTGGCTGTTATTTTGCAGGATCATGCATGTTTTAAATGTAATTAATTGTGTTAATGGAACGTTAGGTTACATGGACACACATCCTCTCCGATAGTTAACATCTGCTAACTGATTTCTAAGGGTCTACTAAGGCATGATTGAAAAAGATTTATGCTTCTGTGGTACAATGAAAACTCTATCTTAGTACATATGTACATATATGTTTAAATAGAAATAGCCAGTGTGAGATTAAGAAGACCTCAAATAATCTTCCTCCGACTATTTGTACGACTACTTGATAGGCCAATTACTCTGTATTACAACTTCTTTATCACATTAACAGTACCTCCATGACAGCAGGCACAGTGGCCTCTCATCCTTGACATAATAAGGCTCTGATGCGATCTTTCACTCATCACTTGTTAGCCTTGAGTTGCTTTGCATTACATTGAGAGTTTTTTTCTTAACTTACATACTTTATAAAACAAACTACGGGACCCAGCTTTACTTTGTATGTGCCTTATTTTTTCTGTCCCTTTGTGTGTTAATCATTGAATGGCTCAGGTACATCTGAAGGTATGTTTGGAGTACAATTCCAGAGTGATACTTAAAATGGCTTAAATTAACTCCTTTCCAGAACACTTTTATATTTTGTAGTTTAGGGAAGATACTAATTTCTTAATACTAGAAGACACTGCTTCTTGGAGGAAGAAGCGATCATTCCTTGTGCAAGTAAAGTTCAAACACAAGAAAACAGGAAGAAATGATGAGGTTTTTTTTCTTCTCAGTGGCTGCTACTGCAAAGTGATTTGTTTTTCTGTATGCAGTTATTTACCTATCTCCTTGGAAGCCTTATTTTCTCCAGGGAGTGACTTAGAGTTGAGTCAGAGATGGTGTAAACACCCGATGGTGTTTGAAGGAAAAAAAGCAACTAGAAAACCTGACTCAGGCCCCAGACTTCATTGTTAGCCAGACTCTGTGATCTGGCATTTGGGTTACTTAAATCAGAGATTTGCAGGTTCTTGTGAACCTCTGCAACAGAAAGGAAAGGAAGCACCTGGATTCCCTGCACATTGCCCTGGTCAGCTAGCTTCATCAGGCAGAGGATTATCCTGGGTCACTGTACTATGCTCCATGGAGACTGCAGAGGAAAGAAATGATTTTTAGTTCAGGTCATTCAAGAGCGTTTGGCACTAAGATTCTGCAGCTGAGGAGAGACTTCTTTCCTGGATGGGTTTTTAAGCACAGTTTGTAAGCAGACTGCACTATCTAATGCATACATTTTGTGTAAAAATGCAGCCAGGATGAAGCCCTATTTTCACTAGGAGAGTGCTCTCATTCACTAGAACTTGAGGGAGGCCCAAGTTCAAATTGGCTGCCTGTCTGCTGTGCAGCACAGTTGCATTGAGGGCACCCTGACTACTCAAGAAAGCTCTAACCACGGGGCTATCATGTTTCAAAAGAGTTATGTCTCTATCTCGTCTTGAAGCTGCTCCCACTCAGAGTGATTAACTATTGACTAAAGTAGGGACTTGACTCTTAACTCCTTTGCACTCCAGAAATATTTGGCAGGTTATAAAAACAACCTGTTGCTTGTCTGTCTCTCTCACCCAGCAGATAAATATACTGTGGTTGGATATCACTGGTGTTACATGATATTCCACAAGTTTAATATCTAGAAAGACTTTTCTGTGTTATTCGAATAGCGTCGGCTGATATTCACACCTCACCACGTGCTACTCTTCCTGCTGGCTGAGCTCAGGGACAGCATAAGGATCAGAAGCTGCAGTGGAGAGCAAGACCCAACATAGCAGTCTTTAGTCACTGTCCCTCCCTGGCCTATTTCAGTAACAAGTACAGTAAACAGTCCTGACTGTGAGTTTGTCCTGCTCTAACTCCTATGAAAGCGCAGGGATGCTGGGCACTGAGAAATAATATCGAACTGGTTAATAAGGAGTGGGGTTTTGATGCTTCTGCTCCTTAAATCTCCATTTTTTCAAATGTCAACGTTACATTAAGCCCATAATACACAGAACCTTCTGTGTTGGCCTCCTCTCCCTGCTCTTGGGAGCAGACCAAGACAATTGCAGTTATTTTATGTGTGGAACAAAACAAGATGTGCCCCACTGTGATTACAGGATTATTTATCTCATATTATTACACTGCTCTGATAAGATATGTGTCTGCTGCATAATGATGACCTCTTCAAAAGAACTTAGAACTATCTACCCTCAGGAAAAAGCAGCATCTGACACAGCAGATGGGAGAGGTGGATGAGTTAGTTGTTAGATTCATCAGCCTATGAAATACTACTGAGTCGGGAGACTTTTCAAAGATACCAGGATACCAGGGAGCAGGTGAAGGCAAAAACCTGAGCCTATTCCTGAATGTGTAGATTGTGCTCTACTTTTTTATACAAGAGCCTAATGCTTTGGCAGGATATCACTGCAAAGCATATGAGTTCTTGTAAAATATCTGCCACGGAGAGAGACAAAATAGCATTTTCTTTGTTCAGGGACTGGTAAGCGTTGTTCATTGTTTTTAAGCCGTGCCTCTTCCCTATAAAGCAAAAGAAACCACGCTTACCTGGAAGGTCAAATTGTGAACTCCTGAGTGACCGCGGGTGGTATCCTTCAGCGCCATTTGCCTAGAACAGGCAGGAGAGTTTTGGGTAAATGCTGAAAGCGATTTGCAGCATAGAGCAATAGCAGCCACCACCTGTTTAATCCATCCTCAGGGCCGGTGAGTACCTCTTTAAGTTTAGTTAGCTGGAGGCACGTCGAGGTTGCTCTTACTCAATAGCTCCTCCTTCTCGCTCCCATAGCACAACCCCCCTTTTGGCCAGCGTGGGAAACTGTGTTCAATGTTTCTTGAAGAAAGAAGGGAGTATCCTGCGATCCCCAAGAGGCCAAGGTGTCTTAAGGCCGAATGTGGGTGCTTACATGACTTCTGGCTTTCCTCACTTACCTGGAGGAAAATCTTGCCCACCTAGATCTTTCGGAGGTCATAGTTTGTGTCATTTTCACAGCTATTCTCAAGTCACTGTTTCTGTGATGTTATCACGGCTCTAGTTTCATAGTGGTTAAGAGCTTCAGCTAGCAAGAGAAAGAAAGGGAAAAAGAACAACTCCCAAACCTCCAAGAAATATTAGTTACACATTTGCAGTTGGCATATCAATTGTTATGGCATGGTTTTATTTGGTTATCAGTCCTCGGATTGCTCATATTTAATGGAAGAGTTTTCTAACATGTTTTCAGGCTTGCTGTTTGCAGTATGGCAAAGTTATAGTCTTAAAACTACCAGTAATGTCTTTTGTTGCCTATGGACTTTGTATTTACAACCTGGTCTGTGTAAGTCCACTGAAATTAAGAGCATTATTACAAATGCTAATGCCAGAGAAGATTTGAATGAACGTAACATTTTATCTTTAAGGATAACAAAATTAGGTAGTGTTTGTTTCTTTGAAATATGGCAATGTATATTTATGCACTTCTTAGGTGCCTTAAACTCATAACTTTCTACATGAGGACTGAAAATGTCATGAGTTTTTCCTCATCCTGTGAAAGAGCAAAAAATTATGTCCTGATTTTAGGAATAGAGATAGAATGGACTACTGTGACTAAATATATTCTTGGAAATAAAGAATAGTTACATTAAAAATAAGATGATGCATCTTTCTAAGGAATCTTGCAACTATGTTCTAATTATATTATAAATAATACAGCTGCATTTTATGCTTTTTTAATCTCGTAACTATTACTTAAAAGAAAGACTAATTGTTTTTTCTTTTTTTTTTTTCAGTAAGGAGCGCGTGATGTTTAATGATATATTCTGTGTTCTGATATATTTCAGTGTTAAGAATCTTTTCTGTTACCCCAGGTTTTGAAATCAGCCTGTTTGTTACTATTTGTATTTGCCCTGTGAGTAGACCTATTTGTGACTAATTGCATCTCTCTGCACACTGATCACCAGCAAAAAGAGCTGCAAATATCTTTAAGTTTGATATAATTGCTTGCTGATTACTGTAGACCTCAGCTGTTTCATTTTCTTTTCTCTTTTCCTGACAGTGTTGGATATGCTTTTACTATCACAGGGAATAGTGCTGAGGAAACAGAGCTGTGGATCAATTTCAAATCCAGCCCCTGCAACCCTGAAATCCGTAGTCTGCACTTGCATAGTTTGAAAACAGTTATACCCTGGTAACTATGCTAAGACACAAGTATTTTCTGCTATTGTTCCTCTTCTTCTGGCTACTCATTACGTTATTTTTAAAACTGGTTTTCTCAAAAAATGCCAGAGTAACACTGACAGTGGTTTGAGTGCAAAGTTTCCTCCTCTGAATTGTATTTTATGTTAGTAAACTAACAGAATACTAAAAGCAAACAATTCCACATATCCAAGAGAAATCCTGGAACACCATAACGATCATTAAATATGTCATTTCCCTGTGGAAAAAGGACAGTATTGTTAAACCAAAGCTGAGAACTCACTGACACACTTTTTTTAGGATTGCTCAGCAGTCTGCTTAATGTTTGATCTGCAGCCAACCCCTTCCTGTTTCTGCTTAAATACTTACATGAAGACATGGACTTTCAAGGAATTTTAGGTGTCTGAAGGATATCACATCCTGTCATTTGAAGTCATAATATGCTTGGATATCTGTTTTCTACTTGTATGAGTCCTACAGCTACAAGAAGGCATTAAAGACATGGATTCTTAATTTTTATGGTGTTCTTACAAAGACTTACAATGCTAGGCTCAAGAAATAAATGTCAAAATTCTACTGTCTAATAGTGGGGAAACTGGCAATAACTGGAGAGTTGCTTCCTGAGAATAGCACTAAGAAAATTTTACGTTCCATTCCAGTATTTCTACATGAGCTCTGGACTCTTTCTCTTAGTTATAGAAAGACCAATCAAAAAGAATATTTTTTTTCACTGTGTTTTGATACAACTAGTAGTAACTATTACAAAAAGTGGGATATTGTGATTTAAACTGAAGTAGAGTTAAGTTTCATCTAAGTAATAGTGTTCTTCGAAAGTTAGACAGAATGGCCCTCTGATAGCATGTTTTCTTTAAAACTGTGTTTTTGCAGACACTGTTTATTCTTTGAAGATGATAGTGTCTTCTGTGAAGTGTGATCTGTGCAGAACAAATATTTCTTCTTCTACTGTCACCTCTGTCTGCAGTATACCCTTATCTCAAAGGCAAGGTCAAGTAGAGATTTGGAGCCAGCTCCAGATTAGCAAGAGTTTTGACTGTTGCCAGGCTTCACAATAACAAAATAAGACCTTGGAAAGCAATAGAACATACATAAGATTTCTGGGAAAATTTATGCATATGCATGTGAGAAATCTCTTCTGTTGCATCTGATTGATGGAGATCACTCCTGCATGTTACCCAGGCCTGATGAAGGGTGCTTGCTTTCTAAAAGTCCAAAACAAAGATTTGAGTGTTTTATTTGCTGGCATTTTTGTTATTTATTTTGGCACCCCAGGTGGCACTTGCTGTCAGGATTTGGGGCCTGTGGGTGTCGAGAATGCTCCAGCTGGCAACCAAGAACTTCTTGGGGGGGAACCTCTGCCCCTTGGACCGAGTCTTGGAACCAAAGATTCTGCTGGTAAGAATTAAAGCATCCTTTTTGGATTTTGTTTTGGTTGTTCACTCATAAGTCAGAAATGCAAGGCCCTGCAGGGCTGGGCTATAAAGGTACTTAATTTGGACATGGGGTTGGAGTCCCCAACTTTGGCATATTTGGTAATGCAGATTTGGGTATTATACTTCGAGGTTAGAGCCCTCAGTTTGGTACGTAATCATGATTTTAGTTTTGATTTGTTTGTTGTCTGTTGTTGTCTGTGTGCTTATCTGCCTGAGGGACTCTATGTTTGTAACTGTCTGCGTGACTGGTGATTGTGATTGTCTGTGTGAAGCATTAGAGTCCTAATAGGTTGAAGTTTGGAAAACGGACTTTGGTACAGTTTTCTGATCTGTCCTGTGTAAACTGAATTGGATATGCTTTGCTGACCTGTTCTGTTTAAGATCTTGAGACTGCCATCTGTTTTAGTTTGTTTCTGAGCTGTCAGCAATCACCTGTTTTAATATGGGTGCAGGATCATTGCAAGGAGGTGTTTTCTGTGGTTTAGAAATCGCCTCTGTGGTGCATTTCAATGCATTGGAAACAATTAGGGGGGCCTCCAGGCGGAGTAGCAACAAAAGACATTTTCATTAAATACTGCAATCAGTGGTGGCCATAGTATAAATCAAATGAAGGAGAAGGATGGCCTGCTAATGCGTCACTGAATTTTAATGCTTTGTTGCAATTCATGCTCTGGAAGCAGAAATGCCTTCTTCCAAATCCCCTGTTCTCTCTAGAACAGAATTAAAGGAGACCAGAGAAATGTTTTGCAGAATCTCTGGTTAAAATCGGGATGGGGGAAGTGAAAATTGAACTTGTGGTAGACACCAGGGCTGTATATTCTGTATTGAATACTTTGAAGAAATAATAACAATAATATAAGCATTATTGGTGTGATGGGAGTCAGGGAAAGTCAACCATTTCTTAAAATATTTTAAATTTAAATTAGGAAAACAGTGGGTAACTCATCAGTTTTTGTATTTGCCAGGCTCCCCAAAGCTGTTGTTAGGAAAGGATTTTCTTGAAATATTAGAAGCTCAAATAAGATTTGGAGAAGGGGAAGTTTAAGTTTATATACCAGAATCTGAATACATCGAAGCGACAGCTTTATTATTACAGGATGTCAACATTCAAAGAAAATAATCCCTGAAGAGTTTGAAGATGCTGTGGTCCCGGTGAGCTGGAGAGATACATGGGAAGTCTGAGTGAGCATAATTTGTAAGAAGCATTCTGAAACTAGGACTGGTTCTGGTAGGAATTAAATAATACCCTTTAAAGTTGGAAGCTAAGCTAATTCAGAAATTCTTGAAATATAAGTTATTAGTGGAATATGAGTCAAAATATAATATCCTGATTTTGCTGGTTAAAAGGCAAATAGTAAGGGTTACCATTTAGTACAGGGTCTTAGAGCAATGAATCAAATTGTTCAGGATATACATCCAGTGGCTGTGAATTCCTATACTCTTTGAAAAAACAGCTTTAACTGAAAAACAGGGTTGATTTACTGTGCTAGACATAAAAGATGCCCCCTTCTGCCTTCCTCTTGAAAAGGGAAAGTCAAGAACTTTTTGCTTTTGAATGGGAAAATTCTGAAACTGGTAGAAGAGCTTAGTATACATGAAATGTTCTACCCCAAGGATTTAAAAACAGTTCAACAATTTTTGGGAATCAACTAGCCAAATAACTAGAAATATAGGAAAAGAAAACCATGGGAGAACAATATTGGAGCATGTGGATGACATCCTCATTGCTACAGCTGTTAGAGAAGATTGTGACTGACTATAAGTCTTTTAAAGTTTTGAGGACTAAGTGGATATAGAGTTTCCAGAGAGAAGGCTCAGGTGGCATGAAGAACCATGACTTATCTTGGATTTGAGATACAACAAGGGTGGCAACAACTGGGAACAGAAAGAAAAGAAGCTATTTGCAAGCTACCAGAACCCCAGCTAGTCAGTGAATTAACTTTTCTTGGGATGGTGGCACACTGTTGGCTACAGAGAGGAGCAGTTTTGTGCAAAGAGAAAAAAGGTTGTTGGGGTATGCAGTTACCACAAGAAGTTCGACTGCAAAGCACAAGCTTCCACAATGAACGACCTCTGCCCAGAAAGCCAAATTAATGGCCTTAAATAGAGCCTTGGGCAGATTCTAACTATGCCTTTGGAGTCATGCATGCCAATGGAACCATATGGAAAGAGAGGGAGGCTTTTAACAGAACAAAGGACTAGAATCAAGCATACAGAACAAATTAAAAAGTTACTGGCCAGTATTCAGAAAACTACAGAAGTGGCTACTATGCATTGCAAGGCACATCAGTTGGAGATACCTAATATTGGATTGTGAAATCAATTGGCTGATAAGGCTGCTAAAGTGGCTGCAGAAACAGGCATCATGACTTTAGCACCAGAGAAAGAAAGAAAATTGCCAGAAACAGCTCCTAGATATGATAATAAGGACCTTAGATTGATTATGACATTGCAGGGGAAAGAACAAAATTGTGGGTAGTTTGTCACACTGACCGGGTAGATGGTAATACCTCCTTTTCTTTTAAGGGAACTGGCCAAAAGGGGACATAATAAAGTACATTGAGGAACAGAAAATCTTTTCAAACAATTAAAGAAAATAGTTATAGGAAGGGCCATGACAGAAATTGTTCGTTCAGTTGCAGAAAAGTGTGGCATTATACTTGGAAATTTCCTACCTTAACATTTCCTTAGAAATCACTGGCAAATAGATTTTACTGAGTTATTCTGAAAAAGGATAGAGATATATTCTAGTTTTAGTAGATAACTTTACAGATTAGCCAGAGGCTTTCCCTCTGATTTTTTATTAGTAAAATAATATAAAATTTTACTAATTTTATATTAACTAATGTTAATAATTTTAATAATTTCTTCAAGTAAAATTTTACTAATTTTATATTAATAAAATTTTACTTGAAGAAATTATTCCAATGTTTGGGTTGCCTTTATGAATGTCTTTCGAAAGAGGTTCTCGTATTGTGGTAGAAGTAATCGAATTACTAAGCAGTGTTCTGGGAATATCCTAGGATTTGCATACACCTTATAGGCCTCAATCTAGTGAGAAAGTAGAGAGAATGAATAATACTTTGAAGCTGCAGATGGTTGAAATATGTCAGAAAACCTATATGACCTGGGTAAAAGCCTTTGGTATTATTCAAAATTCAGACTTAACTTTGACAAGGAGGCCTTAGCCTATATGAGATATTGTATGGGAGGCCTTATCAGATGCCACATGTCCCAGGAGATATTGCTGCTTAAGGGAATTTGGACTTAAAAAACTATTTGATATCTTTAAGAAAGACTCTCCAGGAATTGCAGAAATTTGTGACAGTTAATAAATCCTTAGAGCTTGATACACCAGCACACCTGTTGCAGTCTGGAGACTAGGTGCATATCAAGTCCTGGGACTTGTAACCATTAAATCTGAGTGGAAAGGATCATACCAGGTACTTTTAACTACATACACAGCCATGAAGATAGCTGGAAAAGGACCATGGATTCATTATCCAGAAATTAAGAAGGTTCCTGCTTCACGGACCACAGAATAACGATCCCCAACTGCTCACCACACGAGAATTGAGTGGGTACTGAAGCCTGCATAGAAAATACAGTGGGACTCAGGGAACCCACTAAAGATAAGGATTCAAAGAATTAGGTCACTATGAATTTTGCAGTTATGTTTCAAATGACTGTCATTACAACTATAATTTTGGGTAAAGGGGTGGATTGGAATGACAACAGCATGTTGGAGTTGATAAAAGCTTTTGGTAAAATGAATAGACTATAGCGTGACAGACTGCCTCCCCATGCCACATTCCACCTCATCCACCTCAGACCCCATACCCTGACGAATTATTCCACTAAGTCTTATGAGTCTTCAAAAATTGGATAGTGTCACCAAAGTACTAAAACAGGCTAATGGGAGCTATGATTTAGATAGTGAAAACCAGTGCAGACAAAGTGGGAGTGATGTACTGTGGGATGCGACACTTTGGAGGCTGGGAAGTAGCAGGACTGCTTTTGGCCATTGTACTAACACTCCTTGCACAAAGGGGTCCATTTCTTAGATTGGATTGCAGGATACGGTGAGACACAAGTTGCTGCTAAATTAATGATGCTATATGTTACCAACTGCAGCAGTGATGTGACTGAATTGTCAGAATGTGATATCTTGAGAAAAGGCTCTAGCATTTGGGATAAAAAGTTACGAGGAGATTGCAGATACGTTTCTCCCCTGAAGTGGTGCTTTAGTTAGGGAAAAAAAGATAAATTTGATTACCCCAAGTCGTTCTGGAGGTGTATACAGAAAATCACAAGTAACTTTGCCAGAGGCAGATGTAATAATAACAGCCTTCCCTTTATTATAAAAAGAGCATGAGAATTATAAGAAACATGTGTCAAAACTTCCTGCAGTTCACAGGCTGAAGTGCCAGCCCTTGGGTACAGCATATCGGCATTGGAAAGTGTGCCTTGGACTGCCAGATTGTCTTTTACTGAAGAAAATACACCTGTAACCCTAGGCCTCCTGACACTGTGCCCTATCTGGAAGTGAAATGAAGCCTTATAAACCCTTGTTATTGGGGGAAAAAACAAAAGAGCCAATGATGAAGATAATTAGCAAGGGCCAAGCACATCCACTGAGGTAGGATGGGGATTGACTGCACTGGAAAATTGGATTCTAATTGAAAATCTTACCTGGCAAGTGGAAACTCTGGCTAGTTCTGTTGCCAAAGGATTTGAATTGATTAGTCAGCAGGTACAGGTCAATAGAAAGACAATATTAAAACACTGTCTGGTTTCAGATTTATTGCTTGCCAAAGAGCATGGAGTCTATGGGGATCTGAAATTGAACACAGATTATTGTTCCAACTGTATCCCAAATGTAATGGAAGATCTATGATTCTATGATCTTAATAAGCAGATAGAAGAAATTTAAGCTGTCGCCTGACAGGATCTGAGAGAGAGGATGCAGACAACAATTGGCTGAATAAATTTTTAACTCATATAGGTGGAGCATTGCTGACTGGATGGCTGGCTTCCTTGTCACAAACTTTAGTGTTAATCACTGTCATAATAGGGATAGTCTTCCTAGCATTAAGTTGTGAAAAATACGTAATTTTGAAAATGGATCACATTTCTAGAATACGTGTAGGCAAGCTACATTGATTTTATTCTGCCTTGCTTGTTACCCTGTGGGAAGAAGAGTGTTGTGGACCTTTAGATGAGAATCAAAGGTCCAAAAAGAAAAGGAAAGATTTGATACGAGAAGTAGTAACTATTACAAAAAAAGTGGAATATTGTGTTTTAAGCTGAAGTAAAGATTCATCTAAGTAATTGTGTTCTTTGAAAACTAGACAGAATGATAGCCTGTTTACTTTAAAACTGTGTTTTTTCAGACACTGTTCATTTTTGAAGGTGATAACGTCTTGGGTAAAGTGTGATCTGTGCTGAACAAATGTCTCTTCTGCAATCATCGATTTGCAGTATTCCCTTATCTCAAAGGCAAAGTCAAGCAGAGGGCTGGAGCCAGCTCCAAATTAGCAAGAGTTTTGACTGTTGCAAAGTTTCACAGTAACAAAATAAGACCTTGGAAAGCAATAGAATGTGCATTGAGAAATCTCTTCTGTAACCAGCTTTTGTCTTGTTGCGTGTGATTGATGGACATCACTCCTGCATGTTGCCCAGGCCTGATGAAGGGTGCTTGCTTTCCAAAACTCCTGAACAACTCTTGGTGATTTTTATTTGCTGGTGTTTTTGGTATCAGTTTCACCTGTAAATGAGATTTATATTTTTCTTGGTACAAATGATAATACATAGAGGAAGTTCATTCTTATTTGAAGACATAAATATAATTCTCGTAAGTACTTTTCACTTCCATTTTTAAGTGTAGAAGTTTATGAATTTTTTGAAAGGAAACTGCTGGTTTGGTTATCAGGCCTGAGAAATTAGGAAAGGAAACATTATATTGTATTAGAACAGCAATCTGGAAAAGCACAGTAGCACAATAAGTACGCAAAACTACCTTTTTGATATGGACTAAGCAAAATTTAATTTCAATGTATTCTGCATCTGTCAGCTTTGCAGGCAGCCAGCACAATGAACCACTTTTATTATCACCCACTGACTGAAATACAGAAACTTAATAAATGCCAGAAACAAACTTTTTTTAAAAAAGTTTTGTTTAGAAGAGTTATTTTCTTGGATCCTTTTCTCAAAACATGAGAGGTGTTTTCAGTCATTTCCCAGAAGTTTATTAAGCAGAACACTTGAACATCACCTCCTCAAAGTGTTTTTCTTCATAATGTAGATAAAGGAAACCAGAAGTCTTGCTGGCAGGAAAGGCTTTGAGCTGAGCTCTATGCGTTGTGATGCAGAAGTGTGTTCCTACCTGTAGTACAAAGTAATATGAGTTGGTATAAATGGGTGTCTTACAGGCAGTGGTAATTTTGGGCTGACACTGGATATCCCATGGAATATACACAGAGGTCTAAGCGGTAAAAAAATTGAGTATTACAGCAAATAAGCCACAGGATGCAACTTTGTAGTTAGGACTTGTGCAATTGTTCAAAAATTAATATTTTTTACATATTTAAGTGGTCATATTGAGTATTTATAGTCTCGCTAATATTACTCAGCTGCACTTTCTGGAACATTTTGTTAAAAAAATCAAAAGCTTTGAGATAATAAAGTCTTGAGCAATCTCTCAGATAACTGGGTGATCTGTGACTTCAAACAAAGAAAAAATCAGTCCAGACCATGATTTGGGCAGAGCAGCTTCGATCCTGATTAAATGAAGGTAGATTTTTCCAGAGATGCTGTTATTCTGGCAGTCAGTGATGATATTTTTCTACGCAAATTTTTGCTCGAGCTACTGAGATCTCTGTGATGAAAGCCGGGAACAAACCCAAAACTAAAGCCCGAAGAAGCGTTGTGGGAAGAATGAGTTAGATTGAAGCTGTAGAGGGACAAGTATTTTGAAGACTATTCAATATTACTGCCTAGTTTTTGCTCCTCAAAGGAAAAGTCAGTGACAGAAAAGCATGGTTATAATTCACAAATGATTGGCAAATATAACAGTTGCTTTACTTTTTCCTTTTTATGCTAACATTTATGTAGACAGTCCTGCTCTACTGACTACTCTTGGTGTGTACCTCAACTGATTTACCTAAGTGAGAAAAATCCTTTCTGTATTTAAAAAAAATTGAATCGTTCTTCATTAATTTCTATGTTCTTCAAGCTGGAGGTCTTCACACTATGACCTATTCAGTTTCTAGAGGCATTTTCATCAGGTTTAAACTCTAAATCTCCACAGTATCATAAGAATAAAGGACAAGAAGAAGATATTACTGTCTTCTCAGAATGAAACACAATTTTATGTGTTGAAAATCATCCCTCAACACACAATTTCTTGGAAAATGTGATTTTGGGACACATTTTTATTAAAGGAGAAGGTTGGTTGTATTTTGTTCCAAATTCCCAGCTACTGGTCATCCATTCTGAGGGGAAAAGCAGCTTACCAAGATAAATACAGTTTTGAAAAAATCAAAATGGTGCCAAGTTTGAGGAAGTGTGGACACAAATCCCTGAATCTCCATTTAAAAAAATACATCTTTTACGTTTGTACAAGGTGACAGTAAGTGCTATTAACGAAACATTAAATGTTTTTGCAGCCATTTTTTTTGTACAAACATATGTTTTGTATACCTCATAAAGCATTAGTTTTGATCAAACTTTTCTGTTGCCTCTGTCATGGAAATCAGGAAAGAAAATTCTTAACACCAATGTGATCTTATGAAGCAAGGCATCCGAGAGATCCACATAACGTGTATGCTGATGGTTATAAGTAGCAGCTATTTATACAATGAACTTATACATATGTATTTTGTATTTCTTGGCACCTGTCTCTCTCTGAAGTTTCCCTATGAGGTTAAAAATCAGGATTATCTTGATCGCCCATCTTTTTTGGCTCCTGAAGTACTGGCCAGATGCCAGGTTTCTGCAGTCTTCATTGCCTTTTCCTTTTGTTCTGTTCTTCAAATATTACAGAAGGAAAGGACTTCATTGTTCACCAGTTCCCAGGACTGGATTAAGTATTAGTACAGACGCTGCATTCTACGCAGCAGTTTATACTGGTTTGCTCAGGGACCCAATTAATCTGAAATCTTTTGCTAAGACAGAAAAGAAATTATTGAACTTTTTTTTTAATTAAGTAAGCTAATGGAAGTCTAGGGGAAGAATAAAGGCTGGACAGTCCAGAGCATCTGACATGACATCCAGCCTGTCTGGAGTGCTTTGAATTCTTGGATAACACATGTTGGAGATAAATTATGGGGGTTGGGGAGAAAAACCATCAGCGTTTTCAGAATAATTTAAACTTTCTGTCAGATGGACTTTAGGAAAATATACTGCTCTCATAGTTACGATGTAGTTGAGTGGCCAGGTGCTGCCTTCTCTCCCAGTTTCTGCTGCAAATTCAGTGTTTTAACCACAGTAGTCCCAGCCTCTTGCCCAGTAAACCTCCAGCTCCTACTCTGGCTCCCAACTCTTATCTCTCTCTGAGATGTGTTTGAAGTCTGTGTGAATATTTGAGCAAACTAACTGCTGAGAAAATTATTCACTTCTTCGGTTTTCTGTGGCAGTAGAAATGAAACTTTTTCATGATTCTCAGCATGAGAAAATTTGCCCCTTGACAGGATGGACACATTAATGTAAAAGGACTTAATGATTAGCAAGCTCAATGAAGTTAAGGGCCTTTGAGGGCTATTGTTTTTTACCTTGTGACAAATAGCCATGTAAGGCTGAGTAGCAGGAATCCTACAGCTGATGATCCTCACACATTAGCAGCAACTTCAGGAGAGTTCTAAGAGATCATCCTAAAAGGAGCAGACCTTCAGAGAAACGGAGAAAAGGATTCTGTGTGACATCTTGATCATGCCACATAGGCTAGGTAAAATAACACCATATAGATGCTTCTGTAGAGCATTCATGTGAATACAGAATGAGAATAAAATATCAAACAAACAAAACCCAAATAAAAGAAGACATGTATATACTTACAGGTAACAGGAAGGATTATTTCAAAGCATACTACTAGGGAAATTACTTAATTAAGGTGGAAATATTATTTTGGTTCCATGATATTCTTCAGAAAGGGTTTGGCCACCTGCAGGTGGAAACCCCTGTGTAAACACAAGCTCAGAGACAGAGAAATGCAATTATGCTGACAAGGCTGTTTTGAAATGTCTTATTAATCTAAAATATCTTCATCAATAGATGATATTTGGATATAACTTTCTCAATCTGACCAGTATACTTACTGGTTATCTGTCACCGGGACCGTTTCTGCTAACCTTTTGTACATAGAAATATAACTAACACCACATGCAAAGATGAGCTGAAGTGTTAGCATATCATATTTCCTTTGGGCAGTGGATTTGGTCATTTTAGACTTTTGTTTATTTAATTCTTTCCAATGCTGCTTCTGAAGATAGCCTATAGACGATGTAAAGACAACTGGTTTTAGTGGGACATTTATGTCAATCTGCTTCATAAAGTCATAGAATGATTTGGATTGGAAGGGGCCTTAATGGTCATCTAGTTCCAACCCTTCCTGCCATGGGCAGTGTGTTAAAGGATTTTTCACTAGACTGTGGGTAACTCTAGGCTTGCTTTATTAACAACTCAAGGTTGGGTCATCACCTCACTGAGTGGCAAAGCGCACACAAAATCAGCAAATATTTATATACCTGTTATGTACCTGTTTTTTTCTTCTTTGAAAATTTCTTGATGTTTTTCCATGAGATCTCAGTTCTCTGTTGTTCATTACTCTTCTTTGAAGTCACTCTCTGTTCCACCTTGATAATTCATCTCTGCTGTCTGGTTTTGGTTCTCCCTCAGAAGTGATGCTTCATGTTTCTCCACTGATAATAAAAATGGCTTATCTTCTTTCTTGAGACATTTCTGTTTATTCTTTAAAACTTTAAAGAACACCTCAAGCAGTTCCACTAACTTATGTTTATATTTAATCTATGCCTATAATCAAAGTAGTTTAACCTTTTAATCATTAATTATCATTAAATCTAATACCTATTCTAGGTCTGGCATTCCTTGCAAAACCTGTTCATTCAGCTGGACTGGGCTTTAAACCAGCCATAGAAAAGGCTATGCATAATTGAACAGTGTTCTTATAATTGCCACAAAGATTACTTTCCCAACACTGATTCTGGTTGTACTCTTAACACAATAATCTATTTATCATTAACAACTACATCCTTTTGTTTTTTTCATAGTATCCCTGTGATTCCTCATTTGATAGAACCACAGATATTGCTGCACCTTATTAATCATCTTAATATAACAAGTAGTACAACATTGTACAAATACAGCCATACAAACTATAATCAGTATTATCACCCATCCAATTACAAGTAACTTCTTCAACCAAGTAGCTAAATCGGGAAACTAAGAAGTCAGCCACAAAAAAGTTTCAGTAAAACCCCAACAATTGTCATTCTTTTGTATTTCTTGCATTATAAACCTGGACTAATATTGTGGATGTAAAATGACTTCCTTGATCAGAATTCATAGAATCATAGAATAACCAGGTTGGAAGAGACCCAGGGGATCATCGACAGCAATGAGGTCTCCTCTCAGCCTCCTCTTCTCCAGGCTAAACAACCCCAGCTCTCTCAGCCGTTCCTCATAAGGCCTGTTCTCCAGCCCCTTCACCAGCTTTGTTGCTCTTCTCTGGACTCGCTCCAGAGCCTCAACATCCTTCTTGTGGTGAGAGGCCCAGAACTGAACACAGCACTCGAGGTGCGGTCTCCCCAGTGCCAAGTACAGGGGGAGAATAACCTCTCTGGACCTGATGGTCATGCCGTTTCTGATACAAGCCAAGATGCCAGTGGCCTTCTTGGCCACCTGGGCACACTACTGGCTCATGTTCAGTCGCTGTCAACCAACGCTCCAGGTCCTTCTCTTCCGGACAGCTTTCTAGACAGACTTCTCCTAATCTGTAGCACTGTACAGGGTTGTTGTGCCCCAAGTGCAGGATCCGGCATTTGGCCTTGTAAAACCTCATGCCATTGGTCTCAGCCCAGCAGTCCAGCCTGTTCAGATCCCTTTGGAGCCTCCCGACCCTCCAGCAGATCCACACTTCCACCCAGCTTAGTGTCGTCTGCAAACTTGCTAAGGGAGCACTCGATGCCTTCATCCAGGTCATTAATAAAGACATTGAACAGGTCTGGACCCACTACTGAGCCCTGGGGAACCCCACTTGTAACTGGCCTCCAGCTGGATTTAACTCCATTTCCCACCACTCTCTGGGCCCGGCATCCAACCAGTTTTCCACCCAGGAGAGTGTGCGCCTGTCCAGGCCAGAGGCTGACAGTTTCCGTAGCAGAATGCTGTGAGAGACTGTGTCAAAGGCTTTACTAAAGTCCAAGAAGATAAATCCACAGCCTTTCCCTCATCCAGCAGTCGAGTCACTTTATCATAGAAGGCGATCAGGTTAGTTTGGCAAGACCTGCCTTTTGTTCTCTTGCATGTGTTTCATGATAGCACTCAAGATCACCTGTTTCATGACTTTCCCTGGCACTGAGACTGACAGGCCTGTAGTTCCCTGGATCCTCCCTGCGACCCTTCTTGTAGATGGGCACAACATCAGCCAGCCTCCAGTCCAGTGGAATTTCCCCAGTCTTCCAGGACTGCTGGAAGATGGGGGTTTGGCCAGCACATCTGCCAGCTCCTTCAATACTCTTGGGTGGATCCCAACCGGCCCTATAGATTAGTGGGTGTCTAGTCGAGCTAGCAAGGCTCTGACCGCCTCCTCTTGGACCAAGGGAGCCTCATGTTGCTCCTCTAGCTCCAGGATTTGTACAGAAAGGGAACAACTTTCTTTTCTATTAAAGCCTGAGGCAAAGAAGTACCTCAGCCTTTTCCTCATCCTCTGGCACTGTTGTTTCTTCTGCGTCCAATAGGCACTGTACGGTCTCCCTAGCCATCCTTTTATTATTTATATATATAGAGAAAGATTTTTTGTTATCTTTCACTGACTTTGCCAATCTGATTGCTAGTTGAGCCTTAGCCCTTCTGATTTTTTCTCTACACAATCTCCCTTCCCTCCTGTAGTCCACCTAAGAGGCCTGTCCCCTCTTCCAGAGCCCATAAACATTCCTCTTCTTGATATCACTCAAGATCTCTCTGTTCAACAAAAATGTTTTTTTCCCCTGCCGGCTTTTTTTCTGGAACATGGGGATGGCTTTCTCCTGAGCCACTGGGATCTCCTTTCTGAATTGCTCCCAGCCCTCATGGGCTCCTTTGCCCTTAAGCACTGTCTCCCATGAGACTTTGCCAACCAGCCTTCTGAAGAGTTCAAAGTCTGCCCTCTGGAAATTTAATGCCACTGTCCTGCTAACCACTCTCTTCACTTTACCTAGAACAGAAAACCCTATCATCTCATGATCGCTTAGTCCTAGGCGTCCTCCTACTGCCACATCCCCCACAAGGCCTTCTCTGTTCACAAACAGCAGGTCCAGGAGGGCACCTTCCCTTGTCGGTTCATTCACCAGCTCTGCAAGGAAGTGTCTTCCACGCACTCCAGGAACCTCCTAGACTGCTTCCTTTCTGCTCTGTTGTACTTCCAGCAGATATCAGGAAGATTGAAGTCTCCCACAAGAACAAGAGGCATTGATCTAGGGATTAACCCCAGCTGTTTATAGAAGAGCTCGTCAGCTGCTTCTCCTTGGCTGGGTGGCCTGTAACAGACTCCCAGCACAAAATCTACCTTCTTATGGGCTCCTCTGATTTTAACCCACACGCACTCAATCTCCTCATTGCCACAATCCATTTCAGCAGTGTCCAAGTCCTCCCTTACAAAGAGGGCTATCCCACCTCCTCTCCTACCCTTCCTATCCCTCCTGAAGAGTTTGTACCCCACCATAGCTGCACTCCAGCTATATGAGTCATCCCATCATGTTTCCATGATGGCAACAACATCATAGGCTCCTTGCCCTACAACAGCTTCCAGCTCTTCCTTCTTATTCCCCATGCTGTGTGCATTGGTGTAAATTAATCACTTCTGGAATCGCATACTGTCCTAATCCAATATCAGGGAGGGTTCTTAAATGGTACCAAGAGGCCGAGATTAAGACTCAAATGGGGTCAGGTGCCATACAATCTTGTGAGCTTTATTTTCTTTAACAACTCATAAAAGCGATAGGACAGAGAGGAAAAGTTAGAATCCCTAAGCAAGAAGACGGTAGAGTTGCAACCTAATTACCACCACCACGAATCCAGTGATGTCCTGTTGGATCAGTCTCGGTGCAGGTGATGATGAAGACACAGCCACAGAATGATGGTCAATCTCCAAGCTCCAGGAAGACCGGAGGAGGGCACACACAGCAACACACACAAGGTTGAGTCCACTGAACAATGAGGCAAGCTGAGCACCCCGAGCCCACCACGCAGCGAAGCAGCCGAGCACCCCAAGTTCACTGAGCAACGAGGCAGCCGAGCAGCCTGAGTTCACCAAGCAATGAAGCAGCAAGAGGCTCCTCCATTTATCCCAGTCCTCATGATTTCCCCGAACAGTTCACCCATCTCCAGGAAGGCATTGTCATGCCCAGGTGTTCAGCTTGATCTTCGGGTGGATGTCGAACAGTCCACCTATTTCCAGGCTTCCATGTGTGCATGCCCTGGTGTTCAGCTTGATAAGCACACTTCGGGTGGATGCCATGGTCTTTCCGTTGGGGACAATTAATCTCCGTGGTTGGTGGCTCTTACAAAATATCCTTGTGGTTGACAGCTTATGTTGAGTCAAAGCAGTTCGATAACAGTCTCTTACACATACCTAGGGATTTTTTCTTTTAATAACATTTTTACTACTGCTTTGGAATCATTCTTCCTGGGAGGAAATGCTTCCACCCACCCTGATAACTTATCAGCTATCACTAACATGTAAGCATACCCCATGGATTTTGGCATTTCTGCAAAATCAGTTTGGAGATTTTGAAAAGGAAAGATGGCTGGTGGTCTCTTCACCACATGGGGTTTTATTCTGATCAATGCATACTGCTTACACAGCTTGCACCCTTCACAGGTTCTTTTTGCTGCAGCAGAAATTCCTTGAGCTGTCTAAAATCTCTGAATTCGAAGTGCTAGATTCTCTGGTCCCCCATGAGTTTTGTCATGATGCCACTGCATAATCAGCAATAAATACCTTTTTGGAAGAAGAAGCTTATAATTCAGTATCTGTTCTTCCTGCTGTGTAGCTCCAAGGCAAATCCACTGATTCTTTTCCTCTTCTGAAAGAGCTTCATACAACTTTTCCATGCTGGGTAGATTCAATGTTACTTCAGGTTATATTATAGACATGCTAGGTATTAATTGTCTAGATGCAGCTTTGGCAGCTAGATCAGCTAGCAAGTTTCCCTTCATATCCTTTCCCTGGGTACATGCCTTTACATACATGACAGAAATTTCAGGACTGCCTACAACAATTCCTTGATTTGTTTCCCATGAGCAATCGTTTTTCTCCACAAAGGTTAAAAACTCTCTTTCTTTTCAAAGAATTTCTGTTGCATGTCACACCCTAAAGGCACATTTTGAGTCTGTGCAGATATTGACATGCTTCCCGATTGCGTATTTTGTTGCTTCAATGAGAGCAACAATCTCTGCTTTCTGAGCACCCAGGGCAGCAGGTAAGCATCCCACTAGTAATACTTGTGTTTCTGTAGTTACAGTGAAGCCTGTGCATCTGTGTCCCTCTTTGTATTATGACAAATGATCTGTGAAGAGGTTTAAGCCAGAGTTGTCTATGAGTTGATCTCTCAGGTTACCTCATAGCCTATTGGTTTCACTTACAAGCTGAGTACAATCTTGAGTATCCTTTTCACCACCTGATGGTAGGGGCATCAAAGTAGCTGGATTCAAAGTGTAGCACCTTTCCAATTTCAAATTATCAGCCAATGAAAAATTATTTCACATTTATGTGCTCTTTGTGGAGATAAAGCCTTCTCTGCCTATTGCTTTATCAAAATTTTTACTTCATGGGGTACTCAAACAGTGAATGTTCAAAGCTACTGTTCTTTTTGTTGTTGTTGTTTTGTTCTTTTTTCAACCATTTCAGCAGCAGTAGCTATAGCTCAAATACAAAAGGGAGTTCCTTTTATTACTGGGTCTAAGGTGGAAGAAAAATACACAATTGGTCTCTCATGCTGTCTCAAAGTTTGGACCAACCCTCTATTTGCTGTGCCTTTTGTCTTACCACAAAATAATTTGAGAGGTTTTGAATAGTCAGGAATTCCTAATGCTGGGGCAGACAAAAGTGCTGCTTGTGATGTTCTAAAAGCCTTTTCTCTTTCGGTCCCTCAAGCAATTGGATCAACCTCTTTATTCAGAGTAGCCTCATGCAGGTGTCTGGCCATTTTACTAAATCCTGGGATCCAGGGATGGCAGAACCCTACTTGTCCTAAAAATCCCCTTAATTGTTTTTTAGTCACTGATCTTGGTATTTCTTGCATTGCTTTTACTCTCTCAGGGTGCACCTTCCGCTTCACAGATTTTAGGAAAAAACACCAAATAATTCACCTCTTGTTTACAAAATTGTAATTTAAACGGATGTCCTTTTTTTAACCAATTGAACATGCAAATATTAAGTGTTTCTTATACAATCATCTTCAGTTTGGCTTACCAATAACAAATCATCTACATAGTGAACCAATACTGATTTACTCAGAAAACTAAAATCTCTCAAGTCACACTTTAAAATCTGAGAAAAAAATTTACAGCAAGCTTGTAAATGCCTGTGGCATCCTAGTCCAGGTTAGTTATTTCCCTTTCCCCGTGAATGCAAAAATATGTTGTATTTTTTTGACAATAGGTATACTGAAGAAAGAAACTGTTAGATCTAGTACAGTAAAACCCCCAAACTGGGGATTGTGTCAAAATTAGATTGGGATCATGTACTACAGGGTGCGGTGCTATTACATATTATGTCTCATAAATCCTGAACAAATCTATATTCAGGATCCCCATCTTTATCAAGCCTATGTTTGCTGACTGGTAGAACTGGTGTATTGTAAGGACTTTGACATTCTTTTAAAATCCTGTTTCCAAAAATTGCATTGTGAAGAATTTCTTCTTGAAGTTTAATCTAAATCTTCCCCCTTCCAATTTAAAGCCATTTCCAATTTAAAGTCATGGAGGATGTTATTTTACTTTGGGCATGGGTGCAGACTCATTAGTTTATTTTTACTTTGTAATAGTTTTGCCTTTCTGTTCAGTGGGTTCAAATACTACTGAGGGTCAATGAGAGAGCCTGTCACCACTGTTGTGAAAATCAGACCTCTGAGCCGCTCAGTAATGCATGCCTATTACACTTTCTGTCAAAGCAAGTGTGGCAAAAGCATGGAAATTAATTTATAATTGTGATATAAAGAGGAAATTCAAGTTCTTCCTGTGTTTTTTTCTGGTGTGGCTGGCATGTGCAAGGGCTGTGTCTACAAATGTGCATGCCTAGAGTGCTTACTGGCAGGAACTCCCTAGCTTGTCTCTATACAGAGGAGGGAGTGGACTCATTTGCGACAAATCCTCCGACTGAATTCCTAGCTTGCTTTGCCTCGAAGCAACTGCCTAATTAGTACTGGATGTCTCCATATTCAGCATTCCCAGCGGGCCTGGCAGTTCCCGCGGGGCTGAGACCAGCTGATGACACTGTGATCGTGTTGAGATGTGTCGATTACCACCCGGTGGAGAAACTGACTCCTCCTGGGCGCTACCCCGGGGGAGTTCCAGCTGCAGGGAAAGGTGCTCACCGAAATGTGCATAGATAAGAGAGACTGAATGGTCAGTTGAAACTGTTCCTGCACAGGTAGGATAGATAGCCCTTTGTCCAGAGCTAGGAGAGTTAGGATATGTTTTGTAGGTACTTAAAAGTAGTCCATGACAATTGCTGGCATGCTAACAGGACTGAGCAGGACACTTGTAATCGTAGTAGGATCACTAAGGCTATAAAAAAGAAGCTCAACTACAGTTCAAGGAGTCCCGTATGATCCAATTAAGAAGCCGTGCAGCACTTGCAATGGAGAGTCCTGCACCATCTGCATAGTGACTGAAAGATTGAGTTCCCCACAGGAACATCCCCCTATCTAGGCAAAATATTATAATAAATTGTTTTTGTAACTAGCATTCTGTCTGCAAATCTCTGTACAGCTCAGAGAGACTATCTCCTCAAGCAATCTTGTCTGCTATAAAACAATGCCAATTATTTCTAATTGTTTAAAAATGTGGTCAGAATCTGACAAGTTTTGACAAGTTTTGAATATTTCAGTATTTGTTATAACAGGTTTGTTCCTGTTACGACCTAAACAATGATATTTACCTACTTCCTGAAGAGTTTTTTACATAAGTAATGTCCTGCTTTGAACTGCTAGTGCAATATATGTGGGACTCATTGTTACCTTCCAGCAACACAATGTTTTTCTCATGATTAAGTATTTCAGAAAGACTGAGAAGAGGACAGTTATCAGTTGGAAATGTAAAGAACTTGATGTCCTGAAAGCATTTAGATGTCTATCTACAATGAAAACCTGCACACATAACACAACACTTATTCATCTATGTGATTATTGCTTCCCTGATGCGCTTAACAGTGTTTCTAGAGCTTGGAGCTGCAGGAGGACTTTTTTAAGCAGGAGCTTAAACCAGCCAGTGGGAATCCACACTTGATGAGGAATGAAGAGGACATCACAAAAAACCTCTGTGCTTACACTCCTTACATTTAATGGTAAATCACTCATGGATATTACTGGGATCTAGGGTAATTTAGAAGCAGTGTGAATATACTGTGCTCAGTGTGTATCCCTACAGAGGCACTCATTACACAGGCAACAAAGCTTCACTGCTGTAAAAATCACAACTAGTGTGGCTTACACTACTTATAGTACTTTGCTGTCTGTAGTCCCTGGACTGGCACCATCAAAGTGAGATTAAACATTTTTGCATAGAATTGCAAAACTACCTGCAGTCCACATTACCTGGATTTGAAAACCAGCAGCACTGTTGAGAGATATAATGTTCAGTAGGCTTATATTTTCAAAATAACAGAGCTAAAGATTGTGTCCTAATTCCTTGTTCTGACCAGTACCCCCAGCTTCCATTCTTCCATACTCAGAGGAAGAGGATTGCAGTGCATGCTACCTGAAGTACCTTTCATATCTAGTATACCAGTAATAGAAGTATGTTTTATCTGGTATGCATTACAAGGCCTATCCAAGGGTGTGTGTACACTTTCAAAAGGGAGTAGAGAAAGCGGATCTAATCAGGCTAAAGGATTATACTAATACCAGTCTCTTTTGGAGTGAATGTCTTTGTATATTTTGTTGTTGTGTTGGTTTTCTTTTGCTTGGCTGATACTGACACTGCTCTAAGGGGTTGGAAAATACACTACTTGTACACAATCCTGCTTTAATTACATTTCTCAAGTTTGGTGGAATGAATTGCTTTTAAGCAGGGCAAGCACACACACTGTAGTTTTGAATAAATATTCCATAGGTCTACAGCAAGAACAAAACTTCAAAGCCAAGCTTGGTATGAAAGGGCAACTCTAGAAGACAAATGAGGTTGAATATAACCTATTAACTTCAAGTGACCGGGTTGAATCTCTTCCCCCATGCAGGTTCCCTAGGTGTACTGGATATGATACAGCGTCTTTCTGCTTGATGCCATGGATCACTCAGTGTGATTCTATAAAAGGTCACCTCTGTGTAACCTGAAAGAAACAGGAACATTAAAACCCTTTCAAAGAAAGAAAGAACCCTCTTCTTTTAATATCAGGCAGTCAATTCATTGAAATACTTAAACAATTAAGCATCCTTTGGTACTTTCTGTAACTGTATATTTTACATTTATTGACCAGATGCAGAAGCTGAAATAAAATACGCTTCAGAAGAGAAAATAATTCCTTGGGTTGTGAATTACTACATCAGCCAAGGGCAACACTTGCACTCAGTTTGAACTTCAGGGCATTTTTTAAGCTGATGGAAAGAGGGAGAGAGGGCACCTTTGTGTAGCTAAAACGATGAAGAGGGCAACAATGGCTAAACACCATTCTTAACATACTGCTGTTAACTCTGCTAAAGCTGTTACCATCTCCAAAAGCTTTGAGGGAGGATTTGGCCTAGAGCACAGTTTGGGAAGCCCGAGGTTGCCTCAGCATCACAGTAGTATTGCCCAGACCAGTTTTTCCAGTTGAAAAGAACCCTATATTGGTGCTTGGAGATGTCCTGGGTCATCCCAGCAGAATCATTTCACCCCTCCCCGGCACTAAGTTTTCTTTGTCTGGAAAATAGTTAAACTTGTCTTGCAATAGACAAGCCTTATGTCTAAGATTCCAAGCACAGTTTAGTATAAGGAGCTGCAACCCCCTCTCCTCACTAAGGACTTCACGGTACACATATTTAATTTCCAGTGAGCACAAAAATATGGCTTGTCTGTCAAGGCAAAGATTTAACAGGATGTAAGTGGATTTGGACAACCAATACCACAATAACCCAAAGGATTTCTGCTTCAGCCAACAGATCCCATGTTGACACATCTAACCCGGTAGTGAACAGTTTATATCTGCTGTCCCATTTTTTTGCAGATCTTGTTTAACTGTGGTTCAAAAAAATCCAAAGGTCCTATCTTGCATATTTATTACAATATTTCCATACTGCAGGGTGCATGGACTGATGATTTAGAAGTACAGTTTCAGCTAAGAATTTGCTGACCTAATGACCTTTTTGAATTTCTTAAATATACTGCTAGACAAAATGACACACTCATAAAACTAAGACAACATAACCTGAAGACAATTTTTCCTTATGTTTCTGACAGAGAAAAACATTATCTATCCCACTAAATCATATTACGAGTGCATTTTTTCTCCTACCATTTTCAACAACAGAGCTCTGGATAGCTAATTCATGCCACCTAGATCCAAGGACTGATGACACACAGAATTATTGCAAAAGCATTAGTCACTCCATGTTGATATAGCTTACACTGAAAGACTTTTGTAATTTACTGATAGACACTGCACAAAACTAGATAGAGAAGTGTTTTGTTCACTTTAGTCATCTGCTGGCCATACTTGTATACATATACATACTTACATACTTATATAATTGCTTTTAATTTTGGAATATCTCATTACAAGTTGCCGTCTCTCTGTATGTCTTTAAATTCCAAGTGTTTTGTCCTGCATAGGTCTGGGGATCTTTGAGGGTTACTGGTGAATAAATAAGACCCTTACAAGAATTAGCTGAGGGATGAGAGTACTGTAAAAAAAGTTAAACTCAAATCCTTCTGGGCTCTGTTTCCAATCCTGAACTGTATATCCAAACAAATCACAGTCGGGTGGGTCAGGGGCGTATTCAGTAAGTATGAGGATGATACCTTGCTTGAAAGAAGCAGAGTCAAGAATGTAATTATTTACTCTTGGGCCAAAAGTGAAGAGTTAGTTTAAAAGCAGGAAGGAATTGTAACCGTGTTGCTCAGCAAGAGTTTCTACTTAAATATGGAATTGGGTGCAGAACGTAATGAGATAAAAGATCTTGAGTGCCAGAAAACTACCAAACTCCAGTTGAATGTTGAGTGCCACACAAAGATAAGCACATAAGTAAACAGAATGGCACATTTCCATATAATCACTGTAAAAATGTTTTAAAATTCTTTTCCATTCCTGTTGTCCTTTGTGGTCTTTTCTTATATGAACAAATTGCTCATTGACACCCTCTGCAATTGATACCTACCATCAAAACCGGGGCCTCTGCCAGAAAAGCTGATTCTCTAGGCCATGGATAACCAGTGAGTTAAATGTATGACGCATTTGTTTCTGACTGAGTATCCAACTCGTCTAGGGGCAGCTCTAATTGTTTGTGATGGATTATTCATTTTACAAAGTACTACACTTAAGTATTTTAAAGTATATTTGAAAATGCCACTGGAAGCAGATTACCTTGCAGAGCCTAGCAGTGATTGATGTAAAGCACTAGGAAAGGTCAGGTGCACTTTCTGCTCTCTTTCTTTCCTGGGAGAGGGAACAAGCTCAACAAATTATCTTATTCTAAGCAGAGGAGTAACATTTGTTTGTAACAGAAATTAAGTATATATGTAGTGGTTTTCAGAGAGCAGGAAGCCTCTGGTTATCTGAAAGTGTATCCTCTTAGTAAGTACTGGTCTTTTGAGCAGACTTTGATGTGTGCAAGGTGAATGTAAGCAGTGTTCTTCCTATTAGCTGTAAATTCATACATATGCCCTCATTTCCTGACCAAATAACAGAACAAAAATATCTGGCTATACATACAGATGGATGCATTGCTTAGTGTACATTTGGATCAGTTTTCCTGCCGAGAGTAAGAAGTTTAACTTGAAAGCCTGAAAGTTAATTAAGGGAAAGCTGTTCGATGCCAGTGAGCCATAGGGCCAGGCGGACAGTAGGGGTCTCACTTCCCTTGCAAGCAGGGTGGGAAGAAATAATAAGGCCCAGAAATTGGTCTTCGAGATAAACTGTGCCCTGAGAGTCACTGGCGAGCTGCAGGTTTCTCCCAGGCATTGCAGCACCACCTTGCACTGCGGTGAGTGCATCTGCTGACAGATACCCACGTTCAGATCAGCCCATGCAGGTGCTGGCCACAATCCTGTGTGATTTAAGTGTGCTTTCCCCTGAAGCCCTTGCCAGCGTACTTAAGTAAGTGCTGAATCAAGACAGAGGGTTTAAATTTAATTTTGAGGCATGCCAGGAAATGGAATAGGTCTTACAGAAACCAAAGCTAGCCCATGAGGAGAATGATTTCCCATCCTGGCTACACTTTTTAAAATCTAGTGCAGCTTTGCTGTCTCCAGGATAATGGCTGTGCATTCAGGTTTGTTAACAGGTTGACACTACCAGAAAGACTTGTACCTGAATATTCACGACTGATGCATGTTGTGTATTAACATCCACATCTCTGCACATAGCTGCAGACGATTCTTGCCTGCACTGCGAACAGGTCTGTTGGGCACTTGATGGCAGTGTTTGCATTGGGTTTTTGCATCAGTAACTCCATTACCTGTGTGGTTTCCAGCGCAGCTTATGGTGGGCTGTGTGCATTTTTGGTGGGGCAGGGAGGAAGGTGAAGAGAATCACAGAGAAAGAGGAGTGGAAAGACAGTGAACATGATGTACTCTTTTCAGTTCTAATGTCACAGTAGTCAGATAAAATTCTGCTTTAAATATTTCATTTTCCTGGCTATTGTTGACTTAATGCCTCAGGAGGTCTCACTGACCCTATCTGCTCAATCTCAGGACAAAAATTAAGTGAACAGTTATTTGAAATCTATCACAGTAGAGCTGAGAACATTGATTTGGGTTGTATTGATTAAGAGGGAAGGTAGGATTGTTACTACAGCATTACCCTCCAAAAATTATTGCCTTTAAGGGGCTACAGTGTTTCAGAAGCAGCCAAAGCACTTGGCAACTTGCTTGTTCTGCAAAATATCTTTAAACAGGTGAGCAGGTGAGAGCAGTCCCCTTACTGCTGACCTGCCACTGGTGATACATTTGGAAGTGCCTGGCCCGTACAGATGACTGAAGTAATCCACTGCTTATTGTGGAAATGTTTGAGAGGAGTTTTTTTTGCATGTGTGAACAGCAGATGCAAGTCTTTGTGGTGCAAACAGGCAAAGTTACATTCTGTTGCTCTGGTAAAACTGTGAAATGCCAGGCATTTCCTGCTTGTTTCAGGGAAGAGCATCCATTGGTCTCATGAGGTGCTTTTCGCAGCTTTGGATGTGCAATAACATCATATTATAGTATATCTTTCCTTGTGATGCTCACAATTCTGGATTTTTATTCTGAAAATTAACATCAGGAAGTAAAAGAAAATCACACAATAAAACAGCTCAGTCCCCTTCAAATGCTAAAAGAGGTCCTCTGCTGGAGTTAGGCAGCATAGATTTAATATAGCTTATTTTTACCAACTGATAATCTGATACACTGAGTAATTAATTTAAGGATGAAGCTGGGGAGTATTGTGTCCAGCTGAGTCACTTTTCTACCTGTTTTCATTTGAAAAGCTATGAACAGAAATTTTCCCCTTTCACTACGCAGGAGTCTCACTCTCCTTATTAAAGCTGCTGTCTTTATCCAGCTGAATTATCCCTCTGTCCCCTTTAAATGCTCTGTAATAAATTAATAATTTATGCTAAGTGAAGCAATACTGCTGGGAGTTGGGAGTTGAACTAATCAAAATTCATGAGTTGCAGGGCCCATCGAAAATATTTGCTGAAACCACTATGGCTCCAGGAGATATTAAGATGCCTCTGTGTGATGTTTGGGGAGAGAGAGAGAGGAAAGCTTTGGTCCCTTTTCTTTCCCAAAGGAATGACTAGCAATGGCAGGATTTAGGAAGACAGCAATGCACAGAGCAATCTTACTCAGTGCCAGAACCATTTGGAAACTCAAATTCCCCTCCATGGAAATTTCTAAAAACATTCTCTGTGTTTGGAAAAGGTAAAAAATTTCCAGAATTTTCACTGTGATGAAGACATTGAGGAACTTTATTTAGCAGTGATTAAAGTAATTTACTTATGATATAGTTGTGGGGGTTTAGGGTGTAGTTGTGAAATTTTTTATTATTTCCTTTGAGAATCTATGTTCTGAGGTTTTTGACTAGGCTATGTCTTTCCTGGAGCGGTAACTTTTAACCAGGAAGGCAGCTGAAACACCCACACAGCTGCTCATTCACTGCCCCCACAGTGGAAGGAGAGAGAGGACTGGGAAACAAAAAAAAGAAAGATAAAACTTGTGGGTTGAGGTAAGAACAGTTTAATACAGAAAAGGAAGATAACAACAACAATAACAGTGATAAAAGTATATGTAAGTATATACCAATGCCCAGCTGGTTCCCAAGCTGCAGTTCCCCCAGCCATTCTCCTTTACTATTATATGCTGAGCATAATGTCATAAATTCCTTTATGCAGTTTGGGTCTGCTGTCCTGGCAGTGTCCCCTTAGCATATTATCAACATCAGTCTCATTCTACATCCAAAACATAAAAATGTACCAGCTACTAGGAAGAAAATTATCCCAGCCAAAACCAGGACACAGGGAGATGGCTAATTGTCCAAAAATTGTACTCGGCACTGGTGAGACCGCACCTTGAATCCTGTGTTCAGTTCTGGGCCCCTCACCACAAGAAGGATGTTGTGGCTCTGGAGCGAGTCCAGAGAAGAGCAACGAAGCTGGTGAAGGGGCTGGAGGAACAAGCCTTATGAGGAGCGACTGAGAGAGCTGGGGTTGTTTAGCCTGGAGAAGAGGAGGCTGAGGGGAGACCTCATTGCTCTCTACAACTACCTGAAAGGAGGTTGTAGAGAGGGAGGAGCTGGCCTCTTCTCCCAAGTGACAGGAGACAGGATGAGAGGAAATGGCCTCAAGCTCCACCAGGGGAAATTTAGGCTGGACATTAGGAAAAATTTTTTCACAGAAAGGGTCATTGGGCACTGGCAGAGGCTGCCCAGGGAGGTGGTTGATTCACCTTCCCTGGAGGTGTTTAAGGCACGGGTGGATGGGGTGCTAAGGGACATGGTTTAGTGTTTGATAGGAGTGGTTGGACTTGATGATCTGGTGGGTCTCTTCCAACCTGGTTATTCTATGAAACTATAGTTGAGGCTGTCTTTATATCTAGCTACCTTGAAGGATAATAGTACGACTATGGAACTGCTGCTCCAATGCCTTAGGCAGTCTCCTGAGCTAGCTGGAAGAGCCCAGAGAAAATAAAACCCTGCCTGTTTGGCTGGATTATGATCAAGCCAATTTTCACTGGCTACATTTTAAAATATTTTATGTAAGCCATTTCAGATAGAAACTCCCAGCCAACTATGTTCAATAGGCAGGTCAAATTTGGAAGGGCTGGAAGGACAACACAGTTACAGTGGTCCCTATTGTATCCCTAGGCACTACCTCTGGAGAGTGGATTATTGCTTTATCCTGGATCTGTAATGACAGTGGACATTGTAAGAGAAACTTACATAGTTTATTAAGATACTATTCCACATTTATGCTCTAGTATCTCATTTGATCTTTTCTTCCTGTCCTCCCAAATGAGTCGCCATACCTAAGCCCCCGTTGCCATGGACTTCCTTCAGAGCTGGGTTGTTACAGCTTCTGAGCTGTCCGGTTCATTCTGAGGTATGGGATCATTATAAGACTGAGCTGTAAAAAAAAAGATAGCTGCATGATGCATATGCTGATGGGGGCTGGAAATTCTATGAATCTTTTTGTGATTTAGTCAGCTTCTCCTCTTTGCTATTGAAACATCGACTCCCTCCTCTTTGCTATTGAAACATCGACTCCCTCCTCCTAGCTCCACTCCCTCCCCTGAAGACTCCAAATCACGGAAAATACAAAGCTACTCACTGAGAAAAAAAGTAATCAAATACTCTGGTAGCTAAGGAATTGGTCAGGTACCAGCAGATGGTGCTCCAGAGTGTGTAATGTTGTTTACTGCCTTACTGGAACAGAAAAATCTGTAGATTTTTCATATTAGAAAAGGATACTTGGAGAGAGGGTTCCATTATCTCCTTGAGTGCAAAGATGATCATGACTTGATTTGCAAAGAAATTCATGATACATAGCTCCAGGTGATATAGTCTAAAGGTGCAAAACTCAGTCATAAAAAAAATAGCTGTAAATTTTCAAATATCTTTTGGGATGAGGTAGTATCTTCTTATGTGTTTGAATAACTAGATTTACTTTAGCCCAGATGTGCTGTGGTGCCCTTAGGAAATACAGAAGTAAACAAACAAATAAATACACAACACCTCCAAGCAACACCCCCAAAAAACCTCAAACCCCCCCAAACAGCCAGGAGAGTGGAGGCTAGAATATTTGCAGTGCAAACTTCAGTCTTGAACTAGTTTTTGTTTTTTCTGCTTTTCACAAATAGAAAGTAACCTACATATTTGTACTCTTCTTTTTTCAGATTTTCTACTCTTCTTTTGCCAGGAAGCAAAAGTTTTGGCTCACCTGTCAATTAAAAACTGGTTTGGATCACCAGAGACAAGTTGTATTTTTGCAACAATTCCTCACTTTTCCTCAACATATCCATACAACTTGCAAGGCAGGACTTGCATATGCTTACTTCTATATGTTGTCTAACAGCATCCTTAGTAGGCTGGTTAATGAAGTTTTATGATTTTTATTTTAATGTTAGTTATGTAAAGAAGCTGCAGCATAGCTGAGAATCTGGTCCAAATGTTGGGATAAAATTCTAATCTGAAACTGGACCAGGATTTTTATCCCACATGGTTCAGGAGATGGTCATCCTAGACCTTTTTTTTTTGGTTTTGAACTTTACAGTCATCAATTAAAAATTGTAATCTGGATTTGGTTTCCTTTCTCCTTCAAGAAAGATTGGATCAATCACTTCAATTTTGGCTCATCCTTCAGATGGCTATGTTAGTTAAGGCATAATAGTTAAGTTGAGCAATGTTTAAGGGAAATCTAAGTCTTCCCTGCAATCATCTGCCCCAAGCAGCATTATTATTTTTCATAATAAAAGTTTTGAAATATTTGATCTTCAAGATGTAATTTCAACAAGAGATTCTTGCTCAATCCACTCACTTGCTGGCAGGTATGATCAATAGTGAAGCTCACAAAGACATCAACAGTGGCATTATTTACTCTTAGCTTGGACTTTGTGGGGATGGAGTGAGGATAGTGAGTCAGAATATTTCAAAAGAATATAAAATTCAAAGCAATGTGCAAAGATTTCCATACATAACAAATCAATAGCTACATTGAGGTGTGAATGTTATGTCAGGTTGTTGTCCTTTTGCCTGTCTTAAGATCCTTGTAACTCCAGTTGTGGTCCCAGTGATGTCAAGGCATTTAATTACCATGGGCTTACTTATGAAATAAGACAGTATTTCGTACAAAGAAGGCTGTTGCAGATGTTCCTACAACTGAGACTCTAAACTATCCTATTAACTCCACAGCTACATGAACAAACACGAGCCACCTCTTCCCTGTTTGTTCTGTGGAGTTACCTTTGTTCCAAAAGAAGTGGAACTCTGAGCCCTTAAAAATGTAGGAAGCACGAATTCTTTTATGATAAGTCATGAAAGAAGAACCTCTTCCTCAATAAAAGCCAAAACCCAAAACACGCTAGAATAAGCTTCTGCCAAGCTGTGCTTCCATAGAATGGTAAATTTGATTTGGAGTACATGCACATGAATTAGAAAAGCTTCATTGCTGTGATAAAAATCACCAAAGCAATATTAATTCACTTTCCGTGCCCAAAGTGGTTTTAATATTTTTTACCTTTGATTTTCCAGGCCAGTTTTCTTTTGGATCAAACATAATTTATTATACTTCTTCAACTTGCGATTGGATCAGAGATTGCTTATTGTGGCTTATTTGATAAAAAATGTGATTATATGTTCACATCTTATTCAGGTAAAAGTTATAGTATCTGGTAATTCAGTAGTGAAAATCTTCGGTACTACTGTCTCTGAAAAAACATTTTATTTTATGGAAGAATGTTCTCTTTTGAGTGCACCAGCATCAGCTGAAGATATTATTGCCTGCTCTCTCTTTATGTCTTTCTTGGCTTATTTGAAATTTCCACTCCTACGATTGTGACTGGTTAAAGTGATCCTGAAATACTCCCAAATCCAGATCAGGCAAACAAACCAAGTTAATTCAAACCATTATATGAACTGTTTAAATTAAAACAGATGGTTTGCTGGCAAGTGGATTAGGAATCATTCACACATATTGCTCTGCAAGGGTGACAACCTCCAGCAGGCTAACAGCTGGGAAGTGGAGAAGGGAAATCTGTAAGTAGCACATCTGCGAAGAGCAAAGGTCTCTGTGCAGCTTTTGTCTTTGACTGAAAGACTTAGCACCTCATTAAAGGCAAGTTGTAAGTGAGCTAAAAACTGAATCACTATGAAATTAGGTAGTAAAGTAATTACTATAATGGTCACAGCAGATTGTGATTGAATGATAGGCTTTTTAATGCTTTTCTGGTATATTCTGTGGGAATATCTAGAAAAGCTGACCTGATGCCAGAGAATTCAAACCAATGAACATGAACACCTCGAAGTCAAAGGTGTGGTGGGGGAATGGAATATAAACCCCAGAGCTGAAGGCCCTTTTGTCATTTTGTAGTCTATAAAGAAAATGTGTATTTCAAGACAGTTTGTATTTCAGAACAGTGCTCCAGAAAGTCAATATCATGGCCAAGTCAATAGGAAACAGCAGAAAGCAGTGATGTGGTGAAATCTTACCTCTTTGGGGAGGGGCTATGGAGTTGATAGGGGCCATCTTTTAATATGTTAGAGTTCCCTCAGTGCTGTTAAAGAACTCTTCAATATAGAAGGTTTAGATTGTACAGGTCCTCAACATTAACATTTTCTCCCCAGCTTTGTGTTTACATATGAGTTCATCTCCTGTGTATATTTTGTGATTGTATAGAGGCGTATAAAACATTTTGGGACTGAAGGAGGTAGCTTACTTGTTAAGTGGTTAGGAGAAATGGATGACGGTCTGTATTCCTTGGTTTCTTCTGTGTTTTCTGATGACCTGTAGCCTGGTGGTTAGAGTGTTCTTATGGCTTGAACCTCATCAGAAGAGAGCTAGAAACTCATTCATTACCTACATAATTGCTTTATTTGCAGGCTTGTTATGTAAAATGGAGCTCTCAGCTCATTTTAGCTCTCTTAGCTGCATTTGAGACAAAGCAGCTAAAAAACTTTGGTTGGAGTCTGTGTATAAGATTACCCACAGCATCCAGCTGGACTAGGCTTATCAAAGAACTTAAAAATCCATCCACTTTTTCCTGCATACTTTTATGACAGTTAGACACCTAGCTATTCAGTCGAAATTAGTTCTCATCAAGTTTAGAAGCGGAACTGCTGATATCTTGCAAAGTCTTAGGTCAAACAGGATTTGATGGTTAACATACCTTTCCTTTTTCCATCTGAATGAAAATTCAGATGTGAATTCGTTTACTCCAGAGTTTGGTATAAATCCTGCTTAAGCATATTCATAAGACAGATAGTCTAACAAGGAGTTTTATGTCATTTTATAGTGTTTTCATGCAGTTTGAACTGAGCAAGATGAAGAGAGTTGTGCAGATATCTTGTCCCAAAGGTAAATTTAGAGCTAGAATGTATATTTTCTATATTTCCCTCTTTTTTTTTTTCCCCCATGGACTGTCTGGTGTGATTTTTAATCCTTTGATTCCTTACTTCACATTTATTTGCCTTTTTTGAGTTGGTGGTTTTCCACACCTACACCCACTCTGCTCTCTTGGGAAAAACTAAAACACTGTATTAAACTTCTTACTTTATGGTTGCCCATGGATTTCTAAGTTAGAGGCAAATGCAGTATGTAACCCTAAAAATATAACTGTAAAAACATAGTTAGTAGAAATGTGTAGATGATACTGATAAACCATCACACAATAAATATGAATGATGTTGTACAGTATGTATAAATAATATGGATGGAACTGTATTTCAATTATTAATAGATTATTGCCATCAATAAACAAGGGTATCAGTCTCACATACTTAAAATAAATTACATCCATTAGGTCTTTTTTCCCTCAAGCACATAAATCCATACAATCTGAGCACATACAAGTTTTTGAATCCATAAATATATTATGCAGTTGTTCTCTTTGAGGAGCTAATGCTTGGTTCAATATTCTGTTAAAATATTTCAAATGAAGAAAATGGATTTCTAGAATCGTATTTATGGAGGCTCAAGAGAGCAAAAAATAAAACACTGAACACTCGCAAGCTCAGAGTATGCAGCACCGTACTCTTCTAACCAATTTGTAAAACTGAGTTTCTGTATTTGCTTGGCTCACTGATCTCCAAGGGAATCCTGACTATCTCAGAAGATTTTCCTCCTCAGA
This sequence comes from Clamator glandarius, assembly GCA_033459285.1. NCBI lineage: Eukaryota > Metazoa > Chordata > Aves > Cuculiformes > Cuculidae > Clamator > Clamator glandarius. The sequence continues at coordinate 162,881 of JAUNZM010000679.1, read as the reverse complement.
AAAATGAAAAATGTGGAAACATGACTTTAAGAAAACTAAATCCTAAATCACCTCAAACTAACTTTCTGTTTTCCTGTGGTGTTATTTTACTGTAGACTGATTGCTAATAGAGAAGGGCCAAATAAAGATGACATAGATTTCACCTTATGAGCAGACAATAAGTTGACATCTGAGTTGTCATGTTTACCACTGAAAATGCCTTGTGTGTGTGTGTTGTGTGATAATAGTAGAGATTATATCACTCCAGAGTAAACATGACTGAAAGATAAATGCTAGCCATGACACAACGAGGGGAGCTGGGAACTGAGTTGTGCAGAGCATGGGCTATTGATATTCATGGAAAACAGTGCATCTTCTATTTATGTGTGTATATACAAATTTGGCACCCACAGTGTATTCCTGATTCCACACGTACTCATCTAGATACCATCCTATATTCTTCCTAGGATCATAGAATCATAGAATAACCAGGTTGGAAGAGACCCACCGGATCATCGAGTCCAACCACTCCTATCCAACACTAAACCGTGCCCCTTAAACACCTCCAGGGAAGGTGAATCAACCACCTCCCTGGGCAGCCTCTGCCAGTGCCCAGTGAGCCTTTCTGTGAAAAATTTTTTCCTAATGTCCAGCCTAAATTTTCCCTGGTGGAGCTTGAGGCCATTTCCTGTCACTTGGGAGAAGAGGCCAGCTCCTCCCTCTCTCCATCCTCCTTTCAGGTAGTTATAGAGAGCAATGAGGTCTCCTCTCAGTCTCCTCTTCTCCAGGCTAAATAGCCCCAGCTCTCTCAGCTGCTCCTCATAAGGCCTGTTCTCCAGCCCCTTCACCAGCTTTGTTGCTCTTCTCTGGATTCGCTCCAGAGCCTCAACATTCTTCTTGTGGTGAGGGGCCCAGAACTGAACACAGTACACAGTAGTTGAGGTGCAAAGGGATATATTGTCCCTTGTTCCACTGCCCGTGCTTTTTGTTCTTACACTTTAGTTTGACCAGGAGGTCCTTACTTACCCATGCCAGTATCCCACCCTCTTTGCCCAGCTTCTTCAATGTGAGAAATAAGAGCTCTTGTGCCCTGAGGACAATGTCCTTAAAAAGGTGCCAGATCTGTTCAGCACGTTCAGCACGTTTGTCCCTGAGGGCAGTTCCCAGAGGCTCCCATTCACTAATTCTTTGAACAATCATTTATATCAAGTTTATAACAAACAAATGATACAATTTGGCTGCATATTTGAATGACAAAAATGGCACATGACTCTGCAGAGAAAGCCGTGGGCAATCCAGGTCTAGTAACCGGTTTTAATTTCCTTGAAATTTCTTTCAGCTGTGGTGTAACTGAGCTTCAGCAATGGTGACTGTGGAAACTGCTCAGTGCACTGTTGCAGCACATAACCGACCATTTAACCTCTGGATTATATCTCATCTGTGATAAGAGCTTGATGATGCTAGATTCCTTCAGGAACTTACATAGCTTTTGTCTGCCGCAAGTATATCCATGATATGTATTAATGCTATGTAGAATTACTTCTGTTCTGATTATTAAGGTTTCATGTTGCTTGTTGCTCCTCATATTCACCTTCACCTCTAAACTGTGATCATAAATGAAATGCCCATACGAGACTAAAGAATTTCTCCAAAACAATCTTAGTAAAATCTTACAATTCTCATTCCTGAATTCAGTCAATCAAAATGATAGTATATGCCATGGAAGTTAATTGAAATGTTGGTATTTAATGAAGTCTTGCAGAAGCAAATGGAATCCTGACTTTATTCATATTAGTAGTTTTAGTAGGTATTAGTTAACTAAGTGCTAGAACAAGAAAAGCACTCCCTGATCTGCTTTGCTTACTTTGGACATCTGAAAAGAATAGAAGCAAATTAATCAAGACCAAGTGCTGTATATTACTTGTATAGCACAGAGGACCAAATACTCAGTGTAACACATGAAGTTTGAAGGGTTGCTTGTTTCACAAGAAACCAGCATCAGCTTGTGCTGGCTAAAGTGGAAGAGCTGTTATAATGGGAATTGGGAGATAGTGAAAGTCCCTGATGCTGAACTGTACTTATGGTGATAATGTTATTTGTTTTAGGAGAAGACAATTTTTTTAAAAGAAACAAAATACTAGCAGATTTTCATAGTTTCATTGGATTTTTTTTTCACCACGTAGTTTCTACTGTACAGTTTCAAGAGTGAAAGATTTATGAACAATCTTTAGATCCTTAAAAGGGGTACGATTTCAGGCCTTTCTAATTTTAGACTTCATCATGCCACCATCTCAGAAAAAGTATTCTGGAGACCAGTTTCTTATACGTTGAAAAGGGAAAATACTCCTCACTATCATGTTACTTCTGTGAATGAATGCTAGGAGAAACTACTGAAACTGGAGGAATTAGCAATGTAGAATTTGTGTAAAAGGAGTATCAAATCTCTGCTTGCATAGATATACCAACAATGTGCCATCAAAAGGTGGAGATAAATTATAGACTCATAGAATAATTAGGTTTGGAAGGGACCTTAAAGATTATCCATTTCCAGCCCCCCTGCCATGGGCAGGGACATCCCACTAGATCAAGTTACCCAAGGCCCCATCCAGCCTGGCCTTAAACACATCCAGGGACGGGGCAGCCACAGCTTCTGTGGGCAACTTGTGCCAGTGCCTCACCACTCTCATGGTGAAGGAATTCTTCCTAATGCCTAGACTAAATCTGCCCTTCCCCAGTTTATACACATTCCCCCTCTTCTTATCACTACAAACCTTTATGAATAGTCTCTCTCCAGCTTTCTTGTAGGCTCCTTTCAGGTACTGGAAGGTCACTATAAGATCTCCTCGGAGCCTTCTCTTCTCCGGGCTGAACAACCCCAACTCCCTCAGCCTGTCTTCATAGGGAAGGTGCTCCAGCCCTCTGATCATCTTTGTAGCCCTCCTCTGGACCCATTCCAACAGCTCCATATCCTTCTTACTTTGAGGATTCCAGAATTGGACACAGTACTCCAGATGAGGTCTCACGAGAGAGGAATAAAGGGTCAGAATCACCTCCCTTGACCTGCTGGCCATGCGTTGGCCCAGTATATGATTGGCCTTCTGGTCTGCGAGCGCACATTGCCAGCTCATGTTGAGCTTCTCATTGACTGGCACCCCTAAGACCTTCTCTGCAGTGCAGCTCTCAGTCACATCATCCACTGCAGATTGCCCTGACCCAGGTGCAGGACTTTGCAGTTGGCCCTGTTGAACCTCTTGAGGTTCTCACAGGCCCACTTCTCCAGCCTGTCCAGATCCCTCTGGATGACATCCCATTCTTCCAGTGTGGCAGCTACACCACTGAGCTTGGTGTCATCTGCAAACTTGCTGAGGGTGCACTCAATCTCACTGTCAATAGTATTGATGAAGATATCAAACAGCACCAGCCCCAGTATGGACACTTTGCCAGCCCTATGGGACACCACTTGTCACAAATCTCCATGTGGACTTCGAGCCATTGACCACTACTCTCTGAATACAACCATCCAAAGAGTTTCTTATCCAATGTACTATCAACCCATCAAATCTATATCTCTCTTATTTAGAGAGGAGGATGTCATTGGGGCCTGTGTCAAAGGCTTTACAGAAGTCTAGATAGATCACATCCATTGGTTTACCCTTGTCCACTGCTGTGGTTACCCCATCATAGAAAGCCACTATGTTGGTCATACAGGATTTGTTCCTGGTGAAGCCGTGCTGACTGCCATTAATCACCTCCATGTCCTCCATGTTCTTTAGCACAGCTTCTAGGAGGATCTGTTCCATGATCTTCCCAGGCACAGAGGTGAGGCTGACAGGTCAGTAAGATGAGGCTGACAGGTTGATGATTATTCTTGTCCATATCTCATTACATTCTATAATATCAGTTTGATCTAAGAAACCTGACAAGAAATGACTAAATTGTAATCCGTAAAGCAGGAGCTTAACAGAATGATTTGGAAACCAGGTATGACCAAACACTTACTTTGGGAGGTTAATATGAAGTATGAATAAGTGTGGCTCTCTATTAAAATGCTTGGAGTAGAATGTGTCAAGCTGTATAATTTCCTACATGTCAAATGAACTGAAAATTTAGTTACAACTTGCATTGTGAATAATGAGAACTGAATTAAATGAAAAAAGACAGGAAGAGCTACAAATTTATAGCCTCTGTTTACACAAGTTGTTAAAACAGTTGTTGTTTTCCTCCACTATAAGCTGATATTGTATAGAACATCGCTATAAAAGTATCTTTCTGTTTTTCAGACAGAACAAGTTTCTAGATTTGGCAGATAAATCTCACTCAAGCCTTAATTCTGTAAAGTACTTTCAATCTGTTAACTATCATACCTTTGCAATGGATCTGTTTTTAATGAGGACTTTGCTGAATCAGAGTCTAAATGTCCTAAATGTTTTGATTTCAGAAGGGGAAATCCCTGTTAAACCTTCTTCAGTCAAAGAGAGCATTGGGACTTTTATATAAAGCACTCAGAATGCAGTAATACACCTTGCATGATTTTAATCTACTGTAATAAAGCAAGGAAAAACAATACTTCAAAACTGTACTACATAAAGTGCCCAGAGTAGGGTGGATCGGGCAATTGCAGTGGTACCCTCTACTGAACCTTTACAGTACACAGTTGAGCACCACAAAGGAAATTACCACTACTGATCTGTTTTTGAATAGTGCAGACAGCAGTTCCCTGTGACTTAGCTGCTGTTCTATGAGAAGCTGCAATCATCTCTGCAGTAAGGGTGGAATGCAGGAATCTTCTGAGACATCACAGCATGGGCTTTTGCAGCACATGAAACAGTTGTAAAAACTTCTCAGACTTTGCAATCATATGCTGTTTCTTGGACTCACAGAACAAACTCATGAGTTCTTTTTCCATCATCGAGCACCGGAATCGTAGGGAAGGATTGGAAAGGGGCAAATTCAGGCTGAAAAAACAATTAAATAAGAAGTGATTCTGATATCTTCAGCCATGCCAACATCAGAATATCTTCTTGAAAGGCAACTTTTATCTATGGCACTCTTGTTAAATCCATTCAGAAAAGACTTAGCCATAATCACCATCAGCAGCAAGATTAATTTCGAACAGAACTGGGCTTCAGATCAGATGGGGAGCTAAGTGCCTGTGGATCAAATGAGAAATGAAGCTCATCAGTGTCCCTAATGTTCTCTGAAGATAATGCTCTGGCTAAATAATCTACTTCCCTCTCCTTTGGCAAAGGTTTCATACTTGGATTTCAGAAGCTTTTAAGATTGTAGGCTTAATGTTGTATTGTTTTGCCTCTGACCAGTCTGAGGGAGGTAGACTTCAGATGTTAGGCTCTTCTGGAATTGTACTGAATGGGAATGTATGAACATGTGAACTCACTTATGCTCAGACTGGAATGGCTGGAAATCTAAGGGTTAGTGAAAGGAAGTAAACTTTGTAAATATATTTCATGCAATATATTGCTGTTTTTCCTGAAATTTTATCTGTGCCCAGTGTTAGTTGGAGGGTAACTTACTAATGCAATAATGCTGATCATTTAGCTTACTGATCCTGGAATGTCCCTGTATCTCAGGGAGTTTTTCTCAGTTTTAAATTCATATGGTACTACAAGTACATGTTAATTATAATTTCATTATTCTTTCAGATAAATAATGCAAGCTCTTTAACAAAGCATTTCCTTAATAGCTACATTAGAAACTGAACTACATACATGAATAAAAGCAATACTGTTTAATTCTTACTACATTTGAATCAATAAGAAAACTGCTAAGATAGTAAATAATTTTAAAGAAAACAGAAAGTTACTATTTTAAGTGAAGAATTACTTTGACATGGTCTTAATTTATAAAGTCATCTGCACGTATCTAGCACATCAGTACCAAGAGAAAACTAGCTACAAGTCAAAAAAGCACTAAATAATACTTACAAGAGACATTAATTTCACTTGTAGAGTCATGAATTTTCCATTAAAATCAGAATAATATCTAATACGTGCAGATTATTTTAAAATGTAATCTCACACGCTATAAAATTATTTGTGAGTTGGAAGAATTTAGCTCCAACTCACAATTTCTGCAGTGTGCGAACAGCGTGGTCCCAGTGCAGTCACTGGCAAACAAATGTGGATTTCACTGCCTTGCAATTTTACCATTTAGAAAGCAGAAAATAGAAAAGTGCAGATTGATGCAGCTCCAATAAAGTCATCAGAACATTGTGATTTGCACCAGCTGGGAGTTTAATCTATATACTTCTGTAACAAGTAGGGGAGCTAGGTTAGTGAGGGGAGCCTGCCAGTCAATAAAGCCATATTGCTCCAGTGTGAATGGGAAGAAAATGAATGGTTTGTACCTACTGACTTCTAATTCTCCTCTACTGGCTTTGGAGATTCAGAAACTGGAAAACAAGTTCTTTTTTTTTTTTTTTTCTTATAGCTTGAGGAAGATTTAATACTTGCCTAGACTAAATCTTGTCTTTACAACTGATTGTACATTAAATGACTGCTCCCAATGAAGGGGTCCTCTGTATTTTTCTTTAAAATTTGTAGCAGTAGCCTTTAAATCACAGCTAGGCAGAGTGGGGATAGGAGCCTCTGCTGTATTAGTGTGAAAACTGCAGAACTGCAACTTCCTTACACTGGATAGGTAATGTTTCTAAAAAAATTAAATTCCAATCTTTTGTTTTGTTTTGTTGTTGATTTTTATTGTTTTAGTTCTCCCCACAGGGAAGCTAAGGGACAAGGTTTGTTACTGTTCCTAACCCGCAAAAGTAGTGGTGCAACCATTTTTCAATTTGAGTAGGAAATTGCTTTTTGGATAAATGTAGAGGTGAAAAAGTCATGAGATATCTGCAATGCATTTTTTTACCATGTGGAAATAGGAATGTTGAAACAGCTGAAGCCATCGTATTTCATTCTTGTGCTTTACAGAATACACACCAAAGCAAAACCCTCTTCCTTTTCTTTATCTTTGTTTCCTGTTGTTCCTTTTCCTCTGGTCTGCATAGAGGTGTGTGCACAGCCGGCCTAGATGTACTAGATATCCTCAGATTTTGAGTTTTGGGATTTTTTAATTTAGAAGTCAAATTAAAAATTTCATAAGTATTCTCAAACTGCCTCTTCAGAAGTTTCCAGCATGTTTTTCTTAGATGAGATGTAAGCCCTTTGAAGTTACATAAACAGGTTCTATCGAAGTCTGCGTTCTGTGCTAGAAGAGACCTAAAATAGTCTTAGTACAAAAAACCCAATACTGTTCTTTATGCTTTGTAGATAAACTCTCACGTTGTGCTAGACTTCTAGACTTCCACTGCAAAATTCAAAGTAACTGGTGAAACATAATTCTATTTCTCTGCCTGTGTACAATTTTAAACACCTTCTTAGGCCTTGTGTGAAAAGCTGCTTCTCATTGCTTGAATCTGGAGGTCTGGTTTTTAGACCTAGGAACTTTCACAATTTATGCTGTAGCATCTTGCAAGATGCTACAGCATAAATTGTGAAAGTCCCTAGGTCCTTGTGTAGCATAATTAAAAAGAAGTCCTAATTTGTATGTTTTACAGTAACAACCCTCTGATATTTTAGCAGCTGCACAAGATAGTCACATGTATGCAGAAGGATATTAAAAGAAATATATTATGCTGGATAATCAAAGAAATGAAAACATCTTGATAGACAGGACACCAAGAAAATATTTTGATCAGAGTAGAAATAAATGGACAGACACTTAATTAAACCCTATAAAGACCAGATCATTCCTTCTATGTCAAACTAGTAGAAAACACCTTGGTCAGACCTCATTTTGCTACTTCAGGGGTTGAGTTTTCAGTCTGTGCTACTGTATCTGCAACCGCTATGCACAAACACATGCTAAAAAAGATGCACTTTTGTTTAGAAAAACTGCCTGAATCCATATGGGAAAAACTTTATTGCAGAAGTCCACTGGTGCCATGCTGCCTACTCTCCTAGACACAGTTGAATGTGCTTATCTAAATGCTGTGCATTTCACAGTCATGCAGCCATAAACTTGTAACAAAAATATCCTGTAGCATGATACTTCTATGCAGTGATTTTTATGATAAAAAAAATGGTAAAACATATTTCCAAAAAGGGAGGTCTGTGTTACTTCTTGCTAAGGTCGGTGCCATGCAGACCAACATTTTCAAGAACCTATCTTTGAAGAAGTCCAGTTGTCAGAGATGTAGGCATATGGATCTTTCGCTCACTACAGGGAGGGCTGATCCCTTTCTTTGTTGGAGAGGACATGGTAAATGGTGAGAGTGGTTAGCTCTTGGGGTAGACAAAAACTATCTTTTCTGTCAAAACCTGACAGAAATACCTTGCTTGGAAGGTGAGTGTATGAGTCAGATGTACTGGGAGAAAGAAGAAAGATTTGGTTCTGTGGTGGTCTAAAAAGAACAATGTATAGATGACCAAGAGGCAGGTGGTAGGCTGAACTGCTTATGGAAACAGACTTGGGCTGAACTTTGCTTGTCTTTCTGCTAATTATTTACAATTTTGGAGTCTGATGAATGGAAACCAAACCTTCAGAAGAGGAAATATTATTACCTTATGCAATCTTCAGACTGGGTTTTCTGACTTGAGGAAAATGTGGAACTGAATCCTAAACACATGCTAGAAATCTAAAACATAAGTTCAGTACCCCTGGTAGGCCGATGTAGGCCTGTGTTGGGCTGCATAGGTTAAATTTGGCTTGGGAATACCTCTATTTTAGGAGTCACGCTTTCACTTCCAATATAGAATCATAGAATAACTGAATGGTTTAGTTTGGAAGGGACCTTAAAGATCATCTAGTTCCACACCCCTGCCCTGGGCAGGGACACTTTTCACTAGATCAAGTTGCCTAAAACCTCATCCAGCCTGTCCTTGAACACTTTCAGGGAGGGGGCACCCACAAATTCTCTGGGCAACTTTTGTTGTCTCAGCACCCTCATCACTAAGAATTTCTTCCCTATATCTAATGTAAACTTAACCTCTTTCGGTTTAATGCTGTTACACCTGATCCTATCACTACACTTGCTGGTAAAGAGCCCTTCCCCATCTCTCCTGTAGGCCCACTTTAAATACTGGAAGGTCACTCTAAGGTCTCCCCAGAGCCTTCTCTTCTCTTCTCTGGCTGAATAACACCAACTCTCTCAGCCTGTCAGTTGCAGGGCTATGATTTCATTCCAATTACAGAAACATGGTGGGATAGCTCACATGACTGGAATGCTGTCATGGATGGCTATGTGCTTTTTAGAAAAGACAGGCTGGCAATTCAAGGTGGTAGAGTTGCTCTTCATGTGAGCTGAGAGCCTGTGGATAAAAATTAAGGGGCAGGTTAATACAGGTGACACTGTTGTGAGTGTTTACTATAGGCCACCTGATAAGGCAGAGGAGGTTGATGAGGCCTTCTACGCACAGCTGGTACTAGCCTCACGATCACAGGCCTTTGTTGTCATGGAGAACTTCAGTCACCCTAATACTGCATGGAAGAGGCAGGTTTACAACCCTAGACTTCAGGAAAACTGACTTTAGCCTCTTTAAAGACATACTCAGAAGAATCCCATGGGTTAGGGCTTTAGAAAGTAGGGGGTTCAAGAGAAAGTAGGGGTTTCAAGAGGTCAATATTCAAGCACTTCTTCCTCCAAGCTCAACATCTATGCATCCTTAGGACTAAGAAATCAAGCAAAGGAGGCAGGGGACCTGCATGGATGAGTCTTCTATGAGCTTAGGGAAAACCTCAAATGCAAAAAGGAACTTCATGGAATGTAGAAAAGTGCACTGAGGAATATAAGAACCCTGCCAGTGTATGCTAGAATGCAACAAAGAAAGCTAAGGCACTCTTGGAATTAAATCTGGCAAGGGATCATAGAATCATACAATTGTTAAAGACTGAAAAGACCTCTAAGATCATCATGTACAACCACCAACTGAACACCACCATGACTACTAAACTATGTCCTGAAGGGCCACATCCACATGTTTTTTGACCACCTCCAGGGATAGTGACTCTACCACTTCCCCAGACAGCCCGGTTGGGGCAGCTTAATCCAATGCTTCGCCACTCTTTCACAGAAGACATTTTTCCTAATATCCAATCAAAACTTCTCCTAATGGAACTTGAAGCCATTTCTTCTCATCCTACCACTTGCTGCTTGGTAGAAGAAACCAATACACACCTCACTGTAACCTCCTTTCAGGTAGCTGTAGAGAGCTATAAGGTCTCCCCTCAACATCCTCTTCTCCAGGCTAAATAATCCCAGTTCTCTCAGCCACTTCTCAGACTTCTCATAACTCTTGTGCTCCAGACCCTTTGATATCTTCATTGCCCTTCTCTGGACACGCTCCAGCAGCTCAATGTTCTCCTTGTAGTGCAGGCTGCAAAACTGAACACAGTATTCAAGGTAAGGCTTCATCAGCACAAAGTACAAGGGAATGATCACTTCCCTATTGCTGCTGGCCATACTGTTTCTGGTACAAGCCAGGATGCTGTTGGCCTTTTTGGTCACTGGGCACATGCTGACTCATGGCTGCCAACCAGCACCCCCAGGTCATTTTCCACTGGGGAGCCTTCCAGCTTCTCTTCCTCAAGCCTATGGCATTGTATGGGGTTGTGACCAAAGTGCAGGACCCAGAACTTGACCTTATTTAACTTCATACACTTGGCCTGGGCCCATCAATCCAGCCTGTCCAGATCCCACTGTAAAGCCTTCCTACCCTCAAGCAGATCAACATTTCCACCTAATTTGGTGTCATCTGCAAATTCACTGAGCACTCAAACCCCTCATACAGATAATTGATAAAGATATGAAACAAAACTGGCTTTGGCATTGAGCCCTGGGGAACACTGCTTGTGACTGTCCATGAACTGGATTCAGCTTCATTTACCACAACCTTCTGGGCTCAGCCTTAAGCCAGTTTTTAACTTAGTGAAGAGTACATTTGTCTAAGCCTTGAGCTTGCAGCTTCTCTAAGACAATGTTGTTGGAGATAGTGTCAAAAGTGTTACTCAAGTCAAGGCCTTTCCTTAGTCCACTAGGTGGGTCACTTGGTCGTAGAATGACATTGAATTAGTGAACCCATGCTAGCTGGGCCTGATCCTCTGGCTGTCCTGCAAACGCCTGGTGAGTGCAAGCAAGACAAACTGCTCTGTAATCTCCCTTAGTACTGAAGTCAGGCTGACAGGCCTGTAGTTCCCAGATCCTCCTTCCAGCCCTTCTTGTAAATGGGCATCTAGATGTCAAGGACAACAGAATGGGCTTCTTGAAGTATATCAGCAGCAAAAGAAAAACTAGGGAAAGCATTGGCTTGCTGCTAAATGAGGTGAAAGCCCTCATGAAGGAGAAGGTGAGGTTGCTGAAGGTGAAGATGCACAGAAGATGAAGCTGCTGAGTGCCTTCTTTGCTTCAGTGTTTACTACTAAGGCCAGCTCTCAGGAACCCCAGGCTCTGGAGGAAAGACAGAAAGTTTGGAAAAAGGAAGACTGTCCATTGATCGAGGAACATCGTGCTAGAAGACATTTAGGCAAACTGTACACCCAGAAATTCATGGGCCCTGATGTGATGCAGCCATGATTGCTAAGAGAGCTGGCAGAAATTATTACTGAACCACTCTCCATTATCTTTGAAAAATCATGGAGATCAGGGGAGGTGCCTGAGGACTGGAGAAAAGTTGATTTCACTCCGACCTTCCAAAAGGACAAGAAGAAGAGCCAGGAACTATAGGTCCATCCCTGGAAAGGTGATGGAAAATATCATTCTGGATGTCATCTGCAAGAATGTGGAAAAAAAGAAGGTTGTTACAGATGGCCAACATCCATTCACCAAGGGGAAATCATGCTTGACCAATCTTATCACCTTCTATGATGTCAATGACTGTCCAGGTAGATGCAGGGAGAGCGGTGGATGTTGGTTTGCCTTCGCTTCAGCCAGGCTTTTGACCCTTTTTGACACTCTTCATCTGGAGTCCTGTGTTCTGTTTTGGGCTCCCCAGCTCAAGAAATTCAAGGAATTACAGGAGACAGTCCAGTGGAGGGCTACAAAACTGATAAGGGGACATGAGCATCTCTTTTATGAGGAAAGGCTGAAAGTCCTGGCTCTGTTTAGCCTGGAGAAGTAAAGACTGAGGGGAGATCTTCTAAGTGCTTAAAAACATCTAAAAGAGTGGGTGTTAAAAGGGTAGGGTCAGGTTTTCATGAGGCCCAGTGACAGGACAAAGGGGAACAGGCACAAACTGGAGCACAGGAATTTCCACCTGAACATGAGGAAAAACTTCTCTACCTTTAGGGAGACAGAGCACTGGGACAGGCTCCCAGAGACGTTGTGGAATCTCCTCCTCTGGAAACCTGCCTGAATGCATTTCTGTGCATCCTGCTTTAGCAAAGGATTTGGACTAGATGATCTTCAGAGGTCCCTTCCAACCCATATGATACTGTCATTCTGTGATTCTGTCCTCATAGGAGATGTGTTCCAACCCCATGATCATCTTCATGGCCTTCCCTTGGAACTACTTAAGGAGAGCCATGTCTTTCTTATGCTGGTGGCCCCAGAGCTGGGTGGAATGCTCCAGGTGGAGTCTCACAGGAGCCAAGTAGAGGGGCAGAATCATCTCTCTCTTTGCACACTTCTTTTGATACAGCCCAGGTATGGTTGGTCTTCCAGGCTGTGAGCACACAGTGCTGACTCATATTCAATTTTTTATCCACCCTTCTCTGCAGGGGATGTATCCCATACAAAACATACAGACATATCTACCATGTAGTCATATCCCACACAACCCCCTAGATCTAGGCAGGTGTAACTGCATTTAAAATATATGCCAGAGAGTGTTTGAGCTGCTTATTCTATTTTTTATTTTTTACGTTGAGACTTGAGCTTACAGAAAAATATCTTTTTTTTTTTTTTTTTTAATCTGGGAGAAGGGTGCTTAGGTGGCCCTCTAAAACTATCAAAAACTCCTTACTAGACACCTCCTTTTGTGGCTGACCTGAGCAGGGAGTTTTCTCTGCTGGTACTTAGGTGGTGCAAACCTGAGTGCTGCCTCACACCATATCACTGGAAGCACACAGTGCATGTCTTTGGTTATGAGGTAGGAAGGTATCAAGCCCATTTTGCTAAAAAAGAATTAGACAAACTAAGACTGTGCAAAACTGCTTTCCATAGAGAATTAGGAGGCAGTAAATCAGGTTCAATAATTACTGTGTTACTTAATTATTGCTCTTCTAAAGCATGAATGCTCTTTGTGTGTGGTTTTAAGAGTTCCCTGCATCTGTTCTGATTTTTCATATGATGAGATATCAAGAAGCTGTCATTACCAGCTGAAAACACTTGCTAGGCTTTTCACAACTGGAAATAAACTTATATTTGGCATACTGCTATTTATGTATATTATTTGTGCTATTTGCCTGTTTAATTCTTTCAGTGTTCATGAGTACTTTTGCTGACTCTGTAACATCTCCTGGTAAGCACATAACAGTTAGAGAGATCATTTAATGCATATTGTTTTTTTTTTCCAGACATGACGGGAATTATATTTCCTTGCATGCTAGCCTTTGACTGGATGTCATTGACCTCCAAACACAAAACCTGCTCTTGTGGTGTTCCTGTCTTTATCCAAGTGAAACAAATCAATGCTCTTGCCCTGCAAGGCCAGTTAAATTACCACAGGCAACCTTGCTGAATCTGCAAATTTCAGATTTGTATTGAGTTAATCAAAGCCAAAGAGGATTCCCATATTACAGCATCTCTGTTGTAAAGGTTCCTAGTAACACTGTACAATACCAATCTGATTTTATCAGTTGATAATATATAAGAGATGAAGCAAATACATCACTGTGTCCTCCTCTACAGTTTATACGCAATATTCTAAGTGTTAAATGTGATTTTCAGACTCCAAAGGAATATCTGCAAGGACATCGGTCTGATTTAGAGGGGCAATCATGATTAGTTATTTCGTAGAAATTAAACATCTGAGGCGTGGATGCTTATTAAAAATTTAATTCTTACTGGTGGTTAGCAGTAACTACTTCTAAATACTATGTGTGCTGGTAGGAATCTTCTTCTCAAATTGCAGAAGTAAGCAATTGGTAGGAATAGAACCTCTTGTTGGATCACTGATTCATCTCTCTGATGAAAAGCAAGTCCCAAATTATGACTGTTTCCATGCAAACATAAAGCCAGCTGTGCTTGTTAAATGAGGAAAGACTAAAAATATTAATGCTAGTAGTTATTTATGGTACTTTCTTAGAAATACTGAGCTACGTATGACTGGTACTAATCAAGTATTTCTTTTATAGTTAGCAGTAAAATATAAGGACTGATTATCTTTCATGACATGACTGGGGTGGTAAGGGAGATACGGGCACTCTGGCGCTAGCTACTCCAGTTACCAGGCAAATGGGAACAAACTCTGTTCCCTCTAAGAGGGCTGATGGCTCGGCAGCTCAGCTGAAGTGCATTTACACCAATGCACGCAGCATAGGGAATAAGAAGGAAGAGCTGGAAGCTGTTGTAGGGCAAGGAGCCTATGATGTCTTTGCCATCACTGAAATATGTTGGGATGACTCATATAGCTGGAATGCAGCTATTGTGGGGTACAAACTCTTCAGGAGGGATAGGAAGGGTAGGAGAGGAGGTGGGATAGCCCTCTTTGTAAGGGAGGACTTGGACACTGCTGAAATGGATTGTGGCAATGAGGAGATTGAGTGCCTGTGGGTTAAAATCAGAGAGCCCATAAGAAGGTAGATTTTGTGCTGGGAGTCTGTTACAGGCCACCCAGCCAAGGAGAAGCAGCTGACGAGCTCTTCTATAAACAGCTGGGGTTAATCTCTAGATCGATGCCTCCCGTTCTTGTAGGAGACTTCAATCTTCCTGATATCTGCTGGAAGTACAATTGAGCAGAAAGGAAGCAGTCTAGGAGGTTCCTGGAGTGCATGGAAGACACTTCCTTACACAGCTGGTGAATGAACCAACAAGGGAAGGTGCCCTCCTGGACCTGCTGTTTGTGAACAGAGAAGGCCTTGTGGGGGATGTGGCAGTAGGAGGACGTCTGGGACTAAGCGATCATGAGATGATAGGGTTTTCTGTTCTAGGCAAAGTGAAGAGAGTGGTTAGCAGGACAGTGGCATTAAATTTCCAGAGGGCAGAGTCTGAACTCTTCAGAAGGCTGGTTGGCAAAGTCTCATGGGAGACAGTGCTTCAGGAAAAGGGAGCCCATGAGGGCTTGGAGCTCTTCAAAAAGGAAATTGTAGCAGCTCAGGAGAAAGCCATCCCCATGTTCCAGAAAAAAAGCTGGCAGGGGAAAAGAACAGCTTTGTTGAACAGAGAGATCTTGAGTGATATCAAGAAGAAGAGGAATGTTTATGGGCTCTGGAAGAGGGGACAGGCCTCTTAGGTGGACTACAGGAGGGAGGTGAGGTTGTGTAGAGAAAAAATCAGAAGGGCTCAACTAGCAATCAGATTGGCAAAGTCAGTGAAAGATAACAGAAAATCTTTCTATAAATACATAAATAATAAAAGGAGGACTAGGGAGACCATACAGTCCCTGTTGGACGCAGAAGGAACAACAGTGACAGGGGATGAGGAAAAGGCTGAATTACGTAATGCTTTCTTTGCCTCAGTCTTTAATTGTAAAGAATGTTGTTCCCTTTCTGTACAAAACCAGGAGCTAGAGAAACAAAATGAGCTTCCCATGATCCAAGAGGAGGTGGTCAGAGCCTTGCTAGCTCACCTACAAGTCTATGGGGCTGGATGGGATTCACCCGAGGGTATTGAAGGAGCTGGCAGATGTGCTGGCCAAACCCCTTTCCATCATCTTCCAACAGTCCTGGCTGATGAGGGAAGTTCCACTGGACTGGAGGCTGGCTGATGTTGTGCCCATCTATAAGAAGGTTTGCAGGGAAGATCCAGGGAACTACAGATCTGTCAGTCTGACCTCAGTGCCAGGGAAAGTCATGGAGTGGGTGATCTTGAGTGCTATCATGAAGCACATGCAAGAGAACCGGGTGATCAGGCCCAGTCAACACGGGTTCACAAAAGGCAGGTCTTGCCAAACTAACCTGATCGCCTTCTATGACAAAGTGACTCGACTGCTGGATGAGGGAAAGGCTGTGGATGTATCTTCCTGGACTTCAGTAAAGCCTTTGACACAGTTTCTCACAGCATTCTGCTACAAAACTGTCGGCCTCTGTCCTGGACAGGCGCACACTCTCCTGGGTGGAAAACTGGTTGGATGGCCGGGCCCAGAGAGTGGTGGGAAATGGAGTTAAATCCAGCTGGAGGCCAGTTACAAATGGGGTTCCCCAGGGCTCAGTAATGGGTCTAGACCTGTTCAATGTCTTTATTAATGACCTGGATGAAGGCATTGAGGGTGCCCTTAGCAAGTTTGCGGACGACACCAAGCTGAGTGGAAGTGTGGATCTGCTGGAGGGTCGGGAGGCTCTGCAAAGGGACCTGAACAGGCTGGACTGCTGGGCAGAGTCCAATGGCATGAGGTTTAACAAGGCCAAATGCCGGGTCCTGCACTTGGGGCACAACAACCCTGTGCAGTGCTACAGACTAGAAGAAGCCTGGCTGGAAAGCTGTTGGAGGAGGGGGACCTGGGGGTGTTGGTTGACAGTGACTGAACATGAGGACAGGACAAGAGGAAATGGTCTCAAGTTCTGCCAGGGGAGATTTAGGCTGGACATTAGGAAAATATTTTTCACAGAAAGTGTCATTGGGCACTGGCAGAGGCTGCCCAGGGAGGTGGTCGATTCACTTTCCCTGGAGGTGTTTAGGGCACAGGTGGATGAGGTGCTAAGGGGCATGGTTTAGGGATTGATAGGAATGGTTGGACTCGATGATCCGGTGGGTCTCTTCCAACCTGGTTATTCTATGATTCTATGATTCTATGACTTGTCTTACCCATGCCAGTTCTGCTTTTTTGTATGGAAGAAAGCTCACAAAATCTCATTAGTAAGTAAAGATGACTTCAGTTTTCTGTCATCCATCTGCTGTAATTCATATGCATAGAGTTTAACACAATGTTAATGTTAATCAAAATAGTATGCTAAAGAAACAGCAAAAGCTTTCACAAAATGGTATTATTTTCTCATTTTTTCAATTGTTTTGTGAATTTCAGAGTCCTGAGAGCTGTGTCACAAACATAATTCATTTCCAGTCACAAAAAAGCCGAAATTGTAAAGCACGAGCACCTACAAGAAGTCTGTGTACTGTTCCTTTGACTCATATTTTCTTTCAATTGTATGCTTTTATGTCACACTGCAGGTAGGCATTGTGACTAATTTCTCTTACTTAAACTATTTTATTTCTACTTTTTGCCTGACAAGATTTTGTTTTGTTTTATTTCATCGTTTTCCTATGAGTTATCCTGAGCTTCTTGTTCCCCTTGCATTTATTTTGTTAGTTTTAGCAACTACCATCTATAATAGCAGATTCAGATTTCTAGAAGCTATTACTCTCTTATAGACAGGACATTTCATTGATTATTGTGAACATAACATGTTTCAGTGATAAGATTGATGGATATGAAATCCCAAAATGACATATTGATAAGGCTTTTAAACTGAGGGGTTGTGCAGCTTTGTAATACCTTTAATAAGACAATTTGAAAATGTTTATAGGGTTCATAATTTAACCAAAATGACATTAATAGTTAAGCATTGGCTTAAGATGCTTTGCTTTGCAGTAGCTGTCTTAAATACCTGCTTTGTAATGCAACATAATTACACGTTACTATTTTGAAGAAGAGTAAGAGCAAAGTGACTGCAGAAATGTACTGACCTTACAGTTGTGAGAGAAGGAGCAGTGCATATGTATGGACAATTCAGGATGGAACTACAGCAAAAAAAGCCAAACAACCAACAAAACACAAAAGAAAAATCAAGATACAGAGGAAAGACCTGAGGATCAGTATGGTAAGCACAAAACCACTTGTGTATAGTGGCATTTCTTCATCTATGTCCAGATCCCTCTGCAGAACCTTCCTACCCTTGAGCAGATTTACACTCGCGCGCAACTTGGTGTCATATGCAAACTCACTGAGGGAGTACACAATCCCCTCACCCAGATAATTGATAAAAATATTAAACAGAACAGGCTCCAACAGTGAGCCTTGGGCAACACCACATGTGACCGGCTGCCAACCAGATATAACTGCACTCACCACAACTCTCTAGGATTGGCCATCCAGTTAGTTTTTAACCTAGTGAGGGGTACACCTGTCCCAGCCACAAGGTGCCAGATTCTTTAGGAACATGCTACAAAGACATTAAGTTTAGCACATTAGCAAACAACCAGCTGAGGAAGATTGCAGCTTTATGTTTACATTTACATACAGGCTTGAAATGAAGAGACGCAGATAGAAAATGTGTCTTTTGGCCTTTGTTCTTGTTATGAGTAAGAGAAAATGTATATAATAACATACAGACAAGAATGTGCATCTAAGCGTAAGTCTGCATGTTACTAGTCTATGGAGCTTATGAGTTCAGCACAGCAAAGCATTAATCGTCTTCCCAAATGGACTTGGTTCAGATGAATACACAGCTCTCCATAGACATCAGTCAATACCGAAAACAGGAAAGTTTTCCCTTGGCTGACTTTGTGACATCTAAGGGAATGATGTTGAAGCTATTGGAATTAAAAATCTAGGATTGTTGTTGGTTTTCCCTTCATGGCACTCAGTGTAGGTCATGTTGTGCAAAGATGTGTCTGAATGCATAATGCAAAAGCATCAGAGCTCCCAGGAGTTTACATGTTAAGAGGGGATGCTCTTGACTAAGGAGAGTGATAAAGCATTATGTTGAGATGCATCCCTTATGTTATGATCTCTCTGAGTGAATTGTAGTTGTCTTCTGTCTAAGAACCCAGAAGTCCTTTACTTCAGCTTACATCCCTGTGCCAACATTCATAATTGAGACCACACTAGATACTACATGGGGGTTTTCGTTTAGTACTGCATTGTGTATTAAAGAGGAGGGCTTTGTTTTAAAAGTGAAAAACAATACGGTGAGACTAAACTGCCAGATCAGTGAGATTAAGCTGCCAGATCGAAAATGCCTGAACCATATGCTGTGCAAGATGCAAACTGACATTTTTATTTTCCTGGGGAGTCTTGAAAAGTAAATGCACAACAGATGCAAAGTAACAAGGTACCTGAACACCGTTTTTGGGTCACAGTGCAACAAGGTTTAAAGCTCTGCAGTGCAATCCACAGATAGCCCACATTTATGTAAGTACTCAGGTGTCACAGAAGAGCTGCTGAATCTTGCCTTTAACATAATTTTCCTTTATGATTTCTTGCCTTCTTTGAGAAGATATTGAGTAGGGCTCTAAAGGGTTGCATATATCTTCCACTAGCTCACTGAGCTTATGTTCTGTGTGCCAGAAGTCTTACAGTAACCTGTGAACTTAATTGTGCTGAAGCTAAAGGGAGAAATTTCTTTTTTGGTCTCTTTGCAATGGACAGTACATGGTAAGGAAAGTTTTGCTTTTGAAATCTTAGATCCCTAGGACTTTCCTTTCCTTCTTTTATTCCCTTTGCAGCTTATTATATTTCTGAGAAAAAGAATAAAATAAAGCAAGACTTTCAAGATTCAAAAGAGCATATTTTTTTTCTTGGAACTTTCAAAACTACAATGATTCTGAAAAATCTAGAAAAAAATTACTTTATTATTGATTTTGTATCTTAGCCAAACACAAATCATGCTCTGATTAATATCTAAAAGCCTCAAGAAGTCTAGAGTATGACTTGTAATGTCACGATACTTAAAATCTACATAGGAGCACACAGAATAATTTTTGAAAGATTTTTAGAGGATATCTGAACTAATGATTGGAATGGTGCTGTCTCTGTTGTTCAGTGCAAAGATTAGGCCCATAGGCTTTACGCCTCTTGAACTTAATGTCAGTTCTGGAGACACTGTCTCTCTCCAGGAATTTTGGCTACTAGAGTTCAGCACCAGTTCAGAGGGCAGCTCTGCCCCGCTAGTGCTGATAAAAGAGGCTCCCAGATGCCCTGCCAAGAGGCAGTGGCCAAAGCCCATCCCTGTCAGCTGGGAGATGCTTTTTAGGCTGATGACAAGGGCTGGGGCTGCCCTTCTGCTCCTTGGCTGGGGTGGTGGGACAGTCCTGGCTGCTGAACCTGCTGGACCATGGCCCATTGTACCCAGGAAGCAGCCAGCAGGTGCCTCTTGAAATACCAGTGCTGTTCATGTACTGCTCCCCACCAAATCTGTAATGGTGCCAGCTGGAAGGCAGGAGCTTCCCTGCCAGTGGCACTGCATGGGTCAGGCAGAGCTCACCACTGATCTGAACAATGAAAACCAATCAACTTCAGCAGCTTTGAGCTTTGTGCACTGGAGGACCAGCTGCAGAGAAAGGTCAGCTCAGTGTAGACTCCAATCCAGAGAAAGAAGCAAAAAAAATTAGTACTACAAGCTGATGCTCCAGGCTCAGAACACATATTTCCCTATGGGATTATTGTAAGATCCTCCACATGGGTTAACCTTGAAGATCCTATGGAAGCTACAGCTGGTGCAAAGAATCTCAACAGGCAAGAAGAAAGACATTACAGAATTAAGGAGGAGTTGAAAATCAGCCCACAGAGTGATTTGCCTTGTTTAGATAAATGCTGTAGCTTTATGAAGAAGGAGGAAATGCAGAGTACCTCTGTGATGCAGTTATGCTCCCAGCAATCCATAAAGGCCTAACCCCAGCATTAGATTACCAGATGCTCAGTGGTTCAGTAATCCGCTAACTATTACATCTACATTCCAGGGTTTTCATAGGAAATGCTACAGCTGAACCCTTTAAATGCCTCTTGAAGCCATGGTATACTTTAGAAATTTTCTCTCCCTTTCTCTCCATACTAGGAGGGAATTGCCTCCATGAAATACCACCCCCTGAAGACATTTGGGTAACCTCAAGCTTAAATCCTTCTAAGTTTTTGAGGATGGTGGCATTCTGTGTGATGGAGGAAAGCTGTCCAACTGAATGCTGCAGTGTTAAATAAGTTCTTTGTCTTTGCTCTCAGGCTCTCCTTTGATTACATGAACAATGCTATAGGAAATATTTTCATGTGTGTTGGTTGGTATTCTAAGCAAACACATATTCAGATGCACCCAGGTAGCTGGAAAACTTGATATCCTCATTAAGCCCAGGTAGGAACTTGCTGTAGCGTGAAAATCATAAATCCTTTTACTGACCTAATGGCAAAAAGGGTAATGCTCATCTACCCCCTCCACCCCCAGATTTCAGAAGTAAACTAAGTCACATCAATTTGTCAGCATTTTCCATGGAACTGGTGCAGCTGCAGTTTCTTCTGGATCTTCTAGCATATGCAGAAGGTGATATTGCTTTGAATTGAGTAATTCTGTTGTGATCCCCTTCTCTCATGCGCAGTAAAGTATGCATTTGATGCCTAAACTATAACAGTTGTCTGCTGCTATCAGTCTGCCATAACTCATTCCTCATTAGTAAAATTTTGTCTTATCCTGGAATGTACTTTTGTAGATGAAAGGCAAAAGCATTAATAATCAAAAGCACTTTGTCCTGCATAAAACATCCCATCCTGCAAAATTATTGCTGATTGATCGCCTAAGCTGCAATACCATCTTTCTGTTCTCTGTTTGGATGGATGATAACTAGGGAAGTCCTTAGGCACAGAGTAGATCTTGATTCTGTCAGGGGAGGGCTATAGGGAATTGTCTGGAAAAAATGAGCAGAGGAAACGAGTAATTATGTCTGATAAGGAAGCTTAGAAAAATGTGAGGCCTTTACAACAATTCCCACCCTCTTTTTTTGTGGAAGGAACTGTATTTGTTTTTGTGAAAGGCATTCCAGCTCTCTATCTAAAAATACTCTTTTTGGGCAATGAAGGGATCTGTGATTTGGATAAAATCTTGTCCTCCTTTTCAGGGAATTAATTGATTATTGTCAATTAAACTAAGAATTAAGGAAGGTTTCTTCTTCCTTCTTCACAAGTTTTGACTGCAAATTGCAGGACGGCAGAGACTGCTGCATTTAAAAAGTACTCTAGTACTACTGTAGAGAGTAAACACCAAAGCAAAGTGGTGACATGCCAGTAATTTATTGGGCCAAGTTGCATGTATGTTCATGAACCATTGGTATTTTATTTTATGTTAAGAAGCATGTGACTTGTAAATGTGCTCAGACACTTGCATTGTGGGAAACAGAGTACACGACAACACTGTGACAGGGCTTTGGATTCTTCTGTGTTGGTAACATGACAAAGTGAAGGTCTTTGTACTTGCTTATGAAGGAATCATTAGGGAGCTATTTTAATTCAAATAAAACATGAAATAAAATGAAGTTATCATGAGTCACCAATGAGTTGCAGTATACCCAGTACAGAAGCAAATGTAACTTCAGTGATCACATTTATTCATAAACTAAAAGCTCTATGTGCAATATTGAAACAATAGTGACATTTTTACACATAAAATCTGAATTCAGACTTTACTTTTACTGCAACTGTATACTGTTTTTTTAAGGAGTGAGGACCTTAAGTTCAATGTCCTGAGTAATGTGACTTCTTAAGATCAGTTCTGAATTCAGCACTTTCTCCTTAAAGTCTTTTCTACTGAAATGAAAAATGTTTGAGTTATTAAATGCCAGTATTTGGAAGTCAAAAAAATCTGTAATTCTACTACACATTACATTCACTCCAAAAATCACCGAGGTATCATTATTCCTTTTCTAAAAAGTATTTGTATTAAATTAACGTTATTCTATGCCACATGGAAAAGAACATAGTCCAAGAGAGGAAATTACTATGGAAACCTTAAACTAGTGTCTTTTATCTTACAGAATCTTTTGCTTCAGTTACATTTTTCTTTTCCTACATGTTATCAAAACATGATTGAAATGTATAATTTTGCTGCATTTTTGTACAGCTTCATTGCAGTAATTCAATATAAGAGCCAGTGCTCAATTTAATCAGTTTTCATGTGAGTGGATAAAAACACCCTCATATTATATCATCATGATAAGGTATATGGAAACCCTCATCTTACCTCAACAGTAAAACTGAGACTTGAGAATGTACTGTCTAAAGTCATACTAAAATAGAGGTGATTTTTACAGAATCACAGAATAACCAGTTTGGAAGAGACCCACTGAATCGTCAAGTCCAACCATTCCCACCAATTCCTAAATCATGCTCCTAAGTACCTCATCCACCCTCACCTTAAACACCTCCAGGGACGGCGACTCAACCACCTCCCTTGGCAGACCGTTCCAATGCCTAACCACCCTCTCCGTGAAGAACTTTTTCCTAATCTCAAGCCTAAATCTCCCCTGGCAGAGCTTGAGGCCATTCCCTCTCGTCCTGTCCACTGTCACTTGGGAGAAGAGCCCAGCTCCCTCCTCTCCACAACCTCCCTTCAGGTAGCTGTAGAGAGTAATAAGGTCTCCCCTCAGCCTCCTCTTCTCCAGGCTAAACAGCCCCAGCTCTCCCAGTTGCTCCTCATAAGGCCTGTTCTCCAGCCCCATCACCAGCTTTGTTGCTCTTCTCTGGACTCGCTCCAGAGCCACAACATCCTTCTTGTGGTGAGGGGCCCAGATCTGAACACAGTACTCGAGGTGCGGTCTCACCAGTGCCAAGTACAGAGGGAGAATAACCTCCCTGGACCTGCTGGTCACGCCATTTCTGATACAAGCCAAGATGCCATTGGCCTTCTTGGCCACCTGGGCCACTGCTGGCTCATGTTCAGTTGGCTGTCAACCAACACCCCCAGGTCCTTCTCCTTAGTTCATAGAAGAAGAGTTTAGTAAAAATTGAGCCATCTCCTAAGGGCTTCTTAATTCATTTTGTGCTCTGAGTGGTATGATATTGAAGTTCATTAATCAAATGAACATGAGGGTCTCCAAGATACCGTCACAGAAGACTACTGCAGCCAGTACAATTAGGCACATCCACCTTGTGCTGCGGATACTCACCTGCGAACCCTACCACAAACCAAGCCAAACCAAACCAAACCAAACCAAACCAAACCAAACCAAACCAAACCACACCACACCACACCAAACCAAACCAAACCAAACCAAAGCAAACCAAATCTGACTAACTCTCAGCTATCCTTTCCTTTTCCTGCTTTTGTGCAGTTAAGGAATTGCCCTCTAATCTTGCTGTCAAAATGTTTTATAGGCAACAGCTCCACACTTAAAAGCAAAAACCCCCCAGTTTTTGGGACTGTGAATTCATATATCTGGCACTGTATTATAGGGAAGGTACACTCTCTATTCAACATATTTCTCTGTGCTGCAAAGCTCACTAGAATCAAAAGGTAAATCCTTTGATCTACACATCAGCTGTATCCCTCTTTGGTGTCAGAAGCAGACATGCTTTTTCAAGAGGTATGATTTCATAACTAAATATTTCCAAAACATTTTTGTTGGAAAGGATGTGTTTTCCTTTTGGAGAACATCAAAAGCTTCAGCAGACTTAGGAACTACTGGAGGGATGGAAGAATTTTCTCACAAATTCCTGTTGATTATGACAGTGTACGATGCTTAGAGATACAGTCATTGTGTCTCAGGATGTCTCATTCAGTTTCACAGAATCACAGAATCACAGAATCACAGAATCACAGAATAACCAGGTTGGAAGAGACCCACTGGATCGTCGAGTCCAACCATTCCCACCAATCCCTAAATCATGCCCCTAAGTACCTCATCCACCCTCACCTTAAACACCTCCAGGGACGGCGACTCAACCGCCTCCCTTGGCAGACCGTTTCAATGCCTAACCACCCTCTCCGTGAAGAACTTTTTCCTAATCTCAAGCCTAAATCTCCCCTGGCAGAGCTTGAGGCCATTCCCTCTCGTCCTGTCCCCTGTCACTTGGGAGAAGAGCCCAGCTCCCTCCTCTCCACAACCTCCCTTCAGGTAGCTGTAGAGAGTAATAAGGTCTCCCCTCAGCCTCCTCTTCTCCAGGCTAAACAGCCCCAGCTCTCCCAGTTGCTCCTCATAAGATTTGTTCTCCAGCCCCTTCACCAGCTTTGTTGCTCTTCTCTGGACTCACTCCAGAGCCACAACATCCTTCTTGTGGTGAGGGGCCCAGAACTGAACACAGTACTCGAGGTGCGGTCTCACCAGTGCCGAGTACAGAGGGAGAATAACCTCCCTGGACCTGCTGGTCACGCCGTTCCTGATAGAAGCCAAGATGCCATTGGCCTTCTTGGCCACCTGGGCACACTGCTGGCTCGTGTTCAGTTGGCTGTCAACCAACACCCCCAGGTCCTTCTCCTACTGGCAGCTTTCTAGACAGACTTCTAGTCTGTAGCACTGCACAGGGTTGTTGTGCCCCAAGTGCAGGACCCAGCATTTGGCCTTGTTAAACCTCATTCCGTTGGTCTCTGCCCAGCAGTCCAGCCTGTTCAGATCCCTTTGCAGAGCCTCCCGACCCTCCAACAGATCGACACTTCCACCCAGCTTGGTGTCATCTGCAAACCTGCTAAGGGAGTACTCAATGCCTTCATCCAGGTCATTGATAAAGACATTAAACAGGACTGGACCCAGGACTGAGTCCTGGGGAACCCCACTTGTAACTGGCCTCCAGCTGGATTTAAGTCCATTTACCACCACCCTCTGGGCCCAGTCATTCAACCAGTTTTCCACCCAGGAGAGTGTGCGCCTGTCCAGGCCAGAGGCCGACAGTTTCCAAAGCAGAATGCTATGAGAAACTATATCAAAAGCTTTACTAAAGTCCAGGAAGACCACATCCACAGCCTTTCATTCGTCCAAAAGTTTAGTTACTCGGTCATAAAAGGTGATCAGATTAGTCTGGCAAGACCTGCCTTTCATGAACCCGTGTTGACTGGGCCTGATCACCTGGTTCTCTTGCAAGTGCTTCTTGATAGCACTCAGGATCACCCACTCCATGACTTTCCCCGGTACCGAGGTCAGACTGGCAGGCCTGTAGTTCCCCGGATCCTCCCTGCACCCCTTCTTATAGATGGGCACGACATCAGCCAGCCTCCAGTCCAGCGGAACCTCCCCAGTCATCCAGGACTGTTGGAAGATGATGGAAAGGGGTTTGGCCAGCACATCCGCCAGTTCCCTCAAAACTCTTGGGTGGACTCCATCCGGCCCCATAGACTTGTGGGCATCTAGCTGGGCAAGCAAGTCTCTAACCACCTCCTCTTGGACCTTGGGAATCTCATACTTCTCTTCCAACCCTTGGGGTTGTGCACAGAGGGAACAATTATCCTTACTGTTAAAGACAGTCCCCTGTTACTACTGTTCCCTCTGCATCTACTAGGGACTGGAGATTCTCCCTAGCCCTCCTTTTGCTGTTGATGTATTTGTAGAAAGACTTTTTGTTGTCTTTCACAGTCTTGGCCAATCACATTTCTAGTTGGGCCTTAGCCCCCCTGATTTTTTCCATGCACGTTCTCACTTCCTCCCTATAGTCCACCCAGGATGCCTGCCCCTTCCTCCAAAGGTCGTAGACCTTCCTCTTCCTATTGATGTCTCTCAGGACCTCCTTACTCAACCATGCTGGTTTCTTACCCCGCCGGCTACTTTTCCGGAACTTGGGGACGGCTTTCTCCTGAGCTGCTAGGAGTTCCTTCTTGAGCGCCCAGCCCTCATGGACACCTTTGCCCTCAAGGAGCGCCTCCTTGGACTTTTCCCACCAGCCTTCTGAACAGCCCAAAGTCTGCTCTCTGAAAGTTGAGGGCGACTGTTCTGCTAACCTCCTTCTTCATTTTACCCTACACTGAGAACTCTATCACCTCATGATCGCTTTGCCCCAAGCGTCCTCCAACCTTCACATCCCCCACCAGTTCTTCTCTGTTCACAAACAGCAGGTCTAGGAGGGCACCGTCCCTTGTTGGTTCGCTCACCAGCTGTGTGAGGAAGTTGTCTTCCATACACTCCAGGAACCTCCGGGACTGCTTCCTTTCTGCTGTATTATACTCCCAGCCAATATCCGGGAAATTGAAGTCTCCCACAAGGACTAGAGGTAGCGATTTTGAGACTACACTCAGTTGTTTGTAGAAGAGCTCATCAGCTGCTTCTTCTTGGCTGGGTGGTCTATAGCAGACTCCCATCACAATCCCTTCCTGCCCATGGGCTCCTCTGATTTTCACCCACAGGCACTCAGTCCCATCCTGTTCATTGTTCAGTTCGAGGGTATCAAAGCCCTCTCTAACATAGAGGGCTACCCCGCCTCCTCTTCTGCCCTTCCTGTCCTTCCTAAAGAGTTTATACCCCACCATGGGTACGCTCCAGTTGTACGAGTCATCCCACCACGTCTCCGCAATGGCAACGACATCATAGTCTCCTTGCCCTACCACAGCTTCCAGCTCCTCCTTCTTATTTCCCATGCTGCGTGCATTGGTGTAAATGCACTTCAGCTGGGCAGGCGTAGCTAAGGCCTTCACAATAGGGCTCCTCCCCAACTGAGCGGTCCTTGACTTAACTAAGGCCACAGTGCCAGTTTGCTGCCTACCATCCCCAGCTGCACTCACCCCCTCTTGCTTAGTGGTGATATACCGGCAGGCATCGCCAGCACACCACCCCTTTGCCACTGAAGTGTCACCTCCAGGCTCACTCCCATCCTGCCTGGCCTCCATCCCCTCCTCCTTCACATCTAGTTTAAAGCTCGATTTATGAGCTTAACTAGGTTTTTGGTGAGGGCTTTTGTTCCCCTGGAAGACAGACCTGTCCCATCCCTGGTAAGAAAGCCTGGGGGTGCGTGGGCCTCCCCATGATTAAAGAACCCAAAGCCCCTCTTCTCACATCAGTCCCTAAGCCATTCATTAACCCGTTTCTTATTCCTCATTTCATGCTCCTGATTCCTTAGTATTGGGATGGAGTTGAATATTACCTGTGCCCCAGAGCCCTCGATCATTCTCCCAAGTGCCTTGAAGTCCCTTTTAATGGCTTTAGGCCTTCTACGTTCTATTTCTTCATTACCAATTTGAAAAACTAAAAGCGAGTAGTAGTCCGTGTCTTTGACCAGGGAAGGGAGCTTCCTAGTAACTTCCCTCACTGATGCTCCCGGCAAGCAGCAGACCTCCCTATGGAGCGGGTCCGGCCTACAGATGGGACCCTGAAAATATGGAACGCTTCATGAATTTCCCTGTCATCCTTGCTCAGGGGCCGTATTTGTTGCAACATTGTTTATTATCCTAATTTATCCACATTTTACCCCAACATACTCAGCAAATATATACTTATACCTACCTTCTGTTTTGGCAAGGAATTAGTGAAAACTCAAGGTAAATGGGAAAGTAGGATTTTAGTGTTATAAAAGTCATAAAGATACCATTTCTTTGGGCACAAATTAAGTCCTATTTTTAAGGTGGGTAATAGATAATATTATCACTGATTACATATGTAACAAATAACACCAGCAAGTCATATGAATAATCCCATTCATTTTCAGTATTCTAAAGTATCTGTGGTTCTTGATATACCTCCCAATAAAGCGAGTGGACTGTTTGTATATACTAAGTTTTTGATGTTTGTGTTTTCTCCCTTCCTTTGAATTCTTTTCCCCTTAGAGTGCAGTAAGTTATCAGTACACATGAAAAAAAAAGCCAACAAACAATAAAAACATAGTATCTATTAACTGAAAGACTCTTCAGGTATAAAAAAGCAAAATAAAATGGCAGAGTCCAGAAAAAAATCAGTATATCATAAACATAATGTAAATTGAAAAACAAGCTTTTTCCAACAAATTCTCTTGGAGACAGGGTATGGAAAGATAGTTTTGGCTTTAAACCGAAAGTTACGTATCAGGAATACTAAGCAAGTTTTATTTTCAATTGATCACAGTAAGTGTCACATTATTAAGGTGACTAGCATTGAGTTATTACACAAGTTTAGTAAATTGGGGTTTTTTTAAATGTAAAAGCCTCAGGGTCGTTGAGATTTTAAATCATGTGAATTCTGTAACTTTAAATTGTTGGCAAGAGACAGTTTCTTCTTGAAACACCAACAAAACTTATTATTTCAGCAAGAATTAATAGAGGCATTAATAGGAAAGGTGGGGATAGCTGTTCTCTAGATGTCATCTGTTTAAGCTGGAAATCCATATAAGTGGATGGCGGTTACCTAAAAGCCCTTTAACGATGAAGCTATGCCAAGAAATACCAAAACCCTGCAATGCTTCAAAAATAAAACCCTTTGGATTTTATGTTTAAGTGCATTTAAGAGACACTTAAAATGCACTGACCTATTCCTAACTTTATGTGCAGGAATTTGCATCCGTGGTTTAACACCAGCTGGCAACTGTCACATAGTGGCTTGCTCCCTCCTTCCCCTGCACCAGTGAGAGTGGGGATGAGAACTGGAAAAAAAGGTGAAACTTGTGCATTGAGATAAATACAATTTAATGGGACAGCAAAGGAAGATATGATAAAAATTAAGTAATACTAATAGAATATACAAAACAAACAAAATAAGTGATGCACAATGCAGTGGATCACCGCGGAGTGGCTGATGCCTAAGCAGTGATCCTCCAGGCAGCCAACCTCCCATTTTATATACAAGCATGATATTATATGGTATGGAATATCCCTCTGGCCAGCTTGGGTCAGCTGTCCTGGTTATACTCCTTCTAAGATAGTAGTGCACTTCTCTGATGGCCAAGCATGGGAAGCTGAAAAGTCCTTGACTTCGTATAAAGACTACTTAGCAACAACCAAAACTATCAGTGTGTTATCAACATTATTCACATACTAAATCCAAATCATAGCACTATACCAGTATTAGGAAGTAGAAAACACTCTACTGTAGCCAAAACCAAGACTTTGCTCTACTTAGTTCTGAAATGTGAGATCCTGAGTCAGTGATTGACTATATTATTATTGTCACATCTAGTTGTATAGAATCATAGAATAACCAGGTTGGAAGAGACCCACCAGATCATCGAGTCCAACTGTTCCTATCAATCCCTAAACCATACCCCTTAGCACCTTGTCCACCTGTGTCTTAAATGCCTCTAGGGAAGGTGACTAAACCATCTCCCTGGGCAGCCTCTGCCAGTGCCCAATGACCCTTTCTTTGAAAAATTTTTTCCTAATGTCCAGCCTAAACCTCCCCTGGCAGAACCTGAGGCCATTTACTCTTGTCCTGTCCCCTGTCACTTAGGAGAAGAGGCCAGCACCCTCCTCTCTATGACCTCCTTTCAGGTATCAGGCTGAACTGAATGACTGTGCTAAAAGGTTGTTTATGTACCCTTAAGGAAACATTTGCTGTCAGAGATGGTCAATTGTTTTTATTAACTGCCAAGTATAAGCCTTAAACTGCATCAGGCTGGCTGTCCTGGCAGCACTGCTGCAATCAAATGGTCTTGAAGGTCTTGCTCCGATAGCATTATCTACTAATAAATTAGCAAAACCCCCTTTATAGGCATTTCGCATTTCAAGCCAGGATGTCCACTGGGTTGCTGTTAGGAGCAGTAGTGGCAGGACCAGGAAGAGTTGTCTGGATCCCAAGAAGAAACAAGTTTCCATGTCATGTTTCTGTAGCCACTTTTTTTCAAACCACCTCCAGCCTAGCGTTTCTAGGACTGAAGCAAATACTTCCCAGGATCCAGACCTCAGTACAAGTTGTCATGGGGAGAACTTAGTTTTATTACATGTCACA
Source organism: Clamator glandarius (assembly GCA_033459285.1). NCBI lineage: Eukaryota > Metazoa > Chordata > Aves > Cuculiformes > Cuculidae > Clamator > Clamator glandarius. The sequence goes on along the minus strand of JAUNZM010000679.1, from coordinate 132,274 downwards.
TAAGGAACAAACTAAAACATTTTTACCTGTTATGCCTCCCCTTATGCTGTGGGTCCACACTTCGTTCAGCTTCAGGGTGCGTGTTACCATTCATGGAGATAAGTCAATTCCCATCCCACCGTGCTGCCATCAGTAATGCTCTGTGATGTTCAAAGTCAGATGCATTCAGTATATTCATAACACTTATGAGGATTCAGAAAACAGGAACCTCTCCTTTCCCAATATCTTTTTTTCTAAATGAATAGTCACATGCCAGACTGTTTGTCTGAATCTCGGTTGGACAATGGGTTAACGTCAGCTGTTTTTCCCCACATCACCCTTGGAAGGCAATCAGATAAATTAGTATAGCTGGTTTACAAGACACCACTCTACCAGTACAGATGCCTTGTTAGTCTTTTGACTGCTGGCAAAGGTGGGCTTCACTGAGGGTACATATCTTGGCAAGCACATATAATTCTGAAAATACAATCTCAGATTGGGAGGTAGGGGAAGTTTGGCAGCTTATATTTAGGGAGAGTGCATTATTGATGTGATTCATCTAGTATCAATGGAATTACTAAACCAATTATAAGAGCTTAGTAAGAGGTCTTCATAAGCTGGCTAGAAGAAGCTGTCTCAGACTGTGTGGAAGGAGGAAGATTAGTGACATTACACAATCAACCTCTTATTTGTGTCAGATAACTTTTATCTTTCTACATTTCCAAGTGATTGACTTCCTCCATTTGAACACTTGTGATCAAATGTATTCATGTGATTATTACAAAGTACTTGGCATTAATGTTTAAATGAGAGCTAGATTTCCTTTTTTCCACAAAGCCATGCCATTCTTAAACAGCATCAGTGTGCCTTATACAGTCAGAGAAGACTAGGAAAATTGAAAATTTTTATCAGCAAGAGCCGACTTAAATTCGTGTGAATTCATGCTTTTACTTTTGCTTACAACTAGGAATATTTTTGGAAACCTTTCTTATAAACTTCCATGAAATTGCCATGAGCATAGAAAAATCTTTTGTTTATACTCTGAACTATGTGTAGCTTGCTCTAGATGGATAAACTCTTCAGGTTCTCTGTTTACAGAAATGGTACACAATTTGACCAGTTGAAGTATCAAAGAAACATGATTTCTTTCAGTACTGAAAATACCAAATCATTCCTTCTGTTCCAGTATCTAATCTGAATTCTTTTTCTCTTTGAATTTTTAATATAGAAGATAAAATTCAAGAACTAGGGTAAATTCTGTGGCCCATAGTATAGAGGCTGAGAGTTTAATCTGTTCAGAGCTGTTTTCACACTCACCATAAAAATTTTTGGCACACACTTTCTGGACTCAGTAAGAATGTTTGTGTTTCAGTTAGAAACACAAAGATGCAGGAGAATTTGTAAAAACACCAGCTGAAGTGTAGATTTATTGACTGCAAAGTCAATTGCATTCTTCAAAACCCAAAGGAATCCAGAATGGATTATTTTGCCTTAAGGCCCTGAACTGCGCCTCATGGAAAGAATTTTTCTGTGAGGGATTCTGTCATCATCACAGCCATGAGGGTGAAGGATATTCAGTAACAGGCATCTCACAAACTGCTGAGGGGGTCTGGCCTAGTCTGTGGGAGAACATTTTACTGAAGTAAAATGAAAAGTTTTCATACAAGTAGAATACTTTCCTTATCTCCCTTGTTCTCATCAAAATTTTTTTTATGCTGCAGTTAAACCCTAATCCTAAGGGCTTGTCAATGCCTTAAAAGTTCCTCAGTTTTCCCTTCTGTCTTAGCCTCTAACTTTATGTTTTACTATTTGATACAATAAGAAGCATCCATGTACTTTGTTGAATACATGAGTTTTCTATAAATAGAGTTACATTTTAGAGAATACAAATGTGGATAATTAGCAGTAATTATGTTTGATTGTTGCTACAGAAAATCCATATATATGATTTTTATTTGGGGGGGAACTACATTGATACGTGTGGGAGAAATAATGCCAAGCATTTTTCCTGGTGCTAGCTACTGCTGTAAATGAATGTTTTTATCCTGAACTGTCAAACTAAGATGATAAGATAATATTAATGGAATTTTCACCTGAGCAAAATTTTGTATTACTGACGGCCTAAGCGAACCCTCTCCTGCTCCATAACTACGTGTCTTAATTGTCAAACAACTTCTTCCATGCTTTGTATCTGGTTAGAGCAATCTGTTCTATTAGCAATTAGCTGATGTGTCTTTTCTGCTCTTACTTCTTTTCCACCATTAGTAGAGGAAAAGTACCTGCTTCTCTTGTGCCCTTACCTGGCTTGATCCCACAGTCTCCAAAGTAAAAGAGCAGACTGGTGTAAAGCTATGACAGCAACAAATGTGGGCTCTTACTATTTACACTTCGGACACTGTTGTCCACCATGTAGTTTCTGGTATCTCACTTAAGGGGGTAGTGCATTCACCTATTAACAGACTATGCTGAGAGAACAGTTTGGTATTAAGCAGATGACATGCTTGTCCCATTTCTACTAGTAAGGCTTTTGAAAATGCTTCTGATGGGATAATCTTCCTGCAGTGTAGGTAGAAATATCAGAAGCTAGTATAACTTGGAAACTTTCTAAGTTTATAGATAGAAACCCAAAGTGCATCTGGATAGACAACAGCTTTAAAAACTGGTCTATGTAGGTTGTAGATGGATGTCTAACTATGGTGCTGCAAAGGTCTCATAAACTTGTTCCTGAAAACCCTGAATCTTTTATTTGTAAACTTCGCAGCACCAGTTTTCATTTAATAGTTTAGTATTCTCATGACATTTTCTTCTATAGTCACATCTTATCTCTTTACCTTGTGTTCTTTCCTCTGGAGTGTCAATTAAGCAAGAGGAAGAAGCCTGGATGTTTTATGGAAATAAACTGACACATATTACTTTAGACTAACATATATTGCTCTAAGTAATTTTATTTCATCTTTCAGCACTGCAAGCATGCAGCTTCATCTAACAAGGAAATACCTTATTCTTTCTAGACATATCTTAAATATTTTAGAAATAATATAAGCTAACATGAACAAATGTATTTGGCAGCTGAGTCTAAACAAACAAATGGTATCTCCTGCTTCTCTGGGAAATTTATTATGGGTGAGAACCACAGAAGTGGTGCCTTTTTTTCATTTGTCATCCTGCTGTTGAATTCAGTGATATAATACAAGCTAAAAGTATGTCTATTCAATATAACTAGGAATGATGCAACTAAAGGCAAAATATTTAGACATATGAAACATGATGTTGAATTACTGAGCTCACCATTAAAGCAAATGGTGTTGCTTTGGGAGGGCACTTCTTTTCATACTTGTTACACGATCATCAAACAACCTTAGCACTTGTTTTCAGCGTATCTGTTCTGACACTTAATTATTTGCTATGCTGTCCAGAAACCACATTTTAATTAATCCTTTCCCTTCTGTCATTTTCTTCTGACTCCTTTGCTGACAAGATACAAAGAGGAAACATCACAGTAGAAAGTAGTGTCAATATTCTCAAGGTCAAGGGATAATCTTAATGAGGACCTTAAATGCTAAATGTTTTGCAATGATCCAGAAGGTACCAGATTGAAAGCAATTTTTATAATGTGAGTTACCCACTGGTACATGTTCCAGGAGGATACATGGATATGTCATTGGCCTTATTTGCTCAATTTGATTTTCAAGTTGGATTGTATACTGGGCTGTAATGCTAAGAATTTTGGGGCTTGTGTTTCTGCTTTCATTTGGTACAGATATATAGTGAAAAGAAAAAGTTGGGTTCTTTCTCTGAAAGCCAAAAATAACATGGCCTGCTGTGTTCTTCCAGACAAAATAGACACTCAGGTTTGAATGCAACTCACCTGACTGTGGATCAAAGTCTCAGCATGAATTCCTGCTTTATATTTTATCAGAAGGAAGATGTTCAACTGGAGACATATTGCCTATCTTTGACTTTCATTTGTTTCTGAGACAGAGAAAGCATCTTTGCCTTGATTTTATCAAACTAAAATATAAGAAAAGCTTTAAGACCTTATATAAGAGCCTTTTTTAATAACAAAGGGCAAAGATTAAAAGCGAAGACGGGAGAAGTTATTTGAATGTCCTGCTTACAGTTTAGGCATTACTTGCAATAAATTTTCTTCACTAGCTATGTCTGTAGTTGCTATGCTTCATGCACATCTTAAACAATCAAATTCATTAGGTTTCACCTGTGTTGCCTTAAAACATGTAGCATAAACTGTGTAAATGCTATTTATTAACACCAAATTTAATTTTAACCCACTTCCTCGCTATTCATGTGCTTAGCATGTTTTTAGAGTATAAGCTATTCCTCAGATATAACTGTAATTAACAAAAGTGAAGTTGCTTTTTCTCTCAGAAAGGTCCATGTGTAAGTTGCCCACTCCCTCCAGTCTTTTCTGGGCTGTTTATGCACCCTGAGACATGGGGCTTATTTCAGCCTAAATGAAAATATTTTCCTTCAAGTGTCCTCTGAAAATTTTGACAGCAAATCACTGACACTCCTGGAAAAGAGGGAGCACCTGAAGGGTAAGAATTCTCAGAATTCAGTAGAAAAAATTTTACTACTACCCACCACCCACATTTGCACTGCTCCCAGAGTCTGCAGGGATTAAACAACCAGTAGTTATCCAGAATCAATTTCAGTGGCATGAAACTATGGAGGAGGCTCCATCCTTGTTCTAGGGGAAAAGGGGCTGATTGTCTCAGAAGTCAGTCGTTGCTTTATGAGACACTTCACAGCTCTAGCATTTCTTATGAAAACCCTGGAATGCAGATGTAATAGCTAGTGGATTAGTGAACCTCTGAGCATCTGGTAATCTAATGCAGGGGTTAGGCCTTTAGGATCACTGGGAGCATGACTGTGCAGTGAGAAATTTTTCTGAATTTCCTCTGTGCTCAAAATATGATATAATCCAAAACCCGCTGAAGTCAAAAAAGAACTGCTCAGAAAAGGATGTGTGGATCCCAGTGCTAAACCATGGTCTTTGCTGAGACAAAATCTTTGCCATTTCAGTTTATTGAACACAAGTTCTCTCTTTTGTGATGTACTTTTACTGTTAATCCCTGTGACAACTGATTTTTGTGACCTTTGTTTTAGTTATTTTTGTCATTAAATTCTGAAAGAAGGAAGTGCAGGACCAGGCATTTGGCCTTGTTAAATCTCATGCCATTGGTCTCAGCCCAGCGATCCAGCCTGTTCAGATCCCTTTGCAGAGCCTCCCTACCCTCCAGCAGATCCACACTTCCACCCAGCTTAGTGTCATCCGCAAGCTTACTAAGGGAGCACTCGATGCCTTCATCCAGGTCATTGATCACAGAATCACAGAATCACAGAATCACAGAATCACAGAATAACCAGGTTGGAAGAGACTCACTGGATCATCAAGTCCAACCATTTCCACCAATCCCTAAATCATGCTCCTAAGCACCTCATCTACCCTAACCTTAAACACCTCCAGGGACGGTGACTCAACCACCACCCTTGGCAGACCGTTCCAGACATTGACCAGGGCTGGACTCAACACTGAGCCCTGGGGACACCACTTGTAACTGGCCTCCAGCTGGAGTTAACTCCATTTACCACCACACTCTGGGTCTGGCCAAGTTCTTCCTCCTAACAGAGAAGTCCTTACAGTCACTGTTATAACACAGGCTTCCCATCGGTTCTATTATGATGTTATGTATTCTTGTACTGTGATGGATGTGAGTTTGATAGAATGAAAGGACACAACTAAACATCTGTCACACATTTGCATATCAGGTGTGAGCTTGAAAATAAAGCTTCATTTTTCATATTTCAGTCTGTGTACTGGGTGTTCTATTCCCATTATATTGTAGTCTTCTATATCTTAAAACTGTAACTCCACTGTTTCTTCACATTCAAAGCCTGATTCTAATCTTATAGTGCTCCCCGTTAAAATAGAGAATCTAGATCCTGATCTCATGTGCGATCCGAAGGAAGTCTGCAGTTCAACAGAAGTACTTCAAATTTTCATAAGGTAACTGCAACGAGACCCAGCTCCAACTGCATGTGTATATAAAAAGCCAATGTAAATGAGATCAGAATCAAGTCTGCATTATTTTATCTTTCTCTGGAAAATAGTTGATATATTTATGTTGGCTTTTAAAGATGACCAGTAATATTCTATTCACAGTCAGTCATCTTGAGCAATTACCTGAATGCTGAAAGAATTACCATTGCTGGAAGAATTTCCCAGCTGACAGTTACATTTAATTCCTTCTTTTTCTCATTTTGGATTCCTTGCACTTCCTGTTTCCATGGAGAAATTCAGATATATGCTAGAGTAGACATCAGTAACAATATTTACAGTGAGAGGCCTGAGAATAGTGCTACTACTTGAGAAAATGCTAAGTCAGAATTTATGTAGCCATTAATGAAAAATTAATAAATAAAATCATAGGATCATAGAACAGCCTAGGTTGAAAGGGATCTTGAAAGATCATTTGGTACATATTTTCATGAAAAGGAGGACCTAGATGAGATTACCTAACACCCTCTCCAATCACATCTTGAAAATCTCCAGTGATAAGGACTGTACTACATCGACTATGTAGCCTGTGAGGTTGTTCCAGTGAATGATTGTTCTCACTGGAAAAAGTATCTTTCTTATGTCGAGACACACCCACTGGTAAAACTTGTACCTTTTGCCATGCCCAGTGCATCCTCCTATTGCTTGCACAATCATATATCACTCTGTACGAGAAAATAATTCTTTGCACTTTTAAGCTAGAATTCCTTCCCTGATGTTTTCAGAATTATGCAAGATCAAAGATAGATTTATTGGGGAGAGGAGACTGTGTTTTCTATCAATATCTTAACTGCAGCTGTTTTGATATGGTCTCTGTGAGAAGGGGATAAAGATGAGGGCTGCTAGCAGGCACTGGATGCATTGTGTTTCAGCAGCCCCCTTGGTAAGGCTTGCTGCTGCCAGAGAGCTCAGCTTCACTGAGGGCCTTGAAATGAAGAGAATACTTGATCCAACTGATAAAATGTGTTATCGGCTCTAGCTCACCTTAGGATTATGACTTAATTATGCTGGTTTAATTAAGTTATTCGTGGTCTAACACTGGGCTAAAAACATAATTGGGGAACATATGTCAGGGAGAGCCACCTCACTAATCTGAGTTTAGTGAAAATCATATACTTTTATAAGCCTCCTTTACTGAGCCTAAGTCCACATTTATTTAAGGTTATATCCCATGTTTGTTAGTAATGCATTTCATCAATTATCGTAAGTGCCATAACTGAAAAACTGAAAAACATTATTTTCATTATATCAAAATCTCTTTCAATAGAAACTTCCAGATCTCCTGTCTCTGCTGCTTTTAACAGGCAGTGATACATTTATTGGTAGAGTTACGTAGGAGTAAGACTCCTCGATTGCGATTTATTTGTGCTCATATGTATTTTCAGTTACTCAGAGGAACTACAAATGTCAGATCTTTATGGTTATGGTAACTGCACAGTGAATTATAGTTGGCTGTTCGTTCAGCACCGTAATATAAAGGATCTCATCAGCGTGTGAAGCTGGCCATCAGAATACTACAATCTCCATAGACTCTGTATACAATCTGCACTCAAAATCATAACAGTTTATTAAATTAAACCATTCTAATGTACAAAAAATTCAAATCTTGGATCAAATAGATAATATATATTTAAAAACAATTTTGAAATTCTACAGTAGTGATGCTAATTGTAGGAGGGGAAAATGCCACAGTAACAAAATTACTAAAAGGCTCTTATTTCTAAGACGGAAGTCTATATTAAAAACAAAAAACTAAACTAACCAACTAATCAAAAAATCTCCAAGTGAATTTATGAAAAAATACATCTTTCTGTAAATGACTATGCAGCATTTGTTTATTCAAATATATCTAGCTAAAAAGTGATTAGTTTCTTTATCCCTTCATAACTAAAATGAGCTGGAACTATTTTCAACTTTCAATGGGGAAATATTCCAGATAATTAAAATGAATGCGTCCTATTATCTTATCACTTTTCTACTGCTGACAGACTTAGGAGAATGTATCAAGTTGATGGATGGATAACATCCTCCTTGAACAGATAATGCAGTGCAATTCAGTTCTCAGCCATCTTCCCCTTAAAGGCTGAAGTGGGATTTTTATCTTCTAAACTTAACTGTATAAACCAGCATATATGACTTGCCTGAAAACTGCCTTTGTCTTTTTCTGAATCTCCACATACATATGTAAAATATATAGTTATGCCAAGTAACTGCAAATTATGCAAGGTATTCTATGAGAATCAAGTAGGTGGCAGTAACAAAATCTGTCTTTACATATTTGTACAATCTCTTGATTTTTTGCATGTGATTGCTTACCTGTTTCATGACTAATGGAAATTGTAATGAATAATGTGCATTTACTTAGACGTATTCAGACTGAAAGTCTCAAAGACATAACAGAAACAAGGACAACAGGATAAAAAAACAGCTATTATCTGACAGAAATTGTTTGTATATCTTTAGCTTATAGAAATGTCTAAATGTTAACTATAGCAACATATTATAAAGAAAGGCAGAAACTATCATTCAATCTGATGAATTTATACTAATAAGTGTTATTGTTTCTGAATCATGAACTTGAACTAAATATCACTTGTAATATTATATAGCTAGACCCAAAAATATCACTTTAAAACATTTTCTTAGATGTGTATTCATACTACAAAAAGACACGGTCATGGCTAGCCTTCACGCTAACTGAAGAAAGAAAGAATAACACTCTTTCAGGTGCAAAAAGAAACTAAGTGAAAAAAATACTGTTTAAGAGATATTCAGACTAATTTGCGAAGTTAACACTAATGAAACATAAGGTTTATATACTAAATGTAAACAATCTGCCTAACATGAAACTCTGTGTTTATGAGACAAACTTGTAAGGCAAATCTAAAAATCCTACATCACAGTGAAAATGGTGTGAGTTTGAATTTTGTGTTTTCGGGGTGTGTGGAAACCAGTTTCACTGGACTTATATTCATAAAATTGCTGAGTGAGGTTGTTCAGCGTGGAGAAGAGAAGGCTACAGGGAGACCTTCTAGTGGTCTTCCAGTACCCGAAGGGCACCTACAAATAAGCTGTGGAGGGACTTTTCACAAGGGTGTGTATTGACAGGATAAGGGGGAATGGCTTTAAATTAGAAGGGGAGAGATTATTATACCACAAACCACCCCATGACCTAGTCACGAATCACCAAGAGGAATTGTGGATAATTTGGATTTATACAGGTTGAGGGGCTCATCTTTCTCCCTGATAAGTGAGATTACAAACAACAACAAGGAGTACAATGAATATTAGTACATAATGGATAATACATTAGCAGTTTGTCAAGAACATTGAAAACTTGGATGATACTTTGCAAATACTCATTTAAGTGAAATGATGTTCCTTCATAAGGTCATGATTTAGTTCAATAAAAATTTAAAACATTTAATTAGGAATTTTTCTTCCTGGCCTTAAGAAGTAACATTACTTAATTGTTTGGTAAAATTTTCTTATTTGCTAGTAACAACTAGTTTTTTAATCCTATAGCAAAATGTGAGTTATTGCATTTTGCTAACTGGTCCACACAGGGTACTCTTTCCTCTTTTTTATATTCTAACTTCTGTGATAGTAGAGGAGCATTTTCAGGCACTAAACAAACCAGCTCCTCTGTATGCACAAGACTGTTCCTTGTATGAGACGAGTATGTGTGTTTGGCGCTGCCTCTGCCATCAATGTGCACAGTCAGTCAGGGCTGGCCAAAATGATGCCGTATCATGGATTTTAAACAACATCAGTACAGTAAACATCAGCACATAGTGAATCAAACTTTGAATGCATTCATTAATTTATAACTCAAGCCAGCTAAAAATCTTGGAAATCACCCTGTCCATTCCTGGGGCTTCTGTTCACAAAACTTGTTGTGATAGATGGTGTTCAATCATCTTCAGACTCCATACTTCTTCAGCAGCAGCATGTCCAATGACAATCAATGTTTTAAAGTAATTTTAACATATGCTTGTAACAGGATCTTGGTAGCTTCAAAGGCAGTCTGAGTCCAGTTAGCCAGACCCTGTATGTGCTAGGCTAGACTTTCTATATATACAATCAATTAGTAATCATTGTTTTCCAAAAACATGCTGGTTGTAAAATGTATTTTTTTTTTGCCTGTGCTGTCTTGTTTTCAATAATGATTGAGTATAATTAAAAGTTATTGTGGGACACAGACTTGGAATACCTAGAGTGTATTCAAATTTGTCTCAAATGGACTGAACATGATCAGATACCAGCCCATTAGAGAATACCCATGTGACATCAGGCAGGGCATGTACTATTACAGAATCAATATTACAGAGTGACCATTTGGTAAATCTGTCCATTAAAATAAAATACTTGAGGAAGGAAAGGGTTAAAACATAGAAAATAACTTACAAAATAGGTAAATATCATATGAATTGAAATTAAACATTTCATATAGTGTAATTATATTTATCTAAACAATTTAAATATATTTTTATACAGAAATGTAATATCGTAAAATATAACTATGATATAACTTAATTACTTTAATCTTCCTTGAAGACATTTTAAAAGACATTATACATAGAATATATTTCGTATGTGTAACTTTATACATCAGCTATCTGCATGGATTCTGAATATAGCCATAATGTGTAGACTTGAGTGTGTGCTTGCACTAGCAAGAATGAAGTGTGTAGTTACTTATACGAATAAATGTTTACAGAATTAGTAGCAGATTTTATTTAAAAATGAATAATAGTCAACCTGATACTGGGCAGTTGAATCTGTTGTGTATCTTGCACTTTGACCATCCTGGCATCAGCACGGCACTAGTGTAGAAACAGCAAAAGAAATCTGCAGCTCAGACTTCAGAGCAAACTATCACTCTAGAGTAACCTTCACTAAGATTAATTTAAGTCTCCTTATTTAGAGGAAGAGACTGCTAATTTTTCCTCAAAGGAATAGTAGAAGACATTATAATAATAAAGTGACAACATAGGAGTCAAGCAATTAGACATTAAAAGGTGTCTTTGGTCCTTTTTTTCTGGAAAATATTCTTAAACCTTAACACTTTTGAACAACATTGCACTGCGTTAAGGGATTGGAGCAGCATAACAGTGTCACAAATGTATCCTTTTCAAGGTGTGATAAAGGTTTATGATCATAAATATTGGAGCAATTTATCTTGTTAGTACAGTCCCATAACTTGACTGATAGTAAATGAGGATTTTCTCCTTCTGTGTTTAAACTAATTTATGTGCCTCTTAGTTTTCATTGGCACATTATATTCAAATATAACAGATGCACTCTAAAATGTCTGTTGGTATATTCAATGATGCTATTTTGGAATATAAAATTTCTTCAAGGGCTTGATACATATTACACTTCAATTGATACCTGTCACACTGATGAATTTTTTACATTTCCCTAACCTAATTTTTCTTCAGTGAGGATAGGTCTTCTTTGCTCAAGGCTTTCCTGCTGGCCTCAGGCATATGAGATTCATGAAGGCTGGTCTGGACAGTAAAGCCTGAGATGAAGGCTGCCCTGAGTGCCTCAGCCTTCTGCACATCTTCTGTCACCAGGTTCTCTGTCACTTTCAGCAACAGGCCCACATTTTCCTCAATTATCCTTTTGCTACTGATATATCCACAGAAATCCTTCTTGATGCCCTATGCATTTTGTTTCAGATTAACTGCAGGTGGACTTCTAACCTCATTCCTGCTTGCTCTCCTCTCCTATTGAGTTCCTGACCTTGCCTCCAGTTCTTGAATCTTTCCTTTTGATGCCCGAGTTTTGCCAGGAGCTACTTGTTGACTCAAGCAGGTGTGTCCTGCCACCTTTGTTTGAATTCCTTCATGAGATGGACTGGTTTTGATGTTAGAGGATGTGATCCTTGAAAAATCAACCAACTCTCCTTGACCACTTTATCTCCAAGGTTCTATACCATGGCATTCTTCTAAGCAGATCCATGCATAGGTCTGCTTTCCTGAAGCCAAGTGCTGTGATTCTGCTGTTTGCCTTGTTTTTTTCTCCCAATATCCTGAATGCCATCATCTCATGGTCACTTCAGCCAAGGATGCTAGAAGGCTTTGCATCCCTGCTCAGTTCTTCCATTTTTGTAAGCAGAGCATCTCACCTCATTGGCTTCTGCAATTAGCTGCCAGGAACTTGTTAGCTTGCCAGAAACCTCCTGACTGCTTGTATCCAGCTGCCCTGTCCCTTCAGTGGACAATAGAAGTGGATGATCAACCACAATCAGGTGCCTGAAGTCCTCAACAAGCCAGGCTGTAAAGACAAGTGCATTTGTTATCAGAAGGTGTTCATGGAAAGACATGATTGCCTTGGCCGATTTCTCTGTGTCTCTAAAACAATCCTTCTGAAAGAACACAGCTGCTGGCAGATTTAGCAGATTTAGTAAGAAGGATTGTGTATACATTGGATATCAACTTTGTTCAATCCCTTTGGTCTAAGAGAGGGGGGGACTACTTGCAAATTGACTTTCTTCTGGCCTTTTAAAGTAAAGCAAATAGAGGTGTTTAGTCCCTGTGGGTTTTTTTGATGCTCACTGAAAGAAGTATTGTGGCAGACTACATATGCCTGTCATTCCTTTAGGGGGTATGGGAAATGGAAAAAATTAAAATTTTAATTTTGCTAAGCCATTGAGTATCACAACATGAATAAACAATTCAGTGCCTCTGCATCACAATATTTAGATGGTAAATGGTAGGCCTTAGATATTTCTTTATTTATTTAACTTAGATATTTATTTATTAAGTTGTATAAGCAGAAATAGAAAACTAGGGCATGCTTTTAAAAATCAGGATTTTTAATGTGTAATGATAAATGATGTTATTTTGAAAATGTAGTATTAATTGTGAGGATCATTGTAAAAATTTGGAGAGTTACATTTCACTTTAGTGCTCTTTGTCAGAGTAAAAAAAGGCTACAGATGTTCTTGGTTTTAGAGAGAAGAAAGATCTCTTACTTCAACACCCTACTTGTCTACCCACCTCCACTCTTGAGAATTCAAAAAAACCAAGTTGGTTCCTCTTCTTTTCTCTAGAATTATTCATCCACTGTTTGTGCTCCATGTTAACAATTCTGACATTGCAGCACTGGGCAGCCAACGCACGCCATATCTCACCACCATAAGGGTGTTTTTGACTAGTTCTGGGGTTGGACATCTTGAGGTGCCTGTAGGTGTTACTTTAGTAGCATGCAAGCATTGCCAGGGAGTGGTTCATTACCAGAGTTATGCTGCTGCACAGTAGTCAGTAAGGTGATGCTTAAAAGTACAATTCACAGACAATTTATAGTATACCAATGGATCCTTCAGTAACATAAATTTTATGTGGCTAAGGCATGGGCATGTGACCACTTTCCTTGCTTTCCTTTCATTTCAGAGTTTCTTGATTTTGACAGCATTTATAAAAACCCAAATCAGCCATGGATAAATTCAATATCAGAAATAGCCTTAGATTATGTCTTAGTGCAACTACTCTGACAGTGAAGAAGATTTATTAGAAAAACTCATTCAGTGAGTTTTAAGACTGAATATATCTGAATGCTTTGGTAGGTCAAAGTCAATCAGATCTGTTGCTGTGAAGTCAAAGAACTTGTGAGAGTTGTAGGGTTAGTCATGATGTACAGAATAAGGAAGAGAAGAACTGAGGCTGAGTAACATCTATGGTTGGTTTTGCTGGCTCACAAATAAGATCTTTTGTTATCATCAAAAAGAAATTATTCTATACTTTCAATATACCCATATTACTTAATGTATTAGCTAATTACCTAATTTTTGGAATAAGATTCCATGCAATCATAGCATAAAGAACATGTTTCCCTGGGATACCTGGTGAGGAAAGTTTTGATTTGGCAAGTCACTGACTGATTACAGAGCAGTCTAACAAGACTAGACTAAACTCAGAAAATACGCAGAGAAAACAGACAGATACTGGTTGTCTTTGGAAGTGTGGAGTATGTATGGAAAAGCCCTAAAAAGCACTTGGTTATGGCTGTTCTGTTGAGAAGACGAGTACAGCCATTTAAATAAATCAGCAAGCTGCCCATAAAGGGTGGCTGGGCAGACAACGGTTAGAAAGCTGCAAGAGACAGGGTCTGAGAATTGTGGATGTACTATAGATGCACTTATATGTGACTTAGTTTTTGGTAACTGTGAAATGAGGGGTAGGGCTGTACTGCAGTATCCGCATGAGCTTCTGCTTGTATGTATAGCTGAGCAGGCAACATTGGCTCAATATGTACGTTATTGTGTGGTAAGAGTTCTGTGCAGAGATAGAAGTGCTTCAAGCAAGAATATGTGTCAATCTGAAAGGCATATATTCACAGAGGAAGCCCAAGAGCACGGCTAGTTGTGTTTATTGTCCAAATAACAGCCGTTCATATCTGTATCTCTATATCCAGTCCTTGTTTGGTGACACACTTCATTGCATCACACTCATGCTTTTCAGATTTTGCTTTCCAGACTTCTGCTTTCCAGAAGCAAAATAATGTAAAAAGTCCATTTGCATGGAAAGTAGAATTGCATATCCCCAGAGAACCTTTTATTAAAGCCAATAGTTCAGTGTCATATTTTAATTAAAATTCTTGTTCTTTCAGGGGATGAAGAATGGAACTGGTTTTGGAAGTGTTAAAGAAAACAATGAGATACATGGAATTGATTCATTAGCAATTTAGTGTTTGCATTGTTTAATTTTAAGGTATTCTATATGCATTAGGTACTATCTTAGTATAATGACCATGTTATATCAGACTTTATTATTATAATGTGATCTACTTTCTTTTTGTGATCCTAGATTCCTTTCCTAATCGAAATTCCATATATCTACGGATATGTGTTGTGTTATAGCTAGGCAACTTCATTGCTACACTGTTGACTTTGTTCCTTTAAAGCTGTTGAAATTTTTTAATGTTTCTTATAAGTTTAAAGTCAGTAAAAATTAAACAGTGCACAGTACCTTCTTCTTGTATTAGGCAGTTTTCAGTGTGGTGTTCTGAAAGCAATAGATCATTAAAAATATTGCATTATTTATGTAACTGTATAATAAAATCACAATTACTGTAGTCCACTTGTGGTACTGTGATAAATTGAAATGTTGAACATAATAATCCATTCACTCACTAGAAAGGGTCTGTGACTAGTCTTACACTGAACATTACGCAGCATCTTATTGCTCTGCATGATAAAACAACTGTTAATTTCCCTACTGCCTCTCTGTTAACTTCCTAAAAATATGTTTCCATTACAGAAAATGTGGCACTTTATATTAGAAAGATGCCTGCTTGTGCATACAATATTTTTCTTTCTTAGATTTCAACTCAAGACTTTGAATTAATTGATATGTAATATAACAATATATGAAGGGTTGTCAATCTGCAAACTGATGAATCACATTATAAATATTCAGGGAACAGAGGAAGAGAATACATGTAGACAAATCTGTGTTACTGGAGTGTCAGCGCTGTAGTTTTGATGTGTTTTGGATACTAGCATGCAGAGGCCTACTTTTATTTGTATACTACTTAGTAGTCCATTTAGAAACATTTTTGAGGAAAAAAAGCATATTTCTGTTATGATCTGAGATTGCTGTGGTAGCCAAAGGCCCCAGTTTAAATCAAAATTTAGTTGGGCTGTGCTGTGGAGATGCAGCAATAAAAATGTCCCACCTCTGAAGAGCTGCAGTCTAAAGAAAGTGAGGAAAACATAACTGAGATGAGGGATGCAGAAGAAAGGAGCAAAGAAGCATAGAGAAGCAGGGGGAATCTATGAGAAAGGTGAGATTTTGCATTAGTTTAGTCTTGTGTAAGGGAAGCTGGCAAGTTCATTGGCTTCCAGGAGTGTCTTGCACATCTTAAGGCTTCTGTCATTATTTGATCCTGTTGCAGGACTTCCAGTTGCTTTTTAACTGTAACAAATACAAAGACATTTCAAATCATAGAATCTTAGAAAAGTTTGGGTTGGAAGGGACCTTAAAGACCACCCAGTTCCAACACTCCTGCTATGGACAAAGACACCTTCCACTAGGCCACTTCTCAAGGCCCCAGCCAACCTGGCCTTGAACGCCTCCAGAGATGGGACTCCCTCAGCTTCTCTGGGCAACCTGTTCCAGTGCATTACCACCCTCACAGTAAAAAATTTCTTCCTAATATCTAATCCAAATCGACCCTCTCTCACCTTAAAACCATTACCCCTTTTACTATCTCTACACTCCCTGATAAAAAGCCCTTCTGCTCCAGCATGTGAACCATGTAACACAGTTTGGTATCATCAGCAAACTTGCCCTCAATCCCACTGACCATGTCTCCAACAAAGATATTAAACAACACTCGTCCCAGTACTGACCCCTGTAGGACACCACTCATCACTAGTTTCTAGTTGGACAATGAGCCACTGACCATAGGTCTTTGAGTGTGACAATATAGCCAATTCCTTATCCAAGGAGTGGTCCATCTGTCAAATCCATGTCTCTCCAATTTAGAGGCAAGGATGTTGCATGGGACACTGCCAAATGCTTTGCACAAGTCCAGGTAGATGATGTCAGTTACTCTTCGCTTATCCACCAGTGCTGTAACTCTGTTGTAGAAGATCATCAAATTCGTCAGCCTCAATTTACCCTAAGTGAAGCCATCTTGGTTGTCACCAATAGCTTCCTTATTTCCCACATGTCTCAGAAGAGTTTTCAGAGGGATCTACTCTACAGTCTTGCTGGGCAAAGAGACTGACCAACCTCTAGTTCCCTAGGTCATCCTTTTTTTTCAGTTTTAAAATTGTGAGCTATGTTTCCATTTTTTGAGTCAGTGGGAACTTCACTGGACTGCCACAACTTCTCAGATTTGATGGGTAGTGGCTTAGCAACTTCATCCACCTATTCCCTCAGGTCCTGTGGATGCATCTCATCAGGTTCCATGGACTAGTGCATCTTCAGGTTCCTTAGGTTGTCTTGCACCTGATCTTCTCCTGCAATGGGTGGTTCTTCGATCTCCCAGTCCCTGCTTTTGCTGTCTATGACTTGGACACTGTGACCTGAGCACTTGCCAGTGAAGACTAAGGCAAAAAAAGTGGTTGAGTACCTCAGTCTTCTCCATATCCTGGGTAACCAGGTCTCCCACTTCTTTCTGGAAAGGGCCCGCATTCTCCCTAATCTTCCTTCTATCACTATCATACCTGTAGAAGTTTTTCTTGTTGCCGTTCCCCTGGCTATATCACTGGTGCCCTCATGAAACAACGGCAGTGGGTAGTAATCAATGGGCTATACTAGACCTGGCAGCCTTTTGGTGACATCCCTGATACAAGCCCCTGGTAGGCAGCACACCTCTCTGTAGAATGGGTCAGGTGAGCAAATGGATATCATGTCTTCATGGAACTCCTGGTTCAGAACATCCCCTGAACACCACAATCCTCCACTCCACTGTGGTACATGCCTGCTCTAGTGCTGTATCTATAGGAGGTTTATAGTTCAGTACAAGTGTTTCCTGCTGTTAAGTCCTACCTACATTATTTAGATCTTACAGTTTGTCTTGGATTTACTAACAAAAACAATCAGAAAATATGGAGAAAATAGGAAGAAAATTGTTCTGCAGGATACTCATAT
Source organism: Clamator glandarius (assembly GCA_033459285.1). Taxonomy (NCBI): domain Eukaryota; kingdom Metazoa; phylum Chordata; class Aves; order Cuculiformes; family Cuculidae; genus Clamator; species Clamator glandarius. The sequence goes on along the minus strand of JAUNZM010000679.1, from coordinate 114,604 downwards.
ATAAATGAAATATCTATTAAATAATTTTCAAAGAAAATAGTTTTGGAATATGTCATTTTTACAAGTAATAATCAGTAAATCAATACTGAGTCAGAACTTTTTTTATATAAATCTAAATGAAAGCGGTTACCTAGAAACATCAAAGGCTGTCTTCCTCATTGAATTTATGCTTTATAAATGTTTTATAGAAGTATGCTTTGTGCTTAGAAAGACAACTTCAGCCACATTCATCTATTTACTACAGTGGAGATATGGTGGAGATAAACTCCATATTTGAACCAACAAAAAGTTTAGGTTCATCCTCCAAGAAGTTCAGCATACATTGCTGTAATCCCTTCATAGTTTTAAACTCCTTTTCAGGACTTTTGTTTCTGATTTGGATTCTAACTTAAGTCCAGTAACTTTTTTATTTTTTGAAATCTAAGATGGCTTCTGCAATAATAGTAAGATATGATGTACAGCTAACTATTTAGCAAGTCCTGAGACAGAAGGTACTTTGCAAAGCTTCTGTCACTTTAGCTATGAAAACTTCCTTGGAATGCCTTGCCACCAGTGATAGCTGCCTGTGGAATTCACAGTATTCAATGGGTAGGTGGAAATAGTCACAGATTACTGTATATCATTTGATCTGTCACCATTTGCAAACCCCACATAACGATGTTCAGTGTTTTGTTTTTATAAACAGATTTGCTAGGATCTTGCCTCACTTTTCTATCTTGTGCCCACTGATCTGAATACAGTTTGAGATGTCTCTTTCGTTACTCTTTGAAAATGTACAAATGTGAAACAAGGTATAAATATTTTCTGCATTACCACTATTAAATGTAGATATGGCAAACACTGGGGTTCTTGTGATGCTAACGCAGCTGATCAAGATCCAGACTTCCCAGAACTCTTGTATTTCAAATATACGGCCCAGAGGCTCACTCCAAAATTTAAGCATCATTCCTGGTACCTATCATCAAGAAATGAAAGTCTCTGAAGAGGCAGCTCCAGCTGACAGCCAAAGTCACAGAATTTTTTTCTGGCTTTACCCCATATGGTTGGATCCTGGACCTTGTCCTTCCCAGCAGTATGTGTTAGTCTGACTGTGACCTGACCCTATGTGAAGATGAGGTCCCGTGTTGCAGTAGACATCAAAACAGCAAGGACTGGCTAAGGTAAGCCAGGAGCAGGGCATGACAGCACAGTTGGTAGAGCTGGTGGCCATGTCAGTAAGAGCCCACTCTTATGTCCTGTGCCTGCTTAACCCCAGGTCCAGGGCAACGGGTTGTGGCAATGTGAAATAGTGTAAAAAGTTTCTTTTTTAGAACAATCTCTGTTCTCGCAGGCTTTTTTCCCCCGGTGTTTAGCCTACAGACTGTGCAAATTAGATTGTGCTGGAGCAGAAGATAAAGCTGCTGTGCAAATTTCACTGGAGATAAGAAAGCCTCTCTCTCAGTCTAGGAAGGAGGAAGAGATCTTAAACATAATAAAGAGGGAAGAGATTTTTTTCTGTATTTCAAGGAGGGTACTTGGCTCATGCCTGTGCTTTGTATCTTTTTTCAACTCTTATCTCTGTAGTAGACATGATATTAGACGTGAAAGAAGAGTAGGAACCAATTTATGACTAGTTTCTACTATGAGTACTGAAGAATATTTTTACTGTAAAACTTCAGCCAACATGGGTCAGCTGGAGACTGCCCAATAGTTTTATTATAGAACTATGTGTTTAGTTCCTGCTACTCTTTAAAGCTATTACAAAAGAGGCAGGATATAAATCTATATTTATTAAGGCAGTATCTGTGTGTATTACACTCCTTTAGGCCTAAGGCAGTGTGCTACTATTACACAAACATGGTAAGTAATTTCACTGAAGCTCTGAAAGAGTCTTGTTTTTAAGAATTTTCTGAAGAGCATTTGGCTCAAAACTTATTTAATGCATGCTTGCGTCTACGATTGGAGAAGTAGGACTCATAGAATCACAGAATTTCTTGGATGGAAAAAACCTTTGAGATCATCAAGTCAGACCATACCTGTCCACTAATAAATCATATCCCTGAGCACTTCATCTACCCATCTCTTAAATACCAGGGATGACGACTCAACCACTTCATTGAGCAGCCTGTGCCAGCTCCTGATAACAGAACTGGACCAGACACTGAGCCCTGGGAACACCACTTGTGACCAGCCTCCAACTGGATTCAACTCCATTTACCTTTGGGCCTGGCCATCCAGCCAGTTTTTCACCCAGCAGAAGGTACAACTGTTCAGGCCAATGGCAGCCAGTTTCTCAAGCATAATACTGTGAGAAATGTTGTCAAAGGCTTTACTGAAGTCCAGGTACACTATATCATAGAATCATGGAATAGTTTGGGTTGGAAGGGACCTTAAAGATCACCCAGTTCCAACCCCCCTGCCATGGGCAGGGACACCTCCCACCACACCAGGCTGCCCAAGGCCCCATCCAATGTGGCCTTGAACACCTCCAGGGATGGGGCAGCCACAACCTCCCTGGAAACCTGTTCCAGTGCTCACCACTCTCATATCCACAGCCTTTCTCTCATCCGTTAAGTGGGTAACTTTATCATAGAAGGAGATGAAATTAGTTTGGCAGGACTTGCCTTTCATAAGCCCATACTGACTGGGCATGACTACCTGGTTGTCTTGTATGTGCTGTGCGATAGCACTCAAGATCACCTGCTCCATGATTTTCCCTGGCAGCAAGGTCAGACAAATAGGCCTGTAGTTCCCCAGATCCTCCCTCCAAACTCTCCTGTAAATGGGTGCAACATTTGCCAGCCTTCAGTCAATTGAAACTTCCACAGTCAGCCAGTACTGCTGGCAGATGATGTAAAGGGGCTTGGGGACCACATTTGTCCACTCCCTCGATACCCTTGCGTGGATCCCAGCTGGCCCTCTAGACTTGTGAACGTCTAATTGGTTGAGCAGGCCTCTAACCATTTCCTCTTGGATCTTTGGAGCTATGTTCTGCTCTTCCTGTCTGTCTTCTGGCTCAGAAGATTGAGTACAAGGCACCAGGAGCCTCTGTAACTTATTTGTTTCTTGTTACACTTTTCTTAACTTAGACCTCAGTGAGTGAGATAGAGACAGCCTCTTTTAGAAGGGGAAGTATTCATATTTAGGCTTTATTGCCTTTAATTGCCAAAATTAATTTTTGCTTCACTGTTCGTAACAAGCTTGATAGGTATTTGGGCACAATTGTCCTGTGCTTGATAAGCCTGTATTACTGGCAACAGCAGACAGAGAAAACAGGTCTGTAACAATCTGAACAAAGCAGAGACATTTATAGATTTAAAGATAGTTATCATAAACTTATATTAATAATTTTTAAAAGCTAGGTGTAAGTTTCAGCTGTACAAGAAGAACTGCTATAACCAGGTTGTTTCTTTAGATGGATATGAAGTTGCTACCTGTGCATCTGTACAACTGAATATGTATTAATGAAGTATTGTGTGCATGTGAGGTATTGACAAGGCTAGGTGTCACAAAATGGGTAGTATAGGCAATGGATATAAGGAAAGAGTATATCTTATAACAGAGCTTATAATTGCTTATAATAGAGCAAAAGCAAAGTGGATTGAGGTTGCTGTGACACTAAGCTTACTTTAAAGCATCTGTTTTATTATTAATATACTTTTAATAGCATCACTCTGATTGTTTTACAGACTGACTACAACTTAAGTTAATGCTGAGACATTAAAAGCTTGCCTTTTTAATTTTTAACAAGAATAAAAATGTACATAGACCATGGACTTTGCTGGACTATCTGGATCTGATGTGAAAACAAGCTAACACCATTTCACACTTTGGTTTAAACATGTTATTGGAAGTCACAGATGCTTCTGATTTACATTTTTGCAATTACTATTCCCTAAGTACTCTAAATACTTTTAGAGGCTTCCAAAAACTTAGACCAGATTTTCACGGAGGTGGAAAACAGTGGGAAAATGAAAGGTGCAAATTAATTGATTTACACTGTAGTTAATCCCTGCCTTTCCCAAAACCAACCAACCAAACCAACCAATCAAACAACCACTGGAGAGAAGCTGAAGAGGAATGCAGAAAAATAAAGGAAACTAAAATGGTCTTCATAGTTTGAAACAGTATCTTTCTTCTCTTGTGCCTTGCAGAAAGCTGTATCAAACTGGTGTACTAGAAACTGTCAAGAAAATCTGGTTGGACTATCAGAAGTTTGAGTTCTCTGGTTATTTTTGACTGGATTCATCACCTGACTGCAAATTAAACATAGAAGTGAAAAGCCGGTTACCTTAACCGGTTTATACTGTGTTACATTGTTTCCATTTAGAAAAAAAATCGACTTCCTCCCCTGTTTAAAGTATAACTTCTTATTAATTGTTATATTTTTTCCCCTGTGTCAACATTATCTATCCTATAGGTGCAAGAATTTGGTGTGGCAAAACAGTAACTTTCACTCACTAAAGTGAAACATAGAGTCAAAGCCTCTTTTGTAAACATAAATCTCTTAAAACATTGTATATACGAAGTATACATTGCAATTTATGAAATCTTTTAGATGATGTACTTCCAAAGAAGTAGTAATAGTTTTATAGAACCCCTGGGTGCTTTGAAGAAAATGTTATGGAACTCTTTTATTTCTTCAAGCAACTGTAGAAATCTTGAACTTTAAGAATATGAGATCAAGTTGGTAATTTCTAATCTTGCCCTCCTTCCTTTTCAATTCATTCTTGTTGTCTTGAATGGGTTCAGCCAAGTACAGAGGACCTTGGGAAATACAGAGCGGTCTAACATCACAGGCTTGGGGGGCCACACCATCTGTCAGCTACCATCAGGATTTGAGGAAAAACGTTGACTACCACTCCAGATCTCATGGCTGAACCTGGAGGAGCCACAACTGCCCAGATTTGGGACCATCAGGGACAGGCCGTGCCTGGTGTCATTTGCAGACACCAGAACAGCAAAGCAGGGAGGACATGGCTGGTGCTCTCCAGTGTTTGGTGTGCACAGGCTGGTGGAAGGGCCAGGAAGTACGCTTGCAACTCCTAACACAAAGATAGCTCATGGGGTCTAGTATTCCCCTAAAGGGAGGCAGCAAAGGGCATGGGTGTGAGTCATAGATGTTCTTAATTAGGCAGTGTGTAGTGCAGAAGTACCAGTTATCCTTTACTACCCCACTGAGAAAAAGTTGCAAATTTATGCACCTATGACCTGCTCCTATCATTATAGATACAAGGCTACGCCATACTTAACGTGTTAATAGAATTACTAACTAGAGAAAGACCAAAAGCAAAACCTAAATGTTGTGTACTTTGGCAATAAGATTTTTCTCTGCATGTTAGAAAAAACACAATGTAGATCAAAGAAACTGAAACAGCTCATTTAATGAGCTGCTTTAGAAAATGTATCCCCTAACAACTAAAGAAATATGTTTATTCCTTTCAGAAATTAAAATCTATATCCAGCTTAGAACATAGAGCTGACTTTTGGAAAAAAAAGTGAAGTACAGCAGAGTAATAATATTTCCGACTCCTGCAGTGTAAAACCACAGTTATTAACAGAAGTGAGTTTGCTTTCCTTTTCTTTCCTCTTTCCAGTTTGGCTGTAATGAGTAGTGTTCAGAGATCATGGATTGTTTTACACTGCTGATGAGTCAATCCAAAAGAGGAGAGCTTCTGAGCTGGGACCTGCATCAGCTTCCAAGCATGAGTCATAGTAACTAGGGAGTCCATTCTCGGCATCATCTGGGAATCACAGAGTCAAGAAGCCTTGTCACAGACATCAGCCCTACTGGGAAGCCCTAATGTAAAACAAGAAATGACAGAGATCAGGGGATGATCAACTCACAGGAGTGCAGACAGCTGTGAAAGTAACCAAGTTTGATTTGTGAATCCTTAGCCAAGAAGAGATAGTAAGTATTATTCACTCATTTGCTATCATTGTTAAACAAGACGCCTAGAAATAAGGAATAAATGAATCAATAGGAATGTGTCAGCTGTACTTGGCCTCATCATGGGACATGAATGAATGAACATATCATGTTACAGAAGAGTGGTGATAAGAGAGGAATGAAAGTACTTTAGGGGACACACAGAAAGCTTTCCTATTTGTGGTGAGGGATTAGTAGCAGCTGCTGCCTCTTAGCATAGTCTGGTGCAATCTCAAGCAGTTTACACCTGGCCACTAGGTACCCACTGATGTAGTCTCTGTGCTTTTCATCCTTGAGGACTGAATAACTGAGGGGCTTTGTTTGTTTTTACACTACACCAGGAATCTCAACAGCAGTCTTGCACGTTCCTTTTGCCTTAATGATGAGAGTTTGTACCTGTGCCAAACAATTTCTGATATAATTTGTAGCAGTGGAAGCTGTCCAGAATGTGCTACACTAATGCCTCATCTCAAGAATACCAGTGTACAAGTAGTACGGTGACTTTAATTAACTATGATGTCAGCTTTGTGTAGGAGGCCAGCTTGCAGCTGGTGAGCTGAAGCTCCAGGATTCTGATCCAGGAAAGAGAATCACAAAGACAAGCAATATTCAATATAAAAATTTCCATGAGTTTACTCTCTCAAGGTAGAAACCTGATCAACAGTTATGGGAACTTTTATTTCCTGCTGTTACAAGGTTTGGTCTGCACAGGTTAATCAGAATTCTGAGTACACAAAGCATGGGCGTGTGTCATTAGAAAACTAATTCTGCTGAATGAGATTTATATTGTCCCAAATGATTTCTAAGTATTGAAGGTGAATGGGGTACAGGAATGGAGAAAAAAAAATTAACAAGTAATTGGAGATGGAGTTCATTCCTTGTAGTTTATGTGCATCCTATAAGAAAGACATAAAAAAAATAGAAATAGAGTCTATCTGTCGCCCTGAAATTTGCAGGAGAATCTCACTGACTTTATGCTGGTCCTGTGTGACTGAACGTAGATCCTAATTCTGCAAAAGTTGATGAAAATGTTCTCATTGGTTTCAAAACAGTCAGAATTTCCTCAATAAAGCATAATTAAGGATGCTGATTCTGTGGCTTTGTAGGCTGCAAACCGCAACTCTCTTTTGTCTGCTGGGAGGAGTTGTAGGAATGTTTTTATTTGTAGATAGAGGCTTCATTCATGGGACAAAATGATGCTTTTAGGAAATACTTCTTTTCGCAAAAATGAGTAAAACTAAAAAAACGCAAACAATCAACAAACCGCCTCATACATCTGAGTACAACGACATAGCTGGATCTGAGTTTGTTACATGGCTCTGAATTCAGCTGTATTTCCCTGGGAAGTTACTTGGCATTGCATTTGGGTACCTTAATGACCACTCTGAATTTAGGAACTGGGACCTCTGAGAATCCAGGTTCATTTTAGGGAATGCTTAGTACATTGACAACTCTTCCTAGCAAAGGCCGTCCCATGAATCACCCTGTTTTTGCTGGGATTACACACCATTCAGCACCATGACTAAAGGTTACAGAAGTGAACCCTCAGGAGTACCTGGAACTCAGTGCCTTAAGTAATTGCCTTCATTACAGAGGATAATCCCTACAGTATTTCTTCAGCCTCATGGAAAGTATCAAAGAATCATACAACACCAAGTTGGGAGGGACATCAAGGATCATCTGGTCCTACCTCGGCAAAAGCATGGTCCAGAGACAATGGCCCAGCACTTTGTCCAGCTGAATCTTGAAAGTGCCCAATATTGGTGAATCCACCACTTCACTAGGGAGATTATTCCAATATACTTAAATGACTAATATATTTGCCTATTTCTTCCAATCTCGTCTTTTTGTGACCCCAGAACTCCCCTCAGGTATGAAGTAACAAATACCCAGGGTCTTTCAGGTGATGAAATTAATTATTTGCAAGGCCTAGGATTATTCCAAGGCATGTCACAAGGCAAAGTGCAGTCCTGCACCTGGGTTGAGGCAAACTTCAGTATTGACACAGGCGGGGGGGTGAAGAGACAGACAGCAGCCCTGCAGAGAAGGTCCTGGGATTCCTGGGGAATAAGAAGGTGAACATGAGCCAGCAACGTGTGCTCACAGGCTAGAAGGCCAACTGTGTCCTGGGCTGCATCAAAAGTTGTGCCAGCAGGTGATTCTACCACTCTACTCTGCTTCTGTGAGACCACAACTGGAATACTGCATTCAGTTCTGAAGCCCAGGAAAGACATGGACCTGTTGGAGCAGGTCCAGAAGAGGGCCACAAAAGTAATCAAAGGCCTGGAACATCTCACCTACGAGGACCGGCTGAGAGCCTTGGGATTGTTCAGCTTGGAGAAGAGAATGCTCCAAGGAGACCTTATTGAGACATTTCAGTACTTAAAGAGGGCTTATAAGAAAGATGGAGAGGGACTTCTAGCAGGTCCTGTAGCAACGGGACAAAGGGTAAGATATTAGGAAAGATTAAGATATTAGGAACAATTTTTATTTACTGAGGGGGTGAAACACTGGAACAGGTTGCCCAGAGAAGTGCTAGATGCCCCACCCCTGGAAACATTGAAGGTCAGGCTGAACAAGGCTCTGAGCAGCTTAATCTAGTTGAACATGTCCCTGCTCACTGTAGAGAGTCCCTTCCAATCCAAGCCGTTCTATGATTCTATCCATTTTGCATGCATGTTCATCCTAGCCTACAGGTAACTAAATGGATATAGCAAACCTCTTCTTTCAGCAATCCAGCAACAATACTTGCTCCTATTTTCAGATGCAACTTTTCTTCAGAAATTGTCTCCATTTTGACTCAGAAGCAAAAACTCTTCTGCCAACATTATCTGCCTTCACGTGGAATTTTCCTTGATATTGCAGTGTATCTTCTTTTGCTTGCATGCTAGGAAAAATAGTTTGAAAATTGTGGGTATTAGCAGCCCCTGATGACGACTATCACAAAAATGTAACTAAGATGGATAGGATAACATTCCTGTTGTTTGCTCTAGCATTTATAATATAGCGTATTCTAGAAAATATACTATGGAATATTTTCTGGTGTTCTATTTCAGCAAAGTAACTGAACAAAACAAGCAAGTGAAAGTATTTGCCTTGAGATGAGCTAGATTAACACTTCTGTTTCTCCAGCTACATCTTACTGCCATTGCTTGTTTTTAGAGGAGTTAACCACGAATTACACTACTTTTGTGTCAGTGTGAGTCACATCTTTCCTCTTACTGTATCTTTTGTGAAGAGCATAGTTTTTAGCACCATTACTGCCAGACAGAGATACTGACACTGCAGATAAAGACAGGTTGCAGGCTCAGTACAGCCTGACTTACTCCAGCGCCTCAGGCCTCTATTAGGAACCCTCCACTGTTACTATTGTGTTTACAGCTGGCATGCTACTGTTATTATTGACTTTGTTTGCCTTTAATCAGGGGTCAAAACACTGCTGTATTTCCTTGTTATTTTTGCATTTCTCAATGTTGTCACAGTCTGCGGTCAAGAAGCATGAAAGACCTCAAAAGAAGACACCTCCTTAGACTGAGATAGTGCGTAAAGGTCAAATGGTCAATTCTGTGCCTGCAACAATTTATTGGGCAATTTTGCAGTTAGGCACACCCACTTTCACAGTGTTTGAAATCCATCAGGGCCAATGTACAGCACATACGAAAAGGCTAACGGATGCTTTGAGAGATAAGAATTTGTCTTCTGTAAGGGGAAGATACCCAAGAAATAGCACAGGGAAGAGAGTGGACTTTACTGAGATTTTGCCACTTCATTTCCCCCCCTACTACCCTAGAAAGATACTAATTTTTCTGGATGCAGGAAAAATTCTGAAAAATTCTCCTTTAGCAAAATGGCAAACAACCCTGCACACTGTTCTGTATTTATGTGAATATGGCAATGACTTGAAAAAGAAGCGTTAGATCATGGGTTTGGGAATTAAAACAATGGATATTACGATTTTGGGCCATCAGTAGGATAGACGGTTAGAATATTAGCATGCCAGTGAAAGTCAGTTCCTTATAGTAAAGTTTTTAGTGCTTTATTTAACGTGATTTTAGATGTGCTAAGTATTAGTGCTACCAGCAGCTTTCTCTTGGGAGACCATTTTATGGCTTAATAATTATTACTTTGGGGTAAAATAGTTTCTTTGTTCTTCCCTGCACTTACCAAACTAACGCTATCCAGAAATGCACTTGAGTCAGCTCTGTATTCTGTGTTCAGGTCTCTTCGTAGGTCCTCAAAGATGCTCTTGATTTTGTGAAGTCCCCTTGTGTTTAGGCTCAAGTGGGAGGCATTTCCAATATTTTTTTCTTTCCCCAAAATACATTCTACTTACCATTTTCTAAGTCCTCTTGAGTGGCAATTGAACAACCTGCTCAGTTTAACTGAGTTGACGGCAAGGGTAATCTCAGGATGAGCCAACAATTGTGTTAATGTGTGTAGTGACTTCATTAAACCATTGTATCTTAGGAAGCATATGAAATTCCATCTGTTTTAATAAGAGAGAGCCTGCTTTTTACACTTTAGTACAAGTTTTCAATCAAGACGTGGGTCTTCATATGCCTCTGTGAATTCTCAGGAATCATCCCAGATATTTGAGAACAGGAATTTAATTCAAAAACAAGGACAGTCAAAATGCATTATCATGGATGCTGCTGTGCTTGCAGAAGCATGTGATTTCTGTTTTGTCAGCTTTAAAGTGTTTGCGTTGCGCTTATGGTCTGCATTTCTAGGTCGACAGACATAACACAGTTAGTGAGTTGATCTTAGATAATTTTTACAAAATACTAACTGGACTAGTGCCTTCTGGGATATTGCCACACTAACTCTTTGGATGTCATAAATTCATTACATAGTCTTCTTAAGCTATAAAGGTTTATATGCTTGGAAAGAATAATGTTATGAATATATCTTATTGTAAACAAATGTGTTTTACATATTTATCTTAACTATAATCTATTAATAATTGAATCACAAACTGATTTTGTTATATATCATCTGTGCTACCACTGTTTACATTTACTCCTTCTGTATCTTACCTTTAAAATTAAAAACAAATTTTAGAAATACAAGTACAGTTGAGAAAGCAAAGCAAACAACTTCTTTTATCATCAGGTCAAAACAAAAAATAACAAACACCAGTCACTCCTGCAAGACCTTAAAACCTTGTGTAATTTGCATATCATCTTAATGATGATACAAGCTTTGCTTGTCATGTTACCGATCATATATTCTGTATTTCTTGCTTTTCAGAACACTGACACTTTTTTTTCCTGATCAGGTTTGAGCTAAGGAAGAATCTGTTTTATAACTCTAGCTAAGTCTCGTCTAAGTAACTTCATTTTCTGAATGGTAACTGCATGTTTTTCAAAAAGTGTTTTTCTCTGGAAGTGATAATATGGGACACTGGTGTGAAGAAAAGACATTGCTTATACTTATTCTTATAGCAACCAAGGTCATCTTCAAGCTAGTGGTGTGCTGTAAGTCAAAGAGGTGAAAAAGGTCACATCACACCTGCAGGGAGGGGTGGTATAGACCCCAAACTGATCAACAGAGTATTCCATTCCATTTATGTCATACTTGGTATAAAACTGAGGGATCACGATGGTCAAGCTCTCTTTTTCGATGGGCAATATCCAGTGAGGACCTCATCCATCTCTTTTCCCCTGATCTCAGATCCATGCATTCCTGAATCCAGTTACTGAGTCCAGCTCCCTTCTAGCCTGGGAATCTTTACCCAGGCCTGCTCTCTAGCATCTGTGGTGATGTAGTCATGTAGGGCACAATTGTGTTGTTGTTGTTGTTATTATTATTATTACATTAAAGATGTTTTAGTTTTATTTTCCAACCTGCAAGTCTTTCTTCCTTCCATCTATAAGAAGGGTCGCAGGGAGGATCCAGGGAACTACAGGTCTGTCAGTCTGACCTCAGTGCCAGGGAAAGTCATGGAACAGGTGATCTTGAGTGCTATCATGAAGCACATGCAAGAGAACCAGGTGATCAGGCCCAGTCAACATGGGTTTACAAAAGGCAGGTCTTGCCAAACTAACTTTATCGCCTTTTATGATAAAGCGACTCACCTGCTGGATGAGGGAAAGGCTGTGGATGTATCTTCTTGGACTTCAATAAAGCTTTTGACACAGTTTCTCACAGCATTCTGCTACGGAAACTGTCAGCCTCTGGCCTGGACAGGTGCACACTCTTCTGGATGGAAAACTGGTTGAATGGCCGGGCCCAGAGAGTGGTGGGAAATGGAGTTAACTCCAGCTGGAGGCCAGTTCCAAGTGGGGTTCCCCAGGGCTCAGTCTTGGGTCCAGCCCTGTTCAATGTCTTTATCAGTGACCTGGATGAAGGTATTGAGTGCACCCTTAGCAAGTTTGCGGATGACACCAAGCTGGGTGGAAGTGTGGATCTGCTGGAGGGTTGGGAGGCTCTGCAAAGGGATCTGAACAGGCTGGACCGCTGGGCTGAGACCAATGGCATGAGGTTTAACAAGGCCAAATGCCGGGTCCTGCACTTGGGGCACAACAACCCTAAACAGAGGTACAGACTAGAAGAAGTCTGGCTGGAAAGCTGCCTGGAGGAGAAGGACCTGGGGGTGTTGGTTGACAACTGACTGAACATGAGCCAGCAGTGTGCCTAGGTGGCCAAGAAGGCCAATGGCATCAAGGCTGAGAGGAGACCTCATTGCTCTCTATAACTACCTGAGGGGAGGTTGTGGAGAGGAGGGAGCTGGGCTCTTGTCCCAAGTGACAGGGGACAGGACAAGAGGAAATGGCCTCAAGCTCCACCAGGAGAGATTTAGGCTGGACATTAGGAAAAACTTTTTCACAGAAAGGGTCATTGGGCACTGGCAGAGGCTGCCCAGGGAGGTGGTTTAGTCACCTTCCCTGGAGGTGTTTAAGGCACGAGTGGATGAGGTGCTGAGAGCCATAGTTTAGTCTTTGATAGGAATGGTTGGACTCGATGATCTGGTGGGTCTTTTCCAACCTGGTTATTCTGTGATTCTGTGATTAATTTCCTTTTCCCTTGGGAGGGGAGAAGGGAAGGGAATCAGGAGGCCAGCTGCTTGTGTTTCCACATTTGGGTAAGTCTAAATTGGCCTGCCAAGTCTAATAATCTCCTGAAGCAGTGTCTGAAGATTAGAGTTTTAATGATAATGACCTGAAAAGATTTTTTTGGCATTCAGCTATACCACGTGTTGTGCAAACTCAGCCTCAGATTTTCCTTAGTTCTCTCACCACATGGAAAGTTACACTGAAGCTGCAGTGAATTGTCATGTGCCCAGACTTATCCAACTACAGTAATTACCACCCATGTACTTCAGTTCTGTGACCCTCACTCTGTGGTCAATTAATAAATTGACAATCTGTTAGGCTGTTTCACACTGGGATTAAGTAAGGATGACAAGGAAAGAACCCTACATCAGTGGTTTCCTTTCAAAGTACACTTAAATACCATCAAATCCACAATCAATGGCAATGCACACACATGTTTAACAAAGCTTTTAACCTTTTAACCACCAGGCCATCTGCCTTTCAAGAAATATTGCTCTTGGTTCAAACAGCAAAGCAAGGGATTGTATCAATCCTATGGGCTCTTGTTACTATGATCTGTAGGTGAGTGAAGCCCTGGGAATCTGTTCAACTACCCTGCTCCCTCTCAAGAAAAAAAAATTCTAGGGACTACTATGCCAGAGCAATCAGATGACAAAAATCCAGTCAAGACTCAATTGGACAAAAGGTGATGGGAAGGAGGAGTAAACTGAGTCTCAGTGGCTCCTTCTAAGCCTCCCTAGAAGAGCAAATGTAGGCATCAATGCAACATGAAACAAGACATGAGAACCTTTCCCTTAAAGAAAGGATAGGAAAAACCCACAGCTGTTTTTGAACATAAGCACCCCAGCTTCCAAGCCTAGTCACATGACCAGCAGCAGCAAAGCCAGAAACACCTGTCCCCAGCTCGGTGGAAACTGTGTCTGCAGCAGGATCTAGACTGCCCTAGCAACTAAGGGTATCAAAAGTGAGGGTAAATCCAATTATGAGTAACCTGTACTTGCATTAAAGGACAAACCAAGGATATAGACTGGTTTTGGCCATGTGAATCAGGAATATAGAAAGTTATTCTTGGCTACAAAATACCTGGGGAATATGACTGCACAAAACTCTGATCAGGCACAGTCCTGTGTGAAGAAGAATGCTGCACAATAGGTATTATCTCCTGACTTTAGGAGCTATAAGAAAATGCAGCACTGCAAGAACTGTGGGATTTTGAGCACTGGTGAGGACAGCACAAGGGAAGAAAGGACTACTGCAGAAGGTAAGTGAATCAAACAAGGAGTGGATTGCAAGGGTATGAGCTTTAAGGCTAGATGCTGAGTATGGATTTCAGAACTGACTTCACAACCTGGGGGTACATAATGTCTTCAGCTATTGATTTAAGAAAGGGTGGAGGATTTGAGTATGTGGGATTCAGCAGGAAAAATCCGATTAATTACTCCAAAACATCAGAGCCCTCAAGGGCAGATAGTAAAGCAAAAAGAAAATGGTCTAAATTTAAAGAGAGTGTGTCTCAGGAAACAGACACTTGGGGTTGCTGCTGAACAGCTACACTGTTGGCAAAGTAGTTCTGCTATATGTTGACATGCTGAGGAAACAAGCATCTGCATGAATCAAGATGAAAACTATTCACTGGCTGTTAGTCAATTAATTTAACCTTGTAGATATGCAGACCATACTGGAATATGATACACTTGAAATTGAGGGGAGTTTTACTCACAGTTATGCTTGGGAATGCCTTTTCAAGCCTTTTAAATTTCATTGACAGAAATAAAATATGAGTCAGGATCCTAATCAAGAAATATCTTTTTGCTGGACTGTGAGATCAAGGAGTCAAGGTAGTTTGTAATGCTTGTAGTCTCCAAATATTTACAAGACCACAGATTTCTCCTGTGGATGATTCAAAGGCAGAAATCAGTATCCACTTAAATATAAGTATCCGGAACAAAAACTTCCACATATGTTATAGACTTCCAAATCCATTCTTGCAGACAGTCAAGAAACAAACACTTTCAGGACTTATTTAAGCACTGTAGGATATGTCAGGCATTGTCCATTTCTCCCTATTAAATTTCAAAGGAACATAGGGTGATGCTGTGAATGTCTACCTGTAATCAGATGAATACTGCCACTAAAGCCTGCCCCTGTTGCTAAAGAAAATGTATCTCCTTCAATGGATTACCATTCTTCAGGAGAGGTCTTCAAAACCTGAGTAAAATGGGCAGAGCTAAGAAAAGTTGTGTTCATTTGGTATCAACTATTTTAAAACTGCTGGCTTTTTCCAGCTTCTTTTCCAGGTGCAGGGTCAAATATCCAACATGCTGCAGGGGCAAGGCAAAGAGGACTACTCACTGGTACTTATGAGGACTAAGTTAAACCTGCATAATACAGACTTGATCTCTTCGGTGTGGGGAGCAATGCATCCATATTAAGTGTATGCCTTTCCTTGTCACAGGGCAAGTTTGCCTCCCGTTACTTCATCTGCTGGTTTCTTCAGCTGAGATGGGTTGAAATCCCTGAAACACCTGCAGAGAGAAAGGTCTGGCAAACACCTGAGAGATGCTGATGACGTGTTATTGGTATTGGCAGTTACTCCGTCCATATACACATATTTATCTCAAAAGTTTAGAAGACCTATGATGTGAGTGGACTATGGCACCTGACGGCAGAGGCCCAGAAGAAAGAGACACCATTAAGCAGTAATTCTGACAGGAACAGGTCCCAAAGTGCATTGTTTATATATATGACAAGCAAAAGCACCAGCGTCTGAAGAAAGGAGGTACTCTTCAGACAGAATGAACTGCAAATGATGGTGGGAAAACAAGTTTAAATGCTTTATATTGGCACCCTCAGTAGAAGGTCCTGAATTTCCTCTGCAACTTGCCACAGGTAAAAAGGTTATTGAAATCTGAGGGTCCATTTGAACTGAGTGAAGTATCCTAAGGGGCAGGGATCCAACCAAAGAGCTGGAGCAGCTGAGTCATTTAGTGAAAAGCAGTGCTTGGAAGGGCAGTAGGGGCTGGCTCATGGCAGATTCTCAGAAATCTACTGATTTAAATCTACTAGTGGGCTGAGAAACACTGAGACATCATTCTTGGCTCATAAGAAATTACAGTCAAACCCAAAGACTAATGAATTCAGGAAGATATCAATGATGGACAGATGGACATTTGGACCATAGCCTTAAAAAAAGGAATGCGGTTAATGGGAATACAGATTTTGGCATATATAAAATAGAGCAAAAGGAGACAAATTTTAACCTTCAATTTGCATTGACAATGATGAATAAGGAGAAACGACCCCTTTCCTTCCCTGTCTGCTTTCTAGCTTTGTAATTTTTGGATAAAATGTTCAAGTGAAAAATAAAACTAGAGATAGTTAAGGCAACGTGAAATATGAACAAAAAAGCAACACAGGAAGAGAACATAAACAAGGATTTTGAGCATTAACAGAGTGCACTAACAAGAATTTTCATACATCTAAAAAAGATAACCTCTACAAAAACCTCAAATAAATTTCACTGAAAGCAGGTACAAACTTTTGCTGCATTATCAGTTCATGCTAAGTGATGACACTTACAGCCAAGGCAAAAAGTACAACACAAACAGCATTTAACTGCAGAAGACTAAGCTGTGCAGGATAGATAAGCTTCAGCTGAGGCAACAGAAACCTTTCACCAACTTAAGCTTTAAGACATAGGCTGTAATGTGAATTCATGTTAAATGAATGTTGGTACTGTTAACAGTCAACAGACACTGCATCATGGACTGAATTGTACATAATGTTCTTCACACAGTAAGCCTGGCTGCTTGCGGGAGGTAGGTGGACACTGTCTTAGCTTGAGATTTGGAGAAGGTACTAAAAATACCAAGACTAGTTTATGCTAACACTTCCAAAACCTAAATGTTCTCTGATTGTGAACTTTAATGACATTCTCTGTGAACAGAAGGGTAACTATAACCTCTGTGTGGTTGCTGTGGGAAACCGAGTGGAAGTACCATAGAAACCTGCAGAACATTATGTAAGGGAGTCCCTCACACGCTGTGACCACATCTGGGTGTTGCTGGGAGGAAAAGGGTCCACAGGAGAAGTGAAAAAGATCGCAGCATCTTGGTGGTCAGAAAAGGCTGTGGGAGCCACGGAAAATAATCAGCAAGTGGTTTTATCCATAGTTGAAGGAAAGAGAGTAAGAGAGCAGGGTGGAAAATGTGTTAATCAAAAGGATCTGCATAGCTTCTGCTCTAGACTAAATCTTGAAGTTAAAGCTGAACAAGAAGGACTCCAGATGGTAACACAGTGGCTTAGTGGCAGATCTGTCACCAAGTTTTCTCAAGTCAGGCCAGAGGGTAGCAAGGAATGTTGTCAGCATCAAAAGACAATTTCATAAACAGGAAAGAAGATAGACATTATCTGAGAGTAGAGTAATTTACTATTCTGCAAAGAAGTTAGCAGGTCTTTATAACAATTCTGTTTTCCTCTTGCTCAGTCTTAAAAATAGTCAACATCGTGTGATGTCTTCTATTGTATAGAAGCTGTCAAAGTGCCTGTAGCATATCAGTAGATAAAGGCAGCCAAAAAGGAAACACGAACTGCTAACGAGTACTATACTTATATAGTATTGTCTGTAGTACCAATATTTTTAACTTTTCTTTTAACAAACAAAAAAAAAAGAATGAAGCTCCTACATACATGATTTCCAGATAGGAGAAGATTAGACTTACCAAGTCATTCATAGTTTAGTATTCATATGATAAGTGGAAGAATTATTGCCTCTTACCGCCACAGTACTGACCACCAGGATCTCTCAGTCCTAAATTCATCATTCAGAAATGATTGATTTCTGACCTTCTAAGTCTCTACTAGTTTGACTCCTTATCGCTGCTCATGCTATTGTGTGAAGAGGTATGCCCAGACATCATCAGTAGTTTCGGAATAGGATTACTGTGTCCTGCCTGTGCCATCAACACTAAGCACAACTGTACAAGTAAATTTTCCCCTTGGAGAAACAGGTCATATGGCGAGACTTAACCTTACTTTGAATGAGACACTAATAGGGCCATGACAAGAATATCTGCATCATAAATTAAATGATTTCTATCTTGAGCAATAAACTACAGAGCTTGCTTTCTTTCTCCAGGTCAGTGTATTGGATATGGCCTAGAAGAACAAGGAGTCAAAAATTGTGTTTGCCTCTAACTTCAACTTATCTTAACCTCATAGTCATGAGCAATGAACATTCATAGTATGTAGTCCATGTGAATAGGGAACAATAAACGACGACAGCAACAGTAACTCAGTAACTTCTGCTGCCAACTGATGAAGGCTTGTGACATCCCAATAGCTAATTTTTCAGATGATTTCTGATCATTCTAATCAGCACACTGGAGACTGGGGTTTGGGTAGTCTTCTCTCCTCCCCCACCCCCCCATTTTTCATTGATTACTGTAAAGGAGGATTCAGAATATCATCAGCTCATCATGACCAAAAAAATCTTACTATTTGGACTGCTTTGAAACTGGGAGGAAACTGCCTGTCAGATTTTTATTATGTTTGCGTTTTCTACCTGTTGAACCCTTGTAATCAGGAAGACAAGCATGTCTTCCACAATAAAATAGGTGTAGGCAAACAGGCATACAGAGTTTGCTGGGTTATCCAAGGGAGAACCAATTTTTGTGAACTGAGCAAGTCCATGCATTTGACACAAATTAGCTTGAACAAATACCATTTGACAAAACTAGCAAAACAGAACATTAGAGCTGATTAGTTGCTCTGGGATTCCCATTGCTGATGTCTTCCTGAAAAACACACCGCCTACGTTTGCTGTCAGAAGTTGCCCAGAATTTGGTAAATGGATAGATGCAGAATCAACAAGCTGCCCTGTTTGGCTGGCTGCAGAGAGACTCAGAGAGCGGTGGATAAAATAGTCTAAAATAGGGGTAGGAGCTTGCAGTGACATAGGGAATGGGCAGTCAAGCATGAGATGGAGGGAGTTATCCTTTTCAGGCCTTTGTTCCAGTATTACTACCTTCAGGACGATATTTGTTCTCATGCCATTACTGGAAAGCTACTTGTGGAATCCTGTCAGTCAGAAAGAGTGCTGCCTTGGACTTCAGCAGAAAAAGGAAATCCATAGTCCTTACAAATCATCGCTTTTATTGCGCTCTCAAAAATACTATATTTTTTACATTTTTAGAAGGTTCTTCCCTCCACCCTATGATGTGATTGCTTGTCAATGGAAAGAAAGTAGCACTGCTTTAACAGCAAACAAACATGACCCCAGGTTACCAGGAATTCTGTGATTAATGCCTCTAGCCGTCAGGTAGACAGACTATGGACCAGAGGACTTGATTAAGTGCATTGCTGTCATTAGGTCATGGGGAAGGCCACAGTTTCAAGGTCCTGTGGGCATAGGGAAAGTGACACTCTGTGGTGTGAACAGGGCCCCTAGAAGAGGGATTGCACTTGTGAGGGGGTCCCATGGAGATATTCCAGGCAATATCCAATTGGACCCAACCATTAAAGCCTCCAGCTCTCATTTAATTCCTCATTTATTAGAGACCTGATAGTTATAGTTATTTTTCCTTCTCCTTTTTCCCTCCTTCCCAAAATAAAGATGTGTGCTAATTTTCCTGAGCACAAGGTGGCAGGATTCAGCTTCCGTTTAAAGCCAATAAATGCTGAACAGTGCTCGAAACAGATAAGGTAAAAATACTTCTATTATTCAGGAGTGCAAAATCAGCTATGATCAAACAACTAGATAAATCCACAAATAGATGGAACACTGGAAATCACAAAAAGCCAGCTAGAACACTCAGAAAGTGCTTTGTGTTCAAAGGAAATTCAGAAAAAGTCAATTTTTATTATTGAAGGAAAAGATGTGGGAGCTCAGGAAAGAGAGGCAAGCACCAGTCAGCATATTTATTAGCCCAGTAGATGTTGGCGATTTGGATTCATATGATTGCTCTGGGTCATGGTGGAGCTGTGTCTCTCTGACACAAAGCAAGAAAATCCTCATGTGGAGTTTCATGATAATCAGGATATTTCTCTGGAAAACTAAGTGTTTCTGACAAAAGCAGGAGTTCTTGTGAGCTGTCCAACCTCTCTTTCTTGTAACAGCCCCAAATCCTCAAAGTGTAAGCAAAATTTAAGCAGTTTATTTACACACAGCTTTAGCGTTGGTGCATACAACTGGTTGTTCTGTGTGTACTTCTTTGGACAGGATAGGATATCCTACTACACATACAAATCATGCCACCCTAACATTTTTCCAGACCCTGTAGTACAATTCCTTACTCCCTCCCTGCCTCCTCCTCCCTCAAACAACAGTAGTGTAACAGGGATTTTTTGAGTTTTCATCTCCTGCCTCTTTTTCAGAAAATCACATTCACATATTTTTATATATCTACTACAATTTCTGTGCTATGATACAAAGAAATTTTATGTACAGTATATGAGTTAAAGTTTCAGAGTGATCAAAGATAATTCAAAACACTTATCAAGAAAATACCTTGAGTATTTCAGCATCTTTGGGTTTCACTTTTAATATATTCAAATGAATATGCTCTTATAACTTTATGGCAGTAAAAAATGGGGCAAAGAAATGTGCATTGCAAGGGAACACAATCTCTGGGAACTCATTAATTTGTTTTCATTGACTTAAGATAAATCTTACTCTACTTCACATCTCTGGATGGAGGCTCACCTCTTCTGCTCTGAGAAGGCTCTTTTGCTTAAGATTCCTGTGTTCTCCAGGATGATCTATTTGTTGTGCGTAACCGTCCTTTCCACACAAAAATTTTTGTAATGTTGAAGTTTCCTTGCCTGCCGTAAATCAAGTGCATTACTTCTTGTCCTATCCCACAGATGAGGAAAAAAAATATTACCCATCCCTTTGCATACCCTTTTAGATATTGCAGGATTGTTACTGCACTTCCCTTCAGTCTTTCATGCACTGATGAAAGCTAGTTTTTTCAATCTTGACTCAAGAGTTCCTGTTTTCTATCCCTCTGATCACATTTTATGCCTTTGTCATATTTTCAAGTCTTTGTTCTAGTTTTACCACCTTCAGGATGATGTTTGCTCTCAGAGCATTACCAGAAAGGTACTTGTCTCTAGTGGTTTACTGGAGCTTTACTTTAAGTAGTGGTTCATGGGAAGTATTCGAGCAGTTCTTTCCCATTTCTTTTAAAAATCTGTGAGAAAAGCATGGAAGAACGGTGTTAACTTTATAAATACAATTACTTTGAGCAGAAATAAAATCACAGTTTATCACAGCAATTCTTTGTACAGCTATCCTGTTGTAAACCCAGAGTTAAAAGACTCAAAGCATCTATATGCTCCTATTGAAAGAGACATTCTTTCCCTCTGGTATGGTAGCAACGCTATTTCTTGGTGGAGCATTCCCTAGCTTTCATATTGGCAGTTTTGGTGGCCCTGGAACACCTCACTTTCAGTTTGTTTTTTTCCCATATTCTACCCCAAATCTATCTTGATAAAATACTAATTAGGGGGGGAATTATATTTTTTAACAGAATTTGCTGGTTTACCAACATGTTTTCACATCCAGTCATTTTTGGAGTTGTCACACACAAATTTAAGATGGTAAGTCCCAAGCCTTCCAGAAATTATTATTGTTCAACACAGCAACACTCCTGTGAGAACTATTTCTCAGTTGTAGAAAATATAAACTGATGTGTACAACAGGTGATAATGCCCCTTTCCAGTATACGCTTTAGCATTATTTAATACTTACATGCAGCCTTAGGAGTTCAAGGTCTTACCTGCAGAACTTTACTTTTCCAACACTACTGAATTATCTAATTAGTCTGTCTGATTCGACTGCATGTTTTCATCTGAAAATTTCCTCCAAATGCTTTAAAAATTCCCAACTTCTTGCCTCTAAAAAATTGTGCCATGAAATTTTTATCCTACTTGCTATCCTCCTACAAATATTTCTATTTAGATAATACATTATTTTAATATTAGTGCCCTTTTTTTCAATTTTGTATTATTTGTAGACAAAACGCCTTGTACTTGAATAATATTTCTTGTGGTCCATCCGTGTTTCTATGCTGATTCATGTGGCTTTCTTATTCCATGGGACTCTCTTGATCTCTGTGTTTTATTTATAAAGTACAAAGTGCTAAACTTGGTGAGGAGGAAATACATTATGAATAGAAGAAATGTATCTCTGTAACAACTTTCCTTAAACTTCAAATAAATCTGGTTTAACTATGCCTGCATGATGGGCCGTAATTTTCAATGATGTCTCTTTATCTAGTCTTCACTCATTGCCTTACAGGGAGAAATAAATCAGTGTTTCAGGTAGGTATAGCTATGACTTCCTCAGTAGGATGTTCTTGTAAGTGAAATCAGCCCTGCCTGTGACTGTGCCTGGCCTACGAAAGTATCCAGTAAGAACTGGATTCTTCTGTAGCATCAGCAAATGCAAAAAGAACAAAGTGTGATTTCAACTAAAAAGTACTGTGCCAAATAAATTGCAGAGTACTTTCTAACAATGTATTGACTGCTTGTTCCGTACCTTTGTAATAAAAAATTCTGTAACCTCTCTTTCTTTAGTTCGTCTTGATTTACTCATTTCAAAATACTCAGCCCTGGTAATTAGGTAAGAAACAAACGTCATCATCTTTGGAGAGAGTGGCACAGAGATAATTAAGCAGTCTGCCAACATGAAGCAAGGACTGACTGTCATTTACAGGGGCAGAAGGAACACAATCTAAAAAATGGCAAGGGAAGAACAAAATTATTAGGCCCAGTTTCCCCAATCAGCTGCGCTTTACACTTGTGGGTGTGTCACTTGACAGGCTGAGAGAGCTGGCGTTGTTCAGCCTAGAGAAGAGAAGGCTCCGAGACACCTTACAGTGACCTTCCAGTGCCTGAAAGGGGCTACAAGAAAGCTGGGGAGGGACTGTTCACAAAGGCTTGTGGTGACAGCACGAGGGACAATGGGTATAAACTGTAGAGGGGCAGATTTAGACTAGACATACGGAGGAATTTCTTCATGATGAGGCTGGTGAGGCGCTGGTGGCACAGTGGCTGCCCCATCCCTGGAGGTGTTCCAAGGCCAGGTTGGATGGGGCCTTGGGCAGCCTGGGCTGGTGGGAGGTGTCCCTGTCAGTAGGGGTGGAACTGGGTGATCTTCAAGGTCCCTCCCAACCTCAAGTATTCTATGATTCTATGATTCTATGATTCTATGGGATACACCTATCTAAGCCAGACCTGCCTCAGCACCGGTGCATGGCAATGGTGACTCCTTGCCCTCCCAGCCCACACTGCGCTCGGACGTTAATTAAACCTCCACGCTAATTGCAGCCCCCCTCGCGGTGCACGGCGGCGGCGGGACGCGCGGTGGCGCCTGCGGAGCGCGCAGCACTGCGGCGGAGGCACCGCTGCGGAAAACCCGCACCGGGGCTGGGGGGGAAGGAAAGCGCAAAGCATCCTCGAAGTGTTAAGGGAAGGACGAAGCGTTTTGGGGGAAAAAAGGTCAAGGCGTTCTGGGCTCGCTCGCCCGCCGCCTCCGGGGCTGCGGCAGCATCCCGCTCGTCACCCGGCGCGCGGTCCCGCCCCGGCGGGGTCGCCCGCTGCCTCCGGGCAAGGTGTCCCCGGCTGCGCTCGCCCGCGGCGGCCGCGGGGCGCTCCCGTGGGCGTGCGTGTGTCTGAAGGCTCAGGCGCAGCCTGCCGATTGGTATCTCCTATCCAGCACCCTCCCTCTTCTCTCCCCTCCTTCCCCTCCTCTCCCCCTCCTTGTTGCTTTTGTCTTTTTTTTTTTTTAATTCAGGCTCATTTTGTGGAGTTTCTGCCCCTCTCTGCGTCAGCCCCACGTCACTTTGCCGGCAGCTCCCCGGCTTGGGCTGGAGCGAGCGCCGGGGCCGCTTTATTATCGGCTAGAGGGAGGAGGAGACGGTGCGTAAAGCGGCGAGAGCGCGGCGCCCCGAGCCCCGCCGCCGCGGGCTGCGCCTCCCTCCCTCTCCCTCCGGCGGGCAGCGGCCGCCCGAGCCCCCGCAGGTCGGAGCGGAGCCCCCGCCACCTGCCCCCGCCGCCCCGCGCGCTCTGCGACATCACCGGGAGCCGCCGCGGGGGCAGGCGGCGCCGCTCGCCCGCGGGGGGCAGGTGCTCGCCCCCCGGGCTCGCCCGCCTCGTCGCCCCGGGCGGGCGGCTCCCGGCGCGCCCATGTGAGCCCGGTCCGCGGGAGGCTGCGCGCCCTCCGCGGGAGCGCCCGGGCCGGAGGGGTGAGCGCGGCCGGCATGGTGTCCTGGCGGCGGAGGCCGGGGCCCGGCCTGGCGCGGCTGTGGGGCTTGTGCTGCCTGATGCTGGGCTGCTGGAGGGGCGCGCTCGGCTGCCCCGCGTCCTGCCGCTGCAGCTCCTGGCGGATCTGGTGCGCGGAGCCGGCGCCGGGCATCGCCTCCTTCCCCGTGCCGCAGCGGAGCGCCGAGAGCGACAATGTCACCGAGATGTGAGTACGGGAGCGCGGGCGGGAGGGGGCACCGCTCCGCGGGGAGGTGCGGCTGGGAGCCCGCTGCGAGTTAATCCGGACCGCTCAGAGGAGGGGGAATCCGAATTGCGGGCGATGCGGTTACCGGGGCGCGGAGGTCGCGCACCGCCCCGACCTCGCCAGCCCAGCGGGAGAGCGTGTCGCCCTGCCCTGCTCTTGGCTTCCCCTCCATGGGTTGTACCCCAGAACCGAGAGCTTTGCTGGCCGGCTTTCCTTCCTCCCCCAGATCTCTCCTACGCTAATTTTCTATTAAACCCCCGCCACACACAGAAGGAAGGAATGAAAAAAAAATATAAAGAGGGGATGCGGCATATTCCGATGAGGAGACAAACTGTCTTCCCAGCCGTAGTCTCCGGCAAGCGGGTGTGCTTTGCCCTTCCCAGTAAGGTGGCTCGAAGGAGGAAATGCGGAGCCAGCACTGGAATGAGTATCGTGCTATCTCTGAGGAGGTGCTGGAGGATTATTAAACCGTCATTAACAGTGAGGAAGATGCAAAAAGTTGTTTGTGGGTTTTTCCCCCCTCTCCTACCTCTCCTTTGCCTGCAGATGATATTTGGTGAGGGAGCTGTGTTCGTGTTCAATCCTGCATCGCTTCACAGCTCTGCCCTCTGTGGTGTCCACGTACGTTGCTTGAGAAAAGCTGCAAAGACTCTTACTGAGCAAAAAAATTTTGGATACAGGGCTGGTATATGATAGTTCCGGCAGGGGGGAAAAAACCCACCTTCTGAAGCTGTTCTGCCCATCTCTTTATTTCCTGTTCCCAATTGCTTCTCGATTGTTTCCCATGGCATTCTTCATGTAAAAGCTACCAGAATATTTTCCCCAAATCTGTACAAATTTCTCACTGTGCATTCTCCGCCCTTCTTATATATTTTTTTGCATTTTCTTTAGAAACAGTATACAAATGCTGTGAAATAGTTTAATTTTAGGTAAAATTATAGTCTTGGGGCTACGTTTCTGCAGCTTACTGAGGTTGGCTTGCTGCATTTCCCCATGTATGTTAGGGAAAAAGGAGACATTAATTTCTACTACTTGCATATGGCTATCCTTTAGTAGATTTTTAGGATGTACAGTAAAAAAACAGTCTTTCTGAGTCATTACTGCAGTTACTGTTTCATACGCTTATTTACTATTCTGTGCATTGCTTCATTAAAAAAAATGCTTTGAGCTGTGCATCTCTGCTCATTTTCATAGGTGTTGATAGCCTAATTATCCCATAATTTCAATTTGGAGGTATCAGCAAATTCCCCTAGAATTTAAACTCTGTTTAAAAGGACAAGGAAGAAAACACATACATAAATGCGTATTCGACCAATGATCAACAGAAAACATATCCTGTCATTTTGCATTGATGCTCTTGGTTTTCATTTTCCTGTGTTTTTTGAGCATCACTGTCTTTACAGTCCTTTTCAGTTTTTACTGTATCATACTGTGACATTGCATGTTGTTATGTTTGGTGATCTAAAAATAATTTTGAGTCATGGATTTCTCAAGAGATGCTGTTGCACATATTTAAGATGGCCTTTTCATGCGTACTTTCAACATAAAACACAGAGGCCCTTTAATTCGTTTATAGACATAAATTAAAAATTGGACTGCAGTAGCTGTCATATTATTTAGTTGTGGGAGTCCAGTAAATGGTAGATATGTAGTAGACACATATTGTGGATGTGTAACACTGCAAGTCTTGCTTTATTCTAGCTAAGAAACAGATTTAAGAGGCTGGAGCATTGCGTTTTACTTGGGAAGCTTCAAACCTGTTGGTTGGGGGTTTTTTTGTATGTGCTCTGCAGCTACCAGAGCACAATTCAATTGAAGTCCAATGGAATTGGTATAAGTAGAGTGAGAAGAGCATAAGACAATTTCTAGTAATTTATTCCCATGTATTTCTAGAGTGTCTGTTGAAGCCAGTCCTTCATTAGTTGCTTATGTCCTGCTCTTGAGGCCAATGGATCCTGCAGTCCTAGGCAAAACATCCACAGGCACCTGGGGCGCCTGGGGCAAGACTGTCACTTGAGTCATGTGCAGTGAGAGTGTCAGTGTAATGTTCTTAACTGTGGAGAAAAGAGTAGGCTCAGCAGTCCGTTTTCACATGGGCATGTGAAACCCATGGTGGTGCAGAGGGTTGGCCGCAGGCCAGATAGATGACACCGACCAGGCTGGGTGTGGGTGGACAGCCAAGGTTTCCCTTGGCTCCAAGAGGTGGGGGAGAAAGCTGGGGTGGTGCTGGTAGGAATAGCAGAGCTGCAGTCCCATGCGTTGGTCAGCATCCTCCACTTGATATCCTGGTGCTTCAGCTCTGCTCTGGCCCTTTGGTGAATTGTGGTTTACAGCTTAATAACTATGCTTCTCCCAGTCCAGCTATTTCTTGATTCCAGATTGGATCCACCATCCAAATCTAGCAAGAGAAGCAGAAAGACACCCAGAGCACTCTGCATCAGCCCTGGGAGGGCCTTTGGCTGAAACTTGCTACGGGAGGCCAAAACAGTATTTATGCCTGGTGCTTTTCTTAGTCATCTTCCTAGTTATTTTTGCATAGTTTTCTATTAAGATGAATGAAAAGCAGATTTTGAAAATTCTTTCTCTCTAAACAAGATTTTAGATTTGCCCAGTTATCTAGGGTGCTGATGTGGGCTGGCTGTTATCTGGAAAGCTTGTGCCAATGCCAAGATTGCTTATCACAACAGAGCTTAATCATAATAATTCTTCGGTAGTTTTGGTGTTCTTAGAGGTAAATTGAACTCCGGAGTGAATATCCTACATTAAAAACATGATACTAGTCATTGAAGCTCGTGTTAAGAGCCAAGAACTAAGAGTGGTGAAAGCAAAATGGCTATATAAGTGTTGTTAAATCCATGCCTTGTAGGCACAATAGCAAATAAGTAGTCCTTGTCAAGATCACTCAAGAAAGAATACAATAGTAAATGAGTAATTTTTAAAGTGTTCAGGATTTCTTGTAAAAGGACTGGTCTAGTATTTTCTCACTAATTGAAATGTGTTGTTATTAGATCTTATTGTATATGACTCTTTGATTTCAAAGTGTCTTCTTAGAGTGCAAGTATATTCCTGGCCTAGTTTCATGGTTCTGGTATTGAGTCCATAATATGTTGATTTATTATCATTCAGGTGGATGGAGTTTGAAATTAATTGGTGTATTTCCGGAAGAACTGCTTGCCAACGAGTAGTAGGTGACTTTTAAACTGTTGCCTATTAAAAGAGAGGTGATTGTGTATTGCGTACATTTCAAAACCACAAAATAAATTTCTAATGCAGTTATATAAAGCACTCTAGAATTGTTAATAAATAAGACAAGATAAGTAATTTATAGAGTAAATTATTTAACAAGTCATGAGGGCTTGTGCTAAAAAAAAGCAAGTTTAAATTCACGTGAAGCTCAGAGCTGTTGGTATTTTTGGGTCTCTTTCATTTCAGATTTCGAGGCTGTTGCAGATTTAATATAATATAAAACTGTTCACAAGGCTTCTCAACCCCTTGGCCCTTCCTTCTCAAAATGACTTTTGGCTGTGTAGCTTTGCATGGCTTGGCTGGATTAAAAAGTTATTTCTGGTGACTTGGAATTGGACAATAAAACACAAGGCACCATGCTAGGAATTATAAAAGAGATTTTAGACAGTAGTGATGTAATTCCTGCTATTAGGATTTTTTCCTTTTTTTTTTTTTTTTTTCAAGATCTGGGTAATTGGATAGGGTGAGTCAGCCTTTTGTAGTGCTTGTTTTAGTCCTTGTCCTTTTGGTTGATGAGGACTGATGGGGCTTCTCGGGGTCTTCACTCAAGCTCTCTCCGACTGGGTGAGAGGAAACGGCTGATGCTGGAGGAGGGCAGTGTCCTTCAGGAGTCAATCAGAGTCAGACTGCTGCTCGCTGTGTGTCTTTGGTCGCTCTAGGGTCTTAAGGGATACTTGGGGTTTATATAATAAAAGAAAAGCCATTTTGATGAATGCAAGAATTTGATCTTAATACATTGTTTTCAAGAAACTTCCCAACTATTGAGAGAAGAGAGGACTCATCACGCTAGCCTGTGATGTCTTTAGGAGGGAATTTTCTAGATTTCTCAGGTTCCATTATTTTTATGCTGACACTGTAAGAGATAAGGTAGTTCAGCAGTATTCTAGAACCCAAATCATTGTAAAGCAGAAACTTTTACTTAATGAAACAATGGCCTTACTTCTCCATTTTGGATTTCTTTTTAAAGCAGGGCACTCCCTCCCCTTATTTGTTTTGGATTGCAGTTCTGTCTGTCCCACGTTTGCATCTGTCATTGCAAGAATGCCTAACAATATGTTAATGAAGGTAGCCATTCAAATGTCCATGCCCAAGCCGGATGAATGTAATGGGGAATGAAGAGAAATGAAAGATGAAAAACAGAGCAGAGAACTCTAAAATTGTCTTAATGCTTTATGTATGTTAAATGTATATTTAGCTTGTTGCATCTAAAAAAACCTCTATTTGAAAACCGCCCTTTAAAAAGTGAAGCACTGACTGGATAGATTTATTAATTTACATGCATTTCAAATGGAGAGGTAAATTCATAGGGGTTTGAAAGCCACTACTGCCTGGGCTATGACTATGCTCAGTTACTA
The DNA here is from genome assembly GCA_033459285.1 of Clamator glandarius. Taxonomy (NCBI): domain Eukaryota; kingdom Metazoa; phylum Chordata; class Aves; order Cuculiformes; family Cuculidae; genus Clamator; species Clamator glandarius. The sequence goes on along the minus strand of JAUNZM010000679.1, from coordinate 85,528 downwards.
GACACTGCTGAGATCTCTTCATCCAAATGTATGTAGGCACATAGCTGCTATTAAAGTCAAATATAATCAGGATGCACCTCAATTCCTATTCAATTATGAGCTTGTAGTTTCAGAAACTGCGTAAAGCAAACCAAACTACTCCCCTTCTTGAAATATGCATATGGAGATCCTGTTTCCTAAATAGCTACTGTTAACCATAACATTGAACAATCATAATGGACTTACCGGAAAGGTGCCATGCTGTGCCATGGAAATTCTGTTATGAACATGCTTTTTTTCGATTATTATTTTCCTGGAAGAAAATGACCTATATTAAGTGTTGATCATCCACAGTAGTTACGGGTGAAACTTAAATGTATTTAATACAAATTCAACTATTCTTGTTTCTGGCCTGTGTTGTCATTGATGGGATACATTCTTGAAGATCAGATTTCCGGTAAATATTCTCTGATTCCTAGACAAGGTCTGAAGAAATGAGATATTTTTTCCAATAGTAGGGCATTTATAGAGCCAGTTTAAGAGATTGTAATCTCTGAATAGTGCAACCCTAACCAGCGTTTTTCTAAGCCTGCTGATCCTGGTCTAGTGAAGGACTTAAAAGCCTTTTATTTATTTCAGGGACTAGGTGAGGCTGAGGTTTTGGTGTTGTTAAAGTCAGTGGCAAAACTGGGTGGGATTAGCATTTTGCCAGGGTAGAGTAGTTTGGAGGACACCTGAAGGATAAAAAAAACCAACTTTGTTTCAAACATTTCCTGCTTGTTTTAAGCTTGGAAGAGAAAGGGCCTGTGTTCCTTTATTTGATGTGGTTTTGGCTTGCAGCTTCTCTTGGATCTCACGTGTTTTCCTGTGAGTGAAGACTAAATATATTGAGGCAGGAGGAAGTTAAGATGGGAGTATTTCAGAGGAGTCTTTTGCGAAGTTTTAGGTAATTCTGTTGTGAAATAAACCTGCACCTCCATGTGCAACACAGTAGCTGCTGCAGTCGCTACAGGAGCTTGTGCTGGATCCATGGAGGTTAGGTGGTTCACTGTATACAACTGTCTGATATATAAAGACGAGTGGTTTGTTTATCAAGTTACTCCACTGGAGAAACAGGAAAGCATTGAAATGACAACACTTCTGAGCTGCTTATGGAAGGGTCTGTCAACAGAGCTCTAGTTGGGCCTGGACAAGTTACCTATTTTTCCTCTTGTTTTGGCAGTTGAGCCAATAGAACTCTTGCACTTTAGATTTAAATTAAATTATTTTTATCTTTTTTGTATTTCCTAACCATACGTGTGAAAATAATTAGGGCCATATTTGACAGATACCCTGTAAGGCATGGATGTCCCACATTGCACAATCAGACGCTGTATTCCATATGAAGAGTGTGTAGACGTGACTTTCCCCATTTTTTTGCAACAACTGTCTGATTTTCTGAATGCCAGACAGCACACCAAGCATATGTGGATAAATCATATGCACATACTGGGCCTGTCAGACTTACAGGGCATGGACTGTGAGACTTCCACAGCACGTGCTATGGGTGTGATGCACTGGACTTGGTAACCATGTCTGGGACTGTCCAGGCCTCGGCATTTAAAATCTGGCATCTCCCAATGAACAGTGTAGCAAAGGCACTTGACTCTGCTGGCTGCTCTCCTGACAGCAGTGGGCAGTGTGCTTCTTCCAAGAACTGATTCAGGGGGCTAAATGAGATTCCTACTGCAAATTACACAATGGAGGCAACCACTTCTTTCTCCATTAAGTGTTACAAAACCTTGAGGACTTAGTTTGCTGGGACGAGTGGAAAAAGCAAGACCTTCCTTTTAGCTCTCTGGGTTGTGATGTGGAGTAAGACGTTTATGTGGTCCTGAATGAACCATTTCAGCAGTGCACATGGCCTGCTTGAAGCAGAGCATGGGGTCTGAACCAAGGTCTTGCATGTCAACATCTTAATTACTGTCCTATATGGTGCACAGATGTGGGCTTGCCTCGGTTCTTCCCGTCTCCGTCGTGTTACTTGGCATGGAGTATTTAAATGTGCTTTTGGGTCAGAGAGGAGGACAGTCTGTTTAGCTAAGCAACTGTGATGCTTATTTGTGTAGTGAGACAGCTGGGTCCTGCTTTGGCTCTGCTGATTGTTCAAGAATGGCAAAAGCTAGAACAGCATGATCAGGTAAGGTTGAAACTGCCCTTACAGTATGGTATCTTCTGAGGGACTGGGATCACATTCCCTTGGGGAAAGCAAAGAATTTAATGTGGTACTCATGGGCCCTACTAGAGCATTATTCCATAATTTCTTCCAATTCTGTCGTCTTCTACCTCATATAGATGTTTTTGGTGTTTTTTTTCCTTTTAAATGAGCGACTCTATTTGGTTAATATTGGTCTAGTTTGTGAAGGTGGAATTCCTTCCCCCTCCTATGCCTCCCTGCCACTAGGTGGATAAATAGACTATTTCATATTCAGCTCCTACTCCAACACCCTCCAGTCTTGCCTCTTCCTAATTTTTAGGAACCTGTTTTCAAACACATTATACATACTGTGATCCTCACCTGGCAAACATGTACACTGTACTTTCCTGCTAGAAGCCACTATGTTGACTTCATGGGACTAATCATGTAGTTTACTTAAGCATATGCTGAATTATTTTTCTTTTTAGAATGGTAGCAATATAAGTATCTTTTGAGGACTGTGTATTGCACATATGGATACACAGAATTTTAAATGTTTTGGATTAGGTTCAAATAGATTTACAAACATTTTGAATTGGCACAAATCCACGTGTGACATGAAGGCACCTAAATAGGAAAATACTAGAGCTGGATTACTGCTTCTGCAATAGACATCACTGCAGATCTGGATCGTGTTTGTGTGCAGTGACTGCCTTCTTGCTTGGATTCTTTGCCGTTTTTGTGATGTGGACCTAGAAATAGGTACCGTTTGTACCGGAGGCGAGCATGAGTGGAAGAACGACTCTGTTGATCTTCGCTGCCCTGAACATTTCTGCCGACCTTCCACGGCATTCCTGTGTGCACCAGCACTTCAACTTGAAGCAGTTTTGCCCTTTGCAGTGAGTGCCTGAAATGAGAGATTTGAGAGGTGAAAGTTCTAACAGTTGGAAGTATAATCAAAAGGTCTACTCGTTCTGGTATAACTGTATGTGGACACTTCATCTTCACCACACACATCCTGCAGCAGGGGGAATGCTGCAAATGTGTGTAGGTTGGAGGTACGCTGACAGGTATGTGCAGTGGTGCGCTATAGTCCTTAGAACCATAAGGAGAAACAGATTAGTGAATAAGAAAAGTATTATTCTACTCGTAAGCAGTGGCAGGGACAAAAGCTGTAATGGTAAATGAAGAATGCTATGGAATTAGTGATGCTTAATGAGAGGGCAGCTTTGCAGAAACAGTGAAGTTTGAAGACTGCTGTAACAAAAGATGTCATGTTGTGAAAGAGGAACGTACAGGGTGAGGATTCAGTTTGAAGGGAAAAGGATCTAAGGGAAGATGATCCAAGCCTTGAAGTGATGTTAAAATGGAAGATTAGTGCTTAAAAAAGAGTATGTTTGTCTAAAGTGTAACAATAAAGACATCCATGAGTGGATTTTTAAGTAAAGTTCTAGAAGAGGCAATACGTATGTGTCAGGCGCAGAACAAACTGAAATACAAAGAGAAATCTGAAAAACACAAGATACTTATCTGCATGTGCCATTTCAAGAGACAATTTCTCAAAAATCAAACTGGAGAAGTACAGGAACATGGAAAGTTAGAGAAAGAGTTGCAGCAATGTGGCAGTCTGCAGGAGTATTTGAAATACTCTCGATACTGACAAATGTGCAGAAATATGTAATAAACGTATCATTATGTTAATATATGCAGTGCAAGTAAGAAACCACTTATATTAAGTGAAGAACAGCATTCCTCAAGTGAAGAGAAAGTGGGTTTTTTTAGGAATGCTAATGGAAAAAAGCTATAAACTCAAAAGATTGGCCAATTAAAATAAGGATAAATGGTCTGTACAGAAAAGAGAACAGAATGAAAATAAATGTGATAGAAGAAAGTGGAATAGAGAACTGTAGAAGAGTGAAGAGTGCCTCTGAAAGGCTTTAGCAAAGAAGCAATTTTACTGCTGTTAAAATGATCTCTGAAAAAAATGCATTGTTTAAACATAAATAGTAAGATTGACATACAGAAGGTAGCAACCTCTTCTGGGCCTAGAAGAATGAGGTAAATGTTAAGAGGGTCAGTATAGCAGAAAGTGAAAAAGACAACCCATGACCCTTGTGGGTCATGTAACATGACGTGAAGATGTATTCATGTATGTCTTCCATTAAAACACAAGATATGGCTTGGAGAAGACACAGATCTGTGATCAGAACTACACAGGATATTTCACAAGGAAAGAGGCTAGGAAATCAATTGTGAACCATGGCAGCAGATGGTATCATTTGCAGACTGGAAAAACATCTACTAGTTGGGTTCTCTATGTAATAATTGCAGAGAAAAAGGGTAGAGATTATGACCATATGTAGACTCTCAAGACTTAAATAAAAACAGAAAAGGAAAATTTTTGCTGGCTTATAGAAAGACGAATTTTGTTTGAGATGTCAGAAGTCAAATTATTCAGCAAATTTAATGCATTAGCAGGATGTAGATGGGTTTTCCTGGATAGATGACCTCAGTTTTTTAAAGTTCTGCTCTGCTGTTTTGAAGCGCTACCTTTTGATCTGTATTTGGCATGAGGTATATTGCATGGAGCAAATGAGACAGTGGATATTTAGCAGGTATGGACCTAAGTCCTGATGATCCATTGAATATCAGAGTAGATTGAACAGAGTATTTGACATTCGAAAGCCAGTAATTTTAAACTGAATAAAGCCAAGTATTAATGTCAAACAGTGGAAATTATATATAAGTGTCCAGGGGAGACAGACCTCAGAGGGAATTTGTTATGTTGAATCAAAGAGTTAGAGAGTATTGAACATGTCAAAACCTGGAGATAGGAAGAAGACTTAAAATATTGTGAAGCATACTAATTTATGTCAGCAAGTGCTTGTCTAACTTTGAAGGATGTGCAACTCACTTAAGACGACTCTTCCACAAAGTCACTGCCTGAGCATGGGCTCCAGGAAAGAGGAGAATTCAAAAGCTTTCACATCAGCCAATATACTTTAATGTGTTAATTCACTGAGGGACCTAAGAAGATGCATGTAGAGGATGGTTAGGAGTAATCTTACTTTGCTGTTATAGAACTGTTGTTTTGCCATTTTCATTTGCATCAGGGCCAGTGACAGCTACAGAGGTGGTATATGCAAGTGCTGAAAAAGAGAGAGGTTGTGTTACTAGTCTTTGAAGAGTCACTGGACTAGGCAGTTCTGTAGGAGAAAAAATGACACATATACTTGTTTATATTTATTCCTTCCTTTGAGATACCCTTTCTTCCTTGCAAACCAAATAATAACGAAAAAAGGTTTAGTCTTTGTCTGCTTTCTGTTGAGATCTAATGAAAAGCCACGTTCACTACTCTCCTTTTTTGTTATTAAATGTCTTCCTAACAGTGGATGGAACATGTTTGGTAGATAAGTATAACGGCAGTGATTAAGACATATCTTTTTGAATAAAAACGTTATTGTCTAACCAACCGATACTTTTTTTTCTGACTATATCAGAGAATATCAACATTTCCAAAACACCTTTCCTAAGGAAAAGCTAGATGGAGAAATGTCAAAAATCAGTGTCTTGGTGAAATATCAAATGCGTGAACTTTGTGGAGTGCAGGGAGGAGGACAGGTCTCTGAGTGGAGAAAACAGTTAAGTAAGTTTAGTATGCATTTTGAGGAAAGTAATTCTGATGGTGGAGCTTGGCAAGGGCATGAATCTTAAGTCTGGAAAGCTGCATGAAATGTCTTAAGAGTTTGCTTCATTTGATAGTCTACTATTTGAAAAAAGCAGGACAAACACCTTGAAGCCAAACCAGAAATGTAAGTAAGCCCAAGGCGGCATTACGTTTTGTTTTCCCTGCCTCTAAATATAGTAACTGTTTCCTTAAAATCTGCATTGCAGCCGTATTAACTTAATTTTACTTTTACCTTTAAGTTTACATAGTGTAAAGAGGGAACTGAGGCTGGCTAGCAAACTGTGGGCTTTCCATTTCCCAGGGAGTTGTGGTCATAAGTAAGAGTATGGATCCACTCCTGCAGTGTTGAAACATGATTGAGATCTCTACTGAATTCTCATTTTCTCCTGCCTTAAGTTGGTGGGTTGGCACTAATTGTTTAAAATGAGGGATTTGGAGAAGCAATTTCCAATGGCAACTGTGTGCTACTAATTGGATAATCATAGTATATTGGCACACAGTCACACTGTCTCCTGGCAGTTCATGCAGCCACACATGGAGAACAGGGAATTCTTGAAGGTAACTGTGGTCTGTAACCTTGGCTGTGAGGTGCTAAGTTTCATATCACCTTGAACAGTGTGTTACCTGAACGTGGGATATGTGTAGTGAAAGATTTCCTCAAAAATGGGTGTGCCTGTTGCTGTAAAGAAGGATCCCAGCCTTAATTATGTCCGCTGTGGAGCTGATGTACTGGCATGTGGAGAGCTGCCTCTTGTAGTCTTCTGTGACTCACAGTTAAGTACTCTAAATGGGAGGGAAAACCCCTGAAAGGATGGTTTAAGGAGCCTGTGATAGTGGCAATCAGTTTTTCACTGTGAAATACAGAGTGATTCAGGTTTTAAAAAAAATAATCCCACCACAGCTCTACCTCAGAATTTGTCAGGAGACACCGGACAGCCAAGGAGCTGAGCACCTGTTTATAAAACTGCTGAATGCTTGTTAAGTCCGCAGTGGACTAACGCAACACACTGCCTCTTTTCCTGAGTTACGGTATGCTCTTTTAGCAGTAGAAGTTCTGTTTCTCGAGCTTGACCTCATGGATCTGGCACTAATGGTACCAGATGGAGAAAACAAAATACAATAACATAATTGGAATAAGCCTGTAGGTTTGTAGAGAACTTCTTGCTTGTAGGTGACACAAAAAAAAAGACTGTGTCTGTAACTTTTTACTTAACAAATTAAGAAAATCAACTACAGGCGCCTTTAAAATAGTTCCTTTCTGAGTTGACACATATCTGTATATGACATTGCCAACATTCAAAGCAAGTCTGCAGACAGTTTTCTGAAAGGCTGTTGTGAATCCCCATTATTTTTGCTTTTACGTCTTCTACCAAAAAAATTGATTCCTTTGAGCACTGATGTGATCTTTTGGATCTCTTCCCCATAAGCCTCAGTTAATAATTGAAAAATTTCTGTTTTTTTAATTTCATAAGAAACTTGATGTTAACTTGCTGATCATTCTTGCAAACTGATGTTTTCTGATCAAGATTGAGAAAACGTCTATATTTGAACACACCTCCGCTTGTACTGAGTGAAGCGATTGAGTTGATTTCTTGTTCTATAAGTGCCTCTTTGTCTCTTCCCTCCCACTCATGGTTCCCAAGCTTAAGGGTTAGTCTCAGGGGTTTTTTTGTGTTGGACCTCATATATCATACTCTGTGCTCATTTCCTTCCTAGGGGGAGCTTGATCCTATGTAGACAGATTTCTTGGTTGAGTGGAGGATATGTCATTGATCCCTATATCTGTCTGAAACCTGGCATTCCTGATATGCAGCATAGTGTAACTCTGTGCTTCATTTTCAAACTACGTGAGTTCACACCCCTCAAGCATTTTTTCAAATTTGGTTTCAGAGGGGCTGCAAATGAAACCTATTTGGATCTGCTAAGTTCCATCAAGTATTGTGTCATGCTTGCAAATTTTGCATGTTTTCAATACATAACCATAAATTTGCCCAGGTGTGCTGAAAGTGTTAGTGAGTTTTAGCCTATCTTTTGATGAACTTGGTCTGACATTTGAGTTTGTAAAAAAATACAGAACTAGGTAGCTTTGCACTGTTTGATTGTCGATGTTACTGTGCAGCTTTCATAGTAGCATAGACAAGGGACGTATGTGTTCTGTCATTAAATGGTAGCTCATTTACTGACAGTTCAGTGTCTGAAGTGTGCTGCCTTTCTCCATAAAGATTTTGTGAGGAGATAACTTGGAGTGTAAAGTTCTCCCAATGTTCAGAAACATTTCACCAGGGAATACTTATTAATTTTAAAAACTTTTTTTGCCAGCTGTATGAACCAGAGCCAGACATGTAACTGGTTTTTTTTTTTTTGAGTGTTAAGATATGTTTCCCATAAAGAGAGTTTTATGGTAATAGAAATACTTAATTACTGAATTACTTAAATACTGAATTACAGTGTTATTTGCTTGAATCTATGTTGCTACAACTAGTGTGTACTAGTTTTCCAATATATCCTGATAGGTCCAAATGGAATACTATACCTTAAACATACGAGAATTTAGAGGCAATAGATCAAGTAGGTTAGGGAAGTGTACTCCTGCTGACCTTGTTTTTTTCAGATTAAGAAAAAGATTTGAAAATTAGAGTAAAATCCTTTTCTGAGCCACTGAGGCACAAAATAATCTAGACCACTTTAAAGAGCAGAACTTGCTTTCCCTTCATGCTCTTGGAGTTTAGCAGTTGCTTCACTGACATTACACAGGCTGTATCTGTAGTCTTTCATATGTTTAATAAGCAGAACTGAAGACCACCTTCTTAAAAGAGAACTTACTTGAAGGAGTTAATTCTTTGATGATAGATTTTTAAAATAGTCTCTCCAGAATGCCGCAGAAGTGGTGAGGTATAAGTATGTGACATCATTCCGTAGCTGCTGAAGTATGATGAGATGAACATGTTATTGTAGGTGGCACTGTGCAGTCAGCAGGTGTGTGATTCTGAATGCCTTTACTTGAATTAATCAGTAGTTTACTAGGAGAGATGAAATTAAAGGTCTGAAAACAAATATTGTTTACTCATGACTCATTGAAGAAGAGGCAGAATGCTACAGTATAATCAAATGAATAGTATTGTAGGCAGCTGAGGTCTTGGTTTGGAAGCAGCAATCGATACGTGAGAGCTGGTAACAGGTGATCTCACTGGGCCCTATCCTGCCAGGTTTTGGTGGTGCTCTGCTTTACTGTGGTGTGCTTCCAAGCTCCTCACATGACTTCAGCCAGCCATGAGTCAGGATGTTTTTCTTCTCTGGTACAGTAAAAATGTTCAGTTAAAGAACAGGGTGGATATTCTTAAGGGCAAGCAGGCAAATTGCATTTCTCAGCATCGCCCACTCCAAGTCAGAGCTTTTAGAGTATTAATGTTTGATGATAAGTAACATCAAGAAAGAGTAGTTGTGAAGAAGGTAAAAATAGACTTCAGTTAGGGAGAGATTTTATTTCAAACCTCCCTCTAAATTAAATAGAACAACTTCCGCTTGTAGAGTGCAGCTACAGTCATTGTAGTCCTTTCTTTCTCATTGCTATGAAAGAGCTACAAAGGCTTAACTTAAAACAGACTTGTTAAGCGAGTAAAGAAGTGTAAGAGGATGTGAGTTGCTTATGGTAAATTACGTCTGTCTATTCTTTCTTCAAGGATTTCCGACTGTGTGAAATTTGCTTCACTGCCATGTTCTGTACTGAGAGCATTTTTAAGGAAGTACTACAGAGCAATTATTGTTTTGAGTTAGTTGCAATTAGCCAGAATTTTTTTGGGTCTCTACTCGAAGTATAGTGATGGAAAATCAGTGGATTCTTTCGATTCTTTCACTTAGGAACTGGAACTGTAAATCATTCACCATAAAGAAGCTAGTACCAGCTCAGAGTAAATTATGGCCCCCCCTTTGCTTTTCTTTTAAGGGATGCAGTGAGAGAAGGAAAGAAATGATCATAAATTCATGCTGCTGTTTATTCCCAAATAACATTTTTTTTGTTTGTTCCTTAATGGCCCAACACTGATCTTTATATATAGAATGTACGCTCCTACTCAGATCTTCATGTGATATAAATTGTGGTAGCTTCACGGACATCAGCCAAGCTGAGCTGTTTTATACTGGCTGAGGCTTACCACAAGATGTAATAGACTAATATATTCCTGTGCAACACTATAAGTTATGTCAAGTTCTGGAGCTTCTCATAGTGGGAGGTTCTGGTTAAATGTTTTTATGATTAAAATTGCAATGACAGATTTGGATGGGTGATAAGTGCGTTGAAGTGATGGATCTGCATTCTGGCAGTGTTTGTCAGAGGGTTTTTTTTGATGGCTTAATCTTCAGCTATTACAACTGGTTGCTCAGTTTCTTTTCTTTTACTCTTCCCTTCTCCCTCTGTGTTTCTCTGTTATTTTCCTTGATTTCTGGTCTGTTGTGTTTTCCCTGTCTCTGACCAGTCTTGACAGGATTCTCATTGGTTGAACATAGAGGACAGGACGAGGAAGGTGTCTTAGATACTTCTTGCATAATTTTTTTTGGCATGATGAGGTCTAAGTGACAGAGAAAGCAATAATTAAAGCATGAGTTCTTCAGGGCAGGCTCAGAGAAAGTATGATCATTCAATTGCAGGACTATTAGGTGGAAAAATTGATAGTCTTTTATACACTATTTAATTGCTTTTTACTTGGAAAAATATGTGAATTTACCAACTAACAAAAAACAAAATACATTAATAAACCCCAAGAGAGTAAATCAGATTGCCTTAAAAAATCCAAGAAAAGAGACACAAAATAGGAAGGTCTATTGTCTCCTAATGGGTACACTGCGTTAATCTTATGCTAAGAAGTCCTGGAGAGCACTTATTGTCATATGATGCTGTAGTAATGTGTTTTGTTGTCATGCACTGTCTTTTTACAGCCCTTCTTTTTCCCAAGGGACATTGAATTCCATTAGGGGGACATTTTGCTTTTCCTGGTACTTGGCAAGAGCATAGGGCAAGTCAGATTTGCAGCTATGGAAGACAGCCTAACTCCAGTTTTTTGGGATTCTCAGGAATCTCTTGGGCACACAGTGATCTTCTCTAATCAGCTGAGATGGATTGCTTTTGGGAAAGCAATATATCTGCTTTCCAGATTACCAGAATATCCTTTAAGTAACAAAAAGTAAAATAGTTAAAATGAAGCAAGTTTTATTCTAGCAAATAAAAACTCCGTTTGTAGGAAAACCTGTAGGTTTGGTTAGTTCTGGATATTTGTGAAAATACAGGTCAATCTCTGTTTACAATTCTCTGTGACTGGAGTTATCTTCTGAAATGCGCGGATTCTACCAAGGCATTTCTTGCATCAGCCTTACTTCTCTGCCCAGAATGTCAGTTGAATTGCAATTTCCACCTATTTCTTCTTCCTAGATTGCATGATTTGCACTGTGAAACTTTTTTTCTTTCTGTAGAAGCGGTAACGTTATATGTAATCCCATGCTTTATCAGTAAAATTTTACAATTTCCAGTCTGTGGGATGTCACTGGTTATTCATACATCTCACATGATGATAATACAAAGGACTGGCTTGCATGCCCACATCCTTTTGGAGTTCAGGCAGATATTCATGGGATATGAATGGACTCAGTGCTTTGGTCTGCTATGACAGTTTCTGTTCTCTTAATTTCTACTTCTGAATCTAACATCATGAAGCACATCCTCCCTTTCGTTTTTGCTACACCTTGTAAACAGAACTGAAGCTTTTTTGTGGGTGGTAGATCAGTTGAAGAAGTGGTTAAGGTAACAACGTGAGAGAAAAGACTAAAGCAGTCCAGACCTCCTTCAGTGTAAGTGGGGATCATCCCACTGCCACCATTGAAGATGGCCTATAAAGTTACTGTGAAATCCATGAGGAAGGGAAGCATATTCTGGAAAACAGCGACACTGTAATGCAGCTTTATTTACTATCCCTTTGGGGCACCTTGCTTCCTTGATGAGCAAGGCTTCGTTTCATCTGTGTAAAACTCAGCTGTTTCTCCTCCAGCCCTGTCCCACAAAATATAATTTGAATGATAGGGAGGATTTTAAGAAGCACTTTCAGTCTGCAGATGCTCTAAGTAGATCTTCATGTTAGTTGCAGTAGGTCAGCAGTCACTGCTGAGTTACAGGTAGTTAAAGCCATGGAAGGATCCAATTGCATACTTTTTTTCTGTCTTCCTTTTTCAACAGTTACATCGCAAACCAGCAAAAATTAGAAAGTATCAATGACAATGAAGTTGGATTCTATGTTGGACTTAAAAATCTGTGAGTATATGGGATGCATATTTTATGAATCTGTTTTTTGTTAATTTCTTTCAAAGAAGCATGTAGAGACTTAATCAGAGTGTAGGCCTAACTTCATGTGTTATAGAGGACAGTTGCAGATCTTGTAGTTCAGCCTTCTTGAGATTTCACCCACACTCTTACTTTAACCATTATTACCATTATGGTTTCCATTGTATTTTAAATTAAATATTCTAACAGTTCTATGTATTTTCACAGGACCGTGGTGGATTCAGGCTTAAGATTTGTGTCCCGTCATGCGTTTGTGAAAAATGTCAACCTACAATACATGTGAGTAAGGATGTCTGCCTTCATAGTCAGAACTACCCAGCTTATGTTAATTTGTTTAATTGTTAATTTATTACTCTCTTTTACAATTTCCTTAATGTAAAATGTTTTAAAAAGAAATAATGGTCTTCTGTTTCTGTTTGACTGTACAAAAGATATGCATGGTAAGGAACTGGCAGATCATAAGAACATAACATAGGATGAGATTATCTATTATCCTGTCTGCAACAATGGACTCTGGCTGCATCTGTTATGGTAGGTAGTGTAGCACAAAGAGTGTGTCTCTCAGCTGAGTGGGTTGGTGCCAAGGTTATGATGTCCACATGATGCATCAGTAACATGGGTTTGGCTAGCTTTAGTGTGATTTAATGATATGAACGTATTTTAGCAGCTGCAGTGCAGTAGATGCATGCATGGAGTATATCTAATGTCATTTGACCAGTGTGGATTCTTTGTGACTATGAACTTAAGTAAGGTCAGTAAGGGGAGATGATCATAAAATTGACTTTAGAAGTTCACTCAAGATTTGAGCTAATGCATCCAAAGCAGAATATAAGAATGAAATTACTTTCGCAACCAAATGCAGTTTTTGGTCCTTAAACTTCTGGAAGTGGAATTAGCGCCTGTGCAGCTTTTTGACTATGATTTCTAGGTTTCTTATACTTTTGATTTAGCAAAGGCTGAACTGATCAAAATTCTTTATGTAAGTATGGAGAAAAATGATCAACTAAAATGAAAGACTTTTCAGTATACATACATGCCCTTGGAGAACTGTCATGCCTTTTCGTGGGACTGGCATGGAATATCATGCTTTGCTTCTTATGTGGAAGACTGTGGATCAAGTCCTACAAAACATTGAGAAGGGCTCAGTTCCTCACAGGTACCCTGTTTTAGCCAAGTATTCAAGTGTGCATTTCGGTCCATCCATCTTTGCCTGATATATTTAGCACTCAACTGAACTCCTTGCTTTTGTTGAAGTCTTAATGAGATTTGGAAGACGTGAGGCCAAGCCTTTGGCTTGTATAGGATGCCTCCTTGTGATATGGAAGAAATGCTGAACTGAGCACAGGGCTCATTGCTTTGCTAATGAAACGGAATCACTTTCTGTACCTCTGTTTTCCAGAGTGGCAATTAATTCATGTAAGGAAGTAGACATGAATGTCCTTAACTGCATAAACAGTAACTGCTGTCCCTAATGTGGAGCAATCATTAGAGAATTATGAACCAGATCTTGGGGGCCTGTGAAGCTTACATATTGCTTCATATAGTCATTAATGAAGTTAATAGATTTTACCATAAATCAGTTGGTGATATAAGGGAAATATCTTCTAGAGTGAATTTGTGTGTTTAGCTGTTTAACAATTGCTTAGTGAATTATGGTTGTAAAAGATGAAATTCTGTCTAACCAAGTGTGTGTGCACTGGCTGGGGGAATGCACAGAGGGAACTTACTGGCTGAGAGGCATCTTAGCGAAGAGAGATTAAGTAGCTGTGCTGGGACAGAATCTCAGTGTAATGCAGCAGAACAAAACATATTCAGCCGGAGATCAGAAGGAATGTTCTGTTGGATTTTTACATCTTTCCCCTGTTAGCTTAGCTGCTGGGAAGGCTTCTGTCATGATACTGTGTACAGATGAGGACACTAAGTCTACCCATCTTGAAAGATAATACAAAGAAAAGCAACAGAGCTACAAGGAGCTTGTAAAACAAATAATTTAAGGAGACTCAGAGGCTCAATATGTTCTGTCCAACAGAGAGAAGAGTCTCTCTGTCCAAGATTGAAAAGGAACATAAATCTTACATTTAAAAGGTGAGCAATTACGGTAAGGAGAGCAACCAGTTCTCTCCGTGAGCATCACTACAGAGTAAGAAATAATGTGTTTAATCTGGAGGAAGCTAAATAGATGCTTGGAAGACCTTGCCAGCTGCATGGCGAAGTAGACACTGCAAAAGGTAACTGAGACAATTAGTGGGATCCTCTTGATAGGCTTTTTTGCCTATTTCCTTAGGGAAATGAGGTTCATGCAGTCACAAAGTGTCTCTATCGCCAGTGGTTGCTTCTGACCAAAACTTATACAAGTAAACAGGTTTTCTGTAAACTATCTATTGGACAAAACAAGGAGACCCTATTAGAGTTCCCAATTAAGGAGACAATGTCATTGTGCATATATGACCCGCTAGGCACTACAGAATCCATGTGGACAAGATGCCTTTAAAATACTTCAGCCACAGGGAGAGCTTCAGCTGGAGCATACAGTCAAACATGGACTACTTACCTGTTGGTAAGGCTTTACTAGGTCTGTAGTTTATAAAGCTGCTTATTAGAAACTAATTAGGCTGACTGACATCTGTTCAGTTGATGTACATGGAATCCTGATCCAGATTATTTACATTATGAACCAGGAGCTTACCCAGTCTCGTACTGTTTTCTTTTGGTAGGGATTTAGTAATGTTAGCAGACACAGGATAAGCCCAGAGAAGATGGAAAATGTTAAGCGGCACCACCTACTCTATATGCATGTGATAGAGCAGTAAGTATGGAAATATTTTTTGCCAAGGCTGATCTATCATCCATGCAAAAAATGCATTTGTTTGTTTTCTGTCACTAAAATGCTTCTGAGCCCCCCAGTGAATCACTACTTGTTGCCGTCAGCAGTAAAACTGCACAGGGAATGAACCTGTTGTGGTTGAGACAGTGAGAACTACTAAGAGCTGAAATAAATTCACTTTCCAAGAGTAACCTCTGAATAGAAGCATTTGAGAAATATTGCATTTTATTTTAAAACATCAGACTTTTAGTGTCCTGTAACAAAAACATGGGGTCCAAACACTTTCTGAAGACTGATGCAACTGTATAAGCTTTTATTTTGCCAGTGATGCTGTGGCAGTTTTGCTTTTCTTCTGTGAAGAATCTTTTGATGTAGTTAAGGATCTTTATTATATGAACATATTTATTTATTGTATGAATCATGTAAGAATATCAGATTATAAGGAACTTATTGACACACATATTGTTAAGCCCTTTTTTGTCTTTACCTTATTTTCTTGGCCAAATTTCTGTAGCTCAGCTATCTTCTAGAGTTAGTGTATGCTGCAAATTTTTGAGTAATAACATAAATAACAGTAAAATAAATGCTCTATATAGGTATTACTTAAAAGCTTTGCTCATCTAATTCTAGTATTCTCATTTACCTTAGACTCAATTTAGTCAACAGTCCTCTTTAACAAGCAATTAAACAGTCCTAGTTTAGTAGTGCTGTAATTTATAAGCTTATCTGCTGCTAACAGTACTTTTAATGGACCTGTGGGATACACATGCATAGCGTACTGTCAGTACCTTCAAAAACGAAAATATATTTAACATCAAGCATGTATTTCCAAAAATGTCTTAACATAGCTGTTGTTACATACCACGCTATGTAATTGCATTACTGAGTTATAGATTTATAAGTGTAGTGCATATACACCTCTACATATTAGGATGCATTCGTATCTCTACACGGTTTGGGTTTAGGTAAGACAGCCAAATGAAACCATTTGAGATATTTTTGTGAATTTCCCTTGCTTGCATTCAGGGCTGGCCCCAGCCATAGGCAGAGCAGGCACTTGCCTGTGGAGGGAGACTGAGCATAGCAAAATGGCCATTCCTTCGCCTCTTCCTCCCTGTTCTTCTTGTATCTTTTCCCTCTTCTTTCTTCTTGCCTCCTCTTCCCAGGAGTGCTAGAAGTGGTAGAGCCTGTGCCTGTGTAGCTAACTGTGTGATTATTTATGCAGCTTCCCAGGCTGCTTTTGCACTCCTCATGTTGCCACAGGTTTGCTTTTAGCTAAATTAGGGCTAGCAAGTTTAAAATGGGCTTAATAGTCACATATAAAATATGGGCACGGTTTTGACTGAACTTGGGTCCCATTCTTAGGTATAGCTTTGGAGCCAGATTCTGTACTCCACAGTTTTTTGAGTTGTTTTTTGTTTTTTGTTTTTTTTTCTCTCAGAAATAAAGGCTTTAGAACCCCAGATGGATCTTTGGGCTGCTGACCATGATCTTTTTGTGTGTAGTTGAATTGGGGAACTAATTTATATTCTTTTTCCATGGAAGTGGAAGTGTGGTATTTAACTCTACTGCATTATAAGCCTAGTAGTGATTTTTTTCACTTAACATGAATTAAAGAGAGGTTGGTGCTCAGTTTATGAAAAATATACATAAAATTGAACTGTCATTTAAAGTGATGATGTTATGAAAAATTTCTGTTGAAACTTGAAAAACCTTAAGGTTTTAAACTTTTTTTTCTAAAACTTGAAAAACCTTCTACATGGCTACAGTCTTGAAAGAACTAAAAATTTCAAACAATGATCAAGAATATAGGCACAATAATTTTATATTACTTTTCTTACTGTCCTTACTTCCTTTTCCTGATGCATATCAAGCAAAACTGGTGAAAATCTGAAAAGACAAAGTTATCAAGGTACTTCTGTTTTTTCAAGACTTGAGCTATTAAAAACAAAATAATGACTCTTTATTCTTTTGATAGTTTTCATTAAATTAACAATTCCAAATGTTTAATTGCTCACATGGAGTCATTGGTACCTACACAAAATGTTCAGAAAGTAACATACATGATGACATTTGGGCAGCAAGCCTGGGTCACGAATCTAAACAAGTAATGGCTATTTTTGTGCCAAAAGTTTGCAATAATCTCCCAGAAGCAATGACTGGCTTGATGCTAAAATACAAGAAGATATATATATGGCAGCACATAATTTTTACAGTCTCCTATCTGGTAGAATTCATAGCTTTGAAGCATAAGCTCAGCACCTTACGAAGAGATGGGATGAGTTAGAGGACCACGAGTAAGTTGAGTAAGGAAACACATGAGGAACCAGGAGGAAACCTTTAGGAAAGATGAGACTTCTGTCCTGCCCATGAAGTAGGTGGGCTGTTATGTCTGTACTGGATTACTAACAGCGAACTTTCCCCAGAATTGTTCTTTATGTTTCTAAGATAGTCTTGAAAATTTCATTTTTGAAGTATTATTTTCTTAAAAGAAAAAAAAGAGAGAAACACTGTCTCAGAGGGTGGCTGGGGCTCTTATGTAACATGTCTATAGCCTGTTTGCAGATTTGTATTGTGATACTTAAGTGTTTAGAGGGAGTTGGTGGTAAAGGGTTTTGAATCCCCTTTGATTTACTGTGGTCTGGAATCATTGCTTACTCCTGTCTCTCCCATTACGGAGCCAGGGAGTATCACACAAAATGAAATAGCTTCAGCTGGACAGTTCCCTGAGGACCAGATCACCTGATGGTTAGGGAGTTCTTCAGTTATGGAAGAGCAGGGTCCTCTGCAGTGTGGAAATCTGGAGTCAAACTAGGTTGTCACATGACCTGGAATACGTTTCCTCCCACTAGAATAGTGAGTGGATGGGCACCTGTCTGCAGATAAAGTTCACCATGTATCTGGGTGTCTTTTGTGAAAGGTAGGATTTACTTACTGCACAGGTAAGAGAAGCAGGTGCATGCCTTGCTAGGTAAGATCACAGGAGCATCTGCATGTGCTGCTTGGCAGTGTCAGAACTGGAGGGTTTCTCTTGCATGGTGAGTGAAGAGTTGCTTAGGAAGGGATGGGGTTTGGTGTGGTTCACATTGCCTTGGTGCTGGAGGCAAAAGCCCAGGTCTGGATGAGGATTCAACTTCTATCTTTCAGTCTCCAAACATATGGTATATATGTGTTAGGGAAGAAAATCATAGTGACAGTATTCACTTAACCATGGCTTCTGTCCTACATGCAAATACTGCTTTAATTTTGATATGTCCTATTGAATCCATTAGACATTTCCATCAGCATCTGCCGTAGGGTGGTCCAGTTCACATATCTACTGAAATAGCAGCTCATCTCTTTCATTTTTATGTGTTAAGGCTAGTCAGTTTGTGAACTTCAAGCTGTTGTTTGTCAGAAGGAATCAACAAGGAAATATGGTGAATAAAATCTCCTGAAGATTCTGCTGTAAATGTTTGTAGAAGATCCAACTTCTAATTTCCCTGAAAATCTGGAATTTCAGTCAAGTACTGAAAATTTGGGAAGCAAACACTGTTCCTTAGTCAAGGATTTAATCGCTGGTTTTAAATGCAATGCAACTTTTAACTATGGATCCCCTGTGGCGCTTTTATAATACTACATAAAACTCATGCAGTATTTTGGCACATAACACTGATTTGCGCTGTATTGCTGGCAGTTACACAGTTTACTGCTCTCACTGTCTTTAATTGGTGGACTAATAAGACTGTAGAAAAACAGCATTATTTTGCTTTGGGGTGGAGAAGGCAATTTTGTAAGCCTGGGAGGGGAGGAGTATTTCTGATTTAGTTGAACATTTCTTTGCTCTGCATAATGGGAGAGGACCTTTCACTTAATTACCACTGGAAACCATAAATGCTTAATTGACATAAAAAAGCCCAATATAGGCATTTTACAGTTTTCCTTTTGATCTTCTCTGTGGGCACATATTGTACATGCAATTTGAAAAGAATAACTAAAAGGCTCTGATGTGGATGTGTGCTAGCATGTGAGGAGGGCTTATGTGAGTACAGAGTTTGGTGCAGCATCAAAGAAAGGGATACACCCATTTGACTTGTGAATAAATTGAGCATGTAATTAACACCTGGACTTTACAAAATACTTTTGAAACACAATTAAATCTGCTGCTTTTTTGCAAAGAACAGAAGTGCTAAAAGTGAAAATATTGACTCTGGCTGAATTTGAATTTAAATGTATTTGACTTAAGATGCTTAATGAATTTGAACTCTTGAAAGGCGTCAAACCATAAAAAGAGTCTGAGCACCATTTCTTTACAACTGAAACCAAAGAAAAAAGGGCTTTTTAGAGCTAGCTTGAGTTTTATTTTTTTCTAGGAGTTCCAAGCTGTATTTTCAGTGTAAGAAGAAGCAATTATAATTATTGCAATCTTTCTCTTTTCCCCTAGCAATTTATCCAGAAACAATCTCTCAAGTTTGTCCAAGAAGCCTTTCCGCCATCTGGGTTTGTCTGATCTGTAAGTTGTCGTTTCTTAAAATAAAGTTTATTTTTGGCTGAAATGGAAGAACAAGACTTTAAAATTTGTTCCGTTGAATGTAGAGGTCCATCAGTGATTAGGAATGAAATTCTCATCTAAAGAAAGCAGCAATGCTGGACACTTAAATACCAAGAGATTTTCATTCCAGGGCTTCAGGAAGGTCAAGTGTATCTTTTAAAACAATGTAGAGGTCAAAATAACCTCTTTCCTCCAGCTTTAAAATATTTTACTGTGAGATTACTTCTTACAAAACTACTGGTGTTTATATTAAATATTTGATCAAGTGAAAAACCAGCCTTCTATAGATCTTCAAATGAAGCCTCTCTCACATTCTCCACACCTCTACAGCTGCTATGTGTATGATTGAATACGGATATTTTTATCAAATTCTTCCATTTGCATTGTGCTTTATACAATCTTTTGTTAATGAAACACTGGTAATTGTTTCAATATTAAAATTTATCCTCTGTTCCATCAAGCAGAATGGTGCACATTCCAAATTTATGGTCATGTGCATTTTTTGCTAATATGCAAGACTGTAGAGAGTGTGCAGGAGCCTTGGTAGGGCTGGGTCTGCAGAGGAGAGAAAGTTTGCTCTCATGGAGCTCAGAGCAGAGTCAGAAGTTGTGCAAAATGCCAGTTGAAGAACTGCAACACCAGCTTTGCAAACCTTGATCTCTTACAGTGAATTTCAGCATATGAGAAACGAAATGAGCAAATCTAAGTGCCACAAAGAGGTTATGCCCCTTAGGTATGTTTTGCTGATAATTAAGTTGGTATAATCACTTTCTTTACACCCCAGAAAACATTGCTCACTGGAATTTTCTTTCATAACTTGGCGGTCGCCAAACGCTGATGGAGAGACTCTAGCTAGTTGCAGAGTGCTCCTGTTGTTGTATGCCTTCCATTGGTCTGTAGGTTCTGAAGTCACTGTTTCTTAATATACTGTATCTAGTCCCTGCCAAAAAGCCATTATTAGTGTGTACTTGCTTGTAAATTCTAATCTTTGTAGTTGTCATGACCTCACAAAACACAGATACAGGACTCAGACCCAGTGCACATTGTGAAGCTTGGGTTTGTCCTCATTTGTCCAAACAGGCAGTGGAGAAATGGAGTAATCTTTGCCCCTCTCCCTAGGTTGCAGAAATGTAAGAGCAGGTGTATGCTAGCTTAGGAAGCACTCAAAAAAAGGAAATAACTACAGTTTTGAGGACATACTCTGCTGCCAGTAAAAGGTTCATAGGAAGCACAAATCAAGCCACTCTTGAATCTCTCCCTCTCAGGCAAACAGCTTCTTTAGGCTGTGGGCGGAGTGAGTGCTTACAAAGATTTTGAAGGAGAAGAGTGTCAGTGTTGCTGATCTTTCTAAAGAAGTTGGTTTGCCTGGGGCAGAGAGAAGTGAAAAAAGATTTGGGACAGAGAATAGGAGAATCAAATGTTTCAAATATGTGATGGGAATTATGGAACTGAAGTTTAATAGGACAGGGATGTAGCACTTAGAGGCAAAACAACTGGCTCACGTGAATTAGGAGAGAATATGTTTGTGTTGTTAATGTTAAGCATTAACATGGCCATGCAGTTTCATGGTAGTAGAAGCACAGGGAGGGCACTGGGAGTGAGCCAGACAAGGGAAAAACAGGCATTGTAAAGGTTAAACTGAGGACTATTTGAGATATGTGCAATCAGGACAAAGTTGAGCGAGAAAATGTGGGTAATAAAATTGAGGTAGTGTGTTGTGGGCTTGGGAAAGGATTGGAGTGTATGGACAGGAGAACTAAAGTTGTGCAAGCAGAGACTGCAATGAAGTGATTTAAAGAGACGTGGGGGAAGTGAGGAAAAGAAAGTGAAGGGGAAAAATGCAGAGCCTGAGCAGAGTAAAAACAGTGATAAAATGACTATCAGTTGAACAATTCTGTTGGTAAGTGGCTAATACACAGGTGGAAGATTTGAAGGAGAGGGGAAAGAAGAGTATTGGAAGGGGAATCTGAAAGGAGAATGATGCCATAATAGCTTCTGATGGGCATCCTCTGAATCTGACAAACAAGTGTCCTATTGTTAGCACTCTTGTAAATGGAACATAAAGGGATGAAAAGTTCAGGATAGGGTGAAGTAAGATTTATTCACCAAGTGTTGTAGAGCAGGAGATGCCACTTTGAAAGACTTCTTTTACAACAAACTATAGCTGCAGCTGTAAAATTGCAGCAAACAAGATAAAGACCTATAATTTGCTTTTACTAGGTCATATTCTCTTTCCTACAAGTATATGTGGAAGGTCATCATACCTCAGTCCAGCATCCTGCCTGTGATGTGGGTTTAACGTAGAATAAAACGGTAGAAAAATAGAACTTCTCAGTCACTGGTCAAGGGAAATCTCTCTTTTACCAGGAAGTTATATGGTGGAACAGAAGATAGGACGTAAATCTTGCTGTTTTGAAAATGTATGTTGTATTTTTTTACCCAAGGAATCTTAATGTACATGCATTGTCTTGCACAACCATATATTGTCTATGCTGTGGTGGTGTTAAGAAGTCCACCAGATTACTTCTGTGATATAAACTGCTCCTTCAGAGACTTATGAGAATGATCTTTGCAGCTGTAAACCCTTAAATAACTGCAGACAGCTTTGGGGGAAAGAGGTTACAGCTCTGATAAGCACAATTTTTCATGATTTGCATACTTTGTGTTCTCAGGAGGCATTTATAATCATAGATTCTGTAAGCATCTTGAATTTAGTTTCTGTACATTGTAAATACCCATGAAAGTTTAAGAACAGTTATTCTCTTTGTAATGAGATTCCTTAAACAGTCACTTGCACGTACCTTATTGGATGTTTTATAAGCCTGTAGGAGAAAAAAATAACACTGGGTCACTTATGATATACTTACTGGGATGTTTGAATTCATATTTCACTTGAATATTATTGCATTACATTGTTGTATAGTTTTATTAATTTTTAAAACTAAAATTTGGTAAATTTGCTGATCTGTGGTTTAAATTCTGTGCAGCATACCATACAGGTAGATGATTAGTTTCTGTTCCAGGGACTTTTTTCCTTTTTTCAGATACATTTTGAAGGTTAGCTGAAATCCTTTTTGATAAGAGTTTCTTAGAGCTTGCCTATAATCCATGATTGTTTTGCTCAATAAGGAATTTACCACCTCACAGCAGTAAACCATTTCTGTCATGATCTGAGGTAGATGAGCAGAGAGTCAGGTGTAGAAGAGAGGAATTCTGATCTCTACTTGACTCTTGACAAAATAAAATGGAGCTTAATGGAAATGCCAGTTCTCCATGTGCTCCTGATTTACACCAGTGCATTGGATAAAGTAGTAGAGCCCCCTGTGTGATCTCCACGATCTATGACAGTCTGGATTCTTGCTGTAAAGACAGCTTCATTCTCTGCATGTAAACTATTATCCACTTGCACTAAGGTTACTAGGGTAGCATTCCTTTTTCTTCTTAACTAGAGGGTTCAACTTCTAATTTCACCCAACTGGGTGCTTGGAGTGCCCCTGCTGTCCGATTTTTTTTATATGCACAACATATTCTTCATTCTAAATAAATGTGATTTTTTTTTGCTGTAGGATATTGGTGGACAATCCATTCAAGTGTTCCTGTGAAATTATGTGGATCAAGAAATTTCAAGAGGCCAAGTTTTACACGGAAACTCAGGATTTATATTGCATTGATGACAACAACAAGAGGACAGCCTTGCTGGATATGAAGGTCCCAAACTGCGGTAATACTCTTTTAACACAAAATTGCTGCTAAAATATTGTGAGACAGGAAAAAAAATATGCTTTTTTACAAGATACCTATTAGGTTTACAAGAGTGCTGCTAAAGGAAAAAGTTTCAGTGGAGATGTTAGGCTCTCAATTGTCTTTTGTTCCATGTGGAATAATTCTGAGAGGTTCATGTAAAGTACTTTTTTATTGTGTGTTCCTTTAAGAGTGTACCATTATTTAGTGTTGGAAAATAGAACATCAATTATGGATAACACACAAGAGTTACATAGCTCACTGGCTTGTTTGCTAAACTAAACAGTAGTGCTTCCAAGCTCAACAGATGCAAAATTTCACCACCTTGAATTTTTTTTCAGGTATTTCATTAATGATATCTTTCTTTTTTGTCAAAAACACAAATGCTGGTGTTAGGACTAGGTAGGACATAGGAAGATATTTTAGAAGAACTGTCTGCTAATAGAGGCAAATTTGCAGTAGCTCTGTTTTTCATACAGATGAAACTCTACTGGTTTTACTTGTAAAGACTATGTAAAAGACTCATAAGAAGCTTAGGACTCTAGCATTTTGCAATGCTGTCTTTTTGGTTAGCTTATAAACACCTGTAGATAGTGGAAAAATGTTATAAGAATGATATAAAGTTGGGTTTTTTTCGTATACAGCTTTGCTGCTTGTATATGTTCCTGGGACTGCTGGTAGAATGTTTTGCCCACTAGTTGAAGAGATTTCTCCTCCTGTGTTTGCAAGATGCAGAGGCCAAATGTTTCTGACATGATGTGACACCTGCTGGTGTATGGAGTTTTTTTGCAGAGCAGGGAGCTGAGGTGCCCAGTAGCAGTCAGGCAAGAAAGAAAGGGAGCAAGGATATTCTCGTGAAGGGCTGATTTATCTTGGAAAAGGTGTAAGTGAAGGTGAATATCAGGAGAAACACAAAAATCGTATCTTTTCTCTTTCTGCCTTTGCCTATTCAGCGTGCTTTTTTCCACTGCCTGTATAGACTGTGTGGCAGGCTCTGATAGCAGCTGCTGGCAAGGAACAGACATGGAGGGGAGCTGCTGCAGACCTAATATGTGCAGCATTTAAAGGCAGTAATGTGTTTCATGGGCACGTATCATTCTGTTGGTCTTGTGTCTAGCTTCCTGCTGGGGCCAGGCATGGTGATGTGTTCACATAAAAAATGATTGTAGCATCTGGTGTTACCAGAGAAAAGCAACCTGTTTAGAGGTTCTTGTGAGCTGCATAGTTGGTCTTGTGTGCTGCAGGATTTGACTTACCAGGTAGCTAGGATTTTTGTTTGCAAATTTGTTGTAAAATACCCAGAATTAAAGCTGTGAGAAATTATTTCTTTCTCCAAAGTTCTTGACCATCTGCAGTCACAACAAACTTGTCTCTGACCTCTTGATGCTGTGGAGGTGCATGTGTATGTACACATGTACACATCCCGTGGGCCTATCTTGACTAAAATACACAACATGACAAGGGAAGGTGGTACTTGCAGCTTGAGGAGGAAGAGGAGGAGGAGCAGAAGAGGTGAATATACATGAGATTCAGACTGGAATTTGCAGTATGTGGAATATGCATATGAGAATGGTGCGTTTTGCTGAAGATCTGTGTGGATGCCAGCTTATGCCTGCAAATTATTTATGTTTGTTTACAAGGTTGTTAGAGGGTTTGTTGAAGGTTCATATATGACAAAACTTTACATAATGGTTTATTTATTTTTCTTTTAGTGACTCTTTCCCTTTAATTTACCTTCTTCTGAAATTAATCTAATGCAGAACATGGGTTTTTAATAAACCTGACAAGACAGAATCCCAGGTGAAGAGGAATGACTGTCTTGGTGAGCGTGGACTGTATTCTGGAAGGTGTCTGAATGGTCTAATGTGTGGCTTTTGTTTTCATTATCTCTGTGGATGTTTATTGGTATTTAAAAGGACAACACTTAATTTCAAAAACTCAGTGATGAAGCTGGTTTGTTTAATCTCCAGAACTTTCTGAGAAGCTAATAGCTTGAACTGAAATAGAAGAATAATTCAGCTTTTGATGTATGTGAAGCTTTTTCCTGTGAACATTGTGACATTTTTAGCTCCTTTTGATGTCAAAAGAAACTTTTGTATGTGGAGTCCCAGAAATTTTTTTACTGAAACATATTCTAATTTTCTCTGCTAATGAACTGGTTTCATCCCATCTCTCTGGTTTGTTTTTATTTTTATTTTTTTTGAAATTAAGTAAACATGCTTTTTTCTTTGTGTGTAGATGATAATTACTTCAGAATACTATAGTATGTATAGCCTGTACATTATGTGGTAAATATCCTGGTAACATGACATCTTGCTACTGTGTGCTATTACTAAATCTCTTGCTGGGAAGTTGGGAGAGGCCGCTGTGTTTACTTGGTCATACAGCTTTGGTTTGCAGGTAATTGATGTGAAAATTAGCAAAGATTCTTTATTTATTGTTTATATGGTGGAAGTGTTTACTAATGTGCTGCTAAAGGCTGTTTGCAATTTAGGTGCCAGTAATTTTTGTAGTTTCTTTTTTGAGGTTCAAAGTCAGGTATGCTTACTGTCTAGAAGATCCTTTCCAGCTGCAGTATTAAAAGTGTCTATCACTATGATGTTTACAGAATTATTTTTTCATCTGATTTTAAAATGTATCTATGTATAATGAAAAATGCTAGATTTTTCTTAAGGTTTAAATTCACAATTACTATGTCAAAGATTTTTAAGTTGCATCTACCACAGTAGTATTGGTAGAGCCTTCTGTGTAGAGGAACAGTGGTTAGTCCTGTCATTTTCAAAGCATTTGGTACTTGTCTGTACAACAGTATCACAACTTAAGCCATGCTCTTTTTTTGTTTCCACGTAATAAACAGCATTATAAAATCAAGAAAGATAACTAAATATGTAAACACTTTATTCTTACTACTACTTTTGTAGGCTCTGGCAGCAATTGCCACTGGTATCGTAATTCCTTTGAAGCTAGGCATGTCCTATACCTGCGGCAGGTCACTCAAAAGTCTTGGTTCACCTGGAACTTACTAAATGCCAAGGAGGCAAGACCATATCTTTAAGGCTGGTTATTAAGGTGTCAGTAGACATTCAATTATTCAGCTGCTGTCATTGAGCTCTGATACTGAAAGAAGTTGTCTTTTTTTGTCGTGTTTCTGGGAGAGGCTCGTCTTGTGCTGCTGTGTCTGCTGTCCTGTGTAGATTTTTGCTTGCTCTGAGTCTCAGTTTGGTTATGGCATTTTGCCTTATCTGGCCAGTTCAGTTAATCAGGTTGTTTTATATATGCTGGTGTGGTATTTGATCTGGCTTCCAATTTTGCTTACTGTCCCAGCTTTGTATGCTTATTTATCATGTATTGTTTTTGCAGATGTTTTCTTTTTTGTCGTCAGTCATGCATGCAAGTTAAAGTCTGCTGGACAAAGTGGCAAGTTAGCCTCATGTACTGATTTGTTTTATGTGTAACGAATGTATATTCAGTCTTGCTGTTTGTTTACATGTCTAGCTAGTAAGCAGAAATGCATGATCTGAAAGCTATGGGATTTTATGAATGCCGAGTTTTTGTCTGCCTCTTTCCTTGCACATGAAGTACTGTGGTGGTGCGCTTAGTGCTGCTTTTTGTGTGTGACTGGCAAAATTTTAGAAGTTGTGATGCACAGTTGGATCCTAAAGAAAAGATATGAGTTGCCCATTTCTTGCTCTGTAGGAAAAGCCATGCATTCTTACAGGCAATTGTTCAGATGACTACAAATGTACTGGAATGGGTCTGGCTTAATTTCGGCCTCTTTCTGGTGATAAATTTTTGTCCTAGAGCTAAATAAGTAAATGGTAGTATCAGACTGGAGGCAGTTGGTTATAAATTCTATGCAGGAAAAAGGCAAACTGAAAGATTGATGCATTTATTTCTTTGAATTTGTAGAAAAGATTTGTCATACTAATAAGCCAATAAAATAAGCATTAGATCTTAGGCAATCACAGTGCAGTGCAGTCTAAAACTACAATCAAAGGCATAATCCAGTGAGTGTTGACATTTTTTTTCCATTATCAGCCAGACTTCACAGATAAGATTATCCAGAGAATGTTACAAGCTGAATGAAGTGAGCTTAAAAAAGTCTTAAACATTCTCCATGTTTACCTTGAAGAATATTCATGGGCTTTCTAGCTGCTGTTATTTATTTTGGCTCAGGAACTGGATGTTATGCAGGGTGTGTGGTAGCAAACTGTTCTTACTTTCTTATTTTGAGTTTTAATTCTGATCTGTGATCATGGGCTGCATGAAAAATACTTTTTATGAATGTTTCAATAATAATGGCATTTCACTGTTGCTCCAAGGTTGAGTTAGATTTTTCCAAACTTAATTAAAACTACTCTCATTACTCCAGCTTTTAAGTGAAAATAACCAGTAATTTATGGATGTTGCAAAAGGCAACAGGAATCGCATTTTCAAAGACATGTGCATAACTTCCTTGTAAGCATGCACATTTTTAGCTGTTCATGAAGCAACGGGTAACTGTCATACAGATGTCTAGAGATATGTTATGTTAATCAGGACTTGTGAATGGTGATAGCTGAGCATATGTGATGTATGTGAACATCTCATTTTTTAAAAATATCAGAGTTACGGTTTACAATTCTGATTAAATTTCTGTTTAACATTTAAATTAAGCAAGATTATAATACAAAGCAAGCTGGAAATATGAAGAAGTAAGGCACTCTTTAAAGGAAAGACACATGTGTTGATCACTCAAGTATTGTTCTTGAGCTCACTGTGTTGTGCAGATTTGCAGAGGTAGTCTCTATGCCCGATTTGACACATTTGTCTAAGTATGGAATACTGATCTCCTGAGCGAGAATGGCTGGCTGACTGTTGGCTGGTGGTATTCTTGCTTTGCTCTTACAGAATAATTAGGTAAAGACTGATGACTAGGTAACGGTATTCTAAAGTCTAAAGAAAATTTTTTTTCACTTTAAAAGTGGAGACATTTCATGAAGGTATTCCCTCAGCCTTGGTATATGGTATAATTTGTATCAAGAGTGAAACTCACTATTTTACTCATTTATGTAGTTCTCTGAAAAGGATTCTGCTTTAGGATAATGTTTATCATGTTGCAATATTTGACAGGTTGGCATTATTTTCACTACTTCCTGGATACATATGAAATTCCCCAGATGAAGGTAGACAAATTGCAACTGCATTACATGCACTTAATGAATAAGAAGCCATTTGTAAGAGGTTTGCATAAGCTAGTTTAGGCCTCATTAACTTGTCTTACAAAGGTGGTTTAGCTCTTAGTTAATCTGTTAAGCTTGTGGCTGCTATATTCAGCCCAACTGCACTAAATGAATTTATTCTTTTGAAAATTTTTGTGGCCAAACTGAAGCTTAAATACCAGTTAATAACAGTTTCCCTAGATGTAATTTAATATCCTTAACCATTCAGGGAATTTGAGAGAAAACATGGCTGGCTACCTTCAGGAGACTAATAGCAAGGTAAGTGGTGATAAGGTTGAGAGCCTCTTTAGAAACATATAAAGAATCATAGAATGGTTTGGGTCCCTTTTGGAAGGGACCTTAAAGATTATCCAGTTCCAAGCTCCCTGCCATGGGCAGGGACACCTCCTCCTAGATCAGGCTGCCCAAGGCCCCATCCAACCTGGCCTTGAACACCTTCAGGGATGGGGCAGCCACAGCTTCCCTGGGCAACCTGTGCCAGTGCCTCACCACCCACGTAGTGAAGAAATTCCTCCTTATGTCCAGTCTAAATGTGCCCCTTGCAAGTTTGTAGTCATTGCTTGTCCTATCACCAGGATAGAGAAGAGGAGGCTGAGGGGAGACCTTATTACTCTCTACAACTACCTGAAGGGAGGTTGTGGAGAGGAGGGAGCTGGCCTCTTCTCCCAAGTGACAGGGGACAGGACGAGAGGGAATGGCCTCAAGCTCCGCTAGGGGAGATTTAGGCCTGAGATTAGGAAAAAGTTCTTCACAGAGAGGGTGGTTAGGCATTGGAACGGTCTGCCCAGGGAGGTGGTTGAGTCACCCTCCCTGGAGGTGTTTAAGGTTAGGGTAGATGAGGTGCTTAGGAGCATGATTTAGGGATTGGTGGGAATGGTTGGACTCGACAATCCAGTGGGTCTCTTCCAACCTGTTCATTCTGTGATTCTGTGATTCTGTGATCACTACAAGCCTTTGTAAACAGTGCCTCCCCAGCTTTCTTGTAAGCCCCCATTAAAAAAAATTCTTGCAGACTAACTGTATTAATGCTGGGGATGAGGTTAATTAAATGGTTCAGGTGCTGCAAGATCATTTTTTATTTAGCACCTTCCTACTAGAACTAAGGTGAGGCTTAGGTACCTTAAAAGAAAGGCCCTGGGCAGGAATTAAGGATCCAGTGTAAACCTTGGAAACATAAGTGCTTCATCTGTTTTTAAATGTCAACAGCTATTTTCAAAGCTTCTGTACAGGTTGACAGCAAAAGATGGCTTGCTGTCCAAGTAAATTTGTTCTGGTGCACAGCTGTTGGTGTTTTCTGCCTGTATGGCATTCATGATGGCATTAGAAGCCTTCAATGGGTTGACACTTCTGTGAGGTTGCGTTTGTTGCTGCAATCATGAAGATTAGTTAGCAAGTTTTGTAGTCTTTGCTGTGGCACACACTGGCTCTACTTATAGAATTTTGCTTCTAGTGATAATTCCAGTTAAGCAGGATGTGTAATGAAGTGTTTAAAGGCTAAATAAGGGTGTATTGTTTCTGGGAAAGCATACTTTAACAACTCATCATCTCCCGGTAGAGGCTGTGCTTGTTTAATTATTTTCTGTAAGGTTCCCAGTTGAATGTGACAATCAGACATATCATGATTGGAGGCAGATTTCTCTTAGTATTTGAAATAATTGGGTAGCTCAGTGAGCTGCCACATCACTCATTCTGCTAGCCAACGCAAAGACGCTCGTCCATAGACTAACAAGGTGGGTGTTGTGAGTGTCAAATCTGGCACGGTAAGTAAATTAGAGGTGGACTTCTGAGAAGGAATGCTGAAGCAGCAAGCTCATCTAGCAAGAAGAGGTCCGAAATGAGCTTGTTCAGTGTGCATATGACTTCCAAATTCTCATTAGGAAAAGCTGAAGGTCCTAAACTCTAGTCTGAATGAGTGTCCTCAGGGCCTTGGCCAGCCTCCTCTGCATATGGACTCAGTCTCTCCCAACGGTAGGAATTTGTGCTTTTCCTTTCAAAAGGGTGCCACAGTGGCTGCAGGAGGAGATTTTGTTATTTTTCTCTGGATTCAGGTTCAGTTCGGAAATCTAACATACAACTAGAGGGATGATGTCCTCCCTACCAACTTATTTGGTTGAAACTATTCTAGCTGAACCCTGTCAGACCTGTGCAAAATACTCTGGTCATTGTGGAAAACATTCATCGGGATTTGCTGTGCCATGTAGTAAGCATGTCTCTATTAAGTGGTTATTCAGTACTCTATCTAAAGACTACATATCCTCCTAAAGAGTTGAGAAGGTTTTGGTCTGGGAAAGTTCCTTTAATTTACATTAATACTCAGTGGGTAGAGCATGGACATATTTTGGGGAAAAGAGTTATAATCCAGGATTCCTTTTCATCTTTCCCCCGTATACCTTTCAGATTAGTGCCTGTACTTTTCAGTTTAATCCAAGGGAAATTCTAAGATTTTGTGCCTGATGGCAAAGTTACAGTGAAGAAATGGAGAGTGGTGTAAGGTGGTTAGAGCAGTGAAATGGGAAGATGCAGGCTTCTGTAGCTGAAGAAGAAAGTGATGTTTGGGCTTCAGAAAAAGAAATATATATACAGAAGATGATAATTTAAAAAAAAATCTTGTTATTTTCTGCTAATTCTTTATTTTATTTGCCTAACATTTTTTTTTTTTTAATTTACATGCAGTGATTGTCATCTTGGAATAGACTTTTGTGACATTTCTTCTGTTATCTCTGTGTATTGAACATTTTGATTTTCTGGTTGTGATACAACAGGAAGTGTAAAAAATTATTTATGTTTCTTTAATTCATGTTTTGCATGTAAACTTTTGGAGTATCCTGTTTATAGTACTCTAAAGATGCAGCCAGGCTGATTCGTTTGCCTTGTCAGTTTTCAGACTTCAGTGGAAACTTGCCCATTTAGTCCATGGCTGAAATTTGGCTCAGAGCTTGTTGGCTGCAGACAGTTGCTAAGTGGAAGACAGGAGGTGTGTTACATATCCAACAATTCCCAGCTTTATAGCTAGCATTGCTAGAAAGTTTTTCTCTTCATTTTTTAAATCCATGAAACCCCACAGGAATAAGACCTTTGGAATTTGTAAACGTTCCTGTATTTTCTTAACAAGGCAGAATTTTAATAGGGTAATATATGAAAACTGCGTTATTCTTTCATCTTACATTGATACAACCTGTAAAAGCCCTGAAATTCGTGGATCCATATGCACAGTTCTTAACAAATTGCATTGTCAATCATCGTGTTTTCAGGCTTCAGACAGAACAAGTAGTAGGTGTTACCAAGCTGTACTTTAGTGCTGTAATTAGTTATG
Source organism: Clamator glandarius (assembly GCA_033459285.1). Classification (NCBI taxonomy): domain Eukaryota; kingdom Metazoa; phylum Chordata; class Aves; order Cuculiformes; family Cuculidae; genus Clamator; species Clamator glandarius. Next base: position 53,729 of record JAUNZM010000679.1, on the reverse strand, counting down.
TTTTCTCTTTAGAGAGAAAAGCAAAACCAGGGGGAGCCAAGAACCTTGGACTGTATTGAAATCTTATGTAAGGCAAGTAGATTGGATTTGGGCCACTGTATTTTACAAACTGCAGGGGATATTTAATAAATCAGTCATTGTATAGTCTGCATTTACATGGTTCTGTTTGATAGATGGTTGCTGACTGAGTTCTGGGTCTAATGTATATATTGAAAAGGTGATTAAGGATTTCAGGTAAAAATTAAAGTGGTCTTATTAAAATACAGATGCAATTGGCTATTTCTGAGGAAAAAAATGCCAATTTTTTCTTGGTAACTGCTTGTTCTTATCACAGAATCAGTTGACCTGCAAAAATGTACCAATCAAAAAAGAGATATCATGGGCCTCATTAGAAAATATTTAGTGACACTGCATCATGACTAGACTCCTGGGAGTTTGTTGATGGCCCAGTGAAAATTATGGGCTTAGTGCACAAAGGATGGTATAAATGAATGCAATATTTGATCTATGGTATTCTCCCAAGTGCTCATTCCTTCATCATGTAATTTCTTAGGTATTAGTGATGCTAATTAGACATATTGAGAGATTTTTTTTTGGAGAAGGAATTTGAGCAGCTGAATAAATCCCAGAACTGAACAGATGAAAGTTGAAGCTGAAAAAGTAAGTCTGGAAATAATTTTGTAAAAACTTTAGTAACTGTGGAGATAGTTAACTGGTGAAACAACATATTGTGTGCAATGGTGGATTTCTTTGCTACTTGCTTAAGACCTTCTTCAAAAAGTTACGGTAGTGTACTGGCTAGGCCATTAGATTGATGCTGAGGGTAGTGTTACAGACAACAAAGTTTTTATTAGTACTCAGTTATTTCTTGATTAGGTAATATCCTTCCTTTGACATATAATGACTGTGAGTTTTCTGTAGAAAGAAGTAAGCAGCACAAAGACTTTGAAAGTCCCCCAGGAATTCAGGCACGTCATTTAATATTAATTTTAATTGACAGTTGTGTAGTCAAATGCCGTAGTAAGCTTTGAAAATTTCATCCAAAAGATTTGGTTTTGTGATTGCTGAAGTCTCAGCAGTGCACAGTGAAGACATGAGTAATTCCCTAGTGGTGCTTGACAGTTCCACTGTCTAATGGCCTTTGTTTGCACCAATGATGATCTGTGAAGGTACATAGCCTCCCTCTACTTAAATGAGGATTTTCCTTCTAAAACTTGAGGCAATGTTTAGAGACACTCAGCTGACATAAATTACTTCCTACTGATTGTCTCTCTTGTGTTCAGTTGTGTTGGAATAAGAGAAGTATCTGTTTTTTCTAATCCAGAGCTGCCTATTAGTGGGAATTGTTATAAATTTGAGAACATATATTATCTGTATGGTGAAATAATATAGCTGTTATACACCCATACATAGTGAAACACGTGGATTTTAGCTTATGCTTTCATTCATTGAACTGCAGAACACTCTACAGTACATTTTAAAATACTCAGCAGCAGGTTCTGTCCTTCCATTTTTGTAGAGGTTGAGAAGCTTTGGATAGATTACTTGGAAGAAAGGGGACTTGAGAAAATGAAATAAAACAGAAAGGTCTTAAGAAGATCATTCAGAAACTCTCTTTGCCCTGTCCCGTGAAAACAGGAGAGCACTCAGTGGATTTGAACATCACAGATGAATTTCAGAACTGTAAAAGGAATGGCTCTTTTACACAGCCTAAACAAGTACACCTATGAAACTCATTGCAGCAGAATGCTGTTAAGACCAAGAATATAGCAAACTTAAGGAAGAAATCTGATGTTAGCAGATTTATTATTATTACTGATATTCACAATTATAATAACTAATGCTATAAAAGTTAGAGAAAGATATTGTATTTCAAGCTTTGGGGCACAGGGTAATCTCTGTCTGACAGATATCAAGATGAGACTTGTGGAAAGATGATGTCATGTCTACCTTACTCGGGCTCTTACGCTACATTCTGAAGTTACTATGCTGGTGGTCTACAAAAGTATTTAAACCTTTTGTCTGATTGCTTGTAACTATTGCCATATACAAAGTCCTTTAAAATGTACGTCTGTATCAATGCAATTGACAGCAATCTAAAACACTGTATTTAACCAAATTAAGTCAGAAGTAAACGCAGCATGGTTGGATATCTTTGTAGTTGTGTAGGTGTCAAAATGCTACTGACTCATATACACGGTCTCACACTATGCTGAGCATATATACTGAGCATATGTGTCTGTTAGGGTGCATTGTGTTTTTAAATAAAATTATTTTTCGATACAGGTGTTGCTGCTTAGTCTAAGTGCTTTATTGGTAAGTCCAGCGTATCACAATTTCTAGGTAGGATGTCACATTAGGCTACTGTTTGCTTTTTCCAAACAGAGCTACTTGTCAGCTAGTGTGTATTGGGCTGTGGAGCAGTCTAGGTAAAGTAAGTAAAAGCCAAAATGAGCTTGCAGTTTAAGTTCACTGACTCAAAGATATCCAACCAGAAAAAATATTAATCCAAAGGCAATCCTTGAATTTGTTTGCCACCCACTTCTTCTGCCTGGGAAAGGGAGTAAAAGAAAACACACAAAATAATGTGATTATTCCATTCTATTCTATACTATTCTGTTCTGTTGCTGCAGTGTTTTCTGCTGGGTCTTGCAAATGTTTTAGTGTAACTTTAAGAATCTACAGAATAATAAGCACTATTGTTTTAGAACCTTCTGGCAGGATAAAAGCATGATGTAGCTATTTCCCTCAGAGATATAACACCAACATGACATGCGGAGACCGAAGCAAATAAACAAAACTAGATCTATTTCTGTGTGGGAACTAGAGCCAGTACCAGAGGAATTAACTTCAGTTGCTTGTCCTGTAAATAAACATGCTACAGGAAGAAGTTGTCTCATAACTTAACAGCTATTAAAGGAGGGCTCTAAAGGACCAAAGTAGTTTTTATTTTTGCTTGCATGAGAAGTTTCGTGTGAAATGATGTGTTAGTAAGAACTATGTGGGCTTGAGCAGTGAAACACTGATCTGTCAGGTAGATCTTGCCCGAATGCTAGGGCTGGGAAGAAGTGGCAATGTTTAATCTCTTCACATGTTCAGGTCTGGCAAGAGTAGTTGGAATGGTTCTCAGAGGTGGTGTAGAAGTGTAACTTTATAAAGCAAATGATCTCATTACTTCTCTCCTTGTTCCCAAACCAACATAATTAATATCCAAATGTTCCCTAAGATTAGTTTTATTTCCTGTGCAGCTAGTTGACAGACACTGGTGAGATTTGAAATCACAGCAGGCGAGAGCAGATGGCCACCTTTGCTAACAGATTACAGTATCAAAGCACACAAACTGTCCAGCTCTGTCTCAATAAACTTCAACATATGATTAATTAAGTGAACATAATAGAAGAAATCTGTGATGCCTATAATGGGAATCATATTACAGCACTACTTAAAGCACTGGGAGAATTGCTTAAGCAGTCGTTGTGCGCTTATGCTGATCTTCAAATCTTATTAGGCAAGAAAGCATTGCCTGGAAAATTATTTGTCTTCCCACTGGTATTACTTCCTCTTATTTAATTTTTATTGAACTAATTAAACTTAGATGGAGATTTCCTATACATACAGCTTCTATTGAAGTTCTAGCAAGCATATTGTGACGTATTATGTTTTCACACTGATTTGATGGTTAATTGTTCGTGTGGAACTTTTTACATAAGCAAAAATGCTTCTGCTAAACTTCTGTACCTGCAAGTCCATGATGAAACTATTGCACTATTAACTGAGAAAAAAACCAACAAAAAACCAAAACCAAAACCCAAACAGAACCATTGTTTCAGAAAAAGAAAAGTTATTGGAAGATTGTGCATACCTATTCCACACAGCAGATAGGCTTGATTATTTGTGATGATAAATTGCAAGTAAAACTTTATTGGAACAATTGGTGAGAAATGCCTCATAAAGGAAGCTAAGACTTTTTACAGAGTGTAGCAGTTCCAAATGTTGGAACAATATCCTTTAAGAAAGATACAATATTTCTAGCATTGCATAATTATTTGATATGTAAATCATAGCATTATAGAATCGCCAGGTTGGAAGAGACCCACCGGATCATCGAGTCCAACCATTCCCATCAATCTCTAAACCATGTCCCTAAGCACCTCATCCACCCTCACCTTAAACACCTCCAGGGAAGATGAGTCAACCACCTCCCTGGGCAGATCGTTCCATTGCCTAATGACTCTTTCAGTGAAGAACTTTTCCTTCTGTCGAGCCTGAACCTCCCCTGGCGGAGCTTGAGGCCATTCCCTCTTGTCCTGTCCCCTGTCACCTGGGAGAAGAGGCCAGCACCCTCCTCTCCACAACCTCCCTTCAGGTATTTGTAGAGAGCAATAAGGTCTCCCCTCAGCCTCCTCCTCTCCAGGCTAAACAGCCCCAGCTCTCTCAGTCACTTCTTGTAGGACTTGTTCTCCAGTCCCGTCACCAGCTTCGTTGCTCTTCTCTGGACTCGCTCCAGAGCCTCAACATCCTTCTTGTGGTGAGGGGCCCAGAACTGAACACAGGATTCGAGGTGTGGTCTCCCCAGTGCCAAGTACAGAGGGAGAATAACCTCCCTCGACATGCTGGTCACGCCATTTCTGATACAAGCCAAGATGACACTTACCTTCTTGGCCACCTGGGCACACTGCTGACTCATGTTCAGTTGCTGTCGACCAACACCCCCAGGTCCTTGTTGTCCTGGCAGCTTTCCAGTCAGGCTTCTCCAAGTCTGTAGCTGCAGGGGGTTGTTGTGCCCCAAGTGCAGGACCCGGCATCTGGCCATGTTAAACCTCATGCCGTTGGACTCTGCCCAGCAGTCCAGCCGGTTTAGATCCCTTTGCAGAGCCTCCCAACTCTCCAGCAGATCCACACTCCCACCCAGCTTAGCATCGTCCACAAACTTGCTAAGAGTGCACTCAATGCCTTCATCCGGGTCATTGATAAAGACATTGAACAGGGCTGGACCCAGCACTGAGGCCTGGGGAACCCCACTTGTAACTGGCCTCCAGCTGGATTTAAATCCATTTACCACCACTCTCTGGGCCCTGCCATCCAACCAGTTTTCCATCCAGGAGAGTGTGCGCTTGTTCAGTCCAGAGGCCGACAGTTTCTGAAGCAGAACGCTATGAGAAACTGTATTAAAGTCTTTAAGTAAAGTCTAAGAAGGCTACATCGACAGCCTTTCAGCCGTCGAGTCCAACCATTCCCACCAATCCCTAAATTAGGGGCATAATTTAGGGATTGGTGGGAATGGTTGGACTCGACGATCCAGTGGGTCTCTTCCAACCTAGTTATTCTGTGAAATTCTGTGAAAATTCTGTGAAATTCTTTCCCTTGTCCAGCAGGCGAGTCACTTTGTCATAGAAGGCGATCAGGTTAGTTTGGCAAGACCTGCCTTTTGTAAACCCGTTTTGACTGGGCCTGATCACCCGATTCTCTTGCGTGTGCTTCATGATAGCACTCAAGATCACCTGCTCCATGACTTTCCCTGGCCCTGAGGTCAAACTGACAGGCCTGTAGTTCCCCGGATCCTCCTTGTGCCCCTTCTTATAGATGGGCACGACATCAGCCAGCCTCCAGTCCAGTGGTACCTCCCCAGTTATCTACGCCTATTCTGCCAAGTGACAGGGGACAGGATGAGAGGGGATGGCCTCAAGCTCCACCAGGGGAGAGTCAGGATTGAGATAAGGAAAAAATTCTTCATGGAAAGGGTTGTTAGGCATTGGAACAGTCTGCCCAGGGAGGTGGTTGACGCACCTTCCCTGGAGATGTTTAAGGTGAGGGTGGATGAGGTGCTTAGGGACATGGTTTAGAGATTGGTGGGAATGGTTGGACTCGACGATCCGGTAGATCTCTTCCAACCTAGTGATTCTGTGATTCTGTGATTCTATGACGGTTGGACGATGATGGAAAGGGTTTTGGCAGGCACATCTGCCAGTTCCCTCAAAACTCTTGGGTGGACTTCATCTGGCCCCATAGACTTGTGGGCATCTAGGCAGGCAAGCAAGTCTCTAACCATCTTCTCTTGGATCGTGGGAACCTTGTTCTGCTCCTCCAACTCCTGGGGTTGTGCACAGAGGGAACAACTTTCCTGACTATTAAAGACTGAAGCAAAGTAGGCATTGAGTACTTCAGCCTTGTCTTCATCCCCTGTTACTGTTGTTCCCTCTGCATCTAGTAGGGCCTGGAGATTCTCCCTAGTCCTCCTTTTACTGTTGATGTATTTGTAGAAAGATATTTTATTGTCTTTCACAGACTTGGGCAATCTGATTTCTAGTTGGGCCTTAGCCCTCCTGATTTTTTCCCTGCACGTTCTCGCTTCCTCCCTATAGTCCACCCAGGATGCCTGCCCCTTCCTCCAGAGTGCCAGACCCTCCTCTTCCTATTCATGTCTCTTAGGACCTCCCTACTGAACCACGCTGGTTTCTTACCCCGCTGGCTACTTTTCCGGAACTTGGGGACGGCTTTCTCCTGAGCTGCTAGGAGTTCCTTCTTGAAGAGCACCCAGCCCTCATGGACACCTTTGCCCTCAAGGAGCGCCTCCCATGGGATTTTTCTGACCAGCCTTCTGAACAGTCCAAAGTCTGCTCTCTGAAAGTTGAGGGCGACTGTTCTGCTAACCTCCTTCTTCATTTTACCCTGCACTGAGAACTCTATCATCTCATGATCACTTTGCCCCAAGCGCCCTCCAACCTTCACATCCCCCACCAGTCCTTCTCTGTTCACCAACAGCAGGTCCAGGAGGGCACCGTCCCTTGTCGGTTCGCTCACCAGCTGTGTGAGGAAGTTGTCTTCCACACACTCCAGGAACCTCCGGGACTGCTTCCTTTCTGCTGTATTATTCTCCCAGCCAATATCCGGGAAATTGAAGTCTCCCACAAGGACTAGAGGTAGCGATCTTGAGACTACTCTCAGTTGTTTGTAGAAGAACAGTATAAAAATCAGTTGGAATAAATATGAAATATCAGGTCCTCTTTGACTGAACTCTATTTTTGAAGAAGATCAGTAATAATAACAATAACAACAACAATAATAAACAATACTAATAATTCCTTGTGGTTTTTGTAAGCATTCAACATATATTTACTCTTTAGGAAGCTCCCATTTCTTTGAGTGCTGAGGAATAAGATACAGAATGATTTGTAGCTCTATGAGATCATGGGAAAGTCCTGATACTTGTTATGTGGTGAATGGTACAATCTCACTGCTTTTCTGCTTTCCTGAGGGCCATAGCAAAGGCCATAGCTGAGGTGCCTTGGATAGCAGCTCAGTGCACTTGCTAACCCTCTTCTCTCTTCTTTCTCTCCTCCGGTTTGATCTGTTCAGTGCTCTGTTTCCCTCACTTTGTACTTAAGATCTAGGTTTTGCTCTGCTCTCTCTAAGCTGTGTCTGTATGAGAAGGAGAGCTGCAATCTCTTGTGTGGTGCTGGGACCTAATGGGATTTTCCTGTTAGTGTTGTGGAGAACAGAAGGAATACCACAATGTCATTTTGTGGAAGGTAGGGGCTTCTTTGCTGCTATTACAAAGAGACAGATTAAATTTCCTGTTTTAAAGAATAATTGAAGGTGGATTTTTGTTCATTTTGAAGTTAAAAACTGAAGTTAAGATATGCCCACCTGAAATATTTCTCTATATAATTAGCTTCATTTGTTTTCACAAGCAGTAATGTTTTCTTTGGATCTGAAACAGAGAAGACACAGAAAAATCGTATGTGGCAGCTTAATGATTGTAGGTACATGTTTCCAAATATGCTCTTTGTACTTCCTGACTGAGTAGTAATTGACCACAGTGAATATCTGATTTATCAGTATTTATGCTTGCTTTTATACAGCTTGCTTAGAGTTAAGTGGTATCTAGTTCTTTCAAATACTAATGCATGTGGGTTTTTTTTGTTGTTGTTGTTGTTTCTGTTGTAGACTTGCCCTCAGCAAACTTAAGCAATTACAATATCACCGTGATTGAAGGAAAGAGTGTCACATTGTACTGTGATACTACTGGTGGGCCACCTCCTAATGTGTCCTGGGTGCTCACTAATCTTGTTTCAAATCATGAGGTAAGTTTCATATTCATGTACGTGACAATTGAGAGACAGGATATATCTGCTGAAGGATGGAATGAAAGTTCTTGTCCAGCTTTAGTTAACCTTTTATTAAATAGATTAAGTAGGAAACTAATGTTTGGATTAATAGAAAACTAATGTTAGGATTACATTTGTTTTCCAGTTACTTTCAATCCAAGGTGACTACCACACTGATTTTGGAGAAGGGCAAATGTTTTCTTCTGGAGATGCTAATTTGCATTCTGGTTTTTGTATGTTCAGTTCTAAATGAGAGTACTGTTAATTGTTTCAAAATGATGTGGTGAAGTGGGTTACTAAAACTCAAGGGCTTTCTTATTAACACTGATACCTGCATAGAAACAATAAATCTAATCTAATCATGAACAAAACTTTTGTTTCTCTAATTTTATTATATCTTCATGCCAAAAGCTTGGCATACTGGAATTAGTTTTTAAATATTCTGCAGCTTATTTAATTTTTCTTCAGCAAACAAAGCAACAATAGAAAGCCTTGGAAATTTAAATTAAGGTTTTCTTAAAAAGAGTGGCAGGTTTTTAAAATTAATTATGAAGATGTTTCCTCAATAAAATCATCTCAACAGGGGAAATTTTATTTTCTGAAATCTCTGTATTCTGTGTGCACAGAGAATACCTTAGACTGCCTTAGACTGTGCACACTTCAGGTAGAATGCTTATGTTCTTTTTGATGAGAGTATGAATAAGGAGAAGCACGTAGCCAGATCTTCAATATGCAGCTGATAGCCACTTACTTTGTCATTACTTACACAGTGGGCAAGACCCTCTGTTATTGACAGTTATGGCATTGACTTTCCTACATTCTGATGGTGCAGCCTGCCCATAGGTTCCTGGCCTATACAAGGTGCGGGATGTCTATTCACAAAACCTCTGCAGTGCAGAAGAGACAGGACCTTTGGTGTCTCATAATCTTTGTGCTTTCTTTGTTAGAGTTCATTATATCGGGCCCCTATAAAATTTGACTAGCCGGTCTTTCAGCTGTTATGAGTTCTGCAGAGCTCTAGTTTTATTTTTGAATTTTTCTCTAATGTGTAAAACTACCCGAAGGCATCAAGAACAAGAAATTAAAACAGTTTAGGAAACCTATGCCAAATTGGGCTCCTTCTTTGTTGTTTTTTTTCTTTTTTTCTATTTTTTTTTTTGAGTTATGAGCCAAGACAAATGTGAGATGCTGTTCAAACAGTGAGATCATCTCATTTTTTAACCCTCCTATCCTTGAAATGCTGTGGTCACTTCACCTCAAGCTTTCCAGAAATATTCTGACCTGGCATAACTTCATTCTGAGATTTCAGAGGAGCTCATAATTCAAGCTAGCTACAACCTTAGCTGTGGAGCACAGTAATCTTTTAAGTGCCAGAAGAACGAGTTCCTCTTAGACCTCCTTTGGCGTGCACAACTATCCTACCCTTTTCTGTGACTGTTGGTTTTGGTTTCCTTTCTCTCACTTCCACGTGTCAGTTTTTGCCTCCCTTTTCTTCACCTCCTGTGCTGCTTTTGCCTGTTTTCTCGCTTTCCTGTTTTACAAATGGAGACATTAACAAAAATTAAAACAAAACTCTAGTCCTGCTAGTGTATAATCTGGTAGGCATTCATCAGACCTTTCTTGCTCTAGATTTCAATATTGTGCCTGTGATTGAGCCTGTCTGCTTTCATTCCAGCTTTGAGCGCTGTTCACCTCTGAGAGTTACACATAAAGAAACAAGTAATGTACTGCTTGCTTTTGCACTTACCTCCCCTAAAGTCATGCAGTAATCAAAGGGACATTTAACTTAAGTGGAGTTAAGGTATCATCTTGAGGTTCAGAATTCTAGTCCTGCAGGACTGTGTGCAGGACTGTTCCTGTATGTCCCCATTGACTGCCACTGAAAGTCATCCTTAGAGTTGGAGTGTGTTATTTGTTTTGTGTTCTGTGCAGTAAAGAAGAGTATGTTTATGCTAAGAAAAGCACTGCAAAAGTAATCTTTAAAACTTATCCTAATTATTGTTTATTTTCTGAGTGTCTTTTTGTTCCTTTCCTTTTAAAGAAAATAATCTCGTATTTTATAAAAAAATTTAATTTTGAAATAGTAATTATTTTGAGATCACATGATGGGCCTGGTTTAAGAAAACCAGAGTTTTTAACAACAGAGAAAGAAGACACATCATTGCCAAAGTGCAGTAGAGCTTGGAAGGCAGCTGTGAAAGAGATGTCAAGCATTAAGTGTAAAGGAAAAAGACAAAAGGAAAAGCAGGGATTGACCAGAATACGGGAGGAAGGAAAGTGTTCAACGAGAGCAGAGATAGACCATAGAAATCAGTCATTAAGTAGAAGAGAGATGAGCATGGGTGTGGCATAGAGAAAAAGACATTTCTGTGAAGAGGAGGAAGTGTTTATAAAAAAAAATGCGAGAAATTAACACCCAGAAAAATAATTGAGTGCAGTTCTTGTAGCAGGACTTTTGGGACTTTGAATCCACTGCCCCTGATGCCATTGGTTCTGTAGTTGTTTTATGTCTGTTTGGATAAGACACTAAAGTAAGCCTGTGATTAATTGTGGACTGATACAGGTAAAAGAAAGGGAAAATGAAAAAATAGCATTCAACAGTAGGTGATGATTCCCTCCCTTTCCCTTGTTCTCTGTGCTGCAGTTGACTTACATTTGTTTTTTGTGATCGCTTGTAGAGTGACACAAGTAAGAACCCTGCCTCGCTAACCATAAAGAATGTTTCATCCATGGACAGCGGACTGTGGATATCCTGTGTAGCAGAGAACATTGTGGGAGAGGACCAAGCCTCTGCTGAGCTCACAGTATTCTGTACGTACACAGGCCTCCATACAGCTCCCGGGGCAAACTTTTTGCAGCAACTGTTTTGGGTATAGATACTTTTTGAGCATGCAGGTTGTTGAAGCAAAAGCTCTTAAGGCATGTAAACTATCTACTGCATTTAATGCTGGAAGTAGCCCAGCCAGCAATTGTTCTGTTTACCTTTTACAGCTCTACATGCTGAAAAAAAAATATTTCTAAATGTTTTATTTTCTAGTTAGAGAGATCTGTAAGTAGAGGTCTGAAACCCAAAACACTCAGTGGCACTGTTAGTATAGGAAGGTTTGTAATGGTGTGCGTGTACCCTGCCCTAGGAATTAAGAAATATGAATATGCAAAAAGGCTTGTAGAATTAATTAAGAGACTACAAATGTTTCAGTTCTTATTATCTAAAGCAACAACTGCTTTGTTTAAAAAATAACACACTTGCAACATTCATACTACCAGATGCAGATTTAGTTGTCAGAGCTTTGAATAATGTTCTTATTTGTCAGGGCAAAGGAAGGGAGAAGGAATATGTAGTGTAGAGTCACTGACTTCTTAGATCTAAGCGCCAACCTGAAGTCATTTTATGTGAACTAGACAGCATGTTTTCACAAGTTACAGCCCTCTGCTTAAGTGAAGATGGGAATGGAATGCTTTGTAGATGACAAAGTTTGTTCAGCATTTACTTATAAAAGGGAAAACTGGAAAAAATCACTGTAGATGTGGGTTTGTAGGTTGAAATTGGATCTGTAATAGCTACAGAAGGGACATAAACTAGAAATGTTTGAACAGTGTAAATGAGATTCTGAACTTGGCGCTGTTCCGAGCGATAAAAGCAAGTATAACTAGATGAAATTGGATGCAGTTAAGAATATATAGCAGGTCTGTAAACTTGAGCCATTTAGCAGGTTTGAACAAAGAATAAGAAAATGCATAGTATAAAATCATCTTTCCCTGATGTAAGAATCCAGGGAATTAAGTCATCTGTTCTGGCTTTGATTCTGTGAAGAAAATAATCTGAAAGCTTGGATTCCTAGCTGAATATATTTCCAGTACTACTTGCTTTGGGCCAATTTTTATATAATTTCAATACTGTTATTTTTCTTCAGCACTCCTCTGCATCATTTTTTCAGCAGAGTGAAGGTAAAAAGTCTCTCTCCCCTTTCACAGTGACCCAGTAACTGAACTTCCCAAACCTTACAGGGTTTAAGTGATTTAACAGGTGTTCAGTCTTTGTCTGAAACTAGTTTGTTTTGTTTCTTTCTAAAGAACGGCTTCATTTCGGTTGTGAGCATAGTACTCTGTGAGGATCAGGTGGGTTCCTGTGTGAGTATCCTCCAGTTAGGTGTCATTCCTAGTAAATAACAGACTTCTGTACTGATGAATGAAAAATACTTCCCTGATAACTTGGGTGGAGGGTCCGGATGGGGGGAAAGGAGAAGAGACATGTTCAGAATATTCTGATGTTCTTCACTCTTTTTCCAATATAGTTGCACCAAATATCACATTTATTGAATCTCCAACCCCGGACCACCACTGGTGTATTCCATTCACTGTGAAAGGGAACCCTAAGCCCACATTGCAGTGGTTCTATGAAGGAGCTATACTAAATGAGTCTGAATACATCTGTACTAAAATACATGTTATCAATCAAAGTGAATACCATGGCTGCCTTCAGCTGGACAATCCTACCCACCTGAATAATGGTGCTTATACCTTACTGGCAAAGAACGAGTATGGGGAAGATGAAAAACGGGTTGATGCTCATTTCATGTCGGTGCCTGGAGATGGTGAGTGTAATTTTTTTTTTTTTTAATGTTAGTAATTGCAAATTGATGAGCCTGTGGAGACGTTCCTGGCCAATTTGAACTGTTTTGGAAGAAGCTTTTTATATGCTTTTTTTTTCCCTTTCTGAACAAATGCCTTCAAGCTTAGCTGTAAAATAATGTTTTTCTTGATCATTTTCTTCCTGTTTATTGCTTCTCAAGAGAGGCCATGCTGGTGTTCGGTAAATCTTCCCTTTGAGTAACTGTCCTCAGCGCCAGCTAAGACTAGTAAAAAGTTGCTGTTTCTAAAATGTTTTCTCAAGCCTCAGTGCTGATCCTTGAAAACACTGAGTGCTAATTCAGCCACTTGGTAAGTTTTCTGCACTGGATATGAATGCATCTAGGCAATGTATCTGAGGACACAGTGGATGCCTCAATGTAGCATCTAGTGCCCTGTTGCAAAATCAGTATTGCAGTCTGATGTGTTGGTCATAATACCTGGTTTAGGACACTAGAGAGAGCTGGGGAGGAAACAAGTAACCCAGAGGCAGACTGGGTCCAGGTCTTCACAGGCATTCGGATGTCCAGTTCCCATTTAAGTGGAGGTTGTGTACCTAGGAATAACCACGCTTAAGATAGTTGCTGTTAAATACGTGTGCCTTCAGTTGCTCTAAAGTCTCCACCTGAGCCCCTCTAAGTGCAGTGTGGGCAGGCTCAATGTGGACTGACTCACAGAAGTGTGGGGACTGCTGTACGGGATTGATGTTCACCGTGGTTTGATCTTCTCCCTTATCTTCAAAACCGTATGTTAAGTACCTGTGAGAGTAAGAAGACGTACATGTAAACATAGCACTGTATATGGAAAAAAACCTCCTAGTGAACCTCACACAGCTGGAGTGGAATTAAAAGCATGATTTTGTGCAAATAATTTTCACAGTCATATCTGAAAATATGAGCATGTGTGTACTTTTGGCTTTTTAGCCATGGGATATAAATAGCTGCCTTCTTTTTTTTTTTTTAAATGTCAGCATGCAGTGCTAATGTTAGCTGGCAGGAGAAAAAGTTAATATTGAAATTTTCCCTCCTCCATTGCAGGGTATAGACAGCAAAAATATGGTCTGCATCTGACATTTTTTTTCCAGTCAGCCCAGCTCACTGTAGTGAAATGCGTGACATGTCTTTTGGTCTCTAACCTTAGAAGAAGAAGAGGTGATGACAATCAGACTTCATTTACTCCTGCTGTCCTTAGCATTCCTCTCATCTTTTTTCTATGGAGTTCTTACTTAAATGCACTTACTACAGGAAATGTACTAGGGTTTCAGCTGCTGGCATCCTCTAATACTGCATTGCAACAGTTAACCTCCTAGGAGTTCTGTGTACAGTGGAAGTTCTCTTACACCTGATTATTTAATATGAACGGAATTCTTATTCTTAACAGGACAACATATAATACATTTAGCTGAATTTCTGATTTTTTTTTTGTCTTTGATGCAAATCCCTTCGACTGTTCTGTTTTTCCTTTATGCTTCTCCCCTATACACTGAAAATTTTCTACTTGTGGCCTTTTAAATCAGTAAAGAGAACTGTGGGCATCCTCCGTATTAGAAAGACAGCATTATTCATTTGTTACATCCTCTTTATGCTCATAGGTATCTAAGTCTCCCAACATAATCCATGGTGTGTTCTTTAAGCATTCCCCAAGGTCTATGGTAGATTAAGCTTCACAAAAAGAATATAAAAGAAACTAGACAGGATGTAACTGCATTAGAAATCATTTCATGCATAGTGGATGGCATCAAACCCATCTTAAAAATTAACAACAGGAGAAATTGCTTGTCTACTTAGCCTCCTCAATTTTATTTTTATTTTGTTCTGTAAGAATTGTGGTATTGGAAAACACCACAACATTGTTGTCTCCTCTACGGAAGCTAAATGAAAACATTAAAAAACTAGAGTCTTTTGTGCATTATATTACAATTTTTGGTTTAAACCATTCCAATTTAAAGTTCTGTCAAGCTTTTTCAAACCCTTGGAAGGCTTTTTCAGTGCTGTTGTTACTGTGTAGTTTCTTCTTTTGTTTCCCATATTGTACAATGAAGCATAAAGATTAAGGCCTGTGCCCTGACATTGTCTTCATTTCCATGCCTTCATGAATGAACTAAATATCATTGCTGATATTTCATGGGGTGGAGTACACTGACCTTTAAACTGATTCTGTAGTTATTGCATCAGTTATGAGCAAATGCTCTGAAGGTAAAAACAAAGGAAAATTAAGAAATCCCCTTCACCTATGATCCATATGTCTACTTAAATTAAATACAACTGAGTCTGAATATTTCATCAACAGTATAATACTACCATCAACAATATTTAACTTTCAAAGTTGCGCCAAACATGATGAAGACATGTTTTATGCTAATATGCTCTCAGCTTCCAGTGTGTTACTTGCAGAACTCAGGATGCAGGCATAAAGAAGAGGAAAGCATGTAACACAGTGGAGTTTGGGTTGACTTAATAACAACACACTTAATGTTATAAATTAAGGCCTTGTTTTAAATAGAAAGTCCTGGAAGATTAGCTAGATTTTTAACTCACTTTAAACTGCTAAAGTTTTTAAATTCCCATGAAGCTGTATTTGCTGAGGATGGTGTGATTATTTGAGACTACGTGGCGGCAAACAGTAAGCAAGAAATGCTCATGTTTTATTCTGGATGCTGTTCTCATAGTTGACCCAAAGCAATTAATGGATGTGGGAGAGTTTTTTACTAATCCTAGAATCATAGAATAACCAGGCTGGAAGAGACCCACCGGATCATCGAGTCCAAGCATAAATAAGTATTTTAAATTAAGCTTATTTGTCTGTCAGCTCCCTGCTCTAATATTCAACTGAAGGAAATCGAGTTATATAGTATCTTGTCAAAGTAAAAGTATATGTTAAATATACTTTAGAAGTAGCATCTTGCTTGTGTGACATAACAACATGGAGCTGTTTTGCAGAAGTGTGGTTTTGGGTTGAGTGATTTGCTTTTGCTTTATTTTGAAAATGTTGGCTTTATAAGGACAGAAGCAAGCGAACCCAAATGTCGTTCATGTACTTGATAAAGCTCAGTGAATAGGATAAGTCTCTTAATAACTTATTTACACATCAACCTGTTCTAACAGGGACCAAAACTAAAATGTTGTGCCTTAAAAATAATTGTTCAAATGTGCAAAATTACTCTGGTGAAGTTTAATGTTAAAATAGCTTCAACAGATGTTTTGTTGAGTAGATATGTTTTTATGTAGGGAATACTAACTACAAATTCGGGGTTCATCCAACATCTTGATTTTTGCAACTTTATTTGAAGTGAAACGTTTAGTTATGTAAACGGCATTTGAATTAAGTTGATGACTTCCTAGTTTTTATTCCTGGCAATAGTTAGAGATTAAACTAATCTGATTACTTCATCCCATTTCCAGTAAACAGTAACAGAAATGTTGCCACTTGACACAGGAATAAAGGCCTGGGATATTTTTGGGTTTTTTGGGGGGCTTTTTTGTTCCCCATCCAGATTACAGAAGGTAAATTAGAAATACTATCTTTAAGCAGATGGATGTTTTATACTGGAAAAACTGAATATGTGAGCTTTTATGGACAGAAAACCCTGATCAGAAGTTGCCGAAGGACAGATTGAAGAACCTTTCTTTGCGTGTTATTTATTTCTGCAGATTGACTTGACAGTTCTCATGGGTTCTATTAACCTTTGTCCATGGATACTAGA
The DNA here is from genome assembly GCA_033459285.1 of Clamator glandarius. Lineage (NCBI taxonomy): Eukaryota > Metazoa > Chordata > Aves > Cuculiformes > Cuculidae > Clamator > Clamator glandarius. Next base: position 37,289 of record JAUNZM010000679.1, on the reverse strand, counting down.
ATATCTTCAAATGCTTTTAAAAATAAACCTAATTATCTACTGCCATTCTGCAAATAGATTACAACTCTGTTTTGTAGTTTCAGCAGAGATTCTCATGTGGTTACAGAAACAGAAACAATGGTGTTCTGGTCATACCTCACAATGGTTTATGCTAGTATAATGCCACTGCTATTGATTTACTGTAAGGCACTATAAACAGAATCATTCTTTTTGAAGTTTGATTAATCTTTATAAATTTTAACTTTCTCTTATTTTCATTTCCAAACGAAGAAAGAATAAATATATGGAAGGCATGGTTAGGAGCGTACTATGTAAGCTGTACTATACATACATTATAGACCAGAATGAATATCTTGAAATACAACACAAGTATCTTTCAAAGTGTGAATATTCTAATAGTATGCTAATTTCAGTGGGTGCCTTGTATATACTCACATACGTGCTTAGCCTTACGTATGTGCAGTAATCAGAAAAAGCTGCAAACTAGAACTAGAAAAATTTAGAAAAGTGCTGAGTAGACAGGCATCCATTTGCTTCTGTAAAGGGTGTCTTCTGACATATGTAACTCTTGGTGAGAGTCTGTGTGTCAGCTGTGCAGCTGGCGTCTTGGAAGCATCCTTTCACAGAGCAAATGAAGTGGTGCTGCTTAGATCGTTGCTACCTCTAGTCCATACCTTGCCAGCTCACAGCTAAACTATTTTGTTCCTACAGTGATTTAATTGCAACATTTTTTTACTAGGTAAAAGTCAGTGATTGTAAATGTCTACTAAATTTGGCTGCCACTTAAGTCCAGGGAGAATTTCATGACAGATTTTTCAACAGGAATAGTTATTGTTGCACTTATTCCAGATACACGTTAACAGCAGGATTTTGCTCAGCTGGAAAATACACCTGCTTTTGTCAGAGCTAGTGGCCTGTGTGCTAGCTATTTCACATGAACAGAAATATTAATCTTTGGAATAGTTTTGAAATTGTTGCAGACATAATCTGATAAACAGATACTGAAATATATTGATGTTCCTTTACATCTCTGTAGGTACTGATCATTGCTATTGCAAATACTACATTAACTCTTAAGAAAAGTTTTTCCTTTTATGCTTCTAATATTTGCAATCTATTTACAAAGGCTTTTCTTTCTTTTTTTTCCCCTCCATGTACAGGTAGTGGCCCAATTGTGGATCCAGACGTTTATGGTATATATTTGATTTCCTTTTCCTTTTCTTTTATTGATAGAAATGAAAGAACTGGAACTATTAAAACATTGAATGTCAGGGTAATTTAAATTGCACTGTCACACATTATAGCACAATTTTAATAGGTACTTTGTATTTTTGGTACTTCTCCTGCCTTATATTATTTAAGGTACATGAGGGCAATGTGACAGTTTACTTACTCTGCTGGCTTTAATTCACATTAGGAGAAGCATAAATCCACTGCTGCGAATGGTTGCAGTTGATGCTGTAGGATGACAGCTGTCTGATGTAGCTTACAGGCATGAAATTTTGCGAACCTTTTGGAGGCATTTCTTGGAGGAATAAGAGTTGGTGATTTCTCCTTATGTAACAATTTATTTTTTCAGGGATGATTCCATACTTGTTTTGCTTCCAAAAATGTACCCCTAAATTCCTCTTAAAAAATGAAGTTGACACAAGTACATTTTCCTGTAGGCAATTTATTTTGCTCTGTCCACTCATTTGTACCTTCCCTTAATCTCTGTTGTGGAAGCAGACAATCAGCTCAGTGATATCTGACTGTGTGCCAGAAGATCTGATGACAGCGTTCACATTAGTTTTTTAGTTAGGCAAAATATTTTGGTCATTACCTTGTGAAAGCCAGTGTGCACTAGAATAGAAGCTGCAGAATGAAAGACAACTGGCTAGCTTTACACACTGCTTATGGTGTACTTCTGGTGAGTAGGTAAGTCCATCCTACATGACATACCCAAACACCCTTCAGCTTCCTGCAGAAGCTGGATCCTCTTTGGAGTATTTTGTATTTGGACGAAATGGCCCATGACTCAATTTTCCTTAAGCTGATTTAAATGTTATTGCCTTGATTCCATTCCACATCATTAAACTTTAGCAAGTGTGCAATTGTATCATCAATTTGGCTTTAAGTGCTTGGAAAGACTAAAGGGTAGCTTCCCCTCCCTCTCAATACAAATACTTTTTTTTGAGGGGTGGGAAGGTGGTGATGGTTTGCACAATTTCTTACATGTGTTGTGTTATATAAGCTGTATGCATGAAGATTTTTATTCTGAGTTGTACATCGAGGTCCTGTTGCCCGTAAAATGGCTTTAGCCATATGAGTGCTGTGCTTCAAGTGACTTGGGTAGGTTTATGCTGAGGTGTCCACTTCGAGTTGGACTAGTGGATCACAGCCTGCAAGACCTAGTCCTGATGAAAGCAATCTTCCTTTTTATTCCTGGCTTTTCTTTCTACTTTGTGAAACTGCTGTCTTTGATCTTTGTTTCAGTGACTCAGTGCTTGCTTTGAGAAGCACTTTGTAGTCCAGAGTGTTTCCCTAATTATTCCAAATTCACAAGTCCAGTTAGTAAGGTGAATAAATGAAGCTGAATGGAAAGTCTAAGAACTGTCGTACTTCTTTGGAGAACCATTGCCTGCATGACTGACAGCGGGACCCCTGGGATGTGCTTCCCACAGAGACTGAGTGGCTTTCCTGACTTCTTTTCAAACTGCTTCCTCTACGCTGATGTGTTTACCCACAACTTAGATTATATTGGAAGGAAGATTTAAAGCACCCACAGCCCCATGCAAGAAGCTTCCTTTTAAAATGCATTTTTCAGAGCCCTGTGCTAATCACATTGCAAATGTGCCTAGTGTAAAGACTAAAGGCAGTGGCAGAGGATTGATCCTGCTGGCTACTGAAACAAGCTGTATGTCTATCAGTCTGTTGGCTACAAATAAAGTTAGTGGGAGCTATGAGGTGCTTCCCTGCAAGTGTTGGAGTGCTGCAGGGGCAAGGACTCCCCATGGGGGCCCATCAGGGCAGGGCCAGTGGAGAGCAACACAGTGTGTGGGGCCATGGGCAGTCACAGACCTGGGCATTGGGCACTGCCCTGGAGCTGCTGGCCCACAGGGACTCTGTTCAGCAGCGGCTATAGCCAGGCAGAGCTGGGCTGTGGGAAGACCAAGGAGAAGCCATGGAGAGCAGGGAGCTCCTGCCTCAACTACCTGTCTCTGCAGAGTAAAGCCCTTCAGAGCTGTCTTTGGTCTGTCCCTTGGAAATTGACCCTCTGCATCCTGCACATGTATGAAATGGTTTCCAAACGTTTTCAGTGAAGTATTTTTGAAAACACAATAGGAAACAGAAGAATGAGGTTGCAGCAGGCTGTGTGGTGGTGTTTTGCAGAGAGGAGTCCCAGCAGGGCAGTCACTAGTGCCTCTGGCTCACCTTGTGGAAAAGGAAATGACAGGGCTTATCCAGACAGGACTATGTCTGGGAAATAACTGAGAGAAATAAAGTGACTTACCTGTGGCTGAGGAGGAAATCAAATACAAAGTCAGCTTCTTGAGCTCCGAGTTCACATCTTTGTAATATATGGCTTCTTATAATACGGTTGTGAACATGAAATAGGCAATATGTCCCGTATCACCTAAATGGCCCTGGACTGTGCAGAGTCAAGCCTTGGTGCTGGTGTGACTGTACCGACTGTACTCTTGTCTGTAGCCCTGCCACCATGCACGTTGTTTCTCAAATGGCTACAAAATATTGCCCAGCCTCAGTTGTGATTCACCACAGTAGACGTAGACGCAAGTGTGAGGCGCGCGACACCAAAGAGCTTGTCCCTGAACCAGTAAGAGTCCCACATAGTGTGATTCAAGAGTTGTGACCCTGTCTGTGTGGGGATTTCATGGTAAACTGAAGAGGATTTTCTTTAACTCAGAATTACCTGGATAGCTGTTCTGTGTGTTTGCCTTGCCTGGCTCACCCATTTCAAGAGGCTCTGAAGACCTGGCACTGGTTCAAATGCAAGTGCTTCACAGTTATACAGCGGGGAATGGCAATGCAACACCAGCTTACTGATCTGGCCTACTTTAGCTCTTGCCCATTTTAATACAGAAGTGCATTCAGAGGATTTACAGATCAGACCTGAATCACTCTGCGTAGTTCTCATTAGTCTGTCAGAGTGTGATTTCCAGTAGCTTAGTACAGACATGAGCATAAACAAAATTGCGAATACCCTCAGCTTATGCCTACCGCTATTTACAGATAACATTAAGAGCAAAAAATTTCCCTTCTGAAAGTTTGTATTACAGAGCCAGAGCAGTGAAGGCTCTAGATATTTGTTTTGTATATTGGTCTTATAACTCTACTCTACTGTAGAGTTCGTCAATCTATATATGTAAAGATTTTCCCAGCCAGTTGTAAAGGAAGGGCAATCTTGTAGTCTGAGATGCTCGTTATGAAGTGATTCTGCCTGCAAATGAGTAAAGCTGAAGTCTCCTTTGCTGTGGTAAAGTGTATAGTCATGGTGGTGGATGGTCTTGGCAGATGGCATGGCACCTTACTGAGTATCAAGGCTGCTTGTGCAAGTGAACCATTCAGACCGGTTTTGTGCAGCATGGGTAAAGAGTAAGAAGTGCAGGTAGTTTGCCTCTTGCTACTGTTTTGACCTTGCTGCAAAGGAAGCTACGGACACAGAGGTGAAGTGCTGAGTTCAAGAATTCAGATCAGGAAAGTAAGTTTTGTTTCTTATGAAAACTCTGTATACTTAATATGTATTTTGGCTTGAAAGAGTCCTTTCATTTGGCATGCATGGTATAGAGCCAAAATAGGCTATGTGAGCTGATTAGACAACATGACTGTGACACTGGTGCCAGGCAAGTGTATATACCAAAAAATCTGCAGCTTCCCGAGTGCTTTGCAGAAAACAAATGTGTTCATGCATGCATGAAGACCAAAAGGCCAGTGCAGTTCGCTGCTAGCTTTGCTAGCGGAGCTCTCCAAAATGGTCTTGGGAGCTAAAGAAGGCAAACTCTACAGAGGGGCAGGCCCTTTCTGCCCTTGCTCAGCAGCAGCTCTGCAGTCCTGCCTCTGTACTTAGTGAGAACCATGACTCTGCACTCTGCTTTTTCAGATTCACAGCTAAGATTTCATATGTAGGCTTACAGCATTGATTTTAATTGAAATATGTGAAGAAATATGCAGTTAATTGCAGATTTAAATTACAATACTGTAGGTGCATTTTGTAATAGATACAGTTATTGCTCTTGTTTGTTTCTTTCATCTGCACACATTACCGTCATTGAATTGAAGTGTTTTCTAGATTTCCAGATGTAATCATAAAATATATTCATTTTTATTTTACTTTAATGCACATTTTGCTACATTCCTATAAATATTATTTCATTCTTTTTATCTCATTTGAATGATTTGGCAAAAAATCATGGACTGTGTTTAATTTTAAAATTATTATAAATAATTAAGCCATATTCATTCTTTTTGATGGTTCTGGGCTCACCCCTGCAGACCTGTCAGTGGAATTATTTTGATAGATCAGATTTCTTCATACCATCTCAGGCACTTCAATTTTCAAAGATTTACCTTTACAACAGTGTATAATGCTAGACTCTGACCGCTGTGCACACAACAGTATTTTTTATTAATTTTTAAATGAAGAAAACTATTTCACATTTGATAGCAATAAACTATCTAAAAAAAAAATCTACCAAGTTCTTTTCAGTTAAACTAAAATCCCCAAGCTAATTTCTAACACTGCCCTATGTTTGGCTGAATACAAGGCTGGAGAAGTTCAGTGTAGAGGGCAGTCTTTCATTTTTAATGGGATGTCAGAAGCACAGAAAAATAGCTTTGTGGGTGGAGTTCTTATTTAACTCTAGTTTCACTCATAGAAATACACATTATGGTGTACATTGATACTCTCTTCAAGTCTATCATTCACAACTTATTTGTTCACCCTGAGAATGTTCCAGCTGCGTGAGCAATTATGCATTGTTTCCAAAGAGCTTAGAGTCTTGAGAGTTGTTAGCGGCCTTAAAATCTTACAGAACAGAAGTTATGTAAGGTCAAGTCTTTCCACTCTGAGGTTATGAAACTATAAAAGTAACCTTTTTTTCCTTTCCTAAGAGTATGAAACTACACCTAATGATCTTGGAGACACCACAAATAACAGTAATCAGATCACTTCTACGGATGTGTCCAACAAAGAGAATGAAGATAGTATCACTGTAAGTATATACATTGCTTCCTGATCTGTAATCTTGGCAGACTTTCTGGCTATACTACTCAAGAAACTGTGGAGATTGTAATAGGTCCCTGAGCTACCAGAACAGCGTTGCCATTACTTGTTGTGATCAAATATCAGAAAAAAAATATAAAATCAGTCCTTCACACTCTTGCCTTCCCCCCGTTTTTTTAAAGAGTGAATAATTTTTAAGTCCAAGTAAAATTACTAATTGATTTGTTTCATGCATTTCTGAACAACTGACTCTAATTTTTTAGCCTAAGACTCAACTTCTGATTTTAGCCAAGGAAAGCAATCTTTGTTTACAAAATAAAGACATCCAAGGTAATTTGAAGATTATTGTTTGAATTCTAGTCCTAGAGTTGACTGCTCCTTACAGAGTGGATGTGCTGCAATGGGCTTTCAAATTCTTATTGCGTGATTTCATGGATGTTTTTGATTTATTAACTTGCAGTAAATTTTAGCATAAGCAGCTGCATTGGTGGTCCTCCTCCTTTGCTGCCTTGCCTCTCATGCACCTATGAACCGATTTGTTGGAAACAGTGAGTGTGTGGCCAGCCTGGTTGATATTGCAACCTCCATGCATCAGTGACTCCATAAAGCAGCAGATGGTGGAGAGTGTGTGTGTTCATGAACTAGAGAGTGGACCATGAGCTGGTACACTGTGTTAAAAAAACAATGAGGGATCCCAAACTGTCTTGCCGTATTTGATAACAGAATCATTGAATGGCAGAGGTTAGAAGAGACCTCTGGAAATTCTGTAGTCCAATCCCCTCTGCTTAAAGTGAAGCCAGCATGGCTGCTCACAGGTGTGTCCACTCTGGTTTTGATACCTCCAGGGATGGAGACCGCAAAGCTACTCCAAGCGATCTCCAGCAGTGTACAATCATCCTCACAGTAATCTTTTTTTTCCTATGTGCTTTTCTTATGTTTCCTTATGACATGCCACTCTGCTGGGAGGGAAGGGGGGTGATGTGTGTTCCCTCCCACGTGCCTTGAATGTGTAAGATGTTGAAAAAGTTGTTCTTAGAGGTGTCTGAATTTCTGTTCCTTGCAACATAGAAAAAAACCTCGACAAATGCCTGCTTTCTGTACTCTGTGATCTGAGCGTGAATGTTTCCTAGATGAAATTAATATCTTTACCTAACTGGGTTAATCTGAATGTATGCTTACTGTCTTTGAAGGTAGTTCATGAGAACAAAACGATAAGATCTGTTTATGTACTCCTTTTTTAGGTCTATGTTGTAGTTGGAATTGCAGCGCTGGTGTGCACTGGCTTAGTAGTGATGCTCATTATTCTGAAGTTTGGAAGACACTCTAAGTTTGGGATTAAAGGTAAGCAGGGTGTTTTTTTATAGCTTCCAGAACTGTCTTGCATTGTATGAGCTGATACCGTAGGTTTCTGCACTGAAAGCAGTCAAAATAACTAGATTAAGTGCCATCATATTTCGTGTTTTGTTTATACATCAAGTAAGGGCAGAAGCAGATTTAGGCAGAGCATACACTTTTTGATCGAACTCTTCTACTTATCTTTGTTTCTTAAGACAAATCCTGTTTCTCTTCTTTCTGCGAAAGAGCTCACTGGGATACTTCCTGGAGTAACATATTACTTGAGTCAGTGTAGGTAGGAAGAAGATAAGAAACTAGATTTATTCTGATATGAGTTTTATTGCAAGAATTTGACAAGAATCTATGCTGTATGTAAGAGGTACTTCAGATCATACCAAAATGCATTTCAGGTTAAGGTGATAGATTCAAGGGGAAACAGTGACAAAAGCCAAAGGTGGATTTGCTGGGGATCTTGTCATACTGGTGCTTTCTGACATGTGTTTTCTTGAGCATTAGTATCTTGGGATGTAGCAGCTGGGAGGAGTGGCAAGCGCTTGTGTCCCTGTGGAAAGGAGAAATATCAGCCCTTCCATTTATTCATTTATTTATTTTACAGCCAGATGGAAGTTATGTGTAACACAGAGATACCAGCAACAACTCCATTACTGTATTATTTTACTAATAACCATTGGTCTGTCTGGTGATGTAAAACTGTATTTTAAAAAAATAGAAAAAGAGAAAAACACTTAAAACACTTACTGTCTAGTTGTGAAGACTAGAAGGTGCTTTTCAATATGCTAAAGGAGATGAGATTTTGTTCTTAAGATGTGTAGATGAGGGACTGTGGAGAGTGTGGTAAGTACTCTTTTGGTAGGCTTCTGTTACCCTTTCTTCTCAGCTATGCTTATGAGACGGTACCACATGGATGTGTATTTTGGTAACCCTTACTTGCTCTTGACAAGTACTCTTTTCAGAGGTATCTACTGTATGTTTTGTTTTTCTGTATTATGTTTAGAGGAGAGTTCCTGCAACAAAGGAGACTAGAGCTGAACAAGAATATATCCTGTGCAAATTAGCTTGTTGGAATGGTAACCTTTTTTCTCACCTCCTTCTGATGTGACAGTCTATGCTCCTCAGAGTAGCATTAAAAGAGGACAGTAATTATGAAATATCCTGAATAGAACATAGAACCAGCAGTACAGAGCTGTGCACTTCTGCCCAAAGACTAGGAAAAACTTTCTGCAACTATACAATAGTTCAGCGTAAATTTTATTTGTGTCTGAAGCTTTCTGAATTGCATTTAGAGAGCTGAAGTAGGAGGAAGCTAAATGAAAACAATGATGAAAAATGTCTAATGTTAGTTCTTTCCAGCTAAATACTTGTTAGGTTTTTCAAAATTTGCATTTAGTAGTTCAACATGATATCATCGGAGGATCTATGAAGTCTCTGTGCTGAGAGAGAATGTGCAAAGTTGCAATTTGTGTGGTAATTTATTAAGTTACCTTCCAGAAAGCTCCTTACGTGGTGGTTATTTTTTGCTATCTTCAGATACAACCTTTCTCAAAAAAATAATAATCTTTGCTGATCAGTAAGTTTGACCTCAACAGTTTTTTTTATAGAACTGTCCATGTACATCATATTTTTAAGGATGCACTTTTTGGGGAAGTGACTTAATGAAATTACAAAGAGCCACCAACCTCATATATGTTGTTTATTTCATTCTTTAAATTTGGTCACTTATGGTTAGGAAGATCAGTTCACAGTTCAGATACCCTCCGTCAAGCGCTAATCACAGGAATGGTATGTGTGATAATGGTGAAATGTCACTGCAAGCTACAAATAATTCCTGAATGTCTCATTTGAAAGGAATGACCTTCAGTTGTCCCTGAAGTGAATCTCAAACTTCTCCAAAGTTTACACACACACCTGAGCTTTACAGTCTAAATCTATCCATAATCTGGTGTCCCAGAAAGAATCTCTCCATTTATCATCATCAGTATTATTGAATTTATAGTAAAGCGATATTTAAAGACCTGAGATTAGAACACTAAATCAATATGCAATAGTCAGACTAATACTGAAATATTACCTGCTTGGAAAAGCCTGCAGCATAAGCATATATTGAGAGTTCATAAATAACGATAAACGACCTTGAGTATCTGAGGATGGGTAAAATAAAGCAAAGGGTGAAGAGAATTTTTTTGCATTCTGTATTGATCAGTACAGTATTTAAAATGTGTATCTTGGAAATTCTGAATAAAAGGGTCAAGGTAGTTACCTGTGAACTCCTGGAGTCATTTGCCATTGAATTCAGTGACAACAAAATTAGTTCTAACTTAGCGTACAGACATCATATTATGGCTGGTGGTCTCATAAACAGTCTTAGTAGGGAAGAGTGAAGGAGTGAAATATCCAGACTGTCATTGAAAATACTTATCAAACAAGGTAAAAACCCCTTCTTTTCAATTATTCCCCAAAATATTAATGAATATTTTGCATTCATAAGAAGGAACTTCCCTGAGTTACATCAGGCATAAAAGCATGAATGGTTGTGCTTCCTTTTTCTATTACCTTGTGAGAACACAGCCTGGTCACCTCAGGAACCCTGTTATTAAACATCTCCTGACCCTTCTTCACTAAGTAGTTTGGAAAATACAAAATAATCGCTCTGTAACTGTAGCAGTCCAACTGGCACTCAGTGGTATTTTTCTTGTAACTGTACATGGAAGAAATGTTCCACTGTAAATGAGAAAATGAAATGTGTGAATAGGCAATCAACACTATGTGTTCCATTAAGAAATGTCTTTATGTAAAGGATGAAGTTTTCACCCCATTTGAGTTCGCAGCAGGCATCTGCAGCTTCTTGAAGACATTGCTTTATGCCTCGTATTTTTAAATGCCATTTTATCCCATGCTTTGCACAGTCATCATCTGCCCACTTCTTAGACTGTGTCCTTGTTGAGTCCTTCTGCACTTAAATAGTGCAGTCCATGGACAGTGATAGCATCCTCAGAAAGAGACCTGGAGTGGGTGATTGCATCTGAGCTGTGCTGCATCAGAGCTAACAGTACCTGGAAGCACCGCACGTGAAGAGCTATAGAGACTGCGACAAAGCTCACATGCTCCCATTGTCTTCTTCCTATTACACTACTAAGCAGAAAAGGGTCTGGTTTATATAATAGGGAGCACAGCTCACCTGGGAGCCTCCAGCCTCCAGTACTTGGGCAGTACTGATTAATGTCTTATAAAGAGCTGTTGAAGAGCTGTATAAAAGTAACTTACCCTGTCTTTTGGGATCTTTTCTCATTTTGTATATCTGAGGTGAGGGGACAACTTGGGATATGTTCTTTTCGTGCATTTACCTTTCCAAATTGTAGTAATAGAGTATTTTTGCAGGTAGGAGGAAAACAAAGCACTCACTTACCACCAGTAATAAAACAAAAGCACTTTGTTTATGATGTTCTGGGTTCTGGTTGAAGTTGGATTGCATCATACAAGGCAATTATTTTCATTCTTGCCTTGCTTCTTTTCATTCTGTCTTTTGAGCTAGGGGAAATAGCAGGTTCTGATGATTAACTTAAGGAACAGCTTTAGTACAGAACTGGTCTATAATCTGTGCTAGAAAAGGCTTAAAATAGGGTTAGTACAAAAAAAAAAGCTTTTTTCTCTGCTCTGTGGGTAAACTCTCATGTTGTGCTAGACTTTCAGACCTCCATTCATCAGACTAACTGGTGAAACATAATTATGTTTCTCTCATTGTGTACATTTTAAACACCTTCTTCTACAGTACAGGATCTGTTCATAACAGCTTAGTGTGAAAAGCTGCTTTTCATTGCTTGAATCTGGAGGTCTGGTTTTTAGACCCTTGCAAGATGCTGCAACATAAATGGTGGAAGCTTCAGTTAATTTCTTAAGTGTATTAATTAAGATTTGGGGGTTGCTTTTATGAAACACCTTGCCTGCTTGCTTGCTGGAGGATGCAAAAGCACTTATGGTGGGAATTCACTGAAGGATGCCCAGAGAGCTCTTCCCATTTTGTGTATTTCTGAATCCATCTAACCAGTTTATGAAACTCAAAAATAAAAGGTGAACTGGACTAGAGAGGGCAGGGGAAGGTTTATGGACTCCCTGAGAGAACTTGTGGAATGATAATTCTAGTCATGTTTTATTCTACTACCTCTGTTGAAAAATAAGTGTAAATAGACAACTAGTTGCAGCATAACCAACCTGATAACACAGTTTGCAAATGTTAATTTAGCAGCATGCCACTAAGCATGAATAGAAGTATGGGGGAAACTGGTGGAAGAGACATCAGTGGATAGCATTGAAATAGCATAATTCAGTTAAAAGGGTGAGAACATTTTTGCTGATTCAAACTGAGTAAATTTTAGCACAGGATTTTGCTGTTCGAGTAACAAGGCAATCTTTAGTGCTCCTTGTTTACTGGGAAAGCTGAAAGTGGATGCTTATGCTGTGGACAAGAGTATGATCGCAGCTGCTTTACTGTAGATATTAATGGAGTTCTGTAGGTTTTATCAAAGTGAGAAAGGAGAGAGAGCTCACTCCTCCCCAAAACAGCCTTTTCTGTCTTTTAAGAAATTAACAAATAGAATCTGACAGAAGCAGATGGAAACGTATGTATACATAATCCTTTTGGAGTGAGAGGGTTTTTTCTGAATATTTATAAAAACTTTCTCTTAGTACTTTGAGCTGTACGCAGTAGTGCAAAGATAAGAGAACAAACTGAGTGTGAAATTCTCATCATACTTAGGTAGTGACAGCTATCTTCTCTTCTATGTGGTCTTGGGTGTCATCCTTTGAAAGTGTTTTCAAAGTGCCTTTCTTGAGTGCTCTCTCAACTACCTATCAAGTCTAAACTGAAAGTTTAGACTATGAGTGCTTAATCCCTTTTGTGGTCTTCCAGGTCTGTGCAGTTCAGGGTACATAATTTTGTCTTTTTCCCATCAAGTAATGAGATTTTGTGTGTTGATTTAAGAAAGAAAATAGAGTCCTTTCAAGGACAAACACCTCAAAATACTACCTTTCCTTCCAGCACTTGCTAGTTCTTTGTCATAATTTTTGAATGCAAGTTTAAAATTTGGACTATCAGTCAGGATGCTATGCTTTGTCACCAAGGTGATTAAAAGTTACGAACACACTCATGGATTTTGCCTGCCAAAGTCAAAACAGAGTATTTTCTCCTGCTTCTTGTCAGCTTTTTCTCTTAAGTGATTTCTGTAACTTTTGTGTTGGACTATGAACTTATTTCAAAACTTTAATTAAAAGCATTGGTTATTCCACCAGGAGCACACTGTTAGTCAAGGAATATTATTCCTTCTCTGTGTGTCATTCACTGTATTGTTTTTGCCTGTAAACTCTTGTTACATTTTTAGCTTTGGTCCAAAACACTTACTGGAGGGGGCAGCAACTATTCTTTAGCTGCAACATTTTTCTCAGTTGACTTACGGTATTTTAGTTTGGGTAAGAAATTCTGTGCAACTGCATGATAAAAGCGTCATTACAGAGCAATGTTGTCATTCACAGTGCAGCCATGATGACTTAATGTCTTTAACCCTCTTTTATCCAAGTAATCATATCTACATGACTTTAAGTACAAAGCTGTCTGGGTAAGAGTGGAGTACTTTACTGTTCTGTTTGGACATGATCATTTATTGAGACTTTTGCATATACTTTTGAATGTGAGTGTAGGGTCAGCAGGAAAAATCTTTTCTGTCTTCTTTGTCTATAAGCATATAGCAAATGGTCATTGTATGCTGTGCTTTAATACATTTTACTTGACTCCATTGGGTAATTGCAAGGGACTTCAAAGCAAACCCTTCTTCATTCACACTGGTGAATGAAGAGTTCAGATTTGTGAGAATTTAGGTGGCTCTGTGTAGTTTGAAATACTCATATAGGAAAAGGAAGAACTGTTCTGTTTATTATTAATGCATGTTATGTGGCTTGTAGACTAGGAGAAAAATGAAATGCAGTTAGAAGAGGTTTGACTTCTCTTAATTCTAAACAAGTACAAAATAAAAGCTTTCTATCTAGAGCAAAGACGTGCAGTTTGACAAATATAATCTCGTGTTCAAGTTGGTCTGCACTAAACTTGCAGTAAGGACTTCCTGGACAATTTTGCCTTGTTTGCTAGGTACTTAGGAAGATCAGTTTGTAGCCTGGGAAGATGCTTACTGCTTGACCTTCATCAAGTCACTGAAATCCTGAACTTTTTGAGTTTCCAGTTGTACCTACAGAAGTCATTTTTTGCTGTGTTGTACCTACCCAAATGCTGATTGTGTGGGCCTTGGTATTTTAATGTCTCTAGAACATTTCATTATTTAGTCAATGAGCAGCATATAAAAGAAGGATTAATTCATGTGAGTCACAGTTGTAAGGTAGAAATAAATGAATGTGCTCAAATATGCAGTATTTTTAGTGAGTAGACATGTAAAGCCAATGATGATATTGCTCATCTGAACCACACGCAAGAAGCTATTTTTATTGTTTGACATTGGCATTCCAGTCCTTGCAGTCATAGGAAGATTATACAAATTCTCTGTCTCAGGTGCATCAGTTGTACAATGGGGGCAGTAATATTTACTTATCACATAAATATTTGGAAGATAGAGTTGTTAATGCTTTTATGTACTCTACTGTGAGGAAGCAAACTGCTGTAAGTGCTCCAAAGAGTGATAGTTCTGGAAGTCATTTTGTGTAAAGGGTTTTACAAAGACCTCAAAATATTTAGGCTGCCTTTACCTTGTGTTCCAGTGAAGAAAAGCATTATTTTGGGGTCATGTAACCCTGTTAGAACATACTACCGTTTCCAGCTTTGCGGTGTTATTAGTTCTATCCACTACTAGTTTTCCTGAGTCTGATCGTAAAGTGCAAGATATAAGAGAGGAAGGTAGATATAGTTCTGTGGTAGGAACAAGACAATGGATGACATGGTCTATATATAACAAAGGATTTTGGGACACATCTCAATTCTGAGACGGGGGAGTTTTTATGTATGTGATGCTGTATTTGACTATCATCTCCTTTGATTGCAAAATTCAAACTCAGTTGTAATGACTGAGGCAGGAGAGTAGTTATTAACTTGTTGAGAGCTTTTGATGATTCAGACTGCTATACTGATGGATTTTATTAACACAGGAAAATTATCTGAGGTTTCGTTTCTGTTGCTAGTAAAAATATATGGAAAGCAGGTGTAAACAAGTACCTGTTGTGTGGCACTCCTTCCCTCCCCCAAAGGAGTATACAAGCAGGTAATGGGATGACGAGTGGATAGGTATTTAATGTGTGTGAAGTGAGATGAACTGGAGAACTATGGAGATGCTCAGTAGAGTACAGCTTAGGCAAGAAATTGAAAGAGACTGGAAAGAAATGAGGCTAATAATGGATGCAGTGGAAAAGAGGAGAGCTTAAAACCATAGTTGCCAAGGCTCTACTTTGATATGGGCTGAGGTTCACAGGAATACACAGGTCCTAGGTCAAGGTAGTGAGAGAGATGAAAGGAGTCAGTATTAGAGATGTGAACTGCACAAAACAAGCCTCATGTTCAGTCTACATACACGGTTGCTTCACAAGTCTTTGTCTTACAGAGCCTAGAGTTTCTCTTTTAGTTTCATATAAACAAAGGATGAACATTTATCTGCTTTTGTATGAACTTTTGTCTATATGCAGGTCATGCTGTTTTAGGAGGTCATTAGTTTGTGAGGGCAAAGTGTGGTTTAGTCCATGGAGAATTTTAGAGAAAAATTATATTGGATATGGGAGGAAATACGATGAAGAAAGAAATGAGAGGTGGGAGAGAAGTGGGTCGTAATAATTGAATGTTTATCTATAATCAGGGTGAGATAAGTCAGACAGGTTGGAAGGAGTATTAACATGTGGGAAGTGAATCTGAAGAAAGAAAAGGAGTGAAGAATAGCAAAGCCAGTCTATGCTATCTGTGTATTTGTTTTTGAGTGGCTCCAGTTCTCCAATGCTTTAAGCACCCTTTATTACCAAGTACATATGTGGTTGGGAGTGAGCACCATTTGAGGAAATGTTTAGTCTAGATGATCTGGAAAACAATGCTAAAACCCAGTTTTTAAACAACATGGCTGGGAACATGAACAGTAGATAAACAGAATGTTTCCATGGTAGACTTGAGGTTCATTTATAATCTCCAACTAGGAAAAAAGCTAATATGGAGGGGGCTGCTAGCAGAGTAGCTGTTAGAGGTTGCTCCTGGAGGCTGATTCCAGGCTCCTGAAAGGTTACAGTACACTGCATGCTATTTACAGTACAGTAACATCTTTTGAGGGAAATTATTTGCTTCATGTATGTGAGTCTCAGTTCAATACCAGCACCGAGCATTACAGGTGCACGTTGCTTAGGACTTTGCTCCACTCCTTTTACAATACCTGTTGGATTTTATGTGCATTTCCTTCCATATGTGTTCTTCAGCTTTCAAAGACTGATGTAGGATTTCTCCTCTGATTGAACTGAATTGATTCCTGTTAACAGTTCTGAGGTTTGAATATTTTTTTTTCCTTTAAGCTTGGGACAAAAGCTTTTCTTACCCTGACTAGTAGGTAATACAATTACTCTTCTTCATAAAGTTCTACTTTTAAATGCCTGGCCATATTAACAACTTATGAATTCTGTTAGCAGATGCTGAGATCTCAGTACAGTTGGAATGCCCTTTTTTTTATTTCATTCCTGTAAAAGCATTCAATATTGGCTTTTGCACAACAGGGTAATATTCAGCCTGGTCTCAGAACCTGGCTGGCACTGTGCTGTAGCTCTCCTCACATCTATTGCCATTCTGTCCCCTGCAGTGGAGCTGCATTATTTGAAATAAAGAAAAAAAAAGTAGCATGGACAGAATCAAAACAAATGAAGATTCACTTAAGTATGTTCCAGGCAAATGTGTGTATATAAAAAAGACCACAAACAAAAACTGCTCAAGATTGGATGTGATTTTAAAAGTTTTCTGATGCGTATTTGAACTTTCCCCAAGTCAGGAAGGCTGCTTGTTCTTTCTGGCATGATTTTGCAGAAACACACAGAAATAGCCTTTTATCAACATTTTCCTTTAATGTGTCTGAAGATGCCTTTGTTTTGTTTGTATGGTCTCATGGCATTACACTCTTTGGAGCTAAATGTTTGGAAGATGCATTAAGAATAGATTTTGCCAGGTTCAGGGCTATTTTTCTTTCAGAATGAACAAGAAGTGCTGCAGAGCCATTGTTGTAGTAATACTTTTGTTTCTTAGGAATAAATGAGGAAGTACAAAAGCTCACAGGAATTAAGAAAAATTAAAACAAGAGGTAGCCAAGCTGCTTGAATATCTAGTATAAAGAACAGTTTAGGTTTATTTCAGTTCTAGGCAAAAGTTTAAATAAGACTGTTTTATTTGAATGAATGAGTCCTTTTTATATCTCTTTTTCAGGCATGTTAAACATCTGTATATTAGTTGTTCATGCAGTCCCACCACTACATCTTGTGAATTCCCCAAGCTGTTTAATTTGTGGGTAGCCAAACATACCTTTTCTGAGTGACTCATAGCTGTTCTTAGTTGTTCATTTCATGGAGATATTGTACCTCCCGAGTTCTTCTTCACCAGTGTGCTATTCGTGTGCCTCTCTGCCTTACAGTGACCACTATTTTAGCTTTTCACATTTACTTACTTAAAATATTAGGGCTTTATTCAGTTCTCGGCCTGGATGATAATCCAGTGCAAGGATCAGAATAATATATTATAAATAATAGGTTTTTTCCCCCATAAATGAGTGGCGATGTGAAATGGGAAAGATCTTTTCTGTTTTGAAGTAGCTTTTTGTGCTGGTCTCAAAGCCCATTTTCTTCTAACATCTGTTCTGTATCCTACATAAAAATCAGTATTGTTTTTTTAAACAGGAGTTTCTCATTCTCTCTCTCTCTTTTTTTTGTCCGCTGCCCTATTCTGTCCCATTTAATGAAACCAGGAAGAACTGATGGCTCTTCCAGTATGGAAATAGAAACCAGATCTAGCTAAATGAGATCAGTCTTATTTCTTTGAGACTTTTTTGAAAAAATAAGGGAGGGAATCTTACTGGTTTGTTCTGTTTGATTTTTTGGAACTTCTTTAAAAAGATGGTGGAGTAGAAGCAATGTAACAAGGTCCTTTATAATAAAGTAAAATGGACAAACAGTTTAGTAGCTAGTATTTATTCTGGGTTAATTTTATTCTTAGCAGTAAAGGTGAACACCACTGTTTCTTCAGCTGCCCAGTGCAGCTGAATGCCCTGGAGCACAAAGTAGAGTAATACAAACATGGAAGAAGTATTTCTGAAAAGTCCTTTCTATGTCCCTGATAGATGACTAAGTATTTGTTGTGAAGCTTTACTTCATGAGAACTCAGACCTTTTCCTTTAGATCCATTTTGGATTTTAAATGCATTTTTCTTAAGTAGCAACAGGAGGGAAGGGCAAAATCTCAGGGCTGCCAACAGCTCCTCCACAGAGAGTGCACAGAAGATTCTGCAGCTAGAGGTGTTCTTTAGTAACCCTTGCCAGGAGTGCCTGTGTTATTGTATTTGCCTCCACATTTGACAGAGCCCCAACGTGGAGACATGTCCTGTATGTCATAGTAAAGTAGGAGAAATTTGGTCTTGGTTAGAAGATGTGAATAATTAAAACTCTAAGATAAGCACTCTTTAAAAATCCGTGAATTGAGTTACAATAACCCTTTGTTTCAGCTGAAAGCATTTGGGGACAGGAGCTAGTGTCCATGGCTGAAACTTTTGTTTCCAAAGGGCCTTCAAGAAAGGTTTGCAGCCTAATCCTGCCTATGTTTATACCCTTTCAAAAAGTTTTATATCTGTGATTTCTAGGAATAGGCAGTAGCAGAAATGTACCTCAC
Organism: Clamator glandarius; assembly: GCA_033459285.1. Lineage (NCBI taxonomy): Eukaryota > Metazoa > Chordata > Aves > Cuculiformes > Cuculidae > Clamator > Clamator glandarius. The sequence continues at coordinate 18,835 of JAUNZM010000679.1, read as the reverse complement.
AGAAATATTCCTTTTTCCACAATAGTGTCTGAAGCAGAATTTCTTGACATCCCTTAATATTTTTGTAGAGGGCCACTGCAGAGTTCCCTCCCACAACCTCTACAGCTGCACTGTTACCTGTCCTTTGCCTGTGGCACGTGGGTATATATACTGAGAGCAGACCATGTTTTAGGGCTTCATCTGGCTTTAGTGCAGTTGCTCACTTGTGGAATGTCTCTCACACTCTTATCTGCTTGAATGTCTCTCACACTCTTATCTCTTATCAAAACCAGCAGTGAAATTCTGTGTTTGTGGCTAAATATTTCTGCCCTTTGCAGTCTTCTTGAAGTTTTCCTGTGAACTCTCACAACCGTCAGCCATTTTGGAGAGCAGTATATAGTCTCTCCTGCTAAATTTCTCATTTTCTGTGCTTCTAAGTGGTAGCTTGCAAGCGAGGCAGGTATTGTAACTGCTTCTCATAGGGCCTGAAGCATGTGCATTGCAGCTCCTCTTGCAATGGTGTCTCCCTGTGTGATGTAGGCAAACATTAATGCAGGCTGTTCTGCTGCCAACAGAAGAAGTCATGCAACCTGCCACTGGCACAGTAAAACCCAAGTGCCCTGTAGGTGCAGGTTTTGAGCCAGGTGAATGACACAGGGCCTGTTCCCTGCCGGGAGGCTCCGAGTTTAAGTAACACAGCTATTAAGCATGAAGGCATCGTGTCTGGCACGTGAACTCTTTGAGCTGCAAAGGTATACTGGGTATGTGTGATCATGTGCTTGCTCTGTGGTTGCATGATCGCATGGGCAGATACTTTTGACCCCTATCAGAGGCAGGGCAATAGGCATTTATTTCATTGGGCATAAATGGCTGCTCTTGTGTTCTACATCTGCTGAGCACAGGAAGGCTGGTGAGGCAGAGAATTTCCTCCTCTCTATCTTGTAAGTGCCCCATTGCTTTGGTATAGGAGAGTATAAAATAAGTACACGTGGCTTTATTTTAGCAAAGTAATAGTTTGGAATTTCTTGTAGTGATTTCATGTGCAATTCACTAGATAATCTAGCATAAGTGCAGAGGAGCCAGGGGAAACATCTTTCCTTTCACTCTTTCACAAAGCAGCCTGTACCTGGGTCTTGCACATGGCATATGCTACGGGCCATTGGCATGCAAAAGAAAAGCATGACAGCAAACCAGCAGAGAAATCGAGGAGTGATTATGGCTTCAGGCTGTTAGACTATACTGTGCTGAGGCCATGGAGAGACTCTCACGGAGAGAGAGTTTGAACTCCTGCTTTTCTCTTTAGTGCATTTGAACCATTCCTGAGGTCAACTCTGTGTGTTCCTGCAAGGACTAGAAGCATCTGCCCTGTTGTGTGGTTCAGGCTCAAATGTATCAAATTTGAGTGGTGAGGAGTCGCTCTCCTTGGGAGAAGGATGAAATTGTCTTATTCTGCATTCCTGTACCTACCTTCTACAGGAACAATCCAGCACAGTGCTGATGTTGCCTGTGGCAGCTCCAGGCTGACAATCATATTCTTGTAGTGCCAAAAGGAGAGGAATTGCTACCATGTATTTGCAGTCTTTATGCAGTTGGCTGTGACCCATCTGTGTACTTTGAAAAATGCCAAAATAGACATTCACGATTAATCACGATGACATCACCTAGCATTTAAGTGCTTAGGTACTGAAGTAATGGTAACTTTCACAAACTGACTTGCTCTCAGTAGCCAGGGCAACATTTTTGCCATGTACTAGCTATGTTTCTACAAACAGGCAGTTTGATTGCATGAACTGTAAAGCTGAGTGCTATTCTTACTGATCACTACCTGTACAAAAAGAGTGTTTGTGTGTGCTGTTGTATACGCCAGCTGGCCTTGGAACAGTGATCTTGCTGCTGTGCTCCCATTCCTTGTTCACACACAATTAATACGTGTCACTTATTGCTTGCCTTTAAAGAACAAGGCATAGAGCTTCTGAGATTTTTCCAGTGCCTGTTCCAGCTGTCCTAACTCCCAAGTTTACTTAAATTTTAATTAGATACTTAAGAGTTAGCTAGCTAGATACCCTGTCTTTTTCCAGCTCATTCCGTTGCAGTTACTACTGATAATCTTTCTGCATTCAGGACAGTGAGCAATATTATGGAAGCACTTTAGTTAAAATGTTTTCTTTCTGTTCAACAACTTGGTCACCAGTTTGTTTTACTTTCGTGAGAGGGGGGAAAAAAAAGAACCTCAGCTACAGTGGAGACTTCAGAATCCAGTTTTTATTACTGTTACCTTGTCAAAGAGTATGTTTAAAACTGAGGTAGAGTCCTTGCTAAGTGGCAGATTTTGGAAAGGGGAGGAGCAAGTGGGCTGCACAGAATGGATCATTGGTGTCTGGAGATGTTGGTATGCTGATGGCATCTTTCACTGAAAAAAAAAGTCAGTGAGCCTGACTGTTCTATACACAATGGCCCCTTTATACCATTCTGGCAGTAAGTGGGTGTAGATGGGAATTAGATTTACATAGACTGATGGGGTTAACATTTCTTTGGGGAGAGATGCAGCAGGGAGAGGCTTTGTGGTTGCCTGTGTCAGATTCCATGTACATCTAGGGAAGTATTTTTGTAGTTGTATGGGAAACTAAATCCTTCCAGAGAATATGTGGAACCTAATCTTGGCCTATAGCTCCTCAATTAACCTTAGCACTGTAACATAGTGGGTTCTGGATGAGGGAGACATCTTAGAATGTCTTAATTCTTAAATAGCTTCTTAAATAGAGGATGAAATATTAGTGCTTTGCTGGAATAATGCTAGCCAATGGGCAGGACTTAGTAAAAGTTAATAGAAAAGAGCTCTAACTAATAGGCTCTCCTGAAACTTCTCTGCCAATATATGGACCAGGACCAATTCCCCTAGGCGAGTCTTAATTAAGAGAAGTTTTAAGAAGAAGAAGGAGTTTAAGGAACTGAAATTTCAAAGGGTGCCCATAGCTGTGCCTCATATGTACATGACTGCATTGGTGGCTGTGTGTGGAAAGCACAAAATGTACAGTAAAAAGTATTTTTTGATGCCAGTAAGAAAAATGCATGTATCTAGTGTTAGGTATGAACACAGGCTGTAGCCTGAAGTGATGAATCCTTTTTACACAGAGGGGTTCATGTACTTTCATGTTCATGTATGTTTATGCATTTGTGGTTTGGTGTATAGCCTTTCAGCTAAAGACAGGTAAATATCTTCCAAAATAGTTGCCTGCTTTGTTTAACAGAACTTAATGGCACTTGCGTATTTTTATTTGTCTAGTATAGTAATAGTTCAGTCACTTAAAAACCAAATGTGCTGATTTTTTAAATACTTCATGGCTTCACTGCTTATGATTCACCTTTTGAAATGTGATTTTAGCTCTGACACATTTCTGTTGTTCAGTTGCTAAACACGCAAAATATGTCTAAAATTCTAAAGATGGAAAAATATGAAAATTGAATTTTGCATGATATTGCATGATACCTGCAGCCAGACTGAACAGATTCAGTTTTCCTTTTCTGCAAAATAGTATTTTGTAGTTTGCTGTGTAGATTTTCATCTACCTTCAGTGGTAGTGCCAGTAGTAGTACAGGTGGTTGGAGATCCCTTGTACTAGCATCATCTTGACTGCTACCTTGTGAAAAAAATTACATTTTCTTTTTTTCTTTGTCAGGCTGTCTTTAAGGAATTAAAGGATCGTCTTGTAAAGAAGTGTAGTGTCTGGCAGTTTGGATTGAAGAAATAACTCTGGAGCATGAGTCATGCAGACCTCTTAGACAGAAGGTGAATGATGTGTTACATAAAGGTAATAGGAAATACAGTCATGGGTCAGGACTACACTGAGTAAGGCCGTGGATGCAGAGCAGGGAGGTCACAGCTGGAGGGCTGGTAGTAGTCCAAGATCAGGTTAACCTCTTGCAATTCATTCAGTGAGCTCAATGAGAAATACAGGTAACAGTTCAAAGCTTGCCTTCATTATGGGTGAAGTTAAGCTAAGTAAGAAGTGATAGAGAAGGTTGAAAGGGGGTGAAAAAAGAGGTAAGGGAATCTAGGAGGAGAGATCTTCCGGTCCAGGTGAGAAGATTATAACTGATGAGCAGGTAGGAATTTTTTTAACCGTGATGGGGAAAATGGAAAAGATTGTATTATAGTTAAAGAAAACATTATCATAGGACTAAGGGAAAGAAGTTAATAATCACAAAAATCACACCCTTTTTCAGTTTTGTACTAGAAGGATTGGTTGAATTCTGAGTAGAAAGAGAAGAATGGGAATGGATTAAGAGAGGAGCATTATGATGAGGAAGGTGGCACTAACTTCTGTAAGTTGCAAGGATAAGAGAAAGAGGGATAGTGTGATTTCTCTTCCATCTGAGGGAGATCCCAGCCTGGCTTTTAAAAGGTGGTCCCTGATGTCATGGAAAGGAGAACAAAAATCAGTGGCGAAATGAATGAAGAAAGGAATGAATGGCAACTCTATTTGATGAGAGCAATAGAAAAGGCAGGTAAGGGCGAGGATTGAGAGCCATGCAAATTATCATCTCTGACAGACTCTTACGAAGTGAGATAAAGGCCAATTGATGTGTTCCAGAACAACGACAGTATAAGAGTTTGTTCTAGGATAGAACAGTATTGGGAGTGAATCTTTTACAGGTTTCTTGCAAAGGTTGCCAGACATAGTCCATTTGATATAACTAGGGCCAGGAGATGCTCTGAGTTCTCTAACAGTAGAGCGAAAGCTTGGGAAACTAGCTTTTCTCTCCTCTCTAACTGCTGCTGACCTGAAGTCAAGCTCTTGCAGTCAGTGGGAGTGTATGGTTGTGAGGCTGCTTTGTTAGTGTGGAATTTGAAAGCAGAAGGTGGTATGTTTCAAAGTAGTATCATGGGATTGGAGGAAGAAATCCATACTTCTGTTGTGAGAGATGTCCTGGTGCTCAGCTAATAATGGTGTCTTTCACTCAGTTGTCTTTTTTGGTTCCTCTCAATGGGTCTGCGTAGTTATGAATTCCAGTGCACCTTTTTAAGAGAACAGAGCAAAAAGGAAAAAATTAAAACATTTAAATTTCAGCTTGGCATGAACCAAGGCCAGACCAGTGGCTCTGAAAATCAGACAGCTAGGGCCAAGAAATGTGCTTCTTTTGCCACAGCTACAGGACCAAAAAGGCAGGGAGATGAGAAACCTTATTTTGCAAAGCTCTGTACAACGGCACTTAGCCTGGCCCTTAATTAAGACACCTCTGCTAGCAGAAGTTTACTTAATCTGACCTGTGTGATTAAGATGTGGTCACAAGATTGGATGTAAATGCATCAAAGAATACAGTAACAAGCATCAGTCAGACCTTTTCTGAATATTTCAAGTAATATATTGAATTCCAGAATGTGTGCTATGTACAATTAAAATATTTAATGCAAAAAACTGAGGCCTCTGCCACCCACCATGTGTGAATAATTGTGTACATAGAAGCAGCTGATTAGAACTGTGGATCAGTTCTGTTAAATCAGAAGCATGGCTATTTGCGTGGTGGTGATGGGTGCTGCAGGGTTCAGCCAGCAGTGAGAGCAAACCTCTTTGTCATAGTATGGCTGCTGCGTCCTGTTGCTTTTTCAGCACTGGAAACACCACTAATGGAAATAGGAGCTCCCAGTCAGTGCAGAGGAAGCACTATGATAGATTGCACAGATACTACATTTGTAGTATGTGTGAAAGAGGAGAATTTTGACCTTGGCCTTTTATAAAAATCATTGCAAGTCCCTTCTGATGTTAAGTGGCTTGTAGTAGTTTTAGCCAAGATAATTAACTTTACTTATAAAGGAATGTTCCACTTAGATCCCTCCTTGGTTTTGTATAAAGTCTGTGAAAGAGCCATGGGACTGAACACAACTACATAAGCAAAAGTGGGAAGGTTTCTAACTCTTTAAAATGTAAAAAGATATTTAATAATGGTCTTTTCACTTGCAATATTCTTTTTCTGGTTTTGTCAGAAAAAAATTAATACATAGGTCTTATACACCTTTGGAAATAACATTTAGATATTGTCCAGTTCATGGCACTGAAACACCTCATTGTTCATTGCTTTTATCTTATGGAACAGGCAATGATAGAGTGAAAATGTAAACTGAGCAATAAAATTATGAATTATTCTTCTCTTTCTGTGAAATATTCTTCTCTTTCATGTGTGCCTTGTGATTTCTGATGTAAAGCTGTCCGTTATCAGATTCTTGCTAAACCTACTGTGTGGTCAGGTTACAGTTTTGGACTAATACTGAAGACTCATTTGCTTTTTGCTTTATTGTAGTGTAGGTTTGCACGTGTTCCTTCATGAGTAGTCTGTCACTGTAATTCATAGCTCATCTCTTTCTCTCTTACATAAATGATTTGTCATTGCCCAGCTTACTTGTTCCTTATGTATGATATTTTAATCTTTTTTTTGATATTTTTTTCACTAGCATACAAAAATGTAAATTTCCATGGTGAGAAGAACTGTTGTATTTCAGAATTTAGGGCAAATCTCATTTTGAGTGTGGTTTTGCGGTGTGAATTTTTTTAATATGCTTTATGTAAGATAATAGTTAGCATTTTAGTTCATGATATTAATTCAGTAATCATTAAGCATAGAAGCAGCACTGTTACTCTAGTGGTTTTTTGCATCCTAGTACTATAGAAGATACTGAATTTAGTTCCAGTAGTAATAATTCTTGCCTTCATCAATATTACCATTTTGTCCTTGAAAAAGGGAGTATTTCTAAGGAAAATTTCTAGTCTCTAGACAGTGGAAATAATGATAATTAAACAGACAATGGAAGGGAAAGTAATTGCATGGATATTTTGAAAATAGCAAGCTTGCTACACATGTGAACTCTTTGTCTTTGACAACACTGAGCAGATAATTTGTACAGATACAACCTACGGACCCCTGCCAATGCACTGTTGTGTAGTGGTAGGGGCAGAAGTTGTTGCATTTATTCCTTCCTGTAATGAACTGTAAACAGAAAAAAACTTTCCATATTTGCATCTTGTTGGTATAACTTTCTATGCTGAGCAGCGTCTGCCAGAGAGGAAGTGTCTACAGTCAATGATTATTTGGCCGTTTGATGGTTTTCTTCAAGTTCTCTTGGTTTGATTCCACTTTTTAAAGAAACCCTTAGCTTAATAATTTTCCAGTCTTTTAACATGGTTGTTTGTTTAACAAAGGCATTTTGAAATCAGAGAAAGACTTCTATAACCTAAATTATGACTTTTCTGTAGACAAGCATTAGTAATTAGGGAATGATTTTCAGGACTACTAGATGAGCCAAGACGGAAGGAGGCTTTCTTTGTGTTGCAGTAAGTAGCACAGCAGCTAGACCTACCCACAGAAAGCTATTGGAGACAATTTGTAGGAAAGGAGACTTCAGGAGAAAAACTGAAGAATGTATTGAGAAGGGAAAACTAAAAAGGAGGATATAGTGAAATGTTAGATAAATAAACAGAAAATTATCATAAACCTTCCTATGTGTCATCTGATGGTTGACTTTCTTCTCTCCAGCTGTACTTCTATATTTCTCTGGTGGTAATCAACACAGAACAGTAGTTATTTGGATCTCCTCTAGCATAGAATTTATAACTTCACACATAATTTTATTTCATTCAATTCTATGAAGAGCTTTTTTTTTTTTTTTTTTCAAAAAGAGTCTTCTCATTTTTTAGGGCCAAATGGATATTCCTGATAGAGAATATGCTCAAAGGCCTCTCAGTCCTAGAAAAGAGCCGAAGACTGAAAAATCATATTCTGTGTCAGTGGACGTTTATAAGTGGGTACTGTGCCTAGGTGGTGGCACAGGTAATCAATAGCCTTTTTCAGTTGCTCATGGTAATGACTACAGCATATCTAAAACCACACATATATGTGTATATTTAAAGATGTATCACATGTATGTTGTCATGTATTACATAGTCTAAATTATACAAAAATTGTCACCTTTGTTTTGTTGCCTAAAGCTACTTTGTGTTTCTTGAATGAATTTGCAGGGTTTTTTCCATAAATACTTTGTAAATATGCTGGTTTTGAGCAAGCCTGAAGAAAGGTCCTCTTGGATATGTAAAAACTGGGAGTTAGGAGCATGCCTTTGGAGCTTATTAATGATTCAGAGTGGTCGATTTCAGTTTCCCCTCCTTCCTTTCACAAGGCAAAATCCAATCAATATTTTTCTTCAAGGTCACAACTGCTGCTTAGTCTCTCTCCTTCTCACAACCCTTGCCCAACCATATGAGTGTTTTGGAGGATTTAATTACTAGTTTAATTGAGGCTGTCATCAATAACTCCTAGGATAGTCAGGTTCAGACAGAGAGCCATGTTATTGTAGGAGAGCACTCTTCCCTGATCCAAGTACAAGGATGCTGTGCTCATGAATGTCTTTGTGTCAATCATTAAAGGGGCTTTTCTTCTCTCTTTCTATCCTCAGTAGTGCTGCGGTTGCATTGTGGACAGGAAGGCTGTGAAACAGTGATATAGTATGTCTCTGGTATTTGATTTTGCAAGATTTATAAAATATAGTAGAGTTTGAGAAAACTAAGTTGTGAGGGAAAGGATATTTACATTGCACGGGTGATGATACTTATTAATAAGTTTTTGCAGTTTGTTTTCCAGAGCTGAAACTGAAAGGTGTATTTGAAATAATATTAGCAGGAGGGTTGTGTACATTTTTTTGTATGCTTTTTCATGCATTTCTTTTCCTTTGTTTAAAAATCAGTTCAGTGTAGACTAAGTAAACTTGTTACATTCTCAATAATTAACCTCACTTACTAAAATTATACTTTAAATCCTGAGGGGAGTACCAGATTTGGTATTCTAATTGCAGGAAAGGAAACAGTATTCCTCTAACGGGGGTGGAAACCTCTGTCCCTGTAAAATAGCTTTCCTGTTTTAAGAAATATCATAAAGAGTCAGTCACAAATACAGAAGAATATCTTAATATCTTTTGTATGGAGTCCTGGTAGAGTATTCTCTCAGCCAAGCATTTTCTTTCTGAATAGGTTGCTAGAATACACCTTTGATACTTTGTCAAGAGGCAAGCAAAGCTGCCTGTCCTTATTTATATGCTGCGGTTTTCACATAGATGTTGTATTGCGGAACAGAATCTGCTTTTTGAAATTTAAATTCTATAGTTTAAAAGTGATGTTTAAAATCTGTTCACTTGAGTAGAATGAGCTGAATATATTTGTAGGAGCTAAAAAGTTGGTCTGGTGTAATTTTATGTTGGCTGAAAAATAACAAATAAAACTTAAAGCATCATCTCATCCTTACCCTGCTTTTTAGGAAAATCAGGGTAAATTTTTGGAGTCATGACAGAATTCAGAGTTATCATAATAATTTCAGGAGTGAGCTCCTGGAGATCGGCTTTACGGTAGCCTATTATGAGCACAGTTAATCATGTTTGTTGAACATGATGGAACCAAATTTGCTGTGGGTCATAATCCCTAATCAGTCAAAGAATGTCCACAGTTCACTTTCCTTCTTCTGTTGACATCATAGTTAATAGGGTTCAAATCAGCTTTACATATACTTTATTGATTTTATGATGTTCATAAAATGCTAGTAATAGAAAATCTATTTCTATTGCCTTTTTGTGGGGGACTTGTACCTTAATGTTAATATAATTTCCAAGGAAAAAGCTGTTCAGTGACTCATATGAAATATGTTGGAGGAAATTTGTATATATAAATGTGCAGCTACACAAGTTTTCAAGCAATATAATTTAAGTAGATTATCCCTGCCATTTAGCTGGGATTTGCTTTTATGTTTTTTTCATTTTAAGTCATTTGTCCTTGCATTGAATTAATAATGTATGTCCAGGTCTGTGGCCCACAGATCTACTGTCTTTGCAAGTGAGGCTCATTTTTTTCACGTTGCAAAGAATATTTATCACTGATATTTGAAAACTCAGGACACAGAGACTTGAATTTGCAAATCTTCTGTTTATGTTCATTGTGATGCCTCATGCTGAACTACCTTGGACTAGAACAGGAGGAGATATGGAAACCTGTTGTTCTGCTACATTGGCACCTCCTTCCGTACAGGAAGCAGTGAGGTAACACAGGGGGCGCTGGCACAACAGGCAGCAACCTGCAGAACCTTTAGGCGGTGCCTGTTGATTAGAGGTTAATTTCAGTACAGGGAGTGGGGAGTAAGGCCAGTTGCTGAACAAGGTATTTTGATGTTAGGACTTCTGAAGATTCTTTAGTGTAGTGAATTACTGACTTGGCTGTAAATTATTCAGGTTTTTATCTCCATGTGATCCCCCAAAAAAGTAAAAGTCCCAGGCAAAAATCCATAAGCACAGAGCACAAAATTGCTCCATGCAGTGTGACTAAGTATTGACCTTTGACTTCAGTGGAGGCTATCTGTAGATTCACTTTGTCTCTGTAGGCCCAGGATACTTACCAAGAAGAATTTGGCCAGTGACTGGTGAATATCTCCTCACTGCTTATCATGAAAAATGATACTATGATTTTTTCATAAATATTTTTAAGCCATGCATATTTCTATAGCTCTGAAACACATGTACAAGCAGTATTTGGTAAGAGTCCAGTCAAAACAAAAAAATCAGTTAATAGTGATAGATGTCCTAATGGTACAGATTGTTAACTGTGAAAAATGTGAACTGAGAACAATTTTAAAGTATCACAATGGATGGTTCTTCCCCTGCTGGGTAGGATGGGAAGAAAAGCAATTGGTAAAGGAATATAAATATAAAAAAGAGAGTAAAATTCACAATTTCAAACCAAACCCTTGACACTTGCAATAATGGTAATGCATTCCATTCCAGTTCATGGTGAAGTAAAAGGAGTTGGTCTAGTAGATCAAATATGGCTTTCATTGCAAGACTGCGACAATGAAGGTGAGATGATAAAGCTATTCAGACTCCTAACCTATAAAAAGCAAAGACTGTATTGTTTTTAACTGTAACTGAAATTACAGAATTGTTTAGTCTTAGAACATATGTAATTATAAAATATTTCATTTGTCTTAAGTTCTATTTACGGGATGTATCTATCCTATCATGTATATGAATATGTACATCTAAACATACATTTTTCATTGAAAAACATATATACAGTCAAAAATGTGAATAATTAATAATAAATGGTGGGTTCCCTTAGGAATCTGGGAAATTATTTGTTTGGTAAATGTCAGGACTTTGAAGAGCACTTGAAGGGTATTTTATTCTATTGAAATATTTGATAAATTGGACTGATTAAGTAACAGTGTGAGACTGTAACTTGCTGTCTTGTTTTGCTCATTGCAAATACGTTATGCAGCAGTTGTAAGAATCCATTTGGTGTAAGAAACCTAGCTGTACATATAGGGAAAGTTACCAAATATCATATTTAGATGAATGTCTGTAGATAAGTGGGTTTTGCCTTTTTTTTTTGCATTTTCTTTTAAATTTGCTAACAAATTTTCAATCATCATCTTATTTTCCAGTCCAGACGAGTGAAATCACAAAAGGTCTCAAGTACCTGTTAATACATTTTTCACCTAGAATGTCAAAAGTCTGCTTTCTCATCCATCAGTATTGATTCATGGCACCAAGCCTATATAATCAGAACTGGCCAAGTACCAGGTTTTTGTGTTCTACATTAACAAAATTGGTGCAATTATTTTGAAAATAATTTAACCAGTTGCAGTACTAGCATGTGTTTCATATAACTGACTCATCTCTTCCATTGTGCTTCAAGTAATCAGAAACAACTCAATTCTGTATTATCTGTTAAGTGGTCTCCCTGGAGAGTAGGCATAGTGTGTGGTTTGCATGTACTTATTTAATTACACTCAGTTCTGGGGCAAACCACAGCAGTGTTTGAGGCTACCAATAAGCCATCAAAGCAAATGGGGCTAGGACACGTTCTCTGGCCAGCAGGGAAAGGCATAGATCATGCTCATATATTTAAAACTCTCTTCTCCCTCATCCTTCAAATAGGACAGCCTCATAAATACTGCATATTGCAGATAGTTCCTAACCCATGATGTCCTTTGAACTGTGCTGGGATGTTGCCTGGAAGGGTGATATTTATGTTATATAAATTAAATAATTGTATATAAAAAAAGAAGATACACCTTTGCTCAAGCCTAGACTAATGGCTTTTTTTAATTTGCTGGCAAAAATGTAACCTGAGCCTCTTTGTCTTTGAAATCTTTAGCTTAGTAGGTGGGCCTGGAAGCAACTAGCTTTGTACCTCCCATTTACACTAAAAAGTTTTTGGCTTGTTAACTACTGTTTGGATCTTGTATGTCTGTTCCATGTCTAAATTCACATGACTATTCAAGCTCTAGTTTCCAGCAGCCTTCTTCCAAATGTATCTGAGTTTATTTTCTGAAAGGAAGTTGAGGAGGTGGGAATGAGCTAGGAAACCCATCTTATGAAAGGAAGGTAGGTGTAAGCCCTATTGCTGATTCCTTCTGCAGTTGTAGTAGCACAAGTGGAGAGCACCACCCTGGCTAATGCTGGCCTAAGCAATTGCTGGGTTCCAGGTACGCTTGGCTTAGAATTGTTGCAGGCTGGGACTTGCTTGGAGCCCAAAAGTAGGCAATCATTCTGTTTGTCTGCTCAAAGAAGAGCAAGGCATATTGGTTTGGCTATTTATGTATTGAAAAGGCAAGTGGATTTGACTATGAAGACTGAGGACTCTAGATTTTTTAAACAGTGTCTTAAGGGAATTGTCATCAAGTAAAGCATCAATATCTCTTCTTTCAGAAGAAATATACATTGTTTCAAATGCATTTCAGGCACTTTGCTAACCTTATTACAGTTATAACACTGTTCTTTCTATAGAAAGGGAAATTCAAAAGACGCACCTCAGCAATGCTACAGATAGCACCTTTCTTTCATGGTTCTGTCCCTACAAATTTATATGATAGTAATACGTTTAGGAGTTATTTTCTTTGGTTGGGTAACATGACAGGAGATTGTTCCATATGCACAGAGAGGGAATGGATACTTCTATGGCTGTTCACACAGCTTGGAAAGTACATCAGCGGTAGCAGACAAATAGGATGCAAATAGGATGTGTAGCATACAGAATCACAGAATCACAGAATAATCAGGTTGGAAGAGACCCACCAGATCGTCGAGTCCAACCATTCCCACCAATCCCTAAGTCATGCCCCTAAGTACCTCATCCACCCTCACCTTAAACACCTCCAGGGACGGTGACTCAACCACCTCCCTTGGCAGACTGTTCCAATGCCTAACCACCCTCTCCGTGAAGAATTTTTTCCTTATCTCAAGCCTAAATCTCCCCTGGCGGAGCTTGAGGCCATTCCCTCTCATCCTGTCCCCTGTCACTTGGGAGAAGAGGCCAGCACCCTCCTCTCGAGAACCTCCCTTCAGGTAGTTGTAGAGAGTAATAAGGTCTCCCCTCAGCCTCCTCTTCTCCAGGCTAAACAGCCCCAGCTCTCCCAGTTGCTCCTCATAAGATTTGTTCTCCAGCCCCTTCACCAGCTTTGTTGCTCTTCTCTGGACTCACTCCAGAGCCACAACATCCTTCTTGTGTGCCAGATGTGACTGAAACACCCAGCAGCTCCAGATGCAGGAACACAGCTTCAAATAAGAGTAAGTCTTACTCATTTACTTGGTAATAGCCTCCCCTGGCAGTTATGACAATAAGCAACTAAACATGGTATGCATTATAGACTCATGTCTAATTTATTTAATGATAATTAAGTTTATAATTACATGGCTACGTCTATCAAACTTGTTTACTTTATCCTGTCAAGTCTTCAAGTAAGTCTTCAGATGGGATTTTTTGGCTTTAATTCAGGTGCAGTTAGCCTGGTATGTATGGATTGTGTTTTATTCTGTCAAAAAGGTACTCTAAGAGATAGCATTCATAAATAGAAAGAGTGGGAGCTTCCCGTCTTCACAAGACCATTTTCCCTCCCTGTTCCTTGGAATGTCTTGTGGACAGTGATCTTTTGAATGGAGATCAATTTTGTGCCCATGTAAAACTGAGAACAGAAAAAAGCAAACCAAGGCCAAACTGGAGTAAGTGCCCATTGTTTTACCTTTGGGTCTAAGTAGCTGTGATTAAGAAGGCTCAAACTGCTTCTTTTAGTACTGTGTTGTGCAGTATTTTTCCTTAACAATATTCTCCATCTTCTGTGTTTGGGAGGAATCACAAGGACATTCATAGCCAAGCACTGTCTTTAGTGTGATTGCAACTTACTTCAGTATCTGGGGAGAAAGAAGAAGTTCCTGGAGCAGAAGAGGTGCAGAGCCTGAATGTATATACTTCAAGCTGCCTACAAAATGTATACCAGATTTTGAGATGGCTTTTCAGGAGCATAAATCCATACCGTGAATTTCATATAGAAATATGCCATGCCTCATCCTTCTCTTCCCACAAAGCCCATGTGTTGCTGTGGAGGAGGACTGATGTAGATAAGGTTCAGTGTAAGGCAGCTATTAAGACTGTCTCTCCTGTGTGCTGTGACATCAGGATTTGTGGCAAGAAATAACTAGCAGGGCTTTTGGAGTATCTTGGTTCCCCCCAGCTCTGTGGGACCTGTGTCTTAATTTTGCTCTCAGGAGATAATTTGTGGGGCGAAATAGTTGAGCTAAGTTTGTATCAAACTGGAGAAATCATCTCTGGCCCAGAGAACTTAAAGTCTGCACAAGATGGAGAAAGAAAAGATACACAGAAATTATATAGTAGTGTTCACGGAGCGAAGCAGTAACTGGGCTAGCTGACATTTTTGATGTTCATTTTTTTTTATTTCAGTCCTTTATCTGATTATAGGCCGTGCACAGATTGATTTTATTAAGGAAGGTCATTAATTGCCACATGGAAATGCTTTAATAGTATTGATGGTAAAGGAAGACAGTTGAGATCGATGAAATAAAAGTGAAAGAAAGGATTGTTACACTAGAGGTGCTCAATGGTTACTATATGCATCTTGTCTTGTATTTAGACTTAACAGACTTAAGGTAAAATGCCATAAAAAAGAAGCTGGGAAATTGCTCATAATAAATCTGAGGCCTGTAGTGATCAAAAGAGTTAATATTGTTGTAAGACAACTGTAAGCAAAATAATCCCATTATTAATGAGTATGTATGATACAGTTCCATAGCTCTTTCTGGACTGGAATGAGCAACATTATTTCCTTAATTGATATATAAAAACCAACTTGCCAATTCTTGTCAGAAGGCCATATGTTGAAAATGTGAAAATGTTGATCCTTGGAATTATGCAAATTAACGTACTGGTAGAGTTGGCTTCAGTATTCAGGTAGAGCCACAATGGTTTTGAAGTTGACAGTGATTCTCTTTTTCAAAAAGGTAAGACCTAATTGGGTTGTGCCCTTCATGTGTTCCGATATTCTTTCTTGTGGGTGTAAACTGACACTTACCAAGAATGTATCTGTGTAGCAGCATTTCTGTATTTTATATGCATATCCATGAGCGTATTAAACACAAATGTTAGGGATGTCATAGGGTAGCCAGCCTTTTTTTTTTAACAGTTTTGACTTTTTATGTACTTGTAGAAAGCTCTAAGAAAGCGTTCCTTAATATATTGATTGATTTCTCAGGCATACGGTGTTTCATGCAAAGAAAGTGTGAAATAACCTGCAGATGTCTATGTTTTAAAATGCATATGCAGGTAGCAATTGCTATGGATTTCTATTAATGTGCATTTGCTTTGGTTCTGTGGGGAACTGCTGTTACAGCACAGTTCTCTTTATGAATCTAAGAAGTTGAATGTTCACAATCTCTCTTTTTGACTTTAACCTGTCCCTGAATTGGAAGCTGTGCAAAATACATGCACGGACCAGCTCTGAGCACTGATGCTTTGAGCTTCAGCTTTTAATGTCTGTGACACTCCCGGATCAATAGCAAGCAAAACAACTATCAGCAGCAGCACTGGAAAGGGAAATGTCTGCTGGAGATTGTGCTGGAAGAGGGAAGTGTAATGACTGTCCTTGAGAAAGACAGTGTATTTTGTCTTTAGGAGTGCTGAGCACAAATGTTTCATTTTTCACTGCCTGAGCACATCTTCCAAAGTATTATACTGGGCAATAAAATAAAAACTCCAAATCAGATTAAGGAAAACCAGATTAAGATAGTAAATGATCCAAGTTAGTGATGTAGAGGACTGTTAGCCCAGAATATTTTTGGCCTGTTAAAATGCTGAGTAGACAGGTCAGGATAGTAAAACTGTTGGTTCTAACTTGCTTCATATTGAGAACAGAATTATATATACTTAAGTACATATAATTCTATTTGACCCCTTTGTAATTTTATGAACTTGTAGGTCAATGAGACAAACCATTAAACAGATTGAATGCTGCCTGTGTACTTAGGTATGGAACATAAATTTAAACGTTAGCGGAAAATCTAGTGATAGTAGAAAAGAAATCTTTCTAAGATACTGCAGCATTTTGGAGAATTGTAGAGGAGAGCAAAACATCCAAGTTTTGTCGTACTATAAATAGCCCTGAGATTCATATGATGCTGTACTGTGTACTGTCTTCCTGTTGTTGTAAGCATAAGAGGGTTAAGACTTTTTATCTTGTGGTACAACATCATGGGATGGAATGTGAAATTCAGATCCAGAATTTTCTGGGAATCTCTGGCCTCTAGTAAGTCAAGAATGTGTCCAAATCTGTGTAGCTTTAGGTCTTTGTTTGTAATTTATTTGTCTTCTATCCATTCTTTTATCTTTAAGTAAATAAAGCAGTATTTACATATGTCATTATAGCTTTTAATGACATGAATGAAAAATAGTTTCAGTGCCTCATAAGGTAAAAATGATGTTTAGAAATAAAAGAAAAGAATTTGTATTAGATGTTCATGTTGCTGTGCTCTGAAACACAAGGCAGTGTTGAACCTAGTGCCTGCAAAAAGTGCAAAATCCTAAGAAAAAGTATGGATTTCTTCAGACTACTTTATCTCCTGCTGCTAAGTAGGCATTGTTTTAATGATGCAAGACATTATTCTTCTTTATACAATAGGCGTTCTCTGGAAACCTGTCCAGTAGCCTCTCTTTACTTTCAAGTAAAAATGAGGCGACATTTTGTCCTCATTTTGCCACAGCATTAGCCACCACTGCTCGTTGAAGCAATGGCTCAGGTTCAAGAAGAAAATAAAACAAGGAATGAATTGTTTTACTTAATTTTCAATTTGAAATCAGGAACTGACAAATTTGATAAGAATACCTTTTTAGGTAATGCAACTACATTTTCTCTTTGCTTTACTCCCTTGCACTCAGCAATTTGAACTTTCTCCATATAGATTACGCTTCATTTGAAAAAAGATACATGATGTATTAGGCTCCATTTCCTCCAAGCTGAAAAAAATAAAAATGTAAATTGATTTTTGTATCAAAATACTCTGGTTCAAGGCCAGAGGTAATGTTCTGCTTAGGCTTAACTGTGTGTACATGGTGGAGAGAGTGTAATCAAACTTAACATTATTGAAAGTTTCAGTTGCTCAGCACTTCTCTTCCTTTTTCTTTTCCTTGAATGCTTGGGTTTACATACAAGATTGCCAAATTTATGCAACTTACATGTAGAGACATATTTGGAAAGTGGGATGTGAGTATATGAAACTTAGTTATAAATTGAGTTAAGTCATTATTACAGAAAACTTTCATTTCCTCTGGCAGACTTTAAGTCAAGTTTGTAATGACCAGGAAAATTTGCCTGCAGACCTCCAATTTAGGTGCAAGTTATTGAAATACATTATTTCAAGTCTTGTTGGAATAAAAAAGTATTCATACAACTAAAATTTATCATATTGCTTTGTGAAAAACTTTCAGAAGGCAACCACATCATAACAATTTCTTTCTGAATGACTTAGTTGAAGGCTTGTAGGGAACACAGTCAGTGAGAAGTGGTGTCATCAAGACTGTTTGGGACAGGTAAAATTGATCCCATGGATGTGTGGCTATCCCCATAACAGTGATGTTCCCAAACGTGGTAATGCATTAGATGTGATGCCATTAACTACTCAGTTTTGTGTTGTGTGCTGTTTAAAGGAGGGATAGAATGGCTTCCATGCATATAAAAAGGATCATGTTTATACAAGGCTCTTCTCTCAATAGGGTTGTTTTGCTGTTATGTTTTAATTTTTATGCTGTCTTCTCTAATGAATAGAAAATCTAAAACCAATTGGTCTTAAAGGCATTTTGTCCAGCTCCCAATGAGAATAATAAAATCTGAGGAAGTTATGGATCATCCAGTATCTGCCATACAGACCTGCAAAGCTAATGAGAGAGTCATCTATGGTACTTCCAGAAAGCCAGTTGTAGGATTAAAAAAAATCCCCACTGTTGGCTCATCTGGATCCATATTAATTATAATAATTCAAACTACACTTTCTATAGCACATTCTGTTTGGTGGAGAACTGTTAGACCTTAATTTGATGTGCCCAAAGTAGTGTATTGCAAAATCTTTATAATGTTTGTTTTAAGACTAATGATAACACAGTCCTCACTTCAAAACTCTCTGAGTGAAGAGCTGATGTTGGAAATAAAGTATCATCAGGTTAAATTTTAAACTACTTATTATTTTCTTTATTGTCTTGGACACATTTGCATCTGAGAGAGAGACATAATGTTCCTTTAAAGGATGAATGAAGTTCCGTCACCCCTTGTACAGGGAAGATGGATAGCTTTTTTTCTCTCTTCCACTTTTATTTTGAGGTTTTGATTTTTATTCTTGTACTTTCCTCTGCAAGTCTGAGTGGCAGCTTATATAACAGCAATGTCCTTTCAAAACTAATATTAAACTCAGAATCCAGTGCCCTGGAAGCAGCTGAAGCCACAATCAGGCTTTGACTTAGCCTGCCAAGCTTACTCCTTTTGAATTCTGAGA